>OX438951.1:8549352-10027685 GCA_949316185.1 Pyrausta nigrata
AGTGGTTTGCGCTCCGGACTACAAAACGGGTTGCGGGTTCAATTCAAATCCCGTAAGGGACAAATGTTTGTGTGATGAGCACAGGCATTTACACCTAAGTCATAGATGTTTCTACACGTATATAAGTATATCTATTCGTTATCCGCCATAGTCGCCATATCAAAAGCTAACAGTTAGGGACTAGGTATAATTCGTGTGATTGTTGAAACAATTTATTATTATATATTTATTTATTAAACTGTGAACCTAGCTTAAGTGAATAGCAAGTACCCCTAGTTGAACAATACTAGAACTGCATATCATTCAATTGCTAGATATTATTATTATGTAAGAGACATTTGAATTATCAATTGTCTTGTTAACATAATTGAAGCGCAAGTATCAAGCGAATTTTCTATTTATTTATAAACATGAAATAGATCACTGGAAGTGGTTGGTATGACAAGAAAAAATAATCCTATACAGAATTGAAGTTTAGAGATCATATTCCCGAATTTTATTTGACTGAATTTTTTGTCATGTAGTTTTTGACGTTCAATATTTTGGCAAAAAGAAAATAGATAAATTTTATACACAGCACATACATTGCTCTGATCCAAAAGTAAGTAGCTAAAGCCATTGTGTTATGTGAATCAGAAACAACCATGGTAACACAAGACCTAGATCCGAGACAGTATAAAAAATCTGTAACCGGGGATCGAACCCGGGATAGAGACTCAGAGATTTGACCTGACCGGGGATTGAGCACGGGATAGAGACTCAGACATTTGCCCCACCAGGGATCGAACCCGGAATAGATACTCAGAGATTTGGCCCGACCGGAAATCGAACCCGGGATAAAGACTCGAAGATTTGACCCGACTGGAGACGAACCCGGGACCTCAGATGGCGATACCTTAAAACATGTGTGTGCCACTCGACTACGGAGGTCGTTGAATTAAGCAAAATAATACCATTTCTGACATTGCACGAAGCGGAACTTGAATTTGAATGTGCTTTTTGGTATTAAAGTATCAGGCTATCAGGATAGGTGGATACGCAACGACTACCTACGTGAACACACTAAGTAGTACATGTAACCTGTGGGCAAAATACTCGGACCTACCACCGACTTGTACGTAAAGCCCCATGAAAGCTGGTTTTCTTGAAACATTTTATTTAATATTATAAGCAAAAAAATATGCCTTATTGATTTTATGGCAATAATAAAGACTAAATAGTCATCCTCGGGTGTGCCATTTTTACCGGCACAGAAATGCGTTAACAAAACATATTTAAATGATGGTAAGGTACAGAAACGTGATCAGTACAAAAATACGAATGTTTTAGGCCAAAAATGTGATAGTGTTTTTTTTTATAAATCAAACCGGTGTTAATTTATTGAATTACTAGTGGTTCTCCGCGACTTCGCCCGCAAGAGTTGGATTTTCCATATAAACTTTCATCCCCCATTTCACCCCGTAATATTATTATATCGCGACAAAATGTAGCCTATGTCCTTTCCAGGGTCTCGAACTGTCTCCATACCAAATTTTATCTCAATCGGTTCAGTGGTTTAAGCGTCAAGAGGTAACAGACAGACACACTTTCGCATTAATAATATTAGTATGGATTGAATGATTTATCATAAAATTTTTATCGTACCCTTGCAACGGCAATGTACTCGTACGTTCTTTAAATTAAATATTTCTTTTTAAATAAGAATAAGTAATTGTACCTACACTGCCTGCACTTATATAGCAAAACTACGAAAATAATAATAAAATTTACTTTTTCGTCTTTTCAAGCGAGCTTCACCATTTGTCGTCATCCATATCTGACAAAATATCTAAAATACGCACACTTTTATTGCATTGAGTATTTTTAACTAAAAACCGTCGTTTTTTTAAATAAATAAAAATGTTTTTTTGTAAAAATAAATAAAAAACCTTTCCAGTATTAAGACTTTTTCAGATAGTAATGCAAATATTGAATATAACATCGGCCGAAAGAATACTGCTTGATTTTTTTTACTAGCATTTTGTTTTCTATTTTAAAAAAACAACGTTACGGCTATAATACATATAAATTTAATCTAAAAACAGTAGCACAAAAGTTACCTAACACAAAAATGGCGATTTTGATGAAATTACGTCTTTTATTTTCACACTTATAATTTTTGTCCATTTTGAAAGTATGATGGTAAAACGAAGCATGTAACCGATTTTTTTTTGCAATATTGAATTGTACATAATATAATAAACTTGTCTGTTTCTCTCAAAAATCATGAAAATTTTAAAAGATAAGATCCACCAATTCTCCTAGTCAATCTGTCATTTTTTATTTAAGGTATTAAGGTTTTAAAATCTGTCAATTTGATAGTTTTTAATATTTTTTAACACTCACAGTGTTGTTTCTTATTTATATAAGTTTTTAAATAAGAAATCCAAAATTCGCACGCGAACTGGATTTTAACCCACCTTTGGCTGTCAATTTGAAGAGTGAAACATCCGTGTACTGGCCGGCCAGCAGAAATGAAATTGATAATGGCGAATATTATAGAAGAGATCGAATTTCCGTAAAACAATAAGGTTTTTCTCGTCAAAATCCGCGTTCTTATAAGCCAGTTGTACAATATAAGAAAACCTTCGCCCAATTTAATTAGCAGTTATAAATTACTGGTGATTTCGCGTCTATGAAGACCCATCCTGTACAATTTACGCCTCCCTCGTTTCGTGTTGCATTAATTAGATATTTTAAGCTGAGTTTTCACTGAATTGAATGAAAATTTAATTTTATAAGTCCCTGGTTGGTAATTAGAGCGAAAGCTGCTCGGTTTATTAGCATTTAATAGAATTGAGGTCGGCGGGCGGATCTCAGCCAGCGCCCTGCAACCTGTTGCCTCGGTGCCGCCTTCCGCCCATCAGCACACAGCGACAGAGCCAGCTCGCTGAAAAATTCTACGTATACGTACCTTTCACTGATGAACCCGCCAAACGGCTGCATCTTGATTTCACAAAAATTATAACAAAAAACAAATAAAAACGCGTTTTTAATATATATTTTTATTAAAATGGAACTATTAAAGACCACTGCGCAAATGAAGTTATGACGGCAAATATAATCGGAAATAAAAGAACGAAAGAGTAAATTCTTATTTCGCGAGCGGCGGCAGAGTTCGAGATATTTTTGTACTAGGAGTGCAGAGGTCTGGAGAGGTAGCAAGAGAAGACGCGTTGTTGCCGCCGCGGCTGACTGCGGAATGGCAGCAGGCCGACCGGCCTCCGGCACCACCCCTGACGCACGCGCGCCGCGCACCCCCCACCGCGCATGACCGACATCCTACCGAAAAGTGGAAAAGTGACTCCTCCAACGTAGATATACCATTATGTACTAAATAAATATTGTATCGCAATAAATGCCGGCACGTGTACATAATTTTGACCCAATTGACGATTTTTATGCGCGATTTGAACAGCATTGTCGAAAGACAAAGGGTGGAGTCTTAGAGCTTCTCTCCTCCGTCCTTGGAAAACATCAATTCTAATCATGAATGTTGCTAGGAGTCGTTACGTAAATCCGTATAAAACGCTCCGTAACGATTGCTACCGATCGCTAATTCGCTATGGAGATTAATTAATAACTAAAACAGTGTGTTAGGTTCTAGTAATATCTCGATTTTTCTTTAACGATAATGTTGTACAGTTCTCTTATTCCGGAGTAGTACCCGCTACGTAATGCTCCGTCGTAGCCACGCGGTAAGTTTTGGAATTTGGCCAACATTCGGTTGTCTGATCCGTGGAACACACGCATCTCGAAGCTGTACTTAATGGTGAGGTGTTGGTACGCGTAGTCTACACTGTGCCCGCATCGAGCCTTTCCATTCAGTTCATAGATGCTCTGGTTGTTGAACAAGTGAACGCTCCCCGCTTTCTGGTTCACCTTTGCGGCTATGGAAGCCGCTGCTTTTTCTAATTGTTGCCTTCCTGGTGGTCCACCGGCGTCAAAACCGTACGGGTAAGCGATCGCGTGCCCATCACGTCGGATCGACAAGTACCCTTTAATGTCTTTTCTATACTTGCTAAGCACGTCTTGAATGAATAGCGTTTCGTTTTCGGAAGCCGGCGCCGTTCCCTGGTAGATAGGGGAAAAGCCCGAAGCAACGGCAGGGCATGACTTCCATTCTCCTTCGAAGTTCCGACTGATGTCTACTCCGTAGCTGAGGCTGTCCTCTGATGGTCTTAGGTTTTTTCTCCATTGATAATGATTCTGTAATACATAAACTATTTTAGCTACGTTTTTAGTTTATTTCAGTAAATATATCATACAACTGAATGGTGACCACCGAGCACATAACCTATAGAGACGAAATGTCATCAATTTTGTTTAATAAAAATTCCGTCAAAATCCCTTTGTCTTCGTTTTGCCTCAACACATTTTGTCAAATACATTTACTTATTTCTCTGCAATTCAATATAAATTAAATGTTTTGTTTAAAAGATTGTTATTTACAATCAAACCCAAAATATCTTCTAATTCATAAAATCGATTAAAAATATACGCTTAAATTAGAACTTTTCGTATCAATACCAAGCACTGAGCTTCGGAGAAAACTCGCCCAGACTTCGCCTTTATAAATAACGTGTTCGATGATAGTGACACCGTCGACATAAATCATAGTAATTTGCCTTTCATTAATGATAATAATGTAAATAGGCAAAACTTTAAAATTAAACGAATGCACAAAATATAAAACTATCATACAATGGTCAAAAGTGGACTACCCATCGTCGGGTACCTAAGCATTGCATTATAATGTTTATAAATAGGTAACTGTCATCAATAGAAATAGTCAAAAAACCGGGCATGTGTGAGTCGGACTCGCGCACTGAGGGTTCTGTACAAACAAAGGTTTTTTTCACAAGGTTTTTATACACAAATTGGCGGTTTTCGGACTTTATCATTTACTTTAACTGATTAAATTTAACCATTAAATTTGGCAAGAAGGAAGGTATATCCTTCTTGCCAAATTTAATGGTTCTAGGTCCATGGGCAAAACCGGCCAAGTGCGAGTCGGACTCGCGCGCGAGGAGTTCCGTACCATTAACTTAAAACATTAGACAGTATAGGCAAAAAAAGTATATATTTTTATTTTATTTATAATTTCAAAAGTATTCATCACAGGATACCCGTAATAATTTTAAATAAGAGTTTTCGCGGCTGTTTCTTTACGTGAGTGATTTGAAGTTTATAGGTCCAAGACTTTAGAAATGACAGGGGGGGGACACCGTGTAAATGACTTTGGCAGGCTATATCTCGCAAATGGTAAAGCTGATAAAAAAGTGTTTAATGGAAACCCTATCTTATTTTCATAGTCCTTTTCAACAATACCCCACACCCCCCCCCTTTACATGTATGGGTAGATACCCTTAAAAAAAAGGTAATTTTAATTTTTCGTATTTTAAAAAATGAGATCTATATGTGAAGTATCCTCGAACCAAGTTACATGCAAATCAGTCCATAAACGTAGAAGATATTCTGCTGTGACAAACTAGGACGGACGGACTGAACGATCTTATAAGGGTTCCTTGTCGGACTACGGAACCCTAAAAATGGCCGTATCTCTCGATTGCGTTGATTTAAAAGCTTGATTTTTGTACAGCTTCAAGGGACCATAGACATAAGTATTTGATGTTAATTTAAACTTTATACCTCCACGCTTTCCTGGGAAAAAGGTTCTTGATAGACAGACGGATAACAAAGTGATAATATAAAGGGTTCCTTTTTACCCGACTGCGGAAGGAGGGTTATGTTTTTACCTGACTGCGGAAGGAGGGTTATGTTTTTACCTGACTGCGGAAGGAGGGTTATGTTTTTACCCGACTGCGGAAGGAGGGATATGTTTTTACCCGACTGCGGAAGGAGGGTTGTGTTTTTACCCGACTGCGGAAGGAGGGTTATGATTTTACCCGACTGCGGTAGGAGGGTTATGTTTTTACCCGACTGCCGAAGGAGGGTTATGTTTTTACCCGACTGCGGAAGGAGGGTTAAGTTTTTACACGACTGCGGAAGGAGGGTTATGTTTTTACCCGACTGCAGAAGGAGGGTTATGTTTTTCGAGGGTATGTATGTATGTATGTATAATTGTTTGGCACGCCCTACAGTCGAAACGTCTCGACAGTTTTTGACATTTGAGGTGTCGTTGAATTTGTCAAAATTGTGAAAGTGACATAGGCATATAAATTTTAAAAATGGCGCCTGCAATTGGAAATAGTATATAAATAATTTGCAGTCTGGTGTTTTGTTTTTAATAATAAAACTAAAAATAATAAAATAAAAAACGGTAATTTATAAAACTAAAAAACCCGACTGCGTTTCTATGTAATTGGAAATTAAAAAACCCTAAAACAAGAAAGAGGTCATACCCGGGTTAAATTGGTACCCATATTAAAATTGTAGCAGTCGGTTTTTTAATTTTTTCCTTTTGATACTTACAAAGTTCCTAAATTCCATTCCATCCGGGTTGGTACACGGCAGAATCATCCACCGAACCTTGTCAATCATCTCTTGGTTCTCCTTGCACGACAACAGTTGCTCAATCAAGTGCAAAGCGAGTGTCACCGGTTCGGTGCCTGCTTCTTGTCCTGCTTCAACAACTATTATAGGCCTATCATCTTCTTTGATATTTTCTTTCGGTACGCTGATATGCACCTGGATAGTAAATTCGAATCTATTTCACAATTTTTTTAACTCGGTAACTAATTTAATTAACCCAAATGACTGTCCTACATTTATACCTAAGTATCATTAAAAACTAATTATGATAAGTGTGCCCTAACCACTGATTGTGTTGTCTTCACCTATATTTTTAAGACTAGCATTAGAACTAAAATAAGTGTATACTCACTTCATAAAGATGTCTTCCTTCATATGTTACTCTATCACTAACGATCTCCGTTAAGTTACCACAAAATAATTGAATGGCTCTCAGGAATGTCGCTATCTGGAGGATATTTCTGATTAGTACTCGCATATTAACTTACTTTAAATAATGATTTATTAGGTCATGATTATACGTACAGTACTCGCTCCAATAGATGCATCTGATATACATGCTGCCTCATCGCCATCCTTCAAAGCTTCAATCATATCTCTGTAGCAAGGACGGACAAATTTGCAACTACAATAAATTAAAAAGACACCATGAGTGCGTACATCGTTGTGACCAAACAAAATAAAATAATAAAGAGCACATATTTGCTGTCGAAAGAATGTAATTTATTTGCCTTATGATCTTACTCACCCACAATAATTGGTAGCATTGCTTTTGTAAAAGTAAACTGAAATAATAATAATACATCAAGCTTTCCAAAGCATAAAAAACGTAAATCATTAGAATAGCACAAAATATACATGATGACATACCATTTATTATAAAGAATACTATTTGTAATTTTCTATATAACAAATCCATTATTACTGAGTCAACTGTATATGCCTATGGAAATATTTTGATGTATTGTATGTCATAAAACCAGCGATACGTATGCTATAAAACTGAAACCGCATTTATATTAAAAAAACACTACACATAATTTAAAAATATTTATTTTTGTTTATAAATTACTGAGATTTTTTCATATTAACTGAAAGTCCTAGCGTTAATCAGTCTTCGTCAGAAGAGGATTCTGAATCTGAACTACTAGTATGGGAAGCCTTAACTCGCTGTCCAATTGGCCTGAATTCCTTTTTGATACGAGCTCCAAAAACTTTGAATCCTTCGTAGAACTGTGGCAGTACCGAGCGCAGAAGTTCTTTCGGGTAAATAAATTCGTATCCACTTGTTAGTTCCATTGTGTACGAATAAGGTACTCCAACTGCACCAAAAGCAAAATCGTCGCTACCACCAGCTGCAGGGTACCACTTCCCCGCACTCAGAACTTTAAATGGTTGTCCACCAGCTCTTTGGACGGCATCTGAAACTGCTCTAGCCATCGAATCTAGTTTTTTCCATTCTTTTGGAAGATAATCTCCAGTGAATCCCCACGGGTACACCAGGTACTGTCCATAGGCGTGAACAGACACGTACAACTTTATCCGTTTGGCGTTTTCCACCATAACATTTCTGACCATCAGCGTTTCAGGTTCTGAGAATGGTTTAGGCCCCGCGTAAGTCTCTTTATCACATGGATTGCTTGATACACCACTGACGGCCCATTTAAAACCGTAGTTTCTATTACCGTCCACTCCATAACAGTTGTTGTTACTTTTCGATCTTGTTTTCCTCCAAAGTCGATTCTGCAAAACATGGTACGTGTCAACCTTTTAAGTCTTTTTTTTGCCTAATGTATTTTAGTTTTACTTACAGCTTTACTCGAACGGGTGTATTCATATCCGTCTGGGTTGACAACTGGCAGGATGAACCAGTCAACTCCCTTCAGTTCATTATTTCTAGCATCGGGGTCGTTAGTCAACCGATGGATAATGTATAAAGCCATTGCAGGGGCAACCCATTCCCGTGCGTGAATACCTGGTATAAAATAAACGTTTTATTTCCTCTCAGCGAATGAAGAATAGGTTTTTTATAGCATGAATCAGGACATACTACAATCAGATTTGTTAAAATTAGTTTTTACCTGCATCGATAAAAATGATTGGATTTCCAGCATCAGGGTCTGTAGATATCTTGACCAGTTTCATGCGACGCCCTTGGTAACTGGTACCTAAGTTCTGAAGAGTCACCAAGTCTGGATGTCTTCTAGCGACATTTTCAATGTATTCTTGGATCTGGGAGAAAAGGATATATTATGTTAGGTAGCTTCAAAGAATTTTAATCTATGTATCCATTAGAGTTATAGTTCAAACGATATACTAACAGCAGCAAAGGAATTGTAGTCGTACACGTTGAAAGGGCGCAACACTCTCCGCTTCGGTACTCGCTCCACAGACTCGAATTTCCTAATCAAGAACAAATTATTTTATTATGAATGTTGCTATTTCTCTCCCAGTTTGAAATAAAACCTCATATAAGGGTGTTTTTAGAGTCTTGCGGATTTCCTTACGCACGCATAATGAGCAACTATCCTATTGTCAAAAATCAGTACTTAAAATCCGCAAGATGGAGTTAAACAACCTAAGGTAGTTTCACCATCTATTACCAATAATTAAAATAAGTGTAATCTGTGATGCTTAGCACCCGCGCGCAGCGCAGTGACATGTGAAATCTTCTATGACATTATGTATCACACTCTCGCGTGCATCTCACTCAAATCCGCACAACTCTAAAAGCGCCCTAAGAACGTAAACAACGTTTAAAAAGTTATGTCACTTGAATGAGCGTTGCAATAGTACTTAACGCCAATCACCACAACCTACCTGTGTTCTCTATGAAGCTGACACGTGAGTGTGATTAGTGCGAGCAGGGGAAATAATGTGAAAACGTGCATAGGTAATCCGTTGCAGAAAGATTGGAAATTATGGTTGACGGGTTATTTCTAACGCGCTTTAGTACAATAGTTATGCTTTTTTCACGCACCCTAATGAACAGGGTGTTCTAAATCGATCAATCATCAGTGTGATTATAATAAATAAATGAAATATGCAACACCTTTAACCTTACCTAAAATAACATTCTGGTGCTGAAATACATCTAAGGGACCAACATCTAAATAAAATATCGCTTTTGCTTCTTATACGTTGTATGGAAAAGCTAAAAAAATTCGGGATTTCGATGTTGGTACCACAGATAAAGTTGTTTTATTTAAGCATCAGAATCGGAGGTTAGGAGGGTATCGATTTTTTTTGAACAACCCTGTAGTTTGCATGGGCATCACAATATTTTAGTAGGTACATAATATGTCATCATAACTTATGCTTATGAGCTATCAAAAATAACACGTTGTGTATTATACACTGCGTCCCGACACCGGTGTCGGAGCCTTCATGTGGTGACTAAGAAGCAAAATTGCTACCACTTTCTTAATAGGATCAACTTTGAAATCCCAAATTATTTTTTCACTTCCCGATACTATTTAGTAAATCGGCTAGGTACATTTGTATGGAAAGGTGATATTTTTGGTCTATTTTCGAGGTTCTTGTAATAGAGAAAAAATGTTGACGGGACCAGGCCTGTGTATCTCCCCGCGTAGGTAGCAAAAACGTACCTACGCGCGGCGACCCTTACTTAGGGGCTAAAACAAGTTGCGTGTCGCTACCGGACAGTGACACGCTCGCGCGTTTTATTCCCCGGCGGCCGCGCGGCTACGTTGCTGGCTGGACGAGAATGAATAAAGTACTAGAAAGAGGCGCTAGATGGCGTTAGAAGCTTCTCGTAGCAGTCAACCCTATCGCGTCGTGTGATATTACGTCACTGAATAGGTTTAGTGTATTATGAATCATATTCCAGAGCAATAAGTATGAAATTATCTTGCAATGGATTTTTGTAGGTGTCTACACGAAAATGTGCTTGACTCTGAGGCGAACTAAATTCGCCATATTGTTGACGACATTGAGTAGACATTTCTTTGAATACAATTGCTAAGTCATACTTCTGTACGAAGTACTAGTACTTATTCTGTGACGGGACACACTGTATAAGGGTATGTGCGCTAGGCCAGGAACCGACCATCATGTTTAAGAGAGGTTCTAGTTTTTTTGTTGATCGTTGATGTGTAACCTACCTGCCATACTGAGTCTCCTTAACCTCAAACTTCAAATCATTAGTTTGGGCGTAGTTCTCCAAAGCTCCGACGCGGTCTATTGGCACCAAAACGTCAAGGCTATCGTTTACCCCACGGGGACTCTTCAGTACTTCTACCCTGTTCTCGGGGTCGCTGAACTGGGTCGCTACAGCCACCTGCTCCTCGTTTGATGGGTATAAGCTGACGAGGGTGTAGCTGAAAAAGTAATGAAATGTTTAGTGTCCACTCCAAGTTGAAGCACGGTATCATACGTATCATAAGTAGCTTTAGAGTTCCCTATCCAAATAGTAAAAACGGGAACCTATTACTAAGACTACGCTGTCCATCTGTCTTTCTTTCACCAGGCTGTATTTCAATATCATAAATAGCTGGACAGTTGAAATTTTCACAGATAATGTATTTCTGTTGCCGCTATGACAAAAAACAGAATTACTTAAATAAATGTATAAGTGGGGCTCCCATACAACAAACGTGATTGTTTGCCGTTTTTAAAACCAAGTTAAAAGGTCACAATATAGTGCCTTATGTTATACTCGTATAGATAATAGAACCCTTCGTGTTTTTTTTTAAATGCTAAGTAAGAATTTCTACCATTAAGATGTTGCCAAGATACTTTTAGATGCAAATTAATTGTGACTAAGTAACTAAAATTTTCAGATAGTTTAGCAGCTGACCGTACTATTACTAGGATTTTTTATTTTGTTAACTATCAATGTATGTCTTGATTTATTGGGGATATTTTAAGGAATTCTAAACAACATTTTAAAATACTGGTTGGCATGTGCCTAAGTCAAATTCATGTTTCAATTTAATTTCGTTGTTGTTAAGTTTATTTAAGCCTTTTTTTACCGTCAGAAAGCTTTGTACATTTCATTGTGATAACAAATATGGACTAAAAAGATTTTTTCATCAATAAGGAATAACTTTTAGAAGGAAAGCTAGCGATTGGCAATTGTTCGAAAAAAATAATCGAATGAATCGACAATCGACCATTCAAACTATCGATTGTCGATTTAGTAATTCGATAATCGAATAATAATTGACATTCGAATAATAGTCTATAACAACTACTTACTACTGACGCTTAAAATTCGGCTCTTCAATGCATTCAATCGATGTGCGCACAGGACAGGCAGCGAACGAATGATTAATCGACGCGACGAATAACAATTCATTCGTTAGTAGTACGGCCTGCGCACCGCGCGCTCCGGTATTGCTCACCGCATAATCAAATGACTGCGGTTCCTTATCGAATACATTCGATTACAGTGATCATGCGAATAATTCGATTAATTTAGTAATAATCGCCCATCACTAAGTCAAGCTAATAAAACAAGCACAGTTGTTAACAAAACCTATCTATAAACGCATTTGCCAAAACAGTCAGTTTAAATTGAAACTTACTTATTATATTTGTTATGCTCTCCACATCCACCTTGTAGCAATAATGTAGCAATACCTGTAATAATACACAGTTGAATAATTATAATTATTATTGAGAAGGTAATTGTTCATGGTCTTAACATAAGCTGAGTACATAATGTATACAAAAGAACCTATTTATAAAATGAAGATCATGTCAAATTACAGTCGGCCAGCACGTCAGGTTACCCATTTGAACTACGAAAACAGCTTTTATTACGTAGGGAATAGAGGCGGTCTCAAGGTCAAAGTGGGGTAGTGCCGTGTGTACCAACTGAGCCTACACAACAACAACAACTACAATAAGCCAGGCAACTCAAAAGCTAACGAGAAAATACGCAGCCTAAGTTATCATGACAATTTAATAATTATAACATAAAGACCAATTTCACCAAATCATGTGTTTGTGAGCGTGCCGACCAAGTTCAAAATAAACAAAACCGCAGTTTAAGGTAGGAATGGCCTAATAAATAACACACTTTCGCTCTGTTTGCGGGCCCCAAGATGGAAACTGCCGCTATTATCGGATCATCACACTTTTACTCGATCACAAACAAACGCTTTCCGTTATTTATAATTGGTCATCGTACCCATTAACGACCCGAGTTAAGAACCGACCCGAGTTAAGGTTAAGACCCGAGTTCGCCGATTTTTAAACAGCCGGTCAACGTCATTGACGGTTAATATCACACAATTCCCATACAAAATATGTCAAATAATATTTTACGGCTATTTAAATATGAAGTGTTGGTGAACTCGACCCTTATTTTATTAATTTACCTAGAAATATACCTACTTGTGATAAAATACTATTGGGTAACCTGGATAACAATAAAGGTACCTTTGTTGTTACCATATAGTATTTAATTAGTAATTACTCTTTAGTAATACTAGTGGTTCCCCGCGACTTCGCCCGCAAGAGTTGGATTTTCCATATAAACTTTTATCCCCCATTTCACCCCCTTAATGTTTTTATATCGCGACAAAATGTAGCCTATGTCCTTTCCAGGGTCTCGAACTTTTTCCATACCAAATTTCATCTCAATCGGTTCAGTGGTTTAAGCGTCAAGAGGTAACAGACAGACACACTTTCGCATTTATAATATTAAGTATAGATTAATACAACAATGATACTTTCCTAGGACCTCCTTAGATACCTACCTAGGTATCTTTGTTGTAATGATTTTGTTTCTAGAATGGTCGCCACAATTATACAATTGAGTTAGTTTAATGAAAACTTTAAAAACGTTTGGTTATTTTAAGATACTTAAATGTGTAAAAAATCTGATAATAATTCTTATTCATTTTTATTAAAAAAACGTAATACTTCTCGCAAGCTCTTTTACACAAATTAATTTTAAAACCTAAAAGGAAGCATTTCTTTCCTATTGAAATTATTTGCTGCCTTTGACGGGGTATTCTCGGAGTAAGGCGATGAAGCCTAGGATCGGAATATTAATAAAGTGAGTGATTTTTCTATTAATAAGGATTACATGCAGGGCAGTAGGCTCACTGTGACACAGAAACGACCAGCTCGTCAGCAACATAACAAAAGTACAACAGAAATAAGTCAGCATTAAAAGTTTGTTTTTTCATTAATATTTGTGTACTTCATTAGATTGAAATAAAATTTTAAAACTACTGGCTCTAAACATTGTAGCGAATAACTGAAGTTGAAAAAATAATGGCTTTGAATGTACGTACGTTAATTACATACATTTGAGAATAATATTTATTTAGGTAATGTATTTTCTTGTCAACCGTTACCGATTTAATAACATTTTATTAAAAGCAGCATATAATTTTCTCAACATCGTCCATGAGGGTCGGACCTAATATAGATTTAGTATATGCGTAGCGTTTCTTTAATTTGTAACGACATCGATGTTTCTCCGGCTTCGGGTAATTGAGCTTTGAAACCATTTGGAGCGATCTGGCTTCGCTCGTGGACCAATTCCAAGCAATCGATGTCATGGGGCGCTTAGATAATTTTAATTTGATAAAATTGGAATGTTTTCTGGCAAAATTGACTGCATCGATATTACGCTCTTTGATCGGATATTACTTCGAGAGCTTCATTTGATGGTGGAATGCTCTAATGAATTTTACTTGATTGTCTGCATTTGTACTGCGTCTAATCCTACAAGTTCACGAATTAATTATTTTGAATATAAGGACAAATTTAAGTAATTTCAGAACCAAAAGATATCGCTTTTCATTACTATATTATTAGTGAATGTTTAAATACCTAAATGATATTGCGATTACTATTAGATTAATTATTTTACTAAACAATACTTATTCATTCGCAGATATACCCACAATATCGCAGAGCTTGATATCATTTTACTCACGAAAAATATCTAATGCAATAGAAATGAATAAAAAATTGAAAACACATTAAACGCACGTTTTACTAACTTTAAAATCAAATAAATAATGCACGGTACTAAAATCGTAGTTTTATTAAATTTTAATACGATTACAACTCCACGTGAAATGTTTAGGAAGAAAAACAATTCAATGTAATTACGGAGCCATGACGGAAAACGCCTTTTACTTTTACATGTTTAATTATAACCCGGAAAGGTGAAACAATGAAAAGTTTAGGAAATGAAACCAACAAAAGTTTCACCATACTTTTAAAGTCAGCGAGAAAAGAAATATTCTGTATTTTAAGCGTGGACTGGGCACCTGAGAGTTGAGTAACTTCTGAGTATTTTTGAACAAGAAGCCAAACTCACACATTTCGAAACGTGTTCTTTTCTTTTCTCTTACTCCTTGTTCTAAATTTTCCGCCTGGGCTTCGTTGTGAAACGTTTTTGTACTAGCAACCCGCTCCGACTTCGTACGGTGTACCTACCTGCCTAAGTTCATTGAAAACATACAAATTTAAAAAGTTTGTTTGTGTATTAAAACAACAATAAACTATAGAAAATGTTTGTTTTTTTATCGCAAATGACTTGTAAACAAATAAAAACTTAAATTAAAATTTTATGAAAACTTACGCGACTCTTTAACGTATGAATAAAACGCCGCAGAGACAGAATAATAACGACACGTCTTTAAAAAAATAGAGGAATACAAAAATGATTACCCTAAATACAGGTATAATTATAAATTGTAATATTATTGTTTTGTTTCCGGATAGGTACTTTGATATATTTTTACTGGTGATAGATGCAAAATATTGTACTTACTACATACTTTCTTAATCCGAATCAATTTAGTCGACTTAAGTCCTTAGGACCAAATTCTATTGTGAACAATAACAGAGGAGGACATAATCTAAGTTAGGAACAAGTTGAACCCGATTTAGTTATGATTTTAGATCTCGGCCGCTTTTCTTCCTAAATTGCCTCCGATTTAGGAAAAAACGCTTTTTTCTACAAATCTGATAGGTAGGTTGTGTAATAATTGCTTTACAGTAATCCATGTTTTAAATTCATGGGTCTACCTACATCAAACATATAAATGTAAATACTGGAGGTACATATAATATTTGCGATGATATTACTATTGTGTGACGAGATTTATTCGTGAAGAAGTAGTTCTGGTAAAATAATCTGCTATTTTAAACCCAGCTCAACCAAAAAAGCAACTTGCAAAACAATTTTTTTCTGAACAAAAGTTTTAAATAAAAATGAACCAATAAATAAATTACAATAACTTATAAGTGAAACGTTAAAAAATCGGGCATCCTCACCAAAAACAAGTAACTGCGATGACACCATTTTTAAGACACTCATTATTTTGAACGCGCGAGATTCGATCGAGTGGAAATTGCGCGCGCGTCGATGCGCGCTGGTCGTCGGCTGCGCACTGGCGGTGCGTGCGCGCAGCCCATCGCGGGTTAACGGTGGACCTAAATGTGGAAGGACTAATGGGCACGACGCGGGAGATTAAGATTGCGATTTGCCGATATTTAGCTTTTAAGAATTTCATCACGATATTCGTGTTAAGGAAATTCTTGACAGAATTATGTTTTTTTGTTAATAATTGATGGACAGGTTTAGGTCCTTTATAGCTTACCCTAAGAGCTTACCTAAATTAGAACACACATGGATAGTTGCGCCATCATGTAGTTTAACCGAACATCGCAAATGTGTAGCTTAAATCAATTTATGACGTTCGTTATGGTCTTACTCACTTGTCAATTGAGTCACTGCAAGTTGCTGTTGGAATTGTATACCCTCCTTTTTACCATACAATACCATCTTTACGTATAATAAAGGTTAGTTAGGGGTGTATTTTCACCACGCTTGTCTGTCGACCTGACCTCATGAAAATCAAGAAGCTTTACCAAATACTGCATCAATCCATTCTTCATTAGAAACGCCAGCATAATGCCACTAAAATATATATCTCATAATTATTTTTAAAGTCAGAGAGAGATTATTGTTGAGAGACATGGCAAAATTATCATTATTATTATCTAAACTAGTTTGCCACTGCTCCAAGCAGCAAAGCCCTTTAATTTCATTCTATTTGAATGCATTTCGCGTCCGGGAAGCTTTCTCCAATTTAGGGCAGATAAAATCTACATCGCGACATTTCAATATCCCAGTTATAATAATGCATTACTATTTAAATTTCTTGTTACACGTTTAATTTCGTTTTAAAATTCATAACCGTCGAGCATGCATGGTCGGTGGCGCGTGATGCAGTCTCCGTTATTGCAAGATATTGCCGCTAATCACTTAATCGCTGCTACATACAGGATATAAAAAGTAAAAGAAAAACATGTTTGTTTTATTTGAATTTTCATTCATGAAATTGCCAACAACCCATTTTCATGTGTGAAATCGGCGCAGCGATGACGGCATGAGACAGCGGAGATTTAAAACGACAAACATTTTAAATTGCATTCAAAATGTGATTTTGGTTTTGAATTAGGCTTGTCTATCCTTTAATGAGGGGTGGCATTAAATAGATTCTTAGAACTTACAAAAATATCGTTCTATTATTTCAAATGCTGGCTGTCTACCATGTTTCAAGATTATTTTTACTTTCAATCAACGTAATTATATTTTCCTGACAAGTTGATTTTCTTTAGCCTAGATACTCACCTTACTCACTTCACTAGTTATAAAAAATATATAATAAAACAACAGTATGCATTGGAAAATCTTGTTATTAGAGTTTTCAAATTCCAGTAGTTAGCAAAACATAAATAAGGAATTGTAAACCAGTCCTGCGATTTATGCCATAGCAGAACTGGTTAAAATAGACAATCTTTTTGCGAGATAACTAAGTATTGAGCCCATTCTCACCTCCTTCCTGTTGTTAAAAACAATTTGTCTACAATAGAACCAAAAGTATACAATCATTTTAAACAGATAAGTAACAAAAAAATATGTCAATCTAACCATTGTTTGTGATGGTTATTGGTATTTGAGATTGTGTTCCTTTGAACATACGTTCGAAAGTAGGGGAAAACAAAACACAATGAAAATAACCTCTATTAAAGTGGGCTATCCCATTGATACAGTCTCAAGAACCGTAGCCGTGGATCAAAAGGTGATCTGTGTGTGCACAACAATCAAAAACGGTTTAGGTTAATGAACCTGGTGACATTGATGGAGAATGAGGCTGATCTAGGAATCGATAGATATAGTGTTGCTAATACCGTACACAACAAAACGTTTGTTTGATCAAGCTTCATAGGGCAATGTTAGGAGTTAGGACCCTTAGCTCAGATCATAGGCCAGGACCAGACTAGGACAATTTTTAAGGTATCTAGGTGGCAACGCGGTTCGGACGTTGAAAAACAAATGTAGCCCAAGGCTTTTACTTCTTTATTTAAATAAAAATTAAATAGGTATACAGGGTTATTTTAAAATCATTAATACATAGCTTCTTAGGGACTGATTCTGGTGCTTAAAAAAATATAAAAACATCATCTTATCTAAGTACCTACTACTATCTAAGTACTTACTATCCGAAGAGTTTTCGAGTTTCATGTCGTTTATTTGCAATGTGGAGTTTTTTTTTTAATTTTTTACTTTTATTTGAGATTCAATTAAGTATGTCTTGATATATAAACGTAGCTAAAAGTTGCAAAATTTGTTATTTTATTGAATAGAGTTTTAACGAAAAATCAGTCTTTGCCGTCTTACAATAAATACAATATAAGTACCGTAACGTAAAGCTTAAGTGTGGTAAAATCTACTAAACATTTTTCTAATAGGTACCAGTAGAAAGTTGTTTATCGGTTCCGACATAAGTTCTGGTGAAGGTACCTGAGGCGCCACCCACGCCCCGCCAGTAACGGACGTTGTGGTCTATGTAATGTGATTTATAAGCCGATAATCTACATTTTTTACGCGACACTCTTGAGGTCACAATTTGAGTCATATTTTGTTTTTAATACCTCCAAATAGCCAAATATTTGACTGTAGTAATTTGTTAAATTTTTAAGAGATATACTAGAACTTGATCGTTGGTCATCGTTAAAATGTGTAATAAATACAAAAATCTTGCCGGATCATTCCATATAAAGGATGCTTTCACAGCTGTCCGGGAGACCCGTACGGGCTGTTACTACGGGCGCCGAGAGCGGAAGCACACATGAGGAACTAGAACATCGTTTGACAGCGACGCGGATTGGTGCGCACGCGACCCGCTCCGGGGAGAGCCCGTGCAAAGTACAAATCGTACTGAATGAACCCACGTTTCAGAGCGCTGCGGGCGTGACCCGTACGGGCCTTCCGCGCACAGACTGCCCGTACGAGTCTCCCGGACAGCAGTGAAACCAGCAAAGGGTGTCCCGTTAATGAAGGAAAATTCTTTAGGTACAAATTAGTGACATCATGCTCTATTAAATGCCAAAAAAAAATCAAGTAAAAGTGTTGCCAGTTTTGAGATTAATAGTTTTGAGTTTTTATTATTTTTGGGAGCCTTACTAACATTCTAAGTAAAAAGTTAATATTGATTTTAATGTTTGGAATATTCAAAAGTATTAAAATAGAAACAGACTTTTAAAAAGTCATTAATTGTAAAAGTAGCCATACAACAATTAAATATTACATATAACAAAGGCATTAAGTAATAACTAATTTTAACTAGGGAAAACGAGTTTTAACGAAAAATGGGTTTTGTACTGTAACATTAATATCTCGAAAATGGTAACACTTTTACTTGAAATTTTTTTTGGCGTGTAATAGAGCATGGTGTAACTAATCAGTACCTAAAGGATTATCCTTCATTAATGGGACAACCTGTATAGCAGGGAAATCAGGATAGCCCAGAACAAAAGCGTCTCGAAAATATTAACAAACCACAAAAACGTTCACTTTCTTTGCTCCTAATAACTTCCTTTGTATGCGCGAACGATACTGTTGGCACGAGGCTGACACACATAGGAACCACTGTTGCGCAGCAATGATATCGCATATGACGATATACATTGCAGGTTTATTACCTGGCTTGAGCTCTGATATCCTTCTGATTGAATCAATGTATATTCCTTTTAGAGTAGTGCCGGATGTTAAGTCAAATAATATCTTACGGTAACTTGTGACGCACGTGTCATGAAGGGAGAAAGTGCCATAATAATATTTGTTCAACAGCTATAAGTTGTTTGGAATCATATCTTGTCAACATATTAAAACTACAGCCTTTATTTAGTTACTAATACAACATACAAGAAGTCATTAACTCAACGCATTGCGCACACGCGTGAATCTCAAGTGCGCTAATTGGTATGATTGAGTATTAAATGAATTATTAAATGAGTTGGACTCGCGTGCGAAGGGTTCCGTACCAATAACTTAAAACATTAGACAGTTTAGGCAAAAACAAAGTATATATTTTTATTTTATTTATAATTTCAAAAGTATTCATCACAGGATACCCGAAACAATTTTAAATAAGAGTTTCCGCGCCAGTTTCTTTATGTGAGAGATTTGAAGTTCATAGATCCAAGAATTACAGGGGGGGGGGACACTGTGTAAACGACTTTGGCGGGCTATATCTCGCAAATGGTAAAGCTGATAAAAAATTTACCCCTCCTTTTACATGTATGGGGAGGTACCCTTAAAAAGAAGTAATTTTAATTTTTCGTATTTTTAAAAATGAGATGTACTATATGTGAAGTATCCTCGAATCAAGTTACATGCAAATCAGTCCATAAACGTAGAAGATATTCTGCTGTGACAGACTAAGACGGACGGAACGGACGGACTGAACGATCTTATAAGGGTTCCTTGTCGGACTACGGAACCCTAAAACACCGGTATAGTGCGAGTCGGACTTGCGCACTTAGGGTTCCGTGCCAACTTTAACTGAATTATGATCCACTTACTTCCACTTAGCCAAAATACCACAGTATTTTGTTGACAGCAATAACTTTGTTTTTCATAGTGTTTGTATGAAGAACAAAGTTATGTTGCGGTTGTTGAAAATGTGCTATATCTCAAAAACTACTAGTTCAATCTCGTTTAAACCAATTTTGTTAAAAAAAATTGTTACGATCTACATCATTTTTTTTTGTTTACATTTGCTTAGTTCAAAAGTTAGATAGGGGTGACACCTATTTTACCACTTTGGAAGCGTCTATCTCTCAAACGTTAGACTTTTAGAGAAAATGGTTTAGGAACCTGGATGTTATTTTAAAAGACCTATCCATAGAGACTCACCCGCATAGGTTTGACAACATTTTTTTTTTTTGTTTCATGTATAATTATTTTTTATTTTTTGTATGTGTGTAAGCGGTTAACAGGATACATCTACCTACTAAGTTCCAACTGTGTAATGCTAATAGTTTCAGAATAAAGTGGCTGTGACATACGGACGGACGGACAGACAGACATGACAAATATATAAGGGTGCCGTTTTCTGCGATTTGGCTACGAAACCCTAATAGTTATTATTTTAAACATAATCGTAAGATCCACAAGACGATTCGATAAAAACACGAGACATTGCTGGCATAGCCGTAGGTAAAGAGATTAAACTTCTTTGTAAAACATGTGGTAAAACCAAAGGAAACAAAACACGATTAGAGGTATTTGGTTTGAAGAAAATGCTCCTGAAGTTTAGTCCTACTTGCATGTTTTAGATCTTTGCTGGTGCTAAAATGTTGATGCCTTCTCTCTTATTATGTTCCTCAGCTTACATTTTAATTGATGAAATTGCCAAAAACCCATTTTTATGTGCAAAAACTGTGCAACGATGACGCAGTGGGACACTTGGCATTAAGAATCAAATGAAGTAACATTTAATTAAATTCAATGTATGCATGCATATGTACACATAGTTACTTGGACTTAGACATGAAATTAACATTGGGAAAGAAAGCCAGACCAGTGAGATAAATTATCGAATTCTCGTTAAGTTATCCCTAACGTACCAACACGTCAAACTAAATTCTGGTATCACCTATACAACCGTAGATATGTAAAGTGTGATACGCTGGCAGTACAGCATGTCTTCCCCCAATGACATCATCTAAGAATCGTTAAATTAAGAAGCACTTGAAGTTATACTGTTAGCCCCTGAGGAGCACCAATAGCTTTTGATTGGTTTCACAATCAATCATCTTCATCCAATAAAATAACTTACTAAAAAATAACAGTTTTCTGACTGTGTTTGATCCTTATCGCGGTAATTTTAAAAACACACCTCTATTAAAGTTTTGAGCTTAAAAAAGTTATTTACCATCGTGCAATTAATTTAATTTTATAAAGATCTTAAACATATAACAAAGTGAGAAATAATGGATTTTTAAGGGATGTGAATTATTTATTAATTACTAATAATTTCTTTTTTATCAAGTCACAAGAATCTTAATCCGTTGAAATATTTTTAATAGTCGAATCGTTTACGTATTATTATCACCATTCTTTCCACGTTGCCATATAGTGTTAAATATAACGTCGATAACCCTCTTCCAAATTTCCCGAAGTGCCGTCCAGCTGAATGCATTTTCTGGCGTTGTTATGGTATGATTAACAAAAATAAATTCATCTTGAAAAGGTTGCATTACCAACTCCATCGCATATGGGATTCCGTAAACCTAAAAAGCACATCATAAATTAATTACTTACCTATCTCTTAAGTTCTGACGTACTTGTTCGTGTTTTGACCTATCTCGTTATAGTACGACTTAAAAAATTACAATATATGTGTTTTATCAGTTATCTGTGCACAATCGATTTGACTGTATATCAATAAACAGTTTACACCAAGGATTTTCTTAAATCAAAACATAGAAATTGACATGTATGAAAAAAAAAAACAGCTACAAGACAAAAGGGCCAGTACTGACCCCGTTGAGTACTTATAATACGGCAGCCTCTGAATGCGGAGACCGTACTTTTGGGCGAGTTCTTGGTGTAGAATTTTGGCTGCTGATTATGCCTGTGCAGATACTCAGTATTAGCCAGAGCCGAACAACCCGAAACTACATGGCGATGATTCTCCAGGATGGCGACAGGCCCGACAAATGTCTACTGCGCCATTCTGTATGGTGTACCTCGGTAGTTGTTTATCCTGATAACTGATCTTGTATCGCACAGACAAAAAAAAAGGGGAGAAAGCGACCCAATTCACTCGAGAAGTTTCTGGCGGTCGAACGAAGTGAGAGCGCCAATAGAACGAAAGTGAAATGGGTGCTTACACCCGAGTTAAACATACTATTTTTCATTTCGATTGTTCGAAATTGTGCATTTCTTGTTTTGGGGTGCAATCGAAGGTGCGTTCCATTTGATATACGCAAAGCGCCCGACTGGCTCATTTTGGCGTTTCTCTTGGTCCGCGAGCGGCGCTAAAGTGGGCGTGCGGTCGTCGCTGACAGCAAGTGCAACGCACCCCGACAACTGTTTTTTAGAAGTGTAGGTTTCACGGCTTTGGGCAATTGTGGGTCCACACTTACGTGGCAGGGAGAGAAAAGCTATTTTCCACCCGGCTATCTAAACATGAATGTTCAACCTTCCGAACAGAAGAGATGAAAAATTATTATTATTATTTCCAACATTAAATTTTCTGTGTGTATAACTTACTGATGACGCATAATCTACACTGGAGCCGGAGACTTTTCCATACCAACTATAGAGGGTATCCACCGTAACAGATATGACTTGGAAACTAGCATTTTTCATGGTCTCATCGATCTCGCCTCTTAAGTCTATGTACTTATCATCATCCGACACTACCTCGGTATAA
The DNA here is from genome assembly GCA_949316185.1 of Pyrausta nigrata. Lineage (NCBI taxonomy): Eukaryota > Metazoa > Arthropoda > Insecta > Lepidoptera > Crambidae > Pyrausta > Pyrausta nigrata. The sequence goes on from OX438951.1 coordinate 8,572,620, forward strand.
CCCCTTGGATATAGCACTGCATCACCCTGTAAAAATTACCTGTTTTATTTGTCTGATAAATCTATCACATATCGCCTTCCGCACTGAACTTATTGGCGTTATCTAAATTTGACTACGTGTAGACTAGAAATACTGGAGTTAGCGGTTATTTAAAATGTGCTATATATCTCAACAACTACCGAATTTATCTCGGTCAAACCAATTTTTGTTGAAAGTATTTATTAAGATCTTACAACATTTCTATTTTTACAGTTTTAACTGTCTTTTTTTAAAGTTAATGGGTCCAGGTTTTTTTCAAGTTAATAGTCTCAAACTTCATCATTCAAATGATAAGCATTTCTAAAGTAGTAAAATGTATTTACCACTCTGGAAGTGTTTATCTTTTAAATAAAACGGTTTTAGGAACGTCAATGATTTTTAGTTTTAGTACCATGTATCCACCCACCCTCCTTAACTTTTTTTGTATAAAAATCGTAAAGCGATTCACAGAATACATCTACCTATCAAGTTTCAACTGTGTATCCTAATAATTTCATAATAAGTGGATGTGACATACGGACAGACAGACTGACATACAGACATGACGAATCTATAAAGTTTTACTTTTTGCCATTTGGCTGCGGAACCCTAAAAGGTCACTTTGTGGTGGCCGAGATAAGGACTAATCGTCTTACCTTAAAAGTTTGGTGGTTATAAGACCCTGAATGTACATGGAAATAAGCGGCGATCTTATGACTGTAGTGGTGTAACACGTCCCGGATAGCTTTCGTTTCTGGCTCCGAAAACGGGGTAAGACCAGGGAAATGCTGGCTACACGAACCCACTGTGCTGGTGTTCCAAGCCACATCAAAGTTACGGTCCAAGGCCACGCCGGGACACGCGCCTTGTGGTGACATGTTTTTGTTCCACATGTCTTGCTAAATATTAAATAAAACGATCTATTTTTAGGACTGATCCTACCTCGTGAAACAATGTTTGACGCTAAGTATTAGACATGGCGGGTCTAAACACCAATTTAAAATATGAATACCAATATGATACTTATTGCTCGACATTTTGTCTGGATTGCACCGACTGTGATTGTCGCAAGTGAAATGGTAGAATCCAGCTGAAAATCCTCAAAGTCAAAAATCATTTAGACAACATGGACCGAAATAAGGACCGATAATACCCCTTACCTATCTTAAATTTGTGTTTCTTGACTCACCATTTCTAAGGCTACGTCCGCGTAGGCAAGCGCCTAGGGTCTAGCATGTCGCCTAGCGAGTAGCTAAATAAAACAAATGTTCATTTTTCACACACAATTTTACGGATTGCTTCGCGATTTATTTACATTTTATTTAAAACCTGAAATACTTGCTAAAGAACGGCGTTTTATTCCGCGAATGCTACGTGAAGCCATTGAAATTAGAAAACATCCAAATTTCAATAGAGAAGATGGTTGGAAAGTTCCACCGGCATCATGAAATCCTATTCTAGCAAAAACCCAAGCAACACCTCGCACTGCAAGATCGTAAGATACGATTAGCTCTTTCTGCGTAAACAGGAACGCAAAATAATTAATGAGTGAGAGTGAAAATTAATATTAGTGGTAGTTAAATTTTACAAAACTATGTAATGACAAATAATACCTTAGTCTCCTTGTGACCACGAACGATGTAAAGTGTTCGAAACGTCAGGTTTTAATTAAAATGTAAATAAATCGCGAAGTAATCCGTAAAATTGTGTTTCAATGAGTTCAACAATTTGCATAAACGTAAGAAACAAAAAAACAAATTTTTGCGACCGGATCAAGGCATCTAGGCGCCCCACTAAGCTAGGCAACTCGCCGTGCGGCCAGCGGCACCGTGTTGGCAAGCGAGTAGCCTGGATGCAAGCTCTAGGCGCTAAACCAGACGCTTGCCTATGCGGGCTTAGGCTAATAAGTACTTACAATACAATTATTGTAAAATCTTATCGAACATTTAACCCGTAGGCCTCAGATTACAGAATAAAGGCAGATAGAGCGTTTGGAACACGAGAGTTCGGCTGGCAACGCAAATACAAACTCGAGACAGTTTGAAAAAATCGTTGCATTCTTCTTCTTCTTAGCGTGTCGATGGAACACGAGAAAATTACATCGTAGCAGCCCAGAATTCAGCCACTTGTATTGCGGATCGACTGCCGTCCATTAAATCCGCTGGCGTGCGGGTGTTAGGGCAAGCCAGGCATGTTAAGTGTGCCATAGTTTGCACTGCACCGCAAACACAGTCCATATCGGAGCTTACCGAAAATCCCCACCTGACCATGTCTTGGTAAATCATGTCCAGGAGGGAGATTCTCGGCAAGCGGGACAAAAGGAGTAGGCAGAGAGGCTTTTTTGCGCCAAAGTTCACATCTGGCCTGTGCGGGTTCGGTAGAAAGTGGGGCGACACACTTAATAAAACTGCGACGACTTTTTAGCCTTTGCGGCACTGAGACGTAGCCGTGCATAGGATGTCGTGAGTCGCGATCTGCGTTTGCCCTTTCAGTAGAGCTAGCTACAGCCCTACGGACTTCCGGAGGTGCTATACCAGCTACTGAATATAGCATTGACACTGGGGTAGGTTTTAGACAACCAGTGATGACCCGGCAGGTGTCATTTAGGGCTACATCCACTAACTTGGCATGAGCGGAGCGGCTCCAAACAGGGGATGCGTACTCACCAGCTGAGAAGGCGAGCACTAGCCTTGTCATCCGCAGCACGTGCGGTGTAGCTCCCCATTTGGTGGTAGTTAGGCGACGCAGTAAGTTGTTCCGCGAGTGCACTTTCTTCTTGGCGTTATCGCAGGTCATCTTATAAGTACGAGATCTTTCAAGCAAAACGCCAAGATATCTCGGGTAGTTGTTGTGCGAGATTGGTACTCCCTGCCATACAATATTAAGTTTACATCATTCTTCTCTGTTGCGCAGGTGGAATGCGCAAGGCTCCGTTTTACTCGGGTTTGGCTTCAGTAAGTTCGCCTCGTAGTAGCTACTCAGATTATTGAGAGCTACAGTGAGGTTAGCCTCAACTTCTTCAAACTTGGAGCCTTGTGATGTTAGTGCCAGGTCGTTGACGTATAAGAAGCGGGACGTATTTATGCTGGATGGTTGGTGTAGATGTTGAAAAGCAGTGGCGCCAGAACACTGCCCTGGGGAAGGCCGTTCCTTTGTTACCTCAAACGACTCTTGTCTAAGCAAAGATGTACCTGAAACTGACGGTTATGGAGGAGTTCTCAAAGGGTCATGAAGAATTTGCGATCTCCGGTCATGATGTCCACCTTCTATAACAGTCGGTTTAGGTTCACCGTATCGTAGGCCGCAGATAGGTCCACGAATACGGCGCCCGTTATCAACTCAAACTCGAAACCATCTCCAATATGTTGCGTGAGCTTGAGCACTTGGTTGCAGGATGATTTTACCGGTATGAAACCTGCTTGCTCTGAGGCTAGTTTAGAGTCGATAAGCCCTGTGAGCTGGGTCAGCAGCAATCGTTCAAATAACTTGTAGGTATGGCACAATAATGATATTGGCCGAAAGCTTTTAGGATTGTCTGCTGATTTTCCTGGCTTCAGTATTGCTATCACCTTTGATTTTCTCCAGATGCGTGGTATTTGAGCAGATTCCAGACAATTGTTAAAGAGCTGCAACAGCCAAGATATAGCTACTGGACCGAGGTGCTTTATTTGCTCCACTGATATGTTGTCTATCCCAGAGGCTTTACCGAGTAAAGGTGTTTGATGGTAGATATAATGTCACCTAAGTTGAATGGCAAACTGACTTGGTTGGATCGTTGCATTGACAGTACGACACATGTGTCTTTTAAATAATATCCTAAAATGCCATCTCGTGTGTTTAAACATTGTAAAAACTGTTCAAACAACAAACAAACAACCATTCAATAAAATAATAAAATAAATAAAAAACATTAGGACTTTATTTTCACTATCCTGGCATCCGTACTCGCACACTAGTGTACAGGGTGCCCAAAAATGAAGGATAATCCTACAACTGCGACTAGGTCACAGTGTGGTCTACTACTTGCCGATTTTTTATATATATAAAAAATCGGCAAGTAGTAGATTCATTTTTGGGCACCCTGTACACTTATTATTGCAATAATCAAAATTTGATAACCTCAATTTAGGAATAAATCTGAAAACCGTAAATGTACGGTCACATCATAGAAAAAAAACCTTTTGTTGTTATTACACAAGTTTGTATGGAACCCTCATGGCGCGAGGCTGCTCGCACTTGTCCGATATTTACAAAATATTATATCTTCAATGTCTTCATTTCGCTTTTTATTTACTACACAATAGATTTTTTAAATCATTTGGCACGATCTGCTTTATTATACTTTTTTTTACACCACGGGCTATTAAAAATTAGTAGTCTGAATTAGATTTTTTTTTTAAATAAAAAAGGTGTTTTTCTAAGGTCTTTCGCATTCCAATTTTAAAAAATAACACTGATTTTAGGTGCGTCAGGTATCCATGAGATAGGCAAAAAAACAGAACACAAAAAGTCATCATTTCAATCATGAGGAAGAAAAAACTGGTAACACTTTTACTTGAATTTTTTTTGGCATGTACTAAATCGCACTGGAACCTATTCGCAGTTATAGGATTATCCTTCATTTTTGTACACCCTGAATAATGATTCTACAGTGTGTCACGCACACATAGCCAAATTCGGGTCGTACATGTTTTCTCCCGAATGGTATAACTGCCTTTATTCTATTCTGTAATCTGAGCCGTAGGGGAGAGAAGGAACACTTGATCCTTAAGGGAAACTACAATAAACTCTCACACACAATGTTTTTGATCATAGTGGAAAGTTTGTTCGTTGAGCATATCCATAATGTTGGAGAGTGTTTTTATATTAATTCTAATTATTATTAATCTTACTCATATGGCATACTATAAAATTATATTTTTGGACACAAAAATATAATTTTATGGAAAGTTGTTCTTTCTTATATTAACGAAATTTTTAGAACATAAAATATAAGTACCATAATGGTCAAATTGCAAAAGCGAGAGTTTCTCTAGTTTCTTTAGTAAAATAAAGTATAAGTAAATGTATTTGAATTTAATTTTAGAGAAGTCAATTATTTAGAATTCAATGATAAAACTAAATTCTCGTTTCAAAAGGAAATTTCAATCTAGAAAATATTATGTATTTTCACATACCCTCATACTCCTGACGAAACCATCAGGGTTAGCCATAGGTATCAAAAATATATCGAACTTGTCCAAGTGAGCGAAGTAGTAGGATAGCAACATTTTAAACGGTTTCTCAGATACCAAACACGGAACGTTGTCTATCCCCATCACACTTAGTCCATGCACAATAAAAACGATTTTCTTCTCTGGAATGTCATCTACGTATTTGCTGTCATCTGCTCGGAAATACTTTCCGATATCACTTTTCCTTTCAGTGACTTTCAGCATGACGATATCATTGTATTCCACAGTGCGACCTATTACTTCTACAGTTATATTTGCATCGGAGAAATGCTCGGCCCATTCTGTCAGTTGTTTTTTTATCTGGAATTTAATATGACAATAAGTTTCAAAAACCGATTTTTTTAGTATGAAACAAGGGTATGACTTTTATGACAAACTAATTGCGGTTTTTTCAGCTACAAATACACGTAATGGTGTATACGTGTATTTGTAGCTGAAAAAACCGCAATTAGTTTGTTCAGAATCGAGAGTTCAATCCATTAAAGTATTTTCGGCACATGTCTTTTATTTAACATTCTAATTTTGACATGTTCAAATATAAATCTGCTATAAAGTATGTGGTTAGACGTTTTCAAGCAACCATAATTTTTTGTCTTTTATTATTACAGAACATTTTTATTATTTGTTGGTACTCTAAACATATGTGTTTAAAATACGTTAGGACTTACCTCGAACTAGGGTTATAAAAATCAAATTAAGCTTTAAAAAAATCACTGAAAAAAATAACTTTGCGGTCAAATTCAACCCAAAATAATTAAAAAATTGTTTGGATAATAAATTCTTCTCTAAATTAGTTTTCTAATTTGTAACCTTTCCAAAGGTACTAAATTTTCAACAAAAATATTGATTTGCTAGAGTTGGTAGGATTTTTCGGTCAACCAAAGTTATTTTTATCAAAAAAGGTGAACGTGCAAACGAAGAAAACTATGGTTAGGTTTTGCTAGCTGACAATTTTATCTAAGTATGTTTCATTTATAAGAATCATACTGCAAAAAAAACTGACATAACATAACAAAAAGTGGAGAAACCATTTTTTAAAACTGATTACACCGAAAATTTAAGAAAAAAAATGTATATCTCGAAAACTAATAAAAATCGGGCAACATAAATAGAGTATATTTGGATAGATTAAATACATGTAAGGAATCCAAAAAAAAAATTTTGGACGTCACGTTTTGGACCATCCTGTATGTATGTATGAAACAAGTGAGTAAAGTTGCTCATTATACACGAGGCTGTGGGTTGCAGCCCGAGCCGTAGGCGAGGGCGTAAATCAGCCGAGTGTCTATTGAGCAAGTTGCGTTGAACTTTTTCAATACACTTGTGAGGAAAATATAAACAAGTATTGCATAAATCGTGTAATTATTAAAATAATTGGTGAATGTACAATTTTCGAAACAATATTGCGTTGCTGGTTTTCACTAGATTAGGCTTTCGTTGGTATATTGTGCTGCATTCAGCATTTATGGGGGTTGAATCTATTAATTGTTCATCTTCTGTACTAAAACTTGTCATTTTTCAATTTTATACCACACAGTAACAAATGCGATACAAACAAAATATGAAAATCATGACAAATGGCGCCCAAGTTTTTTTTTTCGCGTGCCAAATGTATGATGATTGATAACATATAGCCATACAGCCAACTTCAAAATTATAATTTTAGTGATAAAATGCAAATATTTTGTAACGAATTATTGCGAATTGTAAATAATTGGATAATAACACACAATTATTCATTCCAAAAATGTACATGGATTTTCGGCGGCATAAAACCTCTTTTAGTTACGAAAAAATGGTATTACCCGAATAAATTGAAAATGCTCTGTTTACTCACACAGTAATTTGCAGTGAGGTACTAACTTAACTTTTTAGGGATGATTCTCGTACGCACTAGTGCGTAATATTATTATGCACGCGTGGGTTATAGTTCGGTTTATGGCCCAAAGAACAATGTAATAAGGCTCACTTTACGAGCAAGTGTGTTGAAAATAAATTGTTCCGACAATCACACCAATTACCCAGCCCTATACTAAGCGTGAGCTTGTGCAATGGCGACTTGGATAACGGATATACATACTTATATACGTTTGTAACCATCCATAACTTTTGTGCCAATCTATGAAGATGTAAGCATGAACTCATCCCACAAACACATCCCGCTCCTTGTGGGATTTAAACCTGCTACCGCTGGTTTTGTAGTCCGAAGCTCGAACCACTACACCAAGACAGTTGTCAAATGATAACTAACCGGGATCTCTCTCTATCGTGGGTTGCAAGTAAGGTTGAATATACCTATAAAAACCCAGTTACAAATCTTTATTATATTCTCGGGACAGCGACCTAAGTCAGGTATTTTATTTATAGGTTTTTTTACTATTTTTTAAACACCTGACATACAGGCATGTAAATAGTTTAGTTTTAAGTTTTTATTTTTAAATTTTTGTGTATTTAACTGTATTTTAATATACCTTTTGTTTGACAATATTAATATATCATATACAAGCATTCTATATATTATATTTTTGTCTCTGGTTTAACTTACACTATACGGGCTCAAGAAGTTTTCTTCTTCGAAATATGTGTATCTTTTTGAAGTCCTGCTTGCGGTGGTAGTCTGGCTTAAAACATTAGAAAGCAAACGAATTAATTTATCCGACGGTGATTCCGACTTCGATAATAACTAGTCCGATTACATTATTTATTTACTAGGAATTTCGCGAGCTTATTGAAACAAACACGTGAATTAAAATGTTTCGTACATCATACATTCATCAACATAGTGTTACCCCGGTGGTGCACTCGCACGCGAGGGCCCAGGATCCGCTTTGGACTATGATCCAGGATGTGGCAGATCAGGTAATTACAGTAGAGCGACTGCTAAGTATCTGACCTTCGTGACCCTGTAAACAGGGGAACCCGACCAGTTTGGATCATGAACATTCAGTTCGCCTGAATGTGCAGGTTTCCTGACGATGTTTTCCCTCACCGTAAGAGCATCGGTTAGTGAAACAACTAATGTACATAACTCAGAAAAAGTAGTTGGTACATGGCGGCACGTGGGATTAAATTTTACGGGATTACCTCCCGCATGAGAGGGAACCCTAGCCACTGTGCCACCGCCGCTTTTACATCATACATTAATCATCAATAATGTTTCACAAAAAAAATGCATTTATTTGCGTAAGTTTAGAAGTAGGAGAAGCCCGGGTAAGAAGCATAGTGCGGGTAAATGGAATAACTGTTTTTCCATAAATCTATAATAGATGGCGCTTTGACAAATTTTCTGGTCGTGTAACATGCGGCCGGCGACGCCATGACATTTCAACCAAAACAATACGCAAGTGCATTTTTTGTGAAAATTAAAAAGAAGAAATATCGTTGTTTTGTTACAAGGTTTGTACATCAACTTTTTGTATTATTCATTAGTTATCTATGAAATGCTTTATTTATTCAATAGCACGTTTATGAAAGTATTATTTGTGATAGTTACTTTTTTTTTACATACTTAAATAATTTTAAGTTTTGATTTGTTTCTTATATGAGCGTGTTGGGCAAAACGGATAGGTATCCGTTTTGCCCGTTTAGTTATTCCATTATTTAGTAAGAAATATAATTTATCTGTATTTTGACAATTTTAATTATACTACTACTAGCGCTGCTCTTAAAACAGGCCGCAAACACAAGATGCGAAAATCAGAGGTTTTGACGTATACCCCTGTCAACGCTCAGCAGCATTAAATTTTTCAATAGACTAATAATAAGAAGACCACGATTTTAGAGTAAGCAGGCCCCAGCAATACTAAAACTAAAAGAACCTCAATCAAACAACAGAACAAAACCAGAAACCAGATTTTTACTATTTAGTGTGCGCTGACAAATACACTGAACCACTAGCTTTTGATTTGATTCAGTGTAATCAATGCAAAAATTAGGCGTAAAGGCATAAAGACTACACTTCTTATGTAGGAGTTGGCAGCTACTGCTATGATGAATGCAAAGACTGATCTTAACTAATTTAACATTATTCTTTTTGCCCTTGGGGTTTTGCGCGGAGGGGTCGGGCAAAACGCACTTATGATAATAATTTAGAAATCGGTAAAGTTTTTAAGTTTATGTAATTAATTTCCAAAGATTATTAAACATACTACAAATTAAAAGAACAAAAAGTTCTATTCATTATCAGACTGTGGTTTTATTTATATTATCCCTTAACATATTCGTCTTACCCGGGCTTCCCCTACATTATTCGATGTGTTACTATTTAAAAGCAACTTAAATTTGGATTAAAATGTTGCAACCATTTGCGGCGTGTTGGAAGGTACAACAGAACTAATTTCACTCAAAATTTAACGCTTACTCTTGGTTGTCTCCTGGTACCTGCATCAAATATAAAGGTGTCATTCTTGTTGAACTGAAATCATTAAAAAAATATTTATCGTTTTATTATCATACGAACATTTATTTTGCTAAGAAATTGCTTTTAACTTAATGACAATAAGTAAAACTATTCTGTAATAATATAGGAGCGCACAAATAATCCTAGAACACAGAGTTTCATGAAAATCTATAACATACTTATGCGACATATGGGGTGGTGAAAGATCTACTCCTGTGGTCCACCCCGGGCATCACAAACTTCAGTTTGTGATGGCGGCTGATCGATCCTAACAGCAGTGGTAGCCTCCGTTAGGTGCCGCATGGTAGCTACCTTCATCCCCCCGGAGCCTGGCGCCAAGCAGCTTGCAGTGAGTGGGAGTGCCAAAACCTTTTGGGTGAGCTCGCTTCACCGTCGACTCTGTCTTCGCCAAGAGTCAAGAGCAAACTGATTACAAATAATAAGAAAAATATAAGTATCTACTTCACTAATATTATAAAGAGGAAAGATTTGATTGTTTGTTTGTTTGTATTGAATAGGCTCCATAACTACTGGACCGATTCTAATTAAATTTGGTACAGAGATAGTTTGAGACCCTAGGAAGGACATAATGCCGCGATATAAAATCATCAGGAGGGTGAAATGGGGGATGAAGTTTTGTATGGTAAATCCGACTTTGGCCCGGGTGAAGTCGCAGGGAACTGCTAGTATTTCATATTCACCGAATTTCTTCTTTATTCCCCTTTGTTTTAAATCGGCGCTGTTGTATTTTTGGCCAGTGTGTATTTTCTTCGCTTTCTGTTCTATCGTCGTGGTAGCTTCTTTGTGTGTGACTCTTTAGATGCTGAGATATTGGCTTTAGTTTCAAATCTCTACCTTCTGTAGTTCTAAAACAGAGTTTTATAAAGGAAATTATTATCTAAGAAGAGCGGCCGGGTACAAAAATGTAAACTTCCTACCTAATAAACCGGATACAATTTGTCCCTAACTTCGATAATATCTTCCGATTTCCTAATATTGTTTCCTACATATCGGATAGTGTATAGTGCTTAAGGCGCATTTGTCATACGGGTCTCCACCAGAAGGTTGGTCCTACCAACCTTACTGTCAGATGTTACTGCCCTGAGCCCACTCCGCTTGGTTGGAGTATACGGCTCGGCTCATAGTCATACCGCCTCATATATATTGAGGTAAGGCCTTTGCTCAGCAATGAATGGGATGTATATCAAAATATAAAACTGGCCAAGTGCGAGTCCGACTCGCGCACGAAGGGTTCCGTATCATTAACTTACAATATTAGACAGTATAGGCAAAAAACACGTTTGTATGAGGCTTCGTTAAATATTTTTTAAAGTGAAATGCAAAATTATTCTGTGAAGCCTCTACTTGTTGCCATTATAAATACCAAGCAAACAATGGCGAAAAATTCATGTTTTTTGTATAGGAGCCCCCCTCTTTCTCGATTTTTTTCAAAGTGAATATACAACTTAATAATTCCTGAATATTTCAAGCATCTACCTCTTGCCGTTTTTAATGGCGAGCAAAAAACGCAAAAAAAGTACAGGTTTGTTGTATGGGAACAGAATAAAATAAATATTTAAGGGGAGCTCCCCTTAAATATTATTTTTATTCTGTTTTTAGTATTTTTTGTTACAGTGTCAACAAAAATACATCATCTGTGAAAATAACAATTATCTAGCTATCACGGTTCATGAGATACAGCCTGGTGATAGACAGAGAGACAGACAGCGGAGGCTTAATAATAGGGTCCCGTTTTTACCCTTCGGGTACGGAACCCTGATAAAAAGGAAAACTGACAATGACCGACTGAATGATTAACTGACTGACATATCAACGCACAGCCCAAACTTGTAGAATTAGAAATTTCAAATTTTGCACCATGCTACTTTTTATGGTGTATGTGAGCACTAAGAAGAAAAAGAAGAAAATTCAACCTCAAAGGGGGTGAAATGGGTAGACGATGTTTGTATGGGAAATTCGACATTTGCACGGACGTGGGTACAGTAAAGTACTTTTGCTGTTATATAGATATATACTTATCCATCTCCATGGACTTTACTTTATATGAAATCCCATATAGTTTGCGTTCCTTGGAGCCTTTATGCCTGAATTAGATTCATGTGTCTCCTTCTCGCCTTATGAAAATGTACAAAGTCATATTATTTTTGGAAACACCATACAAAGTTTAATGATTTGCCTTAAGATGAGAATTCGATCGTGAGAGTTTTAATCCTGTACGAGACTTCAAGACATAGATAAGAAAATTCTGGCTCTCGAAATACTTAGAGGAATTTGGTTTAATAGAAAAACCTCCTGAAGTTTGTTTGTTCTAGTTTTGCCATCTTTGCATGTTTAATATGTTTACAAGCGCTAAAATTTCGAAGCCTTCTCTTTTATTCTGTTCCTCAGTAGGTACAGTAAAGTTTTTTAGTCTATACTAATATTATAAATATGAAAGGTTTGTTTGTTTGTTTATTTGCATCGAATAGGCTCCGAAACTACTGGACCGAATCAAATGAAATTTGGCACAGAGATAGTTTGAGACACTGAGGAAATAGGCTACTTTTTGTCGCGATATAAAATCATAAGGGGGGTGAAATGGGGGATGAAAATTTGTATGGAAAATCCGACTTTTGGCGCGGGCGAAGTCGCGGGGAACTGCTAGTTCGAACATATAGATGAAACTAAGGAAAACATTTTTGTTTTGTAAATTTTCATACACGAAATTGGCGCACTGACGACGCAATGGGCCAACAGGGCCTTACGTTTTCTTCTGTTTTCATGCTTCTGTGAATTTGTATTATACTCAACTCCGAGGTGCCACGAGCTAGGACGAGATCTATCTTAACGAATAGACTTGGGCCCGTAGCCAAATAGCAATCTTTCTAGAGAGAACTTCGCTATCACCAACGAAATGTCAAAATATGTATGCAATGGTCACGTGATGTTTCGATGGCTTATGTCAGATTCATACATTTTCTAGCGATAACTAACTTCGCTTAAGAATAAATTGCCATTTGGCTACGGGCCCTGGTGTCTTTTTCTGTAGAAACGAAAAAGAGATAGACCACAAAAATTTTGAGATTTGTTCTCATGATTATTTATACGGGCTTTATTATTTCCTTGGCAGCTGTGACAGTGACAGCTGTTTAGTTTGACGTTTCTGAATTATTGTGGCCTGTCTCCTTTCATTTGTTCAGCAGCAGCAACTTAAAGTTAGTTACTAGGAAATCAGGAACCAGGCTCATTGTCTACAGATAAAAATGAGATGTTTTTTACTCCGTACCGTCGGAAACACAAAACTTACTTATGCAGTTCATCCTTTCTCTTTAATCTAGTGTTGACTTTTTTTAACTGAACAGTTTCACTGACGCGGTTTGGGTGGTGACTGTACTTCTTTTCTTCCAACGTTCGTCTTCCATATTTAGCAGGCGGATCCCTTAAAAAAAATATGATACTGAGTACAATAACTATCTTGCTGATGACGCCCTACACTGCGTTTTTCACCTAAGGGTCTCTAAACAAAAATTTTCCAGTCCTAAGGGCCATCTGGTCTACCGTCTAACTCCAAGACTTACGAAATAGCTTACCGACGTCTCATTACTTTCCAGACGCTCAAATTGAAAGCCATATAGCCAAGAAGACGGTAGGTCTGCAAGTCTTTTTGTTCCCTGATACTTCTTACTTGTCTACGCCACTACATTACTTTTTTATCGGTTTTTAATCATTTTTTAATCTATGCTGTTTTTTAGTCACGTGCCTTCCGTACATCACTATTTTTGCATTTTTTAAATCCGAGTAAATCTACATAATCATTCAATCTACTCTTTTTATTTCATCGCCCGATGCGCGAACACTACTAATTATTTGGAAATCGAATGGGGAGGTCTATGCTCAGCAGTGGTCGCAGCTGATTTTTTTTAAATAATCACCTATCCTATCCAAACTAATCGTGAATATGTGCTGTGGCGACTAGCATATCGGATAGACATACTTATGTACGTTTATATACAATCGCATGCTCATTACGCAAACATTTGCCTTTTGCGCGGTATTCGAATCTACAACCTCTCGTTTTGCAGACCAGAGCGCGAACCAATATATCAAGCCGGTCGTCATGATAAATACAATTTTAGATAAGTATATATTTGACAGCTTACCAAAAGTCTAGTATATCTGCAGCTTTTACTGAAATTCAAATTAAGTAAGTTAGTAAAAAGTACGTTTTAAGTAATCTTACTAACTGTGTACTTAATAATGGTAACATTCACAGGATTCAACTCTTTTTAACAGTAAGATTATTGGTTAATTTGTTAAGTTATATTACATGTAGGTACATAATTCGTTATTGTATTAATAATCCAACTGAAACTTTATAAATCACTAATGATTGGAAACAGGTTTAATTAATCGAATTACAAATTTAAATGTTCAGTTTACGTTAAACCTATCAAACTCCATAAGACCCGCAGGGTTGATAACAATTAATTTTCTATTGTGTCTGGATATACGTGAAAAATACGTGAAGGTTTAGGTACCAATTAAATCCGAAGCAAACATTAAAAAACAAATTAAATAGATTTAATTTGATTGTAACATAATTTTGTACCTATATCCATTTCATGGCAAAACAAATAAATCGCAAAGAAAACATGCACAAACATATTTCTCACGATTGATTTTAAAGGTAACTTGAAATTTTAGCGAACAAAATGCGTAACGTCAGATCGCCTTATCGGTTTCGAGACCCGTATCAAAATAACCATAACGAATTATATTTATTTATGTGACAAATAGTATGTACTACCGGTTGCGAAATGGTCGAGATAAGATTTTACATCGTTTTCTTAGCAGTGTGAGCTGGAAGTATGCACGTGCATTCAATATTCAAAGTTTCAAATACACTAGGCAACTCGTTTTAAGTATTATACATGGGGTTCGGACAAATTTCAAATGCTACCCGACCAGCCATTTGACTTGGTAGGTCGGTAGACGAATGACAAACGACGACGAATACAACGAAAATACAGATTGAAATTAAAAAGAAATTACGTTAAAAGAAACTTAGGCATATCATCTAAATTGTAACAACATTGCTTTTTGATTGCCTACGGTGTTTTTGTTGTATTCGTCGTTGTTTATCGTTTGTCATTCGTCTTGGTCGGGTATTACATATGAGTTATTGATACTCTATACGTTTCGGCTGGATTGCCGGGGCCGTGGTCACGAGCGGGTTCATATTGTGAATTATTTTAAATTTGTGTTTAGACCCTTCATGATGAATACCTATTGTAATTCAACGCGAAAGTGTTAATCTTATAGTATGTATAAGTCATTTAAATTTCCAAAAATATACAAGTACAGGCTCCGGACCGAACTGACCCTTAAATCTTGACCGTGTGGACATTAAAAATTTCACGACCCCTTAAAAGTGTTGTTTTACTGTTCATGGCTGTTATGGCAAAGGTCTGGCTCTGGCGGGAGAGATATGGTCCAAGTTTATACTGCTTGGCGGAAACAAGGACTATTTGATCACCTCACGCATGGCGCGATACGTTTTTTTAAACAGTGTTAATAATTTCGATTTTCGAAACCCAACTCGATAAACATAGGTTCAATAGCAGATTGATCAAGCGTTTTTAATATTAAACCTCCGTTGCACCATCTCACTTTAAATATGACAATGATTAAAAACTAGCAGTTCTCTGCGTCTTCGCCCGGATTTGCCGTATAGACTTTCATCTTTGCATCTTTTCATCTTTTCATCATCTGCCATTTATTAATTCTTACCTTCTCCTTTTATTATTTAATTTAAACGTCGACTCAGGTCGTGTCAATACAAATCTCAGTGGTTTCAGAATGCGACACCCATAATTATGTCTTTAATGTATTTTTGATATGGTAAATAAAAGAAAAAAAACTCCCATTTTACCCTATATCGCGACAAAAAGAAGCAGATCCTTTTCAGAATATCAAACTATCTCTGTACAAAATTTCATTTACATCGGTTCAGCAGCTGTTATGTTATGTGCTAACATTACCCATGTTCAGACAGTCAGACAAGCCCACTTTTGCTTTTTAAAAATGGTATTGGTTTGGATATCTCAATCTCCGAACAAAGAAAAACTTCCTGACGTTTGGTTTTATTAACACTAAATTGTTTTGGTGCAATAGAATCCAAGATGTTAATGTATTTGTACCTAAGTCATTGGTGTTAAGAAATGTCAGCCATTTTAATATTTTGTTTTAAATGCTATTTCTGTGGATCTGGAGTTCCTAAAAATTATGAAAATTATTCTTTTGGAAAGTAACGCTATGGCCTATTAAGTGAAAGATAGATCAATTAAAAATTATTTACCGTCATAGGGAAAAATCCTTTTTTTATAATGAATCTTACTAACAATTTAAAACAGTTTAATAGTTTTTTAAGCCTTTACAAAACTAAACCCAAAAATGCAATTTTTCGATTTTTTTTTTTTAATTTCAAAATCAAAAAAATAATTTCATTAGGATTATGTCTTTAAAGTTTGATAAATAAAAAGCCCTTAAATTATCGCTAGTCGAAACCCGGACACCTGTATAAGTATGTCTATCCGTTACCTAGTCACCATAGCACAAGTTCACGCTTAGTTAAGGGCTAGGTAATTGGTGTTTGTTAAAACATTTTTTTTTTATATTGAACCCATACCCCGTTATTCCAAAAACTTAGTACCGGGTTTAACAGGATTAAACTATTAGCTAACCAATTAGAAAAGCGCTTCTCTATTAGGTTATGTCACGAATGTGTCATACGTTCTTCTGTTGGCGGCTAATATTTAGACCCATTTTAAACCTGGTCTAATTTGTTTGTAATAACACCGATAACGACTACAAATAGTTCCACTACTTCTATTTCTATCAGCTTTATAACAATATTCGCCCTGTCAAAGCAGACAGTATGCTATGAAGTTGACGCTATGAATATACCTAACTTATTGTGTTTTCTTCTGCTGTACACCACACAGCCTCCCTCGTAAAGGCGCCTCAAGATTTACACCTACACAAAAAAACTGTTAGGGCCCGGCTCAATCTTCATCCGAAGGCAGGCTGTAAATCGGCCTCGCCTTTAAAACGCTGTATTAAACTCACCATTTAGGACATGGCGTTACCCTTAACTGTTTAGTGTTGATGTTAAGTAAAAATAAACTAGCAGAAGCATAAAATGGGTATATTCTTAACTACATAGGTATACGTATCTAGATATATATATCAGAGTGCTTCATGAACGTGTAGTTTCCAAAACTGTTTCATGAATGAAAACTACTAAACTTATAGTCAAATTCCTAGATTTTTTCTTTTTTTTTTGCAATCTTAATTTTTGCGATTGCCTAGCCGCTCGGCCACCCAGACTTTGGCAAATACTGTCGTAATTTACAAGTACTTCTTGTTGTCCTTCTTGACGTGCTGAGAAGTGGTGGGGCGGGTGCGATTCCAGCCTTAGGCGGTCATTTTCTCAAGTGCAATAATCGCATTTTTAAATAACTATATTCAATAATGGCAGACATATTAAACCTAAAAGTATATTATTTCATAACTACGTAGCAAGGAAACAGAAGAAAGTCAATTTTATTTAATACTAAAATATAACAAACGGTATAACAGCTTTGTAATAAAACTGAAATTGTACACCAATAAAAGGCTTGTTCCTTTGTTGGTTGTAACGAAACAAAAATGCAAGTGTGTAAACACTGGACGCGTCCGAACCTGGCAACACTGTTGTTTTATGGGACGATTTACAAGGTGCTAAGCCCAACCGCCGGCCGACAGTCACGGAATCATATTTGGACTACTTTTAAAACACTTTTACGGTTGCATGTTTGTGATAGTGGCTTCATTAATTAACTTAATTGTGTTAGACATTTTCAGTGTTAATATTATTTACTTCTCTTAAAACTCAACACATGGTGGCTTAAAACTGCACCTCCAATTGTACCTTCCTTCCAAGATTGTCCCCATAATAGAACACCACATTGACACTGGAGATAGCTCACCCATAGACCTTTCTGATAAATATATCATGATTTCATAAATCCCATTGTTTGGGAGATAATGCCACTTAATTATTATTTTCTTCAAGCTATCTACCTACAGTGTCAGTCTAACATGCCATTTTTGGGAAAATATTATCTTCTAAACCATGGCACTTTTATAAGTCATGGTATTTTTATTTGAAAGGTCAATGGCTACCAAGCACATAATTTTATAGACGATATGTCATCAAATGTCATCAATTTTGTTTATTTTGAAAAATTATGTCATAACCCTGTGGCACGTACACATTTCAAAATAAATTTAAGTACTGCTTAAAAGATTGTTATAACGATAAAAACCAAATTATCTCATATTTCATTATATCAATCAACAAGTTATATACGCAGAACTCGTCACTTTTTTTATCAGTACCAATCGCTGATAAGTTTTCGAGAAAAATAGCCCTTACTTCGCTCTATAGGTTACGTGCTCGATGGGTGAGCTATCTCCAGTGTAAAAGTCTGGCATGCCATTTTTGGGACACCCTGTATAGGTAATTTTGTTCAATGTGTAATGTTAAATGTGTCAATTAAAAATATGAAAAATGCATTATTATTCATTTGAAAAAGATCAACTGCAAAGCGTCCTATTCCATTCGTTTATACCTACTTAGTGTAAGGCAGTGGATTAAGTTCCCTTTAGGGCGAAAAGCATATTATCATCAAATGATTTTTACAATAAAACGAACCGTTAAGCTTGAAGGGCCCTATCATAAACTTACAAAACGGGGGTGATGACAAAAATGATTATCATAAAACTGAAAGAAAACTGAGCCTTGGGCCCTCTGTCACGATAGAAAAAGCGAAGCTTTATATGAGTAAATAGCGTCAAGAATTCTTTACAGATTCTTCTTTGATTAACTTACGTAACTCAACTACAAATAATTTGATTTAAAAAGTAAGTAATAAAATCACGCGTGATGATATCTTAATAGTGAACTAATAACATCATTCGCGTGCCCTGTTCCCATTACTTTTGGGGTCGACACTGTATGCGTTTCTCTTATAGAACTAATTATTTGCACTCGTCAAATGAAGAGTTTGTATATTTAGCTTCGATTTCAGTCATTGAAATGCAAGTACCTATATTCACAGAATAAATAATAGAAGAAGTCTTAGGTATTAGTATATCAAAGTCTTATGAAAAAAATATTCATTCGAGGCAAACCTACTGGCTACTACGAATGCAAATATTTTTATAAAAATAATATAGTAGCATAGCTTCCTCATAATGGACTAAAAGCCTAACTCCGAATATATTATGCAATTAAGTGTTTTAAATGCGTCCCATTTTCGTTCAGCTAGGCTTAATTCATTTTTTCCCTTTATTTCACGAGGAAGAATTTATTTTCATAACTGATAATAAACGCCGACTCATTGTAGTAATAAAGTAAGTGGGGCTTGGTTGGTACACTCTTTTGCTTTTGGTAATCTACGCATTTAAGTGTCATTCGAAAAAGACTTTGGAGACTTTAATAGATAAATGTCCATCATAAGTTTCTATTCATTTTCATTTATCTTTGTCTTGGAGATTCGATTTTAAGTCATTAACAACATGATCAAACTATCCTTACGAAGGTATCACAGGCTGGATAAGCTGATAATTTTGTAGCTGTGAAGTGTAGATTCTCTGAAATCATAAATTTAGCTAAAGTAATATTATTTAATGCAAACGTTGCTCTGCATGATGCTACGGCATCCTAACATCTCTATCTTTTGCAGTCGGAAGGTATTTAATATAACATTTTATTTCTTTATTTATACTTTTGCATGCATGGATTACGACAGAATTATTAAACCTATAATTAAGACAGACTTTTGCTATATTGATTAATTAAATAATTAGATTAAGTATTTGTAATACTTTATTGTTAAATTAAGCATATTGGCTATATCTACTGTCGCATTGGATCAATCCTGTTATGATAGTATAAGTTTGATAAATAAATAAATTAAAATAATAAATAAACTCTTCTATTTTGTTTTATTATTTTTATAACTTAAGCAATTTGTTTGCAAGTTTTTATGAAATTATATTAAATTTCGCTTACAAAAAATTATCGACAGTGTCATCCGGTGGGACTCGAACCCAGGGGCTTTCGCTATTCGGGCGAATGCTCTTACCAACTGAGCTACGAAGGATGTTAGTCAGTCGACGAATTTATGTAAGTACCTGCTACGCCAGTGATCCGGCATTCGATTTCATCAATACTTGGGGACTATAGCCACGTCCCCGTATATCCCCGTGGGTTCGATTCGAGTCCCACTGGATGACACAGTCGATCAATTTTTGTATGTTAAATTTATTTTATATAAACGAACCTTTTTAATTGCGGTTGCATTTAGGTACAATCTTGGAAAACTTTATTTTGTCGTATCTGAGTTGAACGACAATAACGAAACTAAATTCGTGTTCATTAATTAAGCCGTGTAGGCAGACGATGTGACGAGAGCCGATGCGGCGATAACGCTGTCATTTGTTTTTATTACGGCTCCACCCGGCCCCGGCTATTCGACACTACGATAATTAGCCCAAATAGTTCGTTTACTAATCACTAATGTTTTATTTACTTAGAAATCCGTTTTGGAATGTTTCACAGAGTAGTAATTTAGGCTTACCCATAATATGGATCCGTCAGCCTACCTACGAGTATTTTAAAACCTATTGCGATTGCGAATCCAATTCCAAACAATGGCATATTACAAATTAAAATATATTATTGCACTTGAAAAAATTGACCGCCAGAGGCGGGAATCGAACCCGCGTTCCTCGCATGCCGGGCGATTGCCCAACCTCTCGGCCACCCTGGCGTTGGCAGAGCCTGTCGAAATTTTCAAGTGCTTCTTCTTAACGCTGTAATACCGCGTTGCTTTCATCAATGTTATTTGGATTACACCCTCAACACTCGAAAGAAATACTTTTACAAGTATTTAACAATCGAAAGATGAAGCTTGCAAATACGATAAATTATTGTTTTTTAAGTGATAAGCATTCACTTTGCAATCTAAATATATTATTGCACTTGAAAAAATTGACCGCCAGAGGCGGGAATCGAACCCGCGTTCCTCGCATGCCGGGCGATTGCCTAACCTCTCGGCCACCCTGGCGTTGGCAGAGCCTGTCGAAATTTTCAAGTGCTTCTTAACGCTGGAATGCCGCGTTGCTTTCATCAATGTTATTGGGATTACACCCTCAACACTCGAAAGAAATACTTTTACAAGTATTTAACAATCGAAAGATGAAGCTTGCAAATACGATAAATTATTGTTTTTTAAGTGATAAGCATTCACTTTGCAATCTAAATATATTATTGCACTTGAAAAAATTGACCGCCAGAGGCGGGAATCGAACCCGCGTTCCTCGCATGCCGGGCGATTGCCTTACCTCTCTAATTATTATTATATTATATTATATTACAAATTGTCATTTTCTCATTATTTTAAAAGCTATCGTTGTGGCTTAAAGCTCTATTTTTTAATCACTCGCGTGCAGATTTCTACTGAATAACGTTCGTCATCTAAAAATCTGTATTTTTGTAGCGCTCTAACTGTCACTTTTTGTATCTGTCAATATGAAATTAGTCATGCGATTTGATAGACGAGTGAAATTAAGTCGCATTCGCCAAAAAAACGTCATACGAGTGATTCAAAAATAGAGCTCCTGCTCGGCCTACCAGCACATGGAGCCAGACAGCTTTACCAGAGTGCAGGCAAATTTGAGATAATCTTTTTGTTACGAAAATCATATCAGATAAATAATACATTATTTAACACATTATGAATTCACTTCTCGTAATGCCAAATGTTGAGCAATAAATTATTTGGAATATATGTTTATTTTGTTTTTAATAACTTTTTATTTTTTCAGTTAGGTTTAAAACATTGTTTTTAAACTTTTACCATTATTACGAACGTAATCATCACAAACAAAACGTTAATTTTTCGTAATCAATAGCCTTTTTTCAAACTCATTATGCTCTAAATAAATAAAAAAGTACAATCCAAAAACGAAACGATAGTCTAAAACGTCCTCCGGAGATTTAGTTCGATCGCCGTATTAGTAGATTGGATCGCTGCGAGCATACTCGTAAAAACCGAGTCCATGAAACATTCCACATCACTTCATTGAACAAAGGTTTATTGAAGCTTTGTCTCTCGCCGTCAAGTGATTGACTTTGATTCAAGTGGCCAATGGGATTTTGGTGTGTGACAAGAATGTTGCACACGAAATTCATCGACCGTCTTCAATCCTTCAGTTTTTTACAATCCACTCGTATGACATTCTGTTAGTGAATGTTACATAATTTTCACTCGAAACGTCAGTTTTGACGATAATTCTATCGCTCGCCATCTATGCGGAGTAGGCGGCGTTTTAGATAACGAACGAAAATCAGTAGAAATGTGCACGCGAATGATTCAAGATAGAGCTCCAGGGGGAACTCGAACCCCCCGACCCATCGTTATCCGGGCAAATGCTCGCAACTGAGCTACTGAGGACATTAGTAACTTGATGAATTTTTGTTGAGTGATTCTGCGCCCAGTGTGACATTTTGTGCTTGTGTGTGGATTGTGTCACTTAAAAAGCGAACCTTTTTAACCGATCTTTTATGAAATTGATAGCCGCGGTACTTTTCCAAGTTACCAAGGTTCAACATTTGTATAATAATTATAATAATGTCGATTTTGTTGACTATCAGAACCTAATCCGTATTTTTCCGTCTATTTAAAAAAAGAATTAAGGACTGCTTGTTTTTACTAGATTAATCAGTTTACCTTACAGTGATCCCGAAGGAACTCTTTCGTAACCCTGAGCGCGCTACACGCAAAGTGCATTTTACCAACTAGGTAACCCTCCTTCATCGTACAGCTAGCATTGAGCACTCTCGACACTCATTACTTCAGGCAATCAGGCGAGTAGCCTGTAATCCCATTGCTCCTTACCAATCGCCAGTACAACCTACATAACGCTGCTCTGAAATAGGGATGTGGTCAATCCATTCGTCACGAAAGGTTTCCGAATCTAGAAATATTTGGTTGGTGTGTACCTTATCGAGTTCTATTTCGAGTGGTGACTGTGTTGTCGCACAAATAAGACAGTAGAAACCCATACTCGGCCATATCATCGCTTATCAGGCCAGATTGCGGCATAACGATTTAGACTAATTAGGCAGACTTGCCTATTAATTTAAAAAATCGTTTAAATGATGACATATAAAAAAATCTAGGACCCATGTGTGCATATACTTGGGTCCAACACGTACTAATTACGGTGCTACCGACCATTAGTACCTAGATTATTTCAGTGTTCTGCAATTTAGCAAATAATAATAATAAATTGTTTCAACAAACACACCAATTACCTAGCCCCAAACTAAGCATGAGCTTTGCTATGGTGACTAGGATAACGGATAGAAATACTTAAATACATATAAACATCCATGACTTAGGTACAAATGCTCGTGCTCATCACACAAACATTTGCCCCTTGCGGGATTCGAACCCGCAACCGCCTGGTTTAGAAGTCCGGTGCGCGAACGACTACACCAAGACGGTCGTCGAAATATAGACATATAGCAAATAGGTAGGTACTAGTGTCGTAAAAAACTTGCAAAACTAAACCTTCGCAGAGAATCGCAGATTTTCAGCTGCAGCAGGTGCAACCATAACGGGTTATGCTGGTTATTTATTCGATTACCTTACTCTCCCGCATCTCTAAATGTAACTTGTGTATGTAAATGTGCTGCCCGAAGGAGTGGGATTTCTAATGAAATCGACAGCGAAAATAAAACTCTTTCGCCAATCTTGTTGGTCTCGCCGGGGATGTACGCCCTCGGTTATGTTAATGACAACGATTGTGAAATTCCGCTCCGTCAAACACATTTAGCAGGCGATTTCGGTTATGATTTGATTAAGTTCAGCGTAGCAAACCTTTATTAACATAAATTGTCAATAAAAAAGGTATTACTTGTGCTTAGTATTTATTTTCTCTATGATATTACCTAGGATGTAGGTGCTAATAACTGCTAAAAAATGTTAAAGATTATTGTAAGATATGACAATTGTGCTTAAAGAGCGCATTTTTGTTATACTTTTTGGTAACTATTTTGTTCTCTAAAGAATAACTAAAGATAGCAAAAACAGTAACCATATTCTTGTCGCCAATCAAAACCACAAACGCCGCTCAAAATACCTAACTTGAATTTTCGGGTTGTTTTTTTTGACTGGCTTGAAACCCCAACCGTTCACGATGAAAAGTCCATGTTGAAACTTCGTAGTTCGTACATAGTAACGCGGAGCCAGGGTATAGCACCGAGGGCGTGACGTCACTGGTCACGAGGCTCCACACGTGATAGCCACCGGGCCACATAACCAGCCAGTGTCTCCATTAATTTGGAAAACTTCAGGACAAATTTTTTTCGCTTAGCACATCAAAGCAATATAATAAAATCATGTCCTATCCAAAAGATGACGGTTTTAGTGCTCATATACCTACAAAACAAATATTTGTATGGGAACTATGGAAATAGGGGCAGAAAGGTCCTGGAGATCACCCATAAAAAATCTTTTAAGGCAATCTTCAACTTTCGTTACTTATTTTATATCTTACTGGGGAGATAAATTAGCCGTCTCCTAACACAGTGCAACAGACAAGGTGAGAGAACATTTTTAAATGTGGTGTGCACAAAGTCAAAGGAATAATTAAAGTTTTGCAGCCTGGATAATTGCTTAGTTTTATGTTTAATAGCATGATAAGTTTTTGCATTATAGAATTTACTTATTAACCTAACATTGTAACATGATTTTAATTAAATATTAATTAATATTGCTACAGGCACACCTAAATTTAAAAAAAAACTCACATTTAGTTACACTACGTGTTTTATAGGAAACTTATTTCTTGTTATTTTTTAGCTACGACTATTAGCTAACCGTAGAAAAAAAATCGCTCAGTTTAAGTCTCAAATCAAACTTTTTTATTTATTTTGTTCAATTCACTTTCATAAATTAATTGAATTTATTGTTTATTGGAATCCTTCACATACGTGCTCACGTGGACACTGTAGCACCCCGCCCTCCAAACAAAGCCCACTCCTTTCTTTTCACAATTGTCCCTCAAAACCTCCCTAGACCAGGCTAACCAACGCAAACTTTACGCAAGAGACCAGAGTTTATGTAAAACAATACACTTTGTAAGGATTCACGGTTATTTTAAAGCGAAATTGCGCGAGCGAGTGAACCACCCATAACATAAATTCCTCTAAACGTTTTGACAAGCTGTACATTTGAATTTGTCGGCGGCCCATCGAAGCGCAAAACTTACAATTAATATTAAAACATGCGCAATAAAATAAAGCCAAGCAGTTGGAAAGTATACGCGTCAGTCCAGCAGACTCCAATCCAGCGTGCTTTTGACATGGCTATTATTCTAACCCAGAACCAGACGAGTTGAACCCCTTGGTGTAATACAAACGATTTTCAACTCTGCCATACAAATTTTAAAATAGATATCTTATTGAACCAGGCATACGTAAGCACGAAAGATGTTACAAGCGATGGTCATAATAGGATGCAAATGAAATAGTTCGTGACGATATTATTTGAATGCATGTATTTTAGTTGATGGTCAAAATTAACTTTTTTTTTTCCACAGATTTTGGTCTATTTGAGACCAGCCTAATTAACAAATACGTACGAAGTAGATACCACGAAAACATGTCAGACTACCCCACTTTGACTTTTAGACCGCCTCTCTTCCCTACGTAATAAAAGCTGTTCGTAGTTCACATGGGTAACCTGACATGCTGCCAACTCTAACTGTAGATCCTCTGTATTCGGTGATAAAATTTATTTTTAAGCAATGGATAGTGCATTTTAAAAGAAGTAGATGAGTCAGGAGTGCACGGAAAATGATTGCCTCAAATTGAGCAATTTGCTCAATTCTGCGTTCAATTTTTGTATAGTTACATTATATGACATTCGACACGTAAAAGAACATGTGCTCGGCGCATCAAATTCTAATCGCGGCGCAGTAGGAGATGACGGGTCTACCTCTTTTTTAACTATAATATCAGTGTTTTTTATGTTTCATAAAACTCCTGAAGTACCTACATCTTTACGTACGTGTCGTTAGAGTAGGTTAAAATAAAACTTTAATTCTAACACGGGATGTGCCAGTCGCTCCTCGGTCCTCAGTCGCTCCTCCCTGAGTCTTCACTTAGGTACTCTACTTCTGCGCATAGCGACCGCTCAACTATGAACCATGTAATAACTAGTAAATAAATGTAAAATAAACTAGTATTTTATAAGTGACAAATGTAAACCAATTACCACCGTCTGTGCATATCTAATATAATGCTTATGTATACGTAGGTACCGCACCAATCTCCATACATAAATATAATGCCCATTATTTGTTATTGAATCTATAATCTACCGTTGTCATCAACGCCAGTTGTTGTTATTTCTACTTGTCACCGGCGACAGGTCCGCTGTGCATATGCGGTGTTCCCACTAGCCCGAAGCCCTACTTCGTGCGGGAGACGATGTTCGTATTCTCGGTTCTAGCTACCTCGCTCGCTCGGACTGTCAAGCTCTCTTTAGTGACAAGGATGGCTACAGTTTAAAGTACGGGCATTGTCTTACACAGTAAACCCTCAGTAACGAGCTGTCACGAGTCCTGCACTCCCGACGTGACGTTGACAATATCTGACCCTCATCTCGGAACCCTTCGGTTGTTTTCATTATTTTGTGATATCAATCTCGGCTTTCTTGACAAAACTTGATCGATGATACATTGGAATGAATTTAATATCCACTAAATGCAGGGAAAGTTAAGTAGTTAATACGAGTTCTTTGTATGAGAAATAAAAAAATAATACATGTCACTATGCCAATTTACTTCACTAAAATACTCTCATATCAACTGTATTGTATTACCTATTTGTTATCAACAGAGACTAATAATCAATTGGTGTACATAATCAAAATAGATATAAAAAATACTTACCTATTATGAAATAGATACCGATACGCGTGCAGGTACATACCAATTTATTTTATTATGTACTTATAAAATACACGTTATTAGAGGAAATAAGTTTTTATATTTATTTTTTGAACACAAACCGCTTTTACTCTGTGTCACATCAGCGTCAAGGACGGGTGGTTCGGGCATGTAATAATAAGGCTAGACGACGGATACCCTGGTAAAAAAAGTTCTGGATATAGGGTACCTAAAAATGGAACAGGGCAGAGGAAGACCGCCGTCCACGTGGTGGACAACCGTCGGTTAAGATATTGAATGGGCACAGTTCGGTAAGTAAAGTTAGGGTACATGTTTTATATTTTTTTCTTGCAGTAAAGACTAAAATAGTAATTTGAGTATTTTGACTTTTTATTTAGTAGATACTTATCTACTTGTGACGCCTATGGCAACTTTCTCCGAAATTTACAGGGTGGTCACTGGAAGCAAACTTTTCTTTTCGATTGGGAACGAACTCTCACACAAGGAAATAGTAACGTCATACTTATGTCGGTTTCCGGTGCGTTTAGAGGGCATATGAAGGATAACTTTTAGCCATATTTTCCTAAAAATAAGCCCCATCTTTTAATTTTACGTGGTATAAGTAACTGTATAGTGATTATGGGCATTAAATCTCTAAATGGTTTTGAAATTAATTACCATAGGTTGTTTTTTACTTTACATACAGAGTTGAAAACACGGAAAACCCAGGACAGAATGTCCTTCCTGCCGCCTATAATGAGGAGGGCCGACCCCAAGTAATGTAGCAGATTGTAGCAGGCAAGGAAGTAGAAGAAGAACACAAACTGCTTTTATGAAATACCTACAAAATAAAGCTATTTTTTGCAATTAATCTACTTAATCCATCAGTGGGGATGAAAATAAGCCTTTTCCTACAGAAGGTGAAGTAGAAAAAATGATTTAATTTGTATTGCTAATTAATGAAGGGTTTTCTGACAGCTCAAAATATTAGTTTAATTTTATGTTCATCTAAGTTATATCATTGCACTCTTGGCCATCCCGGCCCTTCTAGTAGAGTATTTAGTGACATGGTTTGTATGGAGAACCTTGCAGATCTTCAACAAAAGAAGCCGCTTGGCACAGACGTACCTGGTGGGCATCTGAGCTGATTTAGCCCAGTACCCACGTGGCACCTCCCTTCAGGTAGCTGGGGGGAGGGGGAGAAAAACCCATCTACCTTGCTGCATCCTCACGTCCATATCTCCAAAAGTTTAGCAAATAGGTCGTGTTTGATATCATTTCCGTATAATTCAAGGAACGAGGAATTCATTTCTTGAACAACATTTGCACTCGTTCATAGAAAAATAACGAGTATAGCGCGAAAATAAAAAAAACTTGGAATTTTTTTTTTTACAAAATCGATTCTCACAATTTACTTACGAGATTATGTTTTATAAAAAAAATACGTTTGAATAGCCCTGTTTGTCTAGAATATATAAACATAAACTTTATTCACAGTTTTGACTTATATGCGTGTCAAAAAAAACATTTACGTCGCGCGGCGGAGCTGCGAGCGGCGGGTAAAGTTTGTAGTTTGGATAGGATTTGTCACATACTGTTTAATTATGACACTAATTGATTAACAACAGTGATTTTATACCTCAAAATGTTATTATTAAAGGTATACCTAGTAAATATTTGAACATAATATCACAGAATACATATTGAATAATATTCGAACAAATGTTTTATTAATCACTGACAACTTTAATTCTGTATTATTTTATTTTGATCATTTTATTTAGTACAAATTGGTAGTTACTCGTAGTATTCACATAATATGACATCAAAAGAAAGTAGGTAACAAAGTACCCTACTAAAAATAATCAATTGTACTAACAAACACACCAATTTACCTACCAAAATTTTTATCACAAAACCGCCCATATTATAACAGCATACTATATTATAACAACATATTACAATTTTAAACAGATACTGCAGTGTCTACCTTGCAAAGTATTGTCGCTCGTACTGTGCCCGTACAACAATATCAAATTTTGTTACTATATCGAATGATTTTTATCCGCTGCAACTGCAACTACACAATTCGGTACATCTTAAACAAAGAAATATTACACCTTACGAAAAATTACACCAACTTTATCAGGTCATAATTATTAGTCTAAACGCAGTCAACAAAACATGGGAGGATAGTAGATATTGGTTCTAAGGTTCCCATATAATGGTCTCAATACAATCGCTTGCAAATTATCAGGGATGTTATGGAGCTCCGTAACTGTAACCGAAACTATCGGATATCCGAAATAAAAATCTATCCGTAACCGTAAACGAATCCGATATAAAAGTTTCGGATAATTTCGGATAAGGGTGGAGTCTAAATGAAACATGTATTGACATGTTTTTGTTTTTCCCGGCCGAACCGACACACCGCACGCGCGAGACGCGAGAATTGCAAAGTTTGTTTACATAGGCAGTCATTAACTCGAAAAAGTGAAAGAAAAGTGTTGTGTTGTATTGTATTACCTAGTAACCTACCAAATTGACTTTTCAAAACAAAATACGCCCTAAGTCGAGTTCAATTTGGTAATTTTTTGATGAAGTGGATGCAGATTTTGCAAAATGTAAACAATGCGATAAATACTTCTCGCGGAAAGGAGGAGGTACTACGTCGCTGAAACTACATCTAAAATCAAAACACAGTGTTAAGTACGAAGAAAAAAATAATCCGTAACCGAAATTATCCGAAACTAACGGATAATCCGAAATAATTGCATATCCGTAACCGTATCCAAAACCGAAATAATATTATTCTGATATCCATATCCGTATCCAGATCCGAAATTTCATATTCATAACATCCCTGCAAATTATCTGCGGTTTCGCAGGGCGGCTTACTGGAGACAATTAACATCTCTAGGACCGCCGATATCTCCATCAGTCGAGAAGCATTGACAAGAGGAAATCGTCTCTACTTACCAGACACCATCGTTTTGCTGCCCGCACCTGGCCACCTCCGCACCTTTGGTGGCTGAGCGATTCATTTGGACCGGTACGAACAAAGATTGCCTCGCCTGCCAGCGCAGCAAACTTTATAACGCTGCTCGGCAAGTTCCCGACTCTAACCAAGCGTTTCCGTCATATCCACAATATATAGACATAATCAGCCCACTTCCTCGCGGCAAGGTTTCCATAATTGTCTTTTAAAGGTCGATAGATTCTCTAGCTGGCCTGATGCTTTGCCAATCCTTACAATGTATGCGGGTGAAAAAATGCGCAAAGGCATTTTCCAGAGTAAATCGATCTTTTCGGTGGTCCATCTCTCGTTATAAAAGTTACCGGGTGAGTTCATGGCTCCCTCCAATCTTTGCTACACAGCTGCGTAGACACATGGCCTGATTTAGGCAAACGACCGCCACCTCACATCTACCACTGACTGACTTTCTTGTTCAAGAACTTATATCAATCCTGCAAGGACAGGCATGGAATCGGGCTAGGCAAAAAGATGCTAAGGCTGACTCGCTTTGCAGATACCTTAGAGCGAGGCGGTTGGCGCTATAAGCGACTCCTGCCTCCTAGTAGACCTAGAATCGATGGGCTTGGAATCTTGGCAATCGCATGGGCGAAAAGGATGCTTCATGGTTGCGAGGCATCCTCTCAAGTGCTGTGCCCGCATTATTGGGTGCGGTTAACCGCTGGGACGGTAAGTGCATGCGAACAGCGATTTTTCGTCGTTCAGCCCCCTGATTCACAAACACTCGGCAAGTTTCCGTGTCGGATCCTTTCCGAATTCGAATCGGAATGTCAAATCGCATCGGATCCCATCGACGGCGTTTGTCAATAGGGTTTTCGAATCCGTTCGGAAAGAAGGTTTTGTCATTCGAATACGGGAACGATCCGAAGGGTGCTGATCCCTTCAGCGGCCTGAGTGAGAGAGACTTCGCAGAGGTTTTAGTGGTAAGGTCACTCGCCAACTCACCCTACCTAACCTGTTCCCATTCATAGGGCGGCCTATAATAGAGCAACAAGAGTAAAAGTCATAAAAATAATTTATTTATGCATGTAGACCCACTGGGGGCACTTCTTATACACGTCCCAACATATATTTTTTACCTACCACTGCTTCGCGACAAATTCTGGGCTAGTGCTGAGAAGAAGCAGCGCAAGAAACTCAGTCACTTTTGTCAAAGCCTTTTTTTTAAATAATATTTTGATACAGAAATTAAATTTTTACTGGTGCGAGCTGGTCCACACGTAGACATCATTCAAATAATCGTCTACCTTATAATAACCCTTTGTCATGTGTTTAATACATTTCTTCTGCGGAAAATTCTAGGTTCACCAGCTGTCTAACATTTTCCATATTCAATTAGTAGTTGATTTTCACCAATTCCTGTATTTCAATCCATATGCTAAATCTATACGATACGATACGCATTTCAATAGTTGAAATCATAAGCAATAACTACCTGCCTATAAAGCAATGTATTTTTATAGGTATTTAGTTATAATATAAAAAAACTATAAATATTTTAATAAAGTAAATAACTTATATTACTTTGCTTTTTTAGTATTTAGCTAACCTTACTTTTGACTCTTATACGAGTAGGTACCAATTTTTACGCATAAAATAATTAAAATATGCCAGAATCATGGTTGTCAGTGTCAGTGCTCGAATATTATTTACAAATTATTACTAGATAATCCTTTAATAATACCATCTTGAGGTATAAAATCACTTTTATTAATCAATCAGTGTCATAATTAAACAATATGTGACAATTCCTATCCAAATTACAAACTTTTTCCGCCGCTCGCAGCTCCGCCGCGCGACGTAAATGATTTTTTCGACACGCTTATAAGTCAAAACTCTTAATAAAGTTCATGTTCATATATTCTAGACAAACAGGGCTATTAAAACGTATTTTTTTTATAAAACATAATCTCGTAAGTAAATTGTAAGAATCGATTTTGTAAAAAAAAAATTTTTCAAGTTTATTTTTATTTTCGCGCTATACTCGTTATTTTTCTATGAACGAGTGCAAATGTTGTTCAAGAAATGAATTCCTTGTCCTTGAATTATACGGAAATGTTACTAAACATGACCTATTTGCCGAACTTTTGGAGATATGGACGTGAGAGTGCAGCAAGGTAGAGATGGGTATTTCCCCCCTCTCCCCCCAGCTACCTGCAGGGAGGTGCCACGTGGGTACCGGGCTAAATCAGCTCAGATGACCACCAGGTACGTCTGTGCCAAGCGGCTTCCTTTGTTGAAGATTTGCAAGGTTGACGTCACTAAATACCCTACTATTCGGCGAATTTCATCGGTGAAGCTACCCTCACTTGTTTGTTCTCATACCCGTCGAGTGCATCGGTTTGCGGAAGAAGTTGCCCTCGGTCTACCACCGTTATCTTCGTTTTCGAATGGTTGATCTTAAGACCGAGTTTGACGCTCTCAGCTTCTATTTTGCATTCAATGCAATGATGAACCTGGACGAAATTTGGAGGAACCGTGGTATTCGCCGGAAAACTAAGGTACGACTAACTCGGGCATTGGTCTTTTCTGTTTTCCTGTTCGGCTCAGAAACTTGGTGCTGCAAGAGCAATGACAGCAAAAAGATCGATGCTTTCGAAATGTGGTGTTGGAGAAAGCTCTTAAGAATTCCGTGGACTGCAATGAGAACGAACGAGTCCATACTGCAAGAGCTCAACATATCAACGAGGCTCTCAGCAATCTGCCACCAAAGGGCCCTTCGCTTTTTCGGACATATTATGCGGTCTCCTATGCATAATTGGAGAAACACATCATCCTGGGCCATATGGAGGGCAGACGAGCCAGGGGCAGAGCACCTTCCCGATGGACAGACGCGGTGAAGAAAACAGTGGGCGAGAGCATGCAGAGGGCAGTACACAGCACATATAACCGCAGCCAATGGAGGAATCTTACTTGTGGTCGCGATCCTCAGCATTGAGGGACCGAGGAAAAAGAAGAAGAAGTTATATAAGTATTGCGTTGAAATCATTGAGCACAGAAGTATAAACAAATTATTGTTCTCATAGTATGTGCTTTAGACTTGTGTAGTGGAAGTAGGAAGGTACTTTACGTTAAAAATTAGCGAGTTTCAAAATGCTGTAAAAATAAAATATAATGGAAAAAACATCTTCATGAGCACTTAATTGTTTGTTGAAAAATAAACCGTTAGCACGCGTAAATCTAAAACTTGCTAAGTAAACATTAAAATTAATAACATAAACGCAAAAACCAGCTTTTTCTTAAATAAAAATCAACCTGACTTAGATTGTTCAACGCCATCTAGCGGATTTTTAAGTTCCGATTTTTGACAATATGTTTAAAGAAGTAGATCTAAAGATATTCTTAATTATATATTTTTTGTCATTGTTTATTTAAAAACTTATTACACGCCGTGGTTTCTAACTGGATGATTAGCGCCATCTGTTTGTATTGTATAGTACTAATACTTAAATAAAAGTGTTACTACTCCACAATAGATGTCTCTTATTCACCTGCTTTCAAAGAAAGTAAGTAGTGTAGCTACTGAACAATAGAGGTCACTGCAAGCCAAAATGTTTTCGGAAACTGTTAATAGATGTCATCACAAACTCGAAAGTTTTTAAAAACTGTTCATAGATGTCACTGCTGCTTCAAAAGTTTACAAAAATTGTTTATAGATGTCATTGCCTGTCAACAAAATTAAATGTCTTGTTGAGTGTAGCCATGACAAATAAATAAACGTCAAGGAGGGAGTACCTAGCGTGTGGAGCTGCTAGTGTAGTCAGAGCAATGGAGGGCCTACCTAGTGCGAGTTTTCGTTGGTCAGTCACACGCGCTCACGATCGACTGAGTCAGTCATAGAAAAAAAACACAGGTTTTGCAAACGTGCCGCTAGGGGCTCTGACCAAATTTCCATGCTCCGGTATTGCTCGCCGCATAATTGAAGAATAATCGAATGACTGCGGTTGCTTATCGAATACATTCGATTTCTGTAATCGAATGTATTCGATAAGCAACCATTCGAATAATTCGATTAATTTAGTAATAATCGCCCATCGCTACTTCAAACTCAAAATTGCATACTGAATAATTACTAATGTTATTATAAACTAATGTTATTTATTCAATAACAACCGTGGAATTGATAAATCTGTACCTGTGTAACGAGTAAAAAGGTGACAACCCTAAAGAAGATGTCCCATCCCAGGCCCGTACATGTACGTGCTATTTCCATTAAAAATACAATTAATTTTTTTTAGTCCGTAGTTTAGTGGCTTAAAATAAAATCAAACTCTTATTTTTTTACTTTACTTTGTAAAGATGGCAACTGTTATTTTTTCTTTACTGGGATTTACGGCTTTGTGCCCCAGCCTTTTTAGGTCGTTTGTAACCTAAAAGACTTGAAAAAAAACTGTCAATGTCAAGTCAACTGTACTAAGGTGCACCTTCGTTCGTTCAATTTGTTCGTTGCGTTTAACAGTGTTTTGAGTTCTTGCTTCTTTTTAACAACCTCGCTTTCGCTTTTTAGCTTTGTTCTGATTTTATTGCTAATATAATACTTTGTGAAATGAAATAATAAAATACTGTCAAAAGTAAACTGACGGATAAACGTCATTCAAGTGTCAAAGATGCGTCTCCCACCATATTTTCAGAGTTGCAATAATGTTGTATAATTTATTGTTTCAGCCAAAGAACTAAGGTTTTCCATAGAAATTAATGTGATTAAAACTATACTACACATATTCGCCTAATTTGGTATAGCGTACATGGACCTGGCCGAGGCTTTATACATCTCTGGGACATCTCCTTTAAGAAAAAGACAGAATTTAACATCGCCGTTTTAAGATTTTTGCAGCAGTAAAGAGTTTCAATTAATTTTACCTTTTAAGTAGGAAATATTAGCTAAAATGTATGGCATTGCATACTTTTAGGCTAGTGCTTCCATTTTATCTTGTTCTAAAATCCAAAGCATTTTATTTTCATTGTTTTGTGTTGTTTATGGAATTCCGCCGCATGCATTGCTGTGTTCTGTGATAACTCTGAGCTGTCAAATTGAACATACTAGATTATTCAGACTATGTATAGTAGAGTTTTTTTACGCGCTCACTTACGTCCGTGTGGTGAATATGGAAATTGGTCAGCGCCTCTAGTGGCACATCACAGGAACCTTTTTTTTAAATATAAATTTCTTCCCTCAGTCGAAGGTGAGCGCGTAAAGCTTTTAAATTGAAACTCGCGTGTTGTGTCTTGTCTTCGTCTTTCTTTCTTGTAGTTCTTGTGAAGCCCGGAGCGGCGCTTTTGTCGAACAAGTAGGTACGTCAAACAACAAACACCGAAAGAAAACGAGCGTTCGGCGTGCGGGACGGGAGAAAAGAGAGCGGGACTTCGGTCGGCTTCGACTACATAGTAGGTTTTGGTTCGGGTTCGGTGGTTGAGACCGAGTGGACTGGGTGGATTCTGCGGGAATGTGTTGTGAATAGTTTGTGTAGTGTTTTGTTATGATTTAGAACTTATTTATATCATTACTAAGAAGCACAAGGTAAGTTTTTGACCCAAATTCATCTTGGATTAATACGAGACGCGCACGTAAATCCGCTACTAAGATTGTTAGCGAAGTGAAAATTTCTACGAAGTACATGACCTGCGATTGTCATCCTTAAACACGTTAACCTGAAGCGAGGTGTTTTATCTATTAGTTAACACAATACTATGATATCATCAGTTTCTTGTAGGTATCTAAGTAAACAGCTGAGTGTACATTAGCTAGAAATCGTGATAATTGTCAGCTTGCTTATCAATTGATACCCTTATGACACTAGAATATATTTGTTCATTTATCCTAGCCCACAAAATCAAACCACTATGAGATTATTGTTACTTACTTGAGTAAGTACCTCCCTGTGCTGTGTGAGTTGGTATATTCCTGATTATAAAATATTTTTTAACAAATATGTTATGAGCCTAGTAAGACTAGGGTCTTACTAGGCCTAGCCTATAATCTCATAAATGATGATAATTCAAATTAAAACTTCCTAGAAATCTAAACCTAAACCTACTTTCCACTTAGGTACCATCAGTTGATTTTATAAGGTTTTTTATCTATTTATGTCTAAGATGCCTAGATCTAGGTTACTATTTATAAGAAGACTAGCCTGACTGACTCGCACTGAATGAATAAGTCTTATAATTTCTATCCAAATAGCTAAATACCAAGTTTTATTGATTTAGCTTCAACCCTCCTACACAGGTAGGATTTAAACCCACGTCCTTTGGCTAACCGGGCCGGGCTGTGTGCGAATTTTTGGTTTCTTATTTAAATAAGAAATAACACTGTGAGTGTTAAAATATTAAAAACTATTCAACCCTCCACCCCTCCTTTTAACCCCCTTAAGGGATGAATGTGCAAAAATCTGTAGTGATCACCTACACTATAAAAGAAAGAATGGTGCAAAATTTCAAGGTCCTAATCCTGTAGGTAAGTAAGTTTGTAGTTGGGGCTTTGCCAATAGAATAGTAATTAAGGTAGGTTAATACATAATTATCTCCTATCAGAACTGACCAACATCAATAATTATTAGGTGATGGTAATCTAATAAAAATATGTTGAGTCATCATCCGGTGGTATTGTCCAAGTACTAAAACTAATTAATTATGTATGTGGTTTTCCTCTCATTAATTAACCCATTTGCAGCTGCTGTACTCAAGCAAGTTCAGAGTTGAAAATCATATTTTTTTGTAAATTTCTTAAATTTATATAAATAAAAAAGCTTTCTTCTCTCTTACTCCTCAGTAAGAGCCTTGATTTGATGAATCAAAGACTCCTCCATCTTGCTCCAGTGTTCTCTTTTCAGGGATTTTCTTCACATCATTGGCTTACCTTTCTTTTGGTCTCCCAACTTCTGTCTTACCTTTTGGTTCCATCCATTTAGTTGAAATCATAGTCCACATTTTTTTCCATAGATTATGACATAATACATATAATACCTATGTATAAATATATTTACTAAGTAAGATACCTAATGTAGCATAAATAAATTCATAAAATATAGAAAAGGTAGATAGGTGATACTACCAGTTCCTTCCTACTTCTACTATGATGCCGGATCCCCTATTTCACCTATATCCTACTGCCACCAAGATGTCAAACTATCTCCAAACTAGAGTTCACATAGGTTAAATCTGTATTGGTGTAAAAAGATAACAGACTGACAGAGTATTCTTGGATTTATTAAATAGGTAGGTAACATCAGGTCATCAGTAGGGATAGGGTTAAGTTATGAAAATTTTTAGACAGGACCTGCACCATGATCCTGATGAATTGATGATCCTTTTATAATTATATTTTAGTAGGTACCCCATGACACACCCATGGAAAAACATGTCTATATGATTCACTGGTCAGTATCACCTTTCTAGTTTCTATTCCTTATTTCCTACGTACTGCTTGCCTTTCAAGAATGCCTAGCTACTGCACTAAGCACTTCCTATGCCATTGTTTGTTAGTGCTAAAGGATACTGTTATACAGCACAGCAATAACTTAACTGTAAACAAACTAACCATGTTTTACGCAAATAATACATAATATTCTATATGTACATCTCTATTCTATATATAAAGTCTATGATTCATTCGGGGTCGACGACATCACCTGAAATACATAATCCGTAGAGAATTTATCATTTGCCATGTGTTGGCTCAAATGTTTAAATGTCAGTGCACGGAAATGGGTCGCACAAGCAACGGCCGCTGGCGGACATAAAATGTGAACTGGTCCCGTTTTTAGTTACCTATACATTATTAGCTTTGAGTGTAGGTACTGTGTTATAATTAATACCTAAGTTGTCCCTGCAATTCGATAATCACCTATTGCACTCCATTTGATTTCCGTGAAACTCGCACTATTTTCACTCACTTAAATGTTTAGTATTATATTGGTAAATATTAGTAGATAGATATGTATCTAATTTTAAAAAGCAACCTTGATAGAGTGATGCTTACAGCTCCTCTCCTTGGAACTTGTAGCGTGGTTGGTACCTACCTATCTAGGTATGTCGAGTTTATTGTGCAAACGAAAATAGCGAATAATATATTACAGACAGTTAACCTACTTTTCCATCAAACAAGTAGCCAAAGAATAAACTTTTTGGCAACATCAACGCAATAACAAGGTAAAACTCTTTATTCCCAGTTTCCGTGGCCAACACTGTAAATAGGCGTTCGTGACTTCCACGATTTCGACGCGAGGCAGAGAATTCCATTTGAAATTTTAAACAATTGTGTTGGATATTTAAATATTTCTCCTGAGCTACTTGCCGACATGTTACAGAATCCATCAGTGTTCCTAAAAACTGAACTTTTTTATTATTATGGCTAGCTGACTACCTGTACTATTAGGTACCTATTCGATACTAGCAGTCTCGTGCAGAATCCTAGAGCAGATTCATCTGGAGTGGAGACAAAGTCAGGATACCATTACAGAAATTGCCCCACGGGTACCCCGAGCAGTGATGATGTAAGAAGGGTCCGCCGGTCGGCCGACCGATCACCAGACTCGATTTGTATTTGGTTCCCATTGGTGCTGCGCCACTGAGCCCTTACTTCGGTTTTTATTGTCCGTATTTTCAAGTCTAGCCCGCTCGTTCGCGCTGGCATGAGAGACAGGGCCGGGCCGGCAACAGTAAAAAATAAGGATATCGTCATACGGAGTAAGGCCTGGCCCTTAGACAAGATGCAATCTATTCAACAGGGAACTTTCAAAATATGTATGCAAAAGTCACGTGATGTTTCGATGACTTATGACAGTTTCATACATTTTGTAAGCGATAGCTAACTTAGCTTTTGATTGCATCTGTACCCTGAGTCGATTGGTATCGGTTCCGCGCGTCTGGCTTGCATCTCGAGTCGAGAGTAGCTTGACCCACTTCTTTTCATTTACGTATTTAGGACTCCTTGCTTAACAACTCCAAATTGAGGCTTTCAATACCTTGCTGCAACACGTTACACTGTTGACACAAAAATGTTTAAATTACCTCGCCCCGATTGCAAATATTTGTCATTTATAAAAAAAGTTATAATAAAACCAGGGTAAAGCAATACAGACACTTATAAGTGTGCTATTATTATTATTTTTATTACCTAACAATTATAAACTGAATTAATTTACTATCAGCAACAATTTTGTAAAACTTCTCAGAACGAGTCCACGAAGCATTACCTAGTGGTAGCAGGTAGAATCAATATTCGTACATGTATGTATATTGTATATAGGTGACCCTTGTTGTGGGTCTCTAGAGCAAAAATAAATAGAATTTTACAATGCTATCACTTCATTCAGAGGGGTTTGTATTATACCTAACCTAAAACATTCATTTTAAAAATTACATAATTCTAGTCTTTTGTTCATAAACCACAGAATATGCCTTTTCGTCTTTTCAGATAACCTCTCTTTTCAAAACTTTAATAGGCATCCTTAGTATGTTTTGATTAAAACCCATGTCAAGTTGAAGTAGACTTGCTGTCAGACCTAAGTCGGAGCTTCAGTCAGTTCTAGGCTCTTATCATCCCTTATCACTTGGACAGGTACGCAGGAGCTTGGCTTACGTGCTTTCATAACTTCAATTTGTAACATAATTCCAGTTAACTTCGCCGAAATTATAACAATAAGCTATCTGTTGATCCGCTTCGTTTGTGCTGCCCAATGCGTATCAAACAAAAGCAAAGTTCATTTGGGTTTGTTTGGTTTGTAAATGTACATCATACGTTTACAGACAGAATTCATCTAAATTTTAATATCGTACCTAACATTCTCGTATCTATATAATATGTAGTCAGTAGCGTCACAAGGGTAGCTAGACTACGGTTACCGTGCCCTGACCTTGCAATTATTATTTATGTGGGTTTTTTTTTTACTTTCGTCTCGCTACGGTTACCTAAAAAGGTGGCGATCAAGAAATTATTATCACATTCAACTTCAATTTGTAACATAATTCCAGTTAACTTCGCCGAAATTATAACAATAAGCTATCTGTTGATCCGCTCCGTTTGTGCTGCCCAATGCGTATCGAACAAAAGCAAAGTTCATTTGGGTTTGTTTGGTTTGTAAATGTACATCATACGTTTACAGACAGAATTCATCTAAATTTTAATGACGTACCTAACATTCTCGTATCTATATAATATGTAGACAGTAGCGTCACAAGGGTACCTAGACTACGGTTACCGTGCCCTGACCTTGCAATTATTATTTATGTGGGATTTTTTTTAACTTTCGTCTCGCTACGGTTACCTAAAAAGGTGGCGATCAAGAAATTATTATGACATTCATTGTGTAGTTAATAATACATTGTAATGTGACAACACAACAAACACAAGGCTAGAATCAAAGGTTGTTTATAATATGTTGCCTCGTCAGTATTTGTCATTTACTTTTTGTTAGCAAAACTGTGGCTAAACGAAACAGTAACTGCGAAAATAGTTTCGTTTTCATGATACGAATGTTGATTGATCGAGTTTGATCAAAAATGATGTTCAATCTTCATTGCGCTTAAAAGTAGTATAAAAATCGAATTATTCGTCTATACAATAGGTTTGGAAAATACTACTAATACATAATACGAATTTTGACTGAATGAAACAAAGCATTAACGTCCCACAGATAACTAATATAATTATTTTTTATACCCAGAGAAGTGCGAGAACGTGCGTGTTTTTTTCGGCGCCGAAGTGCCATCAATGCCATCATGGCATGGTCGATCGAGCCCGATTCCGTTCAAAGGGAATCGTTCCGGGCTGATTCCCAATAAAATGTGACATCATCTGCCAACATTGACAAACGTGAGTAACGCACTCTCGGCCAACGTTTAATCACTTGTTGTTTATTCTGTCAAACAAATTCTATTTGAAACTCGGGGTTTAGCTCCCCCAAAATTCAAATTGTGCACCATTAATTAATCTTCGGCTACGATTATACTAATAGTATAGATACGTACATCAAAGTAAGGCAAAGCCCTCACCTCAACTATAAGGTGGTATGAGCCATACTCCATCACGCGGGCTCAGGGTGGATTGATGGAGGGGTGTCAGTACGACAAGTAAGTCACCAACCTACTGCCAGATGTTATTAAGCCGACTACCGAAGACCTCTGATTGGTTGTCTGACTAACGACTAATATCAACCGATATTATTAGTTTCCAAATATCATGCTACCCATTAGCATGATAATTACAAAATACCCAAAATACCATAAAATATTTTATCATCATCCTCCTAGCGTTATCCCGGTTGTGCACTCGCACGCGAGGGCCCAGGGTCCTCTGACCATGATCCAGGATGTGGCAGATCAGGTAATTACAGTGGAGCGACTGCCATCTGACCTCCGTGACCCTGTTACCAGGGGAACCTGACCAGTTTTGGATCATGGTTACACATGCAGTCGCCTGAATGTACTATAAAATATTTCAATTTGTTATAAATGTAAATTATATTACGAAAACAGTAAACTTTACTTCCATTTGTTATTTATTTCCTCTGTTACTTTCAGTTTAATGTTTATACAAGATGTTGTATACAAGTACGATAAAAGACAGAAATAATGAAAATCAGTCGGCCGTGTTGGCCTAAATTAGGTCACGACCTACCTAATTTTATTATCACTATACTCTGTCTCTTCTGACTAGGTATAGTATTCACATATATGTGTTTTTTCTCCCTTGACTTCGAACCTGCTTGCTTTGCTTTTGTTTTGTTTTCAGCTTCAAAATGTTACCTAATACTTAAATACAGAAGCGAGTTCTCAGCATTTTCCATTACCATACTATTGTTCTCCTTTTTTTGTTTAAATTTAATCTTCGTTTATATTACATTTTTAACTGAATACTTGCCGTTATTAGCTGCATTCATTTCAAGACCAGGTGTTTTTTCACAGATCAATCTAATTATATGACAATGGGTCCATACCATTTTGTCCAATCGAGGAGCGCATTATACATGTATGGGCAATTGTTTGAGCTGATGCAACAGTCGGCAGATGACCCTAATTCATAATGGATCGGCGGAACACATCTAGGCCCAAATTAATCACTCTATTGGCCACAACGCTACGATCGTCCGGTGACAATATGAAGTGGGATTGGTTGGGTCGATTACTGATAAATTGGGACGAGGAGGACACATTGCACATTGTTTGTGCGGAACAATACAGTGTTAATTGATCAGATATATATATATATATATATATATATATATATATATATATATATATATATATATATATATATTTAAAAGATGTGGTGTTTTCTACGTTTTTCTTAGCCAGCAATCGGGGGTTACGTATTTACGAGGGTTTGCTCTATACATGGACATACTACGCCTGATCGGATAACTGACATGTTCTTGGCCTCTTTAATACTATTCCGCCAAGTGCCCAGCTTAACAAACAACAAAGACAACTTTATTCATCATTAGTATACCAGACCAGTATTATCATAACTGTGGTGGTCTTTTGCACGTTGGTGTTGGTAACTAAAATCTGCATTAGCTGTAGTGCATGCGTATTGAGGGAGGGAGGGCGGTGCATTCTGCATTTGCCTGAACTGGTACTCAACGCGGTTGTGGTTGGTGTGGTTTTGGTGCCTGCGCTAGCGTGTCTTAGTGGAAATTTAAAGCAAAATAATTGTATTTTATTTTTCCCATCTAATAATGGATTTCCGCAAAGTAACGCCTGATTCTATTAATTATTCTATAGGCATACTTAACAGACCCTTACTGATCTATGCCACCGAGCCCACGGCCTTCGCCCACGCTTCGGCCAGCTTGTCTGATTTCTAGCACATGCCGAGAGCAAGATTACGATATAATAACACTAAAACTAGTCAAAACAAGAAAACTCGTAAACAACTGAAAATAATGAGAGAAATTACCATTCATCGCGTTTCTAATGGAAGATTGTAATAAGTATTTAACTTGAAATTCCGGTCACTTGAGTCTCACCGTAAAGAGGATAAAAAGAGCATTATCCGAAACTCGATCCAATCTTGATAGGCAATAACCTCATCAGAATGAAATAAAATTTAACGGCTCCTCCTATCAAGCCACACATTTTTAAATTGGAGACTTATTACAGAAGTGGTACATTAGTTATTGGATATCATTATGGATGGATACCTAATAATGATAAAATTAGTTTATGGAGCGGCAATGATTGGCCAGTCGCGATGTGAGAATTTATAGTGCCACTTGGGATTCAATATATGCGTGAAAGCGCAAATTCTCAGTGTTCAATCTATCACAAAATTGGCTACGTGAGCGGAGTCATTGTCACTTAATGTGTTATATGATATTAATAGCATCAACGTGGCGTAATCATTATTTTGAATGAACAATGAAGATGTGCCTAAGGGTCTAGCAGGTCTTTCCTCATTTCCGCCTATTTCTGCAAATAAATATATCAAAAATATTCAGTGAATTATCGAAATTCTCACATAACTAATATTTTGGCAGGAAGGAAATACGTACCTTAGTAGGTACCTATCTTTTACTAATTCTGATTTAAATACGTAGCTAATAATCTAATGGTATTCTTGAAATGTTAATTACGAAATATTACAGACTACAGTATAATTGCATCACTGCATGTAGGCAGGTACAGAAAGCTTATGGCGTTAAGGGTACAGGGATTACACAACTTGACATATTTGGAGAAAGTGACATGTCTCCCATAGCTGGTAAATCTTTTTAATTTTGACTATGATCCCATCTCGGCGGCGACGAGTCATCAGGATAATCTTTCCACTGACACGTAATAAACTTGTCGTGGTATAATAAGCTGTTTAAAAAAACAAACCATTTGTCATCAAGTACAGTCACAGATGCAACTTATTAATCAGTTCTGTTTTTGTACATGTTTGAATGCACGTAGTACGCAGGCATATTATATTATTTTCTTTTTCAATGTAATTGTACAGTATAGTTTTGAGGTTCGTTTAAATAGCGTTAATTTATCAACGCAGATACAGCAGACTAGCCACATGAAATATGTAATTATTGCAATGTTTTCTTTCTAATTTGGTATATTTTCGTAATTTTGTTTACTAATAAATATGTTAATAAACAACTAAAAAATGGCTAAAGTACCTAGGTATTTACCTAAGTAATTAAAATTTATCCAAGTCAATGGTGTTGCATGCACTGTAGTAATTTACAACAATACACCGATGATTATATGTCAGAGATAGAAGTAGTGGGTGGGTGTTTTCTTCGATATAAATAAGCTCATATATTATTACAAAAAAGTGGCTGCATTATCTATGTACTGACTAGTCTGTGGTCATAAGTATAATATTTAATAGGCATACAATTTGTGGAGCGTTACGAAATGAGGCCAGTCTAATAAAACGTATTCGAAGTAGC
This sequence comes from Pyrausta nigrata, assembly GCA_949316185.1. Lineage (NCBI taxonomy): Eukaryota > Metazoa > Arthropoda > Insecta > Lepidoptera > Crambidae > Pyrausta > Pyrausta nigrata. The sequence goes on from OX438951.1 coordinate 8,616,765, forward strand.
CACGTGGAAATATAATACGATACCACAGATTGAATATTGATAGTGCTACTCAAATAGCACCAATTATGTATTAAAGAAAGATGTAGATGAACGGTTAATTAGAATGCATTTATATTTCTCAGAAACTGATGTATTGAACGGCAGGTAAAGTTAGTAAGTGCATTCATATAGAGGTAATTGATTTGTCAGTATGTAAATACGTTAATAATTAATGGTTTATAAATCCATCCAGATTACAGATAAATAGATAAGCCTAAGTGAAGAAATAAATACAACTGAATCTCGCGAAAAGCATTTATAAATATACTGTTTTAAACTTTCATGGTCATTATCATTAGAATAGTTATTTACGGGATTGCTACCATGTACTACATGGTAGCAATCCCGTAAATAACTATTCTAAGCATTTATAAATTTCAAATCCATTTACACTTAACCTTATATTTACTTCAGAACTTTGTGATGTTCTTAAAACATGGTATAAATAACCCACCATCAAAACTCGCACAGCTACCTAAACCGGGTGAATGAAAATAATTAATTAACCTAGCGAAGAACTGACATGAGATATAATACTCTTGTGGAGGACATGCCGACAAATTCTTAACCCAATGGGAGTCTCGGAATTTCTCTGTAACGCTTGTAGGAATAGAAATGAAGCTGAAACACTCTTTTATAATCTAGATTATTATTTATTAAACAATAACAAACACAATTTATTTTTATTTTTTAAATAATATTATAACATTATTTTTCAGTATTTTATCAGATTAAAATAAAACATTTAATGTATCTTATTCATTTTTGCATTACAATTATATTTGGTACTCTTTACAATAAACAGTTATGAAAATAGTTAACAATACATAGATCTAAAAGATAGGACGATATGAGTTTGTGAGAAACTCTAGTATTATGCCAATTATCTTAGAGTAAGGTTGAATAAGAAATCAATTCATTAGCACACGGGCATGATTTTTAGTTTCTAATTTAAATTTATGAAAATAAAAAATAACACTAAAAAATCTTAAAGCCATGTAAGAGTAACCTATTCATGCGTGTGACTTACCCGTTATGTACTGGTGTATGTTACCGGCAATGTGTATATATAATTCAGGTAATCTATACAATACCTAGGTAATGTACAGACAGCCTGGGGCGTTTAGGAAATGTGTGAAATAGCATGAATGTTATTATCCATTTTATACTTTACCTAGGCAATGTATACAATGCCTAGGATTGTATAGAATAGCTGCTGGCCTACCAGCAATGTGTAAAATAAATTGATTTGGCCTGTATTGATCAATGTAATATATATAATGATAAGGTACCCACCTTATTTCATAAAATGTGTTTTTCTATATCCACCTAGGATATAGAAAAACACAATCTATGCGCTTAAAATCAACTTTATTAAATCTACTTAATATTTGCTTTAAATCAGCAATCAACAAATCAACTATTTAAAATCAACCATTGGTAAGTAATAATAACTTAAAATTGTGTTTCATATTATTCTAATTTCATCAAAAACTTCAAATTCTACACACATTGCCGGCTGCGCGTTCGGTATTGTATAGAATACCTAGGCAAAGTATAAAATGAATATTATTTCATACATTACCTGATCGTTTTAGGTATTCTTATTCAATGTCTAGACATTGTATACAATACCGGATTATACACATTGCCAGTAACATATGAAATATGTTGGCACCGACATCCTTACACTTTTCTTTCAAATGGCGATAAAGAAGTTATTTCCAACAATGATTTTTTTTTAATTCGTGTCATGAGAATTGTATTATGTTTGATAGCCAGCCTTATTGATCACTAGACCAACGAGTTAGTTACAATAACCTGCAAGTGGTTAACTGGTGGTAATCATGCCATACGTCCGCAACCTAGAGCTAAAGGTAACCTTGTTCGTAATTTAACATGGTAAGGCTGAAAGCTGGCGAGGTGGAAATTAGATTAAATAGGTATGTCTGACTTAAAATAATATCGCTAATTATTCATACGGTCGTTGATTACACCCAGTGTGTATACCGCCTAAACCAATTAAATTAATTAAAAGCACTTGTCTGTCTGTGATGCGAAATTCGCTTTCATTCCTATTATGTTTATAAGATACTCGTTTTAGAAATGTAAGAGAACGTAACATTTACATAACTTTCACACCCACTCATTGTTTTTATATTTTGCCAAACTTGAAGATTTTTTAATTAGATTATTTAAAAAAGTAATTGAAATGTCAAACGTACTTCTACTACAATAATACAAATGGGATAGTTTTAACGTAGGTATTAATAATGTATTTTTAACGTTACGCATACACAAAAACATGACAGTAGATGTATTTACTATTTGGAGAAAAATATCCATTAAAAAATCTCCGTAAACTGTGATATTATTTGATAAGTAGAAAAAAACATATTTATCATAGTAAGAGAAATTTTAAATTACACTTTGTCGAGACGTGTTGCATGGTGTCTCAGTGTTAAATACATCATCATACCACAAGCATAGTATTATCATACCATGACATGACATAGCTGTGTATTTTTTTTCCTAATTTTAATAATGTAAGTAAGTAGGAAGAAGGACACGCTTATTGATCTTGGATAACGGAATAGGTAAATAAAGTAAAGTGAAGTGACTGAAAGATAAATATGTGTTCATACCTTCAAAATAAAATAAAACTAATCCGAAATTATAAACTTACAGGAAAGATAAAATTCCTTATTGGATGACAATAATTGTCATAGTTTGTATAAAATTAAAATAAGATTTCGTATAAAAATATCTGAAAGCTCTTATGAATTCGTATTCAGATGGTGCACACTGTCATAAAATAAAAGACTACGTTACGAAATGCTATGATCTCTATCGATATAGTTTTAAATTGGCACTTTTAACTACTCTACTCGCAGGGAAGATCACCACGCTCTATTACTGATTAGGCTATTACTGAAATACTTAACACTTTAATGTGCTAGCTAGATGGTACTTTTCAAGCCATATCTCCATATCCGCGTAAAACAATATTTGTGAATTAAAAACCAAGGTTTTCGGTTATTGTGAAAATATTTTAAGGCCATAAACAAACAGCGTTAGCGGCGAGACCACACGCGCGGCATCTGCGTGAATCATTGGCGATCGTCTTTACTTTTAAGGCATCATCATGTTTTTATATAGCACTCGTCCAAAATTACACCAACAGATGTACTAGAATACTTAACACTACCTATTGACCGGAATGCTCGTATTGAAAGTAAGGGCATCTTTCTTAATTATTTTAGTTAGGCAGAAAGTTTGGGATACAAAAAGTTCTGACGATAATTACAAAAACTGTTGTGTTTTTATACAAACATATATAACAAGTTTTTATAATAAAAAAAACATAAAAAAATATCCTTTTGACCACCTTGTGTTGAATTGTTATGTTCATTTTACGATTTTGTAAACTTTAATATAAAAACAACAATAAATTTTCATTGCCCACCTAATTTATTTATACGTTTAGTGGACTTTCGATGCCATTACGTAATTTATATCCATACGGGCGATAAAGATCTGTCAATTAATTTTTTTGTCAACTCTACCATACTAACATAACGAATACATTTTTTTTTCTAGTTTTCTCAAATTAACCATCTGCAATAGCATTGCCTGTCGCACAACATTGCGCGAAAAGAAACAGGGTCGACAAAACTAAATTCGCTATGTTGTTCTAATAATATTACGCTGACGGTAACTTTTTTGATTACTCGACATGCGAACACTGTGTAGTCAGCGGATCAAATTGAGCAACTACCTAGAGTTTCAGCTGATACCGTTGTTTGAGTTCCATAGTTCCAGTAATTGCGAATTGAGGCTGATTTAGCATCTAAGATTTAAGAGGCCGCAGCTAACTAATAGACTCTAAATCATGGAAGATAAAGCGAGCGTACTTTCATTGTAACTTGATATGTGGATTCGTGCCGGAATTGGAGATTAGATAAAATTAAGCGTGTGAATGCCAAGATCCTTATCAGAGCTTCAGCACCAGTTAGATTATTCATAATGTTATGCCAACACGGTGGCGCGGCCTAAATACGCAAGATAGCGTCGTCCAAGTGAGCTTGACGATGAGAGTATCCTTAATGTTAGTTACATCATTTACGAACGTCTGTCGTTTCTTTGCCTTACGTTTTGTAAGAAAGATGCGCACATTATTATTTCTGTGAATGTAGGTATGTATCTAATTGTGCAACTCACGAAAATTTCAATATTATTCCATAGAAATTAAATAGAATAGAAGTTATCAATTATGTCTATCATTTACCTTCGTTTTGTAATCACCGTTGAGGATAATGCAATTGGGTTACACGTTAATAAATGCTTGAACGAACTCATTGTAATGGAATGGAATGGATGCCACCTCGTTGCCGAAATGATGATAAGAGCATAATAATAATTCGTCGTCGAAAGCTCCTGAGCAGTTACCGAAATTGAATCAGGTCATAATACCCATCCAGGAATTCCATCGTAAATATAGTCTAATTTCGCTGAGCGCCCCTACTAATGAGCGCCGCAATTATGAACCTCGGCCCCTTATCCCTAATGGCGATCACTATCTCATTCATTACTACGGTCAGATTTGAATATTTATAACTTTATGACTTTATCACTTTCTTACACAAACTTGCCAACTCCTCAGCTATTCCGGTCACGCTTTCCCGATCAAATATTCAAAGGATCACAGGGTAATGTGTAAGATTACCCGGGTAAATTCTAGGTAGCTCTATTTCCGAGTTAAAGCATCACTGGTTTCTTTACCTCGTCTCTGCATCATTTATATTATAATCGCAACTACTGCACCGTTTTAACTTCGCACCTCTTAAGGTAGACCTCGGAGCAATGCAGCTTGCGGTTCCGGCTTGCCTCATGCGGTTCCGAGGAGACGCGCGGCTATCACGGAATTATGGGAGTGTATGGAATGGCTGCATGCGGCCATGACTCATCGCTTTTCATACACTCCCATAGTTTCATGGGAGCCGCATGGGTCCTCGCATTGCTCGGAAGTGTACCTTTTCATAAAAGCTCATATCACCACGAAAATGTAGAAAAACTTCGCGAGTTTCCCAGACACTTTGAAACTGACAAATCACGTAATAAATGACAAATCTTGCGACACAATAGTGAATAGGCAATTGTATTTACATGCGGATTCCCTAAGGTCACTTATTGTTAAGGTCCTTTTGCTCTACCTTCTTGTGATTCTGTCCTTAGTACGGGTTTAATATAACCTTTATTAGCGGATGAATGGACGGTCGTGGGGTCGTGAATACCAAAGGTCCACTCTTCAACCTAAAGGGTATTCCGTTCCGTCCCATACCTGATATATGTGTTGGTATAAAATTCTAATGTAAAACTTAAATTTTATCCAACTGAAGACGTGCGTTATAAATATGTATATTTTTTGAAACGAGACTTTAAAAGTGTACGTAAACCTTGAGAATGGGGGACCAATTTGTTTTCTTTCACGATAGGTACTTTTGTTCGGAATTTTAAACCTCACCACAAGGCCCTCGTCATATTTTATCCTCTACCAGGAAATTTCATTAAAAAGAAACATTTTCATGTAGGTAAGTAGGTACTTATTTTCTACCTTGACTTGACTTTATGTAGTTTAAAAACTAAAAAATCGTGCGCAGGAAACAATTCTTGGTTTGAATTGAAAATACCGTGATAAATATTCAAATACCGTCCAAGTGCGAGTCGGACGCGCGTACGAAGAGAGGGTTCCGTACCATTATCTAAATACAACATTGTACACAATACACACCTTTTTATTTTTTCAGATCAAGCCAGCAGTTAAGCTTTTAGAGGGGGGGGGGGACGCTTACTGGACTAATACCACTTTGTCGGCGGTTGGTATACATACACCTACAAAATTACAGGTTTCTAGCACTGACGGTCTCTTGGCAAAACCTCGGACAGATAGACAGACGGACATGACGAAACTATAAGGGTTCCTTGTCAGGACTTCGGAACCCAAAAATACAAAAATACTAAACAGCGCGAGTATGTAAAAATTATTAATACATTATTCCTCTTCGTGACACGATTCCTATAGTTTGAACCGATACATTAAATATTTCGGTGCCTTACCATTTAATTAAGGTAATTGCTCAATTGGTTATTATTTCAACTAGTAATTTCGTGTTATCGCAAGGAAAAATTGTCAATTAATTAGTAATTTTATAAGCTTTGTGTTGTTGAATTTAATCATTAAGGAAAACCACACAGGTACCTAGTTATAATTTGTTGCGTAGCTTCACAGTGATTTATTTCCTTTATTAATAAAGAAATGACTCAAGGCTATTTAAATAGGCCATTTTGGTCAAAGTCTTAAAGAAAAATAAAAATGCAAGGAATATATCACACGATTGTGCTTTCTTAATTTATTATCTGACAGCAAGAGCGATTCCAATAACAATCCTTGATAAAATAAAAATGAAATTGTCGATTATCCGTTGTTGCGTGATTCGGCTCGTGCATCGTAAGCTGATATTTACATACAATAGAGTAAGAACGTCCGTTTGACGTCAGCGTATATCGGAATGGGCTCAAATGTAATTGATGATAACTGTAAACCACGCGAATATAGACAGGGAGCCTTATTATATTAAAAATTGTAGTGTATGTTTTATGTTATAATAATAATGTCCTCCTAGCCGAATTTCGACTACGGCGGCCTATCTCAACAGAGATTAGTCAACTGCGCAGGACATATTATAGTGCACAAGTGCATGCGCAATACATGCACTCTCCGACACGGAAATCCGACAATAACATATTATGTAAGTAGTACGTGTAATAAGTAAATCATCTTTTTATCTTGTTTCAGGTCAATTACACGCACAACCTAATGTTCCTGGCTTCCTGACGAAATTCCAAAAAAGATATAAAGGTAGGTTTTAGGTAACATAAATTATGAAAAGTAATGTTCTACAAGCCAGTGTTCTCATTAGTTTTAAGAAAAACAAGACACTGCGACGGGGACGAAAAGTCCCACAAAATATTTAATGTGAAGAACTTTTTGATTAAGGGGACCATCTTTATGTGCTCCTCTGTCAACAGTCACCCTCTGACCTTCGTTTAATTATTAACAAACCTCATATCTCCTTCAGGAGCTTTCAGTAAGCATTTCTTTATTGAGAGTTGTAAAACAGACTTACAAAACCTTGCTGATGCTTGTAGTAATGTATGGCTCCAGATGCGATTATGCTACTAAAAAAGCCTATTAGGTTCAGTACGTGGGCGACCGAGCTTTGATCGGTTACTACTATTTATAAAAAAAGCTTTATAATTCGTAAGTCTTATTTAAAAAACAAAAAAAGCTAAATAAATACAAAAAGAAACAAAAGGAAAAAAAAATCGTAACCGAGCTAGTTTGGACCCACGTCTTCTACATTTCTTCAGTCCTACGTCTTACGCACTCCGCCAATACGCTCATGCTTGCCGGTGCGAAATTAGCGATCATATTCTGCGTCGAATAATGCGAAAGAAAAACGCATTAGAACTCGAAAAACGCGTTTTCCCAAACATAATCTTAGAAGACTAATCTAGATCGATTTTTTACCTCCAATAACAACCACTACCAAATTTCAGCGAAAGCGTTAGAGCCGTTTCTGAGATCACAAAAATTTAAATGAATATACAAGAATTACCCTTTTTAAATGTATAAGATATTTTGAAATTAATTCCTAATTCTCAGACCGCCGCTGCTTCACATAAAACACAGTTTAATAATACACACTTGATACAAAGTTGAGGTTTAAAGGTTAATATAAACGCTACTAAATGATGCCAGCGTTAGGCTGGTGCTGACCTAATACTTAAACGAATATTCGAGCACCACTCCACCCCCGGACAGCAACTAAATCAAACACGGGCCGACGCACCGAGAGATGGAAATTTAATTTCCGAAATACTCTTAGCTTAGACTAGATCCGTTTTAGTTTTAACACAATTGGGTTGAAGTTATTTCACAGAGGTATGAAATTCGTAACTACAAGATAATATGCATACAAATCAGGACACGTATATAATATATCTTCTTCCACCAACGGCATTTAGGGGGCTGATAATATACCGTAAACTGTCGTTAGAACTTCAGAAGTAATAACCAATAATTTGAGCTGAACTACTCTATTCCGCCTTAAAATTTCGCCATTCGAACTATAAGTTTCCTTAAAACTTTTAAATCAGCTAAAAGTTGGTACACCTAAACCTTGAGACGCTGCTCCCCGCGTTATCACACTTTGAGTTGCGAGCGCAGCCCAAATGGATCAGCAATTTTGGTAACAATTTGTGCCTTCTTTAGGCTTATTTATCCTTATGATCATACATAGCAGTTTGGTTTTTGGTAACAACCAAACTAATATGTTCAGAATTATTGAGAAACAACAAAGAAAAGTATGAACATGGCGAAATTATGTTTCTTATGGACTATGGAACTCCTAAAATGTCAATAAAAAAAATTGCCCTCAATCAAGAGCAAGATTAAATAGATGTTGTGAGGTATTTGTTTTATTCAAAGACCGCTTATTGTCTAGAATGCATGAGTTTGGTCGTAAGAGCTAAAATTTCGGTCATCGTTTCTTTAATTGTGTAATATCGTCTGCTTTTTAAAATAACAATGACTGAGCCAAATAACTGAGCTTACTGTTTTATTCGCTCTACATTTCAGGATTACAGTTACGTATCTAATGGACTGTGAAAAACGAATTTTCTCGTTGCCGTCTATTTTATCGAACTTTAATGGACTTTGACGGTTCCTTGCAATATCTGAACCGCTGCTGTGGGTATTATTATATTATGTTATAGTATCTTATTCTGATTGGTCCCTATCTTTTCCCATGTAGTTTTGATGTATTATCATAGTAATTGGTTTCTGATTCTATTGAATTTTCAGTACTAATTTCACTTGTATTTGTCATTTTGTACTTACAGGCACACTTCTACAAAACTTTTTGCACTATTTTTGAAGTCTCATCACAACCACAAAACAAAACAACATGCGACAATGAATTGACATTTAAAACGTCAAGTAGCTAACCAATCAGAGTAGATGTTTTGGTGGGAAGCTCAAACGGGCCAATCAGTATTCTTTTTTCATAATAACCAACGATTCTCATCGCAATCTTACTAAGGCAACTCGCATTTTTACCAAAACACTACTCTTTTTCAGTAAGGTTGAAAAATGAAATTACCATTGTCTAATTATCCGTGTTTTTGCAACATCTCTAGAAATTTCGCGATAATTCGAATTATGAAATCATCCTACGACATATATAAATAAACAAGAATTGCTTGTATAAAGGAATAAGATAGCAACCAATATGCTGAGCGATACATGATCCAGACTAATATATAAACAAAAATCTAGTATGCCTACCTACCTACACAGCAATATCATTTTTGTATTTTTTCCCTTGACATAATAATATTACATTATCATTACTCAGCAAATACACGTAGGCATTTTTATCTAAGTAAGCTGTCTAGTCGCGACGTCTAACCACTACGTAATTATGTCGCTCTTTTGTGTTTCTTACAAAAATAACATGATTTATGTCCATGTAATTACAGTTGATTATGCTACCTATGAAATTTAAGGCCAAGTTGAGTCATTACGCTAGTAAAATCACGACGCACTTAAGACCATATCAGGGGCGTTGAAGCACCAACAATCGTCGTTTGTTTGACTAACAAATGTATTTTGTTAGCTACATATACTCCTCCGTAGAGGCCTATAAAATGCGTAAGTAAGTGGCAAGTGTGTTTTGCCATTCATTATTGAAGAGGAAAGTCATAGTAAGCATTTGTTACTGATCTAAGTTAAAGAAGTTTAAATGAATGTCTGTGTCTTCATTGCCAAAATTCAAGGCATTCAGAAGTTCAAGTTGTTATATATATTTAAACCACACTACTACCCTACTTTAAATCACGGGCATAATTACTTTTTCTTCATTTGGAATGAGTTTGCTCTTGACTCTAGCTAGACTAAACCAGACGTGGCGGACCAGAAGAGTCTACTTCCAGTGACTAGGCTTCCTAAGCCGTCAGAATACCGTTTCTTTGACTGAAGCACGGATCCCTGAAGTAGACCCTGAGGCGTAATAAGCCAAGGAGTAATGAGACTTCGAGTTCGCTCAACACGCAACAACTCCTGAATCATCCAGCCATTGTCGACTAGATTAACGGACAAAAACTTCCCTAGTTCCCTCCAGTTAGCTTCAGCAACTTCCATTTATGTTCTCCTGAGTTATTTCTTGCTCGCATCACGTATAAGTTTGCCAGTTTGTTAGTTAACGTCCTGATTTTGATTTACAGCTTAAGTAGGTACGCAACATGGAACTTTGATGCATAATTGATGAAAAGACTTTCAAGTGCCCTTGTTTATAACCATTAGCAAAGTGACTAAGCTAATAGATATTATTTAGTTAATCCATAGAATCGATATATTACTTATTTGCGTTTTTTTTATAAGAAAATGATAACGACATACCTTTGATTTAATGATATTACCAAACAAGAAACTAAAACTATCTTAAAGGTGCCTTTGCCTTTAAAAAACGAGTAAAAGCTTTGGAAGGCAGAATACGAATGAAGAAATATCAAAAGGCAAGTTTCTTGCACAAATAAATTACTTAATTAGAAATTGCTGCTAAAAAAATCTTAACATTTTGATCCCGGGCTATTTGTATGAAGCGAAATTTTGGGCGAAATTGACTTATATACATATTTGGAATTAGCGAATTTTTCCGCGTCGTTTGAGCTGGGTTTGGTGACGATCTAAGCACTTTTTTGTCGCTTAATACTTAAGCTCACTGAAATACCAGAGAGTTATTTAAACCCTCTTTCCTGGATCAACAATTTACAGACAATGTACGTTAAAATAATTAGCCTCACCTTATACATATTTTGAAATGTCGCTTAATACATTTAGCTTTACCTTATGAATACATAAGATTGTCGCTTCATACAAATAGCTTTACCTTATAAATACATAGTAATGTCGCTTTATACAATTAGCTTTACCTTATAAATACATAAGAATGTCGGATAATACAATAGCTAGATACTTGAATTTGCTAGATGTGGTCACTTTAAACACTAAGCTTATATAAGAGCAATACAATCTGTTTTATTTCTCATTTCTTAATTATTTACAAGATAATAATTCCTAGGTACCTTTTAATTCAAACCTTTAATTTAAATAAAGTTTTAACCACCCATTTCAGAAAACTTTATTACTCAGGCACGTTTAGAAGCAAATTAGTAAAAAAGAAATCAGCGCTTAAACTAAATAGGCTATTTACGAAATTGTATGGTATATGGCATTTAAATCATTGGGTCAGGTATGAAATATGAACAACTCTTCAATTTCATGCATTTGACCTGGAGCTACTATTTTCAGTACTAGGCGGTTAAGTCATTTAACCTGGAGCAAGAATTAATAAACCTAGGCGGATAAGTCATATAGCTAGGAACAACAAATACTTATCCTAGGCGGTTAAATCATATAGCCTGGAACAAAAAAAAAGGATCATTTTGTATGAAACGACATGTATCTTCGTTAATAATAGGAATATCAGAAAAAAACCTAATCAGATTATGCAGAGTATGTAACCTAATCAATAAATATCTTTTTTTTTTTCAAAATTTAACAAATTGCGGAAGTTATGTTTTTTTTTTCAAAAATCAAAACTTTAATCAGCTCTGGTGTAAAGTTTAAAAAATGTCGCTTAATACAAAAAGCCCGGCGGGAGCCGTCGATAAAGTAGGTAACAACAAATCAATTTACATAGAAATATGTACAAATTAGGCGGTCTTATCGCTAAGAGCGGACTCTTTCATACAATCTTTGGGTTTAAAAAAATATTCATAATCACGTTTGGTGCAAAAGTCATTAACTATGTGCTTCAAAGTAAAAATAAAAACAAGTCATAGGTAGAAACGAAACAAATAATACGAAGCATATTTAATACATACTATATGCTTATGCAATAAGAATACCAGAAGTTCTTTACAAATTGATACATAATATGATTTTATATTTGTAAAGAACTTCTGGTATTCTTATTTGCTAAACACTTACAGGAGCGCCACGTGCTAGCGCCAGATGCGGTATCGACGCTCGCGCACGCTTCCCCGCGTTCTATCTGCTGTAAACGCAGATCTGTCACTGTCAGTCTAATTTCATCGGCGGTCAGGAAAAGCTACCGTGTCATCATTATAAAACCATCTATGAAAATTGTGTAATGTCTTTTGAGTGTGGTTTACAATAAAAATTATCCTAATCTTATAATAAAAAGAATTCCCAAGACATAATAAGAAAACATGTCATGAGCCAGACATATTGTTACCCAAGAATCAAAAGTTGCATCAAATAATGGAAAATGCCTGTCTTTGTACACGAGCAGTGCCCAAGAGACTTCTCAGAACAATCTAAAAATAAGACAGTAAATCTTATTTATTATGAAACGTCGACCGTACCCGATTCCTAATTGGCTCTATTGGGTAGTTTGTGAAGTTAAAAAAATGCCAAAAAGAATTTAGAATTTAAATAAAAAAAAGCTATCCATGTCATCAGATTTGTATACCTAAGGACAAATCGGCGGAACAAAGCAAAGGATGATGATCTCTAAGCACACAAAATAAATGACACAAATGAAAAGCAAGAAGAAAAGTTGGCAGAAAACAAAAGTAAAATTTTATATGTATTTGTACTTAAAAATAGATTCTTCTTACTGAAAATAACCTAATATTAATTATACTGAACCAACTTAATACAAATAAAATAACGTATAGCCTAAATCTGTTAATCTTGAATCCAGAATCTTTGAAACAGTTAAATAACATATTAGCACAAGCATTAAATTGAGTATTAGTAATTCCTGTGGTAACATTCTGAACGTTACCAAGTTAAAGTCACGCTAATCCTCAGAATCAGAGCACAGGATAAGAGTTACTTGACATTGATACGCTGCTGGGTCGCCTGCGGCCCGCGCTTCACTGAACAGATAAGGCAAACTAACTTTGTGCCACATTGCTATAAATAAGCCCGATAAACTGCTATTAGTTGCATTAAATTACGAATTAAAAGTATCAGGCTCTGGGGTGATTAAATGCTTAACTTGCATACAAACGTTTACAAACTGCTTATCAGCCAATATAAAGGAATTTATTTTATTTTATATAACTTTTAAAAAATGGCTTTTCGTTACTTTTCAGACTATAAATTTTATAGTCATTCGATTAGTCGTGAACGTTTGATCTTTTTGTAGACTGCTCAAAATAGTAATTTAACACTCTTTATAAAATTTTCACTCATCATGCCATTGTAATAATAACTCTTCAAAAGTTAACTCACGTATAGTTTGACACAAACTAGCTGAGATAACTCATGGCGCTGCTGGGCGGGATCTTTTATTCGATCCCTTTCATAGGACAAAAGAAAAAGTAGAAATGTTTTTTATTTGCAAATTCTTTGGTCCTTAGTCCACTAGTTGCTCGTTAAGAGCGTTTACTTCCATTTTAGGTGGTGGCCGGCGTCTGTGCATTCGGACAAATATGGCATCAAGTCCTATTAGATTGTGCCGTAGATACTATGTAGGTACTTATGATTTCTCGTACCAACATATCCGTCCTCTGCTTATTGTATAACTTTATTCAGTACGGTGCATAGCCTTCCTGTGTGAGTAATTGTGCATAAATTAGAGGGTGTGACTAATATATCTATTTTAAGTGCTACAATAGAACTTCTTGATTTAACTGAATGCAAGTTTATTTTAAATGCCGATCCTGTGGCAGCGTTGGTTGCAGCGAGTGAGTCAGATGTTATTTTAAGCTCTTTGATGCGCTGACGCCGGGGGCGTACTAACGTTAACTGCGCTTGGAAAGTGTTACCGCGGCTAATTCACGCGACATTCCAGCGGTTCTGAAACAGATCAAGCCCAAGAGTCATTGGCATCCTCCAAACAGTCCACTCTTAAGTGTACTGGAGGCGGAACGCTCAGTCTCACTGAGCGTTTGTATCAATTAAGCCAATTAAAGAGCATCGACAGAGTCAACGCCTCGTGAAAAGTATCATAATATCGTTTAATCAATTTGATCGTGAGCAACAGAACCGAGGTCGTTGACATTAGACCAGTGCTACTGGTGCTGGTTACATAAAGTTGCTAATGCGCACGCTACAGTTGTGCTAATTAGATGTGGCGGCGATGTATCGGAATTAGCAATACTTCTTACTTGGATAAACGATAGCCAAGTACACTGAGCGCTCATGCAATTAAATGCAGTGATTCCCAAATTGGTATGTGAAACTTAATAATAAAATATTTTTCTTCGCTTGTGGGTAAATTAAAAAGCTTTCAAATTTCAGACCTTCTGCAACTGAGGGGGTAGTCCCACAGACACCACTTATCAGGAAGTATGTAATTTTATCGTCGTTGTTTACGTTGCGAATCTCGTGATTTTAGTACCTTCCTGGATTGCCATGCGGACGATTTTTGTACAGTGTGGACAGCTTCGGATGACTCATGTGTGTTTATGAAAAAAGTGTCTACGAGACTACCATCTCAGCTTTACTGTTTGTTATTTTATGTTCTTGTGATTACTATGCAAAAAAATAATTTTATGAAAAGTCTAAATTTTATTAATGATATATGTTGTTTATTATATGCTTATTAAGTAAAAAATAAAATTTATTTCAAAAAACTTAGTAACAATATCTATGATTGGGATCAAGTGAAACCGTGTAAAAATTGATGTTCTGAATGTGCCATTAGAAATATTTGTGTAATTTGCTTATTTAACTGTTATTTCACACTTTTCTCATTTAGATATGTTGTATATAGTACAGTTCATATTTAAGAACAAAAAATACTAACATTAAAATCAAAATGTAATTGGTACAACATCTCAAAAAGGTGTACTCTACTGCAGTCTACCACTTCAGTAGAATTGAAACAATAATTCCACCTCAGTGGCAGAAGGATAAGATTTATCTATTTTAAAACTCACAGAGTTCTCGCAATTGTGGATTTGTTGTTACGCAGATACAAAGTACTGTAAAATGAATAGCGTGCCTGGGCCGTATTTAGGTCGCCATGATTGGTGCAATGCCCGGTTCCAAGCGAAATGCTCACGGTTCTCCTTTGTGCCAGCTATCAGATGTCTTTCCTTTTCTGAACTATTTTTTGTATTATTTAGGTCATAGCTCTTACTTAAACGATCAACTTATATTTTCAACAACGATAACCAAACATCTATGCAACGAGTTATTAAATCAATTTTTTACTTCGCAATAACCGCTAATGATGTCGATCTAGAGAAACCAAACAAGTTGAGCGAACGTAGCCTCATAAAAATTTAATACAAAGCATCTACAGTAAATTCTCTGCAGAATTTCTCCAATCTCTTATATCAGTGATTCCGTTTGTTTTGCCTAATCTGGGATTACGTTCGCGTACTGCAAAAATCTCTCTAAACGAACCAAATAGAAGCAGAAAACATTAAGTGAACGGGCGACGGCAAATACTAATCCTGGACTGAAAAATGTCCCAACTCAATTTGCATACAATAACCGGCTGTGAACGCGCGGCTGTACGTGGCTCCTTGTCTCTACGAGAGAGGAATTACTCAGTTTCATTCTAAAGTCACGTGTCGATTTCCCACACATTGTGCACCCGAACACGAACTGAGGAAAGAATTTAATTTGTTACAAGCCAGAGAACGGTAATAAACGAGCGAACGTCACTCGGAAATAACCTCGGAGACGGCCGGCCCTTAAGTTCTACACATAAACGAATTTACAATCGTGCTGATATTTACCTAATAGCGTGAAGCGATGCACACGTTTCAAGTAATAGCACGGCGTGTTGGAGTTGGAGTAATAACGTTTATGTGTTCTACATCTACCTACATGCAACACACATACCGTCGTTTCATAGGCTTCGGCATAATGAGGGTTTCTACCATTGTCAAACTTTGCATCAAAGTCGGTATTAGTAGTTAATTAATCAAGCACTGTAAATAGTGTCAAAAATGATTTTCAGTTATCACTTAGACAGGCAGCTGCCTGCTGGCACCACCAGCTGGTGAACCTCGATTTACGTTTAATTTGACAGAATACCCATACAAAATATGGCAAATAATGCTAAACTGGCTGATTAAAAATTAAACATATGTTGGTAAACTACATGCTTAATAAACTTTCGTTTGTACATAACTCATCTACTTAGTTTGATCAATGTTTTGTTAACTATTGTTCCCATTGTTGTTAGCCGATCTGTGTTTACTCGTTACTATTATCTCGGGGTATTATCCGTAATTCAACAAGACTTAGCCAAAACAGTTCTCCCAATTTCTTAGTCAACATTCAACTCGAAACCCTGCTTTTTGATGAAATTAGCGTTCTTCATAATATAGTTAAATAATAATTAAAGAGCTTCCCTTCAATAGCTAATACATAATGAGCATATAGGATAAAACTCACATAAAATTTCAGTATATTGATAAAGTGATCTTCGTCTCGTAGAAGATATAATTTTCCAATCAATTATATCAAAAACTATTTTGCATTCATCTTTAATTCACTTTCGTTAATGCGAAGCAGACGTGCCCGTGTGGTGACAGTGATAAATTGAAGCCCTATAGGCAGACTGTCTAGATAAGCTTAATTTATTACGCTGTGTGTACACAACGATGTAGTAATTAGATCAACGGTGATTACTGTTCGAAAGATTAATCTGAATACCTGATAAAATGTGTCATGGTCAAGGTTCATCATTATCTCTGAATGCTATTATTCAAAATACCTCCGTATAATATGGCCTAAATATTGTCACCATCATGATCATATTAAAAACAATTACATTACAAAAATAAGAATGTTGAAGAAGAAAACACATTCTTATACTGACATTGGCAGCATTAATTTTAAATTTAATTTCTCTCTACGAACTGGGAAGACTACTAAGCTTCGTGCTGAAGTTTTCTCATTTGTTAATTCCATTTTCCCTCTTCTCTGCCCGCGAATATTTAATATAATTACGGGTAATATCTTACCAATTATTTTAATATCATCGCCAATTTGATACATTGGAACCTTTCATTTCAATAATTGTCAATCAACGAAGACACTTTATAAAACTATGAACTTCCACATATCGCGATAATGCTCTGACATTTCTTATTTTTTTAATTTATGGATTCAGTTGGGGCAGTACGTTGCTGGGCTGGGAGATGGTACATCATTCTTCCACCTAACACAAGCAAGCCGTCTCGCCTCCTCCATTCTCTCCCGAGGGAAATTGATTGGTTACGAGAACGTTTAATCTGCTAATAGGTACCTACAGATATCATTCTCGGAGACCTCCCTGTTCTACAGTTCAGTGTGTTACTATCTTTAAGTATGCACAACGAATTCGTTGTGTTTGTTTGTTTTTTTTCAAACATGAATAACAATATGATCTGATTTGATAGATCTTTATTTTATTTTATTTCTTGAAACAATCTTACAATCTAGATAGAAAGTACAGCATAGATACGTAGTTAATTAATTTAGTCCTTCAAGAATCGTGTTTCCAGACACAATAGGGAATCAATTGTCATCGGGACGATAGCGTCCTTATGGTACTCGAGGCGTTTTAGAACTTTGAGATCTTTGATCTTAAAGTTTTTGAGATTATTATAAATATCTTAATTTCTTTAAACCAGCAAAAACCAACAACACACTTTAACCAAACATTTTGTTAGTACACCCTTTTACTTAACAAAAAGCTAAATAGATTTGTACATGTTGAGAAGTAGGGTCAATACTTTTTATGCCATAACCATATTCAGTGGTACCCTTGAAAGGTCTTTTTGTGCAGATTGATGACACAGTTTTTGTTGCCGCCTATTCACTTCGGATATTGTCACAATTTATATAACATTGAAGAAGAAACATATTTCTAGTGTTGATTGACGAACGAAACACGGTTGCTATAAAAAAAACTCAGCTGAAATTGCATTATTTATTTTCTCTATGCTGAAAGGAATGTGCGCTGAATATCATCGAAGGCAAATGGGTTGACGAGCCGATTGTTACCGCCTATTTAATTTGTAAAAATAGGTCGCCATCAGCCGGTCGATGACCCTTGCCTATTGTGCCAGCTGAAGCAAAAGCCTGACTCAGTTAAAAGTACCCTCAATTATGTATCAAATGTAAACAGTAGTTCAGAGAGCCCGTAGTTATTGTACATCGATAACCTTGTTGACATATTGATGAGATGTCGGAACGAATTGCTAAGCGGTTGTGATGACAGACATGGGCCAGGGGCGGGATCGCTCCACACAGTCTATTTCTGGTTAAAGACGTTGACCTGCTCCTGTGCATCTTTCAGTCGGTGCATTATCGTTCCCAGAAGCTATAATATTGACTTTGTCCGAACCTTTTTAACGAATTTCGGTACCGTTGTCCTTATTTTCATTATTGCGTTCCGTTCATGAATATGTTGCAAGTTTGTTTGGATACAAAGGCATTTCATCTGTCAGAGGTCAGTCCGGGACCCATGTGTCTATTGTTAGGGCACATTGTGTTCCATCTGCAATTGTTCGTGGGACAATTTATGGTTTCTAGGCAGGACATAATTTTTGACGGTGATTTCGCGGTTCACTCACAATTTAACACATGTCGCATTTATTATTTAAACCGTTAACGAGCAGAAACTGTTTTTACTATTTAGCGTTTTATTTCGTGATTCTTTTCTGCTATTGATTAATATGCTGAGGATTTGATTAGGTACTGCTGCTCTACCAGTAGTCTACATAATAAAATATCTACCTACCGAATGAAGAAATGTCTTTGTTGAGTGGCATAGCTGTGAAGTAGTCATGAGTTTGAATATAAAAAAGATAAACATACTCATACATAGATTCAAAATGTTTCCTAGAATTATTGAATAACCGAGTTTGTCGGTGAACGAGCCGACAATGTTTGGAAAAGCCGTCATGTTTATTCTTACTTTTGTAAAATGTTTTAGGGCTGTGGCTGTGTAATAATATCGCACCTTCGATGGAACAACACACAATTGCAGGCAAACTAGCCTTGCAATTGTGCCCTTGTTGTATGTAAACCTATGTGTAGATAAAATGTTGAAAAAAGGTATGGTGAAATAATATAGATTGCATGATGCATTAATATACACATACATAAACCCTGAAAACGGAGTGTACCTAATGGTACACTCCTTTTTTTGGGCAGCCGTGTAAAAAATATGTTAAGCATTTGCATTTGATATCTTAATGTTGCATCAGTTAAAAGATGCAAGTAGTATTATTCTTTTCTTCAGTATCAGGTTGGCACACTCATCAGGTGTTCTTAATAAAATCCTCTTTTCAATAATATACACTTATATTTAACAACTTATAAATTACGTTCAAAAACTGTCAATTGCTTTTATACATACATCTACATTCCTAATTGACTAACGTTCGAATGTCCGTCCAGGATTTCATCTCTGTCGTTATTTCCCTTCCGCTAGTATGGAGCGTCAGTTATATAATTGCTGAGGTTTCAACTGGGACACATAGTTGAATGCTAACACAATGTAAAAATATTTTATTTGAACTGCTTGCTTGTTTGTTTGGTCGTAGGTCTGTACATGTGGAGTTTAGGCCAGGCAGCCCTAAAACAGGCTGCTTTTGGTTCCCGCACGAGTATTGATTTACCTCGCGGCGGGGAAATTATACAAAGCCTTCTCTCCTTGTTCGAAGTAATAAATACAACTTTCGGCTATTTTGATCCATTCGGTATCCACCACATATATTTCTCTAAACAAGGGAGAGTTGTCAGAATACATTAATGTTATGATTTTTTTTTCAACTAGAATTATGTACTAATACAATATACTTGTTTATATACATACTCGTATATGCCTAATCTGTCTTAGTGGGAACATGTCTTTTTGTATTTCATTTACTTATTTTATTGCACACATTCATTTATTTCTTGTGTTTCCGTTACTGCCTTGAACTGATAAGTTGTGTTATTGGGTCGCTGGTGTGTGAAATTTGGATAAAGTAACTGTTAGGTAAGTACTGGTAATCCTTTTGGGAACCATTCAGAAAATACCAATATATTTCCTGCGAAATAGGTAGAGTGAGAAGCACGTCAAAGTATATATTTTGTACCACGAAAACAGCTTTTATGACGTAGGGAATAGAAGCGTTCTCAAGGTCAAAATGTACCTGTATCTGACTTGCGGCCGTCTGTACATGATAGATGCGTGAGCAAGCACTAGCTCACTGCCTAAGCTTGGCCACAGCCGTGATTGCAACCGCAGTATAGAGGTTGTAGCGCATGCAGCATCCTGTAACTACGAACCCAATCAAACACATTTCTGGAATAGTGAGGGAAATCGCTACGAGCCACGCAAATAAGCATCGTCCGGTGAGAGAAACCTGTCCTACTATTGCATACATCCTTTTATATCTAGTTGGAAAAATTGAGGTTTCCAAATTCCCTGAACTCGACTGATCCCATGAACGCAGAATTAATTAAAACTATCTCTAATTTCCGCAGCGTCTTTGATCTTTGAAGCGTGAAGGAACGGTTTATTTGAACGGTTTCTCAAAGATTGTTTTTGATTGATTATGAGGAAATTGTTATTCTGGAACATTGTTGAATTGTTTTTCTTTCTAAAAACTAGACCACTTAATATCTTGTCACTTGAATCCTTTAAAATGTAGCTAAAATTTAATGAATTGTTTAAATAATGTCGAAAAAACAAGTTTAATCTATTTATTTACCATATTCAGTAAGTAAAGAACACATAAAATATTGTGTTATTCTAATACTGAATCTAATACGCAATCGTGACATTTACCATACACTGACTAAATATTCATTACATTTTGTCGTTCAATTCGCTAGGATATAGTGTTCTATAATAAATATCAAAACAAAATGAAAATTCACGTTGAAATAATAGAAATCAGAAGCCATTTTTATGCATACGAAATTAATAACGACTGAGACACTCCAAATAAAGCTAAGCCAACCGTGCACCAATGTTCACACTGCAGCTGGTCCCTGAATTCCAATTTGAATATTATTCCGTTAATTGGATCACACTGTTTGAAACTACGGATGCCTTGAATCCTCTGTGCTTTGTCAAACAGGCAAATTAATTTTCGTAGCAAACTTTGAGAGCTGTTTATTAGGCGCCTGATACCTCTCTGTTTATTCTACACCTGAACGGCAATCAGCTCTTTGACATTGTAAACAACTGCGCAACTTGCAAATTGGGCTATAGCACCAAGTTCTGATATTAGTTCCGCAACTCATTACTGTAATTGATTTTGAACATGATTTATCTTAAATTGCAATATGTACTGTTTGCCCTGTATGTGATGGTATATTGATTATTCTGAAGCTATACTATTTTTCATTCCTTGTGTATATTTTTACTGACATCTCTTATTGCGGTTGACTTATTAAATTGCTTGTACATTCCATAAGCGTATTTTTCTTGTGGCGCCACGTCTGATACGAGTAATTGTTATCTGAACATTCAATTATAAGCTCAACGACTCTATCCAATCTTACTATAAGAACATCTTCATTTCCTTGTGTAGTGCCAGTGCTAATACAAAAGCGCTTTTCATTATCCCCGTACTTCTATGGTTTATTCTGACGCTCAAACCAAACACTATTGGGTTACGTATTAAGAAAACAAAGAGATGTAATTTCAGTTCCGATCACAACATTTACGACCTGTTGCACCCTACTGTAATATTGTTTGCAATACTCGATCTTCGTACTTGCGTGCTTGCTCGTCTGTGACTACGTACGACTATTTCGAAATTCCGTTATCTCGTCTCATATTTATTTATCCGTGTCGTTGACTTAAGAATGATGTGATGATGTTTGATAGACTAACTTGTAGGTGTACCTACTTGTGTCATCGTAGACTGTTGGTTAAGCGCTAGTCATTTTTGACAATAATTAACTTTTTTGATTGTTTTCACAGAAGAAACATAAATGTTTTTATATATAAGTTTAAATAAGAAACCAAAAATTCGCACACGGGTAGTGTTTTTTTTTTGCTCATGCATGCATGTCCTCGAAAATGTTTCACGACCCTATTAAGTAGTTTTATTTGAATTGTCAGTGTCATCTAAAATTATAATTATGTTGCCGAAACTCAGTATTTTCTACCTTATTAATTTGTTTATCTGTCCTAGTTAAGGTGTAATCTTGCTTTCGTATCCTCGAAACAATAATACGAAGTCTCTGAAAAAACGCAAAACGTATTCAGGCTGCTCTGTCTGTTCAAATTCTTCCACATTGATAATGAAAGGCGTTGCCTCATACGATTACAAACTCGAAAGACTCGTCTCGTCTGTTATTTCAGGGTTACAAGCACTTCAATTTGTGCCTTTTCTCCTAATGAAGGTGTAATTTGGTCTGTATATGGACTATCATCGCATTTGCGGGATTAGTAGGCATAGCACACGGTTATTATTTTAAAGATAGTATGCACATGTAAAAACATTAAATCTCATAGTAAATACATGTAAAGACCGTACTATTTAAATACAATATTAACTAGCATTCCACTGTACTACTACTACTAGTATTAATATTGTATTTAAATAGTACGGTCTTCCTACATCTGAAAATAACTTTTAAATATTATCTGCCTCAGTTTAAATCATCAAATAAAACCACAACCGCCGCTATTGAAATAAAACAAAGTCCATAATGACTGTGGCCATATTTTTTACGCGAAGGTCCGTCGCCAGGTTTCGGTTCTTTGGTGTCAGTGATTGATGACACACCAAAAGTCGACGAACTAAAATGGGATCAAATTGAACGAGCAAACAATCCTGTGAAATCAGTTACATATTTGAATTTAAGATGCTTCCAAATATACCCAAGTCGTATTTGTATAGTCTAATCTAGCCTATAATAAAAAATTCTAGTAACAGCAGTTGAATATTCACATTCTAGGTTCTGATGTGTTTATTTAGGATCTTCTCACCTAATAGTCATTATAACACTGAAGGAAGTCATTAGGGAATACTTATTCTCTTTGTTGTATTTCAAAATCCTTTGAGATTGCCGTGCACCGTTCATCAGACCCTGTTGTTAAACTTGTTGACAATTTTGTATTTGTACATATTCTTTACGGCTTTTGTGTGAGTTGTGTGTCGTTTCCTCTTGGTGTGGTGAGACGTGCATTGACAAAATTGCAAATGCAGGAAGAATTATATCGTTACTTTTACGTTTATGATGACCGATTGTATCGCATGACATCATTGTAAAAACATTGTCGTTTGTCTATTATTCAAATTGTTTTGCGTTTGCCAACACAACGGTTTTTTTAATTCGATGTATATTAAAATAATGAGTAGCTTGTTCATTCGTCTACCCTATAATTAGTTCATTTATCAACAAATACATAAGAGTTTCCAACTAAATCAGGTTACATAATATTAGACATGTTATTACTATTTTATGTATACATACATGGATGCCATGGAATCATTCCCTGAAATTATGAAACTTAGAAGTTGTGTCTTCTTTCTATCTAGACTCAAGATTCTAGAGACCTTCAGCAGATTACATGTCAAGTAACAACTATTAATTATATTTGTGGTAACGTGTAGGGTTGTTTACCCTTCCAGATAGTTGTCACCAACAAATTTTTTAATTGAACATAAATCAATATACCTACAGTCAGCTGATCGACGTCTGAAGTCCAGATGTGTGTCGAGCGAGGGGCGGATTACCCAGCCGAGCGCACCGAACGCGCGTCCGACTCCGACCCGGCAGGGCAACCGGCTGCAGTCGGCATCGTCGCGTCACCGCCTCCGGTTGACGCCACTCTCAAACGCGTTCTTGCCTAACTTTATTAAAAAAAAATATACAGTGCAATTCTCAAGTGACAGCTCTTCTGTGATTCTCCATTGGATTTAATAGTGACCTGTGCTCGAATTTCAATTTTTGGACAGGCCCTGCCCGACTTACTCAAAGGTATTTACGAAGGGCTCTTGTAATCTTTAAGTAGCAAATAAGAAAACAACCTTGTTTTAGGAGACAACATTGACGTTTTACAACTTTCTGAACCTTAATTAGCGGTTTTCATGTTCATAATTTCAAATAAAATCAAAAAGCAAAAAAAGAAGTTGCCGCTTAGCCGGGTAAGGCCTTATTATGTATGGACCCCTATTTTTACTGGATACCCCTATACATACTAAGGGTGCTTTTGTAATGTTACTCAATCAAAATAATAACTTTTTTCCATTATTTTTCGCATCACACAAAATCGCTGCTTTGATCTTGAAGCTATCATGTTACTGGAGCAGGTTCTATTGCAATTATTTAAACAGGCATCTGAGTGAAATCTAGGAACCTGTACCGTTAGCATAGAGCACAACACATTTAAATAGTGGATAATTGGTAATTATATCGGTAATATTTATGTATTTATGTATCGCTGCTTCTCTTTAATGCAATTAACCTAATGGCTATGGGGTCATAAAAACTAGGAAAGGGGTCGAAATATGTCTGCCACTGTATTGATTCGCAGCCCCAATAAAATTCGCGTATTGGGAGATGGCATATAGCGGAAGGGAACGTCGTAGGTACTTGCCTAGGGGAGAAAAGTGAGATCAGTCAATCTAGGGGTCAGGATATTATGGAATATCGATTTTGACTCGCCGTACATCATTCTTATTCCACAGGTTGATGGCAACATATAAGGAATAACCAATACTACGTATAGAAAAATAATAAAATATACTATTAAAACACAATTTAAATTATTTTACTATAGGTACATTGACGAGAACTTGAACTACCACCTACATATGACTACATAGTAAATTACCTACTTGATGACATATGATGATCTCAAAATCCAATTAAACATATAGCCTAAAAGCATACCTACTTGTTTAATCACCACCAGAATTCCTTTAATTATCCATTAAACACGTTAATAAATTACTTTTACTAAAGACACCGTGCTATTTTCTTTTAGAACGTAAATTGCTTAAACGTTGCTTGTACGTACCGTCCATGCAACGTTTTTATTAAAATCAAACATTATGTTATATCGACTCTGATAAGTGTTGTTTGTTATTAACGTCTTCTGATGTGTGCACAACTGGCTCGGATCCTGACCTATATCAATTTTATATTAGGTAACATTTAGTAATATTTTTATTCATGTAAACTTCCTGCACGAAGGCATTATATCAGGTAAAAGAGAACGCTCCTTGTGTTATTTTAAGCATTATAATTATTATCTGTAACAATGGAATAAATAAACAATTTATTATTATTATATTATTATTTATATACCACACTATAGGTCTAAAACAGATGATACAGGCGGTGTGGTGCAAAAAAAGAAAAAGATAAACATATAATATGCAATTGCGATGAAATGCAATAAGTATGTCACGTTGCTACCATAAAATCTTATGGTAGACGATGAACGTTCGAAAACGGAATATCAATCGAGTACATACAAGAATAGGCCGACAACCACTTCACGGAAATATGTGATGCGGCTCACACTGCTATCGTTATTTTACATCACAAGTATCAAATGAATATGTTTTTCTAGAGCCTAGACGACAAAATCGACCTCGCAAAGAGAACTTAAGAAACAGCTAGTAAATCTAAAATCATCTGTTTAGAGTCCAAACCAAATACCTTCAAGTAACATCTAGCAAAATTACGATCACGTGGGAGATATTATAGTGCGCAATACACTGACTCACTCTCTGTCCTTTCACTGTTAAGGTTCGGTGAGACATAACAATTACCCTAGGTTTATCTCTAAGAAACACATTTTTCATACAAGCATTATAGATTATCGGCATGATACGATAAAATAAGAACAGCCCATAAACAACAGCTTCTGTATTTAAATATAGCTCGGGCATTAATCCTTTACGTACCGCACCGTGAAGAGTGCGTTAGAAACCGGCGAGTATCAACATCTCTGAGGCACGCAACTCGTCATGCGCTGGCGCCCCTTTGAGTTCTATAGAACTGAGTGCATAATTCTTGCTGTGAGACAAACTGCGACAATAAAACTACTCAATTTCAGTTTCCGCGTCGCTGCAGCGTTATTGACGTGATTTTCCTCTGAGGAATTCAGAACACCAAAATTTCTCCAAGAATCTCAAACGTAATCTCGAGCGAGTCGGCGTGATGAAAACAATTAAGTAACTGACACAATAGTATTTGCTCACTTATCAAATGTTGGTTATATTTGGAGGCATAATATTGTTGAAATGCATATTCTACAATCCCACATACATATTGTAAGTACTACTATTTATTCTGTGCAACGTACAATAAACACAAAATATTACAGGGCATAAGGAAATCATTGAAAGGCGTTAAAAAAGTATAGTAATTTGATTTGAATGTTGTATGCCGTTTGTTCTATACCTATGTACCATATTGGTTGGTTTACTTAGCGTAAGTAACTGCCGCTGTCCGTTTGAGTTCAAAGCACGTCTTTGCATTTTCCAATTCCCCGTTATCGTTTCGCCAGCCTAGCATTTCCGTTCGGTTACAGCAAGGTGAAATTCTGAACATGCTAAAATGCCTATCGTTGCATGACAACTGAACCACGTTTCAGAAAAACTTTTAGTTTGTATTGTAAAGAAAAGCGATGAGCTCTACCTATGAGTAAACCAAGATAATACATTATTTATAGCCGTATTAAAACAGTTACTATTCATATAACTTGTCTCGTAGTTGATGCAGCTGTAAAAACATTCGGCGCTCTGCTACTAAGCCACTCCGGCCATCCATACACCAGGAGCCACTCTACTCTAGCATTGCCGCCAGCCCTCTCCACTTCTCATCACTCAACATAAGCACTCAGAGGGAAACTGACTGTGGTTCTATCCAACCAACATGGCTTGCAAAGCAAAACCTTTATTACTCACCGTACGATACCGTTTAGAAATTCATACTTAATCTCCTTTTCTATAGTAATTGGTATCGTAATGGAATACGACATGGAAATAAGCAAGGTCGTTTTCAGGATTCGATTTAGCTTACAGCTATTTTCAATTTAATAAAGAATTACGCGAAATCATAAAATTACCTTAATATCAACATCATCATAAACAACTAAATACGCCAACTTTTATTAAAATATTATCTTTACAAGGTACTGACTGACTGTGTCTGCTTTGTCTTTTAAAGTTTTTGGAATCGTCTCTATGCTTACTTATTTTTTCACTGGGTAACTTTTTTTATCTAGGTCTATTTGTTGGTATATCATTTTGTCGGTATGAAACAATTGGGTAATTCACTTTCATTTTCTATTTTACTGCAAAGTTTAAGGTTTGTTATAAACCAACAACGATTTGTAAGTATATGTCCAATATTTGCCGAGTAAGTACCTACCTACATCATTTACATTTGCCACGCAACTTTCAAGACGGATGTTTAAACATACGAGTCGTATTCATCGTGTTGTTACGCGTATAATTCAAATTGATATTTTTTATGTTAAGTTTTTTTAAGAAGTTTTTTTGCATTAATTACTGAATTAATGCTTGATATAATACTACTACGCAAAGTATAGTGAATACGTCACAATAATCGTGTATTTTAGCGCGAAAACGGACGGATTTGACGTCCGATAAATTAAAGATTGAATACTTACAGTACTTCTGCGTGTATGTCGCATTGTAAATGCCTATTAAACTTTGTTTGTGTCCCCACACCATCTGACTCATCATCTGTAAATGACTTTCAAGGCATACTTTATTAGACGTGACACTGCATCGATTGGTCCAATTTTCTTTCGATTTCACTGAAACGTTGTTTTATGTATGATTATAATCTTCTCATATTTACGACGAACGTAATGTTTATGAATGAACATTGAACATTCTACTCAAGCGTTATGAGGAAATTTTAATAGCCCATACATTTTCACTTGCATTTTTCCTCGGCATCACGTTTCTTATTAAAGTCTACCCGCCAACCCTCTACTAGGTATACGTTGCGTTGCGTATAACGTTCCTACTATAACACCAAAGAAGACAAATGGAAATGAAAATTCTTTTCCGTCTCATACATTTTTTGCTGAGCTAAACTTTTCCAATAAAGTGCTCGGAAGTTGCTTAAATTCCTAATAATTGTTCAGCCTTATTTTGCCCGAAGACTTCTACAGAAAAAGAAAGCCGAAGAAGCAAGGTGTAGCTCAAAAGATTTCGCTAACGTTCCATTTGAAAAATGTAAAAGGAAAAGTGAATTTCGTCATTTGTCGACACGGAGCAACAAAGCAGGATATTGAATAAATTATTGTTTTAAGTGATAAGCATTCACTATGCAATCTAAATATATTATTGCACTTGAAAAAATGACCGCCAGAGGCGGGAATCGAACCCGCGTTCCTCGCATACCGGGCGATTGCCTAATCGCTCGGCCACCCTGGCGTTGGCAGAGCCTGTCGAAATTTTCAAGTGCTTCTTAACGCTGTAATGCCGCGTTGCTTTCATCAATGTTATTGGGATTACACCCTCAACACTCGAAAGAAATACTATTGCAAGTATTTAACAATCGAAAGATGAAGCTTGCAAATACGATAAATTATTGTTTTAAGTGATAAGCATTCACTATGCAATCTAAATATATTATTGCACTTGAAAAAATGACCGCCAGAGGCGGGAATCGAACCTGCGTTCCTCGCATACCGGGCGATTGCCTAACCGCTCGGCCACCCTGGCGTTGGCAGAGCCTGTCGAAATTTTCAAGTGCTTCTTAACGCTGTAATGCCGCGTTGCCTTCATCAATGTTATTGGGATTACACCCTCAACACTCGAAAGAAATACTATTGCAAGTATTTAACAATCGAAAGATGAAGCTTGCAAATACGATAAATTATTGTTTTAAGTGATAAGCATTCACTATGCAATCTAAATATATTATTGCACTTAAGAAGCACTTGAAAATTTCGACAGGCTCTGCCAACGCCAGGGTGGCCGAGCGGTTAGACAATCGCCCGGTATGCGAGGAACGCGGGTTCGATTCCCGCCTCTGGCGGTCATTTTTTCAAGTGCAATAATATATTTAGATTGCATAGTGAATGCTTATCACTTAAAACAATAATTTATCGTATTTGCAAGCTTCATCTTTCGATTGTTAAATACTTGCAATAGTATTTCTTTCGAGTGTTGAGGGTGTAATCCCAATAACATTGATGAAAGCAACGCGGCATTACAGCGTTAAGAAGCACTTGAAAATTTCGACAGGCTCTGCCAACGCCAGCCAGGGTGGCCGAGCGGTTAGGCAATCGCCCGGTATGCGAGGAACGCGGGTTCGATTCCCGCCTCTGGCAGTCATTTTTTCAAGTGCAATATATTTAGGTTATTGAATATCAACAATTCTTCTCGCTCCAGGCGCCCCGGCAGATACTTATTGGAAAGGAAATCTTTTTGATCAGGTGCTTTATTAAAGAACAAACGCTATTTCGCACAATCACATTACATTACATAAATATTTGCAACCTGGTGAATATAGTAAGGTTTTATTACTTTCGGAATCGAACATGTCAAAATTCCATAAAAGCTGAAGCATGCTGTTTGCTGCCATACCTACCTACATGGTTGTAAAGTTTGAATGAACTACCCGTTTAAAACTAAAATTAGCTACTTACGCAACTGCATGAAGTAATTGTAATGCTAATCGGCCATTGTGTGTACGGTAAACTGTCGTTATTAAATCCCATTTCATTTTGTTTAGCAAAGTAAAGAGAAGCTAAAATATAGCTACCAATGACAGTTTGCATCCTATCAAGTTCGTTTCAAAATAAGTATCAAAGTAGTTATTTTTATCTCGTGGTTTACTGATTCACCCAAATTAATTACCTAAATAAAAGATTGCCGCAAATATTATGGTTATTTATTACCAAACATTTTGTGAAAACAAACGTCCGAACGCGATACATGACCAGTCCACATCACATTATCGGGGCATCGTAAAAATCTGGACGTCTTCCGGCTCGTAAAACCAGCACCAGGGCTGCCACCTTACAGATTTCCCACCCTATCCGGGAAAATAAAAATAGAGAAAGGGGGGGGGGGGTGGTTCCGTTTTCCTGTTTGTAATATTTGTTATAGTATATAAGCATACAAACTTAAGTTTTTTTACTTATTCTTGGCGTATGTAGGTATGATGTATGACTAGACTAGGGGTTTCAACTTCTTCATTGATATCATTTAATTAGTTTTTTAGTCAGCATCCCTAACCGATGCGCGTATACGCGGCAGTATTGATTGTGCGCGGCTAAATATTCTATTTTATTTCGGAACAGGTGGCCTTGTTTGTTTATTCACGGTCCGCGCCACAAAGATTATAACTTGGTTCCCGATTTAAAATCCAGATACGAGAGTAAGAAGAGGATGTTGAATATGGGCGTTAGACTTTTTATAACTTTGATTGACCAATTCTTATGTTTATGTTACCTTACATAAACATAAGAATTGGTCAGGCATCATCAGCACTGCCTAAAATTAAATGCCTAACGTTCCATTTTACAAATCCATACTCCATACTAATATTATAAATTTGAAAGTGTGTCTGTCTGTCTGTCTATTACCTCTTGACGCTTAAAGCACTAAACCGATTGAGCTGAAATTTGGTATGGAGACAGTTCGAGACCCTGGAAAGGACATAGTCAACATTTTGTCGCGATATAAAAAAAATAAGAGGGGGAAATGGGGGATGAAAGTTTATATAGAAAATCCAACTCTTGCGGGCGAAGTGGCGGGGAACCACTAGTAACTTATAATTTAAAAAGCAGAGTCGCAATAGAACAGGTGAAACTGAAACAAAACTCTGATCACAATATTAGGGATCATTCACAGGGTCATAAATATTATTGTTGCTTCAAATTTAGTAATATCAGCACAGAATAGAACAGAGTTGAATTTATTTCATTTGTTCGTTACCAGTGCAACTATTTTATCATCAGTAAAAACATTCCGGGCATGAAACGCGAACACAGTTTTTATCTTAATTGGCAATTTCGTTAGTGGCCATTTAAAATATCGCACAATAACAATTTATTGCTTATTAAATAAATCGTACTCGCCAGATGACTAAAAGTACCTAGTTAATTTGATATTTTTAATAAGCTGTTTATGGACTAATAGAGGTCATTAATTAACTCACATTAAATTAATATGTGCATATTTAGGTGCTTGTGGCGCAGTGACGGCAGCGCTTTGGTAGTGATACCAAAGTTTAGCAACCTACGGTGCGGTCGTGATTGGATGGGTGACCATTCCGACCATTTAAGTGACGTCCATGACAAGCATCTCCGTGCTTCGGAGGGCACGTTAAGCAGTTGGTCCCGGCTAATATCTGTGGTATTAGTCAATGAACCTAGTCAGAGGCCCTAGGGCGGCTTGACAACTTCTGACAGTAAGGTTTGTCACTTGCCTCCACCAATCCGCACTGAGCCCGCATATTTAGTCAATTATAATAATTTAAGTATATGCCAAAAATAACGTAGGTAACTACATGTTTAGACGGGCCTTGGTCTTCAAAATTACATTAGCTAATCTTTCTCATAAGTATCTATAACGTGTATGGGTATCTATTTAGTCTAGTATACTTAGGTAGGTACTACTGTGTACGTTTGCAAGACAGCCAATCCGTATATTTTTCTTCCATATTTTCTTTGGCTTTACTTACACATCGTCCACAATCTAATCTTGTAGATCACATTCATTCATAACGATAATGTAGTTGTGATATTGCATCGTATTATTTACGATATTAATACCTATTACCTACTTTTTCTCGTGATAAATACCTACTTAAATCTTATGATAACAAATATCAGAATTATTACTAGGTAAGCTTCTCCACATTTTGCCATTAAAATAACAATATTTTCACAAAGAAAAGTGTTTTTTTCATTAACATATTAAATTAATGTTACACAAAGTGACAAAGATAGCATAATGAACTAAACTTCTGAAACATCATGAAATATGAGCTTGACCTCAATGTAAATTAGGTAATTAAAATTACTTATAATTACTAACAAACTTTTCTCATCTGCACTGCTAAGACTAATGTTTGTTTCTTTGTTTCGTTTGTCGGTCTAATCGAGGGTAATGAATAACTTTGCCTTTATTAGGTAACCTGTTTGCCTGTACCTTTATTACTAAGTTACCTTACTTTTTTTTTCAGCATGATTACTTCCGCAGTGAATATCAAACTACAATCATAGTTATGTACCTACCGTAATTCTTATTTATACAAGCTAGTACTAAAATTCTTATAGATTTTACTCTGTATTTATTAATTATCGACCGTATGTTTTTCACAAAACATCGCGAATGCGTAAAGAACCTGAAAAACCACTGTAGAAAAAAAAAATACTTAGTACCAACCACGAAGTGGCCTACGCTGTACAAAAATGAAAATAATTACTTAGTACTAACCACCAAGTGTCCTACGCTGTACAAAAATGAAAATATTTACTTAGTACCAACCACCAAGTGTCCTACGCTGTACAAAAATGAAAATAATTACTGAGTACCAACCACCAAGTGTCCTACGCTGTACAAAAATGAAAATAATTACTAAGTACCAACCACCAAGTATCCTACGCTGTACAAAAATGAAAATAATTACTTAGTACCAATCACCAAGTGTCCTACGCTGTACAAAAATGAAAATAATTACTTAGTACCAACCACCAAGTGTCCTACGCTATACAAAAATGAAAATAATTACTTAGTACCAACCACCGAGTGTCCTAGTTATCCGCTAAACAGGTTCGAGGCGGGTAATCGCATTATCTCGAGAACGTTGTCGCAACACACTAATTACATCTTGACTATGTCAGACATTATGCCCCGTCTAGACAACTGCATAATTTTGGTAGACTAGTCGTAATTATACCTATTCTTGGGGACATGACTCTACAATTTTACATGAAGGTGACAAACAATCGATAGACGTTACAGTACTTTGTTAACATCTGGATTTTAGGCTAGCATTAACAATTTGGTTACACATTAAGACGTAACATTTTTTGCAGGTAAGGAAGTTATTAATATAAATAAAATAACTATTTGCTGTCTGTTTCAAAGTACTCATTAAATTCGTACAAAATCAAGATGTATAAATATTAACTTCTACATTTTTACTTATAAATATTTACTTTTAATTTAATTTCAGTACTACAAATTGGAAATTCTGCTGAAAAATATGAAATGAAACGTTAAAATAACCCAAATATACATTCGGAACAGTAATACATAAAACAATCACTTAATAAAGAGTTTATTAAATATGAAGCGACACAGCAACACTGGCAATACGATTCGAATAACAGTCAAAAATATATAGGGCTAGGTAACATTTAGTAAGAAAATCTGATATATTGTGTGACTGGCTGGCGAATCTTAAAGATAGAAATATCATATATGTCATAATCTTATCTAACTAGTTGGCAGTTAAATACAGATAGTAACTACGTCCACGCACCACTTACTCCACATCTATACAATGGAGCAGAGCACGCTCTAACCCGATTAACCTCCATGAACTCAAGTTTAATTATCTTATAAACTTTACCATTCGCTATGCACTTTAGTAATGTGGCTTAACGACCTCTGTCGTGACAATCGACTATAAACGAAAAATTTGTAGTAACGTTGTTCATGTAAATTGTACTTTAGATGTCTTCTTGTGTACACAACCGCGTTTAAAAACAAATATTTCTTGTTACAACAGTGTCACACGCAGACATGAGAACCAATGAGAAACATAATTTTGTGACTTGTCGCTAGATTACCTCTAGTCAAAGATAATATTTTGATAACCTTATTGATTGCATAAAGATTTCCTTTCTATGATTAACTAACCAACTTAAAAATAATGCATATCAGAAACAATTGAAATGTCATCACTAAAGGTAATAAAGCGTAGAGGTCACCAGCCAGAGCGGTTAGGATCGGCGTTATACATACCTAATGACGAATCGCAAAGACAGTTCCACCCATTAGGGTTACACTCATCGTTAGAAGATGATCTATTACACCAAAGGCACAGCTTTGGCCTTTTTTATTTTTTACGCACAAGTGGCCGGCTTAGCGTAAACTCAATCAAGCGGGTTCTTTTTTTTTTCTAATCAAGCCTTGTTTTTTTACTAAAATTCTTAACACAGAAAAACTATAAACTGCACCAAGAATGTAAGATGTGCAGCAGCCCTGATCAAGGAACCATCAACGCATGACGCCGCGCCTTCGCCGCCTACTTACCGATTAACTATGAGATGTATACTGGCATGACAAGAAGTAATATGTCATAGTAGTATTTGTTTCGCTGCTCGTGACTTTAACAACACCGCATTTTCAGACCAGTTAATAATTCACAGTAAACAGATACAAGTTTTGGTTTCTTTGAGATATTTGTTGATTCTAACAGAGATATAATTTAAAGTAGGTCTGTTACAACGCTCGCTTCAGTTAGTATTCAATTGAGGCGGTTCTGAATTACTAGCGTTATCGGGAATGTCGAAATGAAGCTTATCTCGTTACAACATATTTAATTCCTGACATCTTGAACGCTGGTTTAATAGAAGGCAATAACTGTGTGTAATATGTTGGAGGTGCATACCACTTACATCATACAATCTTCGTGACCGCGCACACCCACGTATGACATCTCCCGGTCGTTGATATGAAGGGACCAGTTCTTAGCCAGTGCCAAGTCGCCATAACAATACACTGACTCCGCTCATTCCCCCTTACGACGACGACGACATGAATATTGAGCAGCGATAAAATTTCGCCATCAAATATCCATGCTCGTATTTTGTTTTTATTAAAACCTCCATTATTATAACTGGAGCAGGAACCTAGTATTGGTATAGACTGAATAAATTCAACAAGGTATTTTGTTTAAAAAATATCGAATAGGTTTTACTTTAATATAATTAATTAATCATTTGTAACTCCAGAGTTTTTGATACTTCCCTCGTGAAAATAATAGAACAGTATTCAATTTTTTATGTCTGTTCAAATAATATTTGTATACCAAAATAAATAGGTACTTACTAGGCTGTTGGTTCGGTACTTGATGAAAATGATGACAATCTTCTTTTATTTCAACTTGTTTTTATATAACTCTCATGAACCAAACGCTCTCAATATGTCAGTCAATATCTGTCCGTAGCCATACCTCCGAGTTCATGTTACTTCGGCTAATTGTCAACATCGACATGGATGTATCTTAAGTCTCATATATCAAAGAACTAGGCTAAATATATTCAGTATTCAAAAATTACATTATATTTGAAACTTTTTCAACGAATTCATAAATGTAACGGATTCACCAAAAGACTGCCAATAAGAGTGTTAGTAAAGTCTGGCTGGAGCAAAGAAATCATCTGAAACCAGTGTAATCGATCATTGAACAATGTTGAAGAGAGTTAAAGCAGTTCGTAATTTCTTTAGACATACGAGTATTAGCTAACAAGTCCGTTAACTTTACCAAACTTGTATGTATTACAAAAAGATGATAGATCGTAGGTTTTCGGGGGTAAATTTTCAAAAAAAACCGTGGCTTGTTTCATCTGAAGTTTTTTTTTTATGAGGGAAATAGATAATTAAATATGGCCAAAGGGTTTATCATTTTCTATTAACAATGGGCTAGTACTTGTGTGAAAGGCTGTGTTCTATTGGTTTACATATTACTCAACCTCACAGTGACAAGCATAAGTGACCGTCGACCCAGATGACATCATTGCGTGTTGTGGTTATATTATTTGACTTCACTAACCACAATACAGTTCAGCTGAAAACCGCATTGTTTGACTAAGGTAATGTTTGAGGTGGGAAGAACTATAAAAATACCAGGAACAATATTAGTTGGCATTTGCTGCTTGCCAAAATGCCCAGTACCCAGTTTATTTGTAATTAAATTAAATTGACTTCTTCATTCAATTATTTTTAAGATTATTATTACAAGGTTTAAGCTTTAATATTTTCCACTTACTGAAACTAAATAAGACGCAAACACTCGATTTTGATTTTCGTATTGATTTGGCCTTACAATTTTCGGTATCGTTCTGATTACGTGGCAACTTAATTGTTCAAGTAAGTATATCTATTACAGTGAAAATATATTTATAGTAGTTATAACTTAGTCTATTTTCGTCAATTTGTAATAATTGCCCTAAAAGTTATCATTCCTATTAAAGTTATTGCTCTACATTTATTGGTTACCCGTAAAAGACATCAAAGGCCAATTTGCTTCTTTCTAATGGACTGTTAAATTAATTCCGATATCCCTACTGCCCCTAAACCCCCGGAATAAGGAAACCTATCCACTGATATTCTTTGCATCAATTAATTATTTATTGACGGTAACGGGAAGCTTAAAATTGGCTAATTGGAAACCTATACCGAAGTTATCTTTATTAAGTATAATAATATAATTTTATTAATTAAAACATAGCCATCTACTTTAATCTGGGTTCAGTTAATAAAATCAAGCAAGTACTAATTGACGACCTCCGTGGTCGAGTGACTCGCACACCGGTTTTCAAGGTGTCGCTACCTCTGAGGTCCCAGTTGCTGTCCCCGGTCGGGTCAATATTAGAAATGCATATTTTATTTCTGTATTGTTGTCTCGGGTCTGACTCAGATTCTGATTTCCATAACACAAGTGCTTCAGCTACGTACTTTAGTATCAGAGCCATGCATGTGATGTTCTCCAATATTATTAATCACTACTTACTCGTATTTTATCTTCGAAAGATATATTCTTAGTTATCAACCTACTCAAATAAAATAATACTTAGTTAATGTTAGTAGGTATGAAATATTTATTTCATAAATAATGTTATTTTAAACTGACTTGAATAATATTGCCCTGTGCCCCTCTCAGAATTAATTTAGTAACGGGCTTCCTCAAGCCCTGATGAAAAATGTGCGTCCTCCGTTTAAAAGTCTGGTTTCTATCAATATGAAAATTCCAAGGATAAAATTATGCAAGGGTAACATTTTTAAAAAGTGCTACTTAAACTAGAAAGCGTTTAACATAAATTTCACGCGACTGCAAACTAAGGGGGATTGCGAAAGTTTTTGAATGAATATGCGAAAAGCTTTAAAACGTTAGTTGGAGCGTAAGCGATAAGCGAGGCGATCCGCCTGGTCGGCTAAACGGTAAGCACATGCATTATGCTAATCCAACTGCAGGCCTCATCGCTATACCACTCTGCATTTATCTCAAGATCTTTCCCTCCCTTTCTTACTCGCTGCTTTTGCATAACGACCGACAAAGACGAGCGCTTTCGGAATCGCGTCAAAAGTGAAAAGACTGCACTTGAATTCAGACGGACACTCTCGAGATAAAACTGCTAAGCGAAAACTAGTCTTCATCTACATAAGATTGTAGGCGCTAGCTAGACTTTCTTCTGTAAGTAGTACCTTTACCTTTGTTACATCACATAAATAGGTAACATCTTTCTGTGTAAATTTCATCGTTGTTACTTTTCTTGTATGAAATAAGCAATATTTCTGTCGAGGTATGCCTTGCTTTTATATGCAGAGAAAGACTAACGGGATAAGATAACTGATACTTTTGCGTTTTTTTTTGCAATATTGAACTTGACTCTGAGCTTGTTTAGAGAGTACTACGATATTAGTTTACCAGTTTATACTGGTATGGCTCTCTAGGGAATGTTGTTATTAATTAATACATGTTAATACGAATGTCAATAGAGTCCATACATGATATGTGCACAGCATAGTATTGCTTTGTGTCTACATAACATAACACACGTGTTCCATTGTTTGTAATAAAATTATGATAATAATTGGAAATTCTGACAATTCAATTTATGTCGGTCCATTTAAACCCAAACAAAAGCGTCGACGCCGCCAGGAAAGATTTCAGTTATTATTTAATTTCCATAACCGAAAAACTGGAAATCGAATGTTTGAATGTGGAATCCCGTAGATGTTATAGCACTGAATGGTAGATACATTTAACCAGTTGGATGACGCAAGAACTTTTATAATAGAATGGTTCGTGACTAGAACAGTATTACAAACATTTATCCTGTGCTGCCTGGCGAAGTGGGTCAGCAATGGGCAAGGATAAAGTTACCACGGATATGGGCTGAAGTCGGATGCGAACGCGTGGAATCGTAAACCTCGGAGTTGAACAAACCTTCAGAAACGAGGGCTAACACAATTATGAGTGATAATAATGAACGGCTTGTTGAACGCGGGATTGTTCAACTGTAAACAGCGATGTCTGGGATATGACATCACTGACATCAGTGTGGAGCAATTTCATTAGAAGGATCGCGGACGTTTTCAAATAAATGTGTGCTTTAGGAATAAGTCATTCTATTAGTTAGGTACTTTTAATGGTTATCAGACTACGCGATATTCAGACAGTCTATCTCCCATTCCGCTCTTTCGTACTGTGAAAGAGGGAGACGGGGCAGACTGACTTACAGGCTAACTCTTATTACACTACGCTGAGTCAATAAGACTGTCTGGATACTTACCGCGTAGTCTAATAACTCCCTTACAATGAGGCGAGGCCATGCGTTGTAAAGCTTATTTGGTGGCAATATAGTGACGCTATGTTGGTACGCACGTCAGACTACCCCACTTTGACCTTGAGACCGCCTTCTTTCCTTACGTAATAAAGCTTTTTTCGTTGTTCAAATAGGTAACCTGACACGGATTGGCTGCCGCTGTACAACAAACCGCATTTCGTTTGAATATTATTAACAAAAAAGTAAATTGAAGGCTTGTTATAGACGATCAAGTTAATTTTATTCCTACGTGTATGATTTACTACGTATATAGTTCTAATTGAATAATTTCTTGGTTTCAGGTGGAAAGTTCCTGCCGACCCCCGCGGCTTAATGAAACAAGTGAGTACACCTACCAGTACCTACCTACCTAATTGTCACGTAGTAAGTGAGACACGCGATTTAAATTTTGCTAACAACACCCGCCATTCAGATATATTCAAACCAAAATTAATGTTTGTTTAATGCCAAGCTATGAAGATAATACTGAATAATATGATGACTAACTTACTTCAAAAAACGAAAAAGATTTGACTAACGCGAATTCTCATTTTATTAACGATCTTAGTTGGCAATGAGCTCGCAACAAGACACAAACCAAATATATCAAGCAAACAACTCAAACCTTATTTTATCAACAAACAATCGAGATCTACTTATATTGCAAAAATAAAATAAGAGATTATGTAAGTATATACTTTAAATAGTAATTAAGTAACATGGTAGGTACAGTAAGAGTACGTATGAATATAAATAGCAAAGAAACACATTTGATAATTAATTGAGATAAAACATATAACACTTTCTTTTGCGTAACTGCTCGTATAAAATGAAAAACATACGCGCAGTCATATTACATAGAACATTTCTAAGGAAAAAACATTAGTAACTTTCTAAAATATGATTCGCTTTCATAATTACTGTCATGTTTAATAGTAAATAAATGCTAATTAGCATTGTAACTAAATAGGTAATCTGTATTTAAGTAGATATAAAAGCAACTTTTTTTATAATATAAAAGAGATAATAGAAATGTACAAAATTCGCTTACTATGCACATAATCAACCAACAGCAACAACTCACTTTCATTTGTGTTCACTTAAAGCATTTTTGTAACGTGAGTGACCAATCGTCCAAAATTCAATATCAACGCAATATCCAGTATCGTATAAACTATATTGTGCTCTCTACTCGTATTCAGTAGCTTGCTCATTTGAAATGCTGCCAACTTTTAATTTCCTCCTTCACGTGAAAGGAGGTAGCTTCCCGGATTTTTTTTATTCCGACTCATTACACGCAACGTTTAATGCGAACTTTTCAAATGGATTATGAAAATGTTGTTCAAACATATACAACTCAAAGATACTCTTAATATATAACATAATATCCTGTCATAATGTAAATCCTGGCTTTTGGTAAAACCACCTCTGGGTTAGGTATTCATTACACCTTTTAATATTGCCTGTTCATAGCAACCATCGAAAAGCAGTTCATATTTTTCTGTTGCTCCAACAGGGTTCCGTACCCAAAGGGTGAAAACGGGACCCTAATACTAAGACACCACCGTCTGTCTGCCTGTCACCAGGCTGTATCTCATAAACAGATGATGTTTTTCTGTTGCCGCTATAATAACATATACCTACTAAAAACATCCCTCCATCTCCTAGGCTCTCCCATCTTTGAAAATGCAAAACCCCCTTATTTTCAAAAATGATTACTAAATTTGATGAATGTTCAGACCGCCTTTTGGAAATCAACGCTCATTCGGCTCTCTTTATACTAAAATCCTGTCTCTTAGTTCCTAAATTTAATTATCTTATTCGTTGCTGTCCTATTTGGAAATTCCAAAATTTGACTAGTAATAATTTAGACAATCTAGTTAAAACACATTTGGAAAAGATTCTGAACATTCGTCTTTTCTTATCCGTTCAAGCGTCCCTTCCTATCCGTTTTGGTGGGATTGGGACGCGCAAAATTTCCAGTGTCTCCTTACCTGCGCCTTTCTATCCTCATCTTGTAAGATGTCGTGCTGTAGCACGACCACTCTCGTTGCAAGTATCCTGTAGCCTTCTACTGCAAACTTCGAAGTGGCGTGCTTGGACGAGGCTAGAGATGCTTGGAAAATGGCATATCCGACAAAATGCCCTTTAGATCTTAAAATTCAAAGGAGTTAGGACCAAATTTCTTGTGAGTCTCTTTTGAATAGTCTTATTGACAGTAGCACTGACAACGCGGATCTAGCCAGACTAAAAGCAGTTTCTACCAAGCAAGCAGGATACTGGTTTCAGGCCTATCCTTTGGCCAAC
The DNA here is from genome assembly GCA_949316185.1 of Pyrausta nigrata. Lineage (NCBI taxonomy): Eukaryota > Metazoa > Arthropoda > Insecta > Lepidoptera > Crambidae > Pyrausta > Pyrausta nigrata. The sequence continues at coordinate 8,657,750 of OX438951.1, forward strand.
GTGGGAACCCTTTTGGACTCAGAAACTCTACGAGTCGCGATAGGTCTGCGTGTTGGTGCTGAGGTTTGCCTTCCACACAGATGTCCTTGTGGTACTGATGTCGGCTCGTTGGGACATCACGGACTCTTCTGCATTAAAAGTGCAGGCCGCTTTTCGCGTCATGCCAGCATCAACGACATCATCCATCGGTCTCTTGCCTCTATCAACGTGCCGGCTTTACTCGAGCCGAACGGTATCGCGCGTGATGATGGCAAGAGACCAGACGGGATGTCACTTGTTTCTTGGCGGATGGGTCAGGCTTTTGTGTGGGACGCTACCTGTGTCGACACACTTGCATCCTCTTATCTGCCCGGGACAAGCCGTGGTGCTGGTTTGGCTGAGACAAGTGCCGAAAACATTAAAAAGAACAAGTACAGGCAGATCGACTCCCGGTACCACTTTGTACCGTTTGGAGTCGAAACACTGGGTTCGTGGGGTCCCAACGCTATCTCTTTTTTCAAAGAGATTTCCAAGAGGCTAGTTGACATCAGTGGTGACCTAGGAGCTGGCAGCTACCTTGCTCAGCGTATAAGCATCGCTATCCAGCGCGTTAATGCTGCCAGCATCCTGGGAACCTTACCACAAGGACCCTTTTTATAATTTTTGTTTTTGTATTGTATTAAATTAATTATCTTAATTTTTATTAATTAGTTGTATATATATTATTACTAATGAACATTTATATTCTCAAAACTATTAAGTTGTCATTAAATTGTTATTAAAATTTAAAAAAAAACAATAAAAAATATTGAAAGTAGGGGCTCCCATACAACGTAATTTATTGCCGTTTCAAAACTAGGTGTCTAATGTTGCACAGGAAATAGTACGGAACCCTTCGTGCGCGAGTCAGACTTGCACTTGGCCGTTTTTTATTTCCACTTTAATTACACTTTAATCTCTATCCGGACTGTGTACGTACAAGCTCTGATGTTTTATTCAAGATTTCAGCCCAGCTCCTTATAGATTCAAGGCATTCAGTGACCCAACAATGATATTGCACACGACACGATACGAATATGTTCATTTAAGTACCATCCTAACTGTCGGACTCAATACATTTACAACCATTGTGTAGTACTAATCTCGGACAATCTCGCACATTGTTCACGCAAGCACAAACGATCTCGCCAATCTTCCAAGAACCCTAGTCTAAACGCAATCTCCACAGGGTTTAGCGAACCGTCTAGACGGAGAGTTGAAACTTTGAATTATAACTACATACATATTTGGAACATTTATGAGGGATTGTACTTCCGCCGATGTTGGTGAAATTCCCCGAAGGTATGACTCACTTTCTGCCCAAGAGATTAATGAAAGTGCACTTAGCAGGCTACTTCCTTTCGCCGGAAGATGTGATCGTTGCCATAAACATATTAAAAATAGAATAAACAATTATTCCGGAGATATTCCTTTTAATATTGAAGTAGATAGACAGTTAATGACCAATGCAAAATAAGTTACCGAATAGTTTGCCTTGTTACTATTGGCATGCTTGTAAGTACTTATATGTATAGCAAGAATAGCACCTTTGGTTCTCATTTGCTTTGCTCGTCCTAGTTTCAAACTAATATACGTGTCAGACTAAAAGTGAAAAGTTACGGATAAAGAAATGTGGTGATTAACAAAGTATTCAATATGAAATTACTAAGCTATTTTTCCATGGCATATTTTCGTCACAAAATCTACATTTTGTTCAATTATGTCCTTTAATGGATCGAGAATCTTCGTAATCTGTTAACCTCATAATAATGGACCCTTTTGTATCTTTAAAAGGATAAATCGTGACTTCATAATCTGAAATCGTATTTGCCTTCTTAGCTTCAATTTGTGCTCGTATTTACAAAGTTGGCAGCCCTTCAACATTCGTTAACAATAATCGTTCCGAATGCGGACAGATAAATTGCAGCACCCGAAATGCGTTGGGAGGTGTGGGCCCACGCCGAGTGTAAATCACGCCAGTACTGTATCGACGTTATATCACAAGAGTGAATGTGCCACAATCAATGAGCGAAATTCACTTTTAAATGTTCTTTCTTTTAAAAGACTGGAAAATCCCAGAAAGTAAAGCTGTATTTCTTTCATGGTGGGTCTGCATTCTTCATTCTTACACGTACTAAGAGCTTGATTACATACTTACTTATGCCGAGCGGGGACCTGGATGCACATCCTTGGTTTTTTTATATTTTTTTGTATATTATATATGTTGATGATGTTTTATACTAAAAACACTAATGAATTCTTGACCTACGAGTACCTACTAGCTAAAATACTACAGTAAAAAGGTCTACAGGACTAGAACTTACATTTCAAAACAAACAATATCAAAAGACTCGATTCTGACAAAATACCCGCAGCAATAAAACTGCGACAGACCCCAATAAGCCGTGTCCTGATACTAATCCGTACTTTATTAAACATCGGACCACTTATACGCACAGCTGTCATATCTGTAAATACATAATATTTACCTTTACCAAAGGAAATAGGATTCATATTCACTTGAAATCTTTCAAAGATTAACCAGGCGTCGTCAAACCTTGTATGTCATACATAGGTACTATACAAATCGAGTTGCAACACTCATTGAAAGCGTAAGTCGCACTACGGAGCTATGAATTAACAAATTATTAACTATGTACGGAAACTAATCTGAACTTAATGGTCAGGAAATTGATCCTATTAACATTTCCATTGCAAGCTTTATCGGCCGTGTATCGTAACTTGTTAAACATAGGCAGAAAATAGCGCGGCATCCAAGCACAAAGTAACCGCTCAATGTAATACAGGTCATTGCCTTTCAGACAAAAATTACTTTTTTCAAGGAGAAAAAATCGTGCTAAGGGCTCATTCGTCCTCTTCTTTCTCGTTTAAGTAAAACGAAGATCAAAATCTTTCATGAAATTGATTATTTTCGTTAGTACTCTCTCATGGCTTGAACAGCCAAACAAACACTCCTCCAAATACCCCATGGTCTGCAGTGCACATGTTATTACATGCGAGTAGCAACGGCCGACCAAATTCGCTCTTTTGCCACTCTTCCAATTTATGCATTCGAATGTCGAGTAAAAGAACATGCGCCGGTGGACTTTATTGCGACACATAAATTTCTGGGTCGCATTGAATTAAAAATGTTTCATTTTGCTTTTTTACAAGCATCGAACCAAAATTAATATGAACCGGTCAGACTCTACGACTACTTTTTCAACTAAACTGACAAAATAATGGCAAAATGTCAATTATTTATTTCAAAAAGAGAAAAAAGGCGGCTACATATTACACAATATTGGTATTATTTGAACGGTTTTAATTGACCATCTTTAACATGTACTTGAATATACATAAATAAGCGGGTTTACCTGTAAAACGTGATAAATTTACTTTTTAGTTTAATTCTTTTTAACGTCAGTTGTGGTTTTAATTTTTTAAATTAAGAATTCGAATAATTTCTCCGTCAACCTCTGCGCTTCGTGTTTATGTTCCCAAAGTTGCCAACAGGAATACGTAGGTACATATTTCAGTATTATACATGACATAAAACTCCCCAAAGTGTCCCGCGTCTAGAACATTGGTCGTTCTGGCGTGCCTGCTTACGTTAGAGCGCCAGTGAACTACTCTCGTATTTATGTTGAGCTCTTTGCTCCGTCCGTTTTTGTACGAGTTACTGAAACACCACCACACACCAGTTTGCTAGTTACACAGTTCCGAATTGAACTATGATTGAAAAAGTACAACCGTATTTACTGAGCTAGAGTAACTGTATTACGGCGTGTTTGATATGAGTTTTTATTTCTGTGCCTATATACTGAAATAGTACCTAAATGTGTTGTCAACTTATCCTGTAAGCTATCAAAGGATGCCTAACCCTAAGTGAGATTATTTAAATACTGTAATCTAAGGTGTATCCATACAGTCTGAAAAATAATATTTCAAAATCTGTTATCGTCTTAGACAATTTAAAATTGTCTAAGGTTATCGTATAAGTTCTTTCATTTTTATAACTGAATGTGGCTAGTTCCGACCCGACTAATACTACAGAATAAATAATAGACCTAATAAATTAACCATCAATATAATGTATTTTTCTAATATGACACTGCATCCATACCATATTGCACTAAGTAAAGAGTCAACCACCTTTACAGTGAATGGACTAACAAACATAAAACAAAGAAACAACACTGTCGTAACACCACATAATCTATAATCATGCGATCACGGACGATTAATCTGTGATCCATAGTAATTATATCTCTATTGCAACAGGTTTATTTATTGTCTCTGCGCAAACGCACTGCGCTTTCCCCGTTCATATAACTTCTTTACTCATATATCGCAGTTTTTGTTTTTGTTCCCAGCAAAAACCACAAACTACTTCCTTCATTGGACAGATATTAATGGAATTCCTCTTGACTATTCAATGCTCGGTTAATATTTGAAAATATTCAGGAAAACAGCATTCCAATATTGCAACGCGTGAATGCGGCCGCTAGATTGTTAGAATTGCATGTTTTCGGATTTGTCCATTATGGTTAGAAGCGCTTAGTAACATACAGCGCTTACTACTTAGATATACACTAACCTAAACTTTAAAAACTACTGAACTATGATGTTTGAATTTACGGATCATAAAATAGTGTGGGCAGTCTCATACTTAACCTTACTCAAGCACGAAAGCGAAAATTTCGCACGTAAGCGCGATAGACGCACGTTCGTTGCTAATCCCACCTCTGTAATAGTCGCGCGCCGCGTCTTTCCGAAACTCATTTAAGTAAGATCGTAAAGCGTGCCAACCTTGACTAGAACGCGACCGCACATTCTGAGAGGTAGGCTCGTATTTTCAATCTAAAGACTTAAATCTCTAGACTTACACTTTACGCGCTAGTTGACAGGTGGTGTTACTAACTCCAAAGATTTAAAATCGACAAGTCTTTACACGGTTAACCTATTCCACGTGCCAGTTTGATGAGAGTTACGGATTGAGTGACTAAAAATTAAGGGTTCCGTACCCAAAGGGTAAAAACGGGATCCTATTACTAAGCCTCCGCTGTCTGTCTGTCACCAGGCTATATCTCATGAACCGTGATAGCTATACAGTTGAAATTTAACAGGTGATGTATGTCTGTTGCCGCTATAACAACAAATACTAAAAACAGAATATAATAAATATTTATGGGGGGCTCCATACAAAATTTGTTTTTTTTTATTTAAAATAAAAAGAGGGCTTAAGTCTACGTTGTATTATAATAGATAATGGTACGGAACTCTTCGTGCGCGAGTCCGACTCGCACTTGGCCGGTTTTTTCTCTCCATTTTCATAGGTTTAAAGAATTTTCCTGACCTGATTTTTCTGAATCAACGATTAGTATAATAACGCAGAAATGAACCAGCGTTCATTCATCTCAGAGACAGTTTACCTGTTTTTTTTTTAATCCAGAAAATTGCACCTTCTCGGCTCGTCTAGACGTCTACTCAAGGGACTCGTAGAGAAGTTTCCCCTTTATGTCCCTGAGCTGGTTCTAAAGGAACTATCGAACTCACACTGTTACAGGGTAAGTGGAAGTTAGTTACTGTTGGCACAAGTACGAGTAGGATAATAACTGTAATCACGCCCTAATCGACAACAATTGAAAGCATTAACATAATTTGATTGCTTTTAAATATTTCTGCGAAATGGTTCTGCGAAAAAATAAACATGTTATTGTTTAGTACAATCAGCCCAAAGTGCATGGATGTTCGTATAACGCTACTCTATAGAGAGCCGTTGCCCGCGACTACGTCCGCGCAAATGTCGAATTTCCCATATAAACTTCCACACCCGCTTAGAGGTTGAATTTTCAAAAATACTAAAATATTACTTTTTATTTCTAACTTAATAGCTAATACCAATTTTTAACGATTTATTTTCAAAACTGACTAAGTTTTATACAAACTTACCCCCATGTTTATTTCCCTTATAAGGGGTGAATTTCCAAAAATCCTTTCTTGGTGCTCACCTTCACAATAAAAGAAAGGATGGTGAAAATTTTCAAGTTTCTAATCCTAATAGGTAGTTTGGTTGGGCTTTGAGTTGATATGTCAGTCAATCAGTCATTAAGTCAGTTTTCAGAGAGATTTGCAACTTCCTCGGAATTCATTTTTTTTTCCTTTTTATCGGTGTTGCTCCCTGCCTGAAAATTTTTTTCGTCACTTGCATAGCTCACTTACTGTAAGTATATTCCATGCGACCAAGTGCTTGGAAACAATGCCTTTTTTTGCTCTGGCTATTAATCACTACTACACACAATCCAAATAGAGCAGGCAGCACACTTTACGGAATAATCTTATTTTATAAGGAGAACGAAATCCTTTTATTTATATGAGACAATTTTCGAAGCATTGAATCAAAGAATTGGGGCGTGTATAATCCCGGAGTTATCAAGGACTAGTGGTTCCCCGCGTCTTCGCCCGCAAGAGTTGGTTTTTCCATATAAACTTTCATCCCCCATTTCACCCCTTTAATGTTTTTATATCGCGACGAAATGTAGCCTATGTCCTTGCCAAGAGATAACAGACAGACAGACAGACACACTTTCGCATTTATAATATTAGTATGGATTGGCCCTTCCACTTTTAAACAAAGAAAGCAAGCAAGACAGTCAATACAGAGTGTATTGACTGTCTAACCCATATTTTCAGTATCTTTTATTCTCTTCTGCGTCATCACATAAGGCTTTCTTTCTGCTGATCTCTAAATTAAGTATATAAGTTTCAATAACCACAACAAAAATAGTACCACACAACACAAATATTTCTGAGAGCACAAATATAGCAGATTGCCGTTTTTTTAAAAAAACTTAGCATGTGACTTCCGGCTCGGAGGCTTGTAGTAACCTGGGCAGATTGTTAGCCTTCTGGGAAAGCCCGAAATGGTTAGGATAAAATGGGACATATGCACTAAACACCCCAGCCAAACTACATGCGGCCTGAGCAGACTGGCCACTTTGCTTGGGTTGTGCCCTAACATTACGCACAAGCACAATGCCTACATGGGTGGCCCATATCGACTGCCGACTTAACCTATGAAGATAAAGGGGACCCAGCGTGAACATGACAAGGAGAAATGGTTCATAACGGTGACAATGGACACTGGCCGATAGGTCCTAATGCAACATTATGTAAAAATATTATACTATAACTTTCATCTGTGGTTTCTCATGGAGTTTATATGTACAGTTTATGAGGAACTGGTAGTTGAATGCTGCAGTTTTTCATGTTCAGTAGAGCCTAAAAAGATTCACTTGCACTTTGCAAACATATTGTACGACTTAACAGAAAAGTCGTTAACAATATGTTTGCTTAAATAACTATAAAGTTTTGCTGACCATAAGCTTGATTTTCCACAATACAACCCACACTGAATTGTAATTATGACCCACATTTCACACCCTATAGCAACACCCTTTGCCATACACTCCATTGTCACACAACTCCCATGTTTTGTTTTAGCATTCAATACCTATATGATGGTAGTAACAGATGGATAGTAATAATAACAAAAATTCAGATCTAATCAAATATTTGATCCAGACAACAGAAGGTGAAAAAAGAAACGAAAGCATCGAATGTCCCGCAACTATACGATCCGTGATCGACGACCCGGGTGTATTTATAGCACCTAGTACCACGAAGCATGACATTATGTTGCGCACAGGCGCACGCGCCGCTCGTGACTTCCGCCGTCGAAATAGATGCAGTATGCATGCCGCTTCACTCGTAATTCCCGGAGGAATCTTGACTCCGTTCTCTATTGATCTCGATGAATGAGATCCTTGTCTATCATTGGATTTAGCACAATTCTTGATAGATGCAGAATACACACCGCATTCATTTTCATTTTACAAGTAATGAATTCAATTATCCACGTTGGCATGTATAAAGTGCCTTATTCTTCAAAATCTGTCCAATTTCTTGCAACGAAAAGCCCTCTTATCAATAATAATAGTTCATAGAATATCGCTATTTCCGCTGTCCGAGCAAATAAATTGACAGCGCGCCGGCACTTCCCAGTGGTTTTCAAGAAACGGTCGGGGCTTTTGTAATTTACTCTCGAGAATTGTAAAGGAATTCTGTGCTATCGGTGCTCCACATCTGCGGTATCCGTTGACCGTCAATGCTGAGGACACTACCTGCCAAACAAAAATCGTTCAAAGGTTTGTGAACTTATTGTTCACTTTTTTGACAAACTTAGTTCAAAGAATCTATTTTTTACTCTTTGTATTCAAGGTACGCACTACTACTATCATTATTTGAAATATACAGAACTTCGTAAAATAATAAAAAGAGTTATTGGGTTATAGTAGGCATAGTAGCGTTGCATTGTCGCTTCGCTTCGACACACAACTGTAAGATTACTCAAGGCTTAAATGTCCCCCACTGAATTTCCTCTAGCTTCCGTCTTGGAAGCCGACGTGTCGCCCGGGATCTCTTTAGTTGGCAAAGGATTTGTAGTCTGTTGTTTGGCAGAGACTTCAGACATATGCTTAGCTGCAAATGTTAGTGAATTAAAATGCACGTCTAAAATGTGTATCATATTTCCATTCCGAGCTTGTTTATAACATTGACGTTATGCATTCTCGTTCAGAAGGAATTAAAATTGTAGTGGTTGATAAATGGATTCTACTGCATGCTCTATTATTTGTATCTAGATGTGTATCAGTAAATGTTGTTGAGTCAGTCTGTCTTTTATTAATTCATTGATGCACCTAATCCATATATTTTTATGATAAACAAAAGTTACGATCAACATTGTACTGGACATAAACAATGTCCTCCGCGTAAACGAAATCATCGTCAAGTTTCACTGGTGGGTCGTGAATAATTCTGGTTTATGACAAGCCTGATTGCCGGGTGACCCAAATACAACGGCTGAACCACTGGCACTGCCATGCGCCTACACGAGCCACGTAGATTTTAGTAGCTTTGATGCCTTTTAACGTGGATAGATACTAACAAACGTACCGAACTTACAGAACATAAATACGTCGCACCCGCGAAACGTTGAATCTCTGATCTCTCCGAAATATTTCCCCCCTGACATATCCAAAAAAAGAAAACGGAGTAAAATATACGGGAAGAGCAATGACAGCATCAGAAAAAGGATGAAGATACATGGGGAAATGTAGAGTAACTCTAACCCTTCAAAGGTTTATTGATCGACCTTTTGATAAAATGACCTATCTTGAATTTTGACATCTTTCAATGTACCTACCGGATTCAGTTTTACACGGTAAAATCGTGGACGTTAGTTAACTAATGATGTAAGATTACAAGAATACATTATCATGTTGATATTATACAAGTGTCGCCTGATCCGCATTGCGTGTACATTATAAAAATAATGTAAATGAATAATTCACATTGTAATGTTCTTAGAACATTTTACTTCTGCCTGACTACTTAGACTACGTAACCTAAATAGCTTTTACCAAAAGTTTCAATATATTGGTTAGGTTATTTGCTCCGCAAATACGTGTCAAGGGTCTTGAGCTGCCTTTGAGCGAATTTCAATTATGACTACTCCACCCCACTCGACGGATCCCTTCTTTGCGATTTTTTCTTTGTTTATTTCACAAACATTTTGTGGTTTTGTAAACAAAAAAATAGATGATTAAGCAAATATAATTAAAATGGTAAGGTAAAAACTAAATTAGCTAGTTAATTTTATTTATTGGTTTTGGTCGAACGCAAATATGGTAACAATTTTTATGATCATAACTGTCAAATCGATTTTTGTAAAGCTTTTGCCTAAGCCTGAGCTTTATTGGTCCAATAAAACAAAGTTGATAAGGTATTATGTTACAATTTTTATGATTCGAATAGTCATCATAACTGTTAAAATTGATTTTTGTAAAGCTGTTGCCCAAGCCTGAGCTTTATTGGTCCAATAAAACAAAGTTGCCACCAAATACGTGACTCTGAACATTATGCTGAGCCTGACTAAATGGAAGCAACAGCGGGGCGTTTTTTGCGCCTTCTCAATATTATGATAGAACAGTAAGCCCATGTAGATACGCGCGTTGTAGGTATAGCCGAGTTTTCGTCGAGGGATATCCATTGTGCTAACCCTCTTACCGTCCGCCCCTCAAACCAAGGGTAAGCCGGGGCGGTTAGCGTCTCCTAACTCGCTTACAAACTTGCCAACTGAGTGCTGCTTAACATAACTTTATATAGAACCGAGCCTGGTATGTATAGCTTTACTATTACCTACCTATACTTGTTTGGTCATGCTAACATTGTAATTAATCGAATGAACGTCATTGTTTTGTAGTCCGTAATGTACTAATTCTGATATTCGACCTATGACCTATATAAACATCTAGTAGGTCATTATTCGAGTACCAGCGTAATGTAGGTATTCTCAAGGTATCTCCTCTCAATACGAATACTACATATCATACAGGCAACGCCAGGGTTAGGCAATCGCCTGGTATGCAAGGAACGCGGGTTCGCTTCCCGCCTCTGGTGGTCAATTTTTTCAAGTGCAAGTATTATGAGTTTAGAGAGATCAATTTCATTATTTTTGAATGCTAAGAAGAAAAACTAACTCTTAAGCAGACAAGTACTTGTAGAAATATACAAACTGTTTATTTCAAACAGTATTAACATAAAATGGAATGACTTCTTGCTCTGATAGAGTTTAGTGCAAAACTGGGGAACTAAAAATTACAATAGTGTCACTCCCTCATGATGATAAAACTATCACGCTCTTTACCATAATGCAAAACAGGGACAAACATAATAACTTTAGCCCGCACTAGGGTGTGATCTCTCCTAACACAAAAGCTTTCGTTCGTATCTCGGCAGCGGCTCCACTGCTCCAGAATAAACGTTTATGACTAACGTTGAAGTCACTGAAGCAGAAAAAGATTTTGCGGCTTATTTTTAAGCGACTTCACAATGAAAACATCGTATAAATGAAAAAAAAAGTAAGTGGGTGACCCAGATTTGCATTACCATTTCGCCGGTTGGCTCGTATCAGAGATTTTACCTCTCTTTAGTAAAACATTGAAATCCAGTTTTATTATTTCATCTTACTAGGCTATGGAATGATGATCTGAAATTTGATAAGTACCTAATATTTCTTCTTAGTAGATTAAGTACATAACCAAGAAAACTGGTAAAATTAATATGATACAAATAAAAAATGGATTTCATTACCTAATAATACGCTATCAAACACAGGTGAGACAAGCCTATTACGTGGATAAAATGCTTTATCCATAAGCTATCAATGTGGTGGTCCGTGAAAAATTGCCTTTTTTATGGCTTTCGATTCCGTATAATAGAACTATTACTCAAGGTATCGTTGACATAACATGAAGTAGGCATATCATTGTCTTGTGTGTAGCTGGAGTTGTTTTTTTTTAAATGTACGGTCTATCTTACAGCGAGTGTAAATATCTCTGCTATCTTACATCGTGTAACTCTGTTATAAATAACAGAAGTTGAAGTAGAAATTGGTTTAAATCAACACGTTGCTGCTATATAAGCCAATGTAGAGAATTTAACTTTAACGGTTTGTATGATGTCGCTCACCACGAGCTTTCGACGATGACCTGTATAAACAACTTGTTTTGAATGCATTAAGTAAAGCGAAATGCCACGAGCCCACGGCTCCAACTCCCTAAAGTTTGTAGCAAAAATACGTAATTGACAAAGCCTCTCTTTCAGAAAGTTTACATTACTGCCCGAGGTCATAGTTGAGTTGTAAACTAATACATGTTTGTGTACGAGTATTAATGGGCATTACGATAGGCGTGCCCACATTACGGTACATACTAGCAGCATATCCTGGTAATTGCCCCCAGGGACTGTTTTATTTTATGTCTAATAAAATCCTTATAGCCGTACGGAAGGCTACACTACTTCTCGTAATAAACTAGAAAAATAAGTGGAGCTAAGATGCTTACCCACGAAGATATAGTAGGAAACAATTTTCCTTAAAGAAAAATGACCTAGGAAACCGTTTATTCTCGAGTAGGTACTTTTCTTCATAATGTTTCCCGTCTTGCTTCATGAAAATAATTGGAGAGGCTGAACTGTTTCCAGAATTTATGAAATTATTTACAATAACGTACTTTCAATTTTTAGTTTTTAAAATGCTGATGCAGAACACGCCAATTTGGAGAATCGTTCGTTAAAAATTCTAAGATAGTTGTGAAACAAATAAAAATCTCTTCTTCTCACCAGTGTATTGCGTGTCACAGTTGCGTCATTTCATAATAATACTAAAATTAAGTAGGGGTACGTGTTTTATCACAAAATTTTAGTTGATTTTTGCGTTACAGCAGTATTTTCGGGGGCAGTAAATGCAAATCCCTCTAATTCTTATCTACCTTCCTTCGACCTTTCATTTCTCATTAATCACGCATACAACTCCCTTAAACTTGCTTTTTATTAGGGTTCCGTAGTCCGACAAAAAACCCTTATAAGATTGTTCAGTCCGTCCGTTCCGTCCGTCCTATTCTGTCACAGCAGAATATCTTCTACGTTTATGGACTGATTTGCATGTAACTTGGTTCTAGGATACTTCACATATAGATCTCATTTTTAAAAATACAAAAAATTTAAATTACCCCTTTTTAAGGGTACCTCCCCATACATGTAAAGAAAGGGGGTAATTTTTTTTTTTAGGGGACCCCCTTGTGTAGGGTATCGTTGAAAAGGACTATGAAAATAAGGTAGGGTTTCCATACAACACTTTTTTTATCAGCATTACTATTTGCGAGATATAGCCCGCCAAAGTCGTTTACACGGTGTCCCTCCCCCCCCCCCCCCCTCTGTAATTTCTAAAGTCTTGGATCTATAAACTTCAAATCACTCACGTAAAGAAACATGCGCGGAAACTCTTATTTAAAATTGTTTCGGGTATCCTGTGATGAATACTTTTGAAATTATAAATAAAATAAATATACAGGGTGTGGCGTAAATAGTGGTCCAAAGCAAAGGTGTGGATACACTGTACACTGAAGCACCACATACCAGTATTTAAAAAAAAATTATGTACAGGGTTTTCAAAAAAAAAAAAATTTTTAATTTTTTTAGAAATCGTTACCTTGCCTTACAAATTTGGTTATAATTTCCAAAAATGACGGTTTTTTTTATCCATTTTTTTTATTATTATTGCTGATCACTTGTACTTAGTACTCCATTCGTTTTTTTTTTTACAAACTGAATTTAATAAAAAAAATTAAGTTTCTTTCAAAATTCAATACTCACTGCTAGCAAATCGTTTGACTTTCAATGCTTTTGGTGCAAAAAAAATGTACCACACTGTCAGTGCCAATTGTTTAAAAAAATGCCCATCTTTTGCAGATTCTAAAATGGTGCAACAATAAGTGTTACGACTTACAGGAAAAAAGTTATTGCTTTTCGAAACAAAAAGGAGCCCAATTCAGAAAAACAATTTATTTGAAGTTCAAGGGTTTACAAGGGTTGTAATTTTTTTCTGTGTGGTCCAAAGCAAAGGTGTGGATACACTGTACACTGAAGCACCACATACCAGTATTTAAAAAAAAATTATGTACAGGGTTTTCAAAAAAAAAATTTTTTTTTAATTTTTTTAGAAATCGTTACCTTGCCTTACAAATTTGGTTATAATTTCCAAAAATGACGGTTTTTTTTATCCATTTTTTTTATTATTATTGCTGATCACTTGTACTTAGTACTCCATTCGTTTTTTTTTTACAAACTGAATTTAATAAAAAAAATTAAGTTTCTTTCAAAATTCAATACTCACTGCTAGCAAATCGTTTGACTTTCAATGCTTTTGGTGCAAAAAAAATGTACCACACTGTCAGTGCCCATTGTTTAAAAAAAATACCCATCTTTTGCAGATTCTAAAATGGTGCAACAATAAGTGTTACGACTTACAGGAAAAAAGTTATTGCTTTTCGAAACAAAAAGGAGCCCAATTCAGAAAAACAATTTATTTGAAGTTCAAGGGTTTACAAGGGTTGTAATTTTTTTCTGTGTGGTCCAAAGCAAAGGTGTGGATACACTGTACACTGAAGCACCACATACCAGTATTTAAAAAAAAATATGTACAGGGTTTTCAGGGTTTTCAGGGTTTTTTTTATTAAATTCAGTTTGTAAAAAAAAACGAATGGAGTACTAAGTACAAGTGATCAGCAATAATAATAAAAAAAATGGATAAAAAACCGTCATTTTTGGAAATTATAACCAAATTTGTAAGGCAAGGTAACGATTTCTAAAAAAATTAAAAAAAAATTTTTTTTTTGAAAACCCTGTACATATTTTTTTTTAAATACTGGTATGTGGTGCTTCAGTGTACAGTGTATCAACACCTTTGCTTTGGACCACACAGAAAAAAATTACAACCCTTGTAAACCCTTGAACTTCAAATAAATTGTTTTTCTGAATTGGGCTCCTTTTTGTTTCGAAAAGCAATAACTTTTTTCCTGTAAGTCGTAACACTTATTGTTGCACCATTTTAGAATCTGCAAAAGATGGGCATTTTTTTTAAACAATGGGCACTGACAGTGTGGTACATTTTTTTTGCACCAAAAGCATTGAAAGTCAAACGATTTGCTAGCAGTGAGTATTGAATTTCGAAAGAAACTTAATTTTTTTTATTAAATTCAGTTTGTAAAAAAAAAAACGAATGGAGTACTAAGTACAAGTGATCAGCAATAATAATAAAAAAAATGGATAAAAAAAACCGTCATTTTTGGAAATTATAACCAAATTTGTAAGGCAAGGTAACGATTTCTAAAAAAATTAAAAAACATTTTTTTTTTTTTGAAAACCCTGTACATATTTTTTTTTTAAATACTGGTATGTGGTGCTTCAGTGTACAGTGTATCCACACCTTTGCTTTGGACCACTATTTACGCCACACCCTGTATATACTTTTTTCCAAAAGAACAGTATCAACTTAAAAATATTTTTTGCCTATACTGTCTAATGTTGTAAGTTAATGGTACGGAACCCTTAGTGCTCGAGTCCGACTCGCACTTGGCCGGTTTTTAATTCATAGTATCGTATTTTATTTTATAGAGATTTGAATGTTACCTCTAGCTCTATCAATTTCCTAAAATCTGTGTCTGTTTTATGTCAAAAGTTTCAATTTAAAAATAAGTATTACTTTTTATTATACGGCTTATGAATCCTTTTATGACTATGTGCCGCAGATCCTACTATAATATGTAATAAATAATGTATGTTAGTATATTCTAGGTTTTAGTTTTACTTATATTACAGAATTTGCTTTAATCCCGATTGATAATTTGGTTCCTTTGTTGTAAATGTGATATATCTAAACCTAAATCTACACTATTATTATAAAGAGGAGAGATTTGATTGTTTGTTTGTTTGTATTGAATAGGCGCCAAAACTACTGGACCGATATGAAGAATTCTTTTACCATTGGAAGCCGACATTATCCCTGATGAACATAGGCTACTTTTTACCGCAGATAAATTCGGGTAGTAAGAATTATCTTTCCATACTTATCTTTTTCATAAGTTATGTTTGCAGTAGTAACTCTGCTATTGTGTTACGCAATCACGCGTAAACTACTGAACCGATTAAAATGAAATTTGGTACAGAGATGGATTGAGACCCTGGGAAGGACATAGACTAATTTTTGTCTCGATATAAAAACATTAAGGGAGGTGAAATTGGGGATGAAAGTTTGTGTGGAAAATCCTACTTTTGGCGCGGGCGAAGTCACGGGGAATTGCTAGTTCTTCAATATAACTAAAGTTAAATATTGAGGATGCTGTTTCACATGACGGAGTAATATTATCCTAGCGACCACACGGTCACGGAACGTTCTATATTAGAAACTTTTAACATTTTCTCAAACAGTAAGTTTGTACATACAATCAGTCTCGCTCGAGTGGCTATTTTATTGGTACGTACGCCGCCGCTTTATTCTTAAAGGAACATATTCCCTCAAGTGGTTTTCGCGACAGTCCAAAGAAGGCAGGCTCGCTCAAAAGCTATTTTATTCGAGTCCAATCGTTATGCGACTGCACGCGCCGCTAACTGTGTAACAGTGCCCATTTCCGTCTGTTCGTCCGCTGTAACATCGACTTGTAGGAACAAATTTTCTGCCTATATTTACACGTGTTCTCACGGGCTTAAAGGGGAGGAACAATGACTAAATTAACGGTCTCATCTCATTTAGCTTCCTCTTGTGCGCTGCGTTGTTTCTTACAAAATTGTGCAAATATATTCATTCTATTAAGTTGAATTTCCTTTACGTCGCGATTACTTTATTGCATTTTTGTTTGAACATGGGTTTTAAAATTCTTTCGTGAGCTGTTGCTTAGGCTCGCAACTAAAATCATTGTTATTATTTATTGAATTCTAAACATCTTCATCCGTGACACCAACAAATCGGAACTGATGGCATCATTATTGTTGTTTAGTCACCGCCAACATGATTGCGGGTTAAGCACCTACATGATGTTTGTTAAACAATTCTTTCTCATTGTCCACAGATAAATAAGATGAGCTTATGAGAGCGCCAGTCGTTGCCGAGCATGGCAGTGGCGACAATGGAGCGCGCGCGGTACATTGCGTGCGCGCTGCTGATGCTGTGCCCGCTGGCGCTCAGTCGCCACGATGAAGACTTCGCCTTTGACAATAGTGAAGAGTTTCAGGTTTGTAATTTCTACTTATCTTTTGCTAATTTCACACAGAGGTTCCTACTAACTTAGATCTGGATTTTACCAGGCGTAGATAGAATTGCATTGCTATAGTGGAAAATGTGCAGTCATTATACATACTCGTGGGTCAATCAAGACAGGTCTTTGCGAGTATTAACATTTTAGCCTCTTGAGGATCGGAAAATCGCCGGCGGTCTCATAACAATTGATTTTCTATTGTGTCTGACTCTGAAGAAACATAATTTTTGAAGTATAAATGTAACTATTTATTTTTTCTAGAACGATATCAACTCTCAAGTCAAGTCACAAGCGTTTGCATACAACCACATCTTAAAGGCAACGCATTTTCAATGAATGAATGAATGAAATAAGCGTCATCATTCGGTATAATAATTTTGCTATGGATCTTATTTGTCTCACGAAGTACGCTCACGTGTATATCATTGTCTGGTAGGTAAAGAAATCTAGTTGAAATAACATGCCTATAAATAATTAATAGTAAAAATGATTTAAATAAATAAATTGTTTCTACAAACACACCAATTACCTAGCCCCAAACTAAGCGTGAGCTTGTGCTATGGTGACTAGGATAACGGATAGACATACTTATATACATTAATAAACATCCATGACTTAGTGCAAATGCTCGTGCTCATCACACAACCATTTGCCCCTTACGGGATTCGAACCCGCAACCGCAACCGCCTGGTTTAGAAGTCCGGGGCACGTACCACTACACCAAGACGGTCGTCAATTTGACTACCATGTTTAAGTACTCAATTCGCAATTATTATTTCCACTTAGTTCTTACCTCGCTCCGTACAACTTGGTAAAACTGACTAATATCATTATCTTTCAGGTCGAATTAACAGCAAACCATTCAGAAATATCAAGAAATGGCCTAAAACGGTTATGGGGTGTTCCTGACACATCGGCCTACGTAGGACATCTGTTCCGTATGGAAATACCTAAAGAGGCGTTCTCCGGCGAAGTATCGGCTTATAAGGTAAGAAATAATGTGAAGGTATTTATTATACTTACATTTAATTTTTGACTTAGCTTTGCGATTTCGTTCCTACTAGTCAAAATGTGTTATCCCAAACATTATCTAAGTGTATAATATGTAGTAATTTCCTGGCACAGTCCATATTTGGCATTTATTTTGTTCCAAACATTGGCATTTTGTGTTTAACAATACTCGTCCCTCTCCTTTGAACTGACCTAATTTCAATGTTGCAAAGAGGCATCTGTCGTGATTCTGGTTGCCGACTAAATTGGACCAGACCATCGAATTTGAAAGTGGTTTAGTGACGTCGCTGTAGGCTGCTTAAGTAATGGACTATAAACTCTATACGAAGCAGATTTATTTCTATATACAGACTGCGAAAGTGACTTCTTTTGTTTATTATTTCCTTTGTTTTGTTGCTCCACTTTCACATCTGAACTGTTCAGCTAATCTCCATGAAATCGTTCGTCGTACAGTCTACCCCTTTCCAAGTATGTACGAGCGCAATTGGTTCCACTCAGTTCCAGTCCACGTGTACATAAAATGAAAAGGAAGGGGAGTTAAAAGGAGACAGGATTGTAATGCAATTACGAGTTTACGGGTTGAAATCGATTTGTTGAAAACGGAACTTTATGGAATTCAACGAAATAAGTACGTACTTTATCCGTCAATTTGATTCGCCCGATACTACTTTCCTCTATTGGCAGTAAATTTATAAAGGATTAAGTTACTTATTTAGTTATCAGTTTACACAGTGAAGCATACAGCTAATCTTCCAATTGACCATCTAGGAATTTGCCTGTGAAGTCACTCGCACGTAGCCAAAAATCTAACTTCTCTATCAAAAAACTTCCCTGCTTCTTTTCGAAATGGGAAAAGTTAGAGGGTTAAACTTGCAAGCGATATCAATATAACCGATCACATTTCGTATTCCTTTTTTACTGTTGAATTCCGGTGTACGCGACATTTTCCTCGATTTTTGAACATTTTGTTTGCGCAAAATGACTCAATACGAAGTGCGTTAGCTATTTTTAAAGGATTATTCTTAGAAATTACTGAATCACACACTTTTGTGAATGTTAATTTCGAAGAAATTTGTATTTGCTAAGGCGCTCTATAGATAATAAAAACGATTGCGTCTACGAATATTTTTTGAGCAAAAATTTTTTTTTAACTCTTGCTTAGGTCGAATTTTTCCTGATTCTGAGTTCTGTATTCCAGGTCCGCCGCGAGGATGGCCGACGCATGCCGAGCTGGCTGGCCGTGGACTCGAAGCACGGCCTGATCAGCGGCATACCGCAGCAGGCAGACCTGGGCCCGCACTCCTTCACCGTCACTGCACACGGGCGCACGAAAGGCCTCACCGCAACAGACTCATTCACCATCGAGGTAAGTTACCTTGGGTCTTGGGTAGCTTTCTCCTTTGTCCAGTTGGTGTGGTGCGAAAGGTTTGCCATACGTGCCGTTCTAACTGTCGATTTGGCAAAGCCTATAAGCATGCAGTTTCTCCGCAGCTGACCCTTGAATTATCAGGTGCTATGTTATACGCCAGCGTGGATAAACTAAATGGCTATGTTAGCACATCGATCAACGGCATACCGCAGAAGGCAGACCTGGGCATATTTTTACCTTTCGGTTATAATGAAATATTGACTAGTTGAAATAACAGATTGCGGACCGATCATAAATCATGACATCGAAAGAGATAACTCTGACCTTTTTATGTTTCACTGCGAACTTTATTTATTTGTGGGCCCCTATCCCACATCAATATAACTTTAGTAAAGAAGAATAATATATCACGGTGAACATGGTGGTAAGGTAATGCAGCAATACATTTTTAAATTGTCTGATGGCTATTGAAAACAACAGACATATACCAATACCATTGTATGACACTAATAATGCATCCAGTCCAGTATGTCAATAGCCAAAGCCTTGCATACCAATTGAGCTCAATTACGGCGGTTACACATCATCAACAATTAATTGATTTAGCGAGATAAAACCGGACCGTGAACTGAACGGTAAACAAATTGGAGTCAAAGACCTCCCATAATAGGCACCTCGTTGTGAATACATCTCCAAATGACATAAATTAAATCACAAATTGGATCGTTTCAGAAGCGAATGGGCGTTATTACGTTAGGCTCGAAAACGGGTTCTCGAATGAAAGTAATAGGATACGTATGCATAATTTATTGTTGAAAATGAAGATTTCCTCCAAATTGTGAGATGATTCCTGAGAAGGCCTTTGTTAGAACTGATACGATTCAGGTTTCTGACAATTTATTATTTTCTTTAGGCGCAATATTGGCGAAGATTTCCGTAATATTGGATGTTTAACTGTTACCTTCACAGCCGCCTAGCAACAGAAATATTTTGTTAATGTTCGGATATATACTTTTTCTGATCTAAATTACTACAATTTTGCTAACGGCTCCTAAACTTTTTCAGGTGAAGAAAGCGGACGACAAGCCCCACTCAAAGTATGGATCGTGCAACGGCAACGAGAAGCGACTGGTTCTCGTGATCCTGATCGACGGTGCCTTTCAGCAGATCGCGCCGCGGCAGCGGATACGAGCGCTAATGGAACTCGCCAACTTCATGGCCCTCGACTGGGTACGACCCTCGTAACTTCAACTAAATCTCAAATGTCGCGGAGTATTGGAACGGCACCTGTTATTAAAAATAGGTAGCGATCTTGATCGACGGCGCCTTACAGCAGATCGTGCCGCGCGCACTAAATGAGGTCGCTAACTTCATAGCCCTCGTCTTGGTAACTTTGAATTAAGTCTAAATCATCCTTACTATGAAGGTCCAGTGGTTTATCGTGAATGGTATTGACAGTGATAAAAGCTAGTCAAAGTAAAAGTGCGAGATCTTCGTAATTCGTATCCGATAGTAGACAGATTTTTGTTAATGTCTATCGTGGGTGGTGTGCAATAAAGAATATCTATCTATGTATACTTAATAGAATCAGGCGTTACTTTGCGGAAATCCATTATTAGATGGGAAAAATAAAATACAAATATTTTGCTTTAAATTTCTCTTAGCGGAAATTTTAAGCAAAATAATTGTATTTTATTTTTCCCATCTATGTATACTGCCAGCAGTGGCTATAAGTCTCAAAGAATCACCTCGCGTTTACCAGGGACTATTCCACTAGGGTTCATGGCTCTATTCCATTCTCTGTATAGTCTACTGCTCATCTCTGGTGTTGATGCAAAAACGTATAAATATAGATTTGCACTTGAAAAAATGACCACCAGAGGCGGGAATCGAACCCGCGTTGGCAGAGCCTGTCGAAATTTTCAAGTGCTTCTTAACGCTGTAATCTATATTTAGAGTGCAAAGTGAATGCTTATCACTTAAAAACAATAATTTATCAAAAACGTATAGTTTTATCAAACCTTTCTACAAATGTATTTATATTTTAGGATGAGTTCTGGATGGCGCCGTACAAGGCGGACTTGGTGCAAACCCAGACCGTGCTGATGACTGGGCCGGGAACCACTCAGCGGAGGCGTGGAGACGCCACTACTGCTATCTATCTGAATGTAAGTCCTTCGATCACAAGTATCTATTTTAATTTGATGAATTTTATTAACATGGAGGAACACTTATTGGTGGGCTGCCTTTAAAAGCAGTTCTTGTTGCCTCTTCTTCTTCTAAGCGTTATCCCGCTTATGCACTTGCGCCCGAGGGTCCAGGGTCCGCTTTGGACCATGATCCCGAATATGGCAGATCAGGTGATTACAGTAGAGCGACTGCCATCCGACCTCCCCGACCTTGTTAACAGGGGTAACTGACCAGCTTGGATTATGGTTATACATTTAGTCGCCTGAATGTGTAGCTTTCCTCAGGATGTTTTCCCTCACCTTAAGAGTATAGATTAGTTAATATACATAACTCAAAAAAGTCATTGGTACATGGCGGCACGTGGAATTGAACTCGGGTCTTCCCACAAGAGAGGTGACCCGCTACTCACTACACCACTGCAATTTTTAAATGAATTCGTTTGAACTTTTTGTCCGACGTAGTTATACTGCACTGGTTTAGTTTACTACTGCCCTTGCTACTAGAATGCTTTTCCACCAGATATGTGCGAGGATACGTAGCGAGGAATGAGATTGTTAAAAACCAATGAAATCGCTCAGCTTAGCCGCTTCCGCAGGAGCTGCGCTGAGCAAAGCTAGGTTCATTTACCTAGCTTACTAAAACATTCTCGCACATCTGTGGTAGAAACGCAGCCTTTATTTCAAATTGAAAACAAGTTTTTTGGATTCAGTTAAAACGGTTCTTCGGACACGTCAGTCTGTCTTCCTTTTAAGTAACGTTACTTACTCTTATAAACTTTTGTTTTTACTAGGTGGGGTGTGAAGACAAGCTCTGGGCGCGACACAAGGTGCTAGTGGCCGGCATCAGGGAACAGTCCCGGGACGGCACCCTGGCGCACGTGCTGCGGCTGCCCGTACTAGGCTGGCGCCTCGCCGCCGTCAAGCCGCTGCCCCGGCTCAAGCGACAGGTGGGTTGTGGACGCGAGGCGCTAGTGGCGGATATACGCGAGCGGTCCCGGGGCGGCACCAACAACCTACCTTTTATAAAAAGAGGCTAACGAAAGAGAAGAAACACGACTCTTTTTTCTTGACGTACAATGTGAGTGTCGATTGTCTATCTATATCGTGTTACACACGACACAGATAGGTGAGCGATTGTGCATTAGGCTGAATATTGGTCCCTTTTTCAAAATGTTCACCAAAGAAGAGGAAGTTCTTAGTTCGACTATTAGCTTCATTCAACATCTTTTAGAATTTTACCGCTAACTTGCCAAATAATTTTCAACAGTTTAGTTTATGTAGTTATTGAAAGGTTTTGTCTATTCTTTAATTAGTAACTAGGTAGCTTTTAAAGATTTATTTTTCTTCTATAGCATTATCTGTACCATTAGTACCTACTGTAGTTAAAAATGTGCTACAATCATTCTGACGTAATCCTCTCAAACCCCAGTCAAACATCGATGAAGGCTCCGGCCTCGACGACAACTACGACGACGAAGACGACGCCGACTACAGCGGGTACGACGAGGACGCCGAAGACGATGACTACAGCCGCATCGACATCGGAGAAGTGCCCGACTTGGTAAGTCAACAACAACTATACACTACAATATCGATATAGTTCGATAAGTTTGTCAACGTGCGTGACCCTTCTGCCTCGCGCCAGACTTGCGGGGACGATTGGTGTTACAGGAAAGAGAATTTTCTATTCCTCTAGTCGCGTGCAATTGGGGATTTTGTCTTAGTCGCTATAGCACAAGCTCTCGATTGATTTGGATAGTTGGTTTAATTGTTGGAAATTTTTATCTGTATTATTACCGGCGCAGTTGAAGCTTTCCCCTGCGCTCATCTAGCAGAGCGCTGGAGGGTCGCACACTAACTTGTCGGACTAAAGATTGTATAGTAATCGAGGGGGTTGTGAACGATACATGTAATTCGCCATGTTTATGTTGTCTCAGTTAGTGCTATGGGAAATAGAATTACTAACGATCATCAGCAAATAATAAAATTGGCACTTAATTCATTAGTACAAGCGCTAATAGTAATAATTAAAAAAGAAAAGGGGAATATAGGGAAGACATAATCCAAAGATTCGTTCACTTAACAGGCCAGATATCGAATAACCGATGTTGTTTGCACTTTAATTTGATTGGGAATACAATATTAAACTTTTACCTAATACATGTTTGTTTGGAAATAGATACTGCGCCAAAAACGTGTAACGTTTGAGTATTTCACATAAAAAATCTCATTATAAGTTTCTTTTAAGAGTTTTGATATATTTTTGTCACAGTATCTATGCACAACATAATTTTAAATGGGTTCATATCAGTATCATGTCACCTTTTCTATGATATCATCCGTTGCAACGTTAGAACCTCATTCATTTATTCATTCATTCATTGGAAATGGGCATTTTTTTAATACATTTTTTATTTAAATTTAAATCTAATTTTATTTAATATCTCATATTACATTTTGTCATTTCCAATGAGTAAATAAACCATATCCATCCCATCGAATGCATATTTTGCACTTGTCTCGTCATAGCAGCATTTGTTGGGGACCACATATAGTAGCATGGAATGCTGAATGACGTATTACTCCTACTGTCTATATAGGGTTGGTTCCGTTCTCAGACTTTACCTATCCACAGGAATTAATAGTATACCCAGAAAATACAATAAATGGCAATTAATGAATCTAAATCTGAAAATTTAAAAAAATAATGGTTCCAAGTATTACAAACGAGTGTACTATTTTATATTTTGTGTTCTGGGTGTACTATTACTTCAATATTATCACCTTACCTGTAACGTATTTTACGAAACACTCAATATAAAATCTCTGGGGCTGTATTTTTTTTATAAACATAAGAAAAGGCAATCTTAATTATGATAGGAAAATAGCTACAGGCATTTATTTGGGAAAAACATTCAATATTTTTCACATTTCATATCAGGTTAAGGCCCTATTTCACAACTTCTGAGTAAATTCTAAGTAGCTTACTCTAAAGATAAATAATTGACGTATTTTCCATGTGAATTATGTAAAATGATCCGTCAAGTGAGCTACTCAGAATTTACTCGGAGGTAGTGAAACAGCCCCTCAGACTCATAAACTCATGTCACTCGACTTCATATCACGGTCACGCTCTCATCAAGCCTTTACAAACAAAACGAACAATATTAATGACAATGTGAGCTTTGTGTGTGGTTATTTAACAATGTGCTTCGGAACTGCTTCATAATTCACTGTGAATATGGTGTTGACGGCGCGGCGCACTGTGTGCGAAATAACATCATCCAAGTATACTTGCTGCACCAATATTACCCGTGCTTTGGCTTGCAGTGACATCATCATAGACAAATCTTTTATCTGGGCACTACAAGCATTTTAAAGTAAAATGCAACAATGTTTATACAATTAAAGTCAACGGATTAAAAGATTTAACTTTTCTCAATAACAGCTTATACGTGGTCATCACTCAAGAGATTATATCTGCAGACATTAAATTTGTCTTTCTGTGAATGTAGGTAATACACCACTTTGAAGTATGCTCTAGTTACAGCTGAATGTTGACACCATACTGACAGTACAATATATCGTGCCAAAATGTATTAATCAATGACTTTCTGTTCTAAAATCTGCCCGATCCCTGCCTCAACCGACTGACCATTGGCTAATAACCACAGACAGCGCTCGCTAGGGTATGCAGTATGCACAACGGGTGGCAGTACTAACCTAGTGTGTATGTCGCGGCCGCGCGCTGCAGGTGGCCCCCGTCCCTTCCCCGCACCCCCACCGCCACCACCACGGCGAGCCGCCACACACCACCACCGACACGTTTCAGACCGAGCCCGCCGCCACGACGAGCCCAACCCCCCCGACTACCCCTCCACCCCCTTCCACTTCCCCAACACCCCGCACCACCACCCCGCCCGCCCCCAGCCCCACAACCGCGATACCCACCACACCCATCGAGGAAGCCACCGCGGAAGAAACCATCCCCGAGATCGCCTCTACTAATATGTATACCACCGAGGTTTGTGGTAACCGGCTATCCAGCTTCGTGTTACTTGTAGCATGTTTTGGTGTGTAGTGTGATAATACGGTTTCATGTTTACTTACGCCTATGCCATTGGAATTGCTTACTGTTGAAACTGAAAAAAAACCTCATAAATGCTACTCGCTTTACATGACTACAGTTTTATATATAGGTATATCTACTTGATATCTATTATGAATTCGTATAGCATTTTGTACAGTAAACAGTTCTTATGCAATGAATTTCTTGTTGACCCACCAAAAAAAATTTAACATTTACTTATTTGAACACGTTTGCATAAACTTATGATTAATTTGTACAAAGTCATTTTTAATACAACCTCATCTCGTGAACATATATATTTTAGCTTAATTTAAAAATCTAGGCTGCGTAATTTAGCCTATTTTTCTAAAACGTACCTAGTACCATTTACATAAAACGCTCGTGCTTTGAACCTCATCGGATATTAACTGATTCAAAACACTTTTAGAATATCATAAATGGTATTAGCATGCATACTGTAAATTTTTAGATTCATGTTATTTTAACCAGTGTCATAACTGCTCAGTACATAGGTAATTTCAACTCAGTTAGTACAGTAGTATGCCCGATTGTTAGATTTGTCATGTGATTTTTTCTATTCTTTATGAAAGTAGTCAAATTAGATCTATTAGACGTCTTTTGGACTGCACAAATAGAACAAAGTGATTTACTATGGTGAATGATAAGTAGCATGTATTCTCACAATAGTTTTTGCTAAAAATTACCGTGATTCCGGCCTATATTACTAAGTTGCATTTTTCCGTCTTACAGGATCACGCAGTGAAGATAACTCCTTACTCAGAATCTGTGTCTGAATCGAACAATGTCAATTACACTCAAGAACTGCCACCAAATAGTCCACGACTCTTTGGTATAGCATCTAACATCATCCCAGAAGTAATTCAGACCACAACAGAACTTGACACGGTATGTATAATTATCTCTTTCTTACTAATCTGCCTTTTTCTTCTCACTCACTCATGTAGATATTAGAGGAGACTAATGTTCATAGTGTGGGTTTGATATTAACTGGGATAGTTTAGTGGAGTGGACCACTCTAATATAGAATAGATCACGCCTCCATTTTTGACAAAATATTGTTATTGATTTAGTATAGCCTAATTTGGAAGTCAAAATTAAGTCCAAAGATAACTATGTAAAGGTCTAATAAATTCATGTAAAAATTAAGGATATAAAATCACTACGGAAACACCCAAAAAATCGAAAACTTTTCGATTCTCGTTTATTCGCTATCGACTTAAGTAACGTAATACAAGTTTTCGATAGTAACTCATGGTAATGCTACAGATCTTCACTTTAAATGTATCTTTAAAAATTTATGCTGCAGTAATATACCAACCTACCAAAAAATATCAAATCATACTAGATTGCTACCTAGGTAAGTAGCAATCTAGTATGATTTGATATGTTTTGTTCCTTTTTGGGCTATAAATTCCATTTTACCTAACTAATGTATCACTCACGTCAAGACAACGATTTTATTCAAGTAAGAGTTGTAACGATAAATATAAATAGGCATGGGATGTTGGCACTTGAATGAGTATTAAAATTCTAAAAAATAGTACAGGAAATCTTCTTAATATCTATGCTTGCAAATCTTGCAATTTCCAAGTAACCTTCCTTAAATTTACTTGTAAATATGTAAATACTGCGATCACGTATCGCATGCCGGCTCTATCCTTAAACTCGTTGTCTTCGCGTAAGCACACAACACATCGTGAGCGTCGCATGGCACTTTCAGCAAACAATAACCATTCGCGAGACGTACAAATTGCCGGCGCCATCGCCGTCCGAACCTCCGGTCACGGAGACGGTGCCCGATGTACCGACGGTACCCGTGTCTACGGCACCGACGACTGTGGCGACTCCGGTACCGATACCGCCGGTAGCGGAGCCCCCGGTAGCGGTACCGCCGGTAGCTAACACCACGGTGGCGACCTCTACGACGGAAGCGTCGACCGTCACTCTTCCGCCGTCTTCCACTCAGGAGACTACGACACAGGTTTGTTTCAATATATCACGTCACAGAAATATTTAGGGTTCTTTCGTTTTACCAATGTTATCAAACAGCTAATTTCCTTTAACTTACTTTAATTACCGACTATTAAGTTTCTGTGACATGAGTACGTAAGTAAAATATTTCCGTGACGGTGCATTTCATTGATATGGACAATGCAAACTCATGAAAATATCGAATATCCATATTCATTTTTGTTTTTCATATTATCTAACTTGTTTGAAATTGGTGGTGATTTTTAAATTGGCTTTCATTCATGGGTCTATCTTACGGGAAAATACAGCTTCTTCAATCATTTCATTCTTGGTGATCGATTCGGTTCCTTTCTCTATTAAATACGAAAAAAAGTTTTTGTTTTGTTAAGTAGTTAGTAAGAATATTTCTACTGAAATATAAGTAAACACTAAAGATATAATTATCAACAACGTCACGAACAACTGTATTACTTTTTTACACACAATCATGATACACAAACATTTACTAAGTATTTAAATTACCACTGACACCGATTTTTCTAACACTCTCCAACAGCAAGACTTTACCAAACGTATAAGTAATGTTGTTCACGTACATGTTGCAATTTATGACATTGAAATTATCACAGACACTAGACACCCATTTTTTCAACACTTACAAGACTTAGCAAACTTATTAGTGATGGTGAAATGTACACATTGCAATTTTCATGGCATTCGAATGACCACAGACACACATTTTTCCAACACACTCCAAAAGCGAGACTTTAGCAAGCGCAAACAATTTCAGGATACGGTACCTTCAAGCGAGCGGTCGAGCACGATCATAGGTCGCACGACGGAGACGGTCACATTCCCCATGCCGGTCACCGTACCGATACCCGTCAACCAGCCGCCTACACTCAAACACCATATGAAGAAACTCGCCATCACTGCCGGCAAGGCCTTCAGGTAAATATGCAACTCGCCTATTAGCTGTTTGTCAAAGTTGGGTAACCTAGATAATCCCCATGTATTTACGGTTGTTGTAAGTTGTGTTGAGAACAAATATATCATTGATAAATTCCATAAAGAACTGTATGTGTTTCCATGAACTTAGATAATCATTTTGTTCTACAATTTTCTCAATCGATCATTTCAGATACATAATCCCAGCAGACCTGTTCACTGACCCGGAGGATGGCAGCAACCTCACGTTCACAATGTACGAGGCTGAGAATGTGCCCCTCAGCAAGTCCTCATGGATTCAGTTCATACCATCCGGCCGGGAAGTGTATGGATTGTGAGTATATTCTGATGCTAATATTTTGTATTTAATACATCCTCAAAAAATACCTCCCATATCCCAACTCGAAACTAGCTCTTCTGGTAACCTGCAAGCTACAGTCAAAAGGCGTAATTCGCAGTAAAAAAAATACCTGTAAATAGATGGCAATATTTAATACCTGAAGGTTTAATACCCGAAGAATTAATTGTATTTTATCCTGGAAACAGAAATATTTGGAATGGTGTACAGTAGGCCCCGTATCAAGTTACTGTATTAGTTACAAATCAGTCAAAATATCTTAAATGATATTAAACTCTATCGGTGTTATTCCAAAAAAAATAGACCAGGTTTAAAATAGGTCAAAATATGTGATCAACATGAGGTGGAAATATGGTTGCGGAATTTGACAGATCAGGGTAGGTTGATGTGGGGCCCACTGTACATACCTAGCCGACGATGGGGTATCTCCTTTATAGCTTGACTTCAACCTTTGTTTACTTGATGGACAATACCTCAACCAGGCCTGTGTATCTCCCCGCGTAGGTAGCAAAAACGTACCTACGCGCGGCGACCCTTACTTAGGGGCTAAAACAAGTTGCGTGTCGCTACCGGCCAGCGAAACGCTCGCGCGTTTTATTCACTGGCGGCCGCGCGGCTACGTTGCTGGCTGGACGAGAATGAATAAAGTACTAGAAAGAGGCGCTAGATGGCGTTAGAAGCTTCTCGTAGCAGTCAACCCTATCGCGTCGCGTGATATTACGTCACTGAATAGGTTTAGTGTATTATGAATCATATTCCAGAGCAATAAGTATGAAATTATCTTGCAATGGATTTTTGTAGGTGTCTACACGAAAATGTGCTTGACTCTGAGGCGAACTAAATTACGCCATATTGTTGACGACATTGAGTAGACATTTCTTTGAATACAATTGCTAAGTCATACTTCTGTACGAAGTACTTGTACTTATTCTGTGCCTCAACTAAACTGTTATCAAACGCCTTCCACTTTCAGGCCTCTAGAGTCGCACGTGTCCCGCTGGAACTTTATAGTAGAAGCCACCGACAGCGCAGGGCAAGTGGCCCGCGGTCCGCTCGACATCACCGTCCAGCAACACAGGAGCGGTCGCACCGTCAACCACCAGTTCCTGATCACCTTCAAACTGCTTCGGGATTATAACAACACCATCGATTGGCAGATCAAAGCCTTAGAAGGACTAGTCAACCTCTTCAGAGACACAGACATGGAACATCTGACGGTGCTGAATGCGACCCAGAACGGAGATACCTGCGAGTTTGTTTGGACTAATGATACGCTGCCGAAAGACCCTATATGTCCAATGGACAACATCAAGCGGCTTATGAAGGTCAGTTAATTATGTAGTTGTTTTATTACTGTGTCATGTTATCTATAGTCAGACAAAGTTCATGTTACTGCGCCTTGCAAGAAGTGCGACTGGCGTACGAGATCCCCTTCTCCGCAACAACACCTGTCCCCGCTGACATCTAGCATGCCTTGCCCCCAGCACCTCTGGCGATCGCAGGAAGGTTGCGCACGAACTCGTCGGACTATAATATTTATTTAATACTCGCTGTTCTCTGCGACTTCGTCTGCGTGAACTCGATGATACAAAATATATACTCTCATCACCGTCTAGAAATCATGGCCTGTTATTTATACTCCGTGGTATGGTATAAATATGGTTAGTGAGGTCACATTTGTATCTCCGGCATCCGTAAGTACTTATCCTATTGAGATGAAACATAGTCGACATGTTCAACTATACATACAATTGTAGCATCAATAATAATTCAGCAGATTTCGAGTTTATAAGAAACATACATATGGATACAAATTTTAAAATTCTAAATTGTTGTAGTCCACTATCCTAAGGTCTGAAGGCCTGAACCTAATTCTTTTATAATTGGGTTATATTTGTTTTTTTACGACCGTTCTACGATTTGCGCTCCATACTAAGAAACGGGTTGCGGGTTCAAAATCCGGAAGGGGCAAATGTTTGTATGGCGAGCACATGCATTTGTGCCTGAGTTATGGATGTTTATAAACGTATATAAGTAAGTAGTCACCATAGCGCAAGCTCACGCTTAAATTCTGATAAATTCATGCCTCCTGCGCTCCTGCAAGACGTGCGGCAGGAATGAAAACTTCAAGCACAGGCGACCTTCATAATTCCCTTCTCTGCCACACCGCCCGTCTCCGCTGACATTTATCATGCCTAGCCCCCTGTGCCTCTGGCGACCATAGGAAGGTCTCGCATGTACTCGTCGAACTATATTTTGAGGTCAGGTAATCGTTGGAATAATTTATCATTATCATTCTCCTAGCGTTATTCGGTTGTGCACGCAAGGGCCCAGGGTCCACTCACCATGATCCAGGATGTGGCAGATCAGGCAATTACAGTAGAGCGACTGCCATCTGACTTCCGTGACCCTGTCAACAGGGGAACCTGACTAGTTTGGATCACGGTTACACATGCAGTCGCCTGAATGTATAGGTTTCCTCACGATGTTTTCACTCACCGGAAGAGCATCGTTTAGTGAAACATCTAACGTACATAACTCAGAAAAAGTCATCGGTGCATGGCCCCATGTGGGGTCCAACTGGCACCTCCACGAGAGGCAACCCGTTAGCCACTGCGCCACCGACGCTACGACCAAAGTTGGGCTTCATGGGGGGTAATAAATCCATCTGTGAGGGCAACATATGTTAATTGGGTGAATTTCCCAACAGCAAATTTCCGAAGAAGAACCGGCACCTCCCGCACGAGAAGCAACCCGCAAGCCACTGCGCCACCGACGCTGATAATGCTATCAACATTTTAATTTATAATGAAATAATTTATTTCGTTCCCAGATCATGGAGTCGGACACAGAGCCGGGCAGCCCGTCCGCGGGCCTGGCGCGCGCCATGTCGCCCGAGCTCAAGGTGAGCGGCGTGTCGTGGCGCGGCGTGGGACCGTGTGCGCGCGGCGGCTCGCCCACGCGCGCGCCCGACACCTACCCGCCCGTCACCAGGAACCAGGTCGACCACCTCACCGCCACCGCCGGCCACCTGCTCGTCTACAAAGTGCCTGAGGTTATTAATATTAATTGTTAAGCTATGAACTTTTATAATGGCCAGCACATCAGACAATATGTTTGTCTGACTTTTTATCGAACGAAAGCTGCATTATGATGCCGCACACCTTGACATGCTTGTAGCATGACAGTGTGAACGAGCGTGATGGCTATCTATGTATTTCGTTTTTTAATCTTGACATTTCGACCAATATCAGACTAATTGCATGGACCGTGGTCACGCGCAAATTGGTAATGAGCGATGTCTTTAAAAAGTTGGCGGAAATCTTTTTATTAAGATTTAACTAAACAAGAATGCTCCGAAATGTTAGCAGCAGCAAACATATTGAACATGCAAAAAGGAACATGCATGCATGCTAAATTAAAGTCTAACCGCTTATTGAGACCTCGCCTGCGAGGTCTGTACCTCGCAGACCTCGGCGACGTACAGACGAGACCGGGGGTCCTGAGCGATGAGGGCGGAGGGCGCTTGTGATTTGAATTTTGAAATTCGCATCCTTTCAAAATTCAAATCACCCAATCAAATCCCTGTTTTCGTCTACCCCCGCAGGCGAAGCCTCAGATAAGCGGTCAAACTATAGACCTAACTTCAAAAAGGTTATTTATCGAACCAAATTCCTCTAATCGTGTCTCTAGATCCATAAGTATCTTAACGATGTCCTAAAGGTTTTGTATTTTAGGTATAAAACTCACGATCGAATGCTTATAATAAAATAAACTTTTTCATCGCGCTTCTGCTTCACTAAGCTTCTCATATATTTGCAAGGCATCGTGCATTTTTCGCTTAAAAATGTATTGTATACCTAAGCTTACTGCCCCTATCCTCTTCCAGGACACATTCTTCGACCCCGAAGACGGCGGGACCCGCAACCTTCACCTGTCGTTGCGCTACAACGACCGGTCAGAACTACCAGCCGGCCACTGGCTGCAGTTCGACGCGCGCAACCAGGAGTTCTACGGGCTGCCCGCGCCGGGAGACGAGGGCCGCGTGCACTACCAGCTAGTAAGTGTTTATTGTAGATTAGTATACATATCGATATATCTACCTAGGCATAAGAAAAGTGGCTTGAGTTCCTAACTTTGCCCAGGTAGTGGATTGTGTAACTTTGAATGAAATTATTTCAATCAAAGTTTTGTTGCTAAAGTTGGCCATTCACGGCCAGTTGCTCTAATTAGTCGGTCTGAGGTCCGACCAAAATTTTACGTTTTTAATATCGGTAATAAAAATCTAGGCTATAGGCATAAGTACTAAAAAATTAACTTAACGTTACTATTTTTTTCCACAATTGCCCATATTTTACCGGTTCTAAGACCTTCTCGCCCATTTTCCCACTAAATTATAAAACTAAAAGTCCCCTTTGCGTGGGGAATTGCCCACGTTCTAGCAGCTCTGAATAAAAGTCAGTTTTCAAATTATTTTTATGTTTGTGAGTGGAGTCATTTTTTAACTGACTGTGAATGGCGAGCTTAACACAGTAACTAAGTTGTCAAATGAGACATTTTCAAGCGATTTCAATCCTGAATTCTTAGCAACAGAGTTACGTTATTAGCCCCCAGCTCTGGCTCACTCCGCAATTTAGGCATAAAGCTACAACATGCTCAGTTCGACCGGTCAACATCGTATCGGCTGGATCGCATGTAATAATGACGACTACTGCGCGCGTTCGGCGTCGCGTCGGTCAACTCTACATGGTTGACTGAGATAAGGTTACGCGACAGAAAGAGAGGAAAATATCTAAGTGTTTGTATCACTAGGTGGTTGGCGTTTTTCGATCTAAAGCGTTTTATTGTGTTCTAGCAACAGTCGCAATTTTTTTTAAATGCGTGTGTGTGATCCTTCTGTACTTATACTTTTATTTATTCAGTTCTTCCTTTGTCTGTCACGCGGCCTCCAGGAGGTCGCATGAAAAAAAAGCTGTCTGTCCAAAGCCTGGAGGTCGCTTGACAGACAAGCGTATTTACCCGCTTAAGTAAGTAGTAGTAGTATTTATCCGCCAGGGGAAAGGCAATGATACATAGCTGTACAGCCAGATCTTAAACCGCTAAAGTAATTTTAAAAGAAACTTTAAAAAATGTTTTTTTAATCCTTTTCCAGATTGCCGAAGATTCAAGCAAGAAGAGTGCTTACGACAGCCTTGTCGTGGAAGTAGTCAAGGCGCCCGTCATCCGACCGACGGTCGAGTTCCAGATGACTATGGACTATCCGTTCCCGATGCTGGCGTATGACGCGAACAACAAGAGGAAGGTTGTCGAAAAATTGGCGGCGTTGTTTGGCCAGAAAGAGACGGACAATATCAGGATACAGAGCATCACGAATAACCCTACTACTATTATTTGGTAAGTTAGATAAATTGATTGATAACCACAATTGAGATTACATTAGTATGGTGTACACTAAAGGTTTTTAGGGATATTATTTATACCTTATATATTGCATTAGAAAACAGAAAAAGAAAGAATACAGGCAAGAAAAAAGTTATTACTAACATTAAAATGACTTCAATGTGTTATTATTTCCCTACTGTTCTTTCAAATTCTTTAATATCCGTTGGGGACCTTTCGGTTTATTATCAATTTCGTGAGACATGCGAATGACGCTACTATTTATTTAATGAGAATCTCTTTTAGAATTGATTACGGTGTCACTACCTATGTCAGGTTTTTTATGTTGCGACTGTAGAATTTTCTTCCTAAACCCCCCGGACTTTAGGGCCTCGTTTACGTAAACGATAGTGAAAAAGATAACGTATTTCGATCGTGTTCACCAACAGGTACAACACCAGCCTGCCAATGGACAGGTGTCCAAAGAAAGAGATAGAGGAGCTCCGAAAGATGATCATCGTCGACTACCGAGGCGCAGCCGGCGGCGCTCTCAAGGAGAACGTCGACCACGTCTTCGATAAGGACTTGAAAGTCATGTCCATAAGGCTCATTCCGCTCGGCCTGTGCGCGGAACAGAGTACCAAAGTGCCGAAGACGACGATACACGTGCACCCCGGTTCGACGAACCAGCAAGGAAGCAAGACGGCTAGTGCGGACAACGGGTACTTGGTGACGTTCGTGATCCCGGCTATAGTGATCGTGTGCATGATCCTAGTGGCTGGCATCATCGCGTGCGTGCTATATCGGCGACGACGCACAGGTGAGCTTATCTTTGAGCTATTGTTTACCTCGAAACCAACTAGCCCCCTATTCAAAAACTACTAATAAACTGATATTTTACCTGTAATTTAGCTTTCACTAATAATTTTGTGACGTCATCAAGTAACAACTAATATTAGTTTTAATTCTGTAGGGGGCGAATATCCCTGAAATGAAAGGTGATTTAAAATTAATTTAATACAAGTGCTTTTTAAGGACAAGATTGGTGATAGACGCTATATGGGTGTCCTAGAGCACCGCTATGAATTCACTTGCGCAGAATAACCGCTATTCGTAATATCTGATATTATTTATGTACACATGCACCAAGCTCCTCAGTCACTAAAGTATCGGGCAATATCAGAATAATCATCGAAAAAAACTAAATTGGTATGATAAATTTTAAAATAGTAAGTAATACTACATTATCAGTAGACAATTGCACAAAACTATTAGATTTAGCAACCTTTCTTGAAAATCTAAGAAACAGCTTTTTCAGTTCATATTGTCACAGAGCCTAAGCCTTGAGAACAAAATAATCTTTTAATATCATCATCGACAACCAATCGACCGTATATTCCGTTCATTGTTCCATACACCCCTTACATAACACGATACTGGGCGCGAGTTAAAGCACTATCACTTCAGATCATAGAAAGAAGAGATGAAATTCGTAACCCGTGCGAACGTGACATGGGCAAAAGGAACTAAAAATCTTTTGGTCCCATTTCACAGGCATTTGTGTGCGTGCACTGCGTGCTAATGAGCGTTGTGAATTGAATTACTGTGTAATTTCTTACAAAAGTCTTCTGGCACTTGTAATGTACACAGGAGACATAGACCTCTATTCCAATATGCCCTGTGTAAGATTAAACTTAAGTGCAATTTCTCTCTTTCTCTGCCAAGCTAACGAAAAAAAAACAGACTACTTATATTAATTTAGAAACGTCATATTAAGCAGCTGTCAGTTGCTAAGAAAATTAAAGAATCCATAGACAATTTAGTAGGGATATCTTTCGGTGACGATTAGAGTAAGACGAAAACACACAAAGACTTATAAAAATACGCAACAAATCGCATCACTTAATTTGACGTATCTAAATTATTGTAGTCTGTCTATTTTCGTTTGTTTAGCAGAGAAAAAGAGAGACTGAATTAAATTTAATTTTAGACAGGGCCATTGGAATCGAGTCCATTGGATTACTGAGTACATATCTCTTCTTTTTACGATCTGAGACCATCACCGTCGCGCGATCACCTACTAACAAACGGTACAACCGCGTGTAACAACAGCAGTTCCGCTTGCAGGTAAAATGAGCGTCGGCGACGAGGAAGAACGGCAGGCGTTCCGCTCGAAGGGCATCCCGGTCATCTTCCAAGACGAGCTAGAGGAGCGCGGGGATACGGAACCCGTCCACAAGAGCCCCGTCATCATGCGCGAGGAGAAACCTCCCCTGTTGCCCCCCGCGCCCGGCTACCGCGCCGACGCGCCCTACCGGCCCCCGCCCCCCTTCGCCGCCGCGCGCACCCCCCCGCGACCCAAGGCCACGCCCACCTACAGGAAACCACCCCCGTACGTACCGCCTTAAGACCTCCTGAACCTTTAGCATAGCGAGTAGTGTCGAACCTTAGGCAGTTGTCTCACTGACGGTAAACGAGTATCGACGATTACTCTGTTAGCATAGCGAGTACCGAGCTTCGAGGTTCGCAACTTAGGCAGTTGTCTCAACGACACCGACGAGTAAACGAGTGACTATCGGCGATTTTCTGGCTAAAAAACATTTATTGGTCCACTTCAGTTACAGTTCACAAAAAAGTAGTAATGACATATCATACTATAAAGGATGAGTAGGTATTACGTATTATAAAGGTCGTAAGTTAATACATTACCAATCGGCGATCCGCAATCGAGCAAAAGATATACATTCCGTGTAAACAAAAGATATAATGCATACATGAATAGTTGATCGCTGATCGTTCACACTGCTGACGTGTACTCGCTTTACAAGTTTGTAGCTGAGCGAGAGAGCTTACAATAATGACACTCGCTCGGCGATACTTGCATTGGTGAACGACTAGCGTCAATTCTATTCCAAATTTACATCGCCAGACGCCCAAGAACACTCGCTTTGATAGCCGAGCGACAATTCGCCGTCTCGTTTCTAGCTGTACTCGCTTCTCGCCCATCGTTGCTGGTGGGACAACTGCCTTAACGCCGGATTCGCGATTGTTTAAAATTCAATTGTTAACTTCGTATTTTACTAGTGCGTCCTCGTTGACGACTATTTTTAATGTTTTTGCGATCGTTGCTCTTTAGGATATCGGTGATATCTCTCTTCATATTCTAACATTTTGGCGTCTTGTAACTTTAACTTCTATTTTCGAACCGGTCGGAATGAAACAGGGAAACGGTCGCATCAACCGAAACACCGAGAAACCGGTCCACAAATTCGTTTAAATTATTTTTGTTTTTATAAAAATACGAAATCCACTTACTAGTCGTAAAATTCGTTTGCCGCTTCTCTCATATAATTTATTAATGGCAGCATTTAAAATAAACAAAACGTATTTGCCTTGAGTTTTACAAAGACTTGTCGTTTTACGTTAGACATACGTAAATACATAGCGTCAGCATAGCGTGCATTTATTAAGAAAAATATATTAAAGTAAGTAAACCTCGTCAAAACAAGGAATTGTTCACGATAAGTGACCACGAATTTCTTATTAAGGTATCGTCACGAAATAGCTCGTATTATAGCTAACAAGGGTACGATATTGTTTGTTTCAATTAAGTAAAACTGGAGACTTCGCGACGAAATGACGTACGTAGTGTTATTGTTGAAGTAGAAGATGTTACTTTAGCTTAGGTATTTGATTCGTGAGATCGAAAGTACGTCAAATAATTAAGAGGGCGTTATTACTTACGAGTTGCAATTACCTCTCAAGAATTATATTATGGAATCTTCCATTCAGAGACAGCTCGATTTATTAGGCAGCTGCTAACATAGTCTATAAAATCAAATTTCATATTATTTTTGATAGTTAATAGCAGCTTAAGCCCACTGCCAATAAAACTAATAAATTGCACCAATATTTAAAATCTTTAGATTACTCTATATTGGAATAATAATATAATTTACAACCATTTTTGCAATGAGTATGCAATGAATATGATGACATGATTGTCAATTATAATAATTTATTGATTAAAGTATTCTTTAATTAATGAAAGTGCGTGCAAGTTTTCGCTGTATACAGTATACAGCGAAAATGTCTACAAGTAACTGTATTTATTTCATTTGACTAGTTTCTTAATTGTTTCACTTATGCTAGTGAAGCCTTAACAGACCAAAATAACAGGTAATAAAGATGTTTGGCTAAACGTGTGCCATTGTTTGAAAGTTGTTATTTAATATAATTTTAAATTAAACATATCGAAGATGTAACATGTTAGCCTTTAGCGTAGATCTTCCATACGAGATGTATGTAGTGCGTTTGTATGCGGTATAAAGTGTATTATGTAGTGGAGGTGCTAGTCTTGATACTTGAGAGCCTGGTGTGGAAATGTTAGTATTATTATAAATCACGCAATATTTCTATCGACTTAACATAAAAGTAATAATTGACATAAGTCCCTAATTTTATTATCAATTTCAAAGGAAATTCCTTGCAATCTTGAAAATTAAACTTGAAAGCATTTTTTCAATTTTCTTCTATCCTTTATCACTGATGTTATATACTGATATAATATTATTGATGATATACCTACTGATAAAATATTCTATTATTCACCCAGGGATCGTGAAGTCTTGTTAATTGAGTCCTGAAAAAAAAACAATTGTATTGTTGTATTAGACGATATATTGTTCCACGTCAGGCTCTCAAAGCGCCGAAAATTTGAAGAATCGCTGTTACTGTGCATGGTTTATTCGAACGATTAGCTGATGTGTACACTATTAAAATAAAACTAACTTAATATCGTATTGAATTATACAACTGACTCTAGTTATAGGCTATGAATAGATATTTTTAAGAATAAAATATCATTTTGTACTTGTCTAATTAATTATTACCATAGTTTTAAGGTTAACAAATGTAAACTATAGGGACAACTGAACGAAATGAGCTAAAATCTTTTTCATTTGGATGTAATTTTTTCTACTGTATACTCATTTAGAGTCTTGCATTTATAGATCTTTTTAGCGTTTACTGATATACACTTAAACGTTGTTATCATCATAATTTTCTATTGCATTCGGGTTATGTCATAGGATGTACTTAAATAATAATGTCCACAGAAAACCGTACCATTTTCATTGTTCAACATAATGTATCATTATAATTTGCGGTATTTCGGTTTAAACATATTTCATTAAAAACGCACATTACATTATTTATGTAATTAATGAGCTTTTTATTTTTAAATAAATAAAATGGTCTAGTGAAATACAAGTTTTATTGAATACTTTTAAACTTAGAAAACATAGCTTATGTTTGTCATCTTAACCATGCTCGTATTCCCATTTTATATTTACATTATTAACAAATTCAACTTGCAACCTGGTTTAACCCCAATTTCATTGCTATGTTTATCTATCTATTACAGACGTACTACTTACCTACGATACGAATGAACGAATCGTAATTACTAATTGAATTACTCCAAACTAACTTAGTCATAAACAACATTTTAGTATCTGCAAAAGCTACATAAAATAGTATATAAGAATCGAGTGCAATCAAGCTTGAATAAACAATAAGCTCGACAGTGAGCTCGGAGAAGTTCGACAAAGCACACAGTACATAATTTTGTATTTATTAATTAATACAAAATTATGTACTGTGTGCTTTGTCAAACTTCTCCGGAATTGCATGATGTGACGAAACACTTTCAAATTCAATGTTTATTTTTACCCAAGTAAACGGTCCGAATCAATCTACCCGCATCTGTTGCATCATATTTAAGAGTTCAAGAAGCAAAGCCGGCGGTAGCTTATTGTCAGCTGGCAGCTTATTTATTCGCGCGACGATGCTGTCGTATGCGGCGCGCTCTGCGTCTCGGTAGAGCGCCGGCAGCTGTAACTCCTCGTACAGGCGCTTGACGCATCGCACGCGCGCCGCGTCCGCGCTGCCGTAGCTCGCCGCGAACTGCGCGCGCTGCGCCGCCGAGCACCGCTGCAGCGCCGACACCGCCAGCCACGTGCACTTGCCCTCTTGGATGTCTGTTCCCGCCTTACCCGTTTTCGCTTCATCGCCGAAGCAGTCGTCATAATCGTTCTGTAAATAGATATTCACTTAAAGTTCGAAGCTGATCTAAATTCACATTTCTTGTCACGTAAGGTAAGGTATGGTACATAGCTCATTATGCTGGTACATCTTATAGCCCATTGAATAAATCGCTCAAAGGGGGGTCTAGAATGCGTGACCGGGATCGTTATATTTTTTTCGGAAACATGTTCAGAATCTCAAGTTCACAAACATACTAAAAGTACTGGTCCTACACTAGGAGAACTGGCGGAGTGGGGGGAGGGAGGGAAAGGGCCCATTCTTGTTTTTCGCTTATATCTCATAATTGGTGCGTTCTAGAGAAAAACTTTCAAACAATAGTTGAAAGACCATAAAATTATCTACAAATTGTACTTAGGACATTTTTAAAATGTCCTACCATTTTCGAGTTAGGTACACCTTTTCAAAAATGAGTTTTTTAAACTTATTAGCTGCTGGTTTATAACTTTTTAGCTGGCCCGGCAGACGTCATCCTGCCAAATAAATACGCCCTACACATACCCTAACCCTACCTCTACCCTACCTACAAAAAAACCTTTATCGACTGCGATACCACATCTGCGACATTCAGAAAAAGCAAGGTGGCTTTCATAAAGCAATACTTAAAATCTGACGTCATCAAAAAAGCGTCCATGACCTATTACAACCCCTGCTTCTTTCAAAGTGAAGTTGAAGAGGGTGGGAAGGTTTGCTTTTTGGTATGGGGCATAAATGGTATAGGGCCCCAACTAAAGCAACCTCCCTCAACCATTACCGCTTGCAGTGTTTCATGAGGTCAGTGGCCAAATTACGCACCACGCACTCTAGAATTGCTTTATTCAATGGACTATTAGTACTAAGCTACGTGGCATAACAAGCATGTCACTTGTAACCTATGTAATTGGTTTGGTAGGGTTTGAAAATAAAATGATGATTCATTCATCAACACCTCATAAAAGAGGTATCACATCGACACAATACGGTATCAAATTAAGGTGAGAAATCTTCATCTACTCTGTCCTACCTTTAATTGTTGTAACCTCACCTGCATAGAAAATAGTAATGCCATGTCTACCAGAATATCTTCCACGTTGTCGAAGATTTTCTTGTCCGGTTTGTTAGCCAAAAGCAGGCTAGTATAGATAGGTAAGAATGTGTAGTAAGTTCTCCGATGCTTAGAATAAGTATTGTAATGCTCGATAGTGAATTGGCTGTAGTCTTTTGGAGGCTGCTCATACTGGCCCATGCATAAATGCCTCATGGTCTGTTAAAAAAGATATCAAAAACAGTTTGGTTAATGATTACTAAAGTTTAAAATCTAATGACGAGTAAATTTACAAAATACCTAACTTATGTACAGTCGGTAGCACGTCAAGTTACTCATGTGAACTATGAAAACAACTTGTGTTACGTATTGAATAGAGGCGGTCTTAGGCCTTTGCCACACTTGACGGAAAGTCCGTTGCGAATCTTCCACGACGGAACGCCAATACATGTTATTGCATATAAATTACAAACAGCGGGCACACTATGCGGAAGATCGGTCGTTTGATTCGTTCGAAAGAATTTCCGTGACGGAAATTCGGCGGCGGATTTTCTGTCAAGTGTGGCAAAGGCCTTAAGGTCAAAGTGGGGTAGGTACTCTGGACGTGCGGCCGTGTGTATCTAACTAAGTAACCTACCTCAAAGAATGTCTCCAGAATCTGAGGATAACAAGGGGCATCGCCAAAGTTTTCTTTCAAAATATCGAAGACCACTGAGAGAAGAAATAGAGAATCATTGATGGTTGAAAAAAGCCCGGCGTCTGGTAAGCGGTACCAGCACATAGAACCACGCCGAGTGAGAGAGTTGTCCGCCATATCGTCCAGTAGAACCAGGCTTGTCTGGAACTAAAACAAATCTTAAGCTATACTTAAATACAGGTCCGTGGACGAGATGAATGACTCACATAAGCTATCGAAATATCACGTGACTTTGTCATATTTTTTTTATTATTTACTGACTAACCGACGGAACACAGCAAGGTGCTTGGCGCCGGGCTCCGGTGGGAGGGTGGTAGCAACCAGGCGGCACATAACGGAGCCTACCACCGCTGATAGGATCGTTCTGCCGCCATCACAAACTGGAGTACTTATGTGTTGGCGTTGCCCGGGGTGGACCACTAAGAGGTAGATCCTTCACCATCCCCCAAAGAACCCAAACCTACATACCTACATTTTTGACATTTCGTTGGCGATAACGACTTTTGCTATAGAAAGATTGCATATCGTATGGGCCAGGTATCCCAAAAAGTATTATAAGCTGAAGCCCAAAAACGGAACACCAGACCCGAACAAACCCAATGCATAATTATTTTTTATAACTTAGCAATTATTTTCCCAAATATGTCCCATCGGATGACACAGTCGATTAATTTTTGTGAGCGAAATTTAATTCAAACCCAATTTAATTTTAGACTAAGCCTACATTTACGATTTTTCTTAGTTTTTGAGATATTTGTTTCAGGAGGGCCGGGCAATAATATTGCATTAAAAAAGAGGTAGGTAGATATGTCATCTCGCTGCGCGGCGATTCGTGTCAAATATCATAGTGTACAAAAGTTGAATGCAAAATTGAGCAAACTGCTCAATTTGAGGGAAGCATTTTCCGCGCGCTAATTACACATCTACTGCTTTTTATAATACACTATCATTGGGACCGGGCGCCCAAATCGTATAGAAGGTGCTTACTTATTGCGCCTACCGTTATAAAAAAAAACTCGCTCTTATGTTAAGATGTTCATTTTAAGTTCACTTCAAATCGAGTCACCAATTATGTGGACAGAGATTTAGGTAGTAATCTATGACTGCGTAGTCGGAATGAAAAGGCAGTTTAACTAAATTTTGCTGTTGCCTTTAGTATATAACTGTACCTACTGTAGAAACGTATCATACGTGTTAACCCAATAATGCATTGGACAGAACTCATTTTACATTGGTAATGCAAAAAATATTGTACTCTAATGAACAAATTATAGTTTAACCACTTACTCATCACTTACTATTTTAATAAAACAAGTAAGTCCGTTCTTTCTTTGCGTGTCAAACATTGTAAACGATCTTTTCAAACTAATACTGGTGAAAAAAATAATTACTAATAGCTCTAAAAGCTGCATATATTAAACGATAAACTAGCATATTAGATTGTAATTTTTGTGTCAATCTTATTTTTAAATGAATAATTTCGTTCAAAAGGAATGTCACGATTTTTACAATGTTGGACAAGCAATGAAAAACTGATTAAAACACAATTTTACGGATTACTTCGTGATTTATTTACATTTTATTTAAAACCTGACGTTTCGAACACTTAACAGCGTTCGTGGTCACAGGGAGACTAAGGTATTATTTGTCAATCACAAAGTCTATATCACCAAGGTTTTATAAGCGGTACGTAGATGACACTTTTACAATTTTACCCACCAATAGTGTTTCTGCTTTTCTTAATCATCTTAATTCAACACATCCAAAAATCAAATTCACTATGGAAATTGAGGCAGACAGTATAGTTACTGAAAAAAACAGTACAGTAGAAAGCTAGTGCTTTCTTAGATATTTTACTAACTAGGAATCCGGATCATACCCTTAGCCACACAGTCTTTAGAAAAGCCACCCATACCGATAAATATCTCAATGGTGCGTCTCACCATCATCCTTCACAGTTAGCTACCGTGGGCAAAACTTTGTTTCAGAGAGCGAGGGGCATTTGTGACGGCCGACACCTGGCTGCTGAGCTTCAACATGTAAGGGAGGTAGTACTACGGGACAACCAGCTTCCAGTACCACGTCGTTGCAGACCCCGTGCCAAGCCCTTTTTTTTACGTCAGGAAATGCCTTACGCACCGTACCTCTCCGTCGGGGAACGGAGAGGCGTGTGTGGGACTCCCCCGGACTCGGGTATACCCACTAAAACCTGACGACGCCCGCCGCATCTGTTGGCTGTGACAGCAGAGGCCGCGGTATCTCGACAGTCCCGCGGCCCCCGTGCCAAGCCTACGACAGTTGAACGCCAACCTGCAGTACTACCATACATGAAGGGAATATCTATAGGGAATATCAGGGAATATCTTGAAGCGTGCTTCAA
Source organism: Pyrausta nigrata (assembly GCA_949316185.1). Taxonomy (NCBI): domain Eukaryota; kingdom Metazoa; phylum Arthropoda; class Insecta; order Lepidoptera; family Crambidae; genus Pyrausta; species Pyrausta nigrata. The sequence continues at coordinate 8,702,025 of OX438951.1, forward strand.
TCAAAACTTACTTCAAGCTGCAAAAGAAGATTAACCAATTCCTGCCACCTGTCAAGTGCAACATACCTCTTCAAGATGCAGGGGTGTACAGACTGGAGTGTGACTGTGGCCTCTCCTACATCGGGCAAACAAAGCGAAGTATAGGCGTGCGGATAAAAGAACATATAGCTGACGTTAAACATAGACGGCACACGAAATCTGCAGTGTGTGAACATGCCTTAGACAAACCCAACCACTTCATTTGTTTTGACCAACCAAAAATACTTGCTAAAGAACGGCGTTTTATTCTTTGAATGCTACGTAAAGCCATTGAAATTAGAAAACATCCAAATTTCAATAGGGAAGATGGTTGGAAAGTTCCACCGGCATGGGATCCTATTCTAGCAAAAACCAAAACAACACCTCGCAGTGCAAGATCTCAAGACACGGTTAGCTCTTTCTGCGTAAATAGGAACGTAAATTAATATTAATGAGTGACGGTAGTTTAATTTTTCAAAACTTTGTGATTGACAAATAATACCTTAGTCTCCCTGTGACCACGAACGCTGTAAAGTGTTCGAAACGTCAGGTTTTAAATAAAATGTAAATAAATCGCGAAGTAATCCGTAAAATTGTGTTTTAATGAGTTCAACAATTCGCGTAAACGTAAGAAACAAATAAATGAAAAACTGACTTTACATGCATAAAGTTTCATCAGCATTATTAACTTTACTGCAAGAGTGACAGCTGACCTTGCATGACGACAAACAATTAAAATAAATATCCTTTCATTGTTCTGCTATAGCCTATGGCATTTCTTTTGGTTTTGTAGTTGATCTACTACATGCCTATATATTTCTTACTTAAAATCGCTGGGTCTAGCTAAGTGCATGGTTAAACGTAACTTAGTATTAGGTAGTAGGTATACCTACATATATATGCCTACTTTCTTATTCAGTGTTAGATGATACCACATAAGTAATAATTTATCTTACCCGTACGCAAAGAATCGAACCCAGACGGATAGTTGATAAGATGACGGCTACTACTACAGCTACAACGTTTACTTAATTTTATTAAGTGTCTAATCTAATGTTTAGATAATATATTCCCTAAGATTATCTGTATTCTCTGAGTTGGTTGACCACGGTATAGGTATGCATTGGATTTTGGATGTAATTTGAAATTTCAAGGATAGTGTTGATTAATCCTTTTTTTACCAACGTAAGATCTCAAACTCACCAGTTCCACACACCAGCCAAGTATTCGCGCCAACCGCAAGGTGTGTTCAGTTAGTTTTTCTGGGTCCTCCAACATTTGGTAGGCGCGCACCGTCATCAGACCTCGGGCATTGTGGCCGCCAGCAGAATTGTACTCCATTAGCTGAGAAATCATTTGTCCATGGTAATCGTTTGAGTAATTATTATGATTATCCTGCTTCCTCAAGTGCATGCAATAAACTGCGACAAAAACTAAACGGTATTTAGTCACAATATTGCAGTTAGGTACCTAAGTAGGTACTAAGTACAATTACTGTGTAACACTATAAAAATGTACCATCGTTTTTTTCAATAAAAAATGTATGGTCACATGTGCTAGCCACTGGTACATACCCAATGAAGAAGTCATAGTATTATTATAAAATGTTATCTATCTATCTAGATCGATCTAATCCTATCTTAGATAGAAAATAAAATAAAGTGCGGGCTCATTCTTAGAATAGAGGTAGATTGTACCTATGTATTCTAAAGGTGGGTTCGCTGCGCTGCGCCTTGTTTTCATGGATAGCTAACACCTAACATATTTTCATGACCAAATTAGGGCGTGGCCTACTTGTTAACTAACATGTTTGTTTGATATTTATGTTTGCCGAATCAAATGGTCATCCTCACCTTCGGGGGATGCGGAGGTCAGGTTGGAGGGAATATCATTCATCTCGTAGGACTACCTACTATTTGGTGCAGAAACACATCTTATGAAATCTTTAGAGAACTACACTTGATTTAGTTCTGTTTTCCAATAAAGCGGAATAAAAATAATACTTTGTAAAAAACCGTCCAAGTGCGAGACGGACTCGCGCACGAAGGGTTCCGTACCATTATTTATATACAACATTAGACACTATATTATGTCTTTTTTTTCAGTTTTAACAAGTAGGTAGCTACTTCATCTTAGTCACATAAAAGAATTTATTTTTATAACTTAAGCAATTATTTTAAAAGTTTTTTCGAAATTGAATTAAAGCGAAGCGAAGGGATTCGAATCCCTTAAAGGAAAGGATCCGAATTAAAGTTCATTTTTTCTTAAACGGAGCATTAAATCGAAAAATTGTCTTAAAATCGTAAGTCATTTCAAAGACCACGATAGTGTAGGCGACGAAAAAATAATTCATCTCCACTTCACATGTAGGGGAGCTACCCTAAAAAAACATTCTCAAAATTTTATTCTACCACTTTGTCGACGTAGTTAGTAGGTAGGTACTAGCGGTCTCTTTGCAATACAGACAGATGGACAGGACTACGGTGGCTGTAGGTAGACCCTAGAACGCCAAAATATTCTATTAGGTGGTACTCGAAAAGCGCTGTGGACGTCCTGTTTGCTAAACATGTTAGTAAAACAATGTTTTGTTCGTAAACATGGCGCAAAAGGCCCACCTGAATAATAATGAGCTTGCACCTGCTTGGACTTTTGCATCACGTGATTTCACGTTGTATTCAATAAGCTTAAATACAGCGAACTTGGCTACCGCCACGAAATCTGTGTAAATTGTAAATACCTATAAATGCTGAAATCACAAGATGTTTCGATGGCACAGTTAATACAATTTCATAAATTTTGTTAGCGATTGCCAACTTCGTTGTAGAATAAGTTGATTGGTAATAATAATAATAATAAGTACCCTATATCGTAGTAGGTATAAATAGGTAAGTAAAATATTTACCTTCTTTAATCGTCTGGCAATGTCAGGTGTTTTAGCAAACTTTGGACTATTGACAACACCTGAAACTATTTCTGGGAAGATTGCTGCAAATTTTTCCTTTTCCAGGTCAAAGGATGTTAAATGTTCTGTAGACTTTCTATGGATAAGACAAAGAAACATAATTATAGAAAAAACGAAACACCCAACTACATGTTCGTAGGTAGGTATAGGTAGGTTCGTCGTTAGGTGTTATGGGATTGAATTATGGTAAAAAATCGATTGGACGTAATAATAAAGTTGAAAGTAGCGCTTCAAATAGATAGTATTACCTAAGTATAATGAATACAACTTACTTTGACTTTTTTGAACTATTGATTTCTTCATTTGTTAGCTCCATATTGTGTCCCTCCTCTATATTTCTTTCAGGATTAGGACTATGTTTTGTTGTATTGTCTTCGTCGACTGTTTTGTTCTCTTAAGGTACCTATGGTAGGTAAACTCTGATAGACGTGTTTTCGAAACAATTGCTTTAAACAAATAAGAAGCGCGCACGCTGTGCTTAAGCGAGTCGATTCGAGTATGACCTACCTACAATGAAGTAGGTACTTAGGTACCTAGTTATTTCTTCATGAAACGTGCGTCATAGTATACGAAGCGTCATGAGCCAATTAGTCCTATCCTAGTCACAAAAACCCACACCACACACAACAAATCCACAGAATTTACTTTTTACCTGTTAAGTTCCGACCTTCTTTTTATATAAGTAATTTGAGAAAAGGTTTTCTTTCATGTAAGTAGGCCATCTATCTTTCATCCTCGAGCGCGACTTCCCCGGGCGGCTCGCAATTTCGACTACGGCGGCCTACTCAACAGAGACTAGCTAGCTGCGCGGGACATATTATAGTGCACAAGTGTGTGCGCAATACACAGGTGCCCTCTTTGTTTCTTCACTCTCATAATTCGGTGAGACGGCAGTCCAACATGACCGTAGAGAGATCAGGCGCAGGACCAACGGCTTAACGTTGACTGTCTCGTTGGTCTAGTGATCAGCACGCTGGGTACTGTCCACGAGGTCCCGGGTTCGAATCCCGGGTCGGGCCGAGAGTGTTTGAGTTTTTCTGTCTTGAAATTACTCAGACACAGCTCCGGAGTCAGTAAGTTGGTGGTGTTAACACCCCGTCCCTCGGAAAGCACGTTAAGCCGTTGGTCCTGCGTCTGATCTCTCTAACTATTATATACCTAATCTGCCACGGCTATACTTAGGTAACTACTAGGATTTACCTTTCATACCTTTATCCCTTTTTTAATTTTCTAGAAGAGAAATGATTTTAGGAACTCTATTCTATGTTGGTATTGCCTCGTGGTCATAAACTAACTTACTTACATATTTTGTATTGTAGTCTAATTAAATGGTGTAGTAGACTGGTGTAAAAAGCATTTACTTCTATAAAACGTCGTCCATAAGTTTCCCTTTAACTTAGTGACATATTTGTTTTTTTACTAAATAAATAAAAACCGACCAATTGCGAGTTGGACTGGCGCACGAAGGGGAACCCTCCCCCCCCCCCCCCCCCCCCTATATTTGTTTATATTTTAATTTAATATTTTTTTTAAATATTAAATTAAAATATTACAAGCGTCTACCTGTTGCCAGTGTTATAAATATAGAGCAAAAAACGTCACAGAAACACGTGTGTTGTATTGGAGCCTCCTTTAAATATTTATTTTTATTGCTTTATTATTTATTTTATTCTGTTTTTAGTATTTGTTGTTTTAATAGTTGTTATTGTAAAGTGTTGTCATGGTCTTTGAGGTCAAGGGAAGAAGCACTGAGAGCTTCCCACCTATACAGTTAAACGGTACTGCACTGCAAAGGGTGTCCAAGTTTAGGTATCTGGGGCACATATTAACCACTGACCTCAAGAACGATGATCATCATCATCGAACGGGAGCGGAGGGCGCTGTCGGTGAGGGCGAACATGATTGCCCGCAGGCTTGCACGCTACTCTCACCAAGTTAAGCTTACACTCTTCAGAGCATCTCTTTCTGTGAAACATCTATACCCAACGAGCCTCTGTAGGCTCGTTGGGTATAGATGTTTGCTCCCTACGAGTGCAATACAACAACGCCCTCAGGGTGCTTTTGGGGCTGCCCCGCTTCTGTAGTGCCTCAGGGATGTTTGCAGAAGCACGCATAGACTGCTTCTATGCGACAATGCGTAAAAGATGCACATTCCTGGTGCGCTGGGTGCGGGCCAGCACCAACAGTATCCTGAGCATGATTGCGGACAGGATGGACTGTGCGTACATGAATCGCTGAAGCGCAATTTCTCACGGGCTTGCGCTGAAGTGAGTCATGTGTTTTTAATTTATTATAGTCTTTTTGTTACTTTAACCCTGTTTTTTTTTGTGCGGGTATCGTAGTGAATCGCGTTCGATGCAGTGTAAGTGTCGTCGTAGTGAATTGCAATTAATTCAGTGCTGGTGCTATAGTGAATCGTGTAAAATTCAGTGTGAGTGTATTACCCAGTGAACGACGTTCTAATCGGTGCAGATATTGTAACGAATCGCGTTTATGTCAGTGTGAGTGTAGTAATAAACCGCATTTTATTAAGTACACGGGGGGTCGCAGTAAATCGCGCTTAACTCGGTGCGCCGTGCGAGTATCGTTGCGAGTGTATTTAATTTGGTAATTTTCGGCAAGTGACGATGCTAAAAGTCTCATGTGTGTGCTCGTAATCAGGAACATGTCCAGCCCAAGAGGGGAACCACAGGCAAGGCCTGCACTTTCAATCGATACGATATAAACCCAGAATGAAGCTTAGCACGCAGCTAAGCCACCTTATAGAGATACAAATTTGGTGAGATCCTTTCATATTGAAATATAAAATAATACACAATATTATCAACAGAGATCCCGACATTCATCATAACACAGATACCTACATCCTATTTCGCTCATACCCTTAGGACACAAAACTAGAACATAAGCAATTATGGTTTCTAGCCAAAAATAGTCAAACACTTAAAGATTACTTAGGTTTAAATTACAAAGTAGCAAAAACATTTACACCAAACCTATCACAGCAACTAATCTTAATAAAGAAAAATCTAATATTATATCAGGAACCCTGAATCCATACTAATATTATAAATGCGAAAGTGTGTCTGTCTGTCTGTTACCTCTTGACGCGTAAACCACTGAACCGATTAAGATGAAATTTGGTATGGAGACAGTTCGAGCCCCTGGAAAGGACATAGGCTACATTTTGTCGCGATATAAAAACATTAAGAGTGTGAAATGGGGGATGAAAGTTTTTATTGAAAACCAACTCTTGCGGGCGAAGTCGCAAGGAACCACTAGTATATTATACAACTATAATACCTTGCCATTATAGTTAACTTAATCTCCCCATGCATTAAACATCTAGAAAACCATAAAATAATCTATAGCTACGCAAATTACGCAACGTGAACTTGATGAATTCCCACAAATCTACGTAGAGTAGATACCCAACAGGCATTAAAGATTGATAATACCGTCCCTAACAGTTTAAACGAGGAAAAAACGTAACAAAAAGCACGAATACTGGGAATCTACGGCCGTGTACCATAAAACTAAAATATCTGTACCGCCAAAACACATTTTGGCAAAAAAAAAACATACAATAGTAAGCCTAAGCGCTTCGCACAAATAAAAAACTTACGCAACACGTGCGTGGAAGTTAAAGCTGTCCATCATAAAATAAAGCACCGCTATGCCAAACAATAGCAACAGGCCTTAGAATTAATTGTAAAAACCCCGACAAACTATCTAAACGGCTGGATACCAATAAAACAATGGATACAAAACAATAACCATTTCACAGTACCGTCCCTAAAAAGCGACCCTAAAATTACAAAAAACCGAAGTCTAAAAACCGACACACGTGTACCATAAAACTATCCCATTTTCTCAGTTAAATAGCAAAAAGAAAACTCAACAAAGCAAAATTACTCTAGTTGGGACCGCTTACTAAAAAATAAAACACACCAATTAACGAGAATAACTACTATATTATTATGATGTTAATAGGGCCTACTATGAGCTAAACGCGGTTGCAATCACTTAATCGAACAGTTCAATGTTAAGGATTTCATTATGAAAGGATCATTGTAAAAGAGTGCGGAGTCATAGCAAGAATCCACCAAGAAAGTTCCCAAAAAGTTCTTTAGCTTTTACAGGGCATGACTATAACGAAGTAGATCAAATTTATAAGACTCTACTAAAGCCACATTCTACATTGCGCAAACCCTTACATCTTCCATAGTGCACAAGGTTACAAACCAAGAATATTGAAGATTCTCATACATCCCTCTAGTTCAAGACTTTAGGTACTACAAGCGTTGCCGAAAAGATTGGAACAAACTACCAAAAAGATGAGAAAAGCTGCACACGAAATATTCCAACTAGATGAAACAGATAAGCGAATCAAACCACAGCTCTACAACGTCAACACGACTGAACTAAATGTATAGTAATAATAAATAGTAACAAAAACACAGAAAACTCCGAAAGCCGTAGGCAGTACAACGACCAAATAACAGGACCAAAGAAGTTTTTTGTTACTCGAAAGGACTGTTTGAGAGTTTAGGCAGTGGATTACACGTGGAGGGCGACAATGATAGGTGGAAAATCAGTCAGGTCTGAGCACTTATAGTTAGGTACTTGCCACATCCGCTTTCTGGGTTCAGGTATCACTTCACAGGCCACAATCACTCGAAATGTCTGTAAGGAGCCTCACAGGATACACACGCGGCGAAAGCGCTCTGGTCAGTCTAGTACATGGGTCATAGGGAACGTCTCGATGTCGACTCGATCTCCGGGGTTTCACGGTACGTTTTAAACAAATAAAAATAAGGCAGGTATGCGTGTGAGTGTGCGCGGCGTAGTATCAATAGGGTACACAAACAAATCAAAATATTGTAGTAAACATATCGCCCGCCCTAAACACGTCAAGTGTTTACGAGAAGGTTAGGAAGCCAAGGGAAAGGAAGTTCACTGGACAGGAAGACGAACTAATTTCGTCAAAGATCTCTTTAGGCTACCGGTAGGAGTTTTAACATCTACCACACGAACAACTTGGTCTTGGCCAGGGTATAAATTAATAATGTGTCCACGACGCCACTGCAAAGGGGGAAGGTTGTCATCTTTTATGAGTACTAGCTCACCTACTTTAGGAGGATCACAAGGAGAGGTCCATTTATTTCTAATTTGTAATGTATTTAGGTATTCTAAATGCCAGCGAGACCAAAAGTGCTGGGTAATTTGTTAGATTAGCTGAAACCGTGTAAGGCGATGCAATTTTACGTCTTTATAAGGGTACTCCGGAAGTGCAGTTAAGGGTTGTCCAATTAAGAAATGGCCGGGAGTTAACACTTCGACATCATTAGGGTCCGGAGAAAGTGGGCACAATGGGCGTGAATTTAAAACTGCTTCAATTTTAGCAAAAACAGTGGTCAGCTCTTCAAACGTAAGGGGGGTATCGCCTACTACTCGTTTTAGGTGCGATTTCGCCGATTTAACCGCAGCTTCAAAAAGACCTCCCCAATGAGGGCAAACAGGAGGATCGAAAACCCAGGATATGTTTCGCTTTGAAAGCTCAGAACCAATAGCCGCCTGGTTTTGAGACAGGAAACACTCTAACTCTTTCAGGTAATTGTTGGCACCGATGTAATTTCGACCGCAATCGGATCGGATTAGGCGAGGTACACCACGACGCGACACGAATCGGGAAAAGGCCGCAATGAAGGCTTCAGTAGTTAGGTCTGACACAACGTCAAGGTGAACGGCTTTAGTAGAAAGGCAGACAAATACACATAGGTAACTTTTCACTAACCTTTTGTTCCTATAGGCCTGGACTTTGGTAAAAAAGGGTCCTGCAAAATCGGTACCTACACCGTCAAACGGTCTAGCAGCCGTGACGCGGTCTTTAGGTAGGTCACCCATGAAGAGTTGAGATACAACCGCCTTGAGACGATAACAGGGAAGGCATTTAAAAATCACATGCTGAATAGCTCTACGTGCAGACAAGATCCAAAACTCTCTGTTTAACATGGCAAGAATTGCATTAACACCTGCATGAGCATTCTCGCGATGGTAATGTGAAATAAGGATGTTCACGAAATTACCATTCTTAGGCAGAAGAAGGGGATGGCGCGCATCAAAGGATAGATCGGAGTTTCGTAATCGACCTCCAACTCGAATCAGGCCTCTGTCATCTAGAAATAAATTTAATTTTCTCTGGGAGTTAGTGATAGGATCGCCACGCCGTAAGCGATCAAGTTCATCAGAAAAGGAGGTAAATTGAAAAATTTTCACCAAAAACAAAAGGGAATCTCTCCGTTCCTCAGGGCCTAGGTAGGACGTGAAAGATTTAGGAAATAAAAACCGCCTTAGGTAACAAGTCACGTTTATTGCTTGTTGAAAGAACTATACCGCTCTAATAAGAATGAGGGATCCGGGGTAGGAACATTGGCAGAGACTACTAAACAACGTAGTCCAGGGAGATCACTACTTGGGTTAGGTTCCGAAATACCGGGCCAGTTGTCAGCAGACTGCGTCAACCACAAAGGTGAAAACCAAAGGGAGTGGTCGATCAGTCGGGTGACTGACATACCTCTCGATGCACAGTCACTAGGGTTCATGTAGCCTGGGACGTGCCTCCATTCACTAGATGTAGGACTATTATTAATCTGGTAGACACGATTAGCCTCAAAAGTCTGAAGGAGGTGACGAGTGGTTTTTAACCAACACAACAAGATTTTACAAGCCGGACTTAAAAAATCCATGATGAGGGATAAAATAATGTTCCCGGGTCGAGTCATATGAAGAAAGGGACATATGGTTTAGGTCAAGGTACTCGCGCATAAAGGAAATATATTTCTCTCAAAAATTAGGATTGGCTTGCAAACGCTTCTCAAGATTATGGAATCGCCGTAAGGCATTGGTTTTAGAATCACCGAGAGGTGGACGATCATGAAGAAAAGGAAGTGTAACCATAAATCGACCATCGCTTTCACGAGTGGTAGTTGCTTTAAAAAAGGTTTCACACTCTATATCCAAGGGGTTCTGTAACTGGAGATTGGGGGGCCTCTTCGATTTTCCAGAATTTTTCAACTATTTGGGACAGCGAGACTCCAGTCATGGGGGGTTCCAAATCAGTAAATCCTCCATAAACAGGACCACATAGGACATAACCAAATATCGTCGAGATAGCAGTAAGGCCATCAGGGGACACAAACAACTCGGACCCTAAAAGGCGACCAATGACGTCAGCTCCAAGAAGTACACTTATAGTACCAGGTTTGTAAAATAAAGGGTCAGCAAGAGGGAGGTGCTTAGTACAGGCAATTACACCTTTAGGCAAGTCTACCTCTGGGAGGGTACCAGCAATCACATCAACAACTATTGCACTAGTGGAGATTTCTGGAAAGACAGAATTAACTGGCTTAAATAAAAACATACATGCCCGGGGAATTAATCGCTTGAACATTACCTATTCCATGAACAGGAACTGGAGAAGGAATGATAGGTAAGTTCATGTGGTCAACAACAAACTCAGTAGTAAGAAGGCAGCACTGAGCACCAGTGTCACATAAGGCACGCGCTTCCACATAATATCCAGACGAGGTTTTAACATGAATCAAGGCCGTAGGTAAAAGAACGAGAGAATTGCGAGGTAAAGATGTAAAAGCGGGTATGGAAGGGGGGCTGCTATCTAGTCAGAACTGTGGGGCCTCATTGTACTTACGATGAAATGCACGTTCATCCTGGGTTCTTTGACCTAGAGGAGCATTATAAGTACGGTTACCGCTGGGTGCAGGTGGGGATCGCCCGCCCGAACGGGGAGGTGATGCTCTACGGGAATCACGAGGTGGCGGGGTACGAACACGGTGCCATTCAGTACGTGGGGGTGACACACGGTCTGTTAAGTGACTTTGTGGAGATTGCCGCGGTTGGTTAGAAGCTAAGGCCGCGACGTCTCGGGATGAGCGCTCGCGGTCGTAATTCACAGGAGAGGAGTCATCATAACATAGTGACGTGTGATGACTGGAACGGCGGCACGTACGGCAGCGATAATTTCGCGTGCATTGGGATATGGAGTGATTATCCAAGCATCGATAGCACAGTCGGGCTTCTTTTACAAAGGTAACACGTTGACGTGTAGGAAGGCGAATAAAATCGGGACATTCGCGTAAGTAATGCGAAGTACTATTACAAAGGTGACATTTAGATGTCGTCGCAAAAGTAACAAAGGCTCTCGCAGGAGGTGGGGAACGCGCGTTAGGTTTAGGCAAATGAGGGGAGCTCACAGTAGGGGGAGTAGTAGTGGGAGCTCACAGTAGGGGGGGTAGTAGTGTCAACGACAGAAGCACTACCTACATTGTCGTGGTGCCTACATTCATCCTCAAGCAAGGTAATAAGATGATCAAAAGTAGGGAGGTGATTAGGATTATCGCCATAACGACGTTCAAATTTCGATTTTAACTCTGAAGGCAGCAAGGCATAAGTGAACTAATAGGTATATGACCAATGTTTAACAGGAAGTTCCAATCTCTCTAAGCATCGATAAGTCGAAAGCAGCGGGTTTAGGAACGACACACGTAACCCGGAAAGTTTAGGCGTTATAATAGGGAGCATCATTATTTGAGCTATGTAGGTATCCGCTAAAACACGAAGGTTATGGTACCTACGTTTTAGGAGGTCACGGGCCACGGTTTAATTGCCCGCCTCAATCTTGAGGTGTTGTATCAATCGACGAGGTTCATCCGATAAGGCTCCTACTAAATAGTGTAGCTTCAAAGTCGGGGTAAGGCTAGGCTGGTTGTCCACCACGCTATCAAACTGGTCTATAAAACTGATCCAACTATCGGGACGGCCATCAAACTTAGGTATAGGTAGGTCAGGCAATTTACTAGCTGGGTTATCAATAGCCAGGGATTTATTCTCCTTGAAGGGGGTGCTAGTACGGGACGTCTCAAATTGGTGAGGTCGTATTTCGTCTAACTTAATTTTTAAGTCGTCTACTTTGTCCCTTACTACGCGCATCTCGTTCTTAACTTGTCCATATTCTTGTTCATAAATCGCAGGATAGAGATTACCTAACAGCTTGGAACAAGCGGCAGAAAACTTATCGCACATAAGTGGCAGGTCGGAAAGACGCGCTCGCATACGATTGGAGGAAAAGGTCTCAAGAACTCGGTGGGAATCATCAACCCAGTCACTAATATAACGGAGTTCACCTATAGCTTCACGGTATTCAGCTGTATCCGTGTAAAGTACGGCCCTTACGGTCTCGTCGCCGGTTTCGGTATCCGACATTTTATTTACTTTAAATCGCAAGAAACAAGGTAGTTAAATTAAACTCACAAAAGATTCCAATGGGATGCGTAAAGGAACAAATAGTAAGGGACGGCGCAGATGCACCGGGTATAGCAAACGTAACTCGTATACAACTCGCACGCTGTCACGCGGTAATGGCGTGATCAATAGGGAAACAAAGCGCTCGCGCACCTCACTTGCACTCAAAGGGTAGGTAATTAACGCGCTAATCGATTTAATCGACACTTATGTAAAAGGGGGTTGTACTCGAATGTTATTAAGGAATTTACTGTAAATAGGTTAGGTATATGACGAGACGTTTTGTTCAAATTACAAAGGAAAGTAGCAAATAAATAACTCTCAATTAAACAAATTACGTTACTAATAAGGGGTCCTAATAAAAAAACTACGCTCTGCTACCAAAATGTTTGAGAGTTTAGGCAGTGGATTACACGTGGAGGGCGACAATGATAGGTGGAAAATCAGTCAGGTCTCAGCACTTATAGCTAGGTACTTGCCACATCCGCTTTCTGGGTTCGGGTATCACTTCACAGGTCACAATCACTCGAAATGTCTGTAAGGAGCCTCACAGGATACACACGCGGCGAAAGCGCTCTGGTCAGTCTAGTACATGTGTCATAGGGAACGTCTCGATGTCGACTCGATCTCCGGGGTTCTCACGGTACGTTTTAAGCAAATAAAAAATAAGGCAGGTATGCGTGTGAGTGTGCGCAGCGTAGTATCAATAGGGTACACAAACAAATCAAAATATTGTTGTAAACAGGACTAAAGAAGCTCTTGAAGAACACCACGTGTGTCCACCAAGGCAGACCGCCCACCTCATCAACGCTCAGTCCTATAACGATACCCATCTCTACCTATATTCCTATACCAAGCTCGATGCATATCTTGTTGGTTGTGGCCGATGGGCTCCGGCTAGTCGGTCTTCCTCTCCCATCCCAGAGCGTGTCTTTCCTTATAAAAATCGTGCTATTTGGTGTGCCGGTTTTACCGGATCAGGCTTGGATCCTGGCTGAATAGCGTATCGTATCGTATCGTCTTTTTGTTACTTTAACCCTTACTAACATTAGCAAAAGATTATTGTTACTAACACTATGGATAAATTATTGTTTTGAGTGATAAGCATTCACTATGCAATCTAAATATTTGCACTTGAAAAAATGACCGCCAGAGGCGGGAATCGAACCCGCGTTCCTCGCATACCGGGCGATTGCCTAACCGCTCGGCCACCCTGGCGTTGGCAGAGCCTGTCGAAATTTTCAAGTGCTTCTTAACGCTGTAATGCCGCGTTGCTTTCATCAATGTTATTGGGATTACACCCTCAACACTCGAAAGAAATACTATTGCAAGTATTTAACAATCGAAAGATGAAGCTTGCAAATACGATAAATTATTGTTTTGAGTGATAAGCATTCACTATGCAATCTAAATATATTATTGCACTTGTAAAAATGACCGCCAGAGGCGGGAATCGAACCCGCGTTCCTCGCATACCGGGCGATTGCCTAACCGCTCGGCCACCCTGGCGTTGGCAGAGTCTGTCGAAATTTTCAAGTGCTTCTTAACGCTGTAATGCCGCGTTGCTTTCATCAATGTTATTGATGAAAGCAACCGCCCCGTATGCGAGGAACGCGGGTTCGATTCCCGCCTCTGGCGGTCATTTTTTCAAGTGCAATAATATATTTAGATTGCATAGTGAATGCTTAGATTTATCTGAATCTTTTTTTCTTTGAGATTCGGCGATCCTGTAGTATACTTCCTACTACTGTGATCACTATGACGCGAACTGGTGCAGAAATGTAGACGTTTGATAAGGATTGGAGAAATCTCGACATAAACAAACCGGGTCATAGTAAAATCTCTACATTAGAAACGGCAGTTTGGCTTCTGTTACGTTTGAATATTTGAGACAAGTGATAATAAAGATAAATCTTCGTTACTAAAAACAAGAAATTCAGAAAATAAAACGTGTAGGTTTTTTTTCTTCGAGGTCCCGCCTCTGGTAGTCATTTTTTCAAGTGCAAAAATATATTTAGATTGCATAGTGAATGCTTATCACTTAAAAACAATAATTCATCGTATTTGCAAGCTTCATCTTTCGATTGTTAAATACTTGTAATAGTATTTCTTTCGAGTGTTGGGGGTGTAATCCCAATAACATTGATGAAAGCAACGCGGCATTACAGCGTTAAGAAGCACTTGAAAATTTCGACAAGCTCTGCCAACGCCAGGGTGGCCGAGAGGTTAGGCAATCGCCCGGTATGCGAGGAACGCGGGTTCGAGTCCCGCCTCTGGTAGTCATTTTTTCAAGTGCAAAAATATATTTAGATTGCATAGTGAATGCTTATCACTTAAAAACAATAATTCATTTCTTCGAGGTGTCTAGGTGAACATACTTTTAAAGTCCCGAGTGTGGTAGGTGAGCTATCAACGGAATAGTAAAAGAAAGGCGCCTCTTTTTTATATTTTTTTGCTTGTAAACTCGAAAACTGCTGGTTTCATTTTAAGACACATTCATTTAGTTTTTTTTTCTATAGGTCCAAAAGCGAACAAGATATTACAAAGTATCTGATTTGATAACAAGTTCAAAAACTTAATTCCATATGCGGACAAATCGCGCAATACTTATTTAATATTTAAAACAAATAAAGGCGATTTTGCACATGTAATAGATGTAATTAAAAATAATTGCAAGTTTTTTTGTGTTTGTATGAATAACTTAGTTATATTTGCGGATGTTGAAATGTGCTATACACACGTAGAAATGGTTGAGATCACTAGCATAAACTGATATAATTCTTTAAATTTAACTTTATCAAGAAAAATGTGTTATTGTGTGTTTTCTTTAAATAGAAAAACCCTTTGAAATTAAGAAAAAAACTCATTTCAATTTTTTAATAACAAAAATTGAGTAATTAACCATAATGTAATTGTAAGAGAAATTTGATATAAAGGATAATACTGTTTAACCAAACTTAACGACAATGTATAAATAAAATGTTTTTATTCAATATAATATAACTCCTCCCCTGGCTCGAACACATGCGGAGATCCTCCTGGGTATGCTGAGGATCAAGTTATCAAGCATTTCTTGGGGTAACCTGTCCCATTCTTGAATAGCGGCTTCCCTGTGGCACTGTCTGGGGAAGTGGCTGACGGTTCCAAATAGCTCGCATAAGAGCATCCCACGCGTGCACTATTGGGTTGAAGTCAGGCGAGCCGGTAGGCCAGTCTACCTTGTGATGTCGTATTTTCGGAGAGCAGCATTGACTCATTGAGCTCAATGTGCGGGCGCATTATAAATATTAATATAATAATAAAAGTTTATTTATTTCCTCCACAAAAATTAGGCATTACAGTTAGGTTATTATGTAACTTAATTAGTTATGTTTAATCCTAAATTTTGTGCGAGGCTGGAGCCTGAAGTAGGTTATGAACAAAACCTGTTCTACAGGTCAACCAGGCCACCCTCGCAGTTCTTTACAATTCAATTTCTAATGAGCAGTGTTTATGAGAACGAAGCCAGAAAATAGTGATGTGATGTTAGGTTAAAAATTTTAACTTCACAAGTATCGATAGCAAAGTGGAACTGACCTACAACATATTCCAAGGGGCATAAAATCTGTTCGGTTTCGTCATAGTTCAAAGACTTTAGGTAGTTGGTGACAACTTTCTTACATTTAGACCTGGTAAGTGGGTACATAGCAAAATGTTCGTTTAATTTATTATAAAGATAAGGACCTAGGAAACAGAAAAAAATGTGTGAGAAAGAAGTTCGCAGAGTGATTTTTGGGCAAACTGAGCCAGTTCGCCTTTTGCCTCTCATCAGCTCAGGGTCATATTTTAATTGTAAGTGCTTTTTAAGACAGCCCTGAGGAAGTAAGTTTGCCTTGCAGTAAGCACATCCCAGTCCTTGTGCAGTTCCACAGTGGGGTAAAGAAAGGAAAGCCCAGCTGCGACCTTGAGTTGAGCTCGTTGCGCCCTTTCCACCGTTAATAGGTGCGTCTTATCTGCACCACCCCAAACAGAAATACAATATTCTAGTAGAGAGTGACTCAGAGCGAAATAAACCGTCTTAATTACCCTACGATTAGCGACATTCTTAAGGGATTTAAACACAAAGATGAATTTGCGCATTCTGGCTGCAAGTAACTCAATGTGGGGCTTAAAGCTAAGTGTGTTATCTATTAACACTCCCAGATGTTTAGTGCATTCAGACCGTTGCAACTCAGGGCAAAGACACTCGTTTGGAAGGGATTGACCACAATTATGGGCTATAACACCATAAGTAGAGGATGGTAGATAATTTGACCTCATGGCAAATGGAACATATTTCGTCTTAGCAACGTTGAGGGTTAATACATTATGCCTTTACCAATCGATAACCCTATTGAAGCCCTCCTGAGCGTTGGTCAAAGCTTCGTCTCAGGAGTCCCTAAACATGCCGTGCCGTGTCGTCAGCAAAGGTATATATAGAGCCTTAATGAAGCTGGATCTGGATTATCATCGACCAGTACAAATTGGTGCCCATGGTTTATTCCATCAATAGCAACTGCTTTATACATGTCTGCTGTCATGAAGCCAAGATACGGGATCAAAGGTGTTAGCTCCAATCATAATACCACCCTCATAAGGACACCGATTTCCCGCCTTGCTGAACTGTTTTTCTGTGGCAGTTCTTTGCCTTTCACGGTCTCCTGGTCTTCTCGAGACACATACACGTCGGTTATCTGGATGACTACTGATTCGCAATTCGTCAACGAAAAGACAGTTTTGCTAAATGTTTTCTTCTTCATCTCCTTCATTCTGCCGAAGCCTAGCCCACTCTAATCTCTGTCGTTGAGAGGCGCCTGTGCTCGTAATCCAGCCTGGTGCAAGCAATTCCGAATGGTCTAAGTGCTAACTTCAAGCCCAGAGGCGGCCCGAACTTCTGCTTTTATTTTAGTAGCGTTGATTGTTGGGCACAACATCATCGACATCGTGGGCACAGTAATAGGAATTATACTACAGGATCGTCGAATCTCAAAGAAAAAAAGACTCAGATAAATTTAAGCATTAGAACATGCAGTTTACGTTTGGTGTAATAAAACTGACAAATAGGCAAAACTAGCGTGGTCCCGCTGTTATGGTTTTATGTAAGGGTGTGCTACAGGCGTAAAACCATTGTTACAGTAGCTAAATTCTCGCATTTTATTAATTTAAGTCCACTTTTGAGTATTTTCCCGCCGAATTGGAATATTTCCCAATCTTTCCGTTTTTTCCCATACTTTCCCGTATTTTTCTTTTCCATCCCATTTTTTTTTTCCCTTGCCCATCGCTAGACTTTACGTTTACGTCCTGCAAAAGTTACTTCGTTCGGAAGATATCGACTAGTGAGGAAAACTATCGATAAACAAATGTCGATAATGGAAACGAGTGTACATGATTTATAATCATTTAAGTTATAGGTGATGAATGTTAAAAAGTTTTTAAAGATTTTATTAGTATCAGTTTTCATGTGTGCCATAATTAAGTGATAAATTATAAGTGTCATTACTTTTTCATACTTAAGTATTAGTACATTCTCTATTGAATAGAACGGAGCGCAGCGTACATGCACTCACGATTGTATACCCAAGAGAATTAAAAAATTAACTGTAGGACAAAACCATATAAAACAAAAGCTGTTCAGTGATCATTTATTTATATATTTTAATCTGAATCTGATAATGACATTAGGGTTTGTGTCACGAACTCGGAATCAGAACTGCAGCTGTTGTCGCCTACGTTTATCAAAAACGGCTCATCTACAATGCTGTCGTATCGCACGTCTCGATCTCAATCATCAAAACAAATTTTAAAGCATTATATTGGCAGTGGCAGGTGGTATTGGCAGGGCGGTAGCCAAATCACATTAAGTTACATCGACATGACCCATCACTAACATGAACTGTCATAGGGATCAAGGTTCGCCGGGCCGGGTATATATCCATATGATGATGATCATCATCATCATGATGATGATGTCCTCCTAGCCGATTTCGACTACGGCGGCCTATCTCAACAGAGATTAGCCAACTGCGCAGGACATATAATAGTGCACAAGTGTGTGCGCAATACACAGGTGCACTCTCAATTCCTTCACTCCCATAATTCGGTGAGACGGCAGTCTGACATGACCGTAGAGAGATCAGCGCTTATTATATCCATCAAAAGTCGTTTCAACACAAAGTGATATCGTTTCAACAGAAAGTGGATTCGGTGTAGGTGAGCGTGATACCATCCCTCGGTCTATAATAAATATCCGTGCTGGTTTGCAGATCTTAATATATGTGACTTTCTCTATGGCCAATAATATAGCCCAAGGTTAGACTATGAGTCATGTTGGTGTGAACCTGTGGAAGCACAGCTTTTTTCACGGCCAGCTTTATGTAGCTTTGCCACGAGTAAGCAGTGCACGAAGCCTGTTTATACTCGCTGATACACTTGACAAAACTTCCAACACAGTTTACAAATAAATTTTATAAGCATGAAATGGCGAAAAAACAGCTGTTTCCTACATTTTGGTCGAACATATCTATGGAACAGTTGTCATTTTCCGCGATCCATAGTACAATCACGTGTTTACGTTTCGATCACTAATAAAGATTCACTATAGGTTTAAAACTATTTTGTATATTTATGAGTATCTATACAATATTAAAACTTCTTCGTAAGCACAAAATGTTTAACACACAGCCAGTTACTACAACTATTTATCAAGTATTGTAAACAATACGATGTTGTGCAGCTATAAGGTGTACGGAAAATGGTTGTTTTGAATATCGGCAAAGGAAAAATTGGGAAAAGACATTATTATTATTATGTGCCTGTCGTGTCCCATTGCAGGACAAAGGCCTCCCTACCCTTTTCCTACTTTCCTCTAGAGGCTAGAAAGCTCGGAGATGGCATTAAGAAAAAAAAACTTTGCGAGTAAAATGTTGTTTTTATCTTGAAATAAGTATCGAGTTTATGTACGTACGTACATCACTAATCAACACTGACTGACACTGTCAGGCTGACAGTAGTGACAGTAGCAGTCAAAGAAAGCGAATAATTTGTAAACAGGAAATTATATTTTAATTTCTTTCAAGTCTAGGGTTTTTGCTAAGCATTTACAGTTAATTTAATAATACGAATTAAAATAAAATGGCAAGTGAAAAAGCAAGTGACTCTGGAAAAGTATTGGTTCCAGTTAAAAAAAACAACCAATTGAACCTGAAAAACTTACGTTTATCACTAAGATACAGGCCAAAAATCTTAAACCTAATCCTTAAAATGAGGCACTGCATTAGGAAAAAGAACCTGGCACTTATGAAATTGAAAGATCGCATAACAGATTTTGTAAGCAACATAACCTATAATAGCAGTACTTATTGAAAAACTACCGTTTCTCAATTTCATAGCTGATTAAATATTGTTATCTATCAAGTAGGCACTGAATACTGACAATTTAAGTAATTTGTACTATTTTTTTGACATAAAACAATTTAATTCCATTCACCTTAATTCTTTGACATGTTATTCCAGGAAGCTAAGAAAACAGGGAAAAAAGATTCATTTTCCCAGACTGAGAGTGAAGGTTTGAGTTTAATTACGAATGGGGATACTTTAAACCTAAAGATTGAACTGAAAAATGATTCTAAATTACATAGTTGCTCTGAACACAAGATTAAAGGTGCTTCAAACAAGAAAGGAGAATCTGGTTGGGACATAAGTAAAGATAGTGAAACAAGTAAAAGCATTGCGGAACAAGTGAAAGAAGTTGCACAGAGTGCAATGCAAGAGTCTGGAATGGTGTATGTTGAGTCAGCAGGCATGTACTATGATTACAAGACTGGTTACTATTACAATCCAGTAAGTATTTTCTAAGAACTGCTGTGGTATTTTCCTTTACACAGTACCTGGTATTTTAAAGGGGTCAAATGTCACAAGCCGCATAATTTTCCTTGTGTATTTCTTTTTTGTATAAACATTTAATAAGAAAAAAATCTCAGTATTATCAAATGTTTTTTCAGGAATTAGGTCTTTATTATCATTCAGACACAGGGTGCTACTATTATTACTCCGATGAGAAGAAAAACTTCGTTTTCCACTCATACCCGGATCGTAGTGCTATGGCTGCAAATGCTGCCTTAGCTGCTCATGAGAAAAAGAAAGCTAAAAAACATAAGAAGGTAAAACATTTTTACATAAGCATGTAATAACTTTATTTCATGTACCTACATTTATGTGTAAATAATTTCTAAAGCATTAGGTCATTTAAGATTTCTTGAACATCCTAATTTTTTTTGAATACATATTTTTTTCTCTAAATAATTCAACGTTCATTGTGAACTTTAAGACCTTATTTCTATACAAATTAAGCAGTAAAATGCCATTTAACCATCTAGATATGTTTTCAGGATTGGAAGACTGAAGATGACATAGAGAACCTGACGAAAAACTTATCTCAGGTTTCACTTCGAGGCCAAACCGCCTTAGGTAAATAAAATGCCTAAGTTGCTATCCAATACCAACGTAGTTATTGTATATTACAGGGCAAAGAAGATGATGGAAACCAAGAAAGTCATGCTAAGAGACGGAAAACTGATAAAAAGAAGAAAAGCAAGAGCAAAAAATCTACAGCTAGTGATGTTAAAAAACCAGAGTCAGAAAATGAGAGTCAAGTAAAATCTGATTCTGGCAATGATAACGAACAGAAAGTGGATGAAGAAGTTGATGTAGACAATAAAGAAAAAAAGGGAGACAGTGAACTAAAAGATACAACACTTGAAGAGACAAAAGAAAGCCTCGAAGATGGGGAATGCAGTGAATCAGATGCGGAAGATACTAATGGTGCTGAGGCTGAAGAAAACTCTGAAACAAGTACATCAACAGCTGACAGTGAAGATGACGATGGTAAATGCAAATACTGAGAGGACATGTTAACAGTTTAATAATGTCAGGTGTTGTGTGATGACTTGTTTTAAATATTTCAACATGAGCTTGACACATGTCTTACTCTTTTTGACGACTGCCTCTTTGGTCTAGTGGTCAGCATGCTAGGTACTATCCACGAGGTCCCGGGTTCGAATCCCGGGTAGGGCCGAGAGTGTTTGGGTTTTTCTGTCTTGAAATTACTTAGACACAGCTCCAGAGTCAGGAAGTTGGTAGTGTTAACACCCCCGTGCATCGGAAGCACGTTAAGCCGTTTGTCCTGCGCCTGATCTCTCTACGATCATGTCGGACTGCCGTCTCACCGAATAATGGGAGTGAAGGAACAGAGAGTGCACCTGTGTATTGCGCACACACTTGTGCACTATAATATGTCCTGCAGTCCTGTCCACAGTTGGCTAATCTCTGTTGAGATAGGCCGCCATAGTCGAAAACGGCTTGGAGGACATTATTATTATTATTACTCTTTATAATAATATTGTACATATTTAGTTTATTATTTTAGCAAAACCTTTTAGGCCTCCAGTTATGTTTTATCTCCAAATTCTAGTTGAATTAATCAGTTTTTCATCTATCTGTTATGATACTTTTCGTTTATTTTACAAGCCTTGCTGTGGCTTTGGAAACACTTAGCTTTTTGAATCAACTACCTTGGAAACTCTTTTCGAAAACTTGGGCACTAAAAATACCTATAATATTAATTGAATCTCTATAAAGTAGGTACTCTTATTTTTTTTTATCTTACAAACCTTCTTAACTCTGTTCCTATTTAGTAGTAATTTAATAAAATCATTTGTAGCGCTACAGTCCGAAAAGTTATTGTGCGACCCTCCTTCCAGACTCCTTTAAGACGCGCGGCAGGCGAGAAAGCGCTAATCACACGCGATTGTCAAAGCTAATCCATTCCCCGCAACATCACCCGTTACCCGCTGACGCCTAGCACGCCTCGCCCCCCGCACCTCTGGCAACCGCGGGAAGGTCGCCTTGTCGGACTATGGTTTCGCCTTAAGCACTTATTAGGTACACCATCCTATTTGTGTAGCATCCTACTTAGGAAACAGGAAAATGTAATCGCAGTTCACTGCTTAGGTTCCTACCTTCCCAGTTAGGAAGCCCGCGTCCTAACTAGGAAGGTGACTAGAGCCCCACTCTGTAAGACGATATCCGAACTTTCGGCTGTAGCCGTCCCTGTCACTAAAGCCAGCATGTCAGCGCGAGCGAGCGCGACTGCTAGACTCGAAAATACGGACAATGCGTTATCAGAGTCCATCCTGCCTGTCCATTCTACCTTCCTAGTTAGGATCCTAAGTTCCTAATTAGGAAGCTACAATAGGTTGCTGTAATGAGTGCTATACCCTTTGATTAAAAAATTATGTTCCTCAGATGCAGTGGCGAAGCACCACCCGCCGTGCATGCGGGTGATAGTGAAGGAGACGAGCTTGGCCAAGCTGAAGGTGGGCAGCTTGTACCTGGTGACCAAGGACGGCGGCACCGTCGGCAGGGAGGGCGACCAACACGCCATACTGCTGCGGGACCACAACGTCTCTAGGGTAAAGAATAGTAATAATATATGCTCATATAGGCAATGGCACGCGACTGTCGTAGGAAATCCCCACCCCCGCAACACACCCGTCCCCACTGACAGCTAGCATGCCACGCCCCCCGCACATCTGGCGACCGGACCGCAGAAAGGTCGCTCACGAACTCGTCGAACTATAGCGACCTGCCCCGGCTTTAAAAGGGAGTAATTTAAAAATAGGCGATGACACTCAGGAATAATGTAGCATTTTTATGGTGAAAAGTTTTTTAAATAAGTCCAGAAATTTTTGAGTTTATAGATATTGCGACTTTTCCTTTTGTGAAAATTATTTAATTTTTAAACACAGGGTTATTTAAAAAAAAAAAACTTTCTGGTGGTTAGTTGTTGTATTTGATACAACAACTTTCTTTATGGGACTTCTCTCTGGACTCTTTATGGGAAATGATAATGGCGACACTATGAAAACCGACGTGTTTGTGAAAAACAGCAACATTTGTTGTTAACGTCCATTGTCCATTATAACTGATTTTTTATTTCATTCTGTAAATTAAGTACCCATGTATCTCACTTGGTGACGAGACATTTTTTCATCTTTTGTTTTTGCATTTATTCAAAGTTTCTTTGTAGTTTTTTAGATAAGGTTTACGATATACAGCTTTTTTTTATTGAATAGTATCTATTAGCCCAGCAAATCTTGGTCACCCCGTTACCGTATAATAATTAAAAGCAACAAAATATTTTTTTGTTGTTTCCAGAACCACTTGGACATAAGATATGATGTTGCCGGCAGATCATACTTAGCAATGGATTTGGGTTCAAAGAATGGCACTATTTTAAATGGTACTCGCATGTCTGAGAGTCAAGTTGTGAGCAAACCTATGGAGGTAAGGAGATTGTTTTCAATCATTTTATACTTGAGTCGCAAAATAAAAAGTTAATAATTGTCAGTGAATTGTTATTTTTTCAGATAATTCATGGCAGTATTCTACAGCTTGGTGAAACGAAATTGCTCTGCCACATACATCAGGGAAAGGACACCTGCGGGCACTGTGAACCAGGCCTGTTGATGGAAAGTAAGATCATTTTATAACACAACTTCACAATGCAGTACAGAAACGAATAAAAAGTAATGGCTGGCTTATTGTTATTATAGATCGGCGATGTTTTAATGTGAGGGGTGTGAGATTATAACTAAGAATAAGGAAAATACAGCATGATAAAATCAGTTCTGTGATTGGTTAAGCTAATGCTATAGTCCGACAAGTTCGTGCGTAACGTTTCTACGGTTGCCAGAGGTGCGGGGGGCGAGACACGCTAGACGTCAGCGGGTGATGTTGTGGGAAATGGGTTTGCTTTGAAAATCACGTGTGATTGACGCTTTCTCGCCCCCAGCACGTCGCACGCACGATGCAAGTAGGGTCGAGCAAAACCGCCGGACCTTAACTTAAGAAGTTATCAAAACATCTGACAGTAACTGACAAACCAATAAGGAGTTTTCCAGTAGGTTCTTATTGGTTCGCTAGATGGCGCTAAAATTCTTCGAGGTAATGTACAGCGGCAGCAAGTCAGGTTACCTATTGGAACTAAGAAAACAGCTTTTATTACGTCAGGAATAGAGGCCTCAAGGTCAAGCCCAACTAGCACACAAGCAGCTTTCACCGCCATTATAGAGCTTCTTAGCGATACAATTGCCGTAGAAAAGCTCAAACCAACTCCTCAGCCTGTATAGCAACGTATTCTAAAGTCATTGGGCTCAATTCCAATGCGCCCTGTCTAAGGTTCAGACTCTCTCTTTATCTGCAAAACAAACGAAAAGAGACAGACTAAGATAATTTAGAAACGACAGACTAAACAGCTGTCCGTTGCTAAGGAAATTAGAGAACCCATAGACAATTTAGTAGGGATGTCATTCGATGACGACTAAAGTTAGAGGAAAACACGCAAAAACTTGTACGAATACGTTAGAAATCTCATCACTTAATTTGACGTTTCTAAATTATTGTAGTCTGTCTCTTTTCGTTTGTTTGATAGAGAAAGAGAGAGACTGAACCTAAATTTAATCTTAGACAGGGCGCATTGAAATTGAGCCCATTATACAGGTATGCGATACAGTGGCCATACAATCATAATCATTTACACTAACGGAGTTACAATGGTATCTTGTTCCGTCATTCTACAGGTAAAGGAGGTATAGTTGAGTTGTGAACACTCCTGTACCACTAGTAGAGGTATAAATGATGTTTTGGAAGGCGCTATAGGATGCTACTTAATCACTTTGAGTGGAAAAGAGCGTCTCTATAGATTCTTAAGGTCTATCATAGAGTTTATCACTACTCTTGTATCGTCATTACCTACAGTAGAGTAAAAGTTACTCTGTAGTAGTGCTAAAGGCGCTATATTTGAGGAAATGAACTCTTTTGTAGCGCTAAAGGCGTTATAGTAGTGGTTTTAATTACTTAAGACGATGAGTAATACGTTTATAGCGTTACTATAGCGCTTTGTCGTCCGTCGTTTAGTATACGTTGTCGTCCATTTTTTGTTAAAATCTTCGATCATATGAATAGAACAAAAACTTGGAAATTAATAAGAAATACTACAACTTTATGGTTTAGTTTCAATATTATTTATTAATAAATGACTTAAACATCTATTGGGAAGTTTTAATAAGTGTTTTTAATAAAATAAAAAAAACTATGTCACCAATATTATAAAAGTATTATAACACTAAAAACGTATTATCGTGTGGGCGCGTTAAAATCTAAGCGAAAATACATGTATATATTCACAGTAAACTGATACTCGCAATAAATATGGCACAGTAATAAAATGTTCAAACTTCAACTTTTGAGTTTATGTATTTGGAAAACTTTTGACAGACACCTTGTTTCATTTGCACTGATTTAAAGTCACAATTATTATTTTTTCATAAGTATTTAGTTTTTAGTCACACAATCGTGATCAAATACGACAAGAGCTGCAGAATAGCGTATAGCATAATTTTACTCTTCCAGCGTACGCCACACCTTTTCAAGCGTCATTGTACAACCACTAACGTACATTACCACTCTTGTAGCGTCATTATATGGCGGTTCTAACTCTTGTTTCGCTACTGTAGCGCGATTGTAGAGCTTATACCGTTATAAAAATGCCTATTTTGGGGTTAGAGTAGGGCTATAGCAGTATATACGGCTGCTGTATGGCTTATCTATAAAGCTAATGCCGTAATCCACAACCTCTTAACGGCCACTGTAGAGCTTCTTATAGCGCTTGTGTGCTAGTTGGGAGGTGGGGTAGTCTGACGTGCCGCCGTGTGTACTTATATTAAAGCGATAATAATGAATAAGGCAATGTAGTTTCACTCCTACAGTCAATGTCACCGCTAACCCTGATATTGTTTAACAACACCATAGCCTTTAGGAAAACCGCTTATTGCGCATTCAACATTTCATGAGCATGAACATACTTTTATATTTGTCTATAGGTCTTACAATATTTTTATGTCACGTACTTATCCAAACTTTCTTTACTAGCACAAGAAAAAGAAAAGAAAGTGGCGTACACACGAACGTGCAGTGTACAGAAGCAGCACCAACTAGAGTTGGCGAGACTGAAGAACAAATACGCGCCCCAGCCTAAAGCGATCGAGGAGACAGCGTACAACGACCGCGCGCAGGCCAGGCGCGCCACTGTCGGCTCCTCGCACTACGCCGAGAAGACGCAGTCCGCTGATGTTGACACGTAAGTAACAAATAAACGACCGTGTAGTGTGCAGAAGCAGCACCAACTGGAGTTGGCGAGACTGAAGAACAAATACGCGCCCCAGCCTAAAGCGATCGAGGAGACTGCGTACAACGACCGCGCGCAGGCCAGGCGCGCCACTGTCGGCTCCTCGCACTACGCCGAGAAGACGCAGCCCACTGATGTTGACACGTGAGTAACTAAGCCAATATAATAAGTAGAAGTACTTGTACAAGGTTAACTGCAGCACGGAGACGACAATTACATTTAATCTATGATTTAGTGTCATTCTGTCACTTTCTTTGTCCATGAAATAGGAAAGCTCGGACACGACAATTACATTTAATCTATGATTTAGTGTCATTCTGTCACTTTATTTGTCAATGAAATAGGAAAGGACGGCATGAGACTTGATGAATAATTAACTTTAATTTATGTCTATGAGTAAGGCAGTAAGGCACACATATCTACTAGGAAAAGTATGGTCACCTAGCCGTCATAAGCTCTAGGGCCCAAGTCTGCTAAATAACGCTAGCAAAATTGGAACAGAATCGTTATTTGAATAGCAAGTTTTTGACAGTTCTACTATGGGCCAAATTTCAAAACAAGGGCTCAGTCCGCTAAAATCCGCTAGCGAAATTGTTACAAAATCGTAATTGAATATCAAGATCTTGATAGTTCTAGTATGGAAGTATCGGCCAAATGTCAAAACATGGGCCCAAATCTGCTCAATTCCGCTAGTGAAATTGTAACAGAGTCGTAATTACATAGCAAGATTTTGACAGTGCTATAGTACGTGCCAGATAAACGTGCATAAAAGGTCGTTCACCTTGACATCTAAAACCTTGTGACACATAGCACTTGTCTCTCTAACTAGCGATTATTACGACTTTTGATTTTTGGGTTCAAGGTCGACTCGTACCGAGGTTCATTTGTTAGACAGATTCGTATCGCTCGGCTTATAGTTAGGGTCGCTACGCTTTGCATACTGGCGTGCAGTGGTACACGGGTGACGGTCTGCAGGGGTGACGGGTCAATTACTTTTTATGCACCGTTAAATGGCACGGACTATAGTATGGCACAAAACAAATGACAAAAACCCTTGCTATTCAATTACGATTTCATTAGAGTTTTGTTAGTTTAATTTGTGCTGCAGGCAGGCCGCCGCTTATGTCTCTATGTTCCCGAACTGACATAAGTTCGGGAACATATAGACGACGAGCCGTAACCGTTGTCCACACTATGCAATGTTCGTAACCGTAAGCTTGTCCATGTTGTGGTGGTTGGCCTACCGTCAGTGCTTTCGCTGTTCGTTTATTTATTACTGCACCTACAGTCAAAACATCCATCGGTTTGAAAACAAAATGTGAAGACGGCCGCAAGTCAGACAACCCTACTTTGACCGTGCCTCTATTCTTTATGTCATAAAAGCTTTTTCGTACTTCAAATGGGTTACCTGACCTGACTGTATATAAAGGTGTTTGTTTTTAAAGTCGAGTGGATTTACATAACCTGTGATGCGTAGCAACCGCGACAGTGCAGTGACATGTGAAATGTTCTTTGATATCACAGATTATGTTATTGGTTAAATGTTGCTTCTCAGCTACGTAGAGTTGGCCAATGGCCTCAAGTGATGGAGGGAACGGCGTACGACAGCGCTAAGAAGTGAAACAGAAAGTGTTCGAAGACCTCGTTTATTTAACTTTATAAAGAATATAAAAAAATCGTTTTCGTCATCATTGATATCCGCAGCACTTTTATAGCCGACTCTGAAACAAAAAAAAAACTTTTAAGTAGAGTGCTAGACTCATTGACACGCATAGCAGTAAATGTTATCCATCTGTTTCGAGACGGATCGGGCAAATTACCTATTACTTTTTGTGTTACTGTTACATTCAAGTTTTTAGGCTACATTAGACACGTTTTTCTACAACAACCAGTCAAGTGGGAGTCGTACTCGCACACGAAGGGTTCCGTACCATTTTCTATACAACTTTACACAGAATATTATAACTTTTTTTATAAAGTTAAATAAACTTTGTTGAAGGCGCAGTGAATAAGGCCCTGTAAAAGGCGTTTAGTGCATCGTGTAGAAAATAATTATATTCTATTGTATTCTAAACTTTCCAGTTCAAATTAAAATTAATGTAAAAGTTCGTTATAGTGAGTAATGTGGAAATAATTTTCTACCCTATCTAGAACCATATTTAATTTAGCACACGATGTACCAATCACCCTGTATATTGATTCACTAAGCATGTCATAGTGATTACCTCCGGTCCAACGTGTATGGCCAGCATCATATCGTAGTCGTTGGCGGCGATCTGTATGTGCGCGTGGCCGCTGCCATTCACGGTGACAGTCTTACCCTGGCAACTGTTGCCAACTTTGTTGCCAGATATCACGTCGCAATACGTGCCTGCTGGAAGGCATGTCTGGAAGGAAATAAGAAATGAACTTATTAATTCATACTTTAATAAATATTATAAATGCAAAAGTGGATATGCCTGAAAAGGTAACAGTCTCTTAAAGCTTAAAAAGCTAAACTGATAGAAATTGTATGAGTTCCGGGAAAGGACATAGGGTAGTTTTTATCCCAGAAATCATCCGTTAAGAATATGAAAAGGTAGGTAGAAGTTAGTAATCTGAAAATTGCGCAATTGAAGTCGCGGGAAACTGATATCTTATAACCATCCCAGATCTTTTTGAATTCTTTTCTAAGCAGGTATGTGACCTTAGTCACACTTATCACACATGATTGGTGCGAGTTGTAAAATCCGACAAGTTCAAGCGCGGCCTCCCTGCGGTCACCAGAGGTACGGGAGGCGAGGCATGCTAGGCGTGAGCGGGTGACGGGTGATGTTATGGGGTGTGAATTTCCTTTGACAATCGCGTGTGATTAGTGCTACTCGCCCCCTGTACGGCTTGCGTGGTACAAGGAGTGTCGCGTAAGAACTTGTCGGACTATAGACACGGTACATTTTTAGGTGAAACTTGTTGTCACACTGCGCTTTGGATGGTTGGCAACTTCTATCTACCTCTCTAATCTTCGGGTTTTTTTAAGCATCAGGTGATTACAAATCTATAGATTTTCGATCTAGATTTAGATATAGATTTGGGATGGGATTAAGATTAAACATTTCTAGAATGATAATTATTTTTATAACTTAAGGAATTATTTTGCAAAAATCAAATTGAATTTCGCTCACAAAAATTAATCGACTGTGTCATCCGATGGGACCGGTCGATTAATTTTTGTGAGTGAAATTCAATTTGATTTTTAGAATGGTTTTTACCAGTCGTGTGAAACTGTTACCCAGTTATAGTCTTTACTTTATCTGACCTGAAAGCTCTGGTTAAGGTCCCACATGTCATTATTGAAAGCAATAAACGCGTTGCCGCCCCTGCAGAACGCGATCTGGTTGCTGCCGTTGTCCCACCAGTCGTTGACGCCGGTGCTGCCAGCCGCGTTTCTGAACGCCACCATTGCGTAGATCTGTCGCCAGCGGTGCTGGCATACCCAGCCGTTGCCGCAGGTGTTATCCTGGAAAACCCCGATTCGTTCGTTTTTTATTATTCGAAATGGGTTTGCTCTTGACTCTAGACCAGAGATTCCAGACTTTTCTTACCAGAGCGAGCAATAATAATTCAGCACCTCAAATTTTGGGCCCCTTACCGCCCCCCTCTAGGCCTCCAGCGCCACACGGGGGGGCGTTATCGCCCACTTTGGTAAAGACTGTTCTAGACTAAGCCAGACGTGGCATAGACAGTGTCTGTTTAGCAATTTTAGTGATACCCATATCTATGTAGTTGGTCTTTGTATTTAAATTCTTTCTAGTCTCTAGTTCAGTGGTTCCCGTTTTTTTGGCGACGAGTCGCGACGATACTCTGACTGATTGTACTTTTTTGGCAGATCCCTATTTGGATAGCAAAGTTTAGATTTACCTTTATTGACTTCTTATTATTTGAATATTTTGACTTAACGAATTTATACAACAACGTTACGTTACGTTTCGCGATCTCTTACTGCTAGTTAACCTACTAAGTTGGCACACGATGAATATTGTGTAAAGATGCATTAAGTAAGTAGGTAGTTAATAACGTTTCTAAAGAAACAACGATTTCCAGAAGTAATAAACAAAAAAAAATCTTTGAAATAATACTTGTATCTGCATAAGACTTGGTTGGGGATTATTATTTGATAATCTAAGTAGGTATTATTTTAATAATTCTTTTATCGAAAAACAATTAATGCTTATTCGGTGTAAGATAAGATAAAAAATCGTTTGATACAAAATATTACCTACCGAATTGATAGCTGGAGAAATAATATTGCCTTGATGGTCCATAGGAGGGCCAACTTCAGAGTCCCAAAAGGCGAAACTGCTCATGACCTGTGGCTCCCCGTATGGGTGAGCTAGTAGAAACGCTATGGCTGCTCTGTAGGGCTTCCCTTGTTTGTAAGTTAATACTCCGCCGCCGCCGCCATGGCCTCTTTCATTGTCGTGGTTGTCGATGAATGTCAGTGAGTCGCTATGGGCCAGCAGTCCCCATTGGGGTCCCCAACTGACCAACCACCGTAATTGGTTATTCCCTCTAAAGGCATTGCTTAGTTCCATTCCTACTTTGAACTCAGTCACAGCTCCGATCGGAGTGTATTCGTCTCTGCTGATCGCTTCGCCGCCGTAATCGATCACTTCTTGGTAAATGTAAGGGCGAGCGTTGGGAGGAAAGCCATGTGCTGTGTTCAGGTTCTTCAAGCGGCCGTAGATTATTTGGAGGTCTTGAGGCCACATGTGTTTTGCTGCATCGATTCTGTCGAGAAAAAATCAGTTTTCGAAATCATAAAACATTTAGTATATTTCGTTTTGTGAATTTTAAGCGTTTACCTAAATCCAGCGACACCATAATCAATAAGCTTGTTCATGAACTCTACGATCTTGTTGCGAACGTGTTCATCAGCTTGGTTCAAGTCCTTCAAACCGACCAGCTCACAGTTGCGTACCTGAAAATTAACCTCGTCAATTATATTTATCTAATCTAATATAACTTAAGTGGCTTCGGATGAGTGGAATAAATTATTCATGCTATTCATTTCTATAGACGCATCATCTGTCGTGAAAAAATCTAAGGGCATTGGTTTCTCCATTAGTCAATAACTGATTAACTGCTAGGCTGTGCCGGCTCTCTTATATTTTTACCGTACGCCGTTACAATAACTACTGACTTGCTTTCTTGTGTCTTTTATAGGAAGACCTACAGTCTTATTTATTTACAATTGGCGGACTTAATGCCTTAAGGCATTCTCTACCAGTCAACCGCGTGGGAATGCAGAAAGATAATCAGTGGCGAGACATTCAGTATTGATACACTTTAAGGAAAAATTTACAAAATACTGTAAAAATAAAAATACTAGATACATACATACAGATATACGTGAAATAGTCTTCTAGTGTATCTACTCACCCTCCAAGCGTTGTTCATGTAGTCCATACCGTCGATGACGCAGTGGGGCCAGTTGAAGTGCTCCCTCCTGAAAGGCACAGCTGGGTAGTACCAGTCGTGGAACACGGCTGTGTTGCCGGCCGTGCCTACGTTTTCCGGAGGCTCACCCGTCATATGATTGATAACTGCGTCCACGTAGATTCTGCACATTAATATAATATATGCTGTAATAGGTAACACCTTAACATTAGCCTAGCTACACTATGTCGCAGTATACCTGGCCTCCAATTTAATCTAATTTACTCTGAACCTGTTGTATTTAGAATGTCTTAAACCAGTAAGTAGCTGGTAAGATACTCTCTTCTATTTTATTATGGTAATGCGATATTTTTACCGTATATTGGGGCATATCTAAGCTTGTTTTGCTAGTTTTGTATTAAAAAAAAACTTTTAACCAAAAAACTTCCGTAAATACTGTTTTAGACTTTCAATAAACTGTTGTGTTTTTACCTGACTCCAACTGCGTTGCAGCGCCTCACCATTTCTGCGAACTGCCTCTCGTCTCCCGACCGGGTGACCAGCTCGTAGGACAGGGGCTGGTAGCGCTCCCACCACGGCCTGTTGTACGTCCATAGCACTACGTTCTCGTTAGGTGGCGAGATCTAAACAAAAATACCGTTAAGAACAAATAGGCTGCAAGCATCCTATCATTTTAGACATACATTTCTTGAGAAGCAGATATAGGGGTCTCTATCAGAGCCAGAAGTCGTGGTTACATAGCTTTAGGTCTGTCTATTTATCTTTGAGCATACTTTATATTTCATTTTCCACGTAAATACAGTAGGCAAAAATTATTTTCGCGTCCATAGCGGGGATTGCGTCCGCGACGGGTGGGCAAGGTAATCGCGCTGCGAGTTCTTAGCCTAAAACGTCAGTTTAGGAGGTCAAGCTTTTAAGTTACTGAACCACTGACCACAAATAGGAAGTTCAAGCTGTTCATAAAACTTACCTGAATCCCGCCGAAACCCTTAGGTCCAAGGAACCGCTCGCACTCCGCAGCGATGTCGTCCCACTTCCACTCGAAGAGGTGCACGTTCACCGACCGGCCCGGTGCATAATATGGGTTCTTGTAACCTGAAGCGGTGACGGTGACCACCGCCAACACTATCAGTATTAGTTTACTCTGGAAGCAAGACAATTGTGCTAAGATGATGCAGCTGCGCTACGGACAGGATGCGTCAAGTCTCGAATTCCTGCACTTTGTCTTCGTTGCTCGACTTTTTAGGCCTTAGAAGATATAAATGCAAACCAATATAATTGTGAGCAAAACCGTAACCTGCCAAGCCTGCCCAAGGTCTGTAACCTGCCCAAGGTTTATAAACCCCACACAATAGTAAACAATGGGCATGTAGTTAGCATAATAATAATAATTGTTAATAAGTCAAGGTAATTAATATTACAAGCAAAATTAAAAAGTGAAAAAGACGGGAAAACAACACGGAGTCTGCCTCATCTAACGAAAAAAGGTTGTTTTTTTAAGCTACAAGTTAATTACTGCTTTTATTAATTTGCAGATGATAATAGGCAATAACAATTGATTTACAATACATAATAATAAAAAAAACTAACCATTACTCCTACTCCGTGCACACAAATGCTTGTGCTATACACTGCTAACGTCCAGATTATTAATAACATTGATTACCTTATCTTTGATAAAGCGACCACCAATGCGAGAGAAAAAAAACTTATCATAATCACATCAGATTGTTGACAGTTGAAATACTTTTTATGACCTGGTTGTTTGGGTTTTAGAGTTGAATTCCTAAATTAAAAACATGATAATGCGTGACTATTTCTTTCAGGACACTCCAAGCCAATACTGATGTCCCGTAGTTTTTCCACGTAAAATGGGCGCGGGTTCACGTTGTTTAACTAATAATACAAATTGTACCATTCCCTATGAACATTTATGTAAGGTTTACCTATGTGTGGTGTTCAATAAAGAGTATCTATCTATCTATAGTTTCTCTAACATGAACTATTTTTGTTTCTACAGGTTCATAGAGCCAGAGAACAAAGGGTTCAAGCTGCTGGAGAAGATGGGCTGGTCGAAGGGCGAGGGACTTGGCAAGGACAACCAGGGCGACACCGAGCCGGTGAGTACAGACGATGCACGTCAAGCTAAGCACTGCGGCATCTTATGCAGTTGTATAGGGTTGATTTTGCACTGTACATTGCTCATTGTCAACTTGCAGTGTATGTTCTAATTAAAGCGAGCTCAGCAGCCATTCTAGAACTTATTAAGGTTATATTTTTGAGGACCAATACCTAGCGACTAACAGAGCATTATCAATAGCGTTGTACAGGTCCTCACGTGTGCAGTTGTAGGCATCTGTACACGTAGGCCACGACAACAGTGTAGAACGACGTAGAGTCGTAGACGCATACAGATGCAGTTATTACACTTAAACGTCTGAAATGCCAGTAAGTTACTTTTTGCAACATACAGGATACATGGTGTCTCATAAGTCAAGGTCAAGCCCAAATAAGGAGATGGGTTACCAGGTATGGAAAAAATATGTGTCACGTATTCTAAAAATTACAAACTTTTTACTTAAAGTCTATAAAACAGCTAGCCTGTGGAGCTTTTTGGGCACCATGACTACAAATATTTACTTTTCATGACTTTAGTGTTGCAATATTGAATAATGCTTATTTTAATTGTAGTTCGAAATTAAAACACAACTACCACACTAGTTTTTACGATATTTTCAAGATAATTTAGTTACCTCAACTTTATAACACCGTACTGAAAAAAAAAGTATGCCGCCATCTTGGCCAGTTAGTTAAATTGTCGGATCATTTAATCAGGATTTTAATTAAGCGGTAAAATACTTGACAGATAGATTTTTAAAATAGGTAAAAAATATTTTTTCTCTCAAACTCGAGTTTTATATTTCATCAGATTCAGTAATATCGATAGCCGCGAGTCTATCGATACTATCAATGATATCGATCCTATTTGTGTTGAAATAGGGATATTGTCGATTAAATCATATTCGATAAACGGGTTCAAGTCTCACCGGACGACACTCAATTTAGGTGTGTAAAAATTTATTTTCGTAAAAACTCGCATACAAATTGCTTCAGTTAGAAAAAAAATACTTAAAATAAATAGATAATATTCATGTTTCAGCACAAATAGTATCGATATCACTGGTAGTATCGATACAATCGATAAGGTTATCGATATTATTGAGTACAATGTCCTGTATACTTCTTAGCTAATTAGTTGCCATGTTAGGCACTACGAGTTCAATTGCTCAAATTTCATACCAATTAGCTAGATGGCATTTATGCCATGTCGTTGTTACATAAAATTAACTGATTTACTGCTTCCGTTCGCTCCTTATTCGTCTAGCCAATAGGCGCTAAGAATTCTTTACGACATAAGTCCACCTTTACCACTAACTAGTTGTGCAATAAATAAATAAACTCCCCAATTAAAATGAACTGCTAATGGAACTGGCAGCGTGGCCGTTATTTCATACTTTATTGTGCTTACATGAATGTATGTGTAGGACTATTATGATGGTACACGAGAATAACAAGTGTAATAGTTAAACTAGTTTGTGGCTCATAATAAGTGTTAGCGGGCTTTCACTAATAACAGTTTTTTGGATAATACTTTTTATTAAAAAAATAATTAAATGGAGAACGCTATGTCATTAAAAATGTTAATTCTAAACGTAGAAATTAGGTAATTTCTGTAAGAAAATAACATCTTTTAAAAACTGCAACAAATTGATAATCTATTTTTGTGCATGACTTATTTCTACTAGTATGAATAATGTACTAAAACATAGGTACTAATAGCAACCTCAGAGTTTTTAACTACGACGTAAAAGAGGGATGTTACTTATAACATCCCTCATACTTATATGACGGCTAAGCCTATGTGTGTCTGCCTGTCTGTGGCATCGATTTGAATGCGGTTTTTTGTTGCATTATTTTCATCGGCCTCAGGTTCTTGTTGATCGCGCAGCCAACTTGTTCTATGAAAAGAGTCAATGTATTGGTAGTTCATGGTTATCAACCATTACCTAGTTGTCGTGTTACTATTACTCGTAAGTGATGATCCTAACATAACCGGAGCCCGGTTCCATCGGTGAGTGCCAGAACTTTCTGGGTGAACTCGTTCCACCGTCGACTATGTTTACGCCACGTCTGATTTAGTCTAGAGTTAAAAAGAAAAAGAATTGAACAATGTATAAATGATATGACAACACTATAATGCACCACTCTTAAGATATTCTAACTTAAATTTCTTCAACTCGTAAAATTGCAATATCCTCAGTAGTTTTTTTCGTCTTTTTCCTCAAAATGAATGCTGTCCGGCATGTTTTGTTTTATTTATGGTCCGTATTAAGCCGTCAATCATTGTCTTTGAGAAAATCTACAAAATGAATTGTATCTCCATTTTGGCTGAGATGACTAATTAGTCCACAAGGCTGCTTTGTCGTAAGAAACCCCTAAAAACGTTTGGATAAGATTGAATCGTCTGCTGTTAAATATTAGCTTAAAATTCACACAATACCAGTTGTGTTTTCTACTATCTGTAGGTTGATGTTTTTTTCAGTATTAATTATTTAATACTTTATAGATCATGTTTCCAGACACAATAGAAAAAAATGTTATGACATCAAATTGAATTTCGCTCACAAAAATTAATCGACTGTGTCATCCGGTGGGACTCGAACCCACGTCCCTTCGCTATCCGGGCGATTGCTCGTACCAACTGAGCTATGGAGGACGTTAGTCAGCCGACGAATTTTTGTAAGTGCTTGCTACGCCAGTGAGCCGGCGTTCGATTTCATCAATACTTGGGGAATGTACCCGCATGTATCCGATGGAAATATTTTTACAAATATTTAACCATCAGTTAAGATGTTCAGCTTAACTTATAATTATTTTTATAACTTAAGCAATTATTTTGCAAGTTTTTACTTTACGCATACGACTAAGAAAATGCTTTAATCTCAAGGGATGAAAGCATTTTCTTAGTCGTATGCTCGAAATAGTCGTGTCGCTCGTGCAGTCGCTGAACATCTGCAGCTGATTACGTACGTACACCACGTTTAAGGATCGTTTAAAACTAATTCACCCTGGATACATGAAACAAAAGAAGTCTGTTCAAAAACTAAATATTTACGCGAAAGTCCCGTCTAACCTTTCATGGAAAGTCGACGCTGTAGGTGCAGGTTTTTTTCTCCATTGCGCGGACCCTAAAAGTGTTTTTATACTTTTTAGCAATAACAGGCTGTCTGTAGGTCAGGCGGGCGTGGGCCTACCTGGCCATTTAAAACAATTTACCCGTTTTTTATTGCGTCCCGTTTCACATTAGGGCCTTTAGACGGTGACTTTTAGGGCGGTTTTACGTTAGGCTATGCGAGCATTTTGTTTAATGCGTCTGGTCGCTTGCCGTCGCGTTGTTATGCTGTAATCGCTCCACGTAGACGGGGAATCAATGTGCCAATTATATTTCGCAGGACGAAAGGTCTTCTGCTCATTAGGCCTCGAAAATTATGATTGGTCCTGCCCACGAAGAACGTCGAATCTTTCTAATTACATTTAACATTTTTGGTATGATAAAGACCCTTTCGTGCCATAAGTACTTATTAGTAAAAGTTAACTAATAGGTGTCCAATTCGCACTTTGAAAATTAACAATTACCCTACATCAGTTTCTTTAAACAAAATTTTCTCATGTCCACAAACAATAACTTAACAATGATGGGTCATCCATTGAGTTTTATTAATGTGTTTTTAAAGCAAACAGACGGGCTATTCTGAATGAGTCACACACCTTTGTTTTTAGGGATTCGGGTATTTGCTGGACGCGGCCTATCAATCATGCCGAGAACCGAAGTAGGCCCCACGCACACTAAACTTAAACTTGCAGCCTAAAGTTTCAATAACCTTTATCGCATCATCACCGTCATTATTTCTTTAATGCATTAGGACCTCTTCTATTCTATATAGGGTTACATTGCAAAGAGTTGCCAAATTTTCAGAAGCGACTCACTTAACTTAATCAATACCTATCTAAATCTACCTACCTTAAGGTAGGTAGTTAGCAATTCAAAAAAAAATCTCATTTAATAAATTCCTATTCGCTGCTAATACACTCGGCCTACTGTTACGCTTCCTTGCTTCAAACGCATATTCTTCTTACTGCTGAACGTACGATTATATCAATTTTGGCTTTGTTGTAATTCGAAAAGGCAAAAATTCAGTTTTTTTTTTGGACACGTACTAAAATAAACAGTTCTTGTCTCAAAAACTACGACTAATGCCTTGGTTTCCTGCTCCGAATCCGAATTCTGTGTTATCTGTGTCATCATGTACAATGCAACGGCATGTGGATAAAGTTGTTTCTATATATATTTAAGATTCGGCTGTCTAGTGAGCGAGTATCCTTACTTAATAAGACCGTTTGCATTCCCGTCCCATTTTGTGCAACCCGTCCCGTTGTCAAACATTGAATCCGATATGTCTCTGCCGTATTAACTTACAATTTGCTTTGGAAATGCCAAACTGATATGTTGTCTCTGCAATTTATTGCTTTTGATCATCATTTTGATCCATTTCTAGTGGTCGTTGGTAGTGCATAAATAGAATGCAACTTTGTAGAGCGCAGAAATGTTTTGTGGGGATAAATGCTTGCTGTCCCTAAGAAGCTTGATAATATTATTAGTTTGTAATTAATCAGAACAGACTTTACTCTAACCCAAATTATAAGTTGTTTGACTAAACCGTACTGAATTCACCTAATTTTTGTACGTACACATGCAGTAAGTTTGTATTTAGATAACTTCATCTAAGAACACATGGCATGTTTATATTGTGCTACATCCACCTTAATCACGCATCCGTAATACAGAATGCAGTATTTTGTACCATGGTAAAACAAAAATAATAATATTTTTGTTTGCAACGTAAGAGCTGGTCACAAAAAAAAGTAAAAACAGCAATATGCCTACATTTTTGGAGCCAACAACACAATGTAAGGTTATTATCAATGTTACAGCAATTAAAATAAAAATTGAGTGAATCGTTAACAAAAATTTAAAACCGCTATAAATTGGGACGTTACTTTATACATTCGGCTTACAAAAATATTTTATCCAATTCAAGGACTGAATTTTAATAATTTTTTTTCGTTATTTTGATCACAAATATTTTTTATTCTTGTGTTAAAGTACAGAATATAACATAATATAGAGGGATCACTCCACAATTTCATAATTCAATACCAATTAATACATTTTATAACAATATTACTAGTGTCAGGGTTACTGTTGACACTGACTGTATGAATAAAATTCGGACGCATAATCGCTTTATTACATAACTAGCGTCGCACGGGTGCAATATGCATGTATTATACATATAAATAAACCTTCCTCTCGTACCTATCACTCTATCTTTTGCTGAATCAGTTGCGTAGTTTAAAAGTTTAACTTCATTTTATACTATGTAAAGAAGCTGCGAGCCTCGTTGCTTCGTTCATCCCTACGATGAACGAAGCAACGAGGCTCGCGGTGAGCGAGTATTAAACAAGTTGAGAATTTGAGACCGTCCCGTCCGAAAATGACAACCCCGCTGATTCAATCGACCGTCGAACCCGCCACATGTAAGTAGTTTACTCTAAACTACAAGTTAAGACAGTCCTAGATAAAGTCTTTTTTATAATGATAAGCATCAGTATTCTAATAGTAAAAATAGTTTGGTATTAGAATATGACACCAACCTGTATGTATGTATGTATGCGTAATCACTCGTGAGATCATTTTACTTTTTGTAACTGAGTAACTTATTTTTTAAATAAAATAGAAAATTAATTATGTAATGTTAATTATATCCCAGGATTTCAAAGAAATATGCAACAGAAACAGTTCGCGTGATGAAGTAACAGACAGAATGTCTTGAACGATTTCCCGTTTTACTTAGGTGGCGGGGTAATTTAGTCATTGCTCGTGTGTCAGCTCGCTCGAGGCTTGCAACAAAGTTGCAAGTGACTATGTTTTGCACTTCATATATTACCGCCCAACGAGCTTGCATGCCATGTACACTCCGTTTCAGAAACACGCGACATCAATAACGTTCTTAAATCAGCGGGAGAAGATCCAAAATTTTAAGTCGATGTAATTTTGGAACCTGCCACGTTATTGAATTTTAAATACCTAAGCTTAAATTTTTTCTCCTTGCTTTTATAAAATTAAGTGACCATCATATATTTGAGACTGACTATACATCAGTACATAATACCTCATTAACATGATAAACGTTACCGTATGCAATTTGTGCTTAATAGTATCAAGCTAATTGATTTTAAATCGTTTTGTGCGTCATGTAAAGTTGATGTTTCTGGTTTTAAAGGTATCGGGATCATAATTTTAATAACGAGAACCGTAGTCTGTATGACAAATTGGCTATAAAGCTACTTTATTATGTCTTGGTAGTTGGTTCGTTTAGTTATAAAGTACGTGACTGCAGCTTTTTACTAGATTGAAACTGATGTATCACTATTATAACAATTTCAACGAATTAAACAGAAAGTGATACATTTTGTGGCTTTGGGTTAGTAAACTAATGACTATCTATGTAGGTATATAATATATAATATAAGGATATCTCGTACATTAATGAGTAATGACTGATACGTTGTTTTGGTTGAACGAACAAAAAATTACCCCCTCTTGCTGCCATTACGCACTTCTGAAACTTCTTAAAAATATAAGAGTAAAAGCCATAGGTCATAGATATAAGAGTCAAAAATACAACAAGTCTGTATTTATTTTGTTGCATTGTCCGATGTTAAACGAAAAAACTCCCGACAGCTACCGATCCGCGCAATTTGCTCAAAATGTTGATGCGTAACTGATGCGAATTTTATGGTAATATTGGCATTCAGATTCTTCATTACATGTGTGTTTGGCAAAACAATTATTTATCGTTTAGTCCAAGTACTACCATTTTTAGGGGTTCCGTGGTCCTGACAAGGAACCCATATGGTTTCGTTATATCCGTCTGTTCTATCTTAACTGATATTTGATAACACACTGAGTAAGCCTAGGTAGGATTGCCTACTTATTTCTGTGCATGGCTACCTGGCAAGCAGTCGAAGTTGATATCATAGGTAAGACAAATCAGTTGAGATACAATACAACTCATTCGGTTATCGATAGAGTGAAGGTGATGAAAGAAAATTAATTAAATTAAAAATAGCTATGAACACTATTCACACTCGTGAAACCTGCACACTCAGGTGACTGAATGTGTAACCATGATCCAAAACCTGGTCTGGTTCCCGTGTTAACAGTCGCTCCACTGTAATTTCCTGATCTGCTACATCCTGGATCAATCAACCTGGTCAGCGGACCCTGGGCACTCGCGTGCAAGTGCACAACCTTGATAACGCTAGGAAGAAAAGATATGAACACTATTCGAAAGGTAAGTCATCATAGGCATATTTGTTTATAAATTATATTTGATAAAAAATATGTCTCATCGAGTTATCAGATCAGTGAAAATCGATTTTTTACGGCTCTTAGACCATTTAATCCTAGATATCCTCGTCACTAATTATTTTCAGAATAAAAAACAAGAGAATTGTTATATATTGTGATAACGAGCTATTACGCAACCTTACGCTGCGTTGCCCAAATCGCACTTGGCTGGTTTTCTCGCCAGCACCAAAATTACATAAACTTGAAATAAACTTTAATATCATATACATTAATTTCGACCTTAAACAAAGTTTCAACGGCAACGTGAGCTCGACTTTTATTCTATTCTTTGATGAGCACCGGACGAAATGTAAAACTACATTGTTGCAACTTGCAGCAATATAAAATAAAAATATTTTTTACATGGCCAGACGAATATTCCTTGGACATATGAAAAGTGAGCGCGGGACGGGATTTTATTTTGCAAATAACGAGCAGCCCACGCTTACTGACAATAAACTTTATTTTGGGACTCCACAGCGCAGTCCTAAAAAAGCAACCCTTTTTGCTTTTGCTGAAACATCTTTTAACCGGTCGGGAAGGCACAAAAATTATAACGCGAAGTTTGAAAAATCACGCTTACTCGCAGAATGGCGAACCGCGGCACGCCAAGGTCCAAGACATTTAATATAAGTTTGGATACAACTGATAACTCATTTACAATTGTCTAGCTACTCTGCCATTAAATTACGTTCGTCAATATTGGTCATTTGGTATTTTTAATGTGCATTCCATAGACTTGTTTGTTGTTACATTACCACTAGCTGTTGCCCGCGACTTCGCAAGCATAAACTACTATTTCTGTATCCTACAGGAACTGTGTTTTTTTTTTCGGGATAAAAAGTAGCCTATATGTTATTCCAGACTGTAATCTATCTCTGTGCCAAGTTTCATCCATATCCGTTCAGTAGTTTTTGCGTGAAGAAGTAACAAACATACAC
Source organism: Pyrausta nigrata (assembly GCA_949316185.1). NCBI lineage: Eukaryota > Metazoa > Arthropoda > Insecta > Lepidoptera > Crambidae > Pyrausta > Pyrausta nigrata. The sequence continues at coordinate 8,744,501 of OX438951.1, forward strand.
ACTCACAAACTTTCGCATTTATAATATTAGTGGGATAAATCATAACTTTCGTATTTTTTTAAAATTAACTTTGAATTTACAGTTCCAACCTATATAGCATCATGGCTAGCAACTATGCTTCCATATTACGTATAGAATTAACAACTCTCAGTTGTTTGTGAAGTGCTAATAAGTAATAGGAGATCACGATTTTAATAACCATTATCATTTGTGATAATTATATGGAACTGCGTCTGAAATCATTTTAAGAGCCGTGAAAATATGATATGGAAACGATCTCACGGTGTGACTACGCGTTCAAAGTATGACCGTAGTAAGTCGCATGTAAGGCTAAGAGCTCACGATCTGTTTTATTATTACACCTGTTATTACGCTCCTACTAAATCAATGGACCTCTAGTATTTTGATTGCAATCTCTTTGTTCTGTACGAGAGTAGTGGTGTAACATTTCAACAGCCGTTTATGGTTTTCCAATAGTTTATAAATTTTCTCGAAAATTGATCAACCGACTTACGATTCTTTTTATCTTCGTCAAGTCTGCTCAGTCTAATAGCTTTTGCTCAAATGCTTGAAAACAAACGGGCTAAAAATCTTGTGGTAATCGGCTGGCAACTTGAACATCTGCGGCTTGGATGTCATTCAAAACCCATTGTCCAACCGCAGACGGTACTGAAATCTCGCCGTGAGTTCCAAGTCTTATGGTGTGTAATTTAATGAGACGGAGGGATCTTTGCAAGTTGCAACAATGTTGCGGGACACGAATGTGGCGCATTACAATTATTACAAATCTCCAGTCCACCCACCACAGTTTAATGTGCTCGGTTTGATCGTGACTGAAGACTTATAACGAAATTCCTACGTGCCCTAATGCTTGAAATTGATTATCTAGCTGGATAAAGCTTCCAAGAATCCAAAATGCTGTTTCCTAATACAGCTTCAAGCTTTGGTTTTGACGTTAATCCTAAATATGTTTGTTGGGTCTATTTTATAGTAGGTTGTATGGTTTACTTTGTTTTTAGATGTTAGGTGATTGTTAGATGTGACTTTATTTAAATGTCATTGATTGATATCAAATTTACAGATATTAAGTCTTGATGCCGCTCGCCTATCAGAACATAAACCTTCATTCATACGAGTTCAATTAAACTAAGATTCCGGTAATTTTGCACTATAACTATTATTTATTTATAAACTTTAAAAGTGGACTAAAGGTGAACTTAATGCTTAAAGCATTCCCTGCCATCTGCTTGATTTAACTATTATGTATTTTAATCGGGATGAAAACCTGACCTAGCAATAGCCAAGGCGACTGGCCAAATCATTATAATAGGTAATCGTGGTCATTTTCATTATTTTTATGTACATACTTAAATTGAATAGTTGAAGAGCGCTGACTATAATATTAATTTTACTTCAGTTTGTTGTTCTTTTTATGTATCTGCTGTTTTGCACTCGAATTACATTTTATTTGATTTGCATAATCACTCAAAACTCAGCTGAAATGTTTCGTACATGTTGTTATTTAAATGCCCAAAGAATTTGTTCAAAGCTTGTCATTGCTGTAAGCAATGGTTGTTTCCAGTGGGCTAACACGCGACAATCGGCGGGCCGCAGAATAGGTAATTAAATATTCGAGTGCAGCGTGCAGCCGTCGCGCAATTTGCATTGTGTCTGGCCACATCGGTTGTGAGTAGGCTCGCCACGCTCGGAGAACTTGGGCGGATAAATTACATCACTAGAAGACGTTTATGGTTTTTTCTATTAAAAACGTAAGTGGGCTCTAGATTCTATTAAAAACATAAGTGGGCTGCAGACCTGATACTAAATTGTTTGGACCTTTACAGTCGACACAGCATATTCCATTCAAGTTCATATATTATAAATGTTTTATATACTTTTTAAGTCAGTAAGTAGTATGGAAACGTTAAGTCTGTATAAACATGTAAGCCAATCCCTTTTCTCGAGTAAAAGATAAAAACCATCAATCTTTGCGTTTACGAGTCACCAGAGAAATTTCCAAAATCATGTTTCAGATCTTAATTTTTGACCCTAACAGACCGAAAACATTTCTAAAGCCTTTCTCATAGCTTTAAGCCAATTGGGAGCTAATGATATTTTTTTTTACATACAGACCAGTAAATAAATAAGTAGTTAAGTAGGTACACCAGCGGTCTGGTTCGCGTCGGCTTCGTAATTAATCTTAACCTATTTCGCTTTGCTGCCTGCTACTTAGTTGCCACTTACTTGCCAATGCTACTGTTTCGTTACTGTGTCAAGTGACACTTCTAGCATTTACCACACATGTTTTTAACTAAAATCTTTGAGTTCTTAATTATAAAATGTTGTACATATTATACTATTTGGTGCAGGTGGCAATAGAGAGTTTGACTTCTGTGACCTCTCGGTTATCTCAAGTGAAATTGACTTGAGTAATCGAACTTTGCACACAGAGCGATCGGTGAGAAGTCCATATACTCTCTGACTTCTCTGAATAACTGGAAAGGTCCCTATTTTGTTTGCCATCGAGATGGTCGCCTTTCTTCCACATGATAAATACTGAGTTAAAGGGCTATTCAAATCTTAGCTGTATCCGCTACTGCCCTAGGTATTTGGTACGACATTTTCGCTGCTGTCGCGAAACTGCGTCCCACAGGGCACCTTTTTGGGGGGGCCAAACTTGTGTTTTGAAAATGGTTTTTATTTTATCACAAAACGGGTGACTGTAATGTAGTATATTTATAGAATCAGTTCATAAAGCTCTTTCATTTGATACCCCACACAACTGTTTTTTTTAAATTTATTACGTCATATCCCCCCACTGCAGAAAAAACCAAATGGCTCTTCTTACAATGGTCTAAGGGTTTAGAAGGTTCACCCTGCCAAAGGATACCTTTTGATCACCAAACGCTGTATATTGCTTTTTTATGTCGTGAACACCACCGACTAGTAGCCGATACCGCTGAGATCAGAATAGGTCTTAAAAGAATATGCCTACCTGGATGAGATGACACTGGCTGTCTATCTCCCGTAAGCGTGTAATTAAGCCCTAATTAAAAAAATCCATTCCAGATCAAACGGCTTTCGATTAAATTCTTTAGTTCATTCATAAATAAATAAAACAAATATTAGGATTTTTAAATAGAAAACTTATATAGAAGCAATCTGAACCTGCCTACTGAGATTACCATAAACGAAGCGGATGCACAAACGACTTATGCCAAAGCGCACTAGAAAGTGCCGGAGCCTTACTCCGAGTGCATCTGAATTGCCGATCGCGACGCGTCAATTATGCGATCAGCAAGCTCCGTATCTGATATACAAAGTGCGATGGCTCCTTGCCCACGTACACCAATATCTTCAACATTTTAAGGACTATATCCCGCCTACTAAAATGTGGAAATGTGTTTTTTGCGGCATAAAATACCTTTAGAGTTTCCCATAGCAATAAATCTTAAGAATTCGCTACCAAACATGATTTGTTATAAGAAGAAAATAATGTAGAGTGCTTAAAATAAAATATTTTAGCAACGTTTAGAGGAGTAACACGCTCGTCAAAATCCATGCTAGCAAAGACGGAAGCAAAACTTCAAGACTATAATCAAGCTTGCGCTTTAGCTAGAGCGTTCGCCTTAACCTTTTATACGACGCGCGTAAAACCCAAACATTATCATTTCCAATTATCAATTTACTGCAATGTATTTTAAAGTTTTTAAATGCAAACTACCTACTCGGTAGAATCTCATTTTATGCGTCTTTTAACACCCCTGAGTGCGAACACTGCCATTGGGCTGGCCTAAAACGGGCCGGCCGTAGGAACGTGCCACTTAGCAAAAATATTTACGGTCGCCTTTATCGAGTCAATTGCACAGTTAAATATGTAAATACAGGGCGTAAATGGACAATCGGTTCGATTCGGATTTACTAGTTAGGGATCAGTATTTTAAGATCATAATGAAGCCAGTGGGGATTACAGTTTATTAGGAAACTGAAACCCTGTGATATTATTGTTGCTGCAAATCATATACGAGTACACACTATAGGTACGTACTTGATCCGTTTGCTTAGCTTCTGGTGCATATCAGCTCTTTTATTAGTACCCTTTGTTACTTGATTTTACTTCAGGATCGGGATGAAAAAGCGACATTGTTACGCCTGCGTGTCTGCATTGTCTGTTTAGCAAGTCAAACTCGCAGACTATATGTAATACACGCGCGTCAATTCGTATGCAAATCCGACGACTTCTCCTAATACAAACGGTTGTTCGACTAAACAGACGGATTAGTTGTGATGTATGCGTCGATATGCTTTGAATTGTCTTATTACAATATTCTACAGAATACTGCAGTATGTAAGTAAAGTCAGCAAGCGACATTGTGACGTTACGTTTCATCTGCGCTGAGCGTTTTTGCACACTGCCACAGCTATGTTAGCGATTACCTTTTGGCTTAGACAGTATCTAAATATTATTTTAGTAAAAATTGTTAAAGAATTACTTAATCTGTAAACAAGACTTGGTATAAAAATTGTTCTTTATTTGTTTTTTTTTTGACGACAACCTCGGCAATTTTATCCATTTTTATCCAGTCGGAATACAGCATCGATACTGACGCGATGAAATTATCGATGCAAAATGCAGTAACGACGGAAAGCGTTCATAGTGTTGGCAAGTGCTTCGCTATATACCTACTTAGGCGCATCTGCATGCATGCTGCATCGCGACAGCATCACTGCAGCTGCATCGCGACTGTACAAGTAACCCTGTAAATAATTATAATAATAATTGTATCAACAAACACACCAACCTAGCACGAAATTAAGCGTGAGTGCTATAGGGACTAAGGACAACGGATGGACATACTTATAAACATCCATGACTTAGGTACAAATGCTCGTGCTCATCACATACATTTCCTTCTTGCGGGACTTGAACTTGCAACCTCTGGTTTTGTCGCAGTGTATAAAGTGGCAGGGCCAAGTGCATTTCTTGTGTCTCGCGTGTCAGTCGCGCAGTGCAGACTGCACGCGTTGCAATTCGTATGCAGATGCGGCGTCGCCGAATGTTTCTGTCTTGTCATATTAAAGCGCTTGTCTTGCAGTTGATTATTGTAATATACGTAGTAAACTTTTCATGCGTGGAGCGAGAACTTTACTCTCCTCTTTATTATTAGTAAATTCATACGACTTCGTCTGCTATGTAAATGTGTTTCATTTCTAGCATCCCATTTATTTCAGTCAATGTTTAAAATCTTTAAGAAAAGAAAAACCTGAGTAGTTCTATTTTTTATATTTACATATCTACTTAGAAATAGGTTTGCGTTATTACATTCAATCAGAAGTATAACATCCACTACAATACGAGGTTATGCATGATATTACATCAGCGATTACATAAATATTTCAACATTATTAATTCACGAATCAAAAATCAAAAGAACTGTGATAGTTGCGCATTTAAATATTAAACTTACAGCTAAATTAATTCTAGCGAACATTCGGGCAAGGTAATCGCTGCAGTGTCAATTTGCGGTAATTATGATTTCTCAGTACGACATGGAAACAATGTCAAATTGTTTACAAACCCGCCAACAATCCCACGTATGCGGCCTGCCTAGAGACATTATGGTTTTTAGCGCGGTAAACGTACATCTGGGGGAATTTTCACTTTTAAAAGAACGCATCCAAAGGACTCTTAATCCTTGTCAACTCCAGAAACTAGGATTATTTATCGTAGACGACTTTTGAACTGAATCTGCTCTTAGTTTTGCAATTGCTCTCAAATATAAAACAACACCCCTAACGTCAAAAAATACACTACAAAGTAGGTATTTAAACAAGTTACGAGTATGATTGGCTGGATGTTAAGTTAACATTGTCTTCTTACTTACATCAGAAAATTGGTTTTCCTTCCAACAACAATTAAATTCCGAAATGTCTTTAAATTAGTTCCCTGTTTTTTTGGCTACGAGACTATGATAAAGCCGTAAACAATGCAGGAAATTAAAATCAGATTGTGCTTTCAAAAACGCACTTTCGAGTACTCTTACTGCAAAATAATGCTATACTGTAGCATATCTCAGCGACATGTCATTTGTATGTCCATATGATTTATGTGCGAAGGTTTGACAACTTAGAGTGGTCGGGGGCTATCTTAATGTCCCATCGGACAATAATGTGCAAGGAATTGACCCCCTGTTTCTTTGTTGTGCTCCGTGTAGGTAATCAAGTTAATTCCCATTATGCTCTCTGATGTGCAATTACCTGGACAAGCACAATGGAAAGGACTCGCGCTCAAGATGGATGATCTTGGATCTTAAGCCTTGCTCTTTAGGCCGTCAAAATGCACCATTAGGTCTTTTTTTGTACTTGGGAAAGAGCTTGCCTTCATTTTAACCTGTAGACTCTGAAATAGAGCGCAATTATGTAGTAAAATAGTTAATAGTATCTATCTATTATACCAGTGATTATACCCGAATGTTGCTGTCTATTCGCAAATTCCGCGCGCATCTCTCGCGATTCGGCCTTTATAACCTTAAAAATTTAATGAGGATGGTATGGCCATGGGAGGTGGTGGGATTGTTGCTGTCTATTGTAATTTTATTTTTTTAATGACACCTTATCGTCCTCTCTGCATTTTTTTGTAATTTAATGTTTTGATACTAGGGAATCTTTTTAGTTTTTTACATTTCCTTATACAAGTTAATTTTATATTCTTGTGCCGTTATTTAACTACAACTTTTGTGTATGCATATAAAGTGCACAGAATATAGTCTGGCTGCTCTAGAATTCTCATCACAATGTTTCTCAGGCACAATGTCTATTCAAGGCTTCAGTTAGCGTCAGCGCTGTAAAGGGAAGCTGATAACAAAGATGCATGCCCCATTAAGTGAATAACGTATTCTTGCCATGTCTAATTTATACTATAGTTGGCATTGTAAATCTCTATCTAGGGCTCTACTATCAACTGTTATAGCAATAGGAACTTATTCTTTCAAAACTAAATATTTTGATGTACCTAATACGTAATAGTACACACATCAACACTGTCTATGGATATACAAAAGATAGTATTTTATATCCAAAATATCCCTAGACAGTGTTGATAAGTATATTTATCTAGATTCTGTATATCCGTTCTATCAGAATATGTAGATCCTAAAACTTTTATCTCCACATGGATGCAAACAACAAAATATAGCTTTTAAACGTACCTTTATTAAAAGTACTTAAAATTTATGAATAGTTTGCATTTTTATCCGTTACTTCAATTTGTTTCTTTGTTCAGATTAATTGGTAGATTATGAAAACAAGAACACGGTATATGTTAAAACGCATCGAAACTATGTTGGACCATTCGAGTTGTCTTATTTTGCATATGGTCTCATGAAGCCGTCAGTGCATGATGAGCTATCTAAACTGCATCGGCGATGCTGCACCGGCACTCGCGAGTTACGACCACCGTTCAACAACTATAATTGTCTTTAATGTCCATATTAAGATTCGCCACAAGATTGTTGTGAAACTTCTCGAAATAAATTCAACGTCTGGGAATTTTAAAATTATTTCACTGCATCCGCAATGCCTCTGAATCATAAACTTATAATTGCTTTTATTAATTTTTCAAAATTGAATTGGGCTCGTTAACATTTTTAGGTATATCCAATTGTATTAAAGGCTCACGAGAAAAGAAGCATTTTAACATTTGCTGAATTTTAACACCGAGTGCTTGGGCTGTAAATATTTTACTTTTTAAAGTCATATCAAAAATCTGGCATGGTTATGATTCCGCGTCTCAGAAATTTGGTAGTTAGGCACTGAAATAACGAGTTTTATATAGACTTCATTAAAAAGTACTAAACAAATATGACGCCTAAAGTATTTTAATAAGCCGCTGCCGCCAAAGTTCTTGCGTTAGAGGAAACATTAGGATTTCACTGCAAATAATAAAGCGACTAAAAAAAGATTATTGTCACACCTAATAACCGATTAAAATCAACTGCCTATGTTTAAGAGTTTTCAGAAGGGAACGATATTTAAATGTATTAAAATTATGCGCACTTATTTAAAACTTCTTGAAACCGAACTCAATAAAAACTTTCCATGAAAAACAAAATTACTTTGAAGCCCATTTTGTTATTCATATAAATCCAGATCATATATTTTAGCCGTCATGTTGATCAATATACCTAACTGTTTTGGTAAAAGTTGCACGTGTGTTCCGAACGACCGTACGTAACGTTTTACAAGTACCAGAAGGCTATACTAACTACTTAAAGTCTTAAATAGAACTATACAATGGAAGGTATCGCAATATTATTGTGTATCCAACGAGGCCTTGTGGAAAGTTCAATCTAGTCTAGCAAATCAACAAGATTGTCCGTCCGCCAAAATAATAATGCGCATTTTAATCCATAATTATTGTTATTACAAAAAGCTTTTCGGCTATCTGTATTGTGTACGAATTGCGTAACATCCTATAAAACTAGGCAGTGGCCATAAAACTGTGTAAGTGGCATTGAGTGTCACATACAAGGAGTTGTTTTGACCCGGGCTGTTGGCCTCACAGGCAGGAAATCTGGACTTCCGCTGGCTAGGATAATAACCTGGCTAGACGTAGACAATGAATCGGTAATGTAGGCCTGTCTGTCTGTCGTCATGACTAGTGCGTACTAGCAACTCATTTATGGTCCACTGAATGCGGTTTTTGCTGTCTACGGCTAGAGCCGTTCATAGAATGGTATTCTATGAACGGCTCTAGCCGTATTTTCTATTTCGTTTCATAGAAATATCGATCATGATGTTCTTGCTAGTATTTTTGAAATAATTGATGGGCTGTTGTATGCAGAATAACAAACGATGTTTTATTACAGATAGGTTTACCTCTATTTTAACTTCAAAGCAACAAAATGATGAAGGTACATAAGTTGCTTACTATAAAGTCAACGAACCAAAATTCCTTTTGATCAGTACGTCATCGGCGGTGTGCTAATATTTTTTACATCACGTAAAAACGTTTTGCACCAATTAGCACCCTTCAGAAAAAAAGTCGACTCGCACACCTCGCACGTGCGAGATTCCTCGAGAAGAGAGAACAATAACATTGGAACTAGAAATATTTATAATTTCTGATGGTTATAAGTCTGTCATTCACGCCACTATCATTATAGGATATCCCGTAAATAATGGTCCAACGAAAGAATAAGACAACTTGCCAAATTTCCTAGAACTAATTTCATGATTTTTGTTAAATATTGCTTAATAGTGCAGAGCAGAACAGTGCAGAGCAGTAGAGCAGAATTGCCAGACCTCGAAGGCTCTCATCGCCGAAAAAAAAACTATTTTAGCACACAATATTATGTAATTTTCCCCATGATTACCAATTTATTTTATGGAAAATTATATAATCTATAATTTGTATTATATAAAACGATTAAATAATTGTTTTAACAGTCTATAACAATTCTTCTTGAATTTTACGACAAAAACAACTCTAAAAGTAACAAAAAAATCGTCTTTGGGAGTAAACATTTTTTTTTTAAGGAAACGTCTTGCATTCTGGGCTTCCGGTCAAAAATCGTTAGAAAATAAATTCGTGTTCCGAAGGTCCAAATAAGCAAAAAAATATAATTTGGCCAAATGTTACCCAAAATACCGTTAGCTAGACTTGTTAAAATGGCCACTTTAGAGAAAACTTAACCAGCTAAAAAGATAAGTCTGTTTTAAATTTCCGTGACAGGATGTAAAATGCGCGCAATACATACGAAAAGTATCCTATTTGAAATACCTTCCGACATTGAACTTAACTGATCAAAAGGCATTCTAAAGCTATTTTGAAACGTGAACAATACAAACAGTACAAGTGCATTTCTTGTGTCTCGCGTGTCAGTCGCGCAGTGCAGACTGCACGCGTTGCAATTCGTATGCAGATGCGGCGTCGCCGAATGTTTCTGTCTTGTCATATTAAAGCGCTTGTCTTGCAGTTGATTATTGTAATATACGTAGTAAACTTTTCATGCGTGGAGCGAGAACTTTACTCTCCTCTTTATTATTAGTAAATTCATACGACTTCGTCTGCTATGTAAATGTGTTTCATTTCTAGCATCCCATTTATTTCAGTCAATGTTTAAAATCTTTAAGAAAAGAAAAACCTGAGTAGTTCTATTTTTTATATTTACATATCTACTTAGAAATAGGTTTGCGTTATTACATTCAATCAGAAGTATAACATCCACTACAATACGAGGTTATGCATGATATTACATCAGCGATTACATAAATATTTCAACATTATTAATTCACGAATCAAAAATCAAAAGAACTGTGATAGTTGCGCATTTAAATATTAAACTTACAGCTAAATTAATTCTAGCGAACATTCGGGCAAGGTAATCGCTGCAGTGTCAATTTGCGGTAATTATGATTTCTCAGTACGACATGGAAACAATGTCAAATTGTTTACAAACCCGCCAACAATCCCACGTATGCGGCCTGCCTAGAGACATTATGGTTTTTAGCGCGGTAAACGTACATCTGGGGGAATTTTCACTTTTAAAAGAACGCATCCAAAGGACTCTTAATCCTTGTCAACTCCAGAAACTAGGATTATTTATCGTAGACGACTTTTGAACTGAATCTGCTCTTAGTTTTGCAATTGCTCTCAAATATAAAACAACACCCCTAACGTCAAAAAATACACTACAAAGTAGGTATTTAAACAAGTTACGAGTATGATTGGCTGGATGTTAAGTTAACATTGTCTTCTTACTTACATCAGAAAATTGGTTTTCCTTCCAACAACAATTAAATTCCGAAATGTCTTTAAATTAGTTCCCTGTTTTTTTGGCTACGAGACTATGATAAAGCCGTAAACAATGCAGGAAATTAAAATCAGATTGTGCTTTCAAAAACGCACTTTCGAGTACTCTTACTGCAAAATAATGCTATACTGTAGCATATCTCAGCGACATGTCATTTGTATGTCCATATGATTTATGTGCGAAGGTTTGACAACTTAGAGTGGTCGGGGGCTATCTTAATGTCCCATCGGACAATAATGTGCAAGGAATTGACCCCCTGTTTCTTTGTTGTGCTCCGTGTAGGTAATCAAGTTAATTCCCATTATGCTCTCTGATGTGCAATTACCTGGACAAGCACAATGGAAAGGACTCGCGCTCAAGATGGATGATCTTGGATCTTAAGCCTTGCTCTTTAGGCCGTCAAAATGCACCATTAGGTCTTTTTTTGTACTTGGGAAAGAGCTTGCCTTCATTTTAACCTGTAGACTCTGAAATAGAGCGCAATTATGTAGTAAAATAGTTAATAGTATCTATCTATTATACCAGTGAATATACCCGAATGTTGCTGTCTATTCGCAAATTCCGCGCGCATCTCTCGCGATTCGGCCTTTAAAAATTTAATGAGGATGGTATGGCCATGGGAGATGGTGGGATTGTTGCTGTCTATTGTAATTTTTTTTTTTTAATGACACCTTATCGTCCTCTCTGCATTTTTTTGTAATTTAATGTTTTGATACTAGGGAATCTTTTTAGTTTTTTACATTTCCTTATACAAGTTAATTTTATATTCTTGTGCCGTTATTTAACTACAACTTTTGTGTATGCATATAAAGTGCACAGAATATAGTCTGGCTGCTCTAGAATTCTCATCACAATGTTTCTCAGGCACAATGTCTATTCAAGGCTTCAGTTAGCGTCAGCGCTGTAAAGGGAAGCTGATAACAAAGATGCATGCCCCATTAAGTGAATAACGTATTCTTGCCATGTCTAATTTATACTATAGTTGGCATTGTAAATCTCTATCTAGGGCTCTACTATCAACTGTTATAGCAATAGGAACTTATTCTTTCAAAACTAAATATTTTGATGTACCTAATACGTAATAGTACACACATCAACACTGTCTATGGATATACAAAAGATAGTATTTTATATCCAAAATATCCCTAGACAGTGTTGATAAGTATATTTATCTAGATTCTGTATATCCGTTCTATCAGAATATGTAGATCCTAAAACTTTTATCTCCACATGGATGCAAACAACAAAATATAGCTTTTAAACGTACCTTTATTAAAAGTACTTAAAATTTATGAATAGTTTGCATTTTTATCCGTTACTTCAATTTGTTTCTTTGTTCAGATTAATTGGTAGATTATGAAAACAAGAACACGGTATATGTTAAAACGCATCGAAACTATGTTGGACCATTCGAGTTGTCTTATTTTGCATATGGTCTCATGAAGCCGTCAGTGCATGATGAGCTATCTAAACTGCATCGGCGATGCTGCACCGGCACTCGCGAGTTACGACCACCGTTCAACAACTATAATTGTCTTTAATGTCCATATTAAGATTCGCCACAAGATTGTTGTGAAACTTCTCGAAATAAATTCAACGTCTGGGAATTTTAAAATTATTTCACTGCATCCGCAATGCCTCTGAATCATAAACTTATAATTGCTTTTATTAATTTTTCAATTGAATTGGGCTCGTTAACATTTTTAGGTATATCCAATTGTATTAAAGGCTAACGAGAAAAGAAGCATTTTAACATTTGCTGAATTTTAACACCGAGTGCTTGGGCTGTAAATATTTTACTTTTTAAAGTCATATCAAAAATCTGGCATGGTTATGATTCCGCGTCTCAGAAATTTGGTAGTTAGGCACTGAAATAACGAGTTTTATATAGACTTCATTAAAAAGTACTAAACAAATATGACGCCTAAAGTATTTTAATAAGCCACTGCCGCCAAAGTTCTTGCGTTAGAGGAAACATTAGGATTTCACTGCAAATAATAAAGCGACTATAAAAAGATTATTGTCACACCTAATAACCGATTAAAATCAACTGCCTATGTTTAAGAGTTTTCAGAAGGGAACGATATTTAAATGTATTAAAATTATGCGCACTTATTTAAAACTTCTTGAAACCGAACTCAATAAAAACTTTCCATGAAAAACAAAATTACTTTGAAGCCCATTTTGTTATTCATATAAATCCAGATCATATATTTTAGCCGTCATGTTGATCAATATACCTAACTGTTTTGGTAAAAGTTGCACGTGTGTTCCGAGCGACCGTACGTAACGTTTTACAAGTACCAGAAGGCTATACTAACTACTTAAAGTCTTAAATAGAACTATACAATGGAAGGTATCGCAATATTATTGTGTATCCAACGAGGCCTTGTGGAAAGTTCAATCTAGTCTAGCAAATCAACAAGATTGTCCGTCCGCCAAAATAATAATGCGCATTTTAATCCATAATTATTGTTATTACAAAAAGCTTTTCGGCTATCTGTATTGTGTACGAATTGCGTAACATCCTATAAAACTAGGCAGTGGCCATAAAACTGTGTAAGTGGCATTGAGTGTCACATACAAGGAGTTGTTTTGACCCGGGCTGTTGGCCTCACCGGCAGGAAATCTGGACTTCCGCTGGCTAGGATAATAACCCGGCTAGACGTAGACAATGAATCGGTAATGTAGGCCTGTCTGGCTGTCGTCATGACTAGTGCGTACTAGCAACTCATTTATGGTCCACTGAATGCGGTTTTTGCTGTCTACGGCTAGAGCCGTTCATAGAATACCATTTTCTATTTCGTTTCATAGAAATATCGATCATGATGTTCTTGCTAGTATTTTTGAAATAATTGATGGGCTGTTGTATGCAGAATAACAAACGATGTTTTATTACAGATAGGTTTACCTCTATTTTAACTTCAAAGCAACAAAATGATGAAGGTACATAAGTTGCTTACTATAAAGTCAACGAACCAAAATTCCTTTTGATCAGTACGTCATCGGCGGTGTGCTAATATTTTTTACATCACGTAAAAGCGTTTTGCACCAATTAGCACCCTTCAGAAAAAAAGTCGACTCGCACACCTCGCACGTGCGAGATTCCTCGAGAAGAGAGAACAATAACATTGGAACTAGAAATATTTATAATTTCTGATGGTTATAAGTCTGTCATTCACGCCACTATCATTATAGGATATCCCGTAAATAATGGTCCAACGAAAGAATAAGACAACTTGCCAAATTTCCTAGAACTAATTTCATGATTTTTGTTAAATATTGCTTAATAGTGCAGAGCAGAACAGTGCAGAGCAGTAAAGCAGAATTGCCAGACCTCGAAGGCTCTCATCGCCGAAAAAAAAACTATTTTAGCACACAATATTATGTAATTTTCCCCATGATTACCAATTTATTTTATGGAAAATTATATAACCTATAATTTGTATTATATAAAACGATTAAATAATTGTTTTAACAGTCTATAACAATTCTTCTTGAATTTCACGGCAAAAACAACTCTAAAAGTAACAAAAAAATCGTCTTTGGGAGTAAACATTTTTTTTTTAAGGAAACGTCTTGCATTCTGGGCTTCCGGTCAAAAATCGTTAGAAAATAAATTCGTGTTCAGAAGGTCCAAATAAGCAAAAAAATACTATTTGGCCAAATGTTACCCAAAATACCGTTAGCTAGACTTGTTAAAATGGCCACTTTAGAGAAAACTTAACCAGCTAAAAAGATAAGTCTGTTTTAAATTTCCGTGACAGGATGTAAAATGCGCGCAATACATACGAAAAGTATCCTATTTGAAATACCTTCCGACATTGAACTTAACTGATCAAAAGGTATTCTAAAGCTATTTTGAAACGTGAACAATACAAACAGTAGCGTTACTTACATCTAGTCTGTAATGGAAATTGTATGTTTCCTTAATGTTTCTGCCGCCGTTCATGAACAGTTACATACAATTATGACTTGGACTGTGTAAAAATAATGCTCAATAGAATACTGCCAAATTGGGATTTGGTTTTGGTTAGCCCGTGTGTGTATGCACGAACACTGTAAAACACCATACGATTGCTCTCGAATACTCTTGATAATCGAAAGAGTAGCCTTACGGTAGTGAAGTTAGTCAATTGGGATTCAATTAACAAATGCAATTGCTAATAATGTTCCTCTTTTGTTTCAGATCCCCATGGTCAGCAACGAAGGTAAGGTCGGTCTAGGCGGCACTGCTGCCCCCGCACCAACCAAGGCGTCCAACACCCTGGGGCCAGCCACCATGCGGCTAGCTAGTCGGACCAAAATGCTCAAACCACCTGCCAAAGCTTTCCAAAGTCACGATGAAGATGAGGATTTAGAAGAAGAATAGAATTCCTGATTGAATTGATTTTAAGAGGGTATATTTTTGTTAAGTGACGTGGTTACTTTATTACAAAACCTAAGAGAACTGCCATGTTAAACTAGCGATCAATTCCACGATTTTATGTAAATACCAGTTTACTGTAAATAACACGTGTATTATAAAATGCTTTTACGAGGGTCAAACTGAAAGTTCTTAGAAAATCAAAAACTGATTACATTAGCCAGTTATTAGTTTTATTATATCTTTTCAAAATATTGTCCATTGACGTCAATACACCGCTGCATGCGATGGAACCACTGGGAAAAGCACTTTGCCCACTCGTCCTTAGGGGTCTCTTCAATGGCATCGCGATACGCAGCCACCGCTTCTTCAGCATTCATAAACCGCTTTCCTTTAAGTTTTTCTTTAATTTTTGGAAATAAATAAAAATCACAAGGCGCGAGGTCGGGGCTATACGGCGGGTGACCCAGTAATTCAACGTTTGATGTCGCCAAATAGTCAATCGTTCGCTTGGCGGTGTGCGACGAGGCGTTGTCGTGGTGAAGGAGGATCCTACTGCGAGGTCGTTTCTCTCGAACTTTTTCCAAGACAAGTGGCAAACAATTGGTAGTGTACCATTCTGCAGAAACTGTTTTTTGATCCTCTAACACAATTGTTGCGAAATGACCTATCCTTCCAAAGAACGAGGCCACCATTTTTTTTCCCGCACTTCGATCTCTCTTCACTTTAGTTGGCAACTCCTCGAAAGGAAACACCCACTGAGCAGATTGTCTTTTGGTTTCAGGATCATAACAGTAAATCCAGCTTTCGTCACCTGTTAGTATGTCGAACACAGCATTTGAGTCACCTCCGTTAAATCTTTCAATCATTTTACGGCACCAATCCACACGATGGAGTTTTTGAGCCTTAGTCAAATTATGAGGTATCCACCGGGCGCAAAGCTTTCTGACCGCTAAATGTTCGTGGAGGATTTTGTGCACTTGACTCATACCGATGCCTAAGCTTGTCCGAATCTGCTGATAGGTCACTCTTTTGTCAGTCTCTATCATACGCCGCACAACACAGATGTTATTTTCAGTCGTCGCCGTAGAAGGCCGTCCCTCACGTACATCATCAGTGAGATTAGTGCGACCACGTTTAAACTCATTAAACCAGTTGTAAACAGTCGCACGAGATGGGGCTTCATCGTGAAAGGCCAATCGTAGTCTATCATAACTTTCTTGTTGACTTAAATGACATCGAAAGTCATAAAAAATCATTGCACGAAAATTTTCTCGTGTTAAATTCATTTTGACGTGACACAGACAATTTTCAATTTGCCGCCAAGTCGTAAAACAAATGACAAATGAATGAAATATATACTCAGTAATATTGGCAAAGAGTTCTATTTTCAAATTTTAGAATATTTTTTTTATTATATTGTTTATAAGTGGCCAGTTCTAAGAACTTTCAGTTTGACCCTCGTATGCAGTCTCTCAGTATCTAAATGAAATGTAAATATAATGTGATGCCTTAATAACTAGTTATTATATTTAGTAGCTTTAGCTACATTTTAAAATAAAGCTTATTTAAAAACTTTTACTGTTTTTGGTATTTTAAAAATTATGGTTTTTAAAACACGCAAGCAAGGCTGAGGCAATCTCATTGTAGGTCGTAGTTTCCATTCTCTATGAGCATTCTTAGAAAAATAAATCAAATTTCACTTACAAAAAATAATTTAATTTCGTAAGAACTTGCAAAATAATTGCTTAAGTTATAAAAATATAATTCTTAAAAAAGTTTTCCAGCAATTTCCCGTACAGTCATCACAGAAATAGAAGTCGCACACAACGCCACATTACAGCAGGTCTAACAAGTTCGAGCAACAATTAATCTAAGCTCGAGGAATCGCGAAATGACACTGCGGCCGACAGTTTCGTAGAACGGAGCGCAAATGCAGGGGTTCCGCCGCTGCGCGCGCGCCGCCCGACAATTTGCTCGCCAGGGGTGCCACAGCATGATCTTGCGACAGCTAGACTCATTTTGCCATGATGCTGGCATGAAAATTGCTTGTGCATACTAAGGAGCTCTAGCTTTTAGGCGGTCATGCCGAAAAACTCTAAAAAAAATATATTTGTTTATGATGCAATGTAACATGAGACACCTTGTATACAAACGTAGATTTTTATAGTCTCATTTATTTAAAAAGTCAGCTCTTTATCAAGACTTATCACAATGTATTATTCATTTGGAAAATTCACGACGATATGAATCACTACCAAATATTTACAAATACAATACAATACAAGAATCCTCTGCCAAAGCTTTGCAATGAAAGTGTGACTGTTACTCATATACTAATAGGGCAGCCGAGCTCATAGTTGGTGTGGCGCAAAATTTTCTACTTCGCAATTTAAAATCGATCAGTACACCCTGAATAAAAGCATCATTTAGATTGCAAGATTTTTTGGGCTCATCTCATTTCCTAGAATGAATAAATGCAAGGGTGCTGCATCTGCATCAATTTGCCCGTCAGGGGATGTCACTTCAGTCCGACGCTAAATTACCACTTTAGTGGCGCCGCTGCCAGCTGCCGCGAGCTCGTAATGGAGATATTAGTGCCAATTGAGGAACGTGGCGCATTTTATTCAGCTTTCGGGCTTCTGTCAAGGTGATTTGATAATGAGGCTCTTATCTTGTCATCTTGTTTTAAGACCTTTAAGGTTGCTGTTTTTTAGCTTTGGTAAGATGATGCCTGATAGGAAACAACACTAGCTACTTACATCAGTAATTCGACATCCAACATCGCAATCTGCGAAGAAAAAGTTTAAGGAAATTAGTTCTTTACAAGATAGAATCGGGTTTTCCTCAATGAATTCATAAGAGTATTAAGCGATTTGCCTTAGTCTAAATGAAAAGTGTTAATGCTCTTATGTTTGTAAGTTTAACTTAAAGCGCGCTTGAGGTGCCAGCCCTAATTATCCCATAAGAACTACGTATGCAATCGCGAATCTGAAGGAAATGCAAATGCGGCCGCTCCATTTGTCGACGGGAAATAGCGAAACAAATAACACACATTACGCGACCGTGCAGTCGCATAATAGTCGAGTGGTGAAGTCGCAGCGCAGACGCGGGAACTGCTTGTTGAAGATCTTGAAGCATTGTGGTATTGCAGTGCAATTTATTTCAGTACTAGGTAATAGTCTTTGTTTTACTTTTCTTTTATTGAATAAACTATTACAAGGAAAAAAAAGATGTGTCCCATTAATTATAACTCTACGGCTTAGGTAGGTAGGTAGGTACGGTCGACCAAGAAAGTGTAGACCACTTTCTTGGTCGACCGTACCTACCTACCACCCTAAGGTTGAAATTGCCATTGTTTTACTTTGAAAATTATCATTGTTTCCTTGACGTCATTTGAAAGCAATTATTGCTTTCTTGAAAGCTATCACTAACGATTGTAATTTAAAACCAATCTGAGCTAGGCGATAAGCCTGTTGTTTTATAAGCGCGGTATACCTATCGCCTTGAATGCAAATTCGAGTTAGATTCCTGGTTAAGAATGATGAATTTACGTTATATTTTTGACGACAAGACACCCTTGTAGCACCACTAGCTAAATTGTCTTGTAATACGACGATAGCATTTCTTTATAAAATCATAGTACCCTACCTACCTAATCTGTAGAATTCTAGACGATGTTCGTTTTGTACCTAAGCACGATGCAAGTAATATAATAATATAACTTTAACTTTATTAAAAACTTGGACACACACACATACACACACACAAACACACTCGCACACGCACACTTAGATACTACTAATATTATCGTCTACAATTTTATTTTTGTTTTGTAGTACTGTCGTCTACTTGCATTTTGTTTTATAGCTTGGGAAGTGTATAAGTGCTTTGCACTATACTATCTAATGGAAGGAACTGTTTCCTAGAATACAGGATAATCCTAAACTAGGAGGCAGAGTCATGTTATTAGTAATAAGCACTGTATCAAGACTAAATTATGTAATTACTATTAAGTTGTAAATGCTGTAATGCACAATAAAAACTTATTATTATTATTAAGTAATGTACTAAGTGGTGCTTTTAGCACTTCTTTTTCAACCCCTCAAGTGCTCAACTACAAAAAATTCGTTACTTTCCCCATCTGCATAACAGTTCACATAATCTATCCGGCTAATAAGAAAAAGCTAAGTGCTTACCGTCAGGCAAATGCGGGATGCCGGCGAGACGTCGCGTGCCTGCCCGGTGCCCACTGGGCAGGCTTGCGACCATTACAGCGGAAAACGCCACTTTCTAGACATGTGAAAATGTCCGGCCAGGCTTGCATGCCATGCGATATTCGAGGACCCTATCTTTATCCTTATGCTAAGCGAGGTCTAGCTAAAGCTAGACGGTTAAATTGGTACTAAACGGTGAATAATGCTATTATACGACGCCGAACATATTTTCCTACTTAGGCTTGAAAGCAAGAAGCAACATCGATATCGCCAGAAAGTTTTTTAACTTGGCATTGTTTTTACTTTAATCTCAAATTTTATCTGATAATGGTCAAGAATAAGAAATTAACGATGGCGAGTTCTTACACATTACCTACAAGCTGCTATTATTTTCAAATAGGAAAATTGATGATTCACGCTTGGATTATAGAATAATTTCGAATTATTGAAGCGGATGTTAGTGTCTTCATCCCGGATATGAGGCCTAATCACTTTTTAAAGATCTTATTACAAAAATTATAAGATTAGGTTTATCCAAACTCAAAAAAAGCGTTCGTCATTATAGTGACTAATGTAAAAATCCTTCTGCGAAATCATTTATGCATCCGCAAGTTCAGCTGTAGTCAGCCCTCGTGTTTAATTAAATAAAAATGTCGGAGTTGTCGATAAAAAGTGGATCACGCGTAAAACACATAGTTTACGAGCACTTCGGATTTCGTCGATATGGACTCGACTCGGGGCTCATTAAATGGCGAGACAAAAACAATCTGAGTGCAAAAAGGAAACTGTAAATTCCGTGAAATAAGCGAAGCAGAGAAACATTGATATTTGCAGTGATTTTTATAAGGCATTACCTGAGTAGGTAAGCTTAATAGAATAATAATAATATTGTTTAAATCAGACCGTGTCCATATTTGGTTAGTGTACAAAAATTCTTAAAAACTAGTGCTAGTATTTATTTACTTTAAAACAAAAAGTATAAACACAGACTACTTATGTCTGTCAGAATATGCCTTTGGAATACTTTTGCACTTTGTGAACTTATTTTACGCTGAATGCCCATATTGCCCATTGCTCTTTGAATTCAGAAGATTTTTATGACTAAATTCGCTTATAATTTTCACGTTAGGCACTCTCATGTTAGCCGCTAAGATTTTAAAGTGACCTTGTCTCACTCGGGTCAGCAACAAATTTTCAGTAGACGGAATACAGCTTTCCTAGGGAGTGAAAGGTCAGGGTGACCCCGTTGGCAGGTGGCCCCCAGCATTAGTTATGCGTCGGCGGCACTGTCTGCCGCGCTTCCTG
The DNA here is from genome assembly GCA_949316185.1 of Pyrausta nigrata. Taxonomy (NCBI): domain Eukaryota; kingdom Metazoa; phylum Arthropoda; class Insecta; order Lepidoptera; family Crambidae; genus Pyrausta; species Pyrausta nigrata. Next base: position 8,765,203 of record OX438951.1, read on the forward strand.
CCCACTGCCCAGTACCCACCCCGCCGCGGGACCGTGCTCCGAAACCAGCGGGATTAATTAACAAAGGTGATTAGCTAAAACTAGTCGAAGAGCGGGGTCTCTCAACGAAAAGACGCTGCAAGCGTAACTTACCAAGCCTTAAACATCGGCGGCGGAAGGTGGCCACAGGTGGACGGTACAGTACCGTTACCATGAGTTTACGGCGGTTTGACTCGCTAGCGACGACGTAAAAAAAGTGTATGGAAAATTGCACAGCGCCTCTAGCGGTTACTTGGAGAACTAAAATTCTCCATAAAGGCACACGCCTTTCAGTGTACTACAGGCTACATTTTTGGAAGGCACCAAGCAAACGTTTAAAATCTACGGTCCTCTTGCATACGTAGAACTAGAGAGTGGAATTCGTTGCCGGCTGAAGTGTCTCCTACCACTATGATCTGAATTCCTTCAAGAAAAGAGTGAATGGCCTGTTACTAGTCAGACATAACCCATCCTTAGTCGCATCGTCGCTTATCATCAAGTGAGATCGCGGTCAAATGTCTGCCTATTTGTGTTTGAAAATTAAATAAAAATAGGGACATACATACTTTATTTACTTCAGCCTTCTTGGGCGATGCTCATGTAGCTGATTGTAAGTCTCATAGGATTCTCAATGTATGGCTACCACTTGAGGTTGATTGATCATAAAGAATTAATTTGATCTGGCTAGAGAAAATAATATTTGAAAAAATTATCATTTGACTTTGTTCTCCATCATTTTGTTCCCTAATAAAAGTAGGTACTTGATCGGATTCACCGAATTAAAATATTTGATTACAGGTTATGGTCACCTTACCCTTCATTTTTTATCTATTCCATACTTTTGCTCTTCTCCAATTTCTTTTCTCCAATCTCCAAGTATTATCTGATTAAAATCGCTCAAAGAAAGCCACGTCTTTACACCTTCCAAAACCGCAGAATACTAATAAGGTTACCACGGAATTTGCTACACTTTAATATGGAATTAGTAATAATCCTTTTTAAGTCCTTATTTGTTGGTTCCAGCTTACAGCTATGGGCCAACTAAGCTTATACCTAATAAATATTGCTTACTAGAGATTGACCACAATTTAGGTTTCTCAACTAAGTTCCGAAAATCAAAACTACAGTGCTGTTAAAAAAAGCATGTACCTACTTTGAAGACTGATTGTTATCCACCGCTTTGCGAGTCACGCTCTATCCCATGAATGAATAAAATGCCGGGGTGGTGATGTCATTAATTCAATCCACAGGTGCCTTTTAAAGACAAATGTGAATGCTCTGCTCACAGAAATGGTTCTAATCTTACGTGGGATAAGAAAAAAACACTTACCTTAATTACTGACATGAATTCGTATTGAGAGGAGGAACTACCACGAGGGAGTGACCGTAGAATGTTTCACGTATTCTAGGAAGGTGGAGTTCATACTACCTATTAATGACTACGTGATGACTTTTAATGACTTAAACTTTAAATATTAACTTGTATATTATAATTCACTAAGTTGATATTATTTTTAACGTTATAATTAATACGCGCATAAGAAAGAAACAATCAAATTAAGTTATGAGAATTATGCTTCTTATAAAAGTAAGTAAACATAGAGCGTGCGCTGTCCGCCTCCATTAAGAGGCTGCTCTGTAGCGCAAATATCAGTAATGAACTGTTTGAGACATTCACAGTTCGCTTATGAGCTTTTGAAATTTGGTATTTAAATATCTGGCAATGGTGTAGTAGGTATAATATCTAACTACTATATTTACAATACACAAACAACATAGGGCGCGTCCTCTGGACAGGGCAATACACCGAGATACTACTTCCTTTTATTCACATAAATACTTGCCATAACTCTCACGCATGCCGTGTTTTCAAAGCGAATAAAAGCGACAGACATTTAGGTAGCATCAATATTTTATTAGTTCGATTGGTTGGTATGTTTTGCGGGCTGTTTACGTCTCCGTCTACTGCGTCTTAAGAACTGCGTCGATTCCCATGCACTTTATATAGAAGAAGAAGCACCCAGTCGCGAGTGGACGCCACTTGATAAAATCACCACACAATTCGATTTAATCCTAAACATTCTGCAATAGGAAGAATAACTAAGTGGAGCAGGTAAATCCTTAAGTTGCTAAGAGCCATGCCCGGATAGCAAAGGGACGTGGGTTCGAGTCCCACCGAATGACACAGTCGATTAATTTTTGTGAGCGAAATTTAATTCAATTAGGTAAATCCTTCGTAGCATTTCCTTCAGTTCCAATAAAGCATGTCCCATGCCATGACCCATCGAAATGTCATACCTTACCAGTAGGTAAGGTATCAAAACTATACTCTCGTCAAGTACAGTATACTTGACCAGAATGTTCTAATAGTTCTGACGACCTCCATAGCCGCGTGGCTAGCACAACGGTTTTTAAGGTGTCGCCGTTTTTGAAGTCCCGGGTTTGATCCCCGGTCGGGTCAATACAGCAATTATTTTCATAATTTTCTATATTGCCTCGGGTCTGGGTGTTGTGGTACCACCTTTATATCAGATTTCCACAACACAAGTGCTATTTACTTTGGCATCTTACGAATGTATAATGTTTAATGCTTAATAATTATTAATTTATGACTTTACCGAGGTAAGACGAGTCTCTTTCGCATCAGTGGTATATTCTATTATTTTTTTAATAATAATATAATGTTTTTTTCGGACATCTTGATCCATACAGGTTAGTTACAAATGACTTAAAAAACTAAAGTTAGTAATATACAATAAAAACAAAATAAAAGTACACTAAAAAGACAAACACACGTACAACAGACGTAGCACCCTCCGCTGCCAGCAAGATGTCTACCTACTTGACTGCGTGTAGCCGTATGCCATCAAGCTAGCATCGGAGAGTCCCACCGGTCTGTCAACGCGCGCAGGATACTGTTGGGGCTGCCACGCATGCGTCTGAGGTGTGAAGCGCATCTTTTGCCCATTATAGCAGCAAAACCATACACTCCATTTTTGCACAATGAAGTTCACAGACGCGTGTCTCAAGCGGAGTGTCCACTCGCCACTCGCGTTCGTACTCGTACTGTTCCCAACCGTTTCCAGATCTCGTGTCCGTGAACGGTGTGTATGTGTGCGTTGCTCGAGTGCGCTTTGTATGTAGATTGTCTTCTGTACTCTCGGTATTTTGTGATGCGGGGCAGTGTGAAGACCGCCTTAGTGCAACAGGTGGCGGCAAGGACGCGGCCAACGCATCCCTTGGGTATGCGTCTGCGACCTTCAACGGCGGGCCTACCGCCTACCTTATTGCTTTCGAATTGCAATAATCGTAGCTTTTAGAAAGGCAATAACACTAACGTCAGTAAAGCAATACCGTATAGCTTACGTAAGTTTTACTTGTGTTTAAGACGTTACGTGTTTTAGAAGGCGGTTGCTTATTTTGTAAAAAAAAATCGTGATGAGTACACTAATTGCCCGTACTATAACACTACACTGCAATAAAAAAACTATATTAAAAAAACAAATGTATTACATTATGCCTCCTATTATGATTTGAGGATTGCCCTCGATTCACGCATCGCATCTTCAGATCCTAACGTGTTTATTAAAACCATCTGCAGAATGTAACAAATACTTTTCTGAAAACCGCATCAAAATCGGTTCAGCCAACCGCGAGATAATCGCGCACAAACATACATGCAAACACATAGGTCAAACTGATAACCTCTTTTTTTGAAGTCGGTTAAAAATACAAACAACGTCAAGCCTCGCGAGGCTGCGCCTTGACGCTTCGATACGTCAAGTCTACAACGTACTTGTGGTTGTCTGCAACTGCCACCTCAAATCATACGTTACGTATACAAGTCAAAAGCTCATTGGTAACGTTATATTATTGTAACCGTTCAGCCGTAAGCTAAGTTCTTTACATGTTTGTTGTTACAACTAGTGATGCGGAATAGACACTCAAATGAACTTCATAAGGTCACACTATGTTTTATATCATATGGACTGCGGAAGGAGGGTTATGTTTTTGAAGAATATGATATGTATGTATAATTGTTTGGCACACCCTACAGCTCAAACGGCTTGACAGTTTTTAACATATGAGGTGTCGTTGAATTCTTCAAAATTGTGGTAGTGACATAGACTATATACATTTAAAAAATGGCGCCCGCAAATGGAAACAAAGGGGGGAGGGTGGATTGATTTTTTCGTACAATAGCAATAAGGGTATCAAATGGAAACCAGTAAAAACACCATTTTAAAAATATAATACTTTTTGCAGTTGGGTGTTTTGTTTATTCAATAATTATGTTTGCTTGTCAAATTAATACCTACTCGTACACAGAGGAACTTGGAAGAGGAGGAGGAAGTTTCAAAAAAATAAACTCTACAGCTTAATCGAACAAAATTTGTGGCAGCTATCGGAATTGATAGGCTCAGATTGCATCAAATATTTAGGCAGTTAATTTATAGTTTCAAAAATATTACCTATTCTGGCATGTTGACGACTTTATAGACCCTAAGGCTTGCATAATTAATTCCTGATTTAAGAATCTTTACTAACTAATGGCCTACAGAGTCTCATGTCTAGACAATCTAATAAATAGTTAAACGTCTCGAGAGAATGCGTACGTATTATCAAAGTCTGCGAACTTTGTTGCTAGTTGTCAGACTTTCTTAACGTGTTTATTTAATAGGCATTCTTTAAATCTAGACAATTGGGATAGTATATATGTGCCAACATCTGCAGGCCTACCGCCTAACTTGAAACCTATACCTATACCTATTTCAATTCAATTCAATTGAATGAACATAAGAATTGAAATTGCTTTGATTTTTGAAGGCTATGAATACCGAGTGAATGAAAATTTTGCGTATTATTCACCCATTTTGATGTTATTAATTAATACATATTTTTTTAATTTATACGATAATTTAAATATTTTTAATGACCGTTATTTGGAATATTTTATAATATTTTTATTATTTTTGCAAGTATTATTCGCTGTATAAATACGTATTATTTACATTTGAAAAAATAAAGTAGCGTATAACAAAACGCATTGTCAGGGTTACGTAAATTATCATTACGTCAGAAATAATACAAATTTACGTCTTATAAAAATAAACTAGAAAATTACATTCATAGTGATTATTGAGTCAGTGATTACATTCATACAAAATGTATTGTGTATTAGTGCTTAATTAATAGAAAATTCATTTTCTAACCCTGTATTGTACATCGAAATACTGGCACCAAGAAAAATTAAAGAACTTTGGACGTGGATGAAGACACATTCATTGAGAGCCAGGGGGACATTTTCCAGAATTTCCTAGACCAAGCAAGCTGACCTCACACGATTAACCTCCAGGCCTAATGCAGTGGGTGACGGTGTCTCCAAAACTGACCATGATAAAGGCAAGTAAGTTTACGATGATAATCTAGCTTACAAAGCATTGGATACTTTTATTTTGTAAGTATCCTTCGCCTACTACTGCATGTGGTATAATACTAAAATGATTCGGTTCACCAAACAAGTCATCATGCAAATAGGAATGCAGTTTGGTTTATTTGAAATACCTACATAAATTTATTTTAGCGATTCCAACGATCCAAACGCATGGTCCACTGCAGGGGGCCTACTGTAATAAATGAATTAGTATATCTATTAGCGAATACTTTTTGAAATGCTCTATTAATTAATTAATTATTATTAGCTTTCATGATATGCTTGAAAGCAACGAACGAAACAAATACTCGGCTTGGAATAAATCCGTCTTAATAGAGCATTTCAAAAAGTATTCGCTAATAGATATACTAATTCATTTATTACAGTAGGCCCCCTGCAGTGGACCATGCGTTTGGATCGTTGGAATCGCAATGAGCAGTGCAACTGGAGACTAAGAAATGGAGATTGGCGGTGGTGGAGGAGCGGCGACTGGCGTTGGATGGAAGAGAGGCGGGCGCTTATGAAGAGCAAACATGATATAGCACTATTTATATCTGAAATAAATAAAAGGCGTTTATGTTTCTTATTAGCTACATAAGTATCGTTAAAAGAGTTGAGATTTTAGAAGCGAATTGGAAATAACGTTTTTGGGCTTTCAGATTACGTCAGGAAAACGAACACTATGTTCACTTTCATTAAATTTATATACCAACTGAGTAAGGTTTTGTAAGACGACAATACTTTTAAAATGATAGGTATATAACGCCATAGGACATATGCAATTTAGGCAAGCAGATCGAATTCCTGTAATAGATGTGCATAATGAATTTGTGATAAATATACAAACCTTTTTATTTCTACTCTATGCACGCCATAGATTTATTTGATCTCTACGAATTTGTGTCTGTGTGCTATGCTTGTATTGCTGACAGTTATCAGTTACCTATGTCAAAGATTTGTAAATAACGATTCAGTTTATATAGAATTACTTTTAACAACTTATAAATAGGGAATAAAAACAGAGTGCATGCTACTTCTAATTTATTATGTTACCTATTTATTATAAGCTTGAAACTACAAAAAAATAAAAAAGAGACTGGTACTTTTAATGCCGTTTATTTATACTTAACTTATGTATTAACAAAAATACAAATAAATAACTGTTTACTTTATGTGTGACTTGACTTCATTTCTTCTTATATTACTGTAGTGTCTCTAGGTTTCTGTAGCTTATCGATAGGGATAAGATTTTTCAGACAAACACTGTTATATTCGTAATTGCAATCGGTGTTCGTTTTAACAATCCCATGTTGACGACTTAGACCTTCTGATAAGACCCACTTGCAAAAAAACGAACGCAGTTAGGATCTACAACATCACAGAAATAGCATCATAAAAAAGTTTACACACAACATCAGAACAATAATTCGATTGAATTATACGTTGATCTCAGACTTATTAGCGCAATGCGACGTTCTTTATCATGGTGTTTACAAGGAAAAATCCTTGCAATCTTAGCTTGCGGCAAATATAGATCTTTCCTGATGCATAATGTTCTGATGAAGGTGTCTTCCGGAAGAAGCATGCCTATGCGGTCTTCTCGCAGCTGACATAGCTATTTCCTAGTTAGCTAGTAGGTACTCCTAGTTTGTTTCACAATCTTTTCCCCAAAATTTAATTGAGTATATGGTAAATAAAATAACGACTGACGTTGCCGTAGTAAACAAAGCTTCAGACTAAAGCCCTCTGTAAGCGATCAAATTAGTTTGACAGATTAGTTTGTCAAGCTCACGTTCTTATATTAATTATATTTGACAAACGCGTCAAACTGCTGCACACTAACAAAAAGCTTGAAAGACTTTGACATTTGTTATTTGACAGCTGTCATTCCTTCTGAAGTCTGTACTAAGCCTATACCTATACCTATTTTGATACCTATAAAGTTAGGCGGTCGCCCCGCAGCAGGTTTAAAGAAATAGCTATAGATAACGTAGCTGTTAAGGTTAACAGATACCTCGGGTGTAAATCATCTCTATCATACCGTAGAAATAAACTTAAAATGAAAGGTATGAATTTATTATACTGTTATGGTAGTATGGTGTTATTATGTTTAATAAATAGGTAAGTTTTATTTATCAAGATTTACCAGATCATAGTTTTCTTCCTAGGGCCGAGTTGCCTCACCTTTCTTTTACGTTGTGTTTTTTTAACAGACCTTTGACTTTCGAGTATGTTAGCAAGATGGTGCGACCCAGCCTTAGACTTTATAAGGGCTTAGAACCAACGTTGCTTATATGAATTATTACAGTTTGTGTGTGAGTGGAGCCAGCAGACAACAGGTGCGCATTACATCAAGGTCGCAGTCTCAGACGCCGCGCCCGCGTCCTGGGCCGCGCCCTTTCCGGTCTCAAAAAATATTTGTTTATTTGCATAAATAAATTAACAAATATTGGTCAACATCACATGTGTAACATATGTACATTGCTATAATTCCAAACTCAGTAGATAAAGCACTTGTGTTATGGAAATCAGAAACAACGGTGGTACCACAACACCCAGACCCGAGACAAAATAGAAAATGTGGATTTCTATTACAAGACGGGATCGTGTCCGCATAGGCAAACAACCTCTGGCAAATTGACATACATATTTACATTTAAATAATTTAACGCAATCCATTGTATAAAAGTACCTAGTTATCCTACTTATTGTAAATAGAAAATATTTTTTTTTGAAGTTTTTTTTTCATCTCATGCATGATCATGAGACATATACCAGTAGGTATTTACTTATCAGCCTAAAATCTGAATTTACAAATCGACTAAATTATACAAACAAACTTGAAAGGCCGATATATTATTGATAGCCAAGATCCTGCTGTCAAAAAACATTTTTATCACACATAAAACAGATTTTGCGCCCGTTAACATAAGCAAAGATTTGTTTTATCTGTTTACTTTACCGAAAGAAAAGTGAAAGGATTTTGACGATTCACAGATGCCTATGGTAATTTTAACGCGAGCGCATACTTAATGTGCGAAGTATACTGTCTGTCGGAGCAGTCGATATTTTGAAAAAAATAAAATAGCCACTAAAAACCTGTTCTGTTATCTTTAACTTCTGGTTATTGTTAACTGTTTCAAAAACTACTGGTATTTTAGTCATCGGTAGATTAAGTCTGAAGCTTCCCAACACATGTTTTATTTTAAATCAGCTGATCTAGCATTAATTTGACATATTTTGTGTGGGAATACTGTCAAATTAACCGTCAATCGATGTTTACCGGCTGTTTTAAAATTGGTGAACACGGGTCTTAGCGGTAAGTAGAATTCAATCAGTCACTCTCAGATGGTAGTAATGGTAATGTATATTAATGTAACTATAGGTGAAGCAATACTGTTAAATTAAAGGACACGTTTTTTTGTCCATACAGTTTTGCCGGTTACAGGTTTTACAGTTTTGAAGGAAAAAAATCGCTGATTCATAAAAAAAATAGATTTTTTTATACATTTGTACCACCCAAAATTACAAAGTAAAGTTATTTTTAAGACATGCTATATAATACTTAATTATGCATGGCAATATTTATAAGGGTGATAAGCAGAAATGCGTTTCGTTCAACCGCTTTTTAACAAGTATCTAATATAATATAAATAAAAAATAAAGCACAGACAAAATCACTGACGATATGTATTTAATAAACATTTTTATGATTTTAAATAGTTATAAATAGTTACGTTTTTGCCTATATAAATATTCATGTTTTTGAAAAAATATAAATGTTTTTTCATTAAATATTTTTTGAAGAACGAAACGCAGTTGGTCAAACATCTAGCTCCAAAGACAAGATCAGAGAAATCCTCTTCTAGAAATTTGTCAATGATTCTAGAAATCTAGGTATTTAGGTATACAATACTTTTTATGAATAATTGACCCAACGTTATTCTTAACTAGTACTTCCTACCGCTTTGCTTTTATTATAAGTTACACTTATTTTATTTTAAATTTTAAAACCGCATTTGCCGTAGGTACAATTTTGTATTCGTTCGTAGTTGACGTGCGCACGATGGAAATTATGATAACACCGTTTGTGCACATTAATATTTGCAGTAATAACACAGTTGCCGCATATTAACGACAGGATTAATAACTTCTGATTAGGTACACACGGCCGCACGCCACTTTGACGTTCTATTCCCTACGTAATAAAAGCGATTTTTGAAGTTCACATGGATAACCTGACGTCACGCCTGTATATAGGGAAAATATGCAGTGCATTTAGTCTGCTTGGTCAGGACTCAAGAGTTGCAGTCTTCCAGAAGCAGGAGAGTGAGAGAGAGGTGAGATGAGTTCACCTGCAACAACTTTCTCAGGAAAGTAACATAAATCTCGTAATCAGACAAAAAATACTCATCCATCAAAGCTGAACACTAATTAATTATATTAGTATGGGAAAGTGAAAAAATCATTTGGGTTTTCAAAGTATGTAAGCTTGCTTCTTTATCAGCTCATGAAGGCTCCGGTCACCTAACCAACCCTTTATTCATAAAACTTATCAGACCTAAGGTATAACTTATAATGTGATTGGTTGTCCGTTTTCTGGCGAAACAATTTCAATTATGACAAACAAAAAAAGGCATACGAACTTTATTATCAAATCCGCTATAACAGTCTTATTGGACGTTTATTATTAAGACTTCTATGTATAATGTCTGTACTAGTAATATGTACCTATAATGAAGTTTTTATATTTAGATGTCAGTTAGTTAGTATGCTTGTATCTTAATATTTCACATGACTCTTTTGCAGAGACTTAGATAGATGAGACTCTTACAAAGCGGATATATGATGTATCAGGAAATCAGAAAAAAATACATTTGGTTAAGTAACCTTTAAATTCCCCGTAAGAAGTAGCTATGCTATACATTGGCTATGGATAACCAAGTAAAGCGTCACTTAGAGGTCATAGTCACAGCTGCGCGCCTCCACAGTCCGACAAATCAGACGAGCGTGCAGTGCCATCAGGGTAATTTGTCATGGCTATTGTGCTTCATTATAGTGTGTACGCGCATCGGGCATGTTGTGTTCTATGCGATGTGTAGCTCTAGGCCTATGTCGGCTCCGGACAGCGCACTCATTTGAGAGTCCGGTCCTGACACAGATATTAGAAAAGTTCACACGCTCATATCCAGAAGTGACATCCGGCTTAAGGTGTACCTTAGTGTACTTCCGAGCAATGCGGTTTGAGGTCTGAGGATCTGCGCGGCTATCATGGAACTATGGGATTGTAAGAAACCCTTTCTACTTTAATATGATTTGACAAAATCTATATACATATAATAAAACTGTAAAACCGTTGCGTCTGAGTATTTTTACCAAAAACAAATTGAGGGTGATGTTAAAATAGCAACGGGTACAGAGTAGGAATCTACAACTTTTAATTTTTTTGTCTGTTTGTACACGCTAATCTCCGGAACTACTGAACGGATTTGAATGAAATTTGTTTAATTGTGTAGCTATTGAGTCTGGGCAAATACTAGGCTATAACTTATTTTGAAGATCGGAGTACCTGACGTGGAACCTTAGCAGGACACTTAAACTAAGAGAGATATGAAAGCAGCGCTTTAAGAAAAGTTATTTAGCGTAATGAGTATTTTCTATTAACGTACACAAATTGAAGGTCTGGAGCAACTGATATGGAACCCTAGCAGCTCAGCTTAACTATAAGAGATATGAATAGAGTGCCTTATGGAACATTGTTTAGCGTGATGAGCACTTTCTATTGACGTACACAAATTAAAGGTCTGGAGCAACTGATATAGAACCCTAGCAGTTCAGCTCAACTATAAGAGATATGAATAGAGCGCCTTAAGGAACATTGTTCAGCGTGATGAGCATTTTCTATTGACGTACACAAATTGAAGGTCTTGAGCAACTGATATGCTAAATTACTTTAGACTGATTTTCAAACTCCCAAGGTAATCCTACTGTCTCCAAGTTACGATCTGGTGATGGATACCTGGAGAAATCGAAAGAATCCTTCAGATTTTATAGGCATGTATACCATATATGCTACAGCCATAAACTAGGTATTTAAGCGTTTACATTCAGGAGTCATAATTTGATGGTGCTGACCTTAACGCTAAGTAGTTCGTGGATACTTTCACCACAGATATTTTGTTGAAATTTTGTTGAATTACTGTTTTATTAACAAAAGATCAAATGCACTATTTTTAATACTACTTTATCACTGACTAACGGAAATTGAACTACGAGTATAAGAATAGTCTTACTTACTTAACGTTATAGGAGAAAGGGTAGGGAGGCCTTTGCCCTGCAGTGGGACACGACAGGCTCCTAATAATAGTAATAATTTTTCGTACGCTTCGTTAATTACAATTTACGATAGAAGTAACTTACAAACGGACCTTTGAGTAGGCTAGGGACACAATAAATAAATGCTAAACCGCATTCATCTATTGCGGTTGGGAGGTTTGAGTCTGACTTTTTTCTGAACACTAAAACTAAAATGACCTATATTTTTTATGCAAAGGAATAAAACTTCCTTTAATAAAGTAAACTAAAAAGTTAAATAAAATCTTTGGCGCAACTGGGTTAGGAAGGCAAAGGGAAGCGCTTCCTACCGACCGGTTGTTATGGTCGGGGACCAAGGTCCAATGGTCACCGTCTTGGTTTATCTATATGTAGTCAAGCTCGTGCTAAATCTTACATATCGCGGTTTGTGTTGTATGGAGCGGGCTATCAGCGCCATCTAGCCTGTAGGAGCCGAGTCAGGGCGTCGCGTCTTGAAGTTGCTTGCTAGTGTGGGCGACAGTGGTAAGATGTCGCTACACCACTCCCCCCAAAGAACCGGAGGTTGATTGAGCCAGGATGGTTGAGAGCTCAGCAGTCTGTGCGTAGTGAGCTTGCAAGTGCCAGTGTTTGTTGAGTCCACGATGTGCCGGGATGTGCATGCGCGATGTCCACGGCGAGTCGGGATGGGCATGCGTAATGTCCACGGCGAGTCGGGATGCGCGATGTCCACGGTGAGTCGGGATGAGTGCGCGATGTCCACACGATGAGTCGGGATGTACATGCGTGATGTCCACAGTGAGTCGGGATGAGCATGTGTGATGTCCACGATGTGTGCGGATGAGCTCGAAGTCCACAGTGAGTCGGGATGATGAGCTAGATGAGGCTGCCGAGGAACCAGGTAGAACCGGTGCGGTCTACGGTGGTGTCCTTAGGGCTGGTGAGCTGGCTTGCAGGAGACTGCTGGCTGGATGCTGCTGGCTGGATGCTGCTGGCTGGGTGCCTGTTGGCAAGGGAGAAGGCGACGATGATGATGACGACGGTGAGGCTCCATGCTCCAGTGTAGATCACGTCGGGGTCACCACTTTGGCGCAACTGGATTAGGAAGGCAAAGGGAAGCGCTTCCTACCGACCGGTTGTTATGGTCGAGGACCAAGGTCCAATGGTCACCGTCTTAGTTTATCTATATGTAGTCAAGCTCGTGCTAAATCTTACATATCGCGGTTTGTGTTGTATGGAGCGGGCTATCAGCGCCATCTAGCCTGTAGGAGCCGAGTCAGGGCGTCGCGTCTTGAAGTTGCTTGCTAGTGTGGGCGGCAGTGGTAAGATGTCGCTACAAATCCTTTACACTTTTACTAAGAAAGATACCTGTACGACAAAATTTAGTACCGACCACCCGACCTTCTGGCCAAAATAGATTTCTCGTGTCCCGTCCGTCTACCAGTGCGCCCCTCACGTACTCTACCTACATTTGCTCCTCCACATTACATTAAAAATTATACCCGCAATTAATTTTTCTATCGTTCCACCAACATTTACAACAATGAATTCAGTGACATTGATTTGCTTTATATATCTTATAAAAGGCTAAAAGAAACTCTTAAAAGCAATTTGCTATAGATATTACTTATTTATTATTTATTTAATTGCAAGAAAATTTGTAACATTTTTTTGGTTTATTTGTTGCCTACATATTGTTGTTCATTTAATTGGATAACGTCCGACCATCTTAGCTTTATTTAAAACCAATATTTGTGTATATAACTTTTAGGCACTATAAGGTCTATTTACATAACACGATTCTCACTATTACTTGTTTATGTACATGACTGTTTGATGCCAAAATAAATGAAAAATTTTTTTAGTTTGTTGTATATCGTATCATGAATTCCCTATACAAATGATTTTGGGGATAAAAACTGTTCTATGTCCTTTCTCGGTACTCAAACTATCAAATCCATCGTTTCAGCGGTAAGAGTTAATTGATTTCCTTTTTGAAGTAATTATATATTTTTATTATATGTTGGGGGCGAGAGGGAGGGGTCAGGAGGGGGGGGGGAAGAGGAGGGATTACGCCTTTGACTTTGTTTTGTTAGCATCCTATACAGTACCTGACAAAATATCTGGTGTTTTAATTACTAAAACTCCTAATTTTTAAGGAGTTCCACCATCAGCTCAGCTCCACATAGTGATTATCGGACGTAACAACATGTCAACATTAAGATACTAGTACGAAAACACTATACGTGCCTTCAAAATTTGATGGTTTCCCTCGATTACACCAAGATCCCATCATCAGATCTCGACTTGGCCAAAATGGGACCAACTAGAAGGTATAGCCTCTAGGTAAACATTTTTTTTTTTCAAATCGGTCCTCAACTGACTGAGATATGCGGTAACATAGCCACAAAAAAATAAAAAACACAGTCGAATTAATAACCTCCTCCTTTTTTGAAGTCGGTTAAAAAGATTGTTTACAATGTTTAACCCGCAACGAAAAACAGACTTTCTTTAGCTAATTTGACAGTTCAATGATCTAAGACAGCGATAAGTTCAATGCAGAGACCTGGGGCACGATTCTCATGCAGTGAAAAAACATTCGGAAAAATGTATGCAATTTTACGAGTGTGAACTTTTTTCCACTACATGAGAATCGTGCCCCTGCAGCGCGGGTTGCGCGTCGCTAAATAAGTATAGTGTGTCAACGCCGTTTAGCGATCGTTGACTAGATTTCGAAACTACATGCGCAGGTCCGGAAGAAACCAAGAGTTTTATGCTGCATAAAGAAAAGTGCAATGTACTCCTAACCGAATTTTGAATACAGCGGCCAATCTCAATAGAGATTAGCCAACTAAGCGGGAGATATTATAGTGCATTTAGTGTGTGCACAATACACAGGTGCACTCTCTGTTCCTTCATGATTCGATGAGACAGCAGTCCGACATGACCGTAGAGAGATCAGGCGTAGGACCAACGGCTTAACGAGCTTTCCGAGGCACGGGTTGACACCACCAACTTTCTGTCTCCGGAGCTGTGTCTGAGTATTTCATGACAGAAAAACCCAACACTTTCGACCCGATCCGGGATTCTGACCCGGGACCCCGTGGATACTTAGTACCCAGCGTTCTGACCTCTAGACCAACAAGGCAGTCGCTATCCGCTACAGATTTTAAGCCACATCCAGCGACTATACAGCCACGGTGTCGGTGTTGTCGGGCAGACGTGCACTTAGCATGTTCGGCCGGCCGAAACGTGATCTCGCAAATCGCAGCCGGCCGTCTAGAGTCTAGACGCCGCGCGCCCGCAGGCCGTCTGCCTAGCCTATAGCCTTGTATCCGTGGCACAAAGCAACCATTACCGATTCGGTAGCCGCTATTAGTTACATCTTGTGGCTGTGTCATGGCAGATGATGCAATGCGTGTCGGCTCATTGATAATCTTCTTTCAAAATAGAAAACTTGGGTTAATATGGTTAATCTTTTAAGTCTTAATGAAAGTAGGTATCATACTGGTATATTTTTACTCAGCAATTATTCATTATACCTACCTACTTACCTGCCCTTTAGACTGAATAGTAGTGGCTAACATAATGTAGCCGAATAAAAGACCAACTCATAGACTAAACTGCCTGCAGGATCTCCTTTAAAGATGCCTTGAGAACTAAGGTATACTCTACTCGCAGTCAATAGTAGGTAACTAACTAAATAATATTTTATTCAATTTAAGCCAGAACATGCCACCTAAGAACAGTAATAAATCAATAATCATCACAAATCAATTGGGCTCTTTATCAGTTTATATGTATAAAGTAACTACGACACAAAATAGTCCAACGGAAAATTAGAACTAAGTAATTGTGTCTAAAATAAGCACTAAACGAGTCGGCAATTAGGTCTATCTAAGTAACTGGATCTTATCTTTGTTGTCTATCGCAAATAAAAGTGTAGATACACTTTAGGTACCTAAGTAGGTACCTATTTTCGACAATAATTAACGTACCGTACGAAGGAACGTAACTTGTGAAGATTCCGGGGAAATCCAAAGAATAAGAGGTATATTAATTACTCGGACGTCCATGGCTTAAATTAATTGTAAAAAACAAAACGTTATTAAAGTTAATTGTGGATTTATTATCACAAAAACGTTGTAGCCACAAGCCAAGTAGCTTATTAAGTCTTCAGCCATCAATCATAGGGCAAAAAGATCTCACTAACCAGCGCCATAAAAATAAATAGCTGTTTTGCTCACTCACTAATACCTCGCTACGCACTGCGCATAATGTGCGCACATTTACATAATTATTTACATGTTCAGAATAGGTTTACTTAACTTGTAAATGATCGCACTCAACATCTGCGCTTAGTATTTTACCTAGATACTTAGGAAATCCTTATTTGTACTAGGATCCAACGTTTCTATGTCTAAACTCTGTCTTTGACTGACTGGCTGTCTAAAATTCTGAACTAGAATCATTTCAGAAATATGAAACAATCATCAACTTTTTTACTAACTTTTGTCCACTTTTTAGCAAAGCAAATTATTTTTATTTCATGCGAAGTAACAAAAATGTCTGGCAAATAAAACCAGTACAATGTAATTTCCTACATCAAAAATAGTAGTATCGATGCCGCGCGGGTGCGTCTCGAAAACTAGTATTCTCTCGGATCTTGCGAGATATTAGTGTAAACACAGACAAGAGCCAGACGGTCATCAATCGGGCCCGAGAAAAAAGGCAGCGGATAAAAAGCTGCGTAGACGCGGATGTGCGCGCAAAAACACGCTGCATCCACTCGCGCGCACTCTGCACCGCGCGCCGTTGGCGTTGTATGTTTCAAGAACCCTCTCTTTGAAAAACTTTTGACAGAAAAAGCGTTTTTTTTTTCTTTAATGATTGTAAAAATAAATGAACTATTCTTCTCCTTATCGTGTCGAAGGTAAAGCGACTTAAATGTTCGTGCCCAGTTATTGGCGCCGCGGATTGCCTTGTCGTTTGCACACATAAGGTCTTCAATAAATTACCTAACTATACGCTTTGCCTTTACCCATGTAAAATTAACATGGAGCAGCGTAAGTAGCTTAATTGAGTTTCATAAGAGCCAAGAATCTTTATACGAATACCCATGAGTATCCACAAGAAATCAGTTGAAAATAAGTATTTACAGTAGATGTAACAAAAATACGATACGACTAGCTACTAAGTATCAACTGGAAAAAGGTTATATTTCTAAAACATGCAAATTGGAAATCAATGAATAGTAATTATAACGGAACTCATATAACTTACAGACGGCATTCAAAGTACCAAAGTAAAGTAGCATGCATCCTTTTGCAATCAGATATCAGCATCAAACTAGACATTTTATCTTACTCCTATGGCATTACTTAACGCGTTTGGCCACAATTTAAGTGTTAATTTTCCCCGTTTGATCTCTCGATCAGATCAACACTATCGGGACATAAACACTGCGTCCGTATCAAAAACCCAGACCCACATTTTACGACAGTGTAAAAAAAACTTTAAGTATTAAATAAGATCTGATTTGGTTTGGTAAAGGTTACGATCCGAATAAGGTTACGATGATGTCAATGTAAAGAAGTGTAGTAAATTTCATCAGTAAGAAATCAAGAATTGATTGGATATAAACGCTTTTCATATTGCTGCCATTATTTTATTGTATTCGTAATTACTACAATTATTGTTAAGTTGGTGACTGACATCAGTTGTGATTCATGAAGAACGCTTAGGATTCATCAAATTGTTCGCCTTAAGGTAGGTCACAAAAAGCACGAAGTCACATCAAATAATCATCGTATCCGAGAATTCGATGACTTTGCAGTTCCTAATGCAGTTGAATATTGTATACATAGTAATTACATATTTTTTATATAATTAGTCAGACCTTACATAACGCAACAGTAGCGGTCATCAGAAAACTCGCAAAAATTTGCTTGTTCTTGTAGGTCCTATATAGCCGTGCGTTGTAACTGCTACAAAATTAGCATTAAATCAAAAAACAGTAGCGAGACAATTAAGCTTTTCATTATAAGAAGACTCAGGTAAATGATGCGATTCATATGTGCTGAGGTGTAGTAGACAGACGCGCAAGAGAAAATACTGTTAACAAGGTCAAGCGAGCCAGCCAATTCGCAGACAGCGCGTTTCCACGATTCTTACTTTCGTAGAACATCGAGCGTATCGAGTGGCAGCCTTGTTTGATGAGTGTAAGTAGACACGTCTGACATTAACTAAGTAGGTACTTGTTACGTCTCAATACTTTGAAGTGTGAGAATATTTACTCTCGTGCAGTGACAAGAATTGGTCGATTGCTACAATTTCTGCACAATTCTTAAGAACTGCCACGTGTAGGACTAGGTCACCTTTGAATGACTTGATTTCTTGACCTGTTAGGTACTCCTATTCTACCCACTTACTGTTTTTTTTTCTATTTGAACTTAATAGGACTTTTTGCATCACGTTAAGGTGATTAATTATTTTTGAGCAAATTATTTTCATCAACAATGTATCTATATCGTTATAAAAAGGTTTCGACGAATTGAGAACCATTCCTTCTTTTTTTTTAATCAGTTATAAAGTTGCCGAAAAGATGAGTCAAAAATGTTGTCATACATTTCAACATACCTAGCCTTCCCTAACTCGCGTTACCCTGATGCTCAGACCGAGATAACACACTATACCGTGTGATTATTGAGTCCATAAATTATTGGAACAATCATTTTGTTTTTATTTATTGGCTGCTAATCTATTTCTTCATTTTTATTATTTATTACCTCCTAAATCGTTGCTGTAGGCATCAATTTGGGAACATTACTGAGTTATGTGTACAAAAAATGGCACTAATCTAAGTAAGTGTGACTTGTGTAACTTATCTAGATTATCTTTTATGTTATTTTTGATTGAAAACGTGTTTAAGTGAACAAATCACTATGTTCCAGTTAAAGTTTTACCCATAAGACAATTTTCATCATTTTTTGCAATGATCCTGTAAGAAGCTCATTTACTATCATAATTATAACAAAAATCGGCTTTAGAATTCAACTGCAATATGTTTATAAAAATTCAATGAGTATTCTAATACGCCAACAAAAAGATTTAGGAAATAACATATTTGTAGTTATCATTAAAGAAATCTGGTTCAAGTACTTATATCGTTGCCATTTAAAAAATCATATATATTTCAATGTCTTGTAACTACAAGACATTGAAATATATATGATTTTTTAGTTCCAAAGAACAAGCAGTAATAAATCTTGACTGACAAAAAGTTATGGGCCAGTGATTCTGGTCTGTTTTAGACGCAGAGCCTAGCTAGCTAGACGGTGACTCATGAAATAATTGACACATTTTTTATGACCGTCTGGAGATTCCTTTACATGAGAGACTGTGTTATGTTATACAATGAATATATAATAAGTTCGTACTTAACAAACAGTTGACTTGCTATTCTATCAAAGCATCTACATTTGGGAGATCTATAAGCTACTGCTGTTTCTATTGTGCCACACGAAAAAAGGAAATGAACTGAAAAAGTAAAGGATACTTTTTCGCCAATTTGATGTCCGAAATTATGGACAATAGTTGAATTTCTTAAGGTCATCTACCAAATGTATATGACCTTAAGAAATTCAAATTATATATTCAGTTAATACATATCATCTTCTAAATATTTAAAAAGGAAAAGTGACATAATGACTAACTGACTGACAGGCTTACACACTCACATGAAATATTCATAGTATATTATGTTGTACAATAACTTTAAAAATAAATAGTGAAATTAAAATTTAAATAAAATTTAAATGGAGCTCTTATATAAACGTGTTTTTTTGCTGTTTTTTAAACTAAAAAATGGTTATAATATAGTGCCTAATGTTTTATGTTGTATAGACAATGTACGGAACCCTACGTGCGCGAGTCCAACTCGCACTTGGCCAGTTTTATCATATCGCGGCTAAAAGTCGTTAAGATGAAAGGGAATCAGAAACACGTGTCGCCGCCGGTCTGCTAAAACGACAGCTCAATACAGCAGTCAATCAACAAAGTATCGAATGTCATCAAATTAAGGAGAGCTGGTAAGTACAGACCCGTTGTTGGTTTGTTAGCACGAGCCACGATGGCGAGTGATGTTTGCCCAGCACGTCTAGACGGATGACATAACGTCTGCTCTGTGCAGCTAGTGTTAGTGCACCGATAGATGAGCAAACATGCTTGTTAAGCAAATAAGCTTCGTCTGTTCAAGATGGAACGACCTATCGATGATATTTCAATGATCTTCCAACAACTGAAGTAGGTAAGAATCAGTTGCATTCCGAAGGTATTCCGTTTTCACTCGTACTTTTGATATATAAGTTATCCTGGTTGAAAAGACACTTCCTGAAACTTTTACGACTACAGTTACAATAAACAAAAATACGAGTATTTTTTTGTCACTCGTAATTCTTTCTTGTGGATTTTTTAGAATCCTACAGTTCGAATTTGCAAAACTGGTTCTTTGTGTTGTCAATTCAGCAAATATGCAACACGCCAGTCTATAAGACTACGTCTACAAAACCAAAGACAATAAATAATTTAAATGACAGTTAGAGAATTCCAAGCTAGCCCCATTGTGGCGTTAGACAGGTCCAGACTGAGTGGCAACTGGTAATACTAGACCGGCAGGATAGAAAGCCGTTCTCATTGACACGACAATTTACAAAATTTGCTGCGAAATAAAATACTCTCACTTAGGGCCACTTTCAAAGGAAAAGTTGAGAAAGTTAAAATTACAAATTCCTTAACTCATAATATTACGAGTTACGACAACAGTAATTTTTCTCTATAATCACGTTTTTAAATTACTTCTGTTTTGTCGGACTAGGAAATTCGATAGCTTTCTGTGACGTTTTACATTATTTTATTAATAGAGTTACTATTACTAACCACGTCCTATCAGGTGAAACACCAACATTTCCTTTCCCCTATCAATAAAATATAACTGCCAGTTGTACATACGTTTCATACCTGTGGTATGTTAATACTGAGTTTAAATGCAATGTGGATGTCTTTATATTTGAGTAACACGTTCCCGATTTTAATGCAAATTGGAATAGCAAGCCTAAGTAACCCATTGTATGTTTTCCTCGCTACATTGTCGTCCTAGGCTAAGTAAGGTAGGCAGCCGACATACAGTCCGACACGCGACCGGTCCAAAAGCCCTACACCGGTCGACGAAGTCCGTATTTTCAAGTCTAGCCATCACGCTCGTTCGCGTAGCCGTTCTGGCGTGAGTGACCGGGACGGCTACATTCGAAAATATGGACAAAGTAAGCAAAAAAAAAGGAGTAGGGCCTCACTCCATCGCTTGACGACGATCTAGTTGCGCGCGCGCTCATACAAATTAACGGTACTCGGTACACCCATTGTGGACGCGTGCGCACTCGCCGCGCCACTGACAAGGGGTAGAGCCTGTAATGAGAATATCTCAAATTCTCAGCATTTGTAAGTTGTTTCCTGTGTTTTCATCTAGACGTCTTTGGAACAGGAAGTTGACCAATCTGGAAAATACTGGCCCACTAGGGAACAGTCCAACTCTACAATCTAGGCCAGGGTTCCTACAGAAGAAGATTGAGGAACTAGCACTAAAGCTCGCGTTGAAAGCTATTGATAATATCAAAGCCAAAAAGCCAAGAGCCTAGTACCTAGTATCCAAGTGGTACCTACACTGAAGATGAGGATAGATGTGATATAAGTGCGATGTTTACACACATTGAAATTGAAAACTAGCCTTGAATTAAAACTCTCTCGTTGGGTAAATAAAAAAAAATATATAAGATCAATAAGTTTAATAACGCTAATAACGGTATTTTGGAACATTACCTTTTGAGTGAATACACAAAATACACTTGTGTTTAGAGTATCTCGGTCTTCAGCTCGATGAGACAAATTGTGCGTGCGAGTACTTATGTAGAGAAACATAACTAAAGTAGATAGAGATTGAAAAATGAGAATATTTGTGTGTGATTCTGTGTATGAACTAACATCAAAACAAACAGCGATTGACAGCGGAAATGTGGGCTTGGATCTAATTTCATTAATTTCTTAAATGCCGCGTTTTCCCTTTTTTATTTAAGTCTAAGTATAGAGCTGATCAATTTTCCCACCTGTATCCCTAACTTACGCTTACACAGTTGCGCGTTTTCGGTATTCACCTTCCTTCCACGTAACTTGGAGTATTATTACCGTACATTCAGAAATAGCCGCCACCACGGCTCGCGAGGTAAACAAGTGCTATGTAAAGTTGTCGATTCGCCAGATTCTTGGCATCGCACCGCCGCCCGCATATTTGAACTGCTAAGGGCTCGTGACCACTTGTGACGCTAACCTGAGCAATGGTTGGTAGGTACCAGGTTTACAGGCTTTTTGCATAAAAGCTTTCTAGGAGAAAATTCAAAACCAGGGAATAGAGTAGGTACTTATATAGAAAGCTGGGCTATAGCTTACAATTACTTACGTAACAATAAAACTGAAGGATGTTAGATTCGTTGTTGTGAACGTCTTTCAGTAGTAGGTATGTAATGTGTTTAAAATCTATTTATTTTCTTTATTGATACTGTGGTTGTTATTTTTATTGGTTTGCGTAACAAGCAAATATTAATGAAATTCAATAATTTATACACGCACGCAGATAAAAATGAAGTGTGTGCCAAGAGCAGGGATGGTCAGCATTAATCGTGACAGCGCGAAGCATGTCACAATACTGATTTTCAGTAATCAAGCCACCTTCACCGAACATATTTTATGCGGAATTCGGGATTATATTTTCATTATATGTTCAACACAATCGGTCGGTGTATTGGCGCAACTTTCCTTTCTACTGGAGGGTCGCCTCAGCAGTTTCCATTTATCAGTTACCTAAAATATGCAGCACCGCTACAATTTTTAGCAAAGGTGTTGTTAGAAGCAAATATTTTATAGCAAAGCCCTTACAGGCTAGGAATCTGTTAATGACCGGCATTGAGAACTTATACTTACCTAATAGTGAATGGAGAATGATTGGCCTCGATAATAGTTAGGGGAAACGATTTAGGTAAGGGTATGTACTAGTAAGGACCTACTGTGATTGGACACGCTTGGAAATTGGACGGCTAATCATCATACTTATTGTTTTTTTAAATTAATTTTTGAAATAGCTTTTTTGCAAATCGAGGCCTTGTTTGTTAAAATAGGAATTAAAAATTTTATTGTAAGAAGAACTATTTTTGCTGTACATCAGTCTTATTCAATTCAATTCATTAATGGTGGATCCCTGATAATTCAACGTTAACTCCTAAAACGAGGATAATGGTTTGAATAATTATTTTGTATAAGATTTGTTCTTTTTGAGGATTCCGTAGTCCACAAACAAGGAACCCTAATAGTTTCGTCATGTCCGTCTGTCTGTCTTTCTGTCTGAGGTTTTGCTAAGAGACCGTTTTTAGGAAGCTGTAATTTTGTATATAAAAAATACAGGGGGTAATGCAAAGTATGAAAAATTAGGTAGGCTCGTAGGTAACTAAGTTGACTTGAACCTGAAGCCTTCAAACAATATAATTCTGAAAGGCACGTGTGTAGCGAGAATTTAGGTCCTAGCACAGAATAAATAATAGTTGTTCCTACATGAACCATTTATATTTTACGTTTGCGCGAATAAAGTCGTAAGCGAAATTTTAACTAGTAACTAAACACCCTGAGAGATTTCATAGACCACAATTTCTCGATCATACGATAGTGGAATGAAAACACATACAAACAACTATTCGCCCATGTAAATTAGCATGTGTAGAACTGGATTCAACTAATTGAGCCGACGCTAAAGCAGCGGAGACAAGCGCTAATATACGAGGCGCCGGCGCCGGTGACTGGGATTCATGTAGAAAATGAAATAGACAGTGTTATACATACAATTAAAAATATAACTAGCGACCTGTTTTGGAATTGCATGGGTGTAGAAGTTAGATTGGGTAAGCAAATACTTAAAGGATTGACATATCGCTGACTTTTTGTAGGCCCCTAAAAGAGAAACAATCTCACCATATAATATTGTAGGGATCACTCTGATGTTAGGTGGAAACCGCATGAAAATCCGCTTAGTAGTTTTTTAGATTATCGTAGGCAATACAGAGACGCAGCAGGCGACTTAATCTCGTAATATGTAGTCTTGTTGTGCTATTGTTATAAAGATTCGCAGTTTTCAGCATGATATTGCAAAATAATATTTACATACCCAAGCAGGTAATACCCGTAGTTACTTGGATTTAGTGTCTGCATACCGTCAATCTTGGGGACTGTGACCTACACATCTCTACTACCCATAAGCAGAAAACATATCTCTTTTGACTTTGAATCCGAAGTGTGCATTGGACTTGGTAAATTTATAAGCATTTTTATTTTTTAGCATCTTTCTCTCAATGAAGCGCCCACGCAATGTCTAGACGGGAGAGCGGAACAGGCTGGGCGTAGACGCTTGCTTGGCACACTCATAATATGCAGGTATCATCACGACAGCATCATCATCAGTAATTATTACCTGCATTATTTAGTAGTATTACATGTACGGGAGCTCAGTTAAAACACATTTTAATTAATAAATCACATAAATTCACAAGAAATATGACGCTGCGTGTTGCGCTGCGTACAGAGAGAATCGTGCGAGTGAGAGGGAAGATACATGTCAAAACATTTAGCGCGAATGCGCGCGCACATAAGCAAAGGATCCCGTTCGGAAATGCCTTACAAACGGTACCTTATGCTCGTGTAATTAGAGTGATTTTGCAATAAAAATGTATGTTGTAAATTTATTTTGCACCTAAATCTTTCGTAAAAACTTGCAAAGATATAAGAGTAGGTACTTATAATGTATATTGTGTGTGCTGGCTGTGTGGTATAAGAACTGAAACATCACAAAATTACGTGCAATACACAATACGCAATCATCCATCACACATAGGTATAACTAGAATCAAAGATTTTGCTTTACCTACTTTAAAAGTGATTTCTACAGGTACTTGTAATGTAAAAAAGTAATGTTTTCTCATAGAATATTTAAGGTATCTGCTTATACAAATATTTGCATACTTTATAGAGGTCTTATTGCTTCTAAAGATGCGAAGCAGGTTGTTATTTATATATATTGATTAGCTTGAGTTAAGCATAGAGTTCATTCATAAAATGAAAGTGAAAAAAAAAATTCGTTGGCATATTTTATAATTCTTGTCCTATCAATGAAGCGCCCACGCATCCCATGTCTAGACCAGTAAGTACGTAATATAATTAATCGTCGTTAGTATCGCGCGCCGGGAACATATCTCAATTGAATTTAAAATATGTAAGTAGTTTACTCACGACTAAGTTTTTGCATAAGGAAAATTTATTTCGTGATAGTTAGTTACTTTTATTAGACTTTTGAATCTGGATGAACTGACCTTTTAGTACTAGTATTCTGTGCTTTTACTAACAATAACATCCTTAATTAGAAAGTTGCTTACTACATAGGTACCTACTGATTTTATGAGATTTTTAAAAGTTTCATGAAGTAGGTACAAGAATTCAAGCCGTGTTATTGAAAATAAGACACATTTCCTCTTTACCGGAAAACTGAATAGTTTCGATTCTTTAGCGCAATAGTTACTTACCTACAAATAATACGAGTTGCTAGGTGCCTACTTTACAATAAATACCAACATAAAAATCAGTTAATTTCCTATAAGTTTAAATTAGAAACCAATAATTCGCACACGGGTAGGATTTGAACCCACGTCCTTTGGCTATTATATAAATAAGAAAGAACACTGTGTTAAATATATTAAAAACTAGTTAATTTCAATATAATAAACAGTTTGATTTGACTTTACAAACTACTTCGACTTAACTTATAATACACCATAATAAAACGGTGCTAATCACTTATATCCATATCAACCCACAAAGTTAGTTAAATTAGCTCGGATTGTTATTGAATCGGGCCTCGTTTCGATCCCAACTATATTTTTGCATCTATTTATTCAAAATAAGTGCCTTCGAAATTAAAGTTTATTTTACATCAATTACATTATTTCGAGTTTGAATATTCAACGGAGGAATCAACCAAAGAATGAAAATATCAGGAATGACCTAACCTACACACTTCCACGTTCACGGTACTATAGGTACCTATATTTATCTTTGCCTTTGCCACGACAATGTTCAATGAGTTAAGGCGTCTGTGTTAAATTCTGAAAAATCGAAACCATTGCGTCTAAATGACTGCTTGCGGACAACTCGTCCATCTTAATCGCGCCATGTGTTGTCACTCTGAATCATCACCGTTTTTTATCCTGATAAATTGGGACAATCATTTACGCCATCTTTTTTTGTCCAACACAATTGCACTTTGCTTATTTTTCGATAGACAAAAAATGACATTCACTCGTTTCGGGTCGTACCTAACCTAACGCGACAGATACTAATGGTTTATACCCAAATTTTTGACCGAAATAAAAACAAATTGTTCGAATGCCCTACTTGTAACTTTATGAGTCACCGTCAGTCTACAGTCGGCCAAAAAGAACTCAAAAAACTTCGCTAAATGACGCCTGTCTCGCATCAAGTGTTTGTCATGTAAATGACTAGGTAAAAATTAAATTGATACCAGACGAATATCTGCATTTAAAATTGAGTTTCAAGAGGCACTATGAAACTACGTTTTCAAGGCGAAAGTGAATAGGATATTTTAAATATTTGAATGGAAGACATGATGTTTTACATAATCTAGAAAATATTTATCTTTATTTATCATTCAATGCGATCGCGAACGTCTGTCGAAACTGGTATATCTAGAACAGAGCTATGTATCTGGAAGTACATAAATAGATAATAATCTAATAGTTTCCAAACAAGCCTTGAATCTTCTTCAAAGATCTTGCTAATAACGTATTATCTAACTTTTTGCATATTTCTTGCTGTTAATGTATGTTGCACTATTCTAAGGTTGCACTCAATAGAAGATACCTATTGAGTGCCACCTTAGAATAGTGCATTTTAGTTTAAAAGTTAATAAAAATCATGCTGTGTAGTGTGTACTGTTCAACGATTGCGGTCCAGCTTAATTTCTCTGTGTTTATTTAATTTAGTAACGTATAGACTGTAACCCGTTTGCATACCTTTTATAAATAATTACAATAAATAAATAAAAACCATGACTTATGTAAATCAAATAAGAGTGAACTATACTTAGTTTAAGCAAAACACACGAGAAGACAGTATGAGTGAGGACATAATACTGTGACTAAAATACACAAGCAAGGCTTGTAGTTAGGGCTAGTTTCAACGTCGTAAGATTATGACCCGCCTATACAATAAATGAATAAGAAAAATTACTTTGGGTGTGGAGTAATACAGAACCTTTAATACAAGAATCCGACTCTAACTTGGCAGGATCATATCGAACAATCTGAACCCGATAAGTCGAACCTTAGTTGTTTTATTTTGTCCATTGCAAGTAACGGTCTGGGCATCATGACTCGTGCGCAGGTTCGACAAAGGGTCCAAGACCAAGGGCTCGAAGTTGTTTAATTAAGCCCAGAACTCCTCAATGCTATTCACATTGGTGACTCGCAATAAGCGAAAATATCCTGTCATTCCGCCGCAACGTATACTTACTTAAATATACGTCCAGGGCTGTAATCGGGACGGATTTCTTCAACCATTACGGTTAATAGTCGGCGACCGGCTACTGCACGTTTTTAAAATCATTAGCAAAGTTTACAGGCACGGATTAAGGTGATATGCTTGATGCCCTGCAAATGTATGAGAAGCTCAGTCAGAAAGGAGCGGTTGAAAAAGTTATTTTTATTATAAGAATTTGATTGTGAGAGTTTTAAACCTTAGAAAATTATTATTAATTACGGATAATGAGTGATTCTTCGGAAAGCATTATCCGCGTCACCTTCGTGGCGATTTTTAGTTAAAGTTTTTTTGTCAAGAAAAATATACTACACTAAAGAAGGCCTAAAATTATAATGAATCCTGTTGGAATCAAACAAATCGGTTTGTTAATAGCTCCGATATTTAATTTTGAAATTTCGGTACCCACGAAAGTTATTTCTGACTCCACGAAAGTTACGAAACGTATTTTTCATAGCCAAGTTCTATTTCATTACATAAAAATATTTCAAATAAAACCTAAATAACTAATATTATACCTGCTTTTAAAAAATATATATAGTTTTTTTTTAAGTTTGAAGGTTCTTTGAAGAAAAGAAACAAAATAAATTTCATGTATCAGCAGGCAAATGACTGATAATATAATATCTGCTGGCTGTTATTAACTGTGGGCCAGATCATTTTATCTTTTGTTCATTTGGTCGGCTGTTCTTGTTACATGACTTTGTCAATGATTGTTCACCATGTAGCCAGCAGTCTTTTTTATTGTCTAGAAAAGTCTTTCTTTTCACTAACTAACTTTTAACTAATTTTTGCGCTGACCATTAACTAGTAATTATGGTCTTTACATTAATTCAAAACAATTCATTGTTTAGATATTTAATTTTGCTGCATATTTTCCTAACAACAACAATAGAGACCAAAGGACACACTTAGGGGAGGCCAATGCCCAGCTATCGGACAGTAACTGCATAAAATGTGTAATATTTTAAAAACAACTAGTAGATGGAAAGTAAAGTTTCTCTGCTCCAGTACAAAAAATGAGGTTTATTTTTGTTAGCTTATGTACTAAATGCACACATGCATATCAAAAACATAATCAGACGCAGGACGTCCACTGATAAACATAGGCCTTCCCCAAAGACTTCCAACGTGACAGGTAACATGTTGCCTGCATCCAGTGCGATCATGCGACCTTTGCAGGGTAGTCTGTCAATCTTGCTGGTGAACGCCCTACGCTACGCTTCTTGACCAAATGGAATCCAATCAAGAACCTTTCTGCACTGCGCCCTGCTCACTGCCACTTGAGCTTGGTGATCTACAGGATAGCCCCGTAGATCATTTAGACATAAATCTGTTACCTTAGTTCCTCTACGTATTAATTCAATAAACTTTTTTATTACACCCATAGAAAGAGACCATGTTCGGATTGCTTGTAGACGTTGGTTTTTAAGCACTGAAGTATTTGAGTCAAAATGATGCCCTCGTGTAGTTTTTCGGACTCTGCCCAGCCAAGGTGATTCTACCTAATTAAATCACTTGTCCCAGGTAAACGTACTCCTGTCGTCTAAAACAGTAGATAGACACAGTTTTATGTTTCTAATAAATACAGGAGAGTTCTACTTGAACACGGGAATTCGACTAAAATTCGTCTGGCCCAAGTTAATTTTAAGGCTCACTTGTTGGGAGACAAGCATAGTGCCAAGACCCTCCAACTTTTTTGCCCCAACTGTGTGTGTGATGCTATTATTCAAAGGTGTGTGATGTATTGGTTATGCCAAATCCTTTTTATTCCAATATTATTATAAGCCAACCATTTATTTAGTTAGTTGAACATCAGGGTTCAATCAAATAAGCATATCAACCATATTTGACTACAATAGATAAATAAAAGAAAAACTCATGCTTCTACCTACACAAACTATCGTTTACTAAAACCTTTGGGAGAAAACGACAACACGGTTATTTAAAAACATCTACAGCCGATAGAGAAGTAAATTAAGATTGCATAAAAAGACCTTCGTAACCTCACGTGGACTGAAAGATAATCTTCGTGGTCAAATGTCCACGAAAACCATGTCACGAAAGTTACGAAAATTTTATATTTTTAAAAATTTACTAGTTGTTTCTTGAGAAATATAAAAACTAAATAGCGGACGAAGAAATTGAAAAGGAGTTCTATACTGAATATTCAACACTTACATCTAAATCATTCTATTGTCTTTAAAATTTTACCATGAAGGGTTTTTTCAAAAGGTTGCCAGAAAAAAGTTGATGAATTTATGTGCCTGTATTTTCTGTATCAAAGCGATAAGAAAGGCATTTCTCCTCCAATGATGCTGTAATGGAACTAAAGTTTCCGTAGGGCCATTAAGCTTGTCAGAAAGTTGAGGCTCTTTGATGCTATGAGGCTTTATATGTCGCGTTCACGAATCTACCACAATCGTTTGACCGAGACAAAATATTTTCTAACTATAATTAATTAATCTTGACTTATTAACAAATTTTTTGATATATAGTATGTGTACATAACACAACAAACAATAAAGATATTAGTGGTTGAACTGAGCGCGTGGTCGTGTGGACGCGCGGAGAACACCGGTTTTGCTCCCGTTTTTGGCGGTTAAATATTATTTAAAAAATAACTGTAAGCCCGATTTTATGTTTAAAACTATGTTCGTGTAGATGAATAAACAGAAAATCATTTAATATTGATTCCAAAGTTGCTTATTGAATGGGTTGGAAATTAAGAACGTGTGACCACCAAAAACCGGCCCTCGGAGAATTACTCTAATAATATTAAATTACGGATCTCGAAACACGATCAAAGGAATTTTGTTCGATAGAAAATCCTCATGAGGTTTGGAACTTTGGCCTCTATGCATGTTAATAATTGTTTAAAGTTTCGGAAGCTAAAATTTCTTAGCCCTCTCTTTTATTCTGCTCTTCATACCAAAGGCGGAAACTATGGGAATATATTGTCTTGTTTAAATTTTCATTTATGATGACCAAAAACAAATTATCATGTTCGTTTGTATAGCGACGACGCAATGGGACAGATTTAAATTCAAACTTCTTGTTTATAATTTTTTTATAATTTTTTTATCCATCATAGAGACGTCCAGATTTGCAATTTTTCAGAATAATCTTCTAGAGGATAGTGGCTACTATTCTTTATACTTATTTTCCGAACTTTTTTCTATTGAATGATCTACGCTATCCATTCTTACAGGCTAGGCATACTAAGCCAGTGCCTCAAAATTTTGTGCTAGAGTATTTTTACAAATTATATTTTTTGTTTCTGATTATTATTTATACGCTACGAGTCCTGCTCTGCCTTGAAGCAAAATTGTGCTTCGAATTGTGTAAAGCTTTTTAAGAAATTTTATTATATTGCGAGCACTCGGTGATTCGGGCGATACCCCTTCACTCGCTAATACCCATTGACGGTTTATATTAGAGATGAGACGTATTTACTAGAACAGATCCACACACTAGGTATTTTACAGTACTAAGCGGCACCTATTCCAATTTTTGAAATACTTGATCCACCTAGTATTTTATAAATTACACGATTTCCGACCCTACCATCAAAGTAATAGAGATTATTGTTGCGTAATCCGTAGTCGTGTATTACGCGCACCGAGTATTTCTCGCTAAGCTTATGCGCGAACGTAGAGATTCACTCCGTCTCTGACCAAACAAATTTGAGCGCGACGAAGCAAACGCACACAAACGTAGTCAAACCATATTCATGTAAATGAATGACTGTACAGGCAGGTGTGAGATAGGAATAGGTGTTTGATGAACTATTATATAATCTGTGGTTGAACGTAAAAAACCCAAAAAAAAAAAATGTAAATATTTTTATAAAATTGATATCTTTTAAATACGCCAACTTTTAAGTTGTAGTACCTATGAAGGGAGGGATATCAATCAATCAACAGCCAGCAAAAACATTATTATTCAATTTCAAATTGCAATATTCATACTACGGTTGTATCTTTTCAAAGAAATTTGTATTTTAAAGTCATATTACGTGGATTAGTCCGCACTAGTCGCGTCAAGTATGCTAAATTACTACGTATTAGGTGGAATAGGTATTTGGATCGAGTATTAATAAATACTAGGAATAGGTGCACCTAGTATCAAATTTACCTAGTATAACCCATCTCTACTTTATATGATGACTAGTGGTCGCTTGCAGCTTCGTCTGCGTAGACTTGGTGATACGAAATGACTCATACTCCCATCACCATCCAATAATCGTTCTCTTGTCCTATGTCATATGGTAAAGGAAGGTCACCTTGTGTCTCTGGATGTAGGTACTTATCCCTTGTGATGAAACATAGCCTAGTTTATGCCTGGACTTTACATGTTAAAATTGTAGTATGAGCACAGATTATATACTTAATAGTTACTATGGAATGAGCATCAAAATTAATTCAATACAAGTGGCTGAATTCTGGGCTGCTACGATGTAATTTTCTCGTGTTCCATCGACACGCTAAGAAGAAGAAGAATTCAATTAACTGATTTAGCCATATTATTATTATAATAATGGTAGGCAATATATCGTACATTACCTACTTTATCGACCATAGACACAAACAGAGTTGCTTGTAATAACTTGTAAGTTGTTATTGCCTACGCTATTTTAACTCATCAGCTTTAGTTTACCTACTACCCTCATTTTAATTTTTTGCCGATCTTGTTGAATATCATCGAAAAAAAAACATTATTACAATAGCATTGATAAAGTTTATGTTACCACTTCATTATGGCTAGTACGTCCAGATGCTGTGTTAAAGATCCTGATAAATTTTGTTATATTTGTGGTGAATGCATACTAAAAGATCAGCGTAAACCAATTACAAACACTATGAGTCGTTTGTATTTTGCTTACTTCGGTATAGAAATTCGACAGCAAGATAAAGTGTGGCTGCCTCAGAGTGTATGTAAAGTATGTGTTGAACATATGCGACATAAAATTGGGGCTAATGAAACAATTTGTTAAGGCTCTCGACAGAAATGGGCAATGTTTTCAGTTTATTTCACAAAAAAATCTTATCTTATCTTACAGGTATCTTTGATGGACCTCAAATACGTCAATTAATTAAAGACACCACTAATTTTGAGACTTCTATGAATCAACTGGAAAGACTAGCGTGGAAATATTTTGTAGAAGTAACGCATAATTTCCTAGGAAATCATAAGGCTGACAACTATGTAGAGGAAATTATTAGTTGAGGAAATGTTAGTTTGTTTCAAAGATTTAGGCTGTAATATGAGAATAAAAGTACACTATCTCAATAGTCATCTAGACCAATTCCAACACAATTTAGGAGCTCAAGCGAAGAACAAGGAGAACGCTTCACCAAGACATAAAAACGATGGAGAATAGATACGAAGGAAGGTGGGATACTCATATTATGATGGCCGACTATTGTTGGGGAATCATGCGACATTGCCCAAGTCAGTTGCATAGGAGGAAATCACTCAAAAGACAATTTCATGATGGTAAATGCCAATAAAGTATTATTTTTTTTGTGAAATGTATTTTTTTTTATCTCGGAAACTAGAGCTGATAGAAAAAACCGGTAGCATTTTTAATATCAACATGTAAGACTTACTTAAAATTAGGTCTAAAATCCCCGGTACCAAAATCGTTGTAGGCCTGTGTTATTACCTATGATATGTGATTGTATACTGAAGGTCTTTCGTTAGACTTATGGGTCTATGTTACTATAATCGTAATATTTATTACCAAAATTGAAATGTGTGTGCATACGCGCTCTTAAAAAATGGTTCAATGTTTTTAAAAACATAGTAATAATGTTGTTTTAGACACGATAATGCCCCAGGTAATATGCAATCTATCCATACAATATTTATACAAAAGCCATCGAAACATCTCGACTTTTGCATAAATATTTTGTTTTTTTTGGCAATAGCCAAGTTCGCTGTAGAATAGATGTGTTGTTTTTTTTTGAACTTATTTATTTAACAGCACCAAAATATGAAGAACTTGAGTTCACGTGTAGGTGTGTACTTTGAAATTGATTGCATTGGTAAATAAATACTTAGATAAAACAGCAATTGAAGCCATCACAAAAAGCTTTGTACTTACTTAGGTAGAAGCTCAGCCTTTTTTATTTTTATAATTCACAAGTAAGCTCGTTAACAGTGTTAAGCACTTTAAAATCCAATTAACACTTTCCAATGTGCAAACACATAATCGTACTTTTTATAGTGTTTTTGTTTGCAATGCAATAATCGGTGCTAGCAGTATTCGCTATAAAAACAAAATTATTTAAAAAACAAAACACCCGTCTGCAAAAAATATTATATTTTTGAAATGGTCTTTTATTTGATAACCATGTTGCTATTATACGGAAAAAACATCTATCAACATAAAATAAAAAAAATTGAGCTGTCAGAAAATCCTACATTCTGACGAATTTAACGACACCTCATATAATTAAAAACTGTTCAGCCGTTTGGGCTATAGGGCATGCTAAACAATTACGCATAAATACATTCACTCGAAAAACATAACCCTCCTTCCGCAGTCGGGTAATAACGGTAGGCATTGCGCCCTTGAAAAGACTTCAACGCCAAACGCAACAGTTCGTTGCTCTTACCTAGTCTGTCAAGTCGATCGAATTACATACAATAGGACATTTTGCACAGTTTAAACCTCTTAAATCTAGTAGATAGATGATATACTTAAGTGTTAGTGAAGCTACAAGACCATCGCCATCGTGTAGCCATCAGTTTAGTTGAGGTAGGTGGTATAGTTATAAGTTTGAATCCTTTCTACTAGAAATATTTATTGAAATTTTTGGGTAACGCATTTATTCGACATTTTTCAAAGAAACTCCTTTTCAGTAGTTAGGTTAGCTATTCATCATTTTACCGAGCCCTTATTAAGGGTTATGGCAACGTACGTTTATGTTACATGAGGAAGTTAAATTATTTTAAAATACAACCTGTTGCTATGGGCGTAAGATTTGGAACATTTGTGGTGTACAATGATCGAACTAATGTTTTTGTAATGAGTGTAAAAAACAATTGACTACAAATAAATAACGTTACGTGCCATATAAGTTTCAGTAGCTTTTTCAGGATAGCTTTTTCAGATAGCTTTTTCAGGATTTATGTATTTTAGCTTCTGATTTACGAGTATTAGCAAGTTTAAGATTCAAACATTTAAGCAAGTTAAATTAATTGTATTTAAATAAGTTTTTTTTTTTTGTATTTTGTTTGTATTATTTATTTTGTTAAACATAAAAGAAATTTTGGAGTTTAAATCATATTATTAGACATTTATTAGAGCCCTAACTTTAAAAAAATATTTGACATCTTGAAAGGAGAATTTGGAACTGCTTACCTTTTTACTGTTACTGTAGGAATCAGTTATAAGTTATAAATAAATATAAGGTAATAGACAAGTTATAAAATAAATTTTTATTTTATGAATAAAACACAAGAATTAACATATTAATAAACTTTTGTTTAATGTTGCCATATTTTAAGTAAACTGTACCTACCTTATATTTATGTTTTGTTGGTTTAGCTTGATTGTCTAATAATGTATGATTGACAATATCGAAACGCATTGATTGCTCTACATACCCGAGACTATTCCTAGCACACCGTTGTAACGCACATGGTGTCACTGTCAGACAGAGTAAGCAATGGGTGCTGCCGGCCCACGACGCGGTTAGCGGCAAGCGGCGGGCGGAGCGGCGGAGCGGCGGAGTGGCGTGCGGAGTCCGGAAGGCCGCGCGCGCGTGGCGGCGCCGGCGGTCGACGACTCCGCTGCAGTTGCACCGCGGCCGGCCGCTCGCGCCGCCTCAGTCTGCCACCGGGCCCCGACACGACCACATCGGCACCAGTGTCCGCGCGCGATCACTATAGGGCTGCACGCACGCTCACTTGTAATTTCGCGGTACTCTGTTTAGATTTAGACCACGATCTTAAAAGCCTGATAAATTAATTCTGGCACTGATTGTGAGTAAATGCTGATTTTTTAAAACTTCTTTTCGAAATTAAAATTAATTTGATTGATTTTTATGTCACATATAAATCCTACGAAGCTAATTTTCATTCATAGATGCGACATTTAAAGTCGACCTTGACGCTATTCCCGCGCGCCGAAACTATTCAAAGTATTTAAAAGCGCGGGAACCGCGTCAAAGGGTAACTTTGGTTGTCTTGTCAGCCCTAGGTGCAGCGGTGCGGTAGTACGGCGGCGAGTGGCGACTGCGGCGAGCAAAGCGCACGTGCCGGAGGGCAGCGAGCGCCGCACGCGCCG
Organism: Pyrausta nigrata; assembly: GCA_949316185.1. Lineage (NCBI taxonomy): Eukaryota > Metazoa > Arthropoda > Insecta > Lepidoptera > Crambidae > Pyrausta > Pyrausta nigrata. The sequence goes on from OX438951.1 coordinate 8,800,962, forward strand.
GCCGCGGCATGCACCGCTAGCGCGAGCATGCGGCTGCCTCTGCTGCCGCTGCTAGCGCTCGTGCTCGCGCGCCCGGCGGCAGGTAAACCCTCGTGTTATCAGTGCCGATTCATTACGTGATAATTACCGACTCGCTTGACCGGTCCGCTGCGTAGACACGCGCAAACACTAAAACGACGGTGAGTCCGATCTTATTCCGAGATGATCCTCGTAAAATTGAACTAGGTAGACATCAGTTTTCCCCCGCGTGGTTCGTGATTGCAGCCCAACTTGAATTTAAATTGGTGCATTCTCGGACGGAACTTGGCAACCAAAACTGAGCGGAGCATTGCCGCCAACTCTTTTGGCGATGTTTTTTTATCCCGTACTTACTCGCACAAACTTTTTGTTTATTTTACCATGTGTTACATCATCAAAACTAGTTTTTGTATATACGATACCGATGTTACAAAATTAGCAGTAGGCGTGGAACGATGATTCAATATTACTATAATTCAAGTTACCAGGTCTTATATTGAATATTATAATTATAAACTAGGTACATGGAGCTCCACCAGTTACCTCAGTATGCTAGCATATAATGCTATGTCATGAATAAACCGTAATAGCCTTTTTATTTTTTGGCGATAACCTTATGTTTTTGAAAATTTAATTACTTGTGTTAATCGCTGATTTTTTTTTTGAGGAACTGTTTTTAAAAACATGATGATCTTGCATTTATGCACTCTATCAATAAGGTAACTATTTGTTGACCGTCTCAGGATATAATTTAAAATAAATTGCCGCTAGTTAAAAATTACCTATTAGGATTTACTTCCCAAAAAGTTAATGAAAAATGTACACACATACTCTAAACTCGTTACAAAATTATTCAAAGCCATTTCATTATGAGCTATGTACCAAGGTCTTTTTGTTGTAGCAAAATTCTGTTTTGTTGATTTTTGACAAGACTAAATACAGTAGCTCGTTAGACCATGTTCCTTAGCGATTATAGTGAATAAACGACATCTAGCGCCTGCTTCTACAAACTTTGAAACAGATACTTAAATACTCGTAGAACAATCAACTTATAGGCACTTATATTAGACTTATTGCACTCAGAGTCATCAATTAAATGTAATCTTTAATTAAGTCACGTTCTGACACTTTCTTTGTCAATTAAATGGAAAGGGACTGCATGACTTAATAAAGAATAACTTTAACTCTCTCTAAGAGAGACTAACACCATTTCAACTGGCTCTTAATTTTAAACGTCTTATTTTAAAATAAATTATGTACCTACTTAATTATTAATGAAGGAAACTTGCGCACCACCTGAAGGATGAAACCTATCTCTTCAAATATTTAGGTGAAGGCAGACTAGAAAACATTTCAAAGTTTGAAGACTAAATGAAAAACATTTCTTTTTAAAGATCTCACCCCTCTTACTAGTCATATTTATTTTTTTATCTTGTATTAAAGTTATATTAATCGGCAGAAAACTAAGTAACAAACAGACGACATAAGTACTCGTATTAAAATTAAAATATTTATATTAATGTGAAGGATGATTGATAAACTCAAAGCACCTACCCTTCGCACGCGTAAATAAATTTAATTTGCTTAATTTTAAACTGGAGTGTTCATAGTTAACATAACTTGTAAATACTTTCCTATATGAATATAATTATATTCCTTGCAATCAATCATTAATAACCTTATGAAATGAAAAGCATTAAAAAAATCTTAAAAATTTTAGGAATACTACGTTGAGGGTGGCCTGCTTAAAACTTGCTCGTGTGTGTATAAAATAACCACTTTACTGAATAACACAATATTTCTCTGTCTGGGGAGCATCCGGTGCCACGACCACGTACTGACCACGCTTGACCAGCCTCGCTTTTTAATTGCAGGACAATAGTTTGCTAACTCATTCGTGTCGGTGAAAGACAGGTTTTTCTTTTCTGTTTATTTATAATTTTCAAGAATCTTTTTAGTTAAATGTCTGAAAATTTTTACTAAGATATTTTCTGTAATAAAGTTTTTCAATAATATAAATGTTTTAAGTCGCGATTGTAAAATAAGAGTTAGGTTATTATTTTTAGCTAAAAAGTGCAGAATTTTATGAAAACACCACCAACAAAACACTGATTTTGCGAAGATAAACCACAGCACTTTTTATGTGCTAAAAAGTTCATAAACATGCTACGGTTCAGACTGAAAGTAAAGAACAGTTTAACTTCAAAATGTAGAGTAAGTGAAAATTCTAGTTAAAGTTTACGTAAACACTTAGTTTGCATTTAAGTAAGCTGGTATTATAGCACGAGCAACATGCATTTTGCTGAAGGCTATAAATTGAAAAAGATAATTACGCTCAACTACTGATTGGTATGATAGTATTAAACGTAATACATAATACTTATGAACACACTTTAAAAATTCATACGGACACAACGTGTAGCATTGTGGAACACATCGATACATAAAATTATGTTTAAGTGCAAAGTTCGCGCTGAAGCTGAAATTAGCGTTTCTTCAAAATGTTAGCACAGTGCTCAGAAATCTTTATGGCCGCGTAAATAAATGCACCTTACGCTCTGATGATAACCAAGTGTTGATTGACTTTTCGTAATTGACCGAGAGTCACAGTCGCAAATCGCGTCGGAAGCGTTGACAGGGCCCTACTTCAAAAACTATCTATATGTCTTCCTTAACCGTCCTTGTCACGCATGCCTGCATGATAGTGTGAGCAGGTGCGAAGGCTAGATGCGAAAATACTGACGTCTTCAAGAGTACAGCCTCAAAAGTTCAGAATCGCTCATAGAGTATCTTTGCTGGTACAGGCGCGCGCGCAGACGGCGACTAGTGGCGACGCGGAAGCGTCTCTCTGGTAATGACGTTCCGAGGGTTGAGTGGGTGACGATATTAAAAATCTGTGCTTTTCCAGGATTAATGGCATTTTCAACGAGAAAATGAAGTAACAATCTTCTTAACTTTTAAAATAAGACTAAGAGGTAGTGCAAACGTAGCTACGTTTATTATTTATATTTTATGTATGAGTACCTACGCGTAGGTACTCATACATAAATATATAAATAATGGTAATATTGTTTAGAAAGAAAAAAGAAAGAAAGAAAAAGCATTTATTGGGAGATCCCAATGATGAGAGATGAACAATGGAACAATTTACAAATTATGAAAATGATCTACCGAAAAGGTGTCCGACTCAGCATTAGTCGTGGTAGCCGAAGGCAAACCACGACACTGATTTTCAGCGGATGCCCGGGGTAAATTCTTATAAACATAAAAATAAAATAAAAAAGATATGACGTTAAACAATAAAATAAAACAAGCAAGAGAAATGAGAGCCTAGTGCGAGCTTTCATTTGTTACTTACACGCGCTCACGATCGACTGAGTGTCATAGAAGAAGTTTAGAAGACAGCCAGTTTAAAAAAGGTTGATTGTTGATTGATTGAGGTTGACAGGTAAAGTAGGTACTTAGGCTCCTTTTACTATCGGGCTTTGTAAGTCAAGTCCTATCCTCGTGAAAAAGCTTTTCAGTATCTAACGCTTTTTGTAAGCTTAATTATCTGTCCTAACTTGCAGCACAAAATTACAATCAAACTCACCGCAGCATGATCTTGAACTATCATAGATAGTTGAGACTTTGAGACTCCCAACCATTCGATGCGAAGTGGAGAGTTTAGACAATTTGTCTAAATTCTCTCCATTTGAGCTACGTTTAAAACAAGAAGTACCTTTGTTCAACCCTGGCAGGATGTGATAATAAACATGCTCCTAGCTCTCAAGACGCTTCTCTCATAATACGCATAGATGAACTCAAATGGGGCTCATCCTACGGAACTATGCCAACCTATCTTGTAATTTGATTAAACCCTTTAGAATCACACATAAAACATGTCGTATTTACATTAATTTAAGCAATGAATGTTAGTACTTATTTTTAAGTCAAGTGTAACTTTGTTTTATCCCCTGTATCACTAGTCACTTATGATGAGTGATATTCCGCTGAAATTATGAGTATGGTTGTGCTTAAAATCACTTGATGCAATGTGTTCTAAAATTGTATCTTTTTTGAAGACTCTGGTTTCGCACGGGTGTAGGTGTAGGTTAAAAAATAAAATATAACTTAATGACAGTGTAGCATTCTACTAGTGAAAGGACTTTCAAAATCGGTTCAGATAGTTCCAGAGATTACTTCCTACAAAGAAAATCACAAACTTTTTTCTATAATATTATTCTATAATAGAACTTTATAACAACACACAATTAAAAACTTGTCTACGTATGTATTAAAGTAAGTATAGGTATACCATAGATTTCAAATTCAAAAAGCATTTACGTAGATTTTCTTAGTAAACTTTTGCTATTTGTTTATTTATTTTAGGGATTATAAACAAATGCGTTACAACAATTAATAAGAATGTATACACTTATAAACTATGAGTGGTAACACATCCCACCACCACGTAATCCACGTGTAAGTATACAAAATTAATAAAATATACGAGGTAAAATGCGTGCTTATGAAGAAGTAATATAAAAATTTATATTAAAAGCTGACCGGTTGCAAAAAAAAAATGAATAATTAGGAGAAATTAATACAATATTTGTGCTAGGCTTGCAGAATGTCTAAAACAAGTCTTTTAAATTTGGAAGGAGGCTGGGAAAAATCGAGTTCGTTAAAGTGCCTGTTGAAATCAGACAGTATTCTATTTAATGGGGCTCGCTTGCCCTTATTGGTTTTACATATGTTGACAAAAAAGTCCTATGTTTGCGCGTGCTTCTAAGCACAGCGCGTCTGGGAATATTGTAGTTAATTTTATTACTAAGGCTTATGCAATCAATTTTATTATTAATTAAATTAAAAAGAAACATAACAGAGAGGAGCAATCGACTATTATCGCTATGATGTGATGTACGCATAGGATCATAGAGGTACTTATGTATTTTGTTTTTCTGGTCGATCTTCAAAACATAATGTCCTCCAAAGACTTTCACAACGATAGAAGACTACTTACAATACTTATTCGGCTAAAAGTCAGATAATCTATACATATAATCCTTAAATAAAATTAACGAAACGACAGTCTTCAGGTTCAGAAAATGGATAGATATTTAATTAATACGAAACTGACCATCGCATTTTACAATAACAAAGATGGCTTGCATGCATATGGTTTCAGCTGAAAATACAAAGGTATCAGCTACGATACTCCTATTTACTTAGGTAACTCAAATGCATCACGCATCAGAATAATAAGAGAGTTCAGCAAGCGAAACGATTGAGTCAAATATCCGTTCAATTCCTGACGCGATGTTTTGGTCGGGCGCATTAGCATGTGTAAATAAATATAAGAGCCGGGTCGTCTGGTCGGCGGCGCCCGCGCATGAACTGGCCCGCCACCTGCGGGCTAGTGCTGGCCTGGCCGCGGAGTGACCTTGATATCGACTATTTGATTAGACGTCCGATACGATGATATGAACTGAAGATCAAAGTTATTCATCTAGAATTTTAAATATGGTAGCTGCTAGCTGATTTATGAATTTGATAAATTTTGTGTCAAACCATCAACAATGTTATTTTACAAAAATAACTACCTACTTAAAATTCTGTGGTCAACCCCAAAAAAGTATCGCCAAAACCATGCAAAACATCGACTTACTTTTATCGATCGAGAATATTTACATATTTCGAGTTCGGCATATAAATAAATGATTATATTACCGGCGGCATATAATATTGCAAACCGATGTTTACGCGTAACAACAAAACCATAAAAGTTGCCAGACGAATAACGCGACAACCTTGACAAAGAAATCTTTCAAGAATACCAATGTTGCGTCTGAGCTTTTGAAATGTCGTGCGTGTTGTAAACGTAGGTACCTGGTGCATTTGTCAAATGACAATGACAAATTCCAATCGGCGCCGGCGGGGAGCTTTCGAATTTTGATTTTTACAGATGTATGATTCGTAGTGAGTAACATGCACATTACGTCGTCACTAACGGGTTTATAGCTTCGGAATGGAGGCAGCCGTCTGCATGCCAAGCGGCGATTCCTGGTGATCGCCCCTTTGAATTATGCGCACGGGCACACTTACGCGTCTGCAAAGTTTGCATTCAATCGCCACGAGAGATTTATGTGTGTCCCGCCCGCCCGGCACATACAAATGTTTCCGCGAAATTCGACAAGAGAAGTTTTATTCGGGTCGTTATTTTGGTAATAATTTGTATTAAATAAGATTGAAATATAATTATTGATGTGCAATGAATTTAAAGCTGTATTACTTTTAAAGACGTTTTCTATTCTGTTGCACATGCTGTTACTTTTACTATTATTTATTCTGTGGCTGTACGCAAGTTCCACACATCCTTTTATACCAAAGCGAGTGCGAGTACCTAATTATGAAATGCTTACCAAGAAAATTAGCGCGCGACTTCCTCTCAAAATTTTTTATCGACACTTTCCCGAAATCGTTTGGCATCACTAAAACGATTGCACGCCCAAGGTGCCGCGGTCGGTGCATCGCGCTCGCTATTGTTTGTAGGGACCGAAAAAATGCAATGTGATGTGGCTCCTGCTGCATCTGCCGCGGAGCCAGACGGTTTATATCCCGACTATTACTTCTGCCTGGCCACTCATTTAACTTTCCATTATGAACTGCCAGTTTGCGGAAAATAATGATCAGGTGTCTCGCAGAATGCCCGAAACCGAAATTATTTATTCTATATTTTATGACGTGTCATATGTCCGTTTGTCAGATGAAATGGAACTGGAAGTTGCCACAAGCGAGACCTAGGATGTAAAGAACTTTAGGAAAATCCATGAAAAGTCGAATTGCTCACTATAGCATATATAAAGGACGAGTCTGTAAAACATATAATTTAACAGAAGTATAAAGTTAAAAAACGTTATTAAAATAAATAAAAATAAGACACGAATAAATGTTTTAGTGGCCATTTCCGTCCATTTCCAATTTAGCTACTAAGGCAAAGACATATACTTATGTAAATATTGTTTGTGGCAAAAGCTTGCTTGTTCATCTTTCGTCTTATATGCTACGAAGAATTTTCAAATAAACGTCTCTGTTGATTGCTAATTAGACACTAAATCGTAGGATTAAATTTGATATTGCAAAATGCGATTAAGCCTTAGGTACCCCGTAGTTAGCTCATTGCGCTAGAATTTATATGACGAGCTGCTCAGGCTAACGTAATGCATAAATCGGACGATGAGCTCGTCTTAATTATTATATCACAGAACAGTAGTACAAGTACTGAATGCATTACAAAATAAGACGCATAGTGCTTTGGTATACATAATAGGTAGTTACTTATCAAGTAATTGTTTACAAAGTAGGGTCAACATTCGCCTCACATGCTGTTGCACCATCTAATTAGTTAGCTAAAGTTACGGTCAAAGTTAAGGTTAATTTAGTAAAATAAAAGTATCGCAACCAAACGCCAATAAGAGTTGTACCCCGTTATTACAAAAACTTAGTACCGGGTTTAAGCCAGGACTAAACTATTATCTAGCCAATTAGAAAAGCGTTTCTCTAATATGTTATGTCACGCCAATTAGAAAAGCGTTTCTCTATTAGGTTATGTACGGATGTGCCATTCATTCCTCTGTTGTTGGCTAATATTTAGACCTAGTTTAAACCTGGTCAATTTTTTTTGTAATAACACCGGAAGTGTTTATGTCTGGGGACTTTTTGGCCAGCGTTATGTTATTTATGTATGTACATTATAGGTATGTATTTATATACTAGAACTCTTATCTACAGAGTACCACTTAGGTACCTAATCCAGATTCCCAGAATTCGTGAAACAGGCCGAAATCCATTAGGCTAGGTAGTCAGCTCTGTTACTATGCTAAATCGTCGGAGTGGGCTTGATATTATACAGTCTGGACCTTCAAGTACTCGGAATAACTATAAAAAAATAGATTCGCATTGCATATCGGAGGCACTGGCAATCCAGAGAGAAGTTAGGGCCTAATTTGAAATTTTGATTGTCTGGCTGTCCCGCCGACCTAGTTTGGTTTCTGGGACGTCGAAGGACAAAAACAGGTGTCTGGGGCAGAATCATATTTTGCATAATATCATAAGTCGCCGTCTAGTCACTACTTTATTAAATATTTACACTCGCAGACTAAGTTTTAGGATTTATTACGAATCTTTCCGACCTTGGAGCTCGGAACGTTATCACTTACTAAAACTGTTTCAAGTTTTAATTATTTTCATCTTAATTGTTTTTTGGGTTGTTGTTTATTCATGATACATTTTGATTTTGTTAATACGTTCAGTTAGTCTCCTAGTTTACATAATATTTTTTGCTTCTTTTAACTTTTACTTATTATTGTACAATGGTTGACAGCGTTTTACTTATTATTTTAAATTTATTGAGTGACATCTTGATTGATGATGAGCTGATTCTTTAAATTATTATAGGCACATCGATTTATCGATTATGGTAATAATAATATAATTATACTTAATATTGGACAACATCACATACATTGCTCAGATTCCAAAGTAAGTAGCTTAAGCACTTGTTTATTTCTACATTGACCCGACCGGGGATTGAACCCGGGACCTTAGCGATGGCGACACCTTGAAAACCGGTGAGCGAGCCACTCGGCTACAGAGGTCGTCCAAATAATAGTCATACGTAATCGAATTAATTATCATTGATTATGATTAATTCTTTTAGTCATAAAGTTTGATTGATCGTATATAACAAATGATAACCAAATAATAATTAGAAAGACATATATTATATACATACTTAGGCATTAAATGATTGTAATATGTTTAGTATACCAAATAAATAAATAAAATAAAATAAGAAAGTAACTTTGAAATTGTTAAACAATAAGAACGCCAAAATAAAACTTTAACTTTTTTAAAACAAAAATCAAATACCTAAGTGATATAAACGTCTTAATTGAGTAAAGCACAATGCCATTTTGGGAAATAGTGATACTCGTATTGAGACTGAAACGAAAATTAGGTTTTATTGTGTTTTTTGGTGCGGGCATCAGAGCCCAGGAAAATGCAGTCAGCAGTAAACCACTGCATACAATTATTTTTGTACCTTACTAAAAGTATTTTGGTAGCGCGCCGGTCACACCTAGTCACGCCAGGATACACGGTACGGAGATTTTAAATTGACAGAGACATGCGACGATTTTTGATGTTTTGCCAGAAATTACATCAAATTAGGTAGGTATGACTGACTGTATTTGTTACGAAATGCATTAAACAACCCACTCTACCTATTTGATAAACACAACGCCTTTAGAACTTCTTCCAGCTTTCATCCGATTTCGGCTTCAAAGACAGACAAACAAAACAACTGTTGAAATACTTATCTGTTCTAAAAACGTAACATGTGACGTAAGATCCAAGTCACAACATCCTTCCTGCTAAGGTTGACACATAATCTGTTTGTTTTCCCGCCATTCGTCATCATATTGGCCATACCTTCAAATGCCAACAGTTTGCCAAGAACAATTTGTTCCCCAATCGCTTGTTATTATTTTGACACAATCAAAGCCACATTTATTTTTCGCGAAAAAGCAAGAAATGCGTATAATTAGGCGGACGGATTTAGCAGGCTATTCTTGTGCCATTCATGAGCTCTGTTATTGAACTAGCAGTGTGCTATGATGGTGCCATAGTCTAGTTACTATTTCAGTTGTGCAATTCATTTTTGTTTTTATGATAATAAAAGATCCTTATCTTTATTTTATTTTCTTATGATGTTCACTTCTCAAGGGCCTATACTAAATTGATATTAATTATTGACGTTCATAAGTGGCATTTTGTGTCCTAAATTGAATAATTATATGTTTACTGAATTCAGATGTAAATTTTCATAGTGTTAATTAATCATTCTGACTGTCCCTTTTTTATCGGCATCATAGTTAAGGGTTCGATTCTCGGTGTTGACAAGCAATTACCAAAAAATCTTTAAACTCAGTTAATAATTTGACGACCGTCTTGGTGTAGTGGTTCGTGCCACGGACTTCTAATCCAGGCGGTTGCGGGTTCGAATCCCGCAAGGGGCAAATGTTTGTGTGATGAGCACGAGCATTTGTACCTAAGTCATGGATGTTTATATTGCAATCATATGTTACGGTTCACAATTTTTCGACAGTTTACAATCTCACGAGATAGATTGTAATCAAACGATGTTTATAATCTTACGGTGACATATAAGTATGTCTATCCGTTATCCCAGTCACCATAGCACAAGCTCACGCTTAGTTTGGGGCTAGGTAATTGGTGTGTTTGTTGAAACAATTTATTATTATTATTATTTAAAACAAAATGAAGTTTCCTACAATAAAATTGTCTATACGCAATATTTAAGAAATTTCCCTCCATGTGGCGTAGCTTTACTTTATTAGGTACACTGTATTTTTCTAGTCTACGTACAGCTCTAGTAATCTATTTGCGAATTTGGCCGCACTTGACTTGTAACACTATGTATCTTCTAATATCCATGTGTATAGTTGTATAATTCAAGTGCTAATTGACCGACAATAAGTTACGTAAAGAATAAAGATCCATATAAACATTTAGCATATTGGTTAACTCTTGACTTGAATAAGTAAATAAGGTAGCCTAGCTGGGCATGACGTTCGGAATACCCACAGGGAATACCTTTGCGTTCTCAAATCACGAGCAATATACAACCAAATCCGGCTATGGTATTTGGCATTCGCACAGTCCCGTTATTCTCGTCACAAAATATCTCTAGGCCTACCAATATAAATGACAATGTGACTGACCAGAGCCTATAAATACTAAGTAGATGGGCATTTGAGGAGATTTAAATAACGGATAAAAAATTCCATGCATAATAATGTATCACCAAGGCGCTAGTATAAGTTATTATGACGCTATTACCGCAAATTCCGCAAAATAACTTTTATATAAGTCCTTTCAAGAAATAGGAAACTCCTTATCAGATTAACATCTACTCAGAATAACATAAACTAATACTACATTTGACTTAGGTAAGTGGTATTGGCTTGTATTAACCTATCCTAAATCTTACATAAAGTAAATAACGTGTGTATGAGATTACTTTGGTCAAATTGGGATACTTAATTCATAATTTATTTAAATAAGTATAAACTCACTTTTTTGCGAATCGAAAGTAAATAGCCAATGTTCTTCGTTTAGTTTTACATATAATTATCGGAAGCCTCAGGTTTTGTTAATTATTACTTAAACTACTTATAAGAAGTAGGTAAATATTATCTTATTTGTAGGTATGATATAACAAAATACAGTACATAGATAAATCTCTATCAAAGTAGGTACCTAAGTATTGTAGTATCCGCGTTACACCGTCGCGTCACGACTAGCGTTGGGTTTACTCCCTGGAATATTTCCAACTGTTGGGTTTATTCCCAAATTCGGGGAAAGTATGCGGAATATTTCCAATTCGGCGGGAAAATAGGGAAAATACTCAAAAGTGGACTAAAATGAATAAAATACGAGAATTTAGCTACTGAAACAATGGTTTTACGCCTGTAGCGCACCCTTACATAAAACCATAACAGCGGGAACACGCTAGTTTTGCCTGTTTGTCAGTTTTATTACACCAAACGTAAACTGCATGTTCTAATGCTTAGATTTATCTGAATCTTTTTTTCTTTGAGATTCGACGATCCTGTAGTATACTTCCTACTACTGTGTCCACGATGTCGCGAATTGGTGCATATATTAAAATTCAGAAAATAAAACGTGTAGGTTTGTTTTCTTCGAGGTGTCTAGGTGAACATACTTTTAAAGTCCCGAGTGTGATAAGTGAGCTATCAACGGAATAGTACCTGTTCTACAGGTCAACCAGGCCACCCTCGCAGTTCTTTACAATTCAATTTCTTATGTAATGACCAATGAATATATAGGACAAATGAAGGCCGAGACTAAAGTAAAACATTATACTAGTGCTACATTAAAAACTACGAGTCACAAAACGAGTAACTTTGTAGAGTGAAGTAAAGTGAAGTTAAGGTGAAATGTATCGTTACGTGTTGTTTGAGTATAGTGTGTGTGACTGTGTGTTTGTGTGTGTGTGAGAGAGAGAGCATGTCCTGCCGGGAGAGCCGTGTGTATGAGAACGAAGCCAGAAAATAGTGATGTGATGTTAGGTTAAACATTTTAACTTCACAAGTATCGACAGCAAAGTGGAACTGACTTACAACATCATTCCAAGGGGCATAAAATCTGTTCGGTTTCGTCATAGTTCAAAGACTTCAGGTAGTTGGTGACAACTTTCTTACATTTAGAGGGTACATAGCAAAATGTTCGTTTAATTTATTATAAAGGTAAGGACCTAGGAAACAGAAAAAATTGTGCGAGAAAGAAGTTCGCAGAGTGATTTTTGGGCAAACTGAGCCAGTTTGCCTTTTGCCTCTCATCAGCTCAGGGTGATATTTTAATTGAGTGCTTTTTCAAGACACCCCTGAGGAAGAAAGTTTGCCTTGCAGTAAGCACATCCCAGTCCTTGTGCAGGTTCCACAGTGGGGTAAAGAAAGGGAAGCCCAGCTGCGACCTTGAGTAGAGCTCGTTGCGCCCTTTCCACAGTTAAGAGGTGCGTCTTATCTGCACCACCCCAAATAGAAATACAATATTCTAGTAGAGAGTGACTCAGAGCGAAATAAACCGTCTTAATTACCCTACGATTAGCGACATTCTTAAGGGATTTAAACACAAAGATGAGTTTGCGCATTCTGACTGCAAGTAACTCAATGTGGGGTTTAAAGCTAAGTGTGTTATCTATTAACACTCCCAGGTATTTAGTGCATTCAGACCGTTGCAACTCTGGGCAAAGACACTCGTTTGAAAGGGATTGACCACAATTATGGGCTATAACACCATAAGTCGAGGATGGTAGATAATTTGACCTCATGGCAAATGGAACATATTTCGTCTTAGCAACGTTGAGGGTTAATACATTATGCCTTAACCAATTAGCAACCCTATTAAAGCCCTCCTGAACGTTGGTCAAAGCTTCGTCTCAGGAGTCCCCAAAGAACAACAACGACGTGTCGTCAGCGAAGGTATACATAGAGCCCTAATAAAGCTGGATCTGGATTATCATCGACCAGTACAAATTGGTGCCCATGGTTAACTCGGAGTGGTCTGACAAATCCATCAATAGCAACTGCTTTATACATGCCTGCTGTCATGAAGCCTCGATACGGGATCAAAGGTGTTCCAGCTCCAATCATAATACCACCCTCAAAAGGACACCGATTTCCCGCCTTGCTGAACTGTTCCTGTGGCAGTTCTTTGCCTTTCACAGTATCCTGGTATTCTCGAGATATGGACACGTCGGTTATCTGGATGACTACTGATTCGCGATTCGTCAACGAAAAGACAGTTTTGCTAAATGTTTTCTTCTTCATCTTCTTCATTCTGCCGAAACCTAGCCTACTCCAATCTCTGTCGTTGGCGCTCGCCGAGACCTCTGTGCTCGTAATCCAGCCTGGTGCAAGCAACTCAGAATGTTCTAAGTGCTAACTTCAAGCCCAGAGGCGGCCCGAACTTCTGCTTTTACTTTAGTAGCGTTGATTGTTGGGCACAACATCATCGACATCGTGGGCACAGTAATAGGAATTATACTACAGGATCGTGGAATCTCAAAGAAAAAAAGACTCAGATAAATCTAAGCATTACAACATGCAGTTTACGTTTGGTGTAATAAAACTGACAAACAGGCAAAACTAGCGTGGTCCCGCTGTGATGGTTTTATGTAAGGGTGTGCTACAGGCATAAAACCATTGTTACAGTAGCTAAATTCTCGCATTTTATTAATTTAAGTCCACTTTTGAGTATTTTCCCGCCGAATTGGAATATTTCCGTTTTTTCCCATACTTTCCCGTATTTTTCTTTTCCATCCCATTTTTTTCTTTCCCTTGCCCATCGCTAGTCACGACGGATCGTAGCTATTCTGCGGAAAAACTATTTTAATTTTAGTTTACCAAAAATAAACGGTGCAATTTACCTTTGAAACTTGTATTTCTGATCTTAGATACACATAAATTACAATATTTTCGACTAATTGTGTCGATTCCGTAACAACTGACTACGTCAAGATGATAAAAAACACAAGACTTCTTAACTATCACTCAATATTTAAATTCTATATTCGAATCTCCGAATGAGTAAGACGTAGAGGTTTGCTTCATCGCAATCAACCTCCACAGTACCTACTTACTTACATCTGAGAAGTAACCTAGGTAGGTAGGTACTTGTACTACGGTTAGCTCCTGTCTCTAATAAATTCTAAGCAATATTTTCAGTGAACCTGATTTATGTTTTAGATAAAACTACCTTCTCCATTATAACTAAGAACATACGTTAGCACTATGTCAGTTTTCTTTGAAAAACTTGCAATGTCCTTTTATGTCATTCAATCCATACCCGTCAATTGACAACCCGCTGCATTCATGTCCATGTTAGGCTACGGACGGCTGCGCAGAGCGCTCGGCGTCTGCGCGTTGTCTAGAGCTCAGCCCCGGTGACTCACGCGCAGGCTTTACAGTCAATTGTTTTAGACAACAATCGCGAGATCTACTTTTTAATTGTTTGAACCTAAGTTAAAAAGCTCTAAAGCCTAATTGTATGACTGCCTGTGAACTGTGAAGAGAGATTAGATTAGAAAAAGTCGCAGAAACATCGGAAGAGTCTTTTGACACTGTCTGGGTTTCACTCGTTTGTTGTTATTTTAAACCCTGGTCTGAGCAAGGGTTGTGAATGTTGGTTTCTAGTACCTATTTATTATGCGGTTGGGGAAACAAATAAGGTAGCGCCAGCGGACCACATAAGATGAGTAATATTGCAAAACAAAAACAGTAGGTACCTAGGTAAATATTCGTTCTTTAACCAAATCTAGCTTTGTTACCGCTACTTTTTGCGATGTGTCTTAAGAATAGATATTTGCTTTTTCGCGCAAGATTTCCAATTGTCTTGCGGGTCACATCAAAAGCTTTCGTGGCCACTTTATTTTACATCGTCCCGGTTGCCCATATATGTGTTTTAGAGCTTCGTCTAAACTTCTTCTAAGATATTTCAAGTAATAAGTGATATTGTAAAGTTTTTCCAACTCAGAGAATAGTTAATTTCCGCTAGAGCAAAAAAGGCACCATTGGAAAATTATAAAATGGGACATATCGAGTCATCAAAGTTCCACTTATCAGTCATGCACAAAATATTCGCCACACAGACCGACAACCCAAAATGGTTTTAGCCAGCCGTAGTTCGTACTCCCACGCAAGATGCAAATGTTTAGTCTGGAGGCGATTTTATGTTCCTAGATAGTAAACACCTCAAAAGGCCGCCATGCATGACTAGCTTTTTTCTGTTTCAATCGGCCGTGCACTAATAAAAACTCGCATAATAAATTACCTACGTATTCTTTAAAATACAGAAGATTTTTCAACTCACTTTTATCGCGTGCACTTAACTGAATACCACCGACCATTTAAAGATGAATACCAAACTTAACGTAGCACATCACCACCACATATTTGTTGAAGTCAACATAGTAAGATAATTTATTTAAAACTCATGACAACCCTCTATTTGGGAATCGCCGCAGTCGGGTAAAAATAACTGGCTATATCACCAGGCACAGCAGGGACTTTTAGCAGTACCTTCATCAGAAGTTTTTTAATTCCTCGAAAAAGCAGGTAGGTACTTAAAACGGAAACACTTGTTTTTTATTGTAATACATATCAAAATGTTAAATTGTATTCATTTCCTATATTCCTGAATCTAAAGTGCAGAATTTCCTGTACCCAGAGGATATCTGGAAAAGATCGCTCTTAGAGATAAGACTGCCTGCTTTGTAATTTCAGTGTAAATTGTTGTTGTTCCTTTTAGGTGTGCAATAAAGAGTTATTTAAATGAATTAAAAGTGACTATTTAAATGAACTCAATCATTCTTTAGGATGAGTGTGAGGAGCGTACTTATTTAGAGTTTCAAAATAGAGGAGACAAAAAAACACGGTCAAATTTCAATACACACTGTTTTTTATATATCGTACAAGATTAAGTCGTCTGTGACGCAGGAGTCAGTTTATTGGCCTTGTTAACCTGAGTTTTTCCGCACTCACTGCATGTTTGCACCTACAATTCGGTTATAAGTAAAAAACAACCTATGGTAATTCCAAAACCGTTTAGAGATTTAAGCCCATACGAGTAATCACTATACAGTTACTTATAGTATCACCTTAAATTGAAAGATTTACGATATTATTACGAAAATACGTAGTATAATTTTATCCTTGACGTTAATATTTGCATGCGTGAGAGTTTCCGATCGAGAAAACAGTTTGCTTCCAAAGACAATCCTGTAAATACGAGAGAAAGTCGTCATAGGCATGCTTATGACGTCACAAATTTAGATTTAAAAAAATTAATAACTACCGAATAAAAAGTCAAAATATTCAAATTACTTTCTTAATTCAGTCTTTACTTCAAGAAAAAAATATAAAACATATACCTTAAAATTTACTTTAAATACCGAATTCTAATCAAGTCAAAAACCCTTTTTCCTACAGCCGGGATCTGCTGGACGGGGATGGACCGCGGCGGGCGCTGCAGCTCGGTGGCGGCGCTGCGCGTGGGCCGCGCGGAGTGCTGTGCGGGCGGCGCGCGCGCACCCGCCGCCTGGAGTCCGAGGGACCTGGACAGCGGCGAGATATTCTTCTACAAGGCGCTGTCGGGAGGCGTGCCATGTACTGCTTGTGCTGGTAAGTACTGTTAGCACGATATCGATGATCGATATATCGATCATCCCTACGAGGGAGCTAATGCTGCTTTAGTTAAAGCGTACCCGCCATTGTCTGGTGAGCACTGGTAACCTGATATCGACGGGTGCGCACAGACCTACGGTCGGGCGAAGCTCGCTGATGCAGCTTTAGTTAAAGCGTCCTCTGGAACCCAAGGGATCGTGGCAGATGCTGCTTTAGTTAAAGCGTCTCGCCGTTATTTGAAGCCCCCGTCGGACCTGGAGAGATATTCTTCTACAAGGCGCTGACGGGTGGCGTGCCATGTACTTTAAAAAAAAAAAAAGTTATTACTATTATTTCAATTTTCAATCGGTGCCATTTCTTTTGATAATCCTTTAGACCAGTCAGTTACTTCTACAAATAATTTCGAAGTAAGGTAGTATCATCTAAACTACTTACTTGCAATGGACAGACGTACGTTCTCCATATTAATTTTAAGTCTTATAAATAAAATTCCCTCAGAATCATGCGCAGGCGTGTCGTGCGGCGCGGGCAGAAGGTGCGTGGTGCGCGACGGGCGCGCGCGGTGCGTGTGCGCAGCCGCGTGCCGGCGCGTGGGCTCCGTGTGCGGAACTGACGGGAAGACCTACACCTCGCTGTGTCGGCTGCGGCGCCGCGCCTGCAGAAGACGGACGAAGCATCTGGCGCTGGACTACCCAGGCCCATGCCAAGGTGAGCAACTTGATACTTTGACTGTTCCTGACATGGGCTTTACGTTTTCTGTCCGATGGAAAGGCCTACTGCACCTCGCTGTGCCGGCTCCGGCACCGAGCCTGCAGGAGGTGGACGAAGCATCTTGCGCTGGACTACCCGGGGCCATGCCAAGGTAGGCCATTCGACCCTATGACTGTACCTTCCACGGGCATTACGTTTTCTCTTCGATAGGGAGACCTACACCTCGCTGTGCAGGCTCCGGCGCCGCGCCTGTAGGAGGCGGACGAAGCATATGGCGCTGGACCACCCGGTGCCATGCCAAGGTAGGGTATTTGGCCCTATACCTGACATAGGCATTACGTTTTCTGTCCGATGGGAAGACCTACACCATGGCAGGGCCATGCCAAGGTGAGCAACTTGAACTTGGACACGGTCACCGTATCACACGCAGGATGTAGCTAGCGTAATATTGCTCGTTGAAAGATTTAAATGATATGCAATGCAAGACGACATGCTGATTAATTCAAGTTAAAACAAAATCATGAAATGGCGCCCAACGCAACGTGCCATTATCAGTGGCGAGAGAAGTAAAAATGTCCAAGTATTGAGATTTTTATAAATCCGTATGCCTTGGCATCATTCTAATTTTTCGATTAAGAGCTTCCCAAGTGAAAGGAGATTTTACTACCCTGTAAAAGTATATCCATAAAGTAGCTACGTGGATACATACATACACTGTGCACCAAAAACTGAAGACGGAAAACAAATCTAGTGCAAAATCCTAATAACCCTAACTTATTCTCTTTGTAGATACTTTTATAACAGTCTCAGTCACAATTCTAATCAAAATGCGTGATGTATCTTCAGTTTAAATAGAACCGATCGATATGTACTTACATTTTTCCAGTCATGTAAGTTCTCAACGTAAGTGAACCATGCCATAACTCGTTCGAGGGCACTTTATAAACTCAATAAATAATCATTATCATCTTTCAGTCTGTCTAGTCAGTCAGTCAGAGCATCTATTAAAGCGGTAGACGGACAGGCAGTCTTATTTATTAGTAGCGTTTGAAATCTTGACATTATAACGAGATAACGACTGCTCTATTATCGGAAAGCTTTTGAAAAAACTTTTCTTGCGAGCGTCAGTCACTTTTGTAAGTCTTTGCCGCCGTCTTACTTTTGTTTATTGAGTTCGTATTGCATCGGAATAGCAATATGAAGACTAAATTACGGTTCAATGGGTTTATAAATAAATTTTCATAGACTAGCTTACGATTTTAGGTTATATAGTTTTTAGCTAAGATATTTTCATTCATCTAAACGGCGGCGTACAATAGTTATAATAAAGGGAAAGTGACGTTTTAGGAGATTTTATACAGTTATTTGTAAAACGATAAAAGCATTCGTGGCCGCCATTTTGAAAACAAATGGTAGAAGAGCTTAGGAAGCCAAGAGCCCAAAGCTTTGCCTTTGAAAGATAACATCACCTACTTAATGTAGACGTGAAGTACTTACAATGAAGTTTTTCATAGATCATTAAGGATGCATTAGGCCAGTTAGCGGTCGCAAGATTCATCATAGGCCCGTATAGCAACTAGACGGCCATCTATCACTCCGGGGTGGCTGTGGCTGGTCTACGCGTTTTACAAAAACAACAATTTACTACGGTACTTGGAACGGTGAATATAAATGAATTAATTTTGCAACAATTCGATGCGGGAATAATAGTCTTTGTGATTTTTTTTATTTATTTATCAGATTCAACAGTGGCATACATATACTTATAGGTATATTTAACATCTAAAAACCACGGAGGTTTGACTTGATGCTAAATAAATGAATACTAGTTGGCACAAGAAAAGAAAACTACGTTAAGTTACATATTTCTTAGTTCAGGGATAGATGGAAACCTCTTTGGAAATTATTTTCGCCATTTCGATCAAAATATTGTTTTCAAATTCAATTTTTATGTGGTCTTTCACGAATTTATTTATAAACTGGACTGGACTGGAATAGATACGAGGGTCAAACTGAAAGTTCTTAGAAAATCAAAAACTGATTACATTAGCCAGTTATTAGTTTTATTATATCTTTTCAAAATATTGTCCATTGACGTCAATACACCGCTGCATGCGATGGAACCACTGGGAAAAGCACTTTGCCCACTCGTCCTTAGGGGTCTCTTCAATGGCATCGCGATACGCAGCCACCGCTTCTTCAGCATTCATAAACCGCTTTCCTTTAAGTTTTTCTTTAATTTTTGGAAATAAATAAAAATCACAAGGCGCGAGGTCGGGGCTATACGGCGGGTGACCCAGTAATTCAACGTTTGATGTCGCCAAATAGTCGATCGTTCGCTTGGCGGTGTGCGACGAGGCGTTGTCGTGGTGAAGGAGGATCCTACTGCGAGGTCGTTTCTCTCGAACTTTTTCCAAGACAAGTGGCAAACAATTGGTAGTGTACCATTCTGCAGAAACTGTTTTTTGATCCTCTAACACAATTGTTGCGAAATGACCTATCCTTCCAAAGAACGAGGCCACCATTTTTTTTCCCGCACTTCGATCTCTCTTCACTTTAGTTGGCAACTCCTCGAAAGGAAACACCCACTGAGCAGATTGTCTTTTGGTTTCAGGATCATAACAGTAAATCCAGCTTTCGTCACCTGTTAGTATGTCGAACACAGCATTTGAGTCACCTCCGTTAAATCTTTCAATCATTTTACGGCACCAATCCACACGATGGAGTTTTTGAGCCTTAGTCAAATTATGAGGTATCCACCGGGCGCAAAGCTTCCTGACCGCTAAATGTTCGTGGAGGATTTTGTGCACTTGACTCATACCGATGCCTAAGCTTGTCCGAATCTGCTGATAGGTCACTCTTTTGTCAGTCTCTATCATACGCCGCACAACACAGATGTTATTTTCAGTCGTCGCCGTAGAAGGCCGTCCCTCACGTACATCATCAGTGAGATTAGTGCGACCACGTTTAAACTCATTAAACCAGTTGTAAACAGTCGCACGAGATGGGGCTTCATCGTGAAAGGCCAATCGTAGTCTATCATAACTTTCTTGTTGACTTAAATGACATCGAAAGTCATAAAAAATCATTGCACGAAAATTTTCTCGTGTTAAATTCATTTTGACGTGACACAGACAATTTTCAATTTGCCGCCAAGTCGTAAAACAAATGACAAATGAATGAAATATATACTCAGTAATATTGGCAAAGAGTTCTATTTTCAAATTTTAGAATATTTTTTTTATTATATTGTTTATAAGTGGCCAGTTCTGAAAACTTTCAGTTTGACCCTCGTATTCAAAGGAACTTCCCAAGTAAAATTCGATCACTATTAAATAAATCACTTCATTCGAAGATAAAATAATACCTACCTATAACCTAACAGTGGGAATTACAAATTTAGGGTAAAATGCGCCATATTAGGTAGGTATGCCTTATTAAATAACATAATACTCAGAGGTTCATACCCAAAACATTGTTTCTTCTCCTTATAACTATTTCAACAGCCTTCACGGTTACGTCAGGCTGGCACCTAGCAACAGCCCATAAAGTAGGTAGGTTCTTATAGGTTACCCTGCCTAGTACAAAGTGACACTGGTCTGGTTACTGCCCATCAGAGTTTACGGGCTCATTATAGGCGCCGACCGCGCTTATCGCCTGAAGAATACTTCACGAGGCGCAGCCAGCGTAACTCACTTATCGGATATCGCGTTTGATAAGAATAATTTGCTATTTGGGCGTAGTTTACCTGTTGTGAAAAGATTGTGTTTTAATTTTACCGCCATTTCTAAGAAGTTTTTCACCGACTACTCACTATCTACGCATGTCAAACATGTTGTATAACAATAACAGATGCGTCCACGCGGCTGTGTTTTACGAATTACTTTGAGCACGTACTAAATTACATCAGGTTATTGTATGTACTAAACAGAGAAAATGTAAATCTATTTTGAAATAATATTGGTCGAGTGCGTGTCGAGCCACGACCAAGTGCAGAGTTACGTACCTTGTCCGTCTCTTTTGTTCTATAGTAAAATTACTTACTATTAAATTGATGCAGTTATAATTGTCTATTAAAAAAATTTCTCCAGCTACATTTTTAAAACTGGTCAACTGTTACACACAATGCAGCCTACGTAGCCGTAAATTATTTTCCTTTAAAAATTTAAATTTAAATGAAACTAAAACATTGATTTTTTTCTTCTACAAAAATTCTAAAACATCCCACTAATATTATAAATGCGAAAGTTTGTGAGTGTGTGAGTGTGTGAGTGTGTGAGTGTGTATGTTTATTACTTCTTCACGCAAAAACTACTAAATAGATTTCGATGAAACTTTACACAAATTTAGCTTATACATTGGAATAACACATAGACTACATTTTATAAAGATACGTATTTAAATACCGAAGTTATGACGATAAGTGTTAATGAAGCTGGAAAAAAATCTTCAATTTTCGAGCTATTTTCGCGTACGCTGCAAAAACTGTAAGAGTTACACCAATATAATGTATGGCAGAAATGTTTGCCTCAAATAGTTCTACAGAAAAGTTTCCGTGAGTATATATCTATCTCTTA
This sequence comes from Pyrausta nigrata, assembly GCA_949316185.1. Taxonomy (NCBI): domain Eukaryota; kingdom Metazoa; phylum Arthropoda; class Insecta; order Lepidoptera; family Crambidae; genus Pyrausta; species Pyrausta nigrata. The sequence continues at coordinate 8,823,040 of OX438951.1, forward strand.
AGGTTTGCCCACTATAACCTTTTTTATGGTAATAATAAATGTTTTGCAGTAGTGCATTACTTAACAAGGTAACTTCATAAGAACTGTATTAATATTTGTCCAAATCAATACTTTATTATTCACAAGCATTTAATTTTAATCATAATTGCCTTTTATACCATTCAATTTAAATAATTATCTTAGGAGATCTCATAGTTTTAAAATACCATACGTTTATGACGGCGCCACGCGCGACGCGCTCTGGCCGGACCGTGGCGAGTGTCGGTGGATTTAATGTGTACAATTTTTTCGTCGTTGAAATTTAAAACCACCCTTATCACCATAAGTCCACCAATTTTCAATTTAATAACAAACCGCGTAGCTTGCAGACAAGGGGGTCTTTTTTTCTAGGACGCACCAGGGGGCACCGGCAAAACTTTTTTACTGAACTTGCTTCTGGCACAGTTGCGCAAAGACAAAGTGGTTGCACTGGCTGTTGCGTCCTCCGGAATAGCCGCAACCTTGCTGAGTGGTGGCAGAACTGCACACTCAGTATTCAAGCTTCCGCTGAACCTTGCAAGTGAAGAAACGCCCTTTGTCACATCAGCAAAAGTAGTAGTCGCGGTGCTCTATTGCAATGGTGCAAATTGATCGTGTAGGACGAATGCACAATGTCGCACAAGCGAGCGATTGAAGCACTGGTTCGCAGCTTGCAAGACATTCGGGGCAATCGAATCTTGATGGGTGGAGTGGTCGTCTTGCTGGCAGGTGATTTCCGGCAGACGTTGCCGATTATCGAGCGAGGTACCGCGGCAGACCAGATAATTGCATGCCTCAAGGCTGCGTCGCTGTGGCCTAAAGTAAAGAGCTTACAGCTGATTACTAACATGAGGGTCCAGCTCTTCAATGATCAGGAGTCTGGACTTTTCGCACCAACGCTTCTCGAGGTCGGCGAAGGTCGCATGCCGACGGATGCTAACGGCCAAATAACCTTTGACAGCCTATTTAGCAATGTTGTTAGATCGGAAGATTACCTTATTAATGAGGTATTTCCGAGTTTACAAGAAAACCTGGCTAACGAGGCGTGGTTGTGTGAAAGAGCTATCATGGCGCCCAAAAACGAATTGGTAGAAAAATTAATAAAAAAATATTAGAGCAAGTTCCAGGTGATGTGAGGAACTACGTGTCAATAGACACGGTGATGACAACTGTCGATGCAACTGTATACCCAGTAGAGTTCTTAAATTCCCTCGACCTGTCCAAGACAAGTTGGAACTCAAAGTTGGTGTGCCTGTCATACTGATGCGTAACCTGGACGCGCCCAGACTGTGCAACGGCACTAGGTTACGCATCACAGAGCTGAGAAGGCACATCGTCCAGGCTACCATTCTTACTGGAGGGGCCAAAGGAGAGACGGTATTGATACCCAGAATCCCTATAATACCCACAAACTTACCCTTCCAGTTTAAACGCCTACAATTTCCTTTAAAAGTGGCTTTCTCTATCACGATAAATAAGAGTCAAGGACAAACTCTAAAAGTAGCCGGCATTCACCTGGGCACCCCCTGCTTCTCCCACAGACAACTGTACGTGGGTTGCTCGCGTGTGTCGAGAGCAAGAAATCTTTTTATATTTAAATATATTATTGCACTTGAAAAAATTGACCGCCAGAGGCGGGAATCGAACCCGCGTTCCTCGCATGCCGGGCGATTGCCTAACCCCTCGGCCACCCTGGCGTTGGCAGAGCCTGTCGAAATTTTCAAGCGCTTCTTAACGCTGTAATGCCGCGTTGCTTTCATCAATGTTATTGGGATTACACCCTCAACACTCGAAAGAAATACTTTTACAAGTATTTAACAATCGAAAGATGAAGCTTGCAAATACGATAAATTATTGTTTTTTAAGTGATAAGCATTCACTTTGCAATCTAAATATATTATTGCACTTGAAAAAATTGACCGCCAGAGGCGGGAATCGAACCCGCGTTCCTCGCATGCCGGGCGATTGCCTAACCCCTCGGCCACCCTGGCGTTGGCATCTTTCGATTGTTAAATACTTGTAAAAGTATTTCTTTCGAGTGTTGAGGGTGTAATCCCAATAACATTGATGAAAGCAACGCGGCATAACAGCGTTAAGAAGCGCTTAAAAATTTCGACAGGCTCTGCCAACGCCAGGGTGGCCGAGGGGTTAGGCAATCGCCCGGCATGCGAGGAACGCGGGTTCGATTCCCGCCTCTGGCGGTCAATTTTTTCAAGTGCAATAATATATTTAGATTGCAAAGTGAATGCTTATCACTTAAAAAACAATAATTTATCGTATTTGCAAGCTTCATCTTTCGATTGTTAAATACGAGGGTCAAACTGAAAGTTCTTAGAACTGGCCACTTATAAACAATATTATAAAAAAAATATTCTAAAATTTGAAAATAGAACTCTTTGCCAATATTACTGAGTATATATTTCATTCATTTGTCATTTGTTTTACGACTTGGCGGCAAATTGAAAATTGTCTGTGTCACGTCAAAATGAATTTAACACGAGAAAATTTTCGTGCAATGATTTTTTATGACTTTCGATGTCATTTAAGTCAACAAGAAAGTTATGATAGACTACGATTGGCCTTTCACGATGAAGCCCCATCTCGTGCGACTGTTTACAACTGGTTTAATGAGTTTAAACGTGGTCGCACTAATCTCACTGATGATGTACGTGAGGGACGTCCTTCTACGGCGACGACTGAAAATAACATCTGTGTTGTGCGGCGTATGATAGAGACTGACAAAAGAGTGACCTATCAGCAGATTCGGACAAGCTTAGGCATCGGTATGAGTCAAGTGCACAAAATCCTCCACGAACATTTAGCGGTCAGGAAGCTTTGCGCCCGGTGGATACCTCATAATTTGACTAAGGCTCAAAAACTCCATCGTGTGGATTGGTGCCGTAAAATGATTGAAAGATTTAACGGAGGTGACTCAAATGCTGTGTTCGACATACTAACAGGTGACGAAAGCTGGATTTACTGTTATGATCCTGAAACCAAAAGACAATCTGCTCAGTGGGTGTTTCCTTTCGAGGAGTTGCCAACTAAAGTGAAGAGAGATCGAAGTGCGGGAAAAAAAATGGTGGCCTCGTTCTTTGGAAGGATAGGTCATTTCGCAACAATTGTGTTAGAGGATCAAAAAACAGTTTCTGCAGAATGGTACACTACCAATTGTTTGCCACTTGTCTTGGAAAAAGTTGGAGAGAAACGACCTCGCAGTAGGATCCTCCTTTACCACGACAACGCCTCGTCGCACACCGCCAAGCGAACGATCGACTATTTGGCGACATCAAACGTTGAATTACTGGGTCACCCGCCGTATAGCCCCGACCTCGCGCCTTGTGATTTTTATTTATTTCCAAAAATTAAAGAAAAACTTAAAGGAAAGCGGTTTATGAATGCTGAAGAAGCGGTGGCTGCGTATCGCGATGCCATTGAAGAGACCCCTAAGGACGAGTGGGCAAAGTGCTTTTCCCAGTGGTTCCATCGCATGCAGCGGTGTATTGACGTCAATGGACAATATTTTGAAAAGATATAATAAAACTAATAACTGGCTAATGTAATCAGTTTTTGATTTTCTAAGAACTTTCAGTTTGACCCTCGTACTTGTAAAAGTATTTCTTTCGAGTGTTGAGGGTGTAATACCAATAACATTGATGAAAGCAACACGGCATTACAGCGTTAAGAAGCGCTTGAAAATTTCGACAGGCTCTGCCAACGCCAGGGTGGCCGAGGGGTTAGGCAATCGCCCGGCATGCGAGGAACGCGGGTTCGATTCCCGCCTCTGGCGGTCAATTTGTTCAAGTGCAATAATATATTTAGATTGCAAAGTGAATGCTTATCACTTAAAAAAACAATAATTTATCGTATTTTTATATTTATGCAGATAATAAGTACCGCAATGTTGTTTACCGCGATGTGCTGCAGTAAAATGATTTCTAGCTCTCTACGACCCGAGACAAAAAAAACAATTACATAAGACAGTATAATCTACTCTCCCGTTCTGTCACTCACAAAACTTTGTAAATTGATTTTTCCGATGCTCAAATTTAAATTGTTTTGCTTCTAAAAATGTAAATAGTTATAGTTACGCAACTTATTTTCCCTAATTAGCCGCGGGTAACACCGCGGGGCACAGCTAGTAATAAATAACTCCATTCATCCATCACAGCTTTTGGTGCGTCTGTCTTTGGGCATAGCATATTATGTGCTGATAAATTTTTTCACGCATAAAAAGTCTAGTAGTGAGTGACAAACACTTGCTTCTAACAAAACTTTGCATGCTTTGCATGCACCAGCTTTATTTTTTCAAGATTTTATCCCACATATTTTCTTTGGCCGTAGGCCACAGTCAGACGACGGAATACAGAAGGGTTCCTTGTTAACTGTGGAACCCTAAAACCTGAGCTGTTATAGGCATAATAAAATCTTTACATTCGTCTAATTGTTTTGTTAATTTCCATAAACGCTGCTGCCTTAATAATTCTTGCGTATAAAGTTCCAATTTCGAAATTACAGTCTTATTGTAATTAAAGCTTGAAAAGCTCAGTTATTATACAACGCTCCTGTAATTTTGAGATCCGTTCTTGCCCAGCGTCCTGTTTCCCTTTATCGTATCGACATAAGGCCGTCTAGCGGACCGCACTAACTTAGCCTGATTGACACTTATCGATAAAAATGTAAACCAACTGGTGCATCATGCAGACTATCGACAATCTCAACTATACTTTAGATAAGCTCGTATTTATACTGATTACGCTAAAAGCAACGGCGCGCTTTTATTTTTAAACTTTTAAGTTTATAAGAACGGGCGGCTGATCATATTTGGTATTTTAATTTTTACCAGATTACAGCCAGACTTGAAAGAAGGTCAAGTTCTGTCTCTCAATTTTATCGATAGAGATAATGTAATTTATTTTAAAGTGGTGGTAAACAAATCGACCGCTTTACCTAGTAAACAAACTTTTTTATTTTTTTAGGACTGCACATTATAAGTGGATAATTTCATTATTACCCAGCGCTACAGTGAACCTACTTTCCTACGCACTCGAATTCTGTGTAAAACATTCATTTTAATAGGTAGATCCTACCCAATTAAGTATCGGTAGATATGGAATTTGAAATTACGTCCAACAAAAACACAGTTCCTCAGAATTTATTTACCACATTAGTTTAACCCCTATACTCGTAGATTACCGGCTGTAAGATTACGCACGCGTGAACCGCACATAAAACTCGGTTCTGCGAAAAATTTTCACCATTGGCAACAATGCATTCGGCTGCTGACCCATTTACAAACACTAAACGTAAGCCGAATCGACGACTAGAGATTATCTTGCAACACACCAAAATGCAATTTATGACTCGCTAAAAGGTATGACGCAGAACGTGCAAGCGAAATTGTATAAACTGAGATATCAACGTATTTATATTAGATTAGGTACGCAGTATTCTCATAAACTACTATTGGTAGCAACGTCGTACTACTTTAAAGCAATAAATATTCTACAGTTACAACTTATGTATTCAGACTCCATTATTTTTAACAATGTAGGTACTCACTACACTCTGCTTTTTATGAACGGCTCGAGTTATAGAGGAATTTATTGCCTCATTTATGAAGTTAAAACATAATGCACATTTCCAACCAGCAGTTTTACTACGTATTTTACAAAACGATTCGTGTACAATGCCCAATCAATATTTTAACAGAGCAACATTAACTCGGACAATAGTCTATTGAATGCGTTAAGTGCATCAGTCGATCGTTTAATTCTTCTTGACGTTTAGATATCCCGGACGGTAATGACTGGACACTCCCCTACTATCGATAGTAAATTGCCTTCGTTCTTAGAATGGCGTACATCTCTATCCGATCGCTCGGGAGGAAGAAAATATGAGTACATATATAATGTCTGTTGTAGTAACGTAACGTACCCTCTAGTCGCCTATATAAATCAGATCCGACTCACATATAATCAGTCCTATCTACTTAAATACTTCCTCTAGATCAATGTTCCCAGCTTTGGGGAACGATACTGGGCACATTGGGAAATTCGCAAAAGGGGAAGTTACTGGGAACTGGAAATTCACCGCGGCACATCTCCACTTACAATACAGCATATGCTTCTACCTCTATGCAAAGCCCACATTTTAATTATCTAGAGACCATACAAATTAATGCAAAATGAAGTTGTAGCTAACTTATCTTCATCTTATGGTAATCGGCTGTCCTATAAGTGCAAAGCACTGCTTGTTTATGAATTCACCCCGAGGTCGTCTAAATCACAGCAATTATGTTTCCAAGCCGTAATTTGCCAATTAATTTGATATTTCTATCTAATGGTATCGGTTATCGTGAATCTTCTTTAGGTATAAAAACATAGCAAAATTGCAAAGATAAAAAAAAATATAATTACTAAAGATATGCGAAATAAAATTAATGAAAAGCAATACATACAATTACATATTCTATCAGTAGGTACCAAGATACTAATGTTAACTTTTCACGCCTGGTGTTTGTACGAAGAATCCATAGGTACTTAAGGCAAAGGTAACTAGCGCCATCCACAATTGATTTTATTCAGGTTACTCCTGAAATGAAACAGATAAATTAAAAAAAATCAGGTAACTTGGGAAATAAGGAAAATTAATGAAAACACGTTGTTCTGTCATTTTTATGATGTATATATGTGGTATAGTCGGTATTCATGTAGGTCTAAAAAATACTAGAGGTAATATGTGGTACCTAGTAGGTACTTCAAGTCAAAGTCAAAGTCAAAAATAATTTAGTCAATGAAATGCCACTTATGAACGTCAAAAATTTAAAAATCAGTATAATATTGGCCCTTAGGGGGCCCGAACATGTCTCCTCACTTAAATATCACGTCACGATAGTGACTGCTTCTTGAAGATCCAAAGAAAGATGAATGCTTATCTTACCTACCCAGACAAACGGAGAGCTTTTAGCAATAGCCGAGGCAAAAAGGCTGGTGTTCCCTACAAAAAGTTGTGAATCATTGATATTGTATAGTAATCGCAGGATGTGATCCCGAACGAGATGGCGATGGTGAGCGAAACCGGCTGCGCGACCGTTACGCGAAACCGCACTCAATGAAAACACTTGCATACATCTGCATTGCGATAATTAAACTTCTTTTTGTCTTACAATGACTCGGTAACACCAACAGATTTTCTAATAACATATCAAGGAAGTAAAGGGCTTAGGCAGATAATCCTTGGATACGTTTCCCGTTAATCGGATTCCTAATAAATCTTCATGAAGAAAAAACTGACATAATTATTTTAAATATGCGCAGTTGGAACAGACTTTACACTAAGTCAAAAAATATTTGAAATTGTATTATTACAGATTGTAGCTGGAACAAGATAAATATAGTAATCCTAAAGAATTCCAAGCTCTAAGAACGTGGATCTCTTTTGGGTTAAGTAGGTATAGCTCTGTAACTCAAATGTTATCATTAATATGCCACTTTAAACGTTAGCCAGGACCTTTGTACAGGTCATACAACACTATATTAGCGCTAATGAGCTAGTTGGGACGGGCTTAATGTGAGACAGCAACTGAGTGCGCCGGCGCTGCACCGCGCACGCCCTATCCGTTACGCACGCGCGCCTCTGCTCAATGGAATCATGTGCAAATAACACGACTACATTCGCATGGACCAGTCGATCAACGCGATAGCTTTTTCTTAGTAGTAACTAAGTAAGCTGTGAAATATCGTTAATAGGTAGGTACTTAACTACCTATAGTCTTGCGCGACCTTCCTGTGGTCGCCAAAGGTGCGGGGGGAGGGGCATAATAGACGACAACGGGTGATGTTTCGGGGAAGAGGATTTCGTTTGACAAATGCGTGTGATTGGCGCTTCTTTAAGTGTTGTGGGTGCAATGAGGGTCGCGCACGAACCTGTTGGAATATACTTTAATTTCTTCGATTGTGACTTGATTGATGTTGTCGATGTTGACTTGATTGACCGAAACCATTCATTAATATTCCATACCCCATTATGAGTCGCTTGTTGCTACCAAACTGGTCAAATGGTTATGTTACTTCCTGAATTAAATTCAGTACCTATTACAATGCACATCGGACCGTAACTAGTCATATCTTAAATATTTGGGCTCGTCTTTCTCATAAAATAGGTTTCCTTGTCGTTTAGATGGTGTACACAGAATGCGTATTACCTCTTACGTTTCAATTTACGCTAACGGCCACTTTATTTATAAACAGATTAACGTCTCATTGAAGTGCCGATGCCATAACTTAACAATAAGGTGGCATTAAAATAGATATTCTCTTGCACAGATGATAATGGAATACGCAACTAATATTTTGTAAACAGTTCTATTGTGTCACTTGCAAGTGATAAATACCGGTTCAGTAATTTGTAACTACAGAACTGCGGTTAATTACGCGTTGTTTTCGCGGCCAAAGCTGAGCAACCGATTCTAAATCGCAATTAGCGACCAAGGTAACGTGTACTTGCAATTGCATGCATTTACCTATGCATTTTACGACAGTTTAACAACCGTAAGGTAGGTTCAGTCAGTCGCTGCCCGTTCTTAATGACTGAGTCACGCCAGTCGATCGCTGAACAATATAACGTAAAGCACTAGACAGCCGGCGGCCGCGGCCGCTCCGGTTCGACGTGATAAATCCCCTGTAATCTAAACTCTGCTCGAGCACTTGATCGTCTAGCCAGACTAACTAACGCCGGTCTATAAACCGCAATACTTATGATACAATCCAGCGAAAACCATCGGATATATACAAGCTCCGCCGTGTTTGTCTGATTTCTACTCCGTTATTAAGTTACATTAGGCGTCGTATTTCCTATTTTACAACCGCCTCAAACGCCTTTTTATCCGGCTCGAAGGACCAAAGCCATAATCGTTATACGTTGCGGTAACTTTATAGCCACTTCATTGTTTTGTCTATGACCGTCCACGCCTAGCCGTTAAGATTGTGCATAATTTCAAAAGATCTGCCGGCGATTTTGCAAAATTAAGCGTTTGTTACCTAGTCAAACGATTTATCGTGCAATGAATAATCAAATAGTTAAGGTTAGGTGTCGTTATTTCAGTCAGATTAATTGGTTTTTCGTTTAGCTTACGCAATAAGTAGGTATGGGTTTTATGTAGGTATAGGGGAGGTGAGCCCAAAGCGGGTATACCGCACAAAGCGGGTAGCCTTCGTTATTCACGCATATAAGCCAATTGTGCAAATATGTGCGTGTCGCGGCAACGCCCGAACGCGTCCCGACACGAATCAGTTTGGCCGAAAAATCGGCGGCGCGCGGCGGAGCTCTGAGACGCGAATGTTTTTATTTGCCTGTTTCACAAAAAAATATCAAGGTATGTGAATATGAATTACTTCATTCTGTTTAAAGTGGTGTTAAATCTGTTACTTGTGTATTATTCTGCATTAAAACAGCGTAGAATTCTCATTGTTTGAGCAACATTTGTGATAAAGATTTTGAGGTTATTTTACAAATCGTGAAAGTTTCTTTTGGGCAAAGCGGGTATGGGTAAAACGGGTATGGGTAAAACAGAGCAAAACTATAACAAGTCAGTCTTTTAAATCACATTCGTCATTCTTAATGATAGTTACTGCAACATTTTCAAAGAGGTTTTGTGAACAGTAACAGTGATTTAAAAGACTGACTTGGTATAGTTTTGCTATAAGCTACAAAGCAATGATTGTTGATTAGTTATAAGATACAATTTGTCCTAAATAACGGATGTAAACCTCAAGTTTAATTGTATAATGTGATTGCGTACCATATTTTTTTAAAGTTTTACGAGATCTTTAATTCTTTTATAAAGATTGTTTAGTTTATAGGAACAAGATCTCTCGACCCGTTTTGCCCCAGGGGCCATACCCGTTTTGGGCACCCCCTGCGGGCAAACCGGGTAAAATGACCGACTGATTAGTTTTTGAATTTTTGAAGTGATTTACTAAAAGAGAAGTGATTTTTAGTTTTGATTACAAAGTTTAATACATACTTGAACGAATTATTAAAAATAAATAACTTTGCAACTGCAGTAAAGTCTTTTTTATTGACACAAACCTTAAGTTACCCGCTTTGGGCCCATCTCCCCTACGGTATAATTACCTAAATACCTACGGTATAAGTACCTATTTCCAGTCTTTTTCGTGTTAAGAGGAAATATGCTCGATGCCTTGCAAATGTTTGAGAAGCGGAGTCAGGAAGGAGAGCGTTGAAAAAGTTCAATTTAATGATACCTAGGAATTCGGTCGTGAGAGTTTTAAACCTATATTATCAGTAACTTCAGGTCATCGTTAACATAATTAAGGTTCTCGAAACACTCTCTCGAAAAAAGTTAAAACTTTTCCCTTTTTGAATATTCAAACTATTACATAAAAACAATCCAAAAATAAAAGCTTTTTACAAGTCGGCCTATTTTTGTAGGTATTTTTTGTAACTAGGTACATATTACTTGTACCATACTTAAGTAATCGGACAGATTTAAACGGTAGTTAAGTAGATGCATGTTTAACTACAACAACAATCTTCCAACTTTATTTCTACTCTCTTTCTGACATGCATCGGCATATTTCCACAGCAGGCAGCTGCGACCAGGTGCGTTGCGGAGGCGAAAAGCGCTGCGTTCTCGACGCGGAATTAGGCGCTCACTGCGTGCGGTGCGGCGCCTGCAACGTAGCTGGAGCGCCAGTGTGCGCGGTGGACGGACGAACGTACGCTGGCTTCTGCGCGCTGCGGAAAACGGCATGCGAGCGGGGACGGGCGCTGCCGCTGGCTTATAGAGGGCCTTGTATAGGTACGTTAGAGATGAGGACTTTAGGCGTATGCGACCAAAGCCCACCGATAAGAAGTGCATCGGATATTCAGGCGTTAATTTGCCTGATTGCATCCGAGTGAACCTGATTCACTCGCTCTCGCACTCTGAATAAACACATGATCAGCTCATGTGTGTCACTCGCAAAGCGCTACCATACCACGTACCTACAATTTGTCTCACGTACGGGCGATGCACACTAACGCGTGCGAGTGCCCAGGGTCCGCTTTGGACTGTGATCCATGATATGGCAGATCAGGTAATTACAGTGGAGCGACTGACATCTGACCTCCGCTACCCTGTTAACAGGGGAACCTGACCAGCTTAGACGTCCAACGGCTGATAATGATAATGATGATGAAGTTAAATTCCATTGCAAACGATTCTATAGACGACCTTATATAGGTTGTAGGATCGCGGTGGATTCGCTTGTAACAGGTCACTTAAATAATAGGTTGTTGGTCTATGTTCAGCAGTGGATATCCCGATAGTGACGATGGTGATGATGGATAATCAAACCGATCGTAAACAAATCAAGTGTTATCTTCCGCAGCGAACGCGACGTGCGCATCAATAAAATGCGGTCCCGGCCAACGCTGCATGTCGGGCGGCGCGAGCGGCGCGCGCTGCGTGTCGTGTGGCGCCTGCGAGGGACGCGCGCGCCGCCAGCTGTGCGGCTCCGACGCGCGCACCTACGCCTCCTGGTGCCAGCTGCAGCGCGCCGCCTGCCACGCGGGCCGCGTCGTCGACCCGCTACACCCCGGCGCTTGCAGAGGTAGCTACAGTTACCTAGCCACACGACATAGCAGTAGCCAGCTGTGCGGCTCCGACGCGCGCACCTACGCCTCCTGGTGCCAGCTGCAGCGCGCCGCCTGCCACGCGGGCCGCGTCGTCGACCCGCTACACCCCGGCGCTTGCAGAGGTAGCTACAGTTACCTAGCCACACGACATAGCAGTAGCCAGCTGTGCGGCTCCGACGCGCGCACCTACGCCTCCTGGTGCCAGCTGCAGCGCGCCGCCTGCCACGCGGGCCGCGTCGTCGACCCGCTACACCCCGGCGCTTGCAGAGGTAGCTACAGTTACCTAGCCACACGACATAGCAGTAGCCAGCTGTGCGGCTCCGACGCGCGCACCTACGCCTCCTGGTGCCAGCTGCAGCGCGCCGCCTGCCACGCGGGCCGCGTCGTCGACCCGCTACACCCCGGCGCTTGCAGAGGTAGCCAGCATGCATTCCCTTAGCAATTATTATATGATCCGCATCCTAGGTCGCATCCTATGTCGCATTGCATCCTTTTTAGGATACTAACTAGGAAGGAAGGATGGATAGGCAGGTGCTGTAATCTAAAAACGCATTGTCCGTATTTTCGCTTCCAGCCGTCGCGCTCGCTCGCACTGACATGCTGGCATTAGTGACAGGGACAGCTACAGCCACAACTACGGATATCGTCTTACAGAGTGGGGCCCCAGACACCTTCCAAGTTAGGACGCGAGCTTCCTAACTAGGGAGGTAGAAACCTAAGTAGTGAACTGCGATTACACCATCCTATTTCCTAAGTAATCCTACACAAATAGGATGTGTAGTAATAAGTGCTTTTGAAGTCCCTCGCGTTAGAATCACCAAACCGCTACACCTGGGCGCCTGCAGAGGTAGTTATAGTCCGACCAGTTCGTGCAGGAGGGTCGCCCTCCTACCCTCCTGTTACCGACGCAAGTGGCAGGGCGCTTGCGAAGATGGTAGAATGCAAACACTCAGAAGTGGGTAAAAATGGTTGTTTCAGAATATCTAGTTTAGACTAAAAGTAAAACAAGCATTTTAAGAGAGTACCTCTACTAAAAAAAAAAATAAGAAATAATATATTTTTTCCAGGGTTTAAAAACATAACGGACAATAGAGTGAGCCGCGAGCGTGTGCGCAGAGACAGCGAGGACTCCGCGCAGAGCCGAGCGCTATAGTCGGAACGAGTACACTGAGCCTCTCAAGACCACGTCCGTTTTTCGGCTCGAGCCGACGTTCCCACTCACACTGGCATAGTTCCATGTCTTACAGAATAGGCTCTCCAGTTTAGCTTTCTATGTAGATTTGCACTTGCAAGAAATGATAGAGATAGAGAGATTGGCGATGATGCAGAAACTTTGTGCTAGATGTGGCAACAGGTCATGAGAAGCGATATTATGTAATAATCTAAGCGATGTTTATTCAATGAAAAACAATGACTAGCGTGATATCTAAGATGTGTTTCAATGAAAAAGCTCAATCATGAAAGAATTTTTGATTCTTAACGATTAGTTTTAAATGGTGGTCAATGTACTAAAGCCACCTCGTCAAAGTCAACGTCGAAACAAGTTCTGAATTTTAAAATTACTGTAGTTAGTTTAGAATTAGAAAAATATATCGCAACTGATGCACATTTTTCGAATTTTGTAGATAAATAATAATTCTTATTAATAGTTTTTAATAATTAACACTTACATTATTAAATTTGAGCACCAAATCGTACTTAATATTTAGTCAAAATATTAAATAGGAAGTGTAGTTAGCACAATGTTTGGATCGTAGTATTTTCTAATGAAATTCTAATTGTCCTCTTGTTGAATGTATGTTCGAAGCTTATTTATGGATGAAATTGAATAACGTTTTCATCGGACTGACATAATTGTTCTTAATTTTTAATTAACTCTAGTATTTTAAGACTTAATCTTACTTTACGAAATGTGGTTAACGCTTATTGCAATATTTATTATTTTAAGTTATGGATATGATGTTAGTGCAATAATTTTATTGAGAACTGTATGAAATTTATGTTACGTGTTTTGTTTTGTTGTTTCATATGAGTCGATTCAGTGATCGTAAAATCTATTCGGACAAGTCTAGTGTTAAAGATACGTTTTCAGTATTACGTGTGTGTATGTTAGATTTGTAGTTGATATTTTAATCTTCAAAACTTTAACATCGGATATTCGAATGATTCTAGAGACTAAATAAAAGTAATTTATTGTTACTTTCCAGAAAGCAAATTACTTCTTAATGTTTTCAAAATGTTTGTTTTACTCGACATTAAACCTGTAACATTAATTCATTGCATCGTATCTTGTCACTTCTAGTGAAATGACATTCTTGGCGTCCTCTTAGCTTTAAATTGTAAGTTTATATTTTCGTTGTAGTTTTTGTCAGACTCCATTTACATTGATCATGGCCTAATTTTGTCGAAAGAAATACTGATATTCGACATTTTAATTTGCACAACATATTGTTAGCTATTTATGTAGGTACCGAAAATATCGAAACCGTCCTAGGTGACTTGAATAATAAATTATTTAAAAGCTATTGGCCATAATTATTTTGTAGAAGTAAATGTTTGATGAATTTAGTCACCTAGATTCCAAAGAAATCTTAAATTTTAAATTACTCACTACTAAACAATTATAAAATTATTTGTTCCTCGTTAATAATATACTTAATATTGTATAATGTTACTTTTATATATTTTTATTATTATTGGAGTTGTTAATAAGTAATGCTTTTTCTTTTAATATCGACCGACTTAGTAATGTTTGAGTTGATTCTCGTCAATTACTTCCTAGTTTTAATCAAGTTGTTAACTGTATCTGACTATAATAATACTAAAATGTTGTAGTTGAACCATTGCAAACATTAGATGATGTAATATATTGTCCCTGTTTCTTCATAAATATTTTACACAGATTTTTATTTTTATATTTTATAGAAACCAAATTCAGCTACAAAATTCATCAAATAACATTGAAGTAGCGCACGCGCGCAGAGTGTACCCTCGTTGAGGGCCTCAAGTCTTATTAGCAGAAGGCCCTACCGTATTAGCCTGTTGCATTTTAGACATTTAGCCCTGAATCACTAGACGCTATTCCGATGTGCCCTGTCTAAGAATAAATTTATTTTATTCCCTCACTTTATATGGTGAAAAAACGAAGAGACAAGACTATAATAATTTTGAAACTTCAAATTAAGTGACGCGATTTCTTTGTATTTTTACAAGAAATTTAGTGGTTTTCATCTAACTTTAGTCTTCATAGAACAACATCCTTACTAAATTGTCTATGGCACTGACAGCTGTTTACTCTAACGTTTCTAATTTAATAAAGTCTGTCTCTTTTCGTTCCTTAACTAGAGAAAGACAGAATCAACTTAGATTCAGTCTTAGTCGGGAACCTGGAAATCGAGCCCACTTAGCAGAATAGGACTTTACCGCGTATGAATCTGCCGCTAAAGGCGCTTGTGTAGCGTGAGGTTTGGAAATGTCGAATTTCATGGCAAAATGTAATTTTTCTTATAGTTATATTAATATTGTGAATATTTGGCAATAACTCAAGATTAATTATGACAAATATTAGTTACGAATCAATGAATTTCAGTGATTTTGTGACAGTTTTAGCTTTCGAAAACTTGTGTCCCCCTTTTTTCCGAACAAACTGGAACTGCGCAACACTGTTGCATGGCCGATGTTTATGCTACGGTTCTATTGTATTAAATATGACTTAAAAGTAAACTTTTTTTTACGCGCATATCAAACTTTTGCAACCACACTTCCGAAAATCACTCTACTGTGGCGCCATCTGGTGAGACAAAAACAGTAGCTCTCATTACAACGCGTTCTGTCGAATCTTGCGATAAGGATCGGGTTTACGCGCGTGATCGCGCATTGAAATCACAATAAAATATTATTTGTTACAGCACTATTTATTTTAATAAAAGTTTTCTCATATCCCACGCACCACGTAACCAACATGGTATTACGTTTGTAAATCAGTTACATGTGGTATATCGTCGTTATAATACAACTACTCAATTACCGCCACATTTGATAGTTACCGATATATTACACTTGTTCCTTGTTACACTATTTGGAATGCATAGTAAAGATTTTACACTGAAGAATTAGTTTTTCTACTCAATCGTCTACTTTCATATTTAAATAACATTTTATTGATTTAGATGTCTCATATCAGATCAGTAAAAATGTCAGAAAAAAATACGTAAATAATTTTGAAGATTATAGTGGCAATATAAATTGTTGATACAAAAATAAAAAATACTTATTTGAAGAACTACACAAACTTTTTTCGTCGAACACAGTATCCACTTAACGAAATAAATCATGCAGAAATGTAATTACAAATTACTATTCATCACTAAAAATTCTAACATACTGATTCCACAAACATCACACAACACTTTGTTCCATATCACTTTCACTCGTGTTCCTGTTGCATCGTAGTCCGGGTGAAGAGTTCCACGGTGAGTGCCGAGAGGAACAGCGGTATAGACCGGTGGTGGTGTAGGTGCAGTTCCACCAGCTCGCCGAGCGTGGCCGAGTAGTCAGTATGTACCATCTCGATGCCGTCGTCGCACAGCTTGAATGTTAGATACTCGTCCGCTGACTCGGCGTACATGTTTGATATTCTGGGGGAAAAAAAACATGTTTATAATTATTTTCTCTCTGAGGGTTCGATCTCCGGTCATATTTTCTGTATTGTCTCGGTCTGGATGTTGTGATACCACTGCTGTTTCAGATTTGTATAAGACAAGTGCTCTTGCTCCTTACTTTGGGATCACAGCAATGTATTTCATGTTGTCCAATGTTTAATTCAATATTTTATCATTTAAGCATTTTCTCCTGTAAGTTTCTATAAAAGTAAATACATTTGTAAATGCATTTTCCAAAGTATTGATAATATTTTAAACAATTGATAATTTAATTTAGATGTTCAGTTTTCTAGAGTTATGAAAATGTTAGAAATTTATCATATTTTGTGATATAACCGCCATGTTTTTTCGATAAAAATCGCATGTGATATAATATCGAAGACGGGAAAATTGGGAGCCAGCTCACTCACGCAGCAAGCACTATAATCTATAAACTTATTAAACTTATAACAAAAATTCGTCGAGTGTTTAACGCCCTCGGTAGCTTAGTTGGCAGAGCATTCGCCCTGATAGCGGAGGGTTGTGAGTCGAGTCTCATCTGAAGATAGTTGCTTAATTGAGTGGAATTTTCAACTAAAAACCTATGCCATTTTTAGTTGAAAAAGTTTTTAACAATTTGGCTATGGGTATCGGATGAATTATGATTATCAAACAAAGGTGCTTGCTTACCTATAATTTTTGTGTCCAGTTCTATCTATCTTATAACCTAGTAGCATATAACACACATCTCTGTATTCTTGTGCTGACGAAGTGAACTCTTCTTTCATCCTGAAAATAGAACAAATAATATTTTTGAATGTCGAACCATAGTTGTCTTGTATATAAAACTAGCGGGTCCTGCGACTTCGTCTGCGCCAAATTCGAATTTCTTCATACCATCTTCCACTCCCCTTTTCATCAAATTCAATCATTTATTTGCCAGAATAAAATCTCCTTAGACATTCAATTTAAAAAATCCTGAATGCGCTTTATCACTAAGTAGCTAAATATCAATATACCTCGTGTGTTCATAAGTTTTGAGACAAACTTTGTACTCAAAAAAATAAATAAAATATAACTGGCTGCTTTTTACTTCTGTTTCCAATTTTGAATTTGAAATGTTTACTTTTAATTCCTTTGATTTTCAAATTCATTTCTGTCAATTTTCTCGTGATGGAGGGAACCATAGAAATGCGTTCGACTGTGATTTCGCTATTTAAGGCGGGAAAAAAACCAATGGAAATTTTCCGTGAGGTGAAAACTTTTGGTGTGAGCCGTAACTTCGTGTATTACACTATTAAACGATACAAGGAGACAAGTTCTTTGAAAGACCGTCAAAGGAGTGGTCGGCCACGCTCTGTATGGATGCCTGCGAACATCAAAATCATCCGAGAGCGACTTCGGCGAAATCCATGTCGCACTCAGAAAAAACTCGCTCTGCAGACTAATATTTCCCGCGTTTCAGTCAACAGAATACTGAAATATGATCTTAAGGTCTGTGCCCACTACACCGTACCATACCCTGACCGTGCTAGGACCGTATAAAAATACACATTTGATTTTCAACCCTAAACAGAGGAGGTAAAGTTCAAAATATTCAAGCGCGGTGTTCGTTTTCGCAGTGCCAGAACGGTGCATCGACGAACACCGAGCTTAAAAATTTTGAACTTTTACTTTTGACGCTAAGGTCGAAATTCAAATAGGTACTTTTTATACGGTCCTGGCACGGTCATGGTATGGTACGGTGTAGTGGGCAGAGACCTAAGGTAAAGGCGTATAGCCGCAGGAAAGTTCACTTTTTTAACGATCGGCTTCGTAAATTGCGACGCGAACGTTGTCCAATACTGCTTAGGAGACACGATGCGAGGAAGATACTCTTCACCGATGAGAAAATCTTTACCGTCGAAGAAAAGTTCAACCGACAAAACAATAAAGTCTATGCCAAAAGTAGCAAGGACGTCCGAGCTTCAGCACGGAATGTCTCACGTTCTCATCATCCGGCGTCATCAGTGTGATGGTATGGTGGGGAGTTTCATATGAAGGTGTCACTCCGCTCTATTTCTGCCAACAAGGCGTCAAGGTGAAAGCCAAGAATTATCAAAGTGACATTTTAGAGCATGTTGTAAAACCCCTGTCTCATACTTTATTTCACAACAAAGATTGGGTTTTCCAGCAAGACTCAGCGCCATTCCATAAAGCAAAAAACACCCAAGCTTGGTTGAGGGAAAATGTGCCGGCCTTCATCGCAGCGAACGAATGGCCCTCCTCCAGCCCTGATCTCAACCCGCTGGATTATTCTTTATGGACTGAGTTAGAGCTTAGGGCCTGCCGAAAGTCCCACCCAAACTTGGAGTCACTGAAGCGAGCTCTTGTCCGAGAAGCAAAGCGAATCCCGCTAGAAAAGATTCGTGCCGCCATTGATGACTAGCCAAATCGTCTAAGGGCCTGTATTTAAAACAAGGGTGGTCATTTTGAATAAAAGTTATATTTTACTATTGATTATTATCTACTTAGTGTTAACTGTAAATTTTAGAAATATAAGTTAATTATTTAAAAAGTTATGCAACTTTTATTTCGTCTCAAAACTTATGCACACACGAGGTAGCTTAAAAACTGACCGAGTTTCATACAAATAGTCCCCCCCCCCCCCACACACACCCTTTTGTTAAAACACCTTATGGAGTAATTTCCAAAAATGCTTTCTTAGTGCTCAGCTGCTCTGTGAAAGAAGCATAGTGCAAAATTTCAAGTTCCTAATCCCAGTAGTTTAGGCTGGGTGTTGATGTGTCAGTCAGTCAATAAGTCAGTTTTCCTTTTTATTATTTACATATAAGTTACTGCCTCGTTGGTCTAGTGGTCAGCACGCTGGGTACTATCCAAGAGGTCCCGGGTAAGCATAAAAAATAAAAATAAATTCATAAAATTCATTAATTTCTGTACATAGGCTCGCAAGGAGCACTTATACACGTCCCAACATAAAATAGAACCCTACCACTGCTTCGGGACAATTGTGGGCTAGTGCTGAGAAGAAGCAGCAAAGAAACCCAGTCACTATTGTCATAGCCTCTTTTCAAAGTTTTACAAGATTTGTGTTCCTTAAAATTATTCCATACATTATTATTGTCATACCGGGTCGAGCCGTAAGTGTTGGGTTTCTCTGTCTTGAAATAACTCAGACACAGCTCCGGAGTCAGGAAGTTGGTGGTGTTAACAAGCACGGTAAGCCGTTGGGTCTATTGCCTAATCTCTCAACGGTCATATCGGACTGCCGTCTTAACGAGTTATGTGAGTGAAGGAACAGAAGGTGCACCTGTGTATTGCGCACACATATCTCCCGCGCAGTCGGCTAATCTCTATTGAGGTTGGCCACTGTAGTCGAAATTCGGCTAGGAGGACATAATTATTATGTTACCTTTTGAGTTTGATATCTCTATTTTCGAGCTGCTGTCGAAGTTGCTGCGTCTCGGCGTCTGAGCAGGCGCGTGACCCGCCTTCGCGCAACGCAGCTTTTAGCTGTTTTATCTGAAAAACAGCGCTAAGTTAGAGATCCAACAGTGTATATAGAAAGATAGGTAAAATGCAAATACATTTATTTGGCAACATGGAAATATTTAAATACACTATCATATTAAAAAAAAACATTAAAAAAATAATGATTAAAAAACTAAGAATGTGCCAACAAGGTCGGGGGCTTAGCATAAGTCATGGCAACAAAAAAATGCCACCACGACCAAACCATGACACTGATTTTCAGCATTATGCGTATAGTATACGTTTTTGAACTAGCTTTGGGAGTTTTCCGGTTTTACGTACCAGCACAATATACCATCCATTTTCGTTGCAGAATCGGCCGTATTACAACTGCATAAGACGCCGCAATGTTTTAACTTGATATGCCATCGTCCGAACATTGATCACGAAATCGCTTTATCACATTAAATGTCAACTGATATAATATGAAATATATTGGTTGATTGGTTCCTGCCTGTCAGGGTAGTTCATCAACCAACCAAAAAATGAGATATTGACCGTGGAATGTACTTCAATGTGAGAAGCAAACTAATTAATATTTTCATTAGTATAGCAGGAAGACGAAAGTTAAAAAGTCAAACCTCTTCTTGCGCCGCTTCCAAGTCCAACTGGAATTGCTTTTGTGCAGCGGCCGCAGGGTTATCGGCCAGATGGAGCACCTGAAACACGTTTCTAATTTTAGACGAAATCCGTAGCTCTATAAACTTAAATAACCAAATACTTACATTTCTACAACTAGTAGTCATTGTCAATCAATATTGCATGTTCAAAAATAGGCAAGTGAGTGGCGGGCAACGCCCAAATTGTAGGATTCCGTAGTTGCCAGTCTTATGAGACTCATTATCCTCCTAGCGCTATCCCGGTTGTGCACTCGCACGCGAGGGCCCACGGTCTGCTTTGGACCATGATCCAGGATGTGGCAGATCAGGTAATTACAATGGAGCGACTGCCATCTGACCGCCGTGAGCCTTTTTCTCGGTTCGGTTTTCTGTATAAAAATCAATGTCGTTTGATTTTTATATGGTTTTTATTTAATTTTTATTACGTACGCAATCTGCGTAGCCATGACGTAATGGGACAGTTGGGCCTTAAGCTTGATGTGCGTCCTACCTTGGTCTGCGGCTGGTGCCGGTCGAGCCTCTCGCTTGATGTGCGTCCTACCTTGGTTTGCGGCTGGTGCCGGTGGAGCCTCTCGCTTGATGTGCGTCCTACCTTGGTCTGCGGCTGGTGCCGGTGGAGCCTCTCGCTTGATGTGCGTCCTACCTTGGTCTGCGGCTGGTGCCGGTGGAGCCTCTCGCTTGATGTGCGTCCTACCTTGGTCTGCGGCTGGTGCCGGTGGAGCCTCTCGCTTGATGTGCGTCCTACCTTGGTCTGCGGCTGGTGCCGGTGGAGCCTCTCGCTTGATGTGCGTCCTACCTTGGTCTGCGGCTGGTGCCGGTGGAGCCTCTCGCTTGATGTGCGTCCTACCTTGGTCTGCGGCTGGTGCCGGTGGAGCCTCTCGCTTGATGTGCGTCCTACCTTGGTCTGCGGCTGGTGCCGGTGGAGCCTCTCGCTTGATGTGCGTCCTACCTTGGTCTGCGGCTGGTGCCGGTGGAGCCTCTCGCTTGATGTGCGTCCTACCTTGGTCTGCGGCTGGTGCCGGTGGAGCCTCTCGCTTGATGTGCGTCCTACCTTGGTCTGCGGCTGGTGCCGGTGGAGCCTCTCGCTTGATGTGCGTCCTACCTTGGTCTGCGGCTGGTGCCGGTGGAGCCTCTCGCTTGATGTGCGTCCTACCTTGGTCTGCGGCTGGTGCCGGTGGAGCCTCTCGCTTGATGTGCGTCCTACCTTGGTCTGCGGCTGGTGCCGGTGGAGCTTCTCGCTTGATGTGCGTCCTACCTTGGTCTGCGGCTGGTGCCGGTGGAGCCTCTCGCTTGATGTGCGTCCTACCTTGGTCTGCGGCTGGTGCCGGTGGAGCCTCTCGCTTGATGTGCGTCCTACCTTGGTCTGCGGCTGGTGCCGGTGGAGCCTCTCGCTTGATGTGCGTCCTACCTTGGTCTGCGGCTGGTGCCGGTGGAGCCTCTCGCTTGATGTGCGTCCTACCTTGGTCTGCGGCTGGTGCCGGTGGAGCCTCTCGCTTGATGTGCGTCCTACCTTGGTCTGCGGCTGGTGCCGGTGGAGCCTCTCGCTTGATGTGCGTCCTACCTTGGTCTGCGGCTGGTGCCGGTGGAGCCTCTCGCTTGATGTGCGTCCTACCTTGGTCTGCGGCTGGTGCCGGTGGAGCCTCTCGCTTGATGTGCGTCCTACCTTGGTCTGCGGCTGGTGCCGGTGGAGCCTCTCGCTTGATGTGCGTCCTACCTTGGTCTGCGGCTGGTGCCGGTGGAGCCTCTCGCTTGATGTGCGTCCTACCTTGGTCTGCGGCTGGTGCCGGTGGAGCCTCTCGCTTGATGTGCGTCCTACCTTGGTCTGCGGCTGGTGCCGGTGGAGCCTCTCCAGATGCGCCTGCAGCGTGTCCCGCTGCGCGCGTAGCTTCTGAGCGTCTCGTCGCATCGCCTCTGCTTCCTCGCGCCACTTGCTTGCTTCGTTGCGAAGGTTCTCCACCACTGTATCAATTAAATCATTAATTTCTTGACAGCTTTACTAATAATATTTATACCACTGATTTAACACGTGAATAAATATGAGTTACCTAATTTCATAATTTGAAATAATTTCATTTATTCATTTACCTCCTCACTAATAATAATTATGCCAGTGACATAAAACGTGAATAAATGAGACGGCTAATTTGAAATGATTATCTCCACTACATCATGTCACATAACTGTTTTTAACTCGAAATAAACCATTTCATATTTATTCAAGTATTATAACAGCACTACAATTATATTAAGGGGGATTAATATTTTTAATATTAATTATGCAACTAATTGTCTATTCTACCAGTCATACCTTTGGGCTAAGCAGAATTAAAAAGTGGGCGTAAAGACAGTTAAAAACCAACTGAACGGACAGTTAATCACAATAAGGATAGCTGAAAGTGTCCTATTCAATTGATTCCCTTTTTAAACTGGTCATTACCATAGCAGTCTATATATAGCCCAACCGCCTAACTGAGTCCTTGCCTGCAGGCAGGCCTGTGTATCTTTCCGCGTAAGTAGCAAAAAAGTACCTAAGCGCGGGCGCACCTACGTAGGGACTAAACAAGTTGGGTATCGCTAGCCGGCAGCGAGGCTAAAACAGTTTGCGTTTCGCAAGCGAGAAGTGAAGTACGCGCCCGGTTTTCACATTTTTTACCGAAATGGAGAGAAAAAGAAAACGTGCAAGAAAATACTGTGCAGTGTTTAAATGTTGATTTGGATCCATTTTTTTTTTTACGCTGCTTGCGGACACTGAGAGGTAAGGTCCTAGATACTTTAAAAGTGGTTTATTATGAAATTGTGATTGGTGCATGGTTTAATAATATGAACAAAGTTTAAGAAAATTACTTGACTACCTTACCTAGTATAATTATTTCATTAATTTATTAAAGTTAAAGGGATATCTGACGTTTGAGACTGACGATTGACTATTTTTGCCCTTGCTGGCAAAGTAGGTACCTACCAAAATAGAGAAATGTGTACCTATTTACCTTACATCCTACAGATTTGAAATTTTGATTTCAATAATTCAGAATTTATTAAATTTAAAGACTTTCTGATAGCTATTTAGTTTACAGTTTCGTTTGTTGTATTTAGTTAGACCAAGAGTCAAACACATGAAGTTAACTGAACTGTTTAAATGAAATGTTATTGTTACTTAATTATTTTCAAAATATGAAGTACCTACTTATCTACCCTAGAAAAAAGGACAAACGTGTGCTAGTCTAGGAGCCGTAGCTTTTATTTACTCAATATAAAACGTGCTTATTTTTAAATGTAGTATGTTAAGTACATCGACGTGAAGAAAAATATCGACTCAGTGTCGCCTACATTAAAACTGAAGCAACAAAGTAAGCCTTCATCAGGCTGCGTATATACGCGACATTAAAATTCAATAACCGTCATTTTAAAGACTCAAAGAAAGAAATTAAGAAATATGTTAAAGTTAAGCACTTATTGTTTAGTTTTTTAGGCGTTTGAAATTACTTTTTCATTAAATAAAAATGGGTTTGTAATACTAAATTGAATTTTTATTTCTTAATCAACACGATAAAAAAGTTACAAACATTTAAGATTAGCTGCTAGCTCTTAGCCTATACTGCGCGGCGCTATGCTGTTGGCTGCACGTGCCGCGACGAGTACGAGTAAATTCTAGAGAGGAGCGATAGATGGCGGATAGCTTCGTATTATAGCAGTCAACCCTAGCGCGCCGCATGATAGTACGTCACTGAATAGATTAAGTGTATTATGAATCATATTGCAGAGTAATAAGTATGAAATTATCTTGCAATGGATTTTTGTAGGTGTCTACACGAAAATGTGCTTGACTCTGAGGCGAACTAAATTACGCCATATTGTTGACGACATTGAGTAGACATTTCTTTGAATACAATTGCTAAGTCATACTTCTGTACGAAGTACTAGTATTCTGTGCTGCAGGGTACACGAGGTGGTAGACGAGAACGGTGACAGTGAGTGGTGCGCGCAAGGGCGCTTTGATTTAATTTTGAAAATAATGCTAATTTCGAATTTCTGTATTTTCATTAGGGCGGTCGGACATAGTTGTTGTCTCATGCTTACATACAGACGAAGAAAATGCTTTCAATGCTGACTGTATAATAAACTTACTGACCACAAGTCGCAATAGTGCCTTCTCTAGCTTAGCCTGGTGCAAGCAGTACAACATAGAGTGAACGATCTACCTCCTAGTGGTTCACACCGGGCAACGACATCACAAACTCCAGATTGTGATAACGGCTGAACGATCCTATCAGCGGTGGTAAGCTCCGTTAGGTGCTACCTGGTAGCTACCACCCTCCCACCAGAGTCCAGCGCCAAGCAGCTTGCTGTGTTCCGTCAGTGAGTGAGAGTGCCAGAATATTCTGCGTGAGCTCGCTCCACCGTCGTCTCAGTCTACGCCACGTCTGGCTTAGTCTAGCAAACCCATTTCAAATACATAAATAAAGTCTACACTCACTGTTGGTATGCGCCTGCTGGTCGTGTGTGGACAGCAAGTCGCGGTAGCCCTGAAGAGCCTTCTCTAGTTGCTCCACGCGAGCGGACAGGAGAGCCGCACTGCCTGCGCCCGTCTCGCCACACAAAGTCACCGATAACTCCTTTTCGTAGCAGTCTAGTTGTTGTCTGAAAAAGAGAGGAAAATTTTTTGCTTATTTCTCTCACGCTCATAAGTCGCATTTTGTGTCCCAAATTGAATAAATATATTTTTTTACTTTGACTTAATTTTTTATTTTGTTTATTCATTCATATTAATTTATTTACATTGAAACACGACACGATACTCAAATCACAATGAAAGTCTGAGTCCAGCATATCTCGCAAAATATAGTACATATGTGCATTCATAATGATACACATTAATTCTAAATAGTATTATTATTTTATTACATTCCAGATACCAAACAAATAATTATATTATTATAAATTTATTCAATAAAATACATATTTGGAAAAAGTTTCATTGTTCATCATCTCTCAGTTTTTTGTTTCAAAACCATTAAAAATGTATTAATATAATGATTACGGACTTCAATTTATTTTAAATCAAATAACAGAGAATAGCACATTGAATACCTTTTTTTATTTTATACACAACTGGTTAAAAAAACTTACCTGTAGCTGTCTCTCTCCCTCGTGACGAGAAGCAGCCTCTTCTGAAGCCGATGAATAAGACTCTCCTGGTTTTTGCGCACCGTCGTCAAATCATTCAGCTTGGTCGTCGCCTTATCCCGCTCATACTTGATCGTTGCTACTTCCTACAATAAAAGCATTCAACTGTACAAAAGTCACATCGGCAACCAAAGAGAGACAGATGCTTTACTTAATACCAGAGAATATTCAATTAAAAATATCAAAAAGTAATAATAGGTACTTAAGAGTAGTTATTACAGACAGACAGACGGACAGTGAAGTTATTATATTTTTAAAATATGTAGTCTCTTTACTGCCTTTCATTTGATACATTGCTTTGGTGAGGAAAAAATCAATCCCCTCCTCCCCCCTTTATATCCATTTGCAGGCGCCATTTTTAAAATGTTTATAGCCTATGTCACAATTTGGGTTAGGTTTAGGTTTTGGCTGTGTTGATATGTCAGTCTGTTGCGTTGATATGTCGGTCAGTCATTAAGTCAGTTTTCCTTTTATATTATGTATTGTATACCTCAGTAAGCTGTGCGAGCTGCGACTGCGCTTGCGAACAGCCTGCGGTTGCGGTAAGCTGGCTGTGGAGCGCGTTGTCCAGGGCCGAGGCGAGCGCGCGTGCCGTTTCCACGCCGTGGTTGCGCGCCGTCGACTTCCACTCTTCGAGGGATGACTCCAGCGATGCGATCTTCACCTACATTTTATAATAAATCATCATCTTGAACGTTATCTCGGTTGTGCAAGAATGTGCAGGTCTAGGGTCCGCTTTGGACCCCTATTACAGGATTCGCAAGATCAGGTCATTACAGTGGAGCGAGAGATAGCATGAAAGGGGTTTCGCGTGTTCACTAGACCGTTTCCGGGAAAGGATATTGACCAAAGCCGGGCCCAAATTGCGTCTTTGTAGTTTGTATTTCAAAAATCTTGTTTTGAATTGTAATTGCATTGGTATTTTTGAAATAACCTAACGCATAGGGGTTTAAAAGTAACACTTAATCATCAAATTTATAAATTAATCACATAATTAATTCTGCAATCACAAATCATAACCTCAAAATGCCTAATCTGCCACTGAATTCCTCGTAAACCCCTGATTATTTTTCGAAAATACTTTTTGTGTGTATTCTTTCAAATATTTATAAATGTTTTCCGAAAATTTTGTAAAGACGCATGCTGACGCAAAGTGGGCCCACTTTCTATAGAGTTTTAGTCAAGATCCTTTATTGGCATGTCTACATTTAGCGGAGAGCAACGCGCGTAATGCGTGCACCACGTGTTTTTCGAAAGTCTAAATCTACTGCACAATTTGTCGCTTATTTTGGTAACACCGCGCACCGTAAGAAAATTGATAGTTGGATTAAGACTTTCCAGGCTACAGGATCAATAATTGGAAAACGCACCAACCGCCTGGAATGTCTTAAGCTCATGGCACACCACCGGCACCGCAACAGCACTGCCTCAACCCAGCAATAACTTGCCATTCAAATTAGAGCATTAAGTTGTGAGTCGTACAATATATTCTGTAAATTCGAGGCGACGCCGTGCTGCAGCCGTCCTGTTGCGGTGCCATGACCTTTAAGCTTACGCTTACAGTGCAACAAAAATGATAAAGAAAATAAATGGAGGTGCCAATAATAAGTATCGAGACCAATTATTTGGTCAACTATGCTACGAGTGTGTGAACGATAGTGGCGCCTCCATTTGTTTTCTACTCTTTTATGTAGCAGTGTACACTACTTATGTTGACCATGCCTTAAAAATTACAAACCTTAGCCTCATGCAACTCCTGCTGAACCGGTTGAAGTACCTCCAACCTCGAGGTGAGTTGGTGCACTTGCTCTTCGAGAACCAGCTTGTTGCACACAGCGTCGCGCAAGGACCTCTCCGTAGCTTTTAGGCGAACTACCTCTTTCTCCAGCTCGGCCATGTTAGACAGCCTTTTCTGAGCGGTCTAAGGCAAAAATATGGTTTAAACAGAGCAGTTCTGCCATTGACACTGCTGCAGATATTGTTTTGTTCTATAGCTCAACTAGTTTGTAATGTAAGCAAGTAAGAATCAACAAATGCAGTGGCTATAATTTTTAAGCATGCTATGAATCCTAAAATCAAACTTATAAAACCTTTGCGATAATGTGGTAAAACTCATAGCAACTCATTAAAACACAATTTTACGGATTACTTCGCGATTTATTTACATTTTATTTAAAACCTGACGTTTCGAACACTTTACAGCGTCCGTGGTCACAGGGAGACTGACTGACTGACGGATGACGAACGCCGTAAAGTGTTCGAAACGTCAGGTTTTAAATAAAATGTAAATAAATCGCGAAGTAATCCATAAAATTGTTTTAATGAGTTCAAAAATTCGCGTAAACGTAAGAAACAAATATGAAACTCATAGCAAGATTTTTTTTGGAGACAAAAAAAATGGTACTAAAAACTGTGAAGACACACAAGACAACATTATATCCTGGAACAAAGTAGAACTCACTAGACTATAGCAGTTCCCAAGCAACCTCATACGTAATAGGAAACCTACCTTAACTTGCTGCTGCCAATCTTTGTATGAATCTCGCTCATACTCCAGTTCTTTGAGTTTGTTGGTGACCTGTTGCAGTTCGAAAGTCTGCTTCTCCAGTTGAGTTTTCATTGTGGTGCACTGTTCTGCACGCGAGGTCTGCCTGGCTACCTCCTTTTTTAAAATTTCTACTTCCGATTGAGCACCTTCTAAGGCCTGGAAAGTTCTAGTGTATAGCTCTATGGTAGACAGTGACAGATTGAAAAATCTACAGTACTTTACAAAGAAGAGTAATGATTTATTTATTTAAATTTTCTATATTTATTTTTCTGCACAGTTTTATACCTCATGACTAAGGTTTGTGATCATTATGTGTAATGAAACACACACAATGATTTTCTTGGCAATTTTAATTATTTAACAGAGCATTAATATAGACAAATCTCAAACCTAGACAGTAGCATGTCAAAGACAGTTTTAAAGAAACTTCTAATAATATAAAAAAATAATACATAAAAAATAAGACCACTGGCACCAGCTTTTGTGTAATGTGTAATCATTTTCAATATACCTGAAGTAATTCATCCATGTCTTTCTTCATTTCCGATATTTGGTCCTTATTGCTAACATTCGCTTCTAGTAACTTCTCCTTCAGCTCTCCTATTTGTTTATGTAGTTCAGTTTTTTCTCTGTCCCAATTTGCTTTGTATTCCTTGTGCTCTTTCATAGCCTAAAATACACAAAATGGCTTGCTCATATATATATTAATATGAACTTACTAGTCTTACGAAGTATTACCAGATTTGTGTAAATAACTAGTAAATTGAGAAATAATAGGCTCAATTCCAATGTGCCCTGTCTAATTTCAAGTTCAGTCAAATTATGTTTAAACAAATTAAAAGACAGAATTATAAAATCTCTGATTAAACAGCTGTCAGCTGTTTCTAAGCAAATTACAAAATCTGTACACAATTTTGCACATGTCATTCGATGATGACTTAAGTGAAGTTTACTGAACTTAAAATTTGTCTTAGACATTGGAATCAATCACAGTTATAGGAAAAGTTATTAAATGAACATTATTTTAGCTCTAAAATATATTTAACTTAATTTAATCACAATCTATTTTATGTGAATTGTATTTCTTTGAGCTTTTGACTAAGCCAGTAAATCAATGCTTGCCTAGTAGTCATCTTAATCCTTAGTTTGCATTTTATTTCATTTTAATTATAAATTATTTAACACACACCTCACTTAACTCTTCCTTCAATTCTTGTTCCCTCCTCCTAACAACCTGCAAACGATCTTCCATATCAGAGAGTGCCCGTTCATCTCTTTTGTGCTGTTCTATCAGAGATGCCTTTTCCTCTTCAAACAGGATCTGCATCTCTTTCCGAATTGTGTGCTGGTGGTTCACACGGGCTTCTAATTTGGTTATCTGTGTGAGAGAAAGAAAGGTAAGTCTGTAAGCTATTTGAATAGGTACCAACAGTATCTGCTCTGAGTAATAAGTCTGCAAAGAATAAGTCTTATTACCACTAGCAGAGCAAGGTTCTTAATTAACAAGATAACTGAATAATGCAGTTATCTAGAGATTGTGTACACATACCTGAGCTTTGGCAGCAATGAGATCAATCTTCATCCGCTTAGCCTCCCAAGGAGACGGAGGCGCAGAAGCAACATTGGAAGAAGAATCAGTCCGTCTACGCTTATCAGGGGTGGACATTTCGGGACCAATGCTGGACTTTCTTTTACCCATCGTTAGCAGGTTAGAAAGACCTAAAATTAAACACAATGATTAGTACTTCCCAGAGTAGCAAATCGCATCGATAGTTCAATATATTAAACACACAATTACCTTCTTTTATAGATTGGTTACTATCAGAAAAAATCATTTTAGAAGACGCCGATAGTTTGTCTTTCGGCGGGTCGGTATTTATAACTCTCCTGAACGGCTCCAGAACGTCGTTGAACAAAGACATGTCACTTTCCTTAGCCATTTTAACACTTGTTGTATTGAACCTACGTTTTCTTTAGTTAATGATCATAATATAAACGAGATTTTCAGTAAATACGATTTAGGAAAATCTCATTGCACAAAGAAAGCATTCAAGAGAATGAGTAACCGAACGAATGAATGAAATGGAATGAATGTTATTTATGTCATGTCAAACAAGCAATCCCGCTGCGTTCACTCGAAAAAATAAATAATTGTCATGTAATATTTATACCTGTGACGTCATGTATTTTTATAAAAAAAAACAGTCTAGCTAATATTTTTAACCGACTTCAAAAAAGGAGGAGGTTATCAATTCGACTGTATGTTTTTTTTTTGTGGCTATGTTACCTCATATCTCTGTCAGTTGTGGACCACCAGATGTTTTGTTTGGTACTGTATAGAATGCTAACAAAACAAAGCCAAAGGCGCAGCCCCCCTATCCTCTCCCACCCCTCCTAACCCCTCCCCCCACCTCCAACAATAAAAATACATAATTACTTCAAGAAATATATAATTACTGCAATAAATCAATTAACTCTTACCGCTGAAACGATGGATATGATAGTTTGAGTACCGAAAAAAGGACATAGAACAGTTTTTATACCCAAAATCATTTGTATAGGGAATCTGATGATACGATATACAACAAACTACATTTAAAATGCTTTTCGCAAATCTTTCCCTGTTCTTTAAACGGTCTTCCTTCTCGTTACTACTTTCTTCCAAATGACGCTGTCGCATTTGAACAGCGCGTTTAGTAGGTCTACACAAACTTTCAACTAAAAATAGAAAAAATTATTTCTTTTAAAAAAAACGACTTCAAAACGCCTATAGTGCTAATTAAAACGTAAAATTGTATAAACAAATTTAAACTAAAAAGTACAAAATAATATTTAAATTACCTGACTGTTCTACGAGATTATACAAGAAACCTATTTCCAATTTATTCTGTTATTTTTTGGAGTCGGTGCCAGCCAAGAGATGGTTTAATCCTGTCCTTACTTGCAAAAAAAAACATTATTGTTGTAAGTATTTGTGTTACAAATAAACTACATAACAAGGTTTTTAATGAATATAACTAAAATAATAAAACACGTACATGTTTGTTTTTAAGGTTAGAATTCTACAATCGGAACCGCGATAATACCGGGAATTTTGGTGTCGTAGCTTCACAATCTAGTTATATGATGAATGTTCCCGATCCAGGAGCTTATCATGATGTAAATAGTTCTAGTAAACTACCTAAAATTAATAAATTTTCTTCTAATAGCCGTTTCCCACTTCTTTTTTAAAACTGTATTTTGGAAATAAATGAACACCATTATTGTAACAACCTGGCACAGCACATAACGGCATTATGCTTTCGCAGATTGAAAACACAAAAAAATACTTTAAAAAACACAACTTCTGTACTGGAATGAATGACAGATAGCTTTGGGCGCATCAACAATGCGCCACCTACCGGGAGAATTTGGCAGTGTGGATCCCCATTAGCACTGTAGGCAGTTGAGTCGGTTTTTTTTAAATAAATTTTCTCTGTTCAAATCATATGGTTCAAATCATTGATGCCAACTTCAGGTTTCGAACTGTCACTGCCAATTGCTGTTTTTTATTCAATCGTGATTCAATCATTCATAAGTTCATCAAAGCAAAACAAATGTGTCTTTGTTTTATTTTTCAGAGAAGTTGAAACATAATTTATTTATATTCGCATGTGCATAATTTTTTCAAAACCAATTTACCAAAATGGAACCTCACGCTCCTGCAAGTGAATACTTCTCCAGCTATGAGGATTTAGAGGTACAAATTAACATAACCTAATCTTGCAGTTAGTCCCGAAATACCGAAGGAAACCTCCTATTAGTGTATATTGAAATGATTAGAATAAATTAGATGAAATATATCCGTTCATGTACCTAAGTTACAGTCTGGTACTATATAATGTACCGTATTCATGAAATTTCAGGTACATAGGCTAATGCTTGAAGATGACCCCAGAACTTTAGCATATAAGAATGCTATAATGAACAACAAGTCATTTTTCAAAGACAAAATAGTAATGGATGTTGGTTGCGGGACAGGAATACTGTCAATATTTTGTGCTCAAGCTGGTGCTAAAAAAGTTTATGCTGTTGAAGCAAGCGAAATTGCAGAACTAGCCAAAGAAATTGTTAAAGAAAATAAATTTGAAAATATTATAGAGGTAAGAATGGTTTTATAATGGTTTTTTGTTTTTTTTATCCTATGTGAGGTACAGAATGTAACATTAAACAACAAAACTGTTAAGGTAATCCATAGTAAAGTAGAAGATGTGCAACTGCCAGAAAATATAAAGGTGGATGCAATAGTATCTGAATGGATGGGATTCTACCTCCTGCATGAAGGCATGCTAGACTCTGTTATCATGGCTCGTGACAAATTCTTGAAAGAAGGGGGAGAAATCTTTCCTGAAAGTGCCACCATTTATCTTTCACCATGTAGGTAAGGATGCTTGATCAGATTTTCAAATATACTTTTAGTATAGCTTCTACTTCAGTGTCTTATTTACTGCAAGTCTTGTGTATGTTTTTTTATTTAAATTTTCCAGTGTGCCATCATTGTATAAGAAATGGGATGATTGCCATGGAGTTTCTATGACAGCTTTAGCAAAACAATTAAGACTGAGCAAATACAACAAACCAGAAATAATTAGTGTCCAAGCTGCTGATGTGCTGGGATGTGATGAAGTTGCCCTATGTTGGATAAACTTGAAAGAAGATACTGTCTCTGATTTAGATTCATTCAGCATTCAACATGTTGCAGGTGTGGTATTTGTACCAAGGCTTGACTGATAGCTAGTTGTTTATTTTTATTAATTTATTTTAATGTAACTAAAAATTTTCAACCTCTTACAGGTGCCAACAAAGATGGAGCCTTCCAAGGGCTTTGCATATGGTTTGAGTGTGTTTTTCCTGATCTATCAACTGACAACAATTATAACCCAGTACGATTGGATACAGGGCCACTCAGTGCATCAACACACTGGAAGCAAACTGTTATAATTTTGCCAGAAGAGCAGGAGGTTGAGTTAGGAGACCCCATTGCATTTCAACTTGAAATGAGGAGAGATGCAGTCAATAAGAGAAGGTGGATAGAATCACAATATCAGTCATAAAAAAACCTGCACTGTGACTGATGTGTTAATTAAATTGAAATTAATATGACCTTATATTTTCAGATATAACCTGCAGCTTTCAATATTAGATGCAGAAGTTGTGGAGCATCCATTGCCTTGTACATGTGACCTAACAAAGTGCTTACTCATAAAGACCTACATGCTGCAACACCCAGAAGAGTCAGATAAGAATGCAATGGAAACCAATGGTATTGAAGAAGAAGCTATTGATAATGATGAGGATATTGGCGATGAAGATGATGATGGTTAAAAAATAAATGTTTTTTGTTAATGTTAGTTTTATTACATCAAGTACCTATTAGTGTTAATTTGATGACAGTCAGAATTCCTATTATAGTATAGTAGTACATATTTGTTGAGTTTTGATTAAATAAATAAGACAAGATATAGATTTTATTGTTTAATTCTTTGCTAAAAGGTTTATAACATTTGCATTTTTAAACTTTCGATTCTTTTTCACTAGCAACTCATCCTCATCCATTGGATCAATAATTGTTCCAGCCTTAGTGATAACACTTGGTTTAATTAGCTTTTTATGAGCAGTTTCAGGAATAAATGTATTACCTAAGGGCGCCCTGATAGAAGCTTCATATTCCTTGATGCTTGTGAATGGAAATGGTATGTCTGTAACTTTGTGTGCGGCAAGCTTAGGATCTTTGTATTCTTTGATTATGATGTCACCTTTATTTTCGTCGCGCCTTGGCATTGTTGGCGGCGCTTTCAAAATAAACCGGTTTTTCTTCCTCTTTGGAGCCTTTACTCCTTTCCCTCCCCAGCTTCCCCAGCCTGGTAAACTCAAATCAATGTCTTCTGGCTTGTTTTTATTAATCTCATCTTCTTTTTCTTGTCTAAAACTTGCTACAACATCATCTTCCTCAAACACTTCTTCAATATTAACTTTTGGCACAACTTGCTCATCATCATCCAGTTCATCACACTTGTTTACTTCACCAGGTAGTGTACTATTCAAATATTTGGGCTTCACTTCTATGAACCTACTTGGATCAATGTTACTGTTTTCTGTTGCAGGCTGTGAAGTTTTTTCTACTGTTTTTAGAATATCAGCAGGGGATTTGTCTTTGCTTTTTAAATCATCACCATCACTTCTCCCTATTTCTATTAATTCTTCATCAATCACTGCTTTTACTTTCTTATTTTTAAGTTTAAAGTATTCTAGATTATCATGTTCATCATCATCCTGTTTACGTTTTTGATTTGCAGGCTTTCCTCTATTATTAAGTTTCTCAATGTTAGCTCTGAGAGCATTTAACTTTTTTGTAATTTTAGTATCAATGTTTGTTTCAAAAGATTCGAAAGCAGTTGAAACTGTTTCTCCAATATCTGGTTCTTTCTCATTATGGTTAACAGATTCAACAATCCAATTAGTAGTAGCTATTACTGGTTTGGGTGGCTTTGATAAGGATTTCTTCTTTCTTGACCTTTTCTGTTCTGCAATTGTCCTTTTAATAGCAGCAGAGTCTATTACATACTCTTCAACTGGTGTATCTTCTTGAGGCATACTATTTACACTTTCTCTTAAAGTCTTCATTTCCTCATTCTGTTTCTCAGAGTTTTCTGTTTCCTCATCATTAGAATCTGAATCAGTATCTTCTTTTCGTTTATACATTTTATCTTTTAGATATTTTTTGTAACCGAAATCAAATTCAGCAGCAACATTGGATTTACCAGAACTCTTCATCATCCAAGGATTCAGGGGATCTTGTGAAAGTGTGAAATCAGGAATACCTTCATTATCATCTTGTTCATCATCTGTGCTTTCTGTATCTTGAGTTTTGTGAGTGAGACTTCTACTAACAGCTAATTGCTCGGCAAGTTGCTGCCTCACCTGTAACAGAATAAATATAATTGAGAATGTGTTGTATTAAAGACAGTTTGGAAACAGAGTAAATTAAAGTCATCCATACCTCTTTATCATATTTAGCTTGTATAAGTTTATTTTTAGCCCATTTCCCAGTATTTTTGTGCCTTAATGTGTGACGCTCCAAAGCTCGGGCTTTTTCTAATGCTTCAAGCTTTTCTAAGGCTTCCTCTGGATTTTTCTTTTGCAACTCTTCAAATTCTTTTAACTGCTGCTTAAGCCTTTCCTTTTTCAAGATCCTAGAAACATATATCACATTTATAATTTCAGTACTAAGCACAAAATAATATTTTTAAATAGATTCATCTAAATATATAGTAATTAATATCAATTATTTAAAGTTCTCGTTTACCTATGGTATTTCTTGCTCTTTATTTTACTTTGTCGTTTAGCTTTAGCAGCTTTATACGACTCCTTAGCCCTCAGTCTAGCTAGATGTTGTCTTTGCTCCACCATTTCCTCGTAGGACATTGGATATGCTAGCTCCTCGTCTTCCTCAGCCTCAACCATAGGCGTAGGATCAACTTCTTCCAACTCTTTTTCTAAAGAGGACTTCAACTCGAACTTAGACAAAAATTCTGCTGCGGGCTGAAGTTTAGTGGAAACATTCTTCAAAGGAAATGACACGAAATCCACAGTTCGGCTTCTAGCAACCACAGCGTCCCAGCGCCCGATCTTTTTTTTCGTCTCCTCATACCCTGTCGCTCTTTTTATTCGTTCTGCCTGAGGTTTTTCCAATGGCTTTGGTAAAACTTTCTGACTTCTTTTTAGCTTCTTGCTTATCTGCACATGATGGGCTGTGTCTTCTAAAACCTTCACAACATTAGTTAGATCCAGTTGGTTCGACCTTTTTATCAAATTAAACTCGGAATTCTGGTTGGTTGGCTCGTTTCTTGTAGGCTCAGTAATATGTTGAGTTTTATCTAATTTAGACACCGCGTTCACTAAAAGATCATGTTCTGATGCTACAAAATCGTTTTCTTCTATGTCTTCCATGGTCACGTTGATTGTTTTTTATTATAATGATACTACTACTTTAATAACTTGAAAAAACAAATGACCTAACCTCAAAATATGACATCACCATGAATGAGTGACAGACTGACAGCGCCCGAAAATGACACTGACAGCATGCTAAAAGTAAAAAGTCAAGCAACAGGGCTTAGTGCGAGTTTTCATTTGTTAGTCACACGCGCTCACGATCGACCGAGTGTCGGAAATTTCTATAGAAAAAAACAGGTTTCGCAAATGTGCGTTCATTGAGAAGATAGAACAATGATGTGCGTTAGTTTGCCGATAGTACAACCGGGCCCTATACACACAAACGACAGAAAAGAGAACCATCCTTAGTATGCTGCACCAGGCACCACAAAAATATTTCATCATCATTTGCACCACCCCTTTTATTACGCGTTCAGTTCAAGTTGGCCGTAACCTCTCTTCCCGCTTCCCCATACCCCACCCCACCAGTACGGTTAGCTTAGCAAAATAAACGGTGTTTGTTTAAAGGCCCTACGCCTATAAAAAAAATATATGTTTATACTATCATGGACGAATATATTTCGTCCATAATACTATGCACTTTATATTTTTTTATTAGATGATAATTTTTATTAGGAACAAAAATAGTGACGTGTACCCACTGCCTGTCTGTATTAGTATGATGTTGAGGTACGTAATCCGTATAAAAATCCGTATTTATGTAAGTCAACCCCGCTAAGCTAACCGTACCGTACAGAGGTGCGGTATGGGAAAGTGGGAGGTAGCGGCCAACTTGAACTGAACGGGTAGTACTAGTGTTCTGTGCCCCTATTTATTCTAAGCTTGATGAAACTAGTGGTTCCATCCTTAGAGTAGATATAACTACTACTACTCTAAGGATCCATCCAACCAAACGTAGGCAAAAGTGGGAATTTATGCAAATAAAAAATAAGCCAAGTACGTTTTACAAAACAAAGTTTATTAATAAATATCACATTGTTTTAGTACATTATGACGATCAGATCATAAAATTTGTAACACCAATTACCTAGCCCCAAACTAAGCGTGAGCTTGTGCTATGGTGACTAGAATAACGGATAGAAATACTTAAATACATATAAACATCCATGACTTAGGTACAAATGCTTGTAGATGTTGTTAATTTCATTATAAAATTTAACACTAACAGAATAATTTATGGTAGTTTGATGGACTTATGGCACATTTATCATTGTTACACAGTTGCAAGTGCAAGGGGATTTCCTTTGCCAGTCGCGTGCGATTGGCGCTTCCTCTTGCCCCGCAGGTCTGGCGGGGCGCCGGAGGGTCGCGCACCAAACTTGTAGAAATTTTAGGACCGCACAAGCTTTTTAGCTGACAAAAACATATGGCTCAATAGCGCAGCATGTTGGTAACCGACTGGGTGAGCTGCGCCTCGCCGCTCAGCCAGCGATTGTAGTCGAGCCGCATCAGCAGCCGCGCCAGGTACACCCCGCACGGCCGGTCGCGAAGGGATACCAGCAACTGCATCAGTTGCTTTACCAACTTGTTGAACCTAGGGAAAAAAGACATGTTAAAATTACATCATATGTAACGGGGTACCTGCTCAATTCCCGAAATCCATGGACAAATTAAAAATATGGTAACCTAATAGAAACTTGTCTTTGTTTTCAGGGCCCCAGACAAGATGCAATCTATTCTAAAGGGAACTTCGCTATTGGCAACGAAACTTCAAAATATTGATGCAAAAGTCACATGATGAAAGTGGCTTATGTCAGTTTTCCACATTTTAAAGAGCCGATAGCAAACATCGCATCGCCATAATATGTATATTAAATCTTGTGTAAGGGCCTAGGTCATGTCAGCGTAATATCATACATATTTAGATAAAACCTACATACACAAAAAAAAAAACTTGATAACACGACGCGGAAAATCTATGGCATGTCCGTCAATATCATAGATATAATTATGATTAAGCGTATTTGGGCAAGAGCTTCACGGTAAAGTTTTACGAAAACAAACTTATTTACCGATCGGAGTACCCCCTGATGTAATAATCCTCCGCCTCCCTATAGGCCGCGAAGTCCCCCATACTGCAGAAGGAGTGGCACAGTTTCAGCAGCTCCATTATGTTGCAGAACACCGGGTTGTTCAGCGAGTCTGTCGTGTCGCCGGAGATATCGCTGTCCTGAGACTGGAAAGTGGAAAATAATGCCACAATACATATTAATAATAGTCCGACAAGTTCGTGCGCGACCTTCCTGCGGTCGCCAGAAAACAGTATAAATACTTGTACTACGTACAGAAGTATTACTCTAAAACAGCATTCAAATAAACGTCTACTCAACGTCGT
The DNA here is from genome assembly GCA_949316185.1 of Pyrausta nigrata. Lineage (NCBI taxonomy): Eukaryota > Metazoa > Arthropoda > Insecta > Lepidoptera > Crambidae > Pyrausta > Pyrausta nigrata. Next base: position 8,861,554 of record OX438951.1, read on the forward strand.
AGAGAATATGGTGTAATTTAGCTCGCCTCTGAGTCGAGCACCTTTCCGTTTAGACGCTTACCGAAATACCTACATTTCAAAACTCAGGATAACAATACATAATACACTAAACCTATTCAAGGACGTCAGAACATGCGGCGGGATAAGGTTAACATCTGCAAGAAGCTAGTATCGCCATCTAGCGCACTTCACTGATATACGTTCAGTACGTGTGTCTCTGCTTGCTCGCGAGTCCCTACTAGATTATACTGCCGTGGTAGAACGCCGCGCGTAGGTACGTTTTTGGTACTAAAAGAGACAGGCCTGGCCAGAGATGCGAGGGGCGAGGTGCTAGATTATTTCAGTATCAGGGGACGGGTGGGTTGCGGAGAAAGGGATTACCTATGACAGTCGCGTGCGATGGGCGCTTCCCTATTGCGAGGGTAGCGCATGAAATTCGGACTATAAAATAATTATACAGGTTGTTGCTTTGGTCAACAGCTTCCGACTCAGGGCTGGTAAGGTACTTGCGGTAAATAAGGGCCACCTAACTTCAGAATTACATATTTAGTATTAATAATAAATTAAAATAAAAAAAATGGATCACTTAAAGAATATTTATTCTTTTAGCAACGTAAATATGTAACATTTTTGCTTTTGCTTGTAGAATTTCGCTTGAAAATAATCAGTTTTTAAAACCCCTTCTGTGGCCCTTATTAAACATACGTAGTTTAATAGGGCCCAGAAACTGGAGCCAACACCTAATAGGAAAAACACAATAAGCACAATATGTTTTAATTTTGTATTTATTATATTACCATTTAGCATAATATCACACCTATGAATGCACATAAATCAAAGAGAAGAATAATAATGGACCTTATTAAACTGAAGTAACAAATTTGGTGGAAAAGCATATTTTCAGACAACATTTTGATCCAATTATTTTACCTTTCAACAAAGCATCCTTAACTCTAAATGAAACTTTGACAGTAAAAAAATATAAAGACATAAAATAAAATTATGCAAATTCTGTGGACCTTATTAAGCTTATAGTTTTTTTTTAATCTGGTTTTACTCAACACTGAAGTGTAAAAATGTCTTGATTTTATAATTACTAATGCCGTAATCAACAAATAATTTAATATAAATCACATGGATAACAACGTGATTTTAGCAGGTTCTTCCATAACTGCAATCTAAAAACTTAATTAGAATTATAAAAAAATACGTTTTTAAGAAATAAAAAACATAACATTACAATAAACATTTAAATTCTGATACAATTATCGCAAAAGTTAAAAATAAAGTAAACTTGGGATTAATTAAATCACAAGTTCGACAGTTTAATAACGGCCGGCCCTTTAACCCGCCTTTCATCTGGCCCTTATTAGGCATTTGAACTCACTTTACTTAATTTGATCTAAAATACACTTAAATAAAAAATACATTGTTACTTTACCCTGCTTTAGCATCAATATACTGTAAAGTTTACTTCGAAACAGCAAGATTTAAAAGAAACAAATTATTTCAACCACAATTTCGTTGTTTCCGGAAGAAAAAAATACTATCAAGTGACGCAGATCAACACCCTGAACGGCTTCTTAGCTACTGACACGATGTAGTTTCGATGCGTGACTGCGCTGACGTATATTAGCTTTCCTATTGGTCCTTTATATGTGTGCGTAACAAGAATAAAATAAAACCGTTGGAAGTGCATTTTTGTAGTAGTGGCCCTCGATAAACACCGGCTCTTGATACCCGCAAGTACCTTAGTATTCATAACACTGATGCCAAAAATATTTAAAAAATTAAAAATATTTTTGAATCTCATACAAAATCGATCGGTGATCGGCTAACTTTGTATGAAGAAGTCCAAATTTATTTTAAATTTTTAAAGATATTTTTATTGACATCAGTGTCAGCCCTGAGTCGGAAATTGACCAAAACATCACAATATCGAACAAGGCGGAACGGGCTCTGCCTAGGTAAAACAAATGAGACAAGATAAGGTTAACATCTGCAAGAAGCTAGTATCGCCATCTAGCGCACTTCACTGATATACGTTCAGTACGTGTGTCTCTGCTTGCTCGCGAGTCCCTACTAGATTATACTGCCGTGGTAGAACGCCGCGCGTAGGTACGTTTTTGGTACTAAAAGAGACAGGCCTGGCCAGAGATGCGAGGGGCGAGGTGCTAGATTATTTCAGTATCAGGGGACGGGTGGGTTGCGGAGAAAGGGATTACCTATGACAGTCGCGTGCGATGGGCGCTTCCCTATTGCGAGGGTAGCGCATGAAATTCGGACTATAAAATAATTATACAGGTTGTTGCTTTGGTCAACAGCTTCCGACTCAGGGCTGGTAAGGTACTTGCGGTAAATAAGGGCCACCTAACTTCAGAATTACATATTTAGTATTAATAATAAATTAAAATAAAAAAAATGGATCACTTAAAGAATATTTATTCTTTTAGCAACGTAAATATGTAACATTTTTGCTTTTGCTTGTAGAATTTCGCTTGAAAATAATCAGTTTTTAAAACCCCTTCTGTGGCCCTTATTAAACATACGTAGTTTAATAGGGCCCAGAAACTGGAGCCAACACCTAATAGGAAAAACACAATAAGCACAATATGTTTTAATTTTGTATTTATTATATTACCATTTAGCATAATATCACACCTATGAATGCACATAAATCAAAGAGAAGAATAATAATGGACCTTATTAAACTGAAGTAACAAATTTGGTGGAAAAGCATATTTTCAGACAACATTTTGATCCAATTATTTTACCTTTCAACAAAGCATCCTTAACTCTAAATGAAACTTTGACAGTAAAAAAATATAAAGACATAAAATAAAATTATGCAAATTCTGTGGACCTTATTAAGCTTATAGTTTTTTTTTAATCTGGTTTTACTCAACACTGAAGTGTAAAAATGTCTTGATTTTATAATTACTAATGCCGTAATCAACAAATAATTTAATATAAATCACATGGATAACAACGTGATTTTAGCAGGTTCTTCCATAACTGCAATCTAAAAACTTAATTAGAATTATAAAAAAATACGTTTTTAAGAAATAAAAAACATAACATTACAATAAACATTTAAATTCTGATACAATTATCGCAAAAGTTAAAAATAAAGTAAACTTGGGATTAATTAAATCACAAGTTCGACAGTTTAATAACGGCCGGCCCTTTAACCCGCCTTTCATCTGGCCCTTATTAGGCATTTGAACTCACTTTACTTAATTTGATCTAAAATACACTTAAATAAAAAATACATTGTTACTTTACCCTGCTTTAGCATCAATATACTGTAAAGTTTACTTCGAAACAGCAAGATTTAAAAGAAACAAATTATTTCAACCACAATTTCGTTGTTTCCGGAAGAAAAAAATACTATCAAGTGACGCAGATCAACACCCTGAACGGCTTCTTAGCTACTGACACGATGTAGTTTCGATGCGTGACTGCGCTGACGTATATTAGCTTTCCTATTGGTCCTTTATATGTGTGCGTAACAAGAATAAAATAAAACCGTTGGAAGTGCATTTTTGTAGTAGTGGCCCTCGATAAACACCGGCTCTTGATACCCGCAAGTACCTTAGTATTCATAACACTGATGCCAAAAATATTTAAAAAATTAAAAATATTTTTGAATCTCATACAAAATCGATCGGTGATCGGCTAACTTTGTATGAAGAAGTCCAAATTTATTTTAAATTTTTAAAGATATTTTTATTGACATCAGTGTCAGCCCTGAGTCGGAAATTGACCAAAACATCACAATATCGAACAAGGCGGAACGGGCTCTGCCTAGGTAAAACAAATGAGACAGACTACAATCATTTAGAAACGACAAATTAGGTTTTACCCGTCTTAATTGTATTTTATGTTTTCCTTGGCAACCAATAGATATTTCGGTTGAAGTTTGTAATTATTGTGTAATCTGCCTTTTTTCGTGTCTTCGGAATATCGATAGTTGAGGCAAAAGCAATAGTATCGATAGTTTTGACCCTAATGGAGCTATCGATATTGTAGATTGTAGCGGCAACGCTAGTAATTGTGTTGTGTTTGTTGAAAAAAAAAACTCCTCTCATTTTGACTCCGCTTTGGTAGCGTTTCGGTCCGATTTCCGGCATTTTATAGCAACCCACTGAACGTATAGAACCTCTTTTTAGGCTCAATTCACAATGAATGGCAGCGACGCGGCGAGCAGTTTTAAACGTCAAACCATTATAAACTTTATGTGCAATATCAAAAAATATAGATCCGCATGTGGCGCATATGAGTCTACGAGGCCCCATGCGGCGCATTCTGTTCTACAGTTTGTTAGAGTAAACAGTATCATCCTTTCAGAGTGTGAATATAGCCATCAATTGCCTACGTTTATGATGGGGTCGTGATAGAAATCTTTAAAAGAAACATGCTATCTCGACATCGTATGAAGAGCTTATTTCTTTTCACAATTTCAGTAATGACTCTACAGTAAGTTGACACACACACAGACTATACATTCAATTTTTAAAAGGATCATACAGTTGTCACTCATCATCCTCCTAGCGTTATCACGGTTGTGCACTCGCAGGCACGACCCAGGGTCCGCTGACCATGCTCCAGGATGTGGCAGATCATGTAATTACAATGGAGCGACTGCCATCCGACCTCCGTGACACTGTTAACAGGGGAACCTGATCAGTTTTGATCATGGTTACACGTTCAGTCGCTTGAATGTGCAGGTTTCCTCACGATGTTTTCCCTGACCGTAAGAGCATCGGTTAGCGAAACCACTAATGTACATAACTTTGAAAAAGTCACTGGTACATGGTGGCACGTGGGATCGAACCGGTACGTCCCGCATGAGAGGCAACCCGCTAACCACTGCGCCACCTATGCTCATTTCACTAACACTGTATAAATTGTATCTATATTTTTATGATCTTACACATAAGGGTAATTATTATTATGCTTTGCCATCAAAACTGCTTGCTGCATCGTTGCCAGCCGCTGCCTTGAGTCTTACCGAGGTGACAGTCAGGAACGACTGGCTCAGTACATCGGCGAGAAAGTTTGCGTGAGCTTTCTTCAGTTTCTCGAAGTCATTCGTGCGGTCCACGGCCTCCATCAGCCGAGAGAAGTTCGTCTCCAAAACGTCAGCTTGCAAATAGTGCTGGAGGTTGTCCATTAGGAACATCAGTTTGTTGTGGAGCTGGCACATTGAGAAGCTGCGGAAAAAAGAATATTCCTTAGATAGAGGTTTTTAGCCCCTTCACTAGAATAATACATTTTTATAGTAACGGCGTAGAGTTGAAATTGTGGTGGCCGGCACATTTTGGCGTTTCACTTGGTCCGTAAGCGGCGCCAAAGTGGGCGCGTGCGGTCATTGCTGTCGGCAAGTGCAATGCACCCCGACAACTTTTTTTGGAAGTGTTGGTTTCTCGGCTTCAGGCAGTAGTGGGTCCACACTTACGTGGCAAGGAGGGAAAAGCTACTTTCCACCCAGCTATCTAGACATGAAAGTTCATTTTTCCGAACAGGAGAGATGAAAAAGACGTTTTCTTGTGCTTATTACAACTTGTTGCTTCACTAAAAGCTTGCGGCGTGCGGTTTTTTTGATCTTTAATAAATATTAGAATGAGGTATTTTTCTTAGGTATAATACTGACCTCGTGGACTGTTTATAGGTTTTCCACAACGCATGCAAGTCGTGTTGAGTCTTTTTTATCCGCAGCAGAAGCCGGAACATGTCGTTGTATCGCGCTAGTACCTCTGGCGTAAACAACAGGTGTAGGGGCCACTTGAAATCGTACTTAAGGATGATACTGGACCACCCATCAGCTACTAAAGAAAAAATATTATTACTATTAGTTATCCGGCAGGCAGTTGAGACAACTGATAGCTGCCTGTATCCAGTTTTTCATATTAAGTTGAGCATGTTCAGATGAGTGTCAAGTCGGTTTTAGAATTGATTGACATTTTGGGCGGAGACCACATCTTCAGCATAGAATTCACTTCCGCATTCCATGCTTTGACTACTCCATTGCTCAGAAAGTGCTTGTGAGGGTAACACTTTAAAATATCTTATAAAAATAAGATATTTTAAAGTGTTACCCTCACAAGCACTTTTTAGTAATAATAAATTATTATTTATTACTTAAAAATAAGATTTACTATAAATAGTTTTAATGAAAAAACAAGCATGACTGTAGTATTTTACCAATTTAAATTTTAAGGTCATGTAATGCACTAAAAAATAAAAATAATTTGTAATTTTGATGATACTTCATCAAAATTCTCATCATCATCAAAAGACTCATGTGTGTGTATAGTTTTCTAACTTTCTTTTCGTTTATTTACCTGTACTGCTGTCATCTTCAATGGTGGAATTCACAGATATGTTCGGCTTTACGTACGGCAATTCAAAGCTGAACTTCTCAATGTCTGCACTGTTACTGAGAAACACCGCCCTAGCAGCCAGTTGGAAAGCGTGGTTCATGTCTGAAACAAAATATTTTACAATGATGAAACTGGCTGCAACACTAGCTAGATTAAAAAAAAAAAAAAAGGACCTCAGTACTATATTGGCCCTAGCTCATAATCTAAAAGCTTGAAAAAAACCTGTTCAAAAATTCTGTAGGATCATGTTTTATATTTCTTATCATCGCTATTACAATATCCAAAAGTATGTAACTCTCCCTCAGTTACCTTTTCACGCCTACGCTAAACCGATTTTGATGCTTTGGCATGGACATTTTAGCAAATATATAACTTTAGGTTGATATAAGAATGTATTGGAAATTCGACATTTGCGCGGGCTAAGTCGCGGGGAACTGCTAGTACAGTCACGAGCATCAATGTGTATACATCAGCATTCGATTTGAGACCTTATTTACAATGGCATAGAATAGACTGCCTCGTTATTTTCTTTTTTTTTCTTCTTCTGTGCTGTGTTGTATTAACTCGTTGCCCAAGGCATCCGCTGAAAATCAGTTTTCGAGGCATGCCGTTAACTCGGATACCTGGAATAATGCTAAGCGGATGCCTTTTCGGCAATCACCATTGCATTGTAATACCTTTAATATCTGTTTGTAAACTTTCTGTGTGTGGATGCCGAATAAATGTCTTTTCTTTCTTTCTTTCCTCGTTGGTCTAATGGTCAGCACGCTGGGTACTATCCACGAGGTCCTGGGTTGGAATCCCGGGTCGGGCCGAAAGTGTCGGGTTTTTCTATCTTAAAATAACTCAGACACAGCTCCAGAGTCAGAAAGTTGTTGGTGTTAAAACCCCCGTGATTCGGTAAGCACGTTAAGCCGTTGGTCCTGCGCCTGATCTCTCTACGGTCATGTCGGACTGCCGTCTCACCGAATTATGAGAGTTGTTTACTACAATATTTTGATTTGTTTGTGTACCCTATTGATACTGCGCCGCGCGCACTCGCACGCGTACTTACCTAGTTTTTATTTGTTTAAAACGTACCGTGAGAACCCCGGAGCCCCTAGTTGCCACCGAGACGTTGCCTATGACACATGTACTGACCAGAGTGCTTTCGCCGCGTGTGTATCCTGTGAAGTTCCTTACAGACATTTCGAGTGATTGTGGCCTGTGAAGTGTGTGAAGTGAACCCCTGATGTGGCAAGTACCTAGCTAAGACATGACGAATTTTCCACCTATCATTGTCGCCCTCCACGTGTAATCCACTGCCTAAACTCTCAAACATTTTGGTAGCAGAGCGTAGTTTTTTATTAGGACCCCTTATTAGTAACGTAATTTGTTTAATTGAGAGTTATTTATTTGCTACCTTCCTTTGTAATTTGAAGAAAACGTCTCGTCATATACCTAACCTATTTACAGTAAATTCCTTAATAACATTCGAGTACAACCCCTTTTACATAAGTGTCGATTAAATCGATTAGCGCGTTAATTACCTACCCTTTGAGTGCAAGTGAGGTGCGCGAGCGCTTTGTTTCCCTATTGATCACGCCATTACCGCGTGACCGCGTGCGAGTTGTTTACGAGTTACGTTTGCCATACCCGGTGCCGTCCCTTACTATTTGTTCCTTTACGCATCGTATTGAAATCTTTTGTGAGTTTAATTTACCTACCTTGTTTCTTGCGATTTAAAGTAAATAAAATGTCGGATACCGAAACCGGCAACGAGACCGTAAAGGCCGTACTTTACACGGATACTGCTGAATACCGTGAAGCTATAGGTGAACTCCGTTATATTAGTGACTGGGTTGATGATTCCCACCGAGTTCTTGAGACCTTTTCCTCCAATCGTATGCGAGCGCGTCTTTCCGACCTGCCACTTATGTGCGACAAGTTTTCCGCCGCTTGTTCCAAGCTGTTAGGTAATCTCGATCCTGCTATTTATGAACAAGAATATGTGCAAGTTAAGAACGAGATACGCGTAGTAAGGGACAAAGTAGACGACTTAAAAATTAAGTTAGACGAAATACGACCTCACCAATTTGAGACGTCCCGTACTAGCACCCCCTTCAAGAAGAATAAATCCCTGGCTATTGATAACCCGGCTAGTAAATTACCTGACCTACCTATACCTAAGTTTGATGGCCGTCCCGATAGTTGGATCAGTTTTATAGACCAGTTTGATAGCGTGGTGGACAACCAGCCTACCCTTACCCCGACTTTGAAGCTACACTATTTAGTGGGAGCCTTATCGGATGAACCTCGTCGATTAATACAACACCTCAAGATTGAGGCGGGCAATTACACCGTGGCCCGTGACCTCCTAAAACGTAGGTACCATAACCTGCGTGTTTTAGCGGATACCCACATTGCTCAAATAATGATGCTCCCTACTATAACGTTAACTTTCCGGGTTACGTGTGTCGTTCCTGAACCCGTTGCTTTCGACTTATCGATGCTTAGAAAGATTGGAACTTCCTGTTAAACATTGGTCGTACCTATTAGTTCACTTATGCCTTGCTAAACTGCCTTCAGAGTTAAAATCGAGATTTGAACGTCGTTATGGCGATAATCCTAATCACCTCCCTACTTTTGATCATCTTATTACCTTTCTTGAGGATGAATGTAGACACCACGACAATGTAGGTAGTGCTTCTGTCGTTGACACTACTACCCCCCCTACTGTGAGCTCCCCTCGTTTGCCTAAACCTAACGCGCGTTCCCCACCTCCTGCGAGAGCCTTTGTTACCTTTGCGACGACATCTAAATGTCACCTTTGTAATAGTACTTCGCATTACTTACGCGAGTGTCCCGATTTTATTCGCCTTCCTACACGTCAACGTGTTACCTTTGTAAAAGAAGCCCGACTGTGCTATCGATGCCTGGATAGACACTCCATATCCCAATGCACGCGAGATTATCGCTGTCGCACGTGCCGCCGTTCCAGTCATCACACATCACTGTGTTATAATGACTCCTCTCCTGTGAATTACGATCGCGAGCGCTCATACCGAGACGTCCCGGCCTTAGCTTCCAACCAACCGCGGCAATCCCCACAAAGTCACTTAACGGACCGTGTGTCACCCCCACGTACTGAATGGCACCGTGTTCGTACCCCGCCCCCTCGTGATTCCCGTAGAGCATCACCTCCCCGTTCGGGCGGGCGATCCCCACCTGCACCCAACGGTAACCGTACCTATAATGCCCCTCTAGGTCAAAGAACCAAGGATGAACGTGCATTTCATCATAAGTACAATGAGGCCCCACAATTCTGACTAGATAGCAGCCCCCCTTCCATACCCGCTTTTACATCTTTACCTTGCAATTCTCTCGTTCTTTTACCTACGGCCTTGATTCATGTTAAAACCTCGTCTGGATATTATGTGGAAGCGCGTGCCTTATGTGACACTGGTGCTCAGGGCTGCCTTCTTACTACTGAGCTTGTTGTTGACCACATGAACTTACCTATCATTCCTTCTCCAGTTCCTGTTCGTGGAATAGGTAATGTTCAAGCGATTAATTCCCCGGGCATTGTATCCCTTTCATTTAAGCCAGTTAATTCTGCCTTTCCAGAAATCTCCACCAGTGCAATAGTTGTTGATGTGATTGCTGGTACCCTCCCAGAGGTAGACTTACCTAAAAGTGTAATTACCTGTACTAAGCACCTCCCTCTTGCTGACCCTTTATTTTACAAACCTGGTACTATAAGTGTACTTCTTGGAGCTGACGTCATTGGTCGCCTTTTAAGGTCCGAGTTGCTTGTGTCCCCTGATGGCCTTACTGCTATCTCGACGATATTTGGTTATGTCCTGTGTGGTCCTGTTTATGGAGGATTTACTGATTTGGAACCCCTCATGACTGGAGTCTCGCTGTCCCAAATAGTTGAAAAATTCTGGAAAATCGAAGAGGCCCCCCAATCTCCAGTTGCGAACCCCTTGGATATAGAGTGTGAAACCTTTTTTAAAGCAACTACCACTCGTGAAAGCGATGGTCGATTTATGGTTAGACTCCCTTTTCTTCATGATCGTCCACCTCTCGGTGATTCTAAAACCAATGCCTTAGGGCGATTCCATAATCTTGAGAAGCGTTTGCAAGCCAATCCTAATTTTCGAGAGAAATACATTTCCTTTATGCGCGAGTACCTTGACCTAAACCACATGTCCCTTTCAGCATATGACTCGACCCGGGAACATTATTTTATCCCTCATCATGGAATTGTTAAGTCCGTTAGTGACAAAATACGTGTTGTGTTCGATGGTAGTAGTCCTACGTCCTCTAAAGTGTCCCTGAATCAATGTTTACATACAGGCCCTAAGCTTCAGCGAGAAATTTCTCACATCCTCCTAAATTTCCGCAGGCACGAGGTAGTGTTTGTAACAGATATTCGTATGATGTTTCGTATGACTTGGGTACATCCTGATGATAGAAGGTACCAACTTGTGCTTTGGCGTGAGGATCCCTCTCAGCCACTTCTTGCCTATGAACTTAATACCAATACCTATGGTCTTCGTTCCAGTCCATTCATCGCAATTCGTGCCCTTCTTGAGCTCGCTGAACAAGAGAGACTTACCTTCCCTCGAGCTGCTGAAGTCCTTGAGAGAGATATTTATGTCGACGATTGTCTTACTGGTGCTGATACTATTGCGTCTGCCCGGGCCTTGAAAACTGAACTTATAGGAATAATGGCCTCTGGTGGTTATGAACTCCGTAAGTGGATTAGTAACAGGCCCGAGCTCCTGGAGGATATGCCCCCGGATCATTTGCAACTTCCTCATTCATTCTCAGACCCAGATAATCCTCAGACTGTCGCTATTTTAGGTGTGCAATACAGTCCTGTGAGTGACTCATTTACCTACAATTATACCTGTGATACCCGTGATACAGTTATTACAAAACGCAAAGTTTTATCTTTGATTGCCCGTATGTATGACCCTTGTGGCTGGATATGTCCCGTCGTATTTAAGGCTAAGGAATTTATCCAACGCTTATGGATGTCAGGCTCATCCTGGGATGATCCTTTAAATGAAACCCTGTCTTTAGAGTGGACTGCATTTGTTCAGGACCTAGCGAAGGTTAGTGAAGTAGCCATTCCCCGACATATTCTTCCCAGAGGTTCCTCCTCCTTATCCCTACATGGGTTCTGTGATGCTTCTGAATTGGGATATGCTGCCGCTGTTTATTTACGTGCGGAACTTCCGTCTGGTGTTTGCTCCGTCCATCTTGTTATGGCTAAATCTAAAGTTGCCCCTGTTCGGACCCGTTTAACAATTGGAATTGTTGGGAGCTACCCTTCTCTCTAAATTACTTCATCACGTCGCTCTTTGTCTGCAAAGGTCGTCTGTGTTGACTTCAATCCATAGTTGGACAGATAGTAAAATCGTGTTGTGTTGGTTAAAAACCACTCCTCACCTCCTTCAGACTTTTGAGGCTAATCGTGTCTCCCAGATTAATAATAGTCCTACATCTAGTGAATGGAGGCACGTCCCAGGCTACATGAACCCTAGTGACTGTGCATCGAGAGGTATGTCAGTCACCCGACTGATCGACCACTCCCTTTGGTTTTCACCTTTGTGGTTGACGCAGTCTCCTGACAACTGGCCCGGTATTTCGGAACCTAACCCAAGTAGTGATCTTCCTGGACTACGTTGTTTAGTAGTCTCTGCCGATGTTCCTACCCCGGATCCCTCATTCTTATTAGAGCGGTATAGTTCTTTGAACAAGCTAATAAACGTGACTTGTTACCTAAGGCGGTTTTTATTTCCTAAATCTTACTTGTCCTACCTGAGCCCTGAGGAACGGAGAGATTCCCTTTTGTTTTAAGTGAAAATCGTTCAATTTACCTCCTTTTCTGATGAACTTGATCGCTTACGGCGTGGCGATCCTATCACTAACTCCCTTAGAAAGTTGAATTTATTTCTAGATGACAGAGGCCTGATTCGAGTTGGAGGTCGATTACGAAACTCCGATCTATCCTTTGATGCGCGTCATCCCCTTCTTCTGCCTAAGAATGGTAATTTCGTGAACATCCTTATTTCACATTACCATCGCGAGAATGCTCATGCTGGTGTTAATGCAATTCTTGCCATGTTAAATAGAGAGTTTTGGATCTTGTCGGCACGCAGAGCTATTCAGCATGTGATATTTAAATGCCTTCCCTGTTATCGTCTCAAAGCGGCTGTATCTCAACCCTTCATGGGTGACCTACCTAAAGACCGCGTCACGGCTGCTAGACCGTTTGACGGTGTAGGTACCGATTTTGCAGGACCCTTTTTTACCAAAGTCCAGGCCTATAGGAACAAAAGGTTAGTGAAAAGTTACCTGTGTGTATTTGTCTGCCTTTCTACTAAAGCCGTTCACCTTGAGGTTGGTGTACCCCGCCTAATCCGATCTGATTGCGGTCGAAATTACATCGGTGCCAACAATTACCTTAAAGAGTTAGAGTGTTTCCTGTCTCAAAACCAGGCGGCTATTGGTTCTGAGCTTTCAAAGCGGAACATATCCTGGGTTTTCGATCCTCCTGTTTGCCCTCATTGGGGCGGTCTTTTTGAAGCTGCGGTTAAATCGGCGAAATCGCACCTAAAACCAGTAGTAGGCGATACCCCCCTTACATTTGAAGAGCTGACCACTGTTTTTGCTAAAATTAAAGCAGTCTTAAATTCACGCCCATTGTGCCCACTTTCTCCGGACCCTAATGATGTCGAAGTGTTAACTCCCGGCCACTTCTTAATTGGACAACCCTTAACTGCACTTCCGGAGTACCCTTATAAAGACGTAAAATTGCATCGCCTTACACGGTTTCAGCTAATCCAACAAATTACCCAGCACTTTTGGTCTCGCTGGCATTTAGAATACCTAAATACATTACAAATTAGAAATAAATGGACCTCTCCTTGTGATCCTCCTAAAGTGGGTGAGCTAGTACTCATAAAAGATGACAACCTCCCCCCTTTGCAGTGGCGTCGTGGACGCATTATTAATTTATACCCTGGCCAAGACCAAGTTGTTCGTGTGGTAGATGTTAAAACTCCTACCGGTAGCCTAAAGAGATCTTTGACGAAATTAGTTCGTCTTCCTGTCCAGTGAACTTCCTTTCCTTAGCTTCCTAACCTTCTCGTAAACACTTGACGTGTTTAGGGCGGGCGATATGTTTACTACAATATTTTGATTTGTTTGTGTACCCTATTGATACTGCGCCGCGCGCACTCGCACGCGTACTTAACTAGTTTTTATTTGTTTAAAACGTACCGTGAGAACCCCGGAGCCCCTAGTTGCTACCGAGACGTTGCCTATGACACATGTACTGACCAGAGTGCTTTCGCCGCGTGTGTATCCTGTGAAGTTCCTTACAGACATTTCGAGTGATTGTGGCCTGTGAAGTGTGTGAAGTGAACCCCTGATGTGGCAAGTACCTAGCTAAGACATGACGAATTTTCCACCTATCATTGTCGCCCTCCACGTGTAATCCACTGCCTAAACTCTCAAACAAGAGTGAAGGAACAGAGAGTGCACCTGTGTATGTGAGTATTGCGCACATACTTGTGAACTATAATATCTCCCGCGCAGTCAGCTAATCTCTGTTGAGATTGGCCACTGTAGTCGAAATTCGGGTAGGAGGATATTATTATTACAACGACATAAAAACTTATTTGTATACATTTCATTGCTTGTGACTGTACATAACAAATCATGCGTCGTTCTCGTTCTAATTACCGCGTGTAGCAGTTCTGGTGGTTGGTTTGTCCAGTATATGGGCAGTCAGCCTTAGTAGCTCCAGAAAAAGTTCGCCGCGTCCCAAAAGGTAGAAGTCTTTCATTAGACGCACTTCGTGAATCAACTGTGCTTCTTCTACCGCCACATTCCACAAATGCTGAAAAGACGTACAACGTGTTTTTAACTCATTAATTTGATTAACAAATCTCTTGTCTTAAATTAACATATTAACTCATAGTTGAGGTGAGGCCTTAGCCCAGCAGTGGGATCTATAATCGCTAACTTTACTATACATATTATATTTAGTCACACTCGGAAATAAGCAAGTTTTCCTTACCTTTGTCACACATTCTTTAATTTCTCTGACAACACTTCTCAAGTTAGCTACTTCAAACACTTCTGGGTTTTTTAACTGGTGTAATTTTGTGTGAAATTCTGCTTCTTTTTCTTCCCATATGGTAAATCTATGAAAGCAAGAGTGTTCTATCAAATCGCGGATACTCAAATCACTTATAAAGCTATAAATATAATTCGGCAACAAACCTTCTTGAATCAGCTGATTTTTGAAATGGTACTACTGGCCGGGTTATAAAACAATTGCTCTTTTTTATCTTTTTTGGATCATAACTAAAGAGGATTACTGTCTTTCCAATAAATAACACTTCTTGTGCCAAAGATAGAGGCATAAAGTAAGGAATCATATTTGCATTTAGGTGGTAACCACAGTCCAACGTAGTGTCTTGTAACTGCAAATGAGGTAGGTGGAGGTAGGATTATTTAGATGTTTATTATTTAACTCAATATTTATCACTATTAAATTTGTTTTTTTTTTCCGGGTACACCTTTGGCTCAATGAGAAGCATTTGGTTGTCATCAACCCAAAAAGTTTAATTGAATGTTATATTTTAAAACACTTACAGTAGTTAAAAGGGACTTATCACATGTGTTTGTTGATGGTGATGAAAGAAATGTGTCCGATTCATCTTTTTGGTTTCGGAAAATAAAGAATTCTTGGTATGGATCTTTCAATTCTCCATACAGCAACCAAGTGCACAGTTGGTTAATGAATACTTTATTTACACAAGAGAATATTCTGAAAGAAAACAGGAAATTGATTTGATTAGATTGTGATAATATAATTTAAACAGTAAAAGCAATTTAAATATCAGTGAATTTGTACAAATTTTATATTTATATACATATTATTATTTATTGAATCTATATTATGGTTATATTATATTATGGTTGAGCAATTAAGATTACACAAATAACAAACAAACTTACTTCACTACAGCTTCATGCACCATCTCATTTCCATTTAGGATATACTGCTGTATTAAACTTAATATCTGACATCCTACTAATCTCCTCTCTTTTATTGATATGATTAATTTATTAAAAGTGTTAAAAAGCCCTTGGTACTTTTCTACATAACTATATACAAATGAGAGTGAGTAGTTGTGATTGCCAATAACCAGGCTCTCTACTTCAACTAATGTTTTCTTGTACAATTTGAGAACTTCAGTAATACCTTCACCCAGAGCCTGGCCATATAATCCATATGATTTAAGCCCTGAAACTATGACAAAAAAAAACATCTATTAAAATTGTTGGGCTGTGTAAAGTATGAAACAAATACGTATTGGACTAAAGCACTTGTGGTATGGTAATCGGAAACAATTTTGGTACCACTACACCCAGACCAGCGACAACATAGAAAATATGGATATCTTTAATGACCCAACCAGGCATTCAACACAGAAATCGCGACACCTTGAAAACTGGAGTGCGAAACATTCGTCCACACAGGTCGTCATAATAGCTTTAACATATACTTACCTATAAATATTATGAATCAAATCTTAGCGTACCTACCTGTCTGTGATTTCCTAGAGTGAAATCCTGTGAGTTCTACGAAGTTTTGTATTTTCTGATGACTCTTGGCAATATCACGAATTCTATCATATACTTCGACATCGCCTTGATCTGTATACACCGCTAGATTGTTCTAAAAGTAAACAAAATTTCAGAGGGTACACTTAGGAGTAATCGGCTGTATAGCATCTTGATTGGTACCTATGTTGTTTTAGGTTTTATTGTTACTTACACACGTTGCGGTTTCCTCTTCGGTGTAATTCCATAAAATAAGCAGAGCATCTTGCATCATCGTTAAGGTATTTAGGAGATATCAAAATGTAATGACAATTTTTTTTTCGTTTAGTTTGTTTTAATTAAACACGTTTCTTTGTAGTTTGTTCCAGAAAATAATAAATATACAATATAGTGAAGACGCACGTAAAGAGTTTGTGTTTATGAACCATAGATAAAGTATATTAGTATTTTTTTGTTTCACTTCTTTCCGCTTCGGAAAAGGCAAAGGTTTTCACCATACAGCCTGGACTTCAGTTTTTATTTTTTAAGAGTTATAGATAAAGATATTTTCATCGGTAAAATCTTCAAGATCTTGTTATTTGCTGTGGATTCAGATTACTTCAACGGTAGAGCATACAAATTTGTACAATGCCATAAAACATTCTTGATTTCTCAGAAGGTCCTGTAGACGGCGCGGGATGTCTTCAGGCTGTTTGTATATTTCTAATAAATCTTCAATTAAGACGAGTCTCTGCAGTGAGAATTCGGAACACTCGAAGAAAATATGATGAAGAGACTGAATAGCGTGATTACAAAAAGTACATGACGGGGAGGTAATCATGTTCATCCTATGCCTGCAGATTAAAGTATATTAGTTGGTATGAACAGATGATTTTGACTTTATTCGTTTTTTGATTGAATGAAGACTGAATTAGGATCACGTAAGTGATTATAACCAGTAATCACGACAAAACATTAAAGGTCGGACCGCTGGCTTCGCAGCGCGGCACTGCACGGCGACGGCGCGGCACAAAGCGTCAAATACTTTTTCACACTACCTAGTCGACAATGTTCAATTACACATCAAGTAAACCTGACTCAAAGTGAGTCACTGCATCCCTAGGGACGTAATGTTGTATGATTATTCATTACGTGTCCTACTAAGGAGGCAAAGTGATTTGAAATTCGAATAAGAGTTCGCAGGCATGATCACACCACACTAGCCCGTCCCTCACCATAGAGAACATATTTGAAATTTGAACCTGTCAGCCAAGAATTTTAGCACGGATGGAATGAAAAAAAAAACGCGCGCTTCTAAAAAAATTAATAAATAAATAAAAAAACCCTATGTATTTTAAGAAATAATTGTTTTCGTAAAACTGTCAAGTGACGAAGTTTATGACACCGGAATCCATATGTAAAGCTGCTGGTATTGTTAATAATAATAATTTACTGCCAGAAAAGTCAAAGGATATTATACTTATAGATAAAATAAGTTTTTTGTAGTACATTTTTTTTATTGCCTCGTAGGAAGTGTGAAAAGCAGAGTATTCTCCTCGGGGATAAAAATGTCTTCATCTTGGGCGAGCATAAATCCCTCGCTCCACTCAGGATTCTACTTATAACTCCCTCACTATGCTCGGGAGTAAACACTAAATTCCCTCGCTGCGCTCGGAAATTAACTCACGAATCCTTCGTTACGCTCGAGATTCAAGATAATCTACAATTTTTTTATTGTATTACAGATTATGTAATAGTTACTAAGTTGTATGTTGTATCACAGATTATATAATAGTTACTACGTATCAGATAAGTTACTTCATGGAAAATCGTCCATACCTACTCTTTTAATACCTACATGCCTACAATTTTTTGTCGCAGACCGCTGCGCCCGATAATAGGCCTTAAGTTTCGAACATAACGTTATTATTCCTCTGCAGCTACGCGACCTTGGAGTAAAACTAATAAAGTCAGGGTTGCCTCTTTAAATACAAGGTTTCATTTTGGTAGCCCCCGGTTTGAAAGACAACAGTTTCAGCCAAAATTAGTAGTTATCAAACACTTTCTTAGTCATATCAAGTAAGTACATAAGGCCGCAGGTCGCACTACTCCACTTTGACCTTGAGACCGCCTGTATTTCCTACGTAAAAAAAGCGGTTGTCGTAATTCAAAAGGGTAACTAACTTGACGTACTCCCTGTACAGAAACTAAAAACCGTTTTTTTAATCTAATTTGTTATACATAACTATTACATTGGATTTTACCAAATGCCAAGATATGACAATTAAGCACCAGGATAAAAAATGTAAGCAAATGTCCAATTTAAAACAAACAGCTATAGGTAATATAGTAAGAAAAAAGTAGATTTCTTGTGGCGTACTTTCTTCTTAGTTTTTTTTATTATTTACCATTAACTGCACATAAATTACTAGGTACATCTTTCTTGGCTCGTAAAACAGGCTCGCGCGCGCGACTTTGCCGGTAACTTAACTGTAGGCATCCATCCTACACTTAGTTCATATTTACTCGTCACACTCATAAATATTTACATATATCTTAAATATATTTATTTACAATATTAAATACCAAACTATCCTAATTCACAATAATATTTGTTTAATTTCTATTTATAATTATTTTCACTACTTACAATTACCTAAACCTATTTAATTATCATATTTTCACTTACATAAATCACCACTAACGATATGCGATGTGTACTAGTTTATCGATATCGAAATCGACATCAATGTCGATCTT
The DNA here is from genome assembly GCA_949316185.1 of Pyrausta nigrata. Classification (NCBI taxonomy): domain Eukaryota; kingdom Metazoa; phylum Arthropoda; class Insecta; order Lepidoptera; family Crambidae; genus Pyrausta; species Pyrausta nigrata. Next base: position 8,880,315 of record OX438951.1, read on the forward strand.
TCGGTCTCCCTACGGCTACGCCGGCCGAGAACCGGTATGAATGTAGTCGCGAACACGGCGCTCGCGCACCTATCCACCAGTCGAAACTTAACTACTACGCGGAGCGCTCGCTGCACTTGCTAAGATTTATGCTATCGACTCGCATTTACGCTTGTATACTTTCTTCCTGCTTTATGTATTCTGTGCTTAAGACTATCTCTGTGCTTATCTAAGCTTCCTATCGCGTGTGTGTACCTTCTTCTCCTGCTGTGCCTTCTTATAAACTATTTCTGTGTGTTGAACATTATTGTGGATTGGGACAATATAGACGTTACAACCGTAAGTTGGTTTCATCATTTATTTACCTGCCGCTATACCAACACACCCTTACATTGGTGACCCCGACGGAACACAAAATAATATGGAGAAAGAATTCGAAGACGCACATGAGTCCACGGACTTTGAACCCAACGCACAAGATGGCGGACCGGCCCAACCAACTCCAAAGACTGAAATCTACAAAGTCGGCGCCCGAATACCACCATTCTGGCCAGAGGAACCTGAAATTTGGTTCGCCCAGGTTGAAGGACAATTCGCCATAGCTGGGATTACGAGTGATTTGACCAAATTCAACTTTGTCATTGGCCAGCTCGACAACCAATTTTCGAGAGAGGTGAAAGACATCATTATTAGTCCTCCAGCTACTGACAAATACAAAAAACTTAAAGCGGAGTTGATAAAACGCCTAAGTGCTTCGAATGAAAAGAAGCTGAAACAGTTGCTGATGCACGAAGAGTTGGGTGACAGGAAGCCATCGCAATTTCTTCGACATCTAAAGAGTCTCGCCGGCGTCGATGTTCCAGACGAGTTCCTGAAAACCATTTGGATAAGCAGACTTCCACACGGCATCCAAACAGTGTTGGCCGGACAACCATCGACATCGACTATCGATGATTTCGCCGACCTAGCAGATCGAGTTAATGAACTCGCCACATCAACACCAAGAGTTGCCACCGTTAGTGATGTTCCTAGTTCCCTGCTCGCCGACCTTAAACAAGAAGTTGCAGAACTAAGACGACAGCTGCAGAACATGAATTCGTCCGGAAGAAACAGCAGACCCCAGAATCGCTCAACGCAACGCTCCAACAGCCGATCCTCGTCCAGACAGCGATCAAATTCCAATTATAGGAAACACCCGTTGTGTTGGTTCCACCATAAGTTCGGCGACAAAGCAAAGAGATGCGTTCGTCCCTGTGACTATAAGGCGGGAAATGCCACGGGCAGTCGATAATGGCGACTGACGATTGCCCATCTACTTCTGGTCGCCTGTTCGTCACCGATCGATCCACGAAGACGCAGTTCCTAGTCGACACCGGAAGCGACATCTGCGTGTTCCCTCGATCGGCACTGCGAGACCGTCGTGCCAGGACCAACTACCGTTTGTGTGCTGCCAATGGTTCGGACATTGCCACGTATGGTTATATACATTTTAATTTAGATTTTGGCCTACGTAGAGTTTTTAATTGGCGTTTTGTAGTTGCAGATGTGTCCAAACCTATAATAGGAGTAGATTTTTTAAATTTTTATCACCTTATTGTAGATTGCCGCAATAAGCGCTTGATAGATAACACTACTTCTGTATCAGCTGTAGCCGCTTTTGCTTTTTGTAAAAATGTACACTCAGTAAAAGTTTTGACAGGTGAGACCCGTTTCATAAAATTCTTGCCCAATTTCCCGGTATAACGCGACCGGCTGGTACACATCGCACTACACCACCACACAGCACCGTACACCATATACGCACGACACCAGGCCCTCCAGTTTTTTCTTCCCCTCGCCGTTTAGCCCCGGACAAATTGAAGATCGCCCGTCAGGAGTTCGAGGCTATGTTGGCCAATGGCACGGCTCGACCTTCAGAGAGCCCATGGTCTTCGCCCCTTCACCTCGCGCCGAAAAAAGACAACGGCTGGCGACCCTGCGGCGATTACAGGATGTTGAATGCCCGCACCGTGCCTGATAGATATCCCATCAGGCATATCCATGATTTCGCCCACAGCATTGCAGGTTGTAAGGTCTTCAGCACGCTCGATCTCGTGAAAGCGTACAACCAGATCCCAGTCAGCCCGGAGGATATCCAGAAGACCGCGATCACCACACCCTTTGGACTGTTTGAATTTCCGTTCATGACCTTTGGTCTGAGAAACGCCGGTCAAACATTTCAAAGGTTTGTGGATGAGATGACCCGAGGGCTCGATTTCGTCTATTGCTACCTCGACGACTTTTTGATCTTTTCGCGCACTGAAATCGAGCACGAGGAGCATCTCCGCACGATATTTTCCAGGTTGCAGGAGTATGGCATGCTGATCAACACGTCAAAGTGTGTCTTCGGGGTACCTGAAGTAACCTTTTTAGGCTACTCTATCTCGGAGCGAGGCACCAGGCCATTGGACGAAAAAGTACGGGCTGTTAAGGAGTTCCCTGCCCCCACCAACGTGCGTCAACTCAGACGATTTCTGGGCATGGTCAACTTTTATCGGAGATTTCTTCCGCAAGCTGCCAAGGTTCAAGCCCCGTTGCACGCACTACTAACAGGTACGGTGAAAGGAACACATCCCATCAATTTGACAGGAGACACCTTAGCCGCCTTCGAAGCCTGCAAGGAAAACCTTTCCGATGCTGCCTTGTTAGCTCATCCTAGCTGTTCAGCGAAGTTGGCGTTGGTCACTGACGCATCTGACACGGCGTTAGGTGCAGTGCTTCAACAACTCGGCGACAATGATACATGGGAGCCTTTAGCTTTCTTCTCCCGTAAGCTTAGCCCCGCCCAGGTAAAGTACTCGCCCTATGACCGTGAGCTGTTAGCGATATATGAGGCTATTAAATACTTTAGGCATATTCTCGAGGCCAGACACTTCACTATCTATACTGACCACAAACCGATCAGTTTCGCGTTTCATGAACGGAAATCGACCTGTTCGCCTAGGCAGTATAGGCATTTGGATTTTATCGCTCAATTTACGACCGACATACGTCATATATCTGGCAAAGATAATGTGGTTGCCGATACCCTGTCGCGTATTGAAGAATTGAGCGAACCTGTCAACCTCGAGTCACTAACCCAAGCACAAGCCTCAGATCTGGAACTTCAACAACTCTTGAATGGAGGTTCGTCACTCTGCCTAGAAAAGCGGCAAGTACCTGGAAGTCAAAGCACTTTGTACTGTGATATCAGTACACCGACTCCCAGGCCTTTTGTCCCTAAGTTCTTCCGCAGGCAGGTGTTTAATAGTCTTCATTCGCTGAGTCATCCCGGTGCCAATGCATCTGCCAAACTGATTGCTGAGCGCTTCGTTTGGCCCGGCGTCAGAAAAGATAGCAGAGACTGGGCACGCGCTTGCCTTTCTTGCCAACGCGCGAAGGTTACCCGTCACGTCAATGCTCCCCTAGGTACCTACCACCTACCGCGTGCGAGATTTAAACAGATTCACATTGATCTGATTGGACCACTTCCTCTCTCGCAAGGCTATCGGTATTGCCTTACTGCCATAGATCGCTTTACGCGATGGCCAGAAGCAATACCGATAGAGGATATTACCGCGGAGACCGTTGCAAAAGCCCTACTGTCGTGCTGGATATCCAGGTTTGGTTGCCCTACAGACATTACGACTGACAGAGGCCGACAGTTCGAGTCGTCTTTATTTCAATGTCTGTCAAAAATGGCCGGATTCGAACACAAACGCACGACAGCATATCATCCGGCATGCAACGGTCTGGTGGAGCGGTTCCACAGACAGCTCAAAGCAGCAATAGTCTGCCACGCAGAGAACAGGTGGACTGAATCTCTGCCATGGGTACTGCTTGGGGTAAGAACCGCTTTTAAAGAGGACTTGCAGTCTTCGTCGGCTGAACTAGTATACGGGGAGACGCTAAGACTGCCAGGCGAATTTTTTGAGCCTAGAACCCCCGTAACTACTGATACATCTGAGTTTATTGCCCGGATCCGCAATTTTGCTGAGAAACTCCGTCCCATACCTACTTCGTGCCACGGTGAGCAAAAAGTCTTTATTTACAAGGAGTTAGCAACTAGCGACCATATCTTCCTTCGTGAAGATGCTTCGCGTGGTTCACTTACTCCGGCATACTCTGGTCCACATAAAGTTTTAGCCAGAGGCGACAAAGCATTTAAAATCATCCTCAACGGTAAGGAAGCTACTGTGTCCATAAACCGGATAAAACCAGCTTTTATTTTATCCGATCGTAGTAATGAACTGGCACCCTCACAGCACGTACCAAAAGACGTCGTAACCACTCGCTCTGGACGTCGCGTACGATTTCCAGACTATTATCGATCGTGATGGTCTCTGGAGGGGGGTGGTGTAGGCATCCATCCTACACTTAGTTCATATTTACTCGTCACACTCATAAATATTTACATATATCTTAAATATATTTATTTACAATATTAAATACCAAACTATCCTAATTCACAATAATATTTGTTTAATTTCTATTTATAATTATTTTCACTACTTACAATTACCTAAACCTATTTAATTATCATATTTTCACTTACATAAATCACCACTAACGATATGCGATGTGTACTAGTTTATCGATATCGAAATCGACATCAATGTCGATCTTTCGGTCTCCCTACGGCTACGCCGGCCGAGAACCGGTATGAATGTAGTCGCGAACACGGCGCTCGCGCACCTATCCACCAGTCGAAACTTAACTACTACGCGGAGCGCTCGCTGCACTTGCTAAGATTTATGCTATCGACTCGCATTTACGCTTGTATACTTTCTTCCTGCTTTATGTATTCTGTGCTTAAGACTATCTCTGTGCTTATCTAAGCTTCCTATCGCGTGTGTGTACCTTCTTCTCCTGCTGTGCCTTCTTATAAACTATTTCTGTGTGTTGAACATTATTGTGGATTGGGACAATATAGACGTTACAACCGTAAGTTGGTTTCATCATTTATTTACCTGCCGCTATACCAACACACCCTTACATAACTAAATTTCTACCGTGGATGGTACCGCGGCGTGTAGGTGAATAGCGCGCGCAAGTACATAGAGTGAAAGAGGCCTGGTTGTGTGTCGCATAAGGGGGACACTTCTTCAGTTAAACTGAACAGTCGGACTGAATGTCATCAGTCGAAAATTTGATTGTGGATGGGATGGGAAACCAAACGAACTGATCGTTTGGTTTTTGGGAAAAGCTTAAAACTGATGGGTTTAGTCGTTTTGAAAAAGTGATTAAACGATGGTGGGTAAATATAAGTTGTATTCCCTGAAAGCTAAAAAACAAAATCTCACTTATATAAGTTTAAATAAGAAACCAAAAATTCTCACACGGGCAGGATTTGAACTCACGACCTTTGGCTAACCGAACCAACGCTCTTACCAACTAAGCTACCGTCAACTATTATATAATGTGTTACCGTGCAATCCATCCACCCGTGCAAAATTATTGGTCTCTTTTGAATACGTCATTGCGTGACGTCAGCGACATCTACCCAAGCTGTATTGCAACAGCAGTGAGCTTAGCTAAGTAGGTATTCATTACATAAATTCGACTTGTAAGATGACTTCGCAACTCAATAGTTTTAAATATTTTTTAACACTCAGTATTCTTTCTTATTCAAACTTATATAAATAAGAAAGAACACTGCAAGAGTTAAAAAATATTAAAAACTATTTGTTTTATTATTTCCGAATTTTTTTCTTATATAAAAAATATTTTGACGAGCAGCGCACGCTAAGTCAGCCGCCCAAGTTCGGCCTGACCTTAAATCAAATGAACGAATATAGTCACTATTTGCTTTGATTAGTCGTAATCGATATCGTTAATCAATCGTTAGCAACACTAATAATGTCAAAAGCGTGTAAAATGAAAGCTTCAAAGATATATCCATTCATTCATTTTTTTTCACCAAATCTACCTGCTACAAGTTGCGCTTGCGCCAGGGTCCAGTATCTGAAGTCTGTGATTGGTTGAAATTTATAGTAAGTTATGAGTTCGGACAGTGGCGTCTTAAAGTGGTCTCCTTACTGTTACCAATCAGTTTGTACATCAAGCTTTACTTCGGCTCATTATAAATATTTCCTGTCAATATTATTCCTAATAATGAGTTTATGAATGAGGTTAAAGAATGGCTGAAGCTTGTAGATTGGGAGTACCAAAAACGGATAAATTGAATATTTCTCAAGAAGAAAATTTTAGTGTATTGAGTGTTCTGTGTGTGTTTATTTCGTTTGTTACAATACTTGCAGATTTAACAACAGGTTTGTGTGTGAAGTGACCGCTGAAATATTTTTTGTTGGCTCATTCTTGAAACAAGTATTCAAATAATAATTATTATAACATAATTTTGTTATCTTATTAAAATACGCAAACTTTTTTTTAGTCTGGTGTGTGTTTATTATGTCTAATGTTTAAATATTACTGGTTGGTTACAGATATTCTAGTATTTGCTGAATATTGCAGTAACGGTCATGTTTACTGGTCTCTATTGACACTGATTTTAATGGTTACGCCTAATATATTAATAAATGTCTTTTCGTTAAGATGGTATTTAATTGATCAGAAATCTGAAGCAAAACATTGGATAACGCACATATGCCTAGTTGGTTTACTTGAAAGGTACCTAAAAATTTCATTTGAATACCTTAAAGATATTAACAATTCAAAGAATATGTGATGTTATGTTTTTTTAAGCATCAACGAATTATCGAATATAAATTTTCACTAAGTTCTTATGTTTTTAGATATGTAGTATATTTACACAAAGTGTTAGCTTGCAAGAATTTGGAATCATTGAAAACACAAAAACTGATTTCACGAAAGAATGATTTGAGTTTATTACATTTTCTTTACATTTTTACGGGAACGGTGCCGCAGGTTATTTTACAATCTTACTCGATTGTGATTCTGAATGAAAATTATTATACTAAAGGTATTTTTTATATACGCTTATGTATGGTTTTTCTTAATCGAACATTATAAAGCAATACCAACATTTCTTTTAGCATTTTCTCTTACAGCATCCATTGCATCAGTAGTTTGGGGTTGTACCACATACATCTACTGTATATCAATTTTCTTTAATGATACTTTTAACTGGAAGTCCCTGTTATTACAAGTAATATGGCACTACTGCATGCTTCTTGGAAGGATTTCAAGTATTTTATTATTTGCCGTAATTTTTGGAATATGGACCTTAATACCTTTAGGTAAGTATCGCTGATAAGTGAATTGTGATCTTGATGAAAGTAACCGATTAATCCTTCAAGTATCATGTTTTCAGGCACAATGAGCAATCAATTGTTTTAGGACTCCGGCGTGCTTATGATACTCGAAGCATTTAAGTAATCAAGAAAAAAGTAATAAGATACCACACTATTATACTCAGCGGTTATTTTGTTTTTGCAGGTCTGCATTGGTCCGCCATGACATTCTGGATAATTATTCAAAAAACAACTTTTTGCTCTAATAAACTAGAAGAAACACTTTATAATGTGGTCATGGGTTTCGTATATTGTTTCTGCTATACCAACTTGCGGGAGGGACATACCCGCTATCGTATAGTGATTTTTTACACATTAATAGTCACTCAAAATTTGGGCAGTTTATTTTTATATGTTTTAATTGCTGATATGGAACGACAACAAAGGCCTTGGTCAATCATTTGTACAGTATTTATAATTGGTGGAACATTTTTAGGTATGATATACCTACATAAATACTTTGTTGTCCAATAATTATAAATTTCATTTAATTCACTTTAAGTGTTTACTTTTGTTTTAGGTTTAAGTACCATGATATTTTACTACAGATATTTTCACTCCAAGGGCCCAATTGAATGGAAACCTCCCCATGAAGATATTGAGTTAAACAACAAGGAAGCAAACAATGATACTAGCAACGAAAAGGGCAAATGTAATTTGAGATGTTTCAAGAAATCTCTTCAGGAACAAAATAAAAACCAAATCCGGTAGGTTGAAATTACTTGTAACAATATAAAATGAAATGCTGTTACGCGCACCCATTTGATAGCTTATTGTTTTTTCAGTGATAATATTACTCCAGCTCCAGAGCAAGAATCTAAAAATGATACCCAAAATGCGGATAAAAAGTTTTTATTAGATCATTGGATAGCAAGATCTGGTACGCCAACCTTTTCTTCAGTACCTGTTGGCAATAATAGTATGGATGTTTCGAGTGTTGAGTTCTACACTGTAGAAAATACACCACAAATTGATATGCAAAATGAGAAAACGGATTATAACGGAACAAATAAAAGAAACGCAATCAGTCATAAATTCCAAATATGCTCTCCAACCGAGTTAAAATTAAAGTTGTCGTCTATCGAGAACTTAGAGAGTTCGATTGACGAAATTACATGTAATAATCTCAACTCCCAAAAAAGGCGAGGCATTTGTTCTTCTGATGAACTGAGAGACGACTTAACAAATATGAATATTGACATAGTTAATGAAACTTTTATTAAGAGCATAAAAACTGACCACGGTTCTGAAATAAGTCAGGATACAGATGGGTCTAACAAAAAAACTTCGTCTGATTCCATTGATATGGATTTGGACTTAAGTTTCAGTGATATAAATAGTTCTGATATAAATACATTTAATGAAAATATTGTGCAAAAGTTATGTTTGAGTGCATTGAAAAATATAAAAGTAGGTAACCAAGATGCTGATATTCAAAACATCCAACGAATAGCACTTGATATTCTTAAGGAAATGTATGCAAAAAAAGCCAAAGGAAAAAATATTCTCAGTGGCGATACTTTTATATCCAAGCAGAGAAATCTTGATACGCCGACAGAATTGCTTTCTGTTCACGACTATGAAAACATTTGTGCAGTAAATATTGCAAGGGAAGCATGGGGATTGCGATCATGGAACGGCTATTCAGATATTGAAAATTGGTTGCATGATGGTAGTGTAGTAAGAGACAGGCGACGTGATACTCTTACATCAGGTAGCTCTGAAATAAGCAGTTGTTTATCACAGGAATTGAGAAACACAATTTTATCAGCTCCACCTTTTCCTAAAAAAGCACCGACTTATTCAAATGTATTTGTTAAATTTGAAAGAAGTAGTCAAGAAGATTACGTAAATGCTGTAATTTGTCATTCTAACGATGACACCTTTTTGGCTAAACCATGTATGACTGATATAAATAAGGATCCTAATCATTTGGAGCCTATACTGGAAGAGCTTGACGATTTATGTGATAAAGACCAGCCATCAAAGAAGAGATTAAATTCAGAAAGTTCATTAGTAGCTACTATTGATGAAATTCGGAAAGCAACTGTGACCAGTTCTCCTAGAAATTTGTACCATAGAAGAGAGCACATGTGGGACTCACCGCAATTCGACACAACGGTAAAAATAGGATCTAAATTAAAAAGAGCTTTGTGGAAAGAACCATCTAAATTTGATTCTAGTAATATTATGGAGTCTCTGCCAGAAAAAGAGAACATTTTCAACTTGTCTCATGGTAAGAAATATGATAATAACCAAAAAGGTTTCATCTTGTCTAGTGATTCTATTTCTCAAGAACCCAGTAATGCGGAAATAAACACAGTACAAACCAGACGTATTAAACGTCGTATGAAGAGTACTATAATGACTCCTAAAAGCCAAACCAATAAAAATAACAAATCGGAACCAAATCTTCAAGACCTATCTAATAAAGATATTGACTTATTGTGGCAAATCGTTTCAGAAAATTCAGGACCACAGAGTTCAACTGAAGATTTATCGTCCAATCGTATTTCAACTTCTTTACAAACGTTAATACAGAAAGATGAAAATTCAGTTAATACCAATGATGTATCTGGACCTAAAATCAACAATATTAAAAAAGGAACAAGAAGCCGACCTAGAAGAAAATTTTCAATTTTGAGAGAACGGTTTGAACCAAAATTGATTCTGAATTCAGATGAAGAAATGTTATATCACTGCACTGAAAATCTACCGAGTCGCCCAGAGTCAATAGTTCACGTAAAAAATAATTTAAGCGTTGGATCCGCAGATAAATGCATAGGAAGCAATTTTAGAGGTAACTCCAATTTAAAACTAAACTTGTAAACAGGAATTCATAGAAAAACATTTCAATATTTTTTAAAAGTTATGAGAGAAAAGAGTTAGATCATCTATGGAGAGTTAATTATTTCTTTTTATTAAAAGAAAATGTTTCGTTCCTATTTTCAATAATGCAAATACATATAATCAATGTACAGCTAAGTATCATAAGTCATTACAACTCAGATCTCATAAAGAGTGTTAGTCAAAGTATTAGCGTAATTTAATAATTACTAACCCACTCTTCAAAAGTTCAAACATACTCGTAAGCTAGCTAGAGCTTGTAGTAATGAGAAGAGACTTGCAAAGCTGGTCATATTTTGTGATGTTTATGTGCCGTTATAAGTGTTCTTTTATGATGGTTTCTCGTTAGAAAATCAACTTAAATACTTGGATTGCTTTTATCGGCATTGACTGCCTCATAGAGTAACACTCTTTTTTTCTATTTCATTCTTAACAGATAAGACATAGATTTTAAGATAAGCTTAAGAATTAAAGTAACTGTGATGTTTGTGCCTCTTGTAAAAAAAAACAGCCAGTATTTTGAATAGTTATTACTTTGATTGGATTATTAGTATTAGGTTAATTATTATTGATACAACATTACTAATTTATCTATATACATTAGAATATCGTTTTGTATTAAATGTAAAGAAAAGTACCTGAAGTAGGTATTTTATCATTAAAATAATTCAAAAATTCAATTAAAAAGTAATTTATTCAATTCGGGACAGAAGATGCAACTTATGAACGATCTACCTACTTCATAAAACGATTTATTTAAAGATCTTAATATTTTGTTCCTCAAAAGGGCATGAAGCCAAAATCAATGAAAAACTAAATAATAGTTCACGACTATGTAATGCAATAAAGTGTTTAAGCCTTGTTTTAATTAACTTCGACCTAACATTAAGTTTACCCCTTTGGGCTCATAGTTCCGCCAATTTCGTGTGTGCCTCTAAATATAAGACGACCAATATAAATCAAATCTGTCATGGCTGACATAGCATAGTTTTTTAATGAAGGCATTGATTGACATGACACATTTATACATTTAAAATTGTCAGTCTTTGAATAAAAACAAGGCTTAGTCATATTTTATCAGATAATTATTTTCACTATAACGCCTAAGTAGGTATTTTCCTAAACTTTAGTTAAAGTTAAATTGAAGCTACCTTGCCAATAGTAAATAAAAAAATAAAAAATATGTATAAGAATTCATTTATTTTTTAATAAATAGCAACAATATATTCGTCTAGGACTGTTCAATCTGGATTCCAAATTCACTTTAAATACTTATATCTACAATAAATTATGATTAGTGCTTATTATAATTTCGGCTATGGTCGCCAATCTCACAACAATAACACGGGTTCAATCAATACTTAGTTTCGAATGACGCTGTAGCGACACACGTTGTGGCGACAAAATTTCAGCGTAGTACGCTGGAGCGAAAAATCATAGAAGCGAATCCCACACGATCGAATGACACGACAGCGACAGACTTTATGGCAAAAAATAATTGTATACTAGTTTGAATTTCAAAAGGCTGAAAATCAAACACAAAGTCCAAGTCTCATTTTAATCAACAAAACTAAAAGGTTATATTTTTGAGTACCATGCACAAATTATCATATATCTTTAATTAAATTATTTCCGTATTAAAGGTCTTTGTATTTGTGTAAGTATAGGTATAAAAAGGTATCTGTTTATCTAAATGGGATATTACTACAGGAAATAAATAAAGCGCATGCGACTCCTAGATAACTGTTAATAATTACTATCTGTAAGGTCTAAGCTTATACTGATTATTAACAAACACAAACACTAGTTTACAAAATTAAAATGAAAACATTTTTTAATTTGTACGTACTCAAAATATAATCTTTTGTTTTGTTGATTAATATGAGACTTGGACTTTGTGTTTGATTTTCAGCCTTTTGAAATTCAAACTAGCATACAATAATTTTTCGCCACAAAGTTTGTCGCCGTCGTGTCATTCGATCGTGTGGGATTCGCTTCAATAAGTTTTCGCTCCAGCGTACTACGCTGAAATTTTTTCGCCACAACGTGTGTCGCTACAGCGTCATTCGAAACCAAGTACACACATCCACAGTGCAAAAATGCATTTTCTTCATTTTCAATACCACATCGTGATCGCAGAGATAGAGAGATCAAACCAGGGTGGATCGGAATAAAGTACTGAACGACAAATACAGGTATTTTGAAAATGCGTTTTAAAATTTAATAAAAATCATCTATCTATAATATCACAATATTTTTGATAGTTATACATAATAATAAAGAAAATTTAATGACGATTTACGTTTCATCAAAAAACAAATGATGTGGTCATCAGTCGGACTAAAGTCAGTTTTTCTTTGCTTAGCAAACATTGTAAATATTCTTTTTATGACTGTTTAAATAATAATAATTTAAATAATAATGCTAAAAAGTCGTATTATTAAATCACAAATCACCATAGTAGGTTGTTATTTTTGTGTAGGTATATTTTTTTTAAATGAATAATTTCGTTAATAAGGAATGTCAAGTATGTTGACAATGTTTTAATTCAATGTCTTAGTACTCTTTTGGAAAAAGTACTTTCTAAAAGCAACTTAATTGCGTTCAGTCTACGCAGGACAAAATTCTAAGTACCTTAACTCATGTTTTAACACAATAATTAATTTGCATAATTAATATAAACCACCTAGGGTAAAAAAAAAAAATGCAAATTAGATAAAACTAGCGGCTTTTAGAAAGCTTCTTACCGTTTAAAATTAATCTATAGTATCGTCTGAAAATTAAAAAGAAGCTTATTTTGAGTAAAACCATTTTTGGACCCTTCAACCTATGTAAATGATTACGCTATAAGTACTTAATTAAACATTATATGGTAGATTAAGGAAAATATTTTAACGATAGGTATACCTGAATCCTAAAAATGAAAACAGACTTCAGCATTTAAAGATCGGTAGTCATCACATTGGTCAAAAGACGCACACGGTGAGCATTGCATTCTTTACATAAAATATGATCATCAAGTGGGTAACAGCCACGTCCTACTGCTTCAGATGAAAGCAGAAGACCGCAATCTTCACATCGATAACAACGAACATGGAAGCTACGATCTAAAGCGACGACTCTTACTGTTTCTTCTTCTCCTTCCTCCGGCATTATTGGAAGTTCACAGACACAACAGCGAGGAGCAAATTTCTTATGAAAATCTTCTATACAATGAATCTGGTTCATCGCATCGACCGTAAATGGTACGCCATCTAGGCTTTTCCCACACACAATACAAGTAAAGCAAGAAGGGTGATAAGGGTTACCAGTGGCTCGCAGTATACGGTCTAAAATGGGTTTATTGCACACCGAACATTTCTCTAAAATCTCATAATAATCGGCCTCGCAGTATGGTTCTCCTTCCACAGCGTGAAACGATTTTCCTTGTAAATTGATCCTGCATCGATAGCAACAGAAACATTGCACATGGTACATATTTCCCATTGCAGTGCAGCCTGAACCTACACCGACTACTTTTTCATTGCATTTTACACAAATCCCAAAAACATCCAAGTCTTGACTATCTGTGATTGATTTCACCAAAAGATCTGTCAACACATCAACTTCTTCCTCTTTTGGCAACGGTTTCACAGGATTTGGTGAATAATTTTGATAGCTCTGAATTGAATTGTTGTTTCTTTGTGTAGGAGTTTTGGATCGTGGTTGAGGATTAATAGGTTCATACAGTGATTCATATGTTGAGGCTTGAGATACTCCATAGTCAGGATATTCATTTTGATACGTTGGGTTAACTCTGTCGGGATAGTTCAAATTAGTAGTGGCATGTACCAGTTCGCTGTAATTTGAACTGACCGGAGACGGTGGGGGGATTATATCCTCGTTGTTTTGATTTGTATTATAAGCTTTAGTTTCCAATAAGTATAATGCTGGAGGTGGTGGTGGAGGTGGCGGTGGTAAGTCGTCATCAGTTCGCCGATGAGGTGGTTTGTTGCCATAAGCATTGTCGTAGACATTCGATCTTCCTGGTGACTGCTTAAATGAATGATCAGGAACAGTGGAGTACTGGCGTATGTTGGCATATTCTTGTGTAATTGGCCGATTAAAAGCAGTTGTATTGCTATATGTATGCCCATTGTTGTTTAATGGAAGGTCGAGTCTTGTGGAATACGACGGCTCATGAAGATTACTGACTACTGTGCTATAAGGCACCTGAGGTTGAGCCTTCTTTTTTGGTGGTACGGTTGGTGGTATTTTTTTAATTTTTCCAATATTATTAATATCCTTAGCCATTTGTAGATCAGCCAATTGCTTTTCTAGAGCATCCATATTATCCAGTCGAGACATTTCTTGGATAAATATAATGTATGTAAAGTGGATAAATTATGTAATTTTTGTGACTCACGATCTCGTTAAGTAGGTAATAGGAAATCCTTGTGAGAAACTTCCAATTGTGCTTATTTTGATAATTTCACAAAACTTTTAACATCACTCTTAGTTTATTTTGTATTTTTCATTTTATGATTTTTTAGTAAACTTTCTTTGTCAAGTACCTTTTCATTGAACTAATGAACGATGATGACATCATCCTATCACATTCATTAACAGTTTGTTTGTCGATTGACACATCCATTTTCGATTTTCGATTCTCGTGCCTTTGCTTGCACTATTTCACGAGCTGTCAGTACAACATTGCTTCCACTCACTCATTCAGTACCATTTTATCATCCACTCACTCACCATTCATTTACGTCAATCAATTATTTACGTGTGTTGTGGTGTGTGTGGTTGTTTTGTTATCTAATTTGATATATAAAACCGCATTAGTTTATTAATAAGAGGCAGAATAGTGACATAGTTTAGTGTCAACAATTACCTAAAAACAGTGCTTATATTTAATAAAAAATAGTAAATAAAACAATCACCACAATGCAGTGTCAACTATGGATGGGTAGTGTAAGTAGAGTCAGATGGTTAAGTTTGATATAAATATTTATTGCTCACTACCGTTTGCACCACCTTTTGCACACATCATGTTGCAAAAGTTTTTTTATCTTTATACAGCACTATATTAACCACATTTTTGGTATGTTGTGATTAAGTCGTGTTCAGATTTTACAAATTGTTTAGATATTGATAAGTATAATTAACTCTGCTGTAATAAAATATTATTTTATGTCTAAACCCATATGTTGCTGCGATGGACAATGCATCAGGCTACAGTTTTTCTATTGTCGGAAGGACTTTGGAATAATTACTTTTTAACATGGGAGGGGTAAGGAAAAAGCTTAGGGGTTCCCCCACCAAAAGAGGGGAGACGGAAACGCCCCCCTCCCCCTTTTTTTGGGTACAAAATATGCTTGATGGACTTAGGAGTGGAGAAAATAAGAAATAACCCTAACCTATTTTCATTGGACAACTCTACAAGTGTATTTACAAACAAAATAGCCGTTAAATGATTTTACGACCTATACTAACCGTAACCTTAAGGATTCTTTTTTTTCTGAAATTACTAGGCACCATACAAAAACACATAACGGGGTTAATCAGTGCACCAAGAGATATTACTGTATAACTCCGATAGGGTTAAGGTCGAAATCATGGGTGTACTTGCTTATAAATAAAAGCCCAACTTAGTACACAACGGGTTTATTATGTCACAACAAAATCAGTAATTGCAAAAAAGGATAGTTTAAAAATATTGCAGCGATTCCCTTAAATATTAACATAAGCTAAAACTTATTTAGTGCGAGTCAACTATGAACAGTGCCTTTTTTTACACATTTGGGAACTAACGTTCCGTACTATAGTGATATAGTGATCTTACAATTACTAAAAAAATGTGAAGTGTCTAAATTAAAATAACTATATAAAAGTCGAACCAAAACACATTCTATCCGAGCACAATTTAACACATTGAGTGCCACAGACGCAAGTTCAGGTTGATCTATGTCTCTATGTTCAATCTTGTTCTATTTATCTTCTCATCTTTTAGGTCTAGTTTCACTTCCTTCCGGGACTGCACTTTATCAAGGGACACACTGTATGATAATAATGAGAGAGCACTCTAGAAAAGCTATTGTCTTTTCGCTCTGCTGTAATTTAATCTCTTAAAACAAAGTTGACGAAATAGTTATTTAACTTTTAAAAAGAAATTAGAGTCCCGACTTTTCCGGGATCCCGAGCGCATATTTCCTGCGAACGGGTATGAAAAATTTCCCGGGAACGAAAACATGGGCAGGCCTGTGTAACTTCCCGCGTAGGTAGCAAAAACATACCTACGCACGGCGACCCACCGTGGTGGGCTAATCAAGTTGGGACTCGCGAGTAGTGACACGCGCGCGCGTTTTATTAACCGGCGGCGCGCGGCACTACGTCGCTGCTGGCTGGACGAGCATGAATAAAGTGCAAGAAAGGTGCGCTAGGTGGCGTCAGTAGCTTCTTGTAACAGTCAACCTTATAGCGCCGCATGATATTATGTTACTAATTAGTGTATTTATTCATTAAAACACAATTTTACGGATTACTTCGCGATTTATTTACATTTTATTTAAAACCTGACGTTTCGAACACTTTACAGCGTTTGTGGTCACAGCACAGGGAGACTAGGTAGGTTCAAATCCTACCTGTGTGTGAATTTTTAATTTCTTATTTAAATTTAATTGCAAAGTCAAACTTCTGCACGTAGTACTAGTACTTGTACTTAATCTGTGACATGGGAACGAAATCCTAGCTTTTACACAACTAATCCGTAGGTTAGAGAAGGCCTGATAAGATGTGTACAGCCAAAAAGTAAACTTAGGATTAAGACCCCATCTTATTTTATTATTTTTGTTACTTTTAGCTGGAACCAAATATGACGGAGAGTTTTATAATGGCAGCATTTAATCGGATGGGCCAGCGCCCACTGGCCGTGAAAGTGATGAGAAATAAGTTCACGGGAGAACCTGCAGGTTATGCTTTTGTACATTTCCAGGTCAGATATTTCATTATTATAGTATATACTATTTATTAGTGATGGGCCGACTATAGTGTTTGCCGACTAACCGACTAATCGGTTTTCAAAATGCCGATTAGTCGGCCGACTATTCGGCAATGCCGATCATATCAAGATACCTACAGTGAAATTTTTGTTCTAAAACTAGCTAGTATACATATAGTATAAGTGGTCCGACTACTTATCCGGGACCTCGCCTGCGGGGTACAGGGGGGGTGGGTAGATCGCCCCGCTTGGACACCCGTTCTCGTCTACCCCCGCACAGGGACAGTACACGGGTACAGGGTCCCTGTGCTGTGCGTGTACTGTCCCGCAGGCGAAGTCTCAGAAAAGCGAACGGACTATACTTATTCATAGCGGTTCCTACACCACCATGTTATAAAAAAACCCCACAGAAACAAAAAAACTAAAAAACCCGACTGCGTTTCTTCACACAGTCGGGTTTTTTAGTTTTTATTTTATTATTTTAAGCTTTATTATTCAAAACAAAACACCAGACTGCAAAAATTATTATATTTTTGAAATGGTCTCTTTACTGGCTTTCATTTGATACTCATATTGCTATGCTAAGGAAAAAATTAATCCCCCCTCCCCCCTTTATTTCCATTTGCGGGCGCCATTTTTAAAATGTATATAGCCTATGTACTCTCACAATTTTGACAAATTTAACCACACATCATATTTAAAAAACTATCCTGCCGTTTGGGCTGTAGGGCGTGCCATACTTACATACATACTCTCGAAAAACATAACCCTCCTTCCGCAGTCGGGTAAAAACGATGATTACATCTCTGTCTGTATTTTGTTGCATTGCATGGCGAATATTGTAAACAATCTTGACGTAAATTTTTATCAAAATTATTCATTTAAAAATAAGACAAACGAAAATATCAACCTACTATTTTTTTCATCTAAAACAAAACTTTCTAAATATTTTTTTTTTTACTGATATTATTTAAGGTATAAAAACATTGTTTACAATATTCAATAGGCAATAAAATGGACTTTTTAATAGATTTAATTGGTCTAAAGATCAAAAGCACAATTCCCAATTTCTAATGCTATAGTTAAAAAACAATTCACTGCAATCACTACAATCTAACTGTTTACAGACAGATGAAGAATCAATAGATGCCATGCACAAGTTGAATGGGAAACCAATTCCAGGAACATTTCCAGTGGTCCGATTCAGACTGAACACAGCATCAAGGGAGGCCCGTGCTAATATGCAAAATGAACGGGAATTCTCAGTCTGGGTTGGAGACCTCAGCCCTGATGTTGATGATTACTCATTGTACAGAGTATTCGCAGCAAAGTATAATTCCATTAAAACAGCAAAAGGTGAGCATTATCAGTTTAGTAACATTCAAATAATATTAAAACGTATTTGTAGATCACTGCAACAGTTATAAGTAGCATAAATGCCAATAAGGTGTAAACACGAATTAACTAGACCAGTGGTTCCTAAAGTTGTCTGGGCTATGATCCATCAAATACAAGTTGTAGTTCAGAATGTGCAGAAAAAACTACCACCCGTTCAGTTCAAGTTGGCCGCTACCTCCGCTTCCACTACCACTACCCTATACCGCACCTCAACGCAGACCCGCTCAGTACGGTACGGTTTGCTTAAGCAGCGGTGCCATACATAAATACGGATTTATCCATATCTATACAGGTTTAAAAAGTCTAATACATATGAACCATGATTACGGAATACGTACCTCAACACCATACTATAATAATAAATCTTTATTTTCTTCAAATCACTTAAGTATCTTAAACTAATGATTGTCGGTGTGTCCTTTTTAGCTTAAGTTGCTTATATCAGGATAAACCGCTCTTCCTTAAAATAGATTTACATAACATTATATCTATAACACTAACAATTACGATACAACAATCTATCTCAACCTATATACATGTGTATTTGTGTGTGTGTATGTATGTATGTGAGTGTATAAATGTAGTAATAATTTTCATTTAATTTGATAAGACCAGCATAATCTTATAAGTTGTCTAGTAATCTTATAAGTTGAATACTAATACAGACAAGCTCTTATCAGACAGATGCAGTGAGTACACGTCTATATTTTTGTTTCCTAACAAAAATCATCTTCTAATAAAAATGTACAAAGTGCAAAGCATAAATATAAAATCGATTTTAATGGAATTAAATTTGTCAAAACACATTACAGATTTATGGGACCTACAGACCGTTGATTTTTGCTAACCCTACTGGGAGCGCGGTATGGTGAAGCTGGAGGGGAGGTAGCGGCCAACTTGAACTGAACGGCTGATATGTTTCTCCATCGTGACCACGAATAATTCTTTTGAGTATTTTATCTTAAATCTTGCAGTTATTCTGGACAGCTCAGGCTACACAAAGGGTTATGGTTTTGTTCGTTTCGGCAACGAGGAGGAACAGCGCAACGCTTTATACGCCATGAACGGGTATACCGGGTTGGGCAGTAAGCCTCTTAAGATCTGTACAGCTGTGCCCAAGCCCAAGGGTGCCGTCACTGCGCCCAGCGCCGCTCCTGTTACTGCCAGCTCAACATACAGCAGTGGGACGGTATGTCTTTCATTCGATTTGCGAGTTGCAGTGACCGGGAGTTAAAAAATTGTAACAAATGAATCTCTATATAGCTTTTACTCTAAGTTTCTGTAGCAATAAAGCTAGCTAGTAATAGAATTTGTAATTAATTAGCATGGTTTTGAAATACACTAAATATTCACTTTATAAATTGCCAGTAAAACAGCGTTATTTTTAGTAATTTTGGTGTCGTAAAAATCGTTGTTGACTTCTGATTATTAGGGCTTATTAGCTGGGTCTTTGAGACAAACTATAGGCTCGCTATTTGCTCACACTCGTACTTTGCTCAAAAATCATGAAATCATCTTTATTTAAGTAGGTAATATATAATCCCATTTCATTTAATGAATTAAAGCTAAGCAAATGTTGCACGTTGTTTTAAACTGCCTAAAAAAAGAATGGTTGTAACGCACATAATAAATTAATGTATGTCGACTTGAATTTATAACTGCTTCCATGGCTCGTAATGTAGTTTACATGAGACTTACTATAATGCTTTTAAACAATGCGAAAAAACTCGGAGAAATAATCGCGATTTGAGCTTTGCTGTCAAGAGTGAGAGTGTAAAAGCATATCCGTCGTGCAAATAGAGCTTAGAATCATAGATGTTGCCTTAGCTGTTGGTGTGACGCCACACAGTAGAAGTGACGAGTACTGACGAGCAGTTATGATTATAGGAGTACAACCAATATTATGATCCGTCTGCCTATTGGCAAAATTACTCAGCGTGGTCTGGATACTATGGGCAGGGCGACCAGTCGGCCGCGGCCGCGTCGCAGGCTCCGCCGGTCGTCGACCCCGCGCAGGCCGCCGCCGCTAAGGCGCAAAGCGACGAACTGGCTCTTGTTGGTAAGTTATCTCATGTTGTTGTAGTTAACCATGGTTTTACAGTGGCATCGACGTGACGTGCATTTCGGTAACATTTAGTGGTTTGCAACCGACCCAAATATGTAGTTCAAATCTTTACAGTCGTGCTAGTGTGCACGGGCAGAATCGAGCTTTTCATCGATGTATGTGGTATTTATGTTTCTGCTGCCTTAATGTTTACATATTAGTAGACAGGTATGTATGTATGAGTCAACAGTCGGCTGAAAAAAGAACTAGGTAGGTATGTAATGATATAGTGTTTTGATGCACTTTATTTATTTGTAAAATACCACTTATTGAATTGTGTCAGCACTTATTGTCAACTGTCTTAAGGTATAGTGGTATTGTAACACTGTTTATTTTTTGATCCTAGAAAATAAATCAAAATTACAAGGTTCTTTGTTGTGATATCTAAAATGGTCTTAAGAATATATTAGTCTAAAACAGATTTAAAAGTTTACTATCGTATACTTTTCTTTTATCTGCACAAATTTCTTTACTATGCCTTTGTTTTAAACCTTAAGTGTAGTTTCTATTTACACAGTTTAAACTGTTTTGGTTGGTGTCATGTTTTTCCTTTCAAGGTAACTTGGATCTTGAAAATTTTGCGATGTTGTATTGAAATATTCTCTTGTATATTTCCAGAGCATAAGAGGACCATAGACGTGGAGCTCTTGAATTCTGAGTTCCTGAACCCTGAGTTGTCTCTCTGGGACAGCCTGGAAGCCTCGCAGTGGTTCCCCCACGAGGTCGTTGAAGCTCACTGACATAGCAGCTATGCTGTGCTGGACTAAGAGATGTGATAACGTGTTAAGCCAATTTTTATCTGATAATATAGGTCTACTTAATAAATACAGTTTTTCATTTAAATACACTTTATTTCAGTCGGTAACATGTAAAAAAATATAACATTATCATGCTAAAACAATACACAACATTCAAAAGGCTTTAGCACAAGCTACATTTCCACTCAAAGCTGAATGAATGAGAACCATTACATATTTTCAAGACTTTTCAATATCAAAATAAGGTAACTGATGAAATGGAGACCTTCATACTAAAAATGTTTAAAAATAATCTGATAAACACTTATATTCGATAATTAATTTTAATTTAAAAAATATTTACATTTCACTTAGACCAAATAAAAAAGGAACAATACGGCATAAGCGCCTCATAAATGGTCCGAATAAGTTATGTCCATGCAAGCACACAGTTTCGCTTTCATTCACTTTTACTGTTTGTTAAATCAGGTAAGTACAGATGTGCATAACGTATCATTCCTTTCAGATTTAAGCTAAGTTTCATTATTTCACTACAGCTACCACGTCTTCTAGCGATATCTAATGTTAGTCAAAGTTTGCCGCAATACTGTTAATTTTTTTCGAGTACCAAAAGAAAGAGAAAACGAGAGAAAACTAAGTGTGAAGGCCGAAACGAAACATACTCGTAGTAGGGTTCAAATGAAAAATCTAATAAGTTTATTTTTATGCACGTAAGCGGTGGCTAAGGTGTTTGAACAATCAATTTAGGATATTCTGAGTTGTGAAAATTTAAGGTCCAAATTTTTCGTTTCGTTTGTCCTCGTATAAGTCTCAGAATATCAGTGCTGGTACTAGATAAAGTAGAAATACTTGGATTGAAAATCGGACTATCGAGGCGAGGTAAGCTATACGCCCATTTGGCTTGCAATTATTGTTTTCAATTTAGTAAGTGGTTTTAATTCCCGAACTCATTTTTAGTTACCTAACCTAAGCAATTATAGGTCTATGTACTGTTTGTTCTCACTACAAACGCACTTTTAATGTTAGGCACGTAGGCTCTTGGATTAACTTATGTTTAAATCAATGTTGAATCAATGATTATTTTCATAATATTATTGCTTTGGTTACAAACGGTTTATTGCTTCAACCGTATAAAACTTTGTATACGCATAATTCGGTAAAAATTTAAGGCAACTTAGTATGTTCAATATACGGTAGTTATGTAACAAACAATCGACCTTCGAAACGACACGAAATCGAATGTATCTAACAAACACATTACATTTACCTAATTTAAAATAATTAGGTTAGCTGCGTTATCGTGTACGAACTATGTCTTTGTCTCGTAGGATTAGGATTCACTTGTGTACCTATAGGGGGCGTACTTGTTCTATCTTCGGGGTTTATCACAGTAACGGGTGAAGTGAGAGGAGATCCGGGGGTGGCATTCGGCGTCCCTTTCTTCATGTACCCGACCACGGAGTTAAGGAAGATGGGGGGAAGCGCGATCGGAGTCAGTTTACCTTCTCCGTTCGCGATGTACGTTTGCAGCATTTTCTTCGAAGGCGCTTTGGGGTCGTCGACCGTTAGTACCACTAAGGATCCAGACTCGACGTTTGAAGGCACGGAGGTGACTGAGGTTAGCGGGATAGGAGCGGGGGAAGGCGTTTTGGAGGTGTCCAATCGAGAAATAGTGGCCATGTCTCTAACTGATCCTGGGTTCTGTGATTTTTGGGCGGAATTCAGGAGTGTAAGGGTCGCGAACGGCGTGTTGGGAGATTGTTGGGAGGTCAACTCTGCCTGTAATCTGCGCTCGTGTTTCCGTCGTTTGGCCCGCGCCTTATCTTCTATGCGTTGGATGATGTCGTTCGCAGTGACGACGCCTTCAAGATCTCTCTTTCTCATAGACGTGGAAGGTCTGCTAGAATTTTCTAGAGCTTTTCCTCCTCTACCTGTAATAGGAAAGTATAAGGTTGTGACCAAGATGATATCGTCAAAAGATCACACACGGAAGACCTCTTACGATTCCATACCTCAAAGGTAAAAAAGCTATAAGTGTAATATAGAATTATTCATGGGATCACTTCTTAGTCTCCTCCTGCAGCCGCGCGGCGTCACACGAAACATATACAAATACCATCATTTCTTTTACTCACTCGTGCGCGATAGCGATGGCCGCAAGTTCTTACCTATGGCGCGTTTGCTTTAGTTCGGCCATCAAATCCGGCGACTGCTATAGCTTTACCGAGATGGATTGTCAAATATTTATTCAAAAAGAAGTTTCTACTGACACGTCCGCATGTTGTTCTCCTTTGCGATGGCCACTCGCTCCCTCTCCGCGCGGCGCTTCTGCGCGATCAGCTTGCGTCAGGAACAAGCGGAGAAGGATTCTCCGCTTGTTCCTATAGCCGCGCGACGTCATACATAAACACTAATTAGGGTGGCGAAGGATCTATCTCCTAGTGGTCCACCCCGGGCAATGATCCTAACAGTGGTGGTAGATTCTGTT
This sequence comes from Pyrausta nigrata, assembly GCA_949316185.1. NCBI lineage: Eukaryota > Metazoa > Arthropoda > Insecta > Lepidoptera > Crambidae > Pyrausta > Pyrausta nigrata. Next base: position 8,904,163 of record OX438951.1, read on the forward strand.
AGGTGTCGCCTGATAGCTACGAACTCTCCGACCGAACCCGGGCAATGATCCTAACAGTGGTGGTAGATTCCGTTAGGTGTCGCCTGGTAGTTACCACTTTCCGACCAAACCCGGGCAATGATCCTGACAGTGGTGGTAGATTCCGTTAGGTGTCGCCTGGTAGCTACCACTCTCCGACCGAAGCCCGACACCAAGCAGCAGCCTTCTAGGTGAGCTCGCTCTACTATCGACTCTGTCTACTACTTGCGCCACGTCTGGTTTAGTCTCACATTTTTAAAAAAGTTACCTTTATCTTGTAGTCTCTCCTGGTCCGGCCTGGGAACAGTGGGGCCATCAGTGAGAAGTCGGTCACGATCGCAACGAGCGCCCCACAGTCTAGAGTCCCCTATCTATTTGACTCACTCTTCCTTGGCGACTTGTATTGGTACCGTTGTTTCTGAATTTCAAACTACAAGTGCTTTAAAGCAACCTATGGCGAGTTTGCTCTGCCACCGAATCCGGCGACTGCTTTCGGTTTAAATGGACGGTTGTCTTATAATTATTAAGAAAAAAAAACTATTTGACTCACTAGTCCGCATATTGTTCTCCTTGGCGATGGCCACCCGCTCTCATCTCGTTGTGGTACCACCGTTGGTTCTGATATTTAAACCACAAGTTACGGGTTAAACTGGATTGGTTACTCACTCGTCCGCATGTTGTTCTCCTTGGCGATGGCCACCCGCTCTCATCTCGTTGTGGTACCACCGTTGGTCCTGATATTTAAACCACAAGTTACGGGTTTAACTGGATTGGTTACTCACTCGTCCGCATGTTGTTCTCCTTGGCGATGGCCACACGCTCTCGTCTCGTTGTGGACCACCGTTGGTCCTGATATTTAAACCACAAGTTACGGGTTTAACTGGATTGGTTACTCACTCGTCCGCATGTTGTTCTCCTTGGCGATGGCTACACGCTCTCATCTCGTTGTGGACCACCGTTGGTCCTGATATTTAAATCACATGTTACGGGTTTAACTGGATTGGTTACTCACTCGTCCGCATGTTGTTCTCCTTGGCGATGGCCACTCGCTCCCTCTCCGCGCGGCGCTTCTGCGCGATCAGCTCGCGTTCCTTCTCGGCTTGTTCCGCGGCCGCGGCGCGTTCTGCAGCGAACTCGTCCTGTAGCCGCGCGGCGTCCCACGTGGTGACGGACCGGAGAGCCTTGTCTAGTTGCGCGCCGTTCACACGCTCTTCTTTTTTGAACTGGAATTAGTGAAGCGTTGTATATTAAAATTCCTGGAAATGTCTATACAAGCATAAGTTCGACAGAACAGAAATAATGCTCTGCCGAAATTCAACTTGGAGGACAACTTTGTTATAAGGCGAGCGCATTAATTTGTCGCACTATAAAGTTACCTGTATCTTGCCAGGCCCAGTTCGCAGTCACAATCCCAGAGACGGATTTGATGGTTTACAGTTACTTTTAATTTAAGATCCCTCCTGGTCCGGTCAGGCAACAGCGGGGCCATGAGTGAGAAGTCGGTCCCGATCGCAGTGAGTGGGCACTCATAGAACCGAACAGTCTATGCGACGCTCTAGTCCGCAGTGCGAGCATTTGTTTGACTAGTTATACTCGGCCCGGCGAACCTTGATCCCTATGACATGGATAGTTATTCCTACGGCACAACATTGTAGTGGCGTCACCGTTACATTAGAATCGAATTGGAGGCTTCTATAAATGCCAATTATTAAATTTCGGTAGATATATGCCATTACAATGATATTCCGTCGGAATTATAACAATTCTTAATATTTACAAGAAATTATCTCAATCAGACTTTACGTTTACGTCCTGCAAAAGTTACTTCGTTCGGAAGATATCGACTAGTGCGGAAAAATATCGATAAACAAATGTCGATAATAGAAACGAGTGTACATGATTTATAATCATTTAAGTTATAGGTGCTGAATGTTAAAAAGTTGCATGAAATTGTTTTTTTTTCACTCAAATTTATAAAATATTTCTGGGGACACCAGGTTTTGTTTTATTTAAGATTAGATTTTATTAGTATCAGTTTTCATATGTGGCATAATTAAGTGATAAATTATGAGTGTCATTACTTTTTCATACTTAAGTATTAGTACATTCTCTATTGAATGGAACGGAGCGCGGCATACATGCACTCACGATTGTATACCCAAGAGAATTAAAATATTAACTGTAGGACAAAACCAAATAAAACAAAAGCTGTTCAGCGATCATTTATTTATATATTTTAATCTGAATCTGATAATGACATTAGGGTTTGTGTCACGAACTCGGAATCTGAACTGTAGCTGCTGTCGCCTACGTTTATCAAAAACGGCTCATCTACAATGCTGTCGTATCGCACGTCTCGATCCCAATCATCAAAACAAAGTTTTAAAGCATTATATTGGCAGTGGTAGGGCGGTAGCGAAATCACATTAAGTTACATCGACATGACCCATCACTAACATGAACTATCATTTGTGATGGCGGCTGAACGATCTTATCAGCGATGGTAAGCTCCGTAAGATGCCGCCTGCTAGCTACCCTCCCACCTGAGCCCGGTGCCAATTAGACTCCTGTGTTCCGTCGGTAGTGGGGATTGCCAGAACCTTCTGTGTGTCGACTCTGTCTACGCCACGTCATCTGGCTTAGTCTATAGTTTTAATAATTATAGCCTGACCAGGAATATATGGGACCTCGCCATTGTGGAAAACAACTGGAACTAATTTCTTTTACTGGCAACAGAAAAATCAAATCGTCATTGACATGTCATCAATTGTCATAAAGACTAGTGTCAAAGTGGACGCGTAATCTAATTTTCGACCAAGTGCAATTTTTATGTGATAAAAATACCGAGAACTATTCAATTTCGTAAAGAAAAGAGGTTTAACGTGGTGTTGTAGTGTTTTTCGACAAGAAAGTCTATGTGATCACTACGGTTTCTTTAAATTAATTAATGCCATAGTTGTCATCATAAATTTTTGGTATGTCACATAGTGCTAATTGTGAAAATTGGCCACTGATGGCTACGGATAATATTTTAATACGATTTTGAAAAATGATTATAATAAATACTTGTTTTGAGTTTTATTTTCTTTATTTTAACTCTTCTCTATATTTCAACCAAAATAGTTCGTTGAGTTCTACTTGATTCCCTTTACAATATTTAAAATTATGATAACATTGTAAATAATAATATATATTTAGAAAAACAATCAAATAATGTTTCTTTTACCCATTAGTGGTTTTGCAAAAAATATTGTCTTGGTCAAAAATTCAAGGCCAATATTACAAAGAGTTACTGAATTTAATAAGTAGGTACTCAATTTGCGAGTGTTCTGTTGTGTTCTTTTATTGTAGAATCTGTCATCATTAGGCAGCAGGCTTAAAAAATAACATGAATGATGAATGTAAACATAAAAAAATGTTTTTTTTATGTTCAGTAGCCAATCTACGCTGGTATGACTATACAAAGTGTTGTCATAAAAGTGGATTCGAAGCGCCCCTAATTCAGGTCCCATATATGCCTGGTCAGGCTATAAATAGGTTCAATTTGACAGTTGACATATAGGGTCAGGTGTTTACGAATCGGTAGGCTGAATAAACGATTCCGACATCAAATAAGACACTTTGCGCTATTAGTTTATTCAGACTATAGAGTCAAAAGCAGAACAATTAAAAAAAGTTACCTTTAATTTGAGATCCCTCCTGGTCCGACCAGGGAACAGCGGGGCCATGAGTGAAAAGTCGGTCCCGATCGCAGCGAGTGCCCTATAGAATCGCACGGTCTCTGCGGCGCTCCAGTCCGCAGTACGAGTGGCTCGGGAATACTTTCCGCTACCCCCGCCCCATGCGCCTTCGCGAACTACTGAAGACACTTTGCGCTTGCTGTCCGTTTGTTTTATCACCTGAAATGAATAGTATAGGTATAAAGGAAAATATACATTTGTTTTTTTTATTAATAGGCAGACATTTGACCGCAATCTCACCTGATGGTAGGCGAAGCGCTGATGCGACCTAGAATGGGTCATGTCTGACAAGTAACAGCCAACAACCAATTTACTCTTTTCTTAAAGGAATCCAGATCATGATGGTGTTCTGGTCAAGAGAAGGGTAGCAAAGAAAGATGGAATAAATAAGCAGAAGCTAAGCTCTTATATTGCACTAGCAGTTCCTCGCGACTTCGCCGACGCCATAAGTCGGATTTTCCATACAAACTCATCCCATTTCACCTTTCTGATGATTTTATATCGCGACAAAAAGAAGCCTATGTCCAACTTTTCTTGTAACTTTTATTTAAATCGGTCTAGTAGTTTCGGAGCCTATTCAATACAAACAAACAAACAATTAAATCTTTCCTCTTTATAATAATAGTGTAGTTGATGACGATAGGTAAAAGAGTGTGAGCTAAAAACTGAAACTACAGAGTATTTGTGCCTAGCTGGATTCCAGTAGGTACACATGGCCGAAAGTCAGACCACTTTTACCTTGAGACGGCCTCTATTCCCTCCGTAATAAAAGTTGTTTTGTAGTTCACATAGGACTGTACATGCTGTATCTGTCCAAATTCTATAACATTCTCTTTTATTTTAGGGTTCTGTACATTAAAAAAGAAAAAGGAACCCTTATAGGATTACTATGTTTTGCGTCTCATCTGTCTGTCTGTCATTCAATACCCTTTATCTTAGGAACGCAGGAGGTATCAAGTGCGCGAGTTCCACTCGCAATAGCCGGTACTCACCAAGCTTTTCTCGTCAAGTACGATCTCCCCGTTGGGCCCCAGCTTGATCTGCGGCACGGGCGCGGCGTCCGGCGGGTCGTCCGCGTCTTCCTCCGCTTCTGCTTCATCTAGCTCCGCTTGGTCGTTTTTGCTAGCTTCTTTCGCTTTGATTTCATCTTGGTCTGGTCTGTCAGGTAAATATATAGGTAGGTAAGATAAACTGAGCTTAGTAAAGTTAGCATGTTTGTAAAAAAGAAAAACAGTAATAGACAAGTCAAAACAGTAGTGGTATTTCGTTTCTAAATTGTTGATTTTCTGCACTTACTCTGTAAACGTTATTTTAATTAATTTATGTCTTGCTTTCCTCAGTCAATAAATAGAGATAGATTACATTTTCTAAACAGTAAAAGTAAATTAATGTATTTTTTTAAGAATTTTTTGTTGGATTTACGGACCACTTCGTGCGCTTCCCGGAACCACCCGTGGTCCACAGACCACCAGTTAAGAACCACTAATTTAGAGACTGTATAATAAAATTGTAACCATGTCAGATTAGTATCACAAACATTTCCTAAACGCAAGTATAGCACTTACACAATGGGGTTGCTGGTGGGGTTGTAGAAGATGAGGTCGTACATGGTGAGCGTGTCCCGCTGCACCGTCTCCCTGCGCCGTCGCATAGCAGCCATCCTCCTGCTCATTTCTTGACGGCGAGTCCTACGTAACAGGTTAGGTTAAAGAATAAAGTGGTATTATTATTGAAAATTTGGGTCAAGTCAAGCCAGCTCGACCAGTGATTGGTCTATTGTGGCAGCTCATACTCGACTAAATCATCAGTCCAGTGCTGTCAATTTGTATTCAAGCTAAGTTCCTGTAAAACGACAAATGATAGTATGTAGTGGGCCTTATTTTTAGGGTTCCGTAATCCGACAAGGAACCCTTATAAGATCGTTCAGTCCGTCCGTCCTAAGGTTTCCATACCACACTTTTTGATCAGCTTTACCATTTGCGAGATATAGCCCGCCAAAGTCGTTTACACGGTGTCCCCCCCCTGTGATTTCTAAAGTCTTGGACCTATAAACTTCAAATCACTCACGTAAAGAAACAGGCGCAGAAACTCTTATTTAAAATTGTTTCGAGTATCCTGTGATGAATACTTTTTAAATTTTAAATAAAATAAAAATATATACTTTTTTCCAAAAGAACAGTATAAACTTAAAGTTTTTGTGCCTATACTGTCTAATGTTGTAAGTTAATGGTACGGAACCCTTCGTGCTCAAATCCGACTCGCACTTGGCCGGTTTTTCATACTTACTTGTGGTGTTTCTCCTTCGTGGGGGAAGTGGCCAGAGGAGCCTGCGTTAATAGGCTGGCACTTGAGCAAATGGAATCATTTCTTATACGGTTCACTTCTCTGAAAAAATATTAATAAAATTATAACCTACTTCTAAGTACTTATTAATAGGAACAATAGTTATTACAATAGGTATAAAAAAAAACAGAAATCAGCGCAAACCAATTCAATAATAATAATGTCCTCCTAGTCTAATTTCGACTACGGCGGCCTATCTCAACAGAGATTAGCCAACTGCGCAGACCTGTTATAGTGCACAAGTGTGTGCGCAATAAACAGGTGCTCTCTCTGTTTCTTCACTCTCATAATTCGGTCAGACGGCAGTCCGACATGACCGTAGAGCAGGCATGTCAAACATGCAGCCCGCGGGCTGCATGCGGCCCTCTACGTATTTGTCTGCGGCCCAATCCAATATTAACAACAGCCTCCAGTTGCAGCCCGCAAACACAAACTACTGTTGTAACTTTTTGGATCATTATTAAAAACAATATTTATTTTTTTGTACTACAATCCTAATTCGTTTCATTTCTTTGTGTCTGGGTTTTGCGGCCCAGTGACTCCACGACCTGTATGCATTTGGCCCACCAGTGACTTTGAGTTTGTCATGCCTGCCGTAGAGGAACAGGCGCAGGACCAACGGCTTAACGTGCTTTCCGAGGCACAGGGCTGTTACACCACCAACTTCCTGACTCCGGAGCTGTGTCTGAGTAATTTCAAGGCAGAAAAACCCAAACACTCTTGGCCCGACCCGAGATTCGAACCCGGGACCTGGTGGATAGTACCCAGCATGCTGACCACTAGACCAACGAGGCAGCCAATTTAATAAAAGACTTGACAAACATACACAGGAAAGAAAGGCTAAGCTATTATAGCGAGATGCAGACTGATAACAGTTGTTTCAACATAATAATAATAAATATCATCAATTTATGCACCTGTTCGCTGACTGCAATGTGCTGTGCGAGGTGTGCGAGTCATGCCTCTGACGCGCCGGGGCTGGTGTAGAGGATCCACCGCCCAGTAGTGCTCTGCGGCTTTCATCCTCAGACTCACTAGCACTGCCCTGATAGCAACCAACCAAATGCTAAGAAAATTTGTATGCCTTCAAAATACTAAGAAAATTTGTATGCCATATTCATTTTTGAAAATGAAATGCAAAATCTTTAATAGAGTACAAGAATCAAATATCTACATAACAGACTCAAAAAATACTGTATAGCTTGAAATTTTCAATAATGAAGACAAAATATTCATATCATTAAGATAGTTAACAGAAAGTTGTACTGAGCTGAGTGTACTATGGTAAGTTACAAAACTCTTTTGCTAATGTATAATCAGTATGCTTTGTCCTATCTTAACAACTGTTTAAACAAAATTCAGAGCATGTTATTCTATGAACTGTTAAGAAAACCAATAATTACATAAATGAGTTAATCCAATAGTAGTTACATATTTAGGTTAGGTAATGATCAGAGTTACTACCCATTCAGTTCAAGTTGGCCACTACCTCCCCTCCCACTTCCCTATACCACACCTCAACATAACTACGGATTTATCCGTATCTATACGGATTTTAAAAGTCGAACCATGATTACAGACAAGCTGTTATCACTTATCAGATAGATGCAGTGTTGTTGTTTCCTAATAAATATCCTCTTCTAATAAAAATGTAGAAAATGCATGTATAAATACTCTACTCATTACTTAAAAAGTCAGCCTATATAGATCCCACTGCTAGGAAAAGGCCTCACCTCAACTATGAGGAGGAACGAGCCATACTCCACCATGCGAGTTCAGTGCAGATTGGTGGAGGGATGTCTGTAAGGCAAGTGATAAACCTTACTGTCAGATGTTATCAAGCTGCCTCTGACTAGGCTTAACGACTAATACCAACAGATATTAGCCGGGACATGCCTTCCGAAGCACGAAGATGCTTATCATGGACGTCACTTAAATGGTCGGAATGGTCACCCATCCAAACACGACCGCGCCACATTTTGGTATCAATACCAAAGCGCTGCCGCCACTGCGCTACAAGCTACTCATTACTTACCTGTATACTATTTCTTCTAAGTGGAGCTAGTCTTGGGACAGGTCGTAATTTCGGCCTTACTTTACTAGGCGATGGTAGAGGTACAATTGGGTCAAAAAGTACTTCTGCATTTTCAGATATGATTTCATTCTTCAACAAATCAATAGGTTTGGGTGCACTTCGCGCTGGCTGCAGCGGAACAATGCCGTCCATAACTGCCTCCTCTGTGATGCTTTCTGGCACACTTGGCACATTGTAATCTGAAATAAATAAGTTTTTGAATGTGTCCTCTTAGCTGAATTTTAACCATAGCAGCCTTACATTGAAGATGAGCAAACTGGGTGGGAGATATTATAGTGCACATGTACCTATCTGCTCTGTACACATGTGCAGAGTTCCTTCACTCTCAAAGTTCAGCATTTCAATATTACTGGAGAGATAAGTAATAGTATATAGTTGTATGTGCTTTCCAGGGAGGGGTGTTATCACAACTAGACCAATAGGGCAGTAATTAATATCTGGCACACAATGAAATACACATTGCATTTTTCACTCATTAGTTATCTAAAAAGATCAAATAATCTATTTCTACTCACCATCTGGAACATCACTCCTGTTCACAGCTTCAACAGGTTTGTCTTGGTCATTGCTTATATTTTTAGCTTCTTTATCTACTTGTCTAACATCTGAGGCCACGTCCAAATTTGGCTTCACTTGTGGGGCAAAGTGTTTATGAGCTCTGGGAGTGGTTCTGAGAAGTGGAGAGGCTATTCTCACTGGACTATCTGTCCGGGGAGGAGGCGAAGCAAATATAGATCGAATACTAGGCGGAGCAGTTGTTATAACAGACACCTTTTCAGCTCCTTTTGGGGTTTTTATTACACTTACGCTTTTTGGGGTCTCAGAGTTAGGTTTAGCAGGCGACGATACTTTATTCAATAAATTCGGGGTAGTGTGCAAAGGCAGGAGAGGTGGTGTGGGCCTCGTAGGCTTCTCTGTGCCATCTTTAACAGCTATAGACCTAGGCGTCCTAGGACTCTTTACCGTTTTCTGGGTCTCATCTTTCAACTGTATCGCTTTCGTCTTGCTATCAGGATTATCAGTATTCTTGCGCCTTGGCGGCAGCGATGTAACAGCTTTAATTCTGGCTCTTCTTGTAGACATTTTAAATTTGCAGAATACAAACGTGGTATATTTGTGTAAATGTTTTTGGCACACTGTCTATAAATGAAAATTACACTTACACATGACTGTGTAATGGAGTTATTTATCAAGTAAATGATTAATTATTGGTAAGAAGCTACAACATAGGTAGAAACACGAAACGAACGAATCAACTCTGGTGTGCTGTGCTGTGCAGTTGCAGTGGTGATACACTGACATGACAGTGACAGGTAACATCAGTGCTGCCATGCCAGCGGCTCATTTTTCACTCCCGTGTTTGGTGGGTAAAATTACCGTGTTTTCAAGGAAAAACTGTCTTCAGCTGCCCGTAGCAAACGTGAAATTCAAAATAGTCCATTCATTAACTAGATACCTACTTGTTATTACTTTCTGTATTTCTGTGCATAATGTTTCCTTGACCCAGTTAACGCTTTTTTGCTGACTTAGCCTTGCCACAGATTATAATATAATAGGCTTTGCCTTCGTAATTTTTAAAGTCCATGATAGCAATTTTCGAGCATTTTTTTCGCACAGCGTGATTTTTGGAATGCCGTACAACTTTTACCCAAATTTATGAAAGTTAGCAATAATCTGGCAACCCTAAAACTTTTTGACAGTTGCGTGCGACAGTAAGTTTTTTAATTGTTTTTTTTTTACTTATTTTTTTTTGTTGGTAGGCAAAGGATCAAGTCTATACAGAAACTTCTTCAATATTTTTATTTTTATTCTATTATATCATTTTACATCCTTTTTTTCAGTATTCTTCTTCTTATATACTTACAAGATGTTCTCGACGTCAAGTCTCGTCCCGTCACTTTGTTTTATTGTTTGTTAATGAAATAGAAAAGGATGGCAGAGACTTAATAAAGGATTATCTCATAGTTTTTTATATTTTTATCACACACAGTGTTGTTGGAGCCTTCGTGTGACGTCGGGCTTCCTCGGGAGTTGTCGCGTGCGCCGGCCGCGGTGCGCACTCGTAGGCGCTCCGCTGGCACAGACCCACTCGATCATCGTCGGCATTGGACGCGTTCCTCCCTATATAGGCGCGGTTCAATATCCACCAGCAATAAACCTATGTATGTTACAGTCCGCCTTATCATTTATATCAAGTTCAATAATAGGACCCTAACAGTGTTCTTTCTTATTTAAACTTATAGGATTACCTTTAAGTGACGTAGTTGACTACGGCGGTAAAGCACTTATTACACCATCCTATTCGTGTAGCATCGTACTTAGGAAATAGGAAGATGTTCGCAGTTCACTTACTTAGGAGCTATATTTTTGAATCACTCGTATGACATTGGGTAAATGCGACTTAATTTTCACTCGTCTACCAAGTCGCCTGACTTATTTAATATTGATAGGCGCAAAAAATGTCAGTTCGAGCGATTCAGAAATACGGATTTTTAGATGACGAACGATATTCAGTAGAAATTTGCAGCAGAGTGATTCAAAAATAGAGCTCTTGGTCACAGATTATATGTAATAGTTACTACCTTTGTGCTATCTTCTTAGGTTCCTACCTTCCTATGAAGGATCCTAGGTAGTTCACGATTATGTCACGATTGCTTATTTCTTACTAGAGATCGGTGGGACTCGTATCACATTTGGTGCGAATCCGAACATTCGAACTGAAATCGAATCAAACAGTAATAACTCGATTTGAATGACATTTCAAATGTTGATTGTGGATTGCTACACTATGCCGGACCGGCAGGCAGATCTCCCGGATAGTGGCTGTACAAATTGTATGAAGCTATTTACATTATTTATATGTATTTATAGCCCGGCATTTTTACCGAGCGTTTTATCACTACAAAATGCCGGTAAAATCACCGGACCGGAGTAATGTGAACCAGTTCCGGCGTGTGTTCCCCGCCCCGCCCGTGCTACCCGCACCTCATTCGGTTCATAAATTGCAATATTTGCAAGCTTTATCTTTCGATTGTTGCAATAGTACTTGCAATAGTATTTCTTTCGAGTGTTGAGGGTACAATCCCAATAACATTGATGAAAGCAACGCGGCATGACAGCGTTAAGAAGCACTCGAAATGTCGAAATTCGACAGGCTCTGCCAACGCCACAGGGTGGCCGAGAGGTTAGGCAATCGCCCGGTATGCGAGGAACGCGGGTTCGATTCCCGCCTCTGGTGGTAATTTTTCCAAGCGCAAAAATATTGCAAAGTGAATGCTTATCACTTAAAAACAATAATTTATGGCGTGAACTATGTTTAATACTAAAACCAAACTTCGATGAACTGGATGAAAAAGAAAGAAAACAGTACGGTGTGTTTTTTAAATATTTTTATTGATAAAAATTCATCCTCAATTTTTAATTTATAGCTGCTGCCTGCCACGGAACGGAACCAATACCCGATACAAAATAATTAGTAAATGCTGTCCGTATAGCATTGGCATTAGGGCCACCTCGAGTCGACCCATTTCGATCCACGGGTCTCGTTTCTTGTTCTTGTCTATTTTCTATATTTTGGTAACTTTCAAAATTTATACCGTCTTTTCTCTAACAAAATTATGTAAGACTGTACAAGCTTTAATTACTTGAATTGCTATGTCTACGTTCAGATCTATAGGCCGATGGAGTATTCGCCACTTATTTGCTAGAATACCAGAAGCGCACTTAACGTTCCTTCTTGCGCGACTTAATTTATAGTTAAAAATCTTTTTATCATTATTCATATCCGGCATAGTGGGAACCGCACCGGTGTCGGAGCCTTCATGTGGTGACTAAGAAGCAAAATTGCTACCACTTCCTTATAGGATCAACTTTGAAATCCCAAATTATTTTTTCACTGCCCCATACTATTTAGTGAATCGGCTAGGTACATTTGTATGAAAAGGTGATATTTTTTGGTCTGTTTTCGAGGTTCTTGTAATAGAGAAAAATGTTGCAGAGGAACTCACTATCACCTCTTGAAGGCTCCGACATCGGTGACGGGACTCACTGTATAATCTGTGGTAGAACATTGTTACAGGTACGGTACGGAACAGAAACAACGAGGCAGTTTTCTTCATTCTTTAATGCATTTTCTCTAATTTTCTTGACAGCGATGAGCACTTTTGGTGAAATTAGGTACCAGAAATCAGTAAAATATTCATTAAATAACAGTCCAGATTTAAAAAAAACATTTGGTTTCATAAAGGTTTTACTTACATCCAGTAGATCAACTTCACAATAAAAATAGATCTCTTCTATAAAATTTATATAATTTATAAAAGCAGTAGGTAATGTTAGGTAGATAAAACAACAGTAAATAAATGCTTCTGGGGATTAACGCAATAATACTTTCTCTTTTGTAGATAAATTGACAGATAGTCACTCTGCTAAGACCAATTGTATATAAATATCTTACCAGTACAAAGTAACTATTGGTGTTAATCGCCAAACTGAGACCTAGGCTGCGTCATCTACAAGTAAGCTACTGCGTATTGGTTCGTCGTTCATTATCTATATTTTGGCTAAAAAGTCAACATTTTGCAAAACCTTCTTTACAAATTGTCATGACACTATAAGAAATAGTCAACGATGATTCGTGCCAAAGGTTGCGCCGGCGGCGGTCGGCTCGGGACGGGTGGTCTCTCGCTAGGATATGTTACTCATATTACCTAATTTATTCTAACTTAAAATTATTTAAAACTTTGTAAGCGGTTGCGTAAGCTGTCGAGTAGTCGGAGTAGTAAACTAAGGTGGTTATCTTAGAAGAAGACAAGTAAATGATAGACCAAAAGTCGTGTAGTAAGAAGCACGTACGTAGACATGCGCACTACTAAGTATACTACTGTCGCCGAGCCGGCGGCCGGGGGCGCACCGCAGCTGACCGCTGCTCTATCACATAACGTAATTCGTCCGAATTTGTTAACGCTCCGGCCTACTTATTCCTACAAAATGATCGCTATCGACAATAAATTATTTTCACCTACAATTAAAACAAGGTATGAAGTGTGCATCGAGAACCGAGACGAAGTCGCGCGGCGGAATAATTGACTGGACCGCTCCGGGCGGCCGCTTCATTACACTTCGCATAGTCCCGACTTAGTGCTGCCGCTCGATAGTCTACTATCGATAGTTGAGCAAAAAAGAGCATCGATATCGACGCCGAAGGCAACAGCGCTACGCTATCAGCAGGACCGATCGCTGGGCTGTCGATAGCATAGACGATTTTTAAGACCATCTACCGATAGTCTGACTATCGGTAATCGACAACTCTACTTGACATCACAATATTTACAAAGAAACTCTCAAAAGATTCGAAGCGCTACTGATCCTCTACTTAGGAAACCGAGAGAATTTTTTGCGCTAATTATGTCGATTATCGGTAGATATGACTACTTATAATTAAAATGAAGAAAGCAACCGTGTGCTATGAGTCGCGTGAGGCTCATCAGTTGTGCGTCGCGTGCGCGGGAGCGAGGCGTCGCGACTCGCGACTCGGGTAATCTACCTTCAACTTGGCGCTAGTAACGATAAGAGCTCCAACAATTTTGGTAAATAATTTATTTGTGACCGAAAATTCCGTTACTTAGATACACATCTTAAAAGGTGGCCACTGAGAGGCGGTAGTTTAAACTCGATAAAATTATCTTTCTGCATTCCCACGCGGTTGACTGGTATGATGTACTGAAATGTTGTTGTTCACGTTGTCATGCGTACAAAATAAACTCAAGTCACAATTTATTTCCTTTATGAATCATTAGTCATGTTATACAAATATAGCTTAACGGTAGAGCTCTAATAGTCGGTTCACCCATCAAGCCGAGGCAAAATTAACGCCTACCCTCGTCACGACAACTCGCTCCCTACACTTCCCACGATCCATCTCCTAAACGTAGGTATATGTATAAACAACTTCAAATATAATATCTCCAATTCGTGATTACCAGGAACGTTTATACACCCGAACTTTATACATCCGCGATCGGATCCGCATCAACAATAGAGGTCTATTTCATACGCCAACAAAGCATAAAATAGTGATATCTTTACATTTCAGTCTAGTCTATATAATTATTTTCTCTTTTAATGGCAAGGTATCTCTATAAAGATTCAATAGTATCATTCTCAATATATAACAGGTATATCTATACAATCGGAATACGTCGTATTCGATCCCTCACAGCGTCAATGATATAAAATTTAACCTAAATTATAACACAGGAGAATTAAGTATAAGATCACAAAATGAGATTCAGCGGGCGGCGCTGTGCGTGCGCGCCCGGCCTGCAGCGCGTGCCGACCCACCTCCCCACACTCGACTACTGGAATCGATATTTTTATCGACTGCCCGTAATTTGTTGCCTACTATATTTTTAGTTGCTATACTAAACAAACGAAATCTCAAACTTGTGTCAGCTGTATTTGATACCAGTAGTCGAGTATATCGGGATGTGAATCATCGGAGTCGGGATTCGATTCTCTCGCGATTCGATAAGCGACTCGGCACGTCGCTGCCGGCGAAGTCGCAGCTAATACTCTACGCTACAACTAGCGAGGCGGCGCCGCGGGCGCAGGGCTCGCACTAAGCCTAGTATTGCTATCGGTCGGCCGCGGCCTAGGCCGGGTCCGGGAGTGTCGGTCGGCGGGGCCTAGGTCGGGCCTAGGTCACTGCTGTCGGTCGGGCGCGGCGAGGCCTAGCACAGGGTGCGGCGTCAGGGCGCGATGCCGGCGTCCGACTTGTGGAAGGCGGCGCCGCTCGCCGACAGCGCCGACGCCTGCGCCGAGCTGAAGTCGTGCTCGGACTTCGGCCGGGGTAGCGCTGCCGCGGCGACTCCTACAGCGAGGAAACGGATACCTTAGCATCTTTGTCTATGAAAAAACACCATTCAAAGTTACTGACTGCAATGGTTATCAATCGACTATAGGAAAAGAAATTTACATCACCAATAAATATTGCGGTTAATTATCTACTGATGACATGAAAAATAACTATTTTATTAAGGGCAGTATTAAAGAGTTTCAATTGGGTTAATCTCTTAGATTCCTTATATTGCTGGATGAAAGCCTCCATTCTGTTCGATCCTATCAGCAGTGGTAGGCTCCGCCGTAAGGTGCCGCCTGGCAGCCTCACCCTCCCACCGGAGCCCGGCGCCAAGCAGCTTGCTGTGTTCCGTCGGTGAGAGGAAGAACCAGAACCTTCTTGGTGGGTTTGCTTCACCGTCAACTCTGTCTACGCCATGTCTGGCTTAGCCTAGAGTCAAGAGCACACCCATTGCAAATAAAATAACACTTTATTAACCAATCACCTTTGAACACCTTCAGCAGCTATCACTGGATCACCCGTCCACGGAAATATTGGGCGATTCACACTACGTTTGCCCATGACTATATCTACAGCACTAGGTACTTATACAACATCAATATTATTATCAAAAAGTATCATACAGTAATTACCTAATCCCGGCAAGGCGACGCCCGCCATGCGGCAGGAGGCAGCTTGCAGTGGTTGGAGCGCCAGTCCCAGCGACCGCTCGCTCAGTCTCGCCACGCTGTCATCAGATAAGCTGACGTGCTCCGCCTCCGCTGCTAGAGCATTCACCACCGCGTTGATCGTATTCCCCTCAGACGTCGTATCATCTTCTCTATGCGCCACCAAATTCGGATTCTTCCCGATCTTATTCAACCGCTCCGCCGCGACGCTCTCCATCGTCCGTCGCATCAACGGGTACTGGTCCAAAACAGCATTGAAGTGGTCCACGGATAAAGAAAACAGATTGCAGTACGTCTCAGCACGAACTGACGCCACGCGGCGCGCGTTCGTCAGGAGGCAAATCTCGCCGAAGTACGACCCGTCCGACAAACTGGTCGCGACCTCGCCGTTCGCCATTACTATGTCTACGATGCCTTCCTGGATGAAGTACATCTTGTTACCGATGGTGCCTTCTTTTATTATGATATCACCTGCAATCAAAGAAAAAGATGATTAGCTGAAGCCTCTAAGAGAGGACTTCAACGCGATACTAATTGAAACGAGTAACGTAGTGATATAGGTAAATATTATTGCAACAAAAACTCTGTCCCTAGTCACATATAAACAAAACAAAACTGATAGATTTGCAATAGGTCACTATTGCAAACGACGTTTTGCTCTATGCCCCTTTTTCATTATCTCGTCTTGAGATCTTAAAGGCGAAGATAATAAATAAAATCTCACCGGGCTGGAAGACTTCGTAGCGTAGTTTGGTGACGACATCGGACACGAAGTTTGAGTCCGCGTTCGCGAAGAAGGGCACGGACGCGACCAACGACCGGCAGTTGTAGTTGATCACGTCCTCGCGCAGCTTCTCGCTCAGCTCGCCCAGGATCAACTCCTCGTCGAAGAACTTGCCCTGGTACCGGTGCTCGAAATACTCCGTGATCCGTTGCCGCATCTCCCTGGGAAGCTTGCGGTACGCCATGTACTCTTCTACTTGTTTCACCTGGAATTTGAGAGAAAATTCGCTTGAGGATAGCTCTCGAATTAAGTAAAATGCTTAGTGATGAGCTTGATTTAATTATATCTTCTCTATGAAAGACCTTGGGTAAACGGACTAGTCGCGCATAATTTTGACTTCTCAAATAGCCAATCGGTACATTTGGCTCATCACTAATTTTAAGCCACTACACCGACGCACAACCCTACCTAGTGATAAGCAAACTGCAATCGTGCATTTGTTAGGAACAGAAAACGTAACCTACTACGACACACATTACGAGTATGAGACCATATTTTCAGCGGATGATATTGTTAGTGCGGCCCATGAGAAGAAAACTGTTATGAACACCCGTTAATATTTAAGTGAACGTATGAGTTTCAGTGCGGTATGACTAGGAACAATATGGTTTGTTCTCGAATACAACGACGACACACGGACAAACATTTGCTCTGTACTCACGTCTACTCTCTGAAACAGGCAACGTAGAATTTAGTTTGGCGGTTAAAACAAACGGTGGTTGGTTTTGTCAGAGGTACTTTTGTTAATGAATGTGGGGGCATTTTGTAAATGTGCTTTACTTCTTGGTTTTAAAACGGACACGTGTAGTTCTATGTTGTTACCATTTATGAGATCTAGGTACTAGGCCTAGCTAGCGGCATATTGGTCATGAATCCATTTTGCACTATGCACTGATATGATAATGATGATGAGATGAGATTAGGCGGGGGCTTAAGTCAAAAACCATTTATTATTATTTACGAGTACTTCGATTTTCAAATATCAATTAGAGCGCGTATTAGCATATATAATCAGTGGTATTAGAGCGTAAAAGTCGTTATTTTATGTAAATATTTTACAAATTACGAACGAGGTGTTCATAACGGTTAACGTCTTTAGCATTTGCTTTATCGTATTTTAGCACAAGATCATTCGATTGGATGTTGTTATTATAGTAACTAAAAAAAACAGTACTCTTTCTCCATCATTACGTTACAACGTACGGTTTTCTTATACGGAAACATTGTTCTTGAGATTGTACTCAAGTAACTCATCGGTAAACAAAAAATATACGAATCCGGTTTCAATTAACAAACCTGGTGACTGGAAAATCGTTTTTTTATTTGTAAAGACTCACCTTTTCACGGTACTGTCGGCGTGAGGAGTCGAGGGACTGAATTAGGTTGGTCGCGTGCCCGAGGAAGAGCGCATAGCAAGTGGCCCCGGAGATCATGGACAGCATCGTCAGCCACATGTCCGTCAGCGACTGCGGCGGAAACCGGCCGTAGCCGATGCACAGCATATGCGACATCGCCTTGAATAACGCCCACGAGTACTGCTCTAGCCAGAACGCTTCCTGGAAGGGAGCGATGGTAGCGGTTAAGAAGTTGTTTGAGGATTTGAGTTTTACCTTTTGTGAATGAAGGTAGTTTCTTTATGTTCATTCATCGAGCTTAAGCTGATGTGCTTTTGTTATCAGACTACAGTTTTGTCATATATGTAACCTCCTATTGCGTAGGTATTGGTAAATAAAGGCTGGCCAATGACAATGACAAAACAATCTGCTTTTCTAGTATTGTGCGCAAACTACTTAATAGGTAGGTTTGTTAAAGTACCGTACCTGAAGTTCATTTATCGCGACCCACGAGTTGGCTGGGAATCCCTGCAGCATAGGAACAAGGAACTGAAGGCAACCGGACCAGTGGCCGATTAGCAGCATCATGCAGATTAGGTTGAAAATCCGCATAAACACCGACGCCATGTTGAGAAACTGCGAACAGAACGAAGACAGTCAGTGTTGGGCCGCAGCGAAGATTCGCCTCTAAAGGAAGCCGTGCGGACTGCGCGCGACAAGGACGCTCGAGTTCAAGCATCGCGATGATACTCTACCGATGAATTCGTAAAGAATAGTGAGAAATAAAACATGAACGCGTGAAACGAGTCGTCGAGCGAGCATGCGTGACGCGGTGGGTGGCTCGGCGGAGTCGCGCGACCGCGGCCGCCGTACGGTCGCGCGACCGCGCCGATCGCGCTTCGCCCGCGCGGCCGCCGGCGGGACGAGGGTCGGAAACAGAAACGCCAAAGAAAGAGAAAGCGAAGCGAACGCAGACTATGGGACGCCGGGCGGCGCCGCCGGCAGCATGCTAAGCGGGCGAACGAGCACATGCGCGCCGGCTCATGCCGACCCCGGTTACCTTGAAGATCAGATTGCTTTTGGTGTGACCCTTCTTTTTGGCAACTTCGGAGCTGAGGCGTCCCCTCCGTTCCGTGCGCTTTTTTTGAAGATTCTGCAAGATCTAGAAAACAAGCGAGAAACACGAGATAGTAGGAAGAGAGCCAGGCGCGCCCGTAGCGCGGGCGGGATCGGCGGGCATAGGTCTTCGCGGGGTTTGCGGGGCGGGGCGGGGCGCGTGCGGGCACACACAGGATGCACTAACACCGAGACGAGGTCGCGGGCTAAGCCCCTACACGCTACGTAGAGTGCGCTAGAGGACGCGCGGGGCATGCGGCTTGCGGCACCTGGGCGGCGAGGTCGCGCGAGCCCCCGTCGGCGTCGGCCGGCTCGTCGCGCGGCTGGGGGGCGGGGCTCATCTGCACACAACACCCTGCGATGTCGTCACCACCACCCTCCCCGTACTCCACTTCTCACTGAATCTCCGCTTCGTACCCGTCGTCCGATTAGCTAGTCTATGGTTTTTGTTTCTAAGGACTTCGCGGATTAGTTACTTTTATCATATTCCATTCAGATTCTGGAGAAGTTTCTATAGGGTAGGTCCGCTATGATGGTATTGATTGTAATGTCATTAGTGCAAGTTTTGTTTCACTGAGGTGCTCGCTTCTAATGTATTTGTAAAAGTTTGTGGTCCCGGCATATTTCTCGTTTAAATAAATGGGGGATTTGACACTTTCCGATATTTCGGCGTCAGCGCATCAACTCTAGAGGCTTCGAAAAAGCTGCAAATCAATATTAACAGTTTTGCAAATCATATGTCGTATTGGCTTTGAGGGACGGTTCGGGTCGGCGGACGCGGCGTTCGCGGCGCGGGCGCATAGAGAAGAGAGAGAAGTCAGACGTCACGGGTAAGGCGTGCTCAGGCAGAAAGAAGCTTGCAGAGAAGCAGTAGAGAAGTGCAGAGCGGGACGTGGGGCTCACATACAGTGGGGCGGGAACAATGGTATAATACAGGATTACAACACAACTCCACTTAAGTAATCATCAGGGATCACTACTCGCTAGAACAATTTCAAAGTAATTATATCACATCTTGGTATTATCATGTTTTAGTCAATTAATACTAATCTTAAGCTATTTTTTCTATCTTCAAGGTCTCAATTACGGCATCGTTTACGGTATTTTGATTAAATAGGCAAGTTTAGTAGCATATTAGTCATGTCGTGTTAGTAAATGTGGGCGTAATGTATATTAGGGCAGTGTTAGTGGTTAAATAGTTAGTAGCAACCCTGTGTGGGTTAGAAGAGATGATGGCTTACATATACTTCCTCCCATTGGGACACATATCGGACGAGCCTGGAGAGCCGGAGCAGTCGCACCAGGGAGAGCAGCTTGGCTAGTCGAAGTATCCGGAGCGCCCGCCCCGCGTGAAGAATTTGAAAGCTTTCGCTAAAATCCTGCAATCACAAATGCGCACAGTGAACACTAGACCTCGGGCAACCGGCAACTGTAAGCAGAAGATTAGAGCACCGTGTCAAAACGGTTATATTCTTTTTACAGTTGAAGTGTAAGACATGCATACTTGCTGATTCGAAAAATTTATAAGTATCAGCCAAAGAAAAGTGCTGAAGCGTATTTAACATGTTATAATTATGTTTTGATAATTTACATCATCGGAAATGTTATTATGTGGGACTTTGTATTTTACGGTTTGTTTTAACAGTATGTAACGATCTATTGGCTTAGGCCTAAAATATCTGTTTTCATAAAATTTACAATTCTCAAAAAGTCTACGTACTCATCATGTTTGCATACCTATTTTGTCAGCTTTATCGAAATGTCTTCAATATAAAATGTGTGCAGTCTTAAAAGGTCTTCTATTCATAATGTTTACATTTCTATAATTTCAGTATGTGCGTTAGAGATGGGCGATTTTTCGAAAAAAAATTATCGAATGAATCGACAATCGACCATTCGAACTATCGAATGTCGATTTAGTAATTCGAAAATAATAATAATCGAATAACAATCGACAATCTATACTTGGCCCTTCGATGCATATGATCGAATTGCCGCGACTGTGCGCACAGGACAGGCAGCAAACGAATGATTAATCGACGCGACGAATGACCATTCATTCATTAGTTAGTACCTACGGCCTGCGCACAGCGCGCTCCGGTACCTATTGCTCGCCGCCGCATAATCTATGGACAATCGAATGACTGCGGTTGCTTATCGAATACATTTGATTACAGAGACCATTCGATTAATTTAGTGATAATCGCCCATCGCTAATGTGCGTAATATAAGCATTACCATAATGTTAGCTTTTTTTAAATGGGCTAACGTCTTACTATCATTTATTTAGGCTTCGCCGTCGTTGCAGACATTTTGAAAGTAAGGAAATCTGAAAGGTGAACATTAAACAAAAACTGTCATTCTTGGAGACAGACAATTTTAAATAGTTGTTATTTTGAAAAATTGACATTATGCAAAAGACCTGGTCACATTCTGAATAGCAGACATTTTGCGAAAAATTCATTTTAGAAAACGGATATTCAGGCCTGAGCCGTTCTATTATATCAAGCTTCGTTGGTATTGTTGTCTAAAGGATGTACTCCATTATTTTAAAAATATGTCTGTTAGTGTAATCTGACTAATCTGTTAAAAATAAATAAAATGTAAGTAAGTATAAAAAACAATTTGGTCGTGTTGTACAAGGTTAAAAAGATATACTGGGTACGTGTTATTTAAGTAGGTATTAAATTGCATTTATAGATAGACATACTCAAAAAGTTTATTGTCTGTTAATAGAGAAGCATTTTAATAGTCCATGCTTATAATTGATTAAGAAGAAAGATATTTAGCATTTGAAGACGACGTGCAAAGAACCAATCAAAGGAGTATAGATACAGAGGAATATTTTACTTAGAAATTAATTGGCAACAACAGGTGCCGTTAGAGATAACTAAAGAGCTTCGGTGCACAAAATCCAAAAGTGCTTATCAAAAGTTAAGAACATTAGGAAGAAGAAGGTATTGATACCCCATACGATCATAACTTTAATATCAACTTATGTTCTGAGGAAATCATATGGGTTACCGGAAATCGTTAACGTGCAAAAGTATAAGATTTGTGTTGTAAATCATAAGAGAAATTGAAA
Source organism: Pyrausta nigrata (assembly GCA_949316185.1). Lineage (NCBI taxonomy): Eukaryota > Metazoa > Arthropoda > Insecta > Lepidoptera > Crambidae > Pyrausta > Pyrausta nigrata. Next base: position 8,926,205 of record OX438951.1, read on the forward strand.
ATCTTCTGGTGAAGAATGAATCTAGTGTGCAATAATCAAACCTTTACGACATGTTCTCTTAAACCCCTAAAATACGACATAAACCGAACACGATGACGTAGGTTCTCGTGGCAGTTGGGTAAGAATTCACAATGAGAAACCAAAATATATACGAAAACAACAATGAAAAACAAATTGCCTATTAAAATAACACCCAAGCTGAAACAGAATCAATAACATAAAAGATAGGTTTAAACTAGTAATAAGAACAACACGGCCAAATTGCAACGTACGTTTACCTGATTGAAGATCAAAAATATATAATCTAGTGGTATACTAGAGATGAGGTCAAGGAAGAACCATGTCCTCAAATAGTGTTTCGCTATTAACTTGGGATCTAATATCACTTGTTCTGCATTATCTTGCTGCATAATTCCTGGAAAAAGAGAGAAAATACCTATTAAAAGATCTGCTACATACACTCATAAATGAACAAAAATACGATTTCTGTAATGAATAAATCCTATTTATTTACGTAGATTCTTATAGAATGGCAATATTTAGAGTTCCTAAATATCAAATACTAAACGAAGCCATAAGTTTACGTACCTGTTCTAAAATTAACAACGATATCTATAAGGAATATGGTGTCAGAGAGACAGTTGAAGGCAATCCATCGTGTGCTGAGGTCGTCGTTGAAGAAGGAGATGGCAACTGGCAGGATGATGAGGTTCGCCACCAGCAGCAGAAGCATGCATAAGTCCCAGTAGAATCTGTAGAAAAAGAGAAACATATGGTTAAAGACATAGACAAAGACAAGTGTGGAAGCTGATGTTTTGGACAAATTAAGATAAAACGGTCCTGAATAATTTCGGGCCCCTGTATAGTCCACGGGAGCTTGACCTTAAACAAATCGAAGACAGTTAGGTCGCTACCTCTGGTGGAACTTCGAATTAACTAAGTTTGTAACAAAATACGTCAATTTTATTCAACTACATAGTAAGTCTCAAGTTGGACGGTTATGAAGGTATAAGGTTCTCTTGCTCCGTAATTTTCAACAGTTACGTATTAAACTCATATAAGCTGTATGTTGTCGAAACTGACGCGGTGCCGCCACGAACTTGAGTTATTTGTCATAAAATATGTAAAGTTCTCTCAAAGTTTTCCGAGTACTCGCCGTCGACGACCCAACTTTATCGTTCACATGACCCTATTACTCATAGTTATATAAAGATTGAGTATTCTTTTAAGAAAAGAAAAGACATTTACTTAAGCTTGCCAAGTTCAGTGTTCTGTTGCAGATTGAAAATGCAAATTATATCATAATGGACTTTTTCTGTCTTCAAAGTAGTATCAAAGGAAATTTTACAAACGATACCGTCCTATTGGAATAAAATTAAGATATTATCTACAGTAATACATACGCTAGGTAAACATGAAGATATAACGTACATAAGAAAACGTGATTGATTGTGACTATTTTAATATACCGTGTGAATTTGCAACACCAGTCCAGACCAGATATTCAGAATTGTATTCTTCCCATTACTATTTACTGTTAGTCACCGTGATACAATCAATCGGATAGCCGACAATGCCGACAGTTTATAGGCTGGTCTATTCTGATCTGTGACAGTAAATGGTCGGAAAGCATAAATCCACCATCACAAAGCAAGCGCAGTGCGGGCGCGTCTGATGTAGCCTTAAACGCTAGTTTAGCGGAAAATGGCTAGTTAATTCGATTGGACAGGTAAGTAATGGAGTGGCTAGTGGGTGGACAACCGACTGACAACTGTCATAAAGTCGCCACAAGCATCCAGTAGATGTACGCGCATCGTCAGGTCTTTAGTTCTATCCAACAGTATTGTGGTGATGGGATTTTTGAAGCTAGTTGAAAGTAGGCAGGTCGCTTGTTATGTATAATTTAATATAATATATTAATAATAATATAATTCATTGTATTGTCTGCCGCCACTTTTCTTCTGGTGTTGCCAAACCGGGGTGGACGATGTTGGCGATAGATACCTATTAAATCCTTTTTTATAAATCTTTGTACTTTATCTATGACTTTTATTTTGATACTTTTAATTGTTTTTAGTTGTTAGTTTTGAAGACATAATAAAAACAGTAAAAAGTGATTTTCTGGTTATTTATAGATTTCGAATACTTTGTGTTGCATTTCTAATACATTGCTTTTCAAATCATATAGCTTGAGCAAATTATTTGTCAAATGAATTTAATCTAGCGTCACTCGATTAGGTACCTAATTTTGTTAGTTTTTTTTCAAGTTACTTGGGAATATACACGATGTCGTATAAAACCTAACATGTATTTATGTGTCATAAAAATTCGACACGGACAATTAAGCAACAGTCGTAAATCTATGGCGCAACGCTACTGCTCAAAAGCATGCATGTCACAATTACCTAATAGAGTGGCGATTTCATTCGCAATTGCTCGTGAAATGATCTCATGCCGTTTAATCTCAACAATGTTGAAGGGATACCAACTACAAAAACTTCATCTCAGGCAAAGTTCATAACTTTACAAAAAATATAATAATAAGTAATTACTAGTGTTACTAATAACGCTTGCCGAATTGTCTGTGTCCTATCTCGGGGAAAGCGTGAGAATAAGGAGACATATCAGGTCCCCTTTGGGCTCATTATTTATATTCTGACATTCATAAGTAGGAATTTCTACCCTTAATTGAATAAATAATAATACATTAATTTGAGTAAAATACAAAATATTATATTTTTTTAATAAAATTTAAAATAAGTTTTATATTTTAAAATGATAGAAAGTAGAAACTTTAATTAAATTTTCTATTGCTAAAGCACTATTGCTTTGAAAATTTAATTATAGTTTCTACTCTTTACTACTTCTTTTGTTACTACTTTTTGTAACGGCTTTATTACCAAGACAACCTGAATACTACTCGTACCGTTTTGCGTACAAAAGTAATTTACAAATACAATGCAATTTACGATGGGAGTACCTAAGACATTGTGAATCATTGAGTATACGCAGACGACGAGCAACAATCTACCTTGTATACAATTTAGAATTTGAATTGTTTTAATTTCTGCAATAATATAAACATTTTTGGACTACCAAGAACAATTGTAAGTATTCCCAATAAAAGGGAGAAACCAACCCAGCAAAGATGTTAGTAGGTACCCTGCGTGGCCGCGTTACTTTGTGGAGCATCATGCTTATATTGGGCCGTGTGAATAATTCAGCGGTACAAACTACAGTCCGCGATGACGGTGCATCCTTATTTATCCGGTATATTAGAACTGTGGAGGGATGAGCGTTGTCTATGATGGTAAATAATTCATTCCGAGATGATGTCTTGGTAATTTATCATAAAAGCACGAATTGACTCACCGATAAAGCATTGGACATGTTTATTGTTCATTCATATCTATAGCTATTGTTGTTACTGAGACGAGCATTTGCTGTAGACAGATAGGTTTAAAATATTCAGACTCAGTCCCAAACATGGACCATAAGAATGTCGGTTTATAGGTAGATAAACTTTTATATCCATCCAGATAAGATCGGAAAAAGAAAATGTACTCGTATATTCCGAGCACCACCACATATAATATAAACACCATTCCGCTACAGCGGGGTGTATAGTTGAAAATTGTTTTATAAAAGTCAAGCAGTGGGTTTAGATTTAACATTTAATTTAAACCACATAATGTTGGTGCAGGCCTTCATATTTTAAACTAAGAGTGAGAGCTAACGTGTAAACTGTAGTAATATAACAGCATTTTCATATTACCAGCAGGAAAAGTATCTCGAGTCTCTCTAGTTTATCAAAAAGCTTTATTGGATATTCATAAAAGTTTGTAAAAGACAAGAAGAGTGATTTATTAGTTCTAAAGAAAGAGAAACAAAGTTTGATCTACATTTGCGAACACTATCAGGGTAATCAGTCAATCAGTCATCGAAGTTATGAAAAACAAGTTCAACATTTTATTAATGGCTTAAGTTTTATACAGAACACTTTTAAGTTTAGATGATTATTAGCCCCAATTTTCCTATCTAGAGGAAAGATATTGTGTGGATCACCCAAATTATGTGTGTGAGCCCGACTGTATCCTCGGCAAATTGCAACACTGCCTTCTTTTTCTTAGCGAACGAAGGCATTTTACAATGGTATTTCGCGAAGTCTCGTAACAGGTTTATTCCGCCGTAGCCGCAATGTGGCTCCGACATAAAGAGGTAAATTACGAGTAATTTCCCACAATAAGCCAGAAAAATCTCCACAATAAGTCGACTGTCGGGGGAGCGATGTAGCTGCCGCCGCGGAATGCCCGGCTTTCGGTTTAGTGATAGCCACGCTTTTGGGAATTCATTATTTATTACGCCTAAAAAACTTTTATAATATGATAATGTCAACTTTTGTTATATAAGATATGGTAGTAAGTTTATGCAATCGTAAATAAGTATCATAAGAATTATTAGAGGCCCCGTAAAAGTGTTGAGCATTTTTGTTATCAAGGCAACGGTAGATAACAACGAATCATTTATCTATGTAAATTAATAGAATGTAATGCTGGTAGGTATATTCGTAGATAGTTATATTCGAACTTCATTTACAGGCAAATTCGTTTATTAACTTTTTTTTAAAGCTTCAGGGTTTTTAATGTAACATTTTTTTAATTTCCCATCTCCCGTTCGGCCCGTTTAAATAAATTGAGGTTGATACACAGGCTGCTTAATGGAGTTAGCAGGTGGTGTTTCGAGTGTGAGGGAGAATGTAAGCAGGGTGATTAGATCAATATACTATAGGTATGCATCAGATTCCACCTCATTTTCCTGCGTCTGCATAAGTCAGCCAGCCAGTAATAAAACTTAAAAGTTGCCTTCTAATTGTAAGATAGTAGGTAATAGTTTTAATTTGGGATTTTAAACTTTAAGTTTGTGGATACTAATTAATTTTACGTTATTGATTAAAATATACTGAAACTATGACAAATAAACCTAAAATTCCACCACTTGTATCCCGAACTAATACCGATGTTTGTTTACGTAGCAAGCTCGATTCCATTCCGAAAACCAATACTGGCGTAGTGTTACCTCTCCAGAATCTTATAAGGCGAAGCGAGCAAATATCTATATCCACGACCAATGTTACACTTATTTGGCGAATACTACATAATATAATTGAACTTACTTACAAACTCTGTTTTAGATAATCACTTTACAGTAACACAGGATGGGTATTTAGATGTTCTTTGTAATATTCTAAATTGTTAAAATGTATGAACATGGACTTGATTGGAGACCATTTGATCAAAAGCGAAGAGTAGAGCGTCCACCGGCAAGATGGACAGACGACCTAATAAAGGTCGCGGGCACGCACTGGATGCAGGTCGCTTGTCACAGATCACTTTGAAAATCTATGAGGAAGGCCTATGTACAGTGGACGTCCTGCGGCAGGCGGCTGATAAGGATGATGATGATGTATGAACATGCATTACTATGCATGATCTTAGGTAGAACGTGGGACAAACTTTATATTAAAAAAAAATGTTATGACATATTACGACTCCCATTACAATCAACATGAAATTTAAATAATTCATCAGGGAGTCGTTGCGCAAACATTCGCATCGCAAAGGTGTAGCATTTGTTCAAATTACGCATATAAAAGTTGAGGATGCGGCTATAAAAATTTTCTATTAATATTATATGAGCGACTCAACGGCGGCGAGGAGTGTTCGATGGACCGCAGTTATACGAATGCTCGTCGTTTATACAATTTTGGTCTGCCCATTTGGAATTTCATTGATATTGCGCGCTGAATTAGTCATTTTGTTATGGCAATCGACTTGGTAAACTCAACACTAGTGAAGTGATTACTTGATGATTTGTTAAAAATCGATATCGATCGAGAAGATTGGGTAAAATCATTTAATGGTGGTTTCTAATAAAAGTTATCGTAATTACTCAGAAACTTTTTTTTAATCTAAGTAGGTAATTGTAATTTATTAATGTTGTCCAATAATAGACATCGTGCCGTGTTAGCACTTATTAAAAACGCTGATGGATATAATATGTATGAATATTGTAGAGAAGTTTTAGAACTAGAACCTTATTACTTGAAAGAAAAGAAAGCATACGAAAAAGCGAGTTCCAATATTAGATTTAAAGTTTACCATACTGCAAGAAAAACAGAAAGCAAATGGGCAGTAGGTATCTGGATTGTTAGATTTGCTACGTGGCCAATTGCCAATTCGAATGACGAGTTGTTTGGCGCATCCACTCTGCGGTTAAACTTTGAGATGCAAAAATATTATTTCAGAAACCGGGGTTCAATAAAGAAAATTGACGGGAAATATACAAGAGATTTTTTATCGTTTGTCAAGTTGATTGTAAAGATTTTTATTTATTTTGAAATCGCGGCGATATTATTGTCAGACTTCGACTAAGACAAGTATCGCTAAAATGGTTCTAAATAGTCTATGCTAGCTATTCTATAAAGCTTTGCAATCATCTTTCAAACATCCTATATTTTGTTTAGGTATTAAAAGGTACAATGTCAATGTAGTAAAATGGTCATTACTTAGGTATATGATTTTGTACAAAAACGGATTACCTCTATGAAAACGATACGCCATAAAACGAACCACCAAAAGTTATTACTTTCACAGTTTTACTACATAGGTAGTCCGTGTAATGTCTACGGAGGAATGTGTTATGACCGGCACACAATAAGTAGTTGCCATCATTAGCCATTAAATAGTTGACCACTGGAAAGTTAATTAACGAAATATCTTATTGAAAAATCCATCCTTTTATAGGTACTATCAAGAGGATTGATAAATATAAAGGATTTCAATATTACGCAAGATTTTTGTGACAATTCGAATATTATGGCGACAAGAATTTCAAAGCAAGAGGGCGCTTCCCTACAAAAAAGGTTTCTTCCTCGTCCAATGGCCCCTGACTGCTCTGGTAATCAGAAAAACTAAATATTAATAATGTCCTCCTAGCCGAATTTCACTACAGCGGCCTATCTCAACAGAGATTAGCCGACTGCGCGGGGGATATCATAGTAAACTTAATTTCAACACTTCTTTTTCGGCAAAAACAACGTTATTTGAAAACTTTGTATCTATTTTCATAGTAGTTTGATTCACCCGCTCTGGGTGATCCTGTTTAGGCCCTTTTTGGTCTGAACTGTTGAATTTGAGTAACCAGCATATTAAAATACTTTTAGTTTTTCTGATTATCAGAGCAGTCAAGGACGATGAATGTATTTTCTAATAGTTCACGGATCAAATAGCACTTCTCAGAACTGTGATTTCCATTCACATAGGCAAGCTGAAGCTTAGTAGTTAATTAAATGCAAAAACCGCGTCGTGCCATTAAACTTTTATTCTCTACACACTAGTTTTGCCATATAGGTCGTTATTGCTTCCGTGCAGGACTCCCGTACCAAACAAATGAAATTTCTACCTATACTAAAGTGCGATAGCAATGAAACTTTTCCATTAAGTAGCTAGAATAACTGCCACTTGTGGCATTTGATTTAAAAGATGTTAAAATGGTTTATGCGGATGGCCATTATTTTAACACATGACTAAGTATCGTTAAATTAAGTTTAATTTGGCTTCTCTGAACGGCTTTGGAGTTAGCAACATAATCCTCTAGAAATGTATGTATGTGTTTTGTGTATTATTATTAAGTAGGTATGTGTATTATGTGTATGATTATGTATCAATCAATATTGTACTATTTTATTTATGTATGTAAGTAGTGTGTGTCTATTATTGTTTTTTTTCGATTTGCATTGGTTCTCTTAGTACCAACATATTCCTAATATATAATATTTTGCACCGACTCTATTTTCTATATTTTGATCTATGGTCGATTATTAGGAAATGCTTTTATCATTAAGTCCGCTATTTATACAATGTAATCCAAAGTTTTTTTTCAGTATTTATTTGGCTAAAATAAATTACTTAAGTGATTTTAAGCCGCCATTCGTATTCACTATTCAGTTAGTATGACTAACAGAGCAAATTCTGTTATGGATAAAGAGCATCGCGCCATCAAAATGTAATGAAGTGTTATTTTTAATGCAGTTAGGTAGAAATTGCCCTGTCACACGCGACTGTCAGCTAAATTGGTTTAATTAACCTTAATTTTATGCAGTTAGTATTGTGCATTCAAATGCAATCACACGCGGCGTAATGGAAAAGATTGAATTTTCAATTTTCATTGGAACTGTGCTGTCAGTTTTCTCGTAATGGTATCGCGGCATTTACGTGCTACGTGTGCTGGATCGAAAAGTAGGCTGTTCATAGTAATATTATGTGGAGCGTGAATATTTTTATTTTATAATATAAGTAGCTTTTCTTGCGCGTCCATTCCATTTATTATTTCTTGGTCTAAATAAAACTAAAATACAATATTATTAAGTAGTATTACCTAACAAATTAGGAAGGCCCCTAACTACATACCTATACCTATGCATAAACATGTATTTCTATTTTGGTTATAAGTATTGCTAGATAGTACGATTCTGTAGTATAAACCCACACGCATAATCAAATTCTCCTACAAATGTAATCGGTAAAATGCATAATAGATTGGCATCTGTGACGTGCTCGCTCATGCTATTAGTACGCAGGTATGCACGCGACGTGTCGCACTTGAAAATTGCCTATTTTATGGTAGCTCATCCACCGTAATAAGGTCGTTCCGGGCCTTATGACCCTCGTTAAAGTCGTGGATTTTTTTACTCGGATATCCGGCATCTAGCAAGCTATTTAGGATGCCGTTAAACAGAATACTCATCGGAATGAGAAACATCAACGAACTGATGGTTGAGAGCACCATGATTGTTGGAAACGCAGGAACATCTACATCAAACGAACATATGCAAGACATAGATTAAACATTTTAATAAAAATCAAAAACTGTGAAATATGGCGCAATTAAACATTAGATGTATGACTCTATAAATTATTATTACAAAAAAGTTGCATTTATTACTCGTCTGATTCCTTAGCATTGACCTTGAAGGAGTATCACTACTTATAAAACATTAACCTAACTAATGACCAAAAGTGTAGTCAATGGAACAATTGTGGTAGGATCACCGACATTCAGACTGGTGGCCACCTCAGTGATGGTGTGTTCCGGAGTGGGTACTTATCACATGAGTATGGTCGTAACAGTAAGCTCCCACTCGGCCGTTGATAATGCCTTAATGGCCATTGGTGATTGGATTTTTATGATTCATTCATTGTCTTTCATGTTTTTGTGTGTACACAGTGCCCGAAAAGGTTCCTGCTAAAAATCAGTATCGCGACATGCTTCGTGCTGTCACGATTTATGCTGAGCATGGACCTTTTTGGCACATACTTGAACTTTAATGTACATAAGCATCCAAATGGTTTCCGTGCCAAATAAATGCATTTCATATCATTGTTTAACATCTAAGGCATCATTTACTGGATGTTAAACTATTTCTACGTCTAACGTAAATACTACGTCTTTTTCATCTTAAATGAGATCATTAAACAATACATCGTTGGTGTTATACGCCGCTTTAGGTGTGTCTGATTTCAAGACATTACTTTTGTAGGTACGTGCAGTGTTTTTTTTAAATATAGTTGTCTCTATGACATGATCCTATCTTTAAAGAGATCCGAATTTGTAGCTCTACCTCCAGCTTGCAGCATACATCAGACTCAAAAATCGATGACGGTGATCGTCTATGATTATTCTAATAATAATCTAGTGTTGTTCTAGTGTATGTTATGTAACTTTCACAGTTGCAAAATCTAAACGCTAACCAGTGACCTCAAACAGATGAACACAAATGGACGTCACACTAACATCATTTACACGCTAACGGCGATAAAATTATCGTCGATCCGCAATTATCCACATATCCGGGTCATATTAGGCTCAGACAGGCGTGTCCATATATGTACGCGGTGACCCGGGCGAAATTCCGATCATTGATATTAGTGACGTAAATACAATAAAATAAACTTGTATTTTTTGTACATAATCGTTTTTCAGAATAGATCGGATTATATTATTTAATAATAATAATCTTATTACTGAAAATCGTCTATTCTTGTAAAAATATTAGTATATAAAAATACCGGAAGTAGTTCATCCCTGCTCGCAACATCTTGAATGTACAAAATAATTCATATGCGTTGGACGATAAGGAATTCATGCACCAAATTATCATAGTATTTTAGAACAATTAATTGTTGACATAAATGCACATCTTTGGTCGGTAAAATCAAAGCCTTAGAGAAAAGTTGAGTATTAAAGGTCATTAAAAATGACAAAATCTGGTTGAAGAGACTCATTAGTTGAGCATCTATTAAAAATACCTACTGGATTTTCTGTGCGCATCACTAATTTGTACTGGATTACGCAGGTTTCATCCGGTTTGCCTGCATAATTATAATCTGTATTGATGAAGCCGTGATGATGGTAAAATAATTAATTTATGCCCGCGCCCAACAACACTCGAACGCTTGAAATATATTATTCGTTAATTATAACAGTAGGTAACTCAACCAGAGAAAGCAAGGGCTTTTGATAAGAGTTGCCTGTTGATTTAATGATGTGATTTTCATTCAAAATTATTGTTGCATAAATATCAAGTATTCAAGTCTAATTATACACCCAGAGTTTTTGTAAGTATAGCGGGGTCAACAGGCCGCCTTCTGGGCAAGTAAGATTTAGCCCGTGTTCTTGCCGACACGAAAGAAGAAGAAGAACAGCTATTTTTATGCATCAATTTATTAAAGTAAAGAGGTAGGTAGAGTAGTATTGAAATAACGCAAAACCCCTTAGCGGCCGATACTTATGTTCAAATACAACAACTTTGTCTATTGGACCAGCATCGAAATCGCAAAAAATAATTTTGCTTCCCCATACATCAGTTTGTATGGAGAAGTTTTTTTTTGAGATTTCAATGTTGATCCTGTACTAAAAGTTGTTGTATTTGGACAGCAGAGTATGCCTGTAAGAGGTTTTGCGTTATTTAAATAACACCTTGTATATTACGTGAACATAAAGAACTGATAGTTGCTAATTACTTTCAACTACATAATATAAATCAAATTTTTAGTACATAATACGTAAGTAATGAATTAATATATTTTATTTACTAAGAGTTGCATTATATCTTACTGTTACTTCAAGATATTCAATAATCGTACTAACAGATACCGCAGATCACAATAGAACGGATAAGCACAGGTACCTCGGGTATGCGGTTCAAGTGTTAACACATATCCAGAGCCTATTTGCCAAAGGCTAGATGATCAGTGTTACCCTGACTGAGCTAACAAGGCGTTAAACAACAAAGGAAATTGAGCAAATAGGTACTAAATAGAAAAATCCGTCTGTCAACACCTAGGTATTATTTTAGAGTTTGCTCAATTTCGAAAAAAGGAATATGGAAACAGAGCTGTCAAAAAAAAAAGTGAAGTGAAAATAACAATTTCAGCATTTTTTTTATATATTTGACTTGTAAAAAATTTAATACATTCGGTTTATAAATTTGTGGTGTTGGATTGAGGAACCAGAATAAAAATTTGTTTGATGATTAGTGAAAGTTGATGAATCTTGAGATAAGAAATGGAATACATAATTAGTAAACATTGCAGTGATTCTGCTATCACTGCAATTTTTACTTAGGTTGAAACTCTTTTTATTTTATACTTAGTTTAAGCGTACGATATTACGTTTTCCGTTTATCGTATATCACGGTGGACATTTTTATCACCCAGCAAATAGTATGTTACTTGGAAACTGATGTTTCCAGTTGTTAATGGTTAACGTTTATGATAATGACAATATAATGAAGAGCCCACCTGCTCTAATGCACCATTTGTGCAGCCTCGCGTTTATGATTTGTTCGAGGTTCAAGTCGCGGTATGTTGATCGGTTTTAAACAGCTTTTCCATGTCCATCTGTTTGATTGAGACTTCCTAGACAAATGTTGGACAGTAGGAGAGGTGAAGGGACCATAAAATATCTGAGAGATTCAGATTATTAACTTGAGTCAGGAACGCATGCGATAATGGCATACTTAATTGACAAATAATAATGTCCTCCGAGCCTAGTTTCCCCTACTGAGACATTAACTGAGATTAGCACACACACATTCTCTGTTCCTCGGAATCGAAAAGTACGTAGGCCGTTGGTCCTGCGCCTGATCTCTCCGCCTAAAGGTACAAAAAGTGCGGACCTATAACGATTAAAATAGTATGAGACAACAATACGGCAAAAACACGAGATAAGGTGATCTCTTCAGGCCATTATAAATGCAGAATCAGACTGCATAATCCTATTAAACATCTGAAAGTTCTCGCATAAACGTAGCTAATGGATATCGACTAATCGGATTAGAACATCGAATAAGCTGAAATCGATAACAGTTTCGGCGCCTACGTCATTTACCTGCCCATGTAGGTCTCCGATACGGGAGGTTGTATGACAAGTTACTTGTTCTGGTATTATTTAAATATGAAATGCTCTATGCTTGCATGATCCCTTGGATTTAACATATTGTTTGTTTTGTCTTGTAGAACTACTTATTTAGTTAGAATGGTCCTTAGACAATTATAAATTGTCTAAGGACTGGACTATCATAACATTAAAACATTTAATTTATTCTCATTACTTAGTTGTAGGATAGTACTAGTAGGCGATTTACCTACTTGCATTTTCATGATTAACAAAGATCTACTCCAATGACTAGATAATGGTAAACTTTCAGATAATGCCACGTGAAATCCCGTGCTTTCATTCATAACTAAGCGCAATAAAGGTTTTATTATTTACAAAACAATCCGTTGTGTCGTCATAAAAACCTAATTTGCAATGTTCGTCCCTCACATTTAGGGTGCGAATGTCAAGGTTATGTTGGTGACCTTTGAAAACTGAATTATGTGGGACGACACAGTACAATAATACACAGAAAATCAAATGACTCTTAAAATATACATACTATGTTATCAAAATATAATAACAAAATCACGCGAGATCACAGTATTACGGCTAGAATTAGTTATGAATAGTAATATTCTCAATTTATACAGGTAACATTGAAGTTTTCATCGAGACAGGGTTTATATTTAGCCAAGATTTATACTGCGCTATAGTATGCTGTTCTATTTTAGTTTAAAATACAATTGTGCGGAACTTCTGCCGACTATCATAAATTCAACTTTCGATTGTTCTAAGAAATTCTTTCGAATCAGTTTACGTGAAAATGTTTAGGATTTCTCAAAGCTGAATGTCAGCAATTTCAGCATTGTTTATAGGCAGGAAAATACGGTTTTGATATTTCCTTTGTTCTATGAAATTTTGAATTTGCATCACGTCAATTACAATGGGAAAATGTCGTTTACTTTTAAAGTTGTTTATTCGGAAATATTAACCGTATTTGTTAGAGCTTTCAGAATATTGCTTGCTGTATATTTTAAAAAGCAATAAGGGTGAGTTCGTTTAGTAGGAAAAATCTTATGAAAAAAACTAGTACTATAATATTTTTAAATAAGGAAATATGTTCTGTAGCAGAAGTAAGTTGGGTCTTAGGTACTACATGTCAGTACTACTAAACCTAAGTAAGCAGTAGTAGGTAACTAGTAAGTGTTGTAGTAGTCTTTTCTTTATCTTAAACAACTGTTATCTGTCAAGTGCTATAAGTGGTTTAATTATTTTTTAGACTGTACTTTTATCATCCATATGTAAACCCTGGATTTCATAAAATAAACAAATAGTATTAGCTTTTAAAGTTTAACACGACTTTGTATACAACCAACACACATTGAGTTTATAAACTTAATCTTTCTGTTCTATAATTACGAGCCGGTGTCTAGTATTACAAGTTCAGGGCTTAGGGCGTTATCCTTCGGGGCACAGAGCATCCCGGTTTTGCATAAAAGTACAATACACTGCGTGACATTTCATGCCTGCTGTATAATTCTATTGTGACTGGCTTAACCCTTGTATGTTCTTGTAGTATGAATGCAAATTACTGTAAGCTTCTTAGCTAAGCTCCTTTATTAAGGTACCTACAACATCCTATACACACATTTTTAAACCCATGATCATTTAGCTATTTGGTTAGAAATTAAGAATGACGTATTGACCGTTTTTTGAAAATTTAACCTTTAAGGAAGTGAGAAGAGGGTTGGATGTTTGTATGGAAAATTCAACATTTGCGCGGACGAAGTCGCGGGCATCGGCTAGTCACCCAATAATTTAACAGAGCTCACTGAATGTATTATGCTTCGTAAGGATAAGTAAGAAAGAAGTACCGACATGCTGCTTTGTGGCTAAGTACATAAATATCTACAAAGTAGTGAGCTGAAGTTGTGTCAGTATAGAGACTATTTAAATACCTTAGAGGTACCTTACAGCTTAGTGTTTATTTACTTATTGTGTTTTAGTTTCAGGAATGCCTTTGTTAGTGTCTAGCTTAAAAGTTCTTGTCAGCTGAAGAAACATCTTTCTGCTGGCTATCCTGTATTTAGGTATTTTAAGGCGCGCGCTCACTCCCGTATCATTTATTCTACCCTCACTGTTTTATTCAGCCACTTGTATCCTTCCATTGTCCTTGGATCAAGTATACTGTGTGGGCGTGAACATGTATTGAAAAATGCAGGAAGGAAATCCTGGTACAATGTATTAGAACAAAGTGTGAAAATATCTCATTATTAGATATAGTAACTATCTATTAGATATATTAATAAGTAACTGTATTAGGTATTACAAAAAAAGTAAATTACAATTTTTTTTCCTGCCGAATTGAGCTAGTTATTTAGAAGAAAAATAAGCTTTTCTTTAGAAAATAACTACCTACATACTTAGATCACGCATGCGTTATCTTCTTAGTTTCAATTAGAATTTTGTTATAAGCTGAACCGCTATACTTGTCTTTGATGCCTAGTTGTCTACTAAATTAAGTTACGTTACAAATATAAAATGACTTGGTACTTAAAATATTATCTGCAAAGAGCTTGCGCATTCAGCATTGTTCACCCGCACGACCTAGTAAGTACACCACTCAAGTCTTAAGCTCAAACGATTGTCCGAAGGTAACATTTCAAAGCCTAACTCGAGACTTCCAAAGCCTAACTCGAGACTTCCAAAGCCTAAATCAAGACTTCCAAAGCTGAAGTCGGTCGTCGAGAGTAGTAGGTTCGAGTGCGCGTTGGTTTTAGCGCGTCTTCAGTGCCCTCGAGGCTCTCGATGAGTCTCGGTCTCCTTGCAAAATGATCAAAGGAGCGGACGGCAGTTCTACAAATCGAACGCATCACACAATCGAGATGGAAAAGGAACATTCGAAACAATTGAAAAGCGCTGGTGGAGCCAATTTCTCTGTGGGCTTATTCTTCAATCGGCAAGTTGTTAAAATAAAATTAGGCCATGTGGTTGACATCAAAATCTTTACAAACTACACAGTGGCAGCACATCAGACTCATTTTCCCAGCAAAATAGGGGTGATTACAAGCATAAGTTGCCGCAGTATTTACCTTGACGTGGTGTTGTCGTTACCCAAAAGGAACGAGTAGTACCTATATCGGGTCAGAGCGAATACAAAGAACGTTTATAATAACCTATTGTAGTTACATAATTTCATAATATTAACAATGCCTACAAAGTTCATTCCTTTTTTCAATTCTTAGGTATTTTGATAAGTAGATCTTATTATCAAAATACCTAAGATAAAAGGCATTGAAACATTTGTTTCAAAAATATTACTAAACCGTCCAGTGCTTTTCTGAAAGCTGATATCGAATGAAATCCGAGTAAAACGTACGTAACGTACGTAAGTAGAAATGACGGCCACCTGAAAGCAATACTAGGAAAAAGTTTAACATGAAAGTATCCCCCAGCGGCTCAGACGATCGGGGACTCGGAAACTACTTTTATTAAACCACTATCCAACTTTTGATTCAATTTATAAACAAATATTTTTTGCCAGGGAAACCTTTGGTCAAGTTTTAATTTTTTTTCTGTTCTTGTACGAGGACGTGGATTTTAAAATTGAACGACCCGTGTTTTTTTATGAGTGGCTGATTGATCTCAATCGACGAAATCTTATTTTAACATTATATGGATGGATACTCAAATCCACCATATTCAATTGAGTTTTTTCTCTCCCAAATAAGGCAAAAAAAAATTGCAGCTGTGTATTTTTATCGAAGTAAGAATAAACATGTAACCAAGCCAATTACACCTTTGTATTAATGTGTATTAATATATGAAGAGGTGCAAAACAAATCCGAAGAGTAGCGCGTAACTACATGGGCGACACTAACCAAAGTTACCGATGACACCGAAAAACATTTCTTTGTTATCCGTATTGGTGAAATTTAAAGCTCCTCCTCGTCGACAGGGTTTGAGGGGCTCAAGAGGTGCCGAGGCCCCTCGAGTTAGGGGCCCGGCCACATGAAACGTGTTCGAAGCGCCTTTACAAGCCCCCCCCCCCCCCCGCCCCACTCCCTATTTCTAGACCTTTGTTCAGACGAGGCCAATTTTCATTTGAGTGTGACACAGATCTAAATGAACTGATAACTTTAAAAATGGCCCTTAACTGACAAGAGCTTTATGTAATTAAAAATATTTTAAGTGTGAATATTTGATACCTATTTTTATGGTTAATACATAGTCAGGTAAAATGCAATGTGCCACTTCATAAACATACCAAACTGTTGCTTTTTGGCTAAATTGTTTTTGTGCAAGCCCACGATTGCTGTAAATATTTTAGATGTGGCGATAATTTGTCACGTTTGTCACACGATTCGTGACTGTCACATTAGCGACTAACTAATGTGGAGATGGATCAGGTTCCATGGACAGTTCCTCAGAAGTATGATCCGTGTCAAGGTACTGTGATATTTATACTTCGAGACGCGACTTGTTGAAATAACCATTTTGTCAGAGTGCATTCGGTCACGTCCCTCTGCATAAGTTTAGATTTTTTTGCATGTCACGTGTCTGGATTACATGGCTCGTCGAACACGATTCATGACATCACGACAGGAATATTAAATAGTCTAGGTAATATTCCGATGGATTCAATCACTACGTTCATCTTTGATGGACTAGTGTGCATTGGGCATACTAACAAGGTACTGGGAAAAGCCGAAATATCTTTGAGTTTTATGGTTTCTTTGTCAATACCACAAATCATTCCGTACAAACTGATTGTATTTGAAGCTTCTATCAAGAAGCTGTCATAGGTACTACCTACAATTTTTCTTTAAAACTCAAACTTGTATCTATGGAACTTGGAAATATCTTTGTGATTTCACAATTACAATAAGTAGTCAGAATCGTGTTCATCTTTCTATCGGTTATTTTCATGCACGAGAAAAACATTTTTGAAAGCGCGGTTGTTCAACCAGCGGCCTGGAAGCACTTACTTAGTAAGTCTTAACAAAAGAAGAAATAGTGCAATTGCCATCTACACTATACACAAACTGTAGACGGCTCTAAAGACGATAAGTAAGAGAAATGGCTGAGCAAACAAACACGCGACTCCCCCGCGTAGGTTGCCGGGAGGTAAGTTACACAAGGTACCTACCTATTTACACAGTTTTAAGTAGTTTTATTTACATCAAACAAACTAAGGCTTTTTCTGTACTGCTCTTTTTACTTCAGCCGCTTCAGGTTTATTTAAGACTGACTATAAAGGTAACGTTTTCTAAATAACAGAAAAAATATTGAAGGAACTGACTGATCGGCGCCTTCATGACACTTCATTTTCTTTCAGTGCAGACTTCCTTAGTGTATGACGTCATCGCAGGGGTGAAGAAAGGGTCAAACATAATATATTATTGTATTCTCGCCGAATGGATCTTCAGAACAATGGTCTGATGATGATTTCTTATTATTCAAGGTGAAGTACATACACTCTAGTTTCACTAATTTTAGTGTGCGGTGATCGGTACTAGGCCCATAGTTCAGTCCAAAATGTCAAAATATGTATGCCAAAGTTACGTGATGTTTTGATGGCTTATGTCAGTTTCATACATTTTGTTAGCGATATTGAACTTCGCTTGTGAATAAATTGCCACAAGGGCCCAGGCTCTCATTCGCGGTGGAAAAAGAAATTGCTAACGTAGGCATGCTCTACAAGTATTTATGCTTGTAGTTAGTATCAAATACTTGTTGTGTTGACGTAAACACTACTGTTAGAAGAACTTAGGAAAGTTGCACACTGATTGTTTATCTTCGTTTAGGTACTTATCTATGTAGGAAAAACCAGAATTTAAAATTGTACAAGTGTAAATAATGACCCCGCAATAGCGGCCTCCATGTCACATATCTCTTGGCACAGTTGCCAGGATCATTTTTGAAGATAAAAATTAGAATTTCATTTTTCAGAACCTTCTTCCGACACAATTCAGCAGTTCCTAAATTCTGCAAACGAGATAAATCTACCAAACGACGTAGTGAATGATAAAATTTAAGTGTATTCAAAAAACGATTTGCTATATTAGTTGGTATAAAATGCTGAGGAAACATTTTAATGTTTGGCTGGATGCACGGGGTCAGTCGTTAATACGAGTGCTCCTGAGAGCCGGTCTAGGCTCTCGTTTTGGGCTTGCCGAAGTAAAACCCAAAGGGGTCTGCTGGACTCTCACCCCTGGCTAGTTTTATCCGGCCAGAGTGGAATCGCGAGACAGTGATGCTCGAAGGGTGGATGAGGTTGCGTAGGTGGCGAGTGGGCACGTGATCCTGGACCCTCAGGGAGAGATCACGTGATCGTAATTTAAAGTCACAAGTTTAAAGCCACCTGTCCACCCTTAGCCGCCCTTACCCTAACCCTTAGTCCGGTCTGTACGATCTACGCCCACGACGTCAGAAGGGGCCCATTTAGTTGCTGGCGAGTCAGCGCCTGCCAATTTATTCAGCACAAGGCTATGATCTACGCAGATGGCTCGTAGTGTCTCCCTCCATGGTCCCAATTACCTGGTCCATCTTGCACCCAAATCTATAACCCAGACTTATTTCCATCCATATCCTGCAATAGTCCTACACGAGCCGGTGATTGTCCTTGGGTGTATTTTTACAGTACACACGGGGGCATGTCAGACTACCCCACTTTCACCTTGAGTCCGCCTCTATTTCCTGCGTGATAAAAATTGTTTTCGAATTTCAAATAGGTAACCTGACGTGCTGCCAATGTACATAGGTACAGGTATAATTGCCGGTTGGTATAGCAAAGCTTTTAGATTAATGTTGTCAAATGGTCTCTACCTGTTGGCTTTGGCCCCATGTACGCTTTCCAAAGGACCGGGAGCCCATGGTCCCGAGATAGGAAAAGACACAAAATAATAGTATTAATGGGCCATACTCCACCACGCGGGCTCAGTGCGGATTGGTGGAGGGGTGTCGGTAAGGCAAGTGACAAACCTTACTGTCAAATGTTATCAAGCCGCCCTAAGGCCTCTGACTAGGTTATTGTTTATTTTATAATTCGATTCGGTATCATAGTCCATTTTGTCCTAAAAATTGGAGGACGTGTTGTTTGTTGATAATATTTTAGTTGCGTGTAAAGTTTTATTAATACAAGATTGTGTTCATGACAAAGGCAACAAAGGGTACTTAGCTCTAAGGGGTAGCTAAAATATGAGGCTTTCGTAAAATAAATCCAGTATGCAAGCTTTTTGGCTTATACATTAAAACACAATAGAAAGCTATATTTTGTTGCAAATACCCATTAAAATGGTGTTATTTGAACGAAAAATGCTGAGTTCACGAAGTTATAATAAATTATTTAGAAAGAGCGATCCAATGTAGGTTCTAAGTTAGCAACATAATGTATAGGTTTGAATAGCTTCTTTAAGTATTTTTGGTCTGGAATTACAACAGTAGGTACCTAACTGATATTTGTGCAATTTACTTACGTTATATTTTACTAACCGTGTTTTGTCATAATAATAAATTACTTACATAATAAAATTAGAGGTTAACCGCGTCTTTACCCTTGCAAATGAAGGATTTTCCATTTGAACTTCCAAGCGCATCCCACCCTTGAAAATATTTTTATATAGCGACAAAAAGCCTATGTTCTTCCCAGGGTCTCAAACCTTTATACCTTTCATCTAAATCGGTTTAGCGGTTTAAGAGTGACGCGGTAACAGACAGACAGATTAAGATGACATTGTCACTTGTAGAATATAAGTACTAACACAACTAGAGATAAGTTTACTAACAATTTATGGGTTGTCCGATAATAAACAGTTTTATTTTTATGTTATTTATTTAGAGTTTCGCATATAACATAAGTATGGATCTCTTATAAAACGGTACATTATTCAGTAATCATAATGAGTACTTAAAACACGACTACATTTTTAGAAACAACATTTTTATATTTGATCTTCTAGAGGTGAGGCACCGCTTTATCCTTGGAAGTGATTATGCAACTTATAGCACATTAGTGGTTCCCCGCGACTTCGCCCGCAAGAGTTGGATTTTCCATATAAACTTTCATACCCCATTTCACCGCCTTAATGTTTTTATATCGCGACTAAATGTAGCCTATGTCCTTTCCAGGGTCTCGAACTGTCTCCATACCAAATTTCATCTCAATCGTTAAAAAAATAAAAAAATAAAAGACAGACAGACACACTTTTACATTTATAATATTAGTATGGATATTGAGAGCTTAATTGATAAAGGAAACGTTTAGCACACGAGACGTTTTTCTTAGAAAACTAACAGTCGGATAATATTGACGCTTGTGGCGCAGTGGCGGCAGCGCTTTGGTAGTGATACCAAAAGTTAAGCAACCCACGGCGCGGTCGTGATTGGATGGGTGACCATTCAGACCATTAAAGTGACGACCATGACAAGCATCTCCGTGCTTCGGTTGGCACGTTAAGCAGTTGGTCCCGGCTAATATCTGTTGGTATTAGTCGTTAAGCCTAGTCAGAGGCCCTAGGGCGGCTTGATAACATCTGACAGTAAGGTTTGTCACTTGCCTTACAGACACCCCTCCACCAATCTGCACTGAGCCCGCGTGGTGGAGTATGGCCTCCTCAAGGTTGAGGTGAGGCCTTTTCCCAGCAGGATCTAATAGGCTGACTTTACTTACTTTACTCTGTGTTATATAAGTATATCAATATTATTAAGTTCTTTGAATGGAGTTATAACCTAACATGTAAAACTGTTTTGAAGTAAGGATAGGTATGATAGCTTAAAATAGTGATGGTAGAAACACCTAAGAGAGACCGCTATGCATGCTATATATAACCATTTTTATACCTAACGAAAAGCTTTCATGCATCTTAAACGCTGTAATGCTAAAATGGAAACTCACGTTGATCGAGTTATGTTTTTTTTTTATAAAAAAGGTAAAATTATTTCCAATTCTAAATGTATTACCATATGACAACGTCATGTCGTAAGCACGTCGGTAACATGATGTAAGTATCGGTTCCGCATTTGAATTCGCAGCGTTATTCGGAAAATAACGTGTTTCATCGACATTCCTCATAGCTACGTGTGCCGGCGGTAGCTACTCGTTTAATTTATATTCTGTGGCGGGTACCAGCGCTGGGTGGTACCAGACTTCACGAATGTCTTCATTGCTAAGCACTAAGCTAGGTAAAGACGTAAAATTACTGAGGTATACAACGCTATTTTTGAAAATAGGACGTCGAGCCGAATTAGGGCGGCCTTAAAGTGTTACTCGTATTCTGTGCATGGTGTAAAATAGAATCTCCTTAATAAAAATATGTTTCATTAAATAACCTATCTTCCCGGTAACTTTTGAATTCCGAGTAGCTTGTGAGTAGGTATCATTGTACCTACTTACATCCTAATTGGTTCCATTTACAGTCTGAACTATAAGTTCTTAGGACACGATGAGCCACTTGTTGCAAGTGCATTATTAACTAATTGTGGTTAACACTTTTTATGAACGTATAACACTAACGTCATTTAGTTCAGAAAATAGCTCTAGTCAACAGCCATTTAATAGTAGATTATTCATCAAGGAGCTAAAGTGATGCTTTACGTCACGGGCGTCATCTTGAATCTCGAGCGTAGCGATAAGGATTTGAGAGTTAACAGCAGTTTAGCGTTTACTCCCGAGCATAGCGAGGAAGTTAAAAGTAGAATCCTGAGTGCAGCGAAAGATTTAAGCTCGCTCAAGACGAAGACATCTTTATCCCCGAGGAGAATACTCTACTTTTCTCACTTCCTACGAGGCAATAAAAAGAGTGGAATCTTATTAATCCATCAAAGTATGTAAACAACAGTTAAATTATCAGTTTTCATATCTGTTACATCTCGCTGATAAACACTTACATCAAAAGAATCATCTACCAATATCGATAAAATACGAATAAGAAAATGAATCGATTTTTTGCATTTCCAAATGTTGAAGCTGATGGCAGCAGCTGATTATGCTTTCAAGATCAGAATTGCGAATTTGTTACCTAAAGTGGTTCTAAACTACAGCAGTATTATTACATTAGTCAAAGGTCATGTGATAAATGGAACGATAACCAAAAATAACGAGGAAACAAATTTCCGGCTAAATTAAAGCGCTGTAAAAATTAATCTGATTATATTGATAATGAAATATTACCCACCATTTGCATACAGCGAAGCTTTTTGTATATTATAACTAAGCGTGTTTGTGCAAACAACACTGTCGCTCATATAATCCGCTTACATTTATCACCGTCTCAATGAGCACTTGGTGATGTGTGGCTACATTTGTCATGACGTTTTGTCAATAATACAGCTATTATTCATGGGATCTACAAATCTACTATTTACTTTAAATTATTGTTTTTTAAGTGATAAGCATTCACTTTGCAATCTAAATATATAATTATTCCCGCCTCTGGTGGTCATTTTTTCAAGTGCAATAATATATTTACTATTTACTTTCCCTTCATACGTTTTAGACTTAAGACTATTAAGAGATTGTCATGCTCTTTTCGGCGAAAGCCTTTATAACTTTAGTCTCCTTCGTCTCTTCTCACTTCTCTGTTTGAATTCCGTAGGTAAGGCTTTATTTACACTCTTGAATTTTATTAAGTATTTCTTTATTGACGTAAATAAAAAGCAACACAATATGACACAATAAAGTTTAAAAACGTTACAAAAGCTGGAGATCAAAATGAAATTTCAATGAACACATTCACAAGGTTTAACTTTACTTTAACTTAGTTTATGAATTTTTTTTCAAAATGTTAGGTCAGTTCGTAGGGCACGTACTCGTGTTTATTAAAGACTAGTGGTTCCCCGCGACTTCGCCCGCATGAGTTGGATTTCCCATATAAAATTTCATCCCCTATTTCACCCCCTTAATATTTTTATATCGCGACAAAATGTAGCTTATGTCCTTTCCAGGGCCTCGAGCTGTCTCCATACCAAATTTCATCTAAATCGGTTCAGTGGTTTAAGCGTCAAGAGGTAACAGACAGACAGACAGAAACACTTTCGCATTTATAATATTAGTATGGATATATGTTTATTTTATTACATACACATTAAGGTTATGTATTGGTTGGTACCTAAACTAGGCCTTGCCTGTATTTTCAGTACCACACTGTTATATAGGTACCTACATATAATTCGCAGTGCGGACTTTCGACAGTTGCTTGTGTGACCGGGAAAATTTATTGTTACATGCGGGACTGTACCTTTCCTAACTTAAGCTGGTACCTTTTGTTTCCTGAACGTATTGTTATATGGAGGCAAAGAAAAACCACGGGCCTTTGTAGAAATTAACGTTGCACTGGGCGCGTTTGTTCACTGCACTGGTACAATTTATTTGTGTTTTTTAAACGTGGCAAGCATTGTTATATTTTAAGCAGGTTTGTTATGGTTATTTTTCCAACGTTTTGGTAAAATAGTGGTTTCAATCTCTTTCTAGGTAAGTAGGTAACTACAATGAACGTCAGGAAATAAGGTAGACGACTTTTTTAAGTTTTAATAATTTAAGCAATGTCTTTGTTAGTTTTTGCGTACTATACAGGCGAATGCTCTCCCAATTTAGCTACCCGCTCTGCGCTTTATAGACTGTCATAAGCTGTCCAGGCGTAATCGCTTCACTCTGTTCAGGATGCCTAGCCTAGTTTTTAGTTTAAGCTTTGTGCTTTGCCATTGCTATAGACCTGCAGCTGTATTTGAATTAGCATACCTATATGTACAGTCAAAGTCGCAAAGTTAAACGTCTGGCGAGCAAACAAGCCGGCCTGAATGGGCGACGAAAACTTAATCTATCGCGCCGCGAGTTGTTATTAGAAAGCGTCTACGGACGCAGATTGCAGTGTCAATATTTAACTGGCTGACGAGAGCGCTGCCAGGGTTGCCTGTATTCGCTGTGTGCGCGATGACAGCGCCCCTAGTGGCCATAAATATTTTTTACTTTAGATCTGTGTAGGTAATTATGGCAACTGGATTTGATAACGATTTGCATATTGTTTTTCAGTTTTAAATGAAAATATGTTAAAACTTTGTGCATATTATTGTGTTTGAGTGATTTTGACAGGAATATTTAGAAGGTAGCTGGGACTCGCCTCTGTATAAGAATTTTTGCCTCAAATAAAAAGTTCAATTTATATAGTGTGTTGAGATTTTAGGTGCGTATTGTAAAAGTAAAATATATTTAGTAATGTCAGGTTAAGTTGCTTACTTTATTATCTTCACAGCAACTATCCATTTATTTCTTAGCTCCAGTGTATATTTTGATGTTGGAAATGAATAAAACTTACACGGACTACTTTTTCCATTGTTTCTACACTTTATTTATAACTAACACATACTGTGACCCATATCGCTAATTATAGCATTTTTACCTAAAA
The DNA here is from genome assembly GCA_949316185.1 of Pyrausta nigrata. NCBI lineage: Eukaryota > Metazoa > Arthropoda > Insecta > Lepidoptera > Crambidae > Pyrausta > Pyrausta nigrata. Next base: position 8,951,047 of record OX438951.1, read on the forward strand.
ATACATAATAACGTTTGCATGGAATTCTATGAAAGTATAGCAATTTACACATGAAAATACAGAGTTAATATACATTTCTGCCACATCGCGCGATTTGACGGTCCTCACCACCCACTTTGCACATAGCGAATACTTACAAAACACATTTTTGTTGCAAATGAAATGGTATACTTTTTGTTTTTAATTTATTGTAATATATTTAAGGTTTTTGACGAATCCGATAAAACATACACAACTGATTTTGTGCTGCATTTTATTCGACGATTATTGCGTACCTGGCTATTAAAAACCTTTTACCATAATCTTCTAATGAAATCATTTTAAATATAACACTGTATTACTTGACTTTTTATCTTACAAAGAGAAATCGCCCCAGAATTGTTTAAAACAAAAAAAATCCTCGTGATGTTGTTTCCCAAATAATGTCAATATGGGTGCGAAATTTTGTAGACAACCCTAGAAGCGCACGTAAGGTCGCAAGTGCTCCTTTTTGGCTTAACTTGAACTTCAAACGGGGACAGAGTATGCAGATATATTATTTTGCAGGTCATGCATAACTGAGTGACATACAGCTTCAAGTAACGGGTACAGTTCGGTGCAGTACGCTAGTCGAGATAGAGAAAAGGGGAGAGTCAGTAAACGTAAATTGACGGCTTATTTGATACAATATAAGATACAAAATAAGTCAAATAATGTTATAAAAAATCAATACGTATTCATCATTTTTTAAACAGTCGTTTTACTAAATTTTTGACGGGATATTTGACACAGTTCCCATAAAAATATGTCAAATAATATGATAATGGCTGCTTAAAAATTAAACATCATTGATTAGTGAACTCAATTCTAATCTTTCAAATGGTATTTATGAAATTCAAGGGAGGGCTTGCTTGCTTGGAACACTCAGTGCGCGAGCCCGACTTGCACCAGTCGGCGTCACCAATGTGCTCAAAACTGTGGCCACCCATCCAATAAAAACCTTCACTTGGGTCATCACTACCAAAGCGCTACGGCTACTACGCTCCAAACATTTTTTTAAGTTTTTGTAAGTAGTAGTATAATAATTAGATGCTCGCAAGCTTCAAACCCAATCTCTTTCTCGCATCTCTAAGACGCGCTCCATAAGACAAAGTGGGTAGATTGGCCAGATACCTGCAGTGTACTGGACGTATTTAATTAAAACTTTCCCAGTCGTTCCCATTAAGGGAGAGTAGACGGATGATATGCTTGTGTGAGCGTCCCGAACATTTATTACTAGTACTGTGTTACTACTGTATTGGAATTTATGTTCATATTCGCTGGTAATTGGCGCGACTGAGTTCGAGGACCTGGTTATACTTAAGGTTTTAAAGCCGTGAACCAGAAACAATGGGTTAAAGTTTATGCAAGAATTCCAGAGCGCCCATTATGAGGAGAAAATTGGCCAGGTAAAAGGCTCATGTAGCATGATTATAAACGTACCTACGTATTTTTATTTCGCAATAAAAACAGGGGAAAATTAAAGGATATAGAGACGAAATGAACAAAGGAGGTATCAAAATATAAGACATTGTACAAGTTTCAATACCTAAATGTTAGTCACATAAAACTAAATAGGCTAGAACCATAGATAATAAGGCCAGGTAGGGCAAAGTGGTAGAATCAATTTCGGGACGTGTATAAGTGCCCCTTTAAAATTAAAATTTAATTTATATAGATCTACTATATAAATTGAATTTAAATTTTATTGGAAATATTAATACAACACAAAACAAATGACATAATTTATGTCTTAACACACGCATAGCGATTAAGCTCAAAAGCGCTCTGAGTGTGCAGATAAATTTTTAATATACGTTCTTCGCAAATACGCTAAAAGTCTGTCGAGATTTCGCAACAAACGGTACATAATGTGTAAGTGTTCTATCTACATTATGTACGTACAATACACAGGTAACAGCCGTGTTCACTCGGCAAAAGTCGATACTTGCTTATGCAATATTGAATGTATGGAAGTAGGGTAACCTTCCTGAAAAAATCCTTATTTGACTTGGTGGAAACAGGAAAATTATATTTTATCTTATTTGTAAGAAAAAAAAGCTTATAGGTTTGATCAAAACAGTCACTGACCAAATCTGAATTCCATTAATATGTTATGTATTTGGATAACTTCGAACAACTAAGAAAATAGAGAGTATTTCATAATGAAGTGTAAATGTAACAAAAAAAAAAAAGAATTATAACTAAGTTTAAGTAAGAGCGTTACTAACTCTTGATTAGGTCGTTGAACCGTGAGTGTTTCAGAATTCAAGCCCAAATGCATAATAGAGGCGGCCTAAGTTGCCATTTGTTCACATAATGCCTGCTTAGCAGGGGCACATACAGCGCACACGAAGCAGACCCCACTGGCAATTAGATACCACAAACCATCCTTGCCTAATTCAAACGCACGGTAGCTTTTAAATTTTCAGTTTTTTTTACTAAGTGTTATGACAAGAAATAATTTAATTAGGAAAATCACAAAAAATACATTAGATGCCAACATATGTTTAGTAAGGCTATTCTGGTATTGATAGCTGCTAGGTGAAACTACTAGGAAACTTAGATACTGAAAATAGATTTTTAGCAAAACTGTGAGCGTATGGATTGTACATAAAAATCGCATCGTGTCACAGACGCATCGATTTGGTCTTTGAAGCTATTTAGACATCTGCAGCAATGTGATAATGAGTAGCGCCTCCTTTCAAAATGGATTTATCATCTGTGCAATTCACTCGTCGTCAGCACTGGGTCTAATTCCCGTAAGCACTTTCTAAGACTAATTTAGGTTCATCTGTTTCTTTCTCTTGTGAAAAAAAAACGAAAAGAGTCTTAACTATAATAATATGGAAACGTCAAATTCAGTGATGCGATTTCATACGTTTTGTACATGTTTTCGCGTCTCGTCTCGTCAAATATTAGTAGTGTGTGATTCATATTCCTACTAAATGGACATGGAATCTGTAATTTCGTTAGCAACTAACAGCTATTTAGTTTAACGTTTCAAATCCATCGTAGTCTGTTTACTTTCGTCTCTTTAGCCGAAAAAGCGACAGAATGAACTCAAAAATAGTTACAGAAAGTGTTGTCGAGAATTAAGCCCACTGATAAATCGTCCCAACATAATTGATACGGACAAAAACAAAGGAGCTTTTCTTTCACTTCCAAAATGAATGAATGGGCGTTTGGGATGATACGGTCGAGTATTGGCATTTGATTGTCTTTTTGCGATATTCATTTATTTTGATTACTATTCTACTAATTGCGATGTGTTATAATCTTTTTGCGCGGTTCATCTGTTTAATTGATTCATAAGGCACAATAAAAATACATATTTAATTGTTTTTGTGCAACACGTCGTCATAATTACAATAGGCCATTAAGTTTAAATTCTAAATTGTTCTGAGTAAATACTATTTTAATTTATTATGTAGTGTAAGTATGAATCGCTGTAGCGCAATTTCTCATGGACTTGCGCTGAGTTTTAATTAATACTACTACTATATATTATAATATTTCTATTATTATTTATTTTTATTTATTTACTTGTTTTTAATTAATTTTAGTCTTTTAGTTACTTGTAACCCTTACTAACATTAGCGAAAGATTATTGTTACAAACATTATGGACTTTGTCTGAAATAAATATATCGCACTTTTGGGAACAAAGGGTCACTTCTGCAACTTTTTGCAAAAACGACTTAAATATGCAGAAAAAACCGCGATATTTGACTTTACACACATAGTAAAAATGGCGATAATCGCATAAAAAACTTCGGTTTGAGGGCGATTGAGACGTTACATTATTTTGCGGGATTGGTCCGTTCGCTTGAAATATAACGTCACAACCGGTCAATAGTGTTTTGAAAGCTAAAGTATGACCTTTCGCTTTAGTAACAGAGCGGCACTACGCTAAGTTAAGACTTATTTGTTTAAATTTGTCTTGAAATATTAACGTTACTTCTAAATAAAAATCACATAAGTTACCAAATTTTGATATTTGTCTGCTGTAAACATAACGTCACTTCTGTTTCAAAGTAACAGTGAAGCATTAGTGATTTGTAACAAAAAGACACTTTTGGGACCCTCCCTTAGTTTATGGCTTGTTTTTCAAAATCGTCATTTTGAATGTTTTTTTTTCAATAGTGACTAGTATCTCTCAAGAATTTATCAATGTAAAAATGTGAGAATCGTGTCATTACTCTATAAAAGTATTGAGTTATTTAGGAATACGTCATAAAAAAAAATGATTTGCTCCTCCTGAAAAGTTGGGAAACATGCAGAAGTGACCCTTTGTTCCCAAAGGTGCGATATATATTGAATTGAATTAGGCATGGAAATGATTGCTACTTTTAATTCATTTTCATTTCATGAAATGATGATTTTTTTTCATATGAAATCACATGTGAAATTTCATTGGCAATGATTTTTTTTCGCAGTGTCATAATGTAACACTTTTTGCTATTTGCTACTTATAATGAAATATGAATTATTGTGAACGGTTGCTAATTTGCTACTAAAATGAAATTTCATATTAAGGTTGTCATGAAAAATCATGGCAAACGAATCTAAACTTTATGTTCATAAGTTGAAAGTTCTTGAAATGCCCACCCAGTATCGATCGTCACCTGTGATCGCATGACTAGTGTATTTGTCTTTTTCTAACACGCACCTAGGGCAAATCATTCCTACTCGCTCGCTTGCGACTCGCTCTGCTCCAAGCAGTCATCAATGAATGAAATGAAATGAGCATGATCTATGATTTCGCAGAGTGCGATTTGTAGCAGTCTATATGAAAAAAAATAGCAGGTGTGAACAATGAAATTCATTTCATATGATTTTTCATCTGCTATTCATGAAATCTTCCATGCCTAAATTGAATATACCGGATGCATATAAATTGTATAAGTATGCAAAATGAAAACTAATAGCCACGAGACCGGTGTATTTATTTTGCGGTATATCGGTAAACATTTTTACCGATATACCGCAGGATAAATAAAAGGATATAGTACAAGATAACCATGCCAAAGATGTATAAGATTGTCCGTAGTTTAAAGTTAGTGTGTTTGTAATACTGTTAAGCATCATTCAATTGTAGCGGTAGTACATACTACTTTATAAGACATACATATGTCTTTCATCAAATTAACTATTCAAACTATTTCGTTCTGTGTATATTGATACCAGTGAAATCCAGTATACAAATCGATATCGCTATCCAGACACGTTAATCAAAGTACTGTATGGTTTCATTGTAAATTCACGTGAATTTGTAGCAAAGTTCGGTTTCAGTTAACACGTTCAATATTGGCAAACTGCTGATCAACTAATTAAAAATAAGCCATAATTAACTTTATACTCAGCTCAGCGCTAATACTATAACCCTGTTTTCCATTAGCGATATTCGCTTTAGAGAAAATGAATTTTCAGGTCGAACAGTTTAAATTTAACAGTCAGTTCCTACACCCAATGGTGTAGGAACTGACTGTTAAATTATTAGCTTACGCACTGCGAAACAAAGTGAAGTGAAGCGTACGGCCTGGGCCACCGCGGCAGGCTTTGATAAATACCTGCTAATCTTAATCGAACCAAGTCATTATGTACAAGGATTGTAATTTTACGCGTACATTTTTAAGGTTTAAGTGACGTTCATGATAAGCATTTCCGTGCTTCGGGGACATGTTAAGCAGTTGGTCCCGGCTTATATCTGTTGATATAAGTCGTTAAGCCTAGTCAGAGGCCCTAGGGCGGCTGATAACATCTGGCAGTAAGGTGGTCACTTGCCTTACAGACACCCCTTCACCAATCCGCACTGAGCCCGCTTGGTGGAGTATGGCTTGTACCTCCTCATAGTTAAGGTGAGGCCTTAGCCCAGCAGCGGGATCTGTATAGCTTAACTTTACTTTTACATTTTTAGGGAAGAGCAAACGGCACTCTGTATGAACGAATACACCGAAAACGTTAGCTTGACTTGTTTATTTGTGCGAGTTGACATCGCATGAAATAGTCACGTTCAAACAAAAAGACGTAGTTATGCTAGTATAAAAGTGCACTCGCAATTGCAATTGATCTGCATTTTGCCTTGAACACAAGCTGCCTTAAATCCATATTGTCACAACGGAGTTATGTTTATAAAACATTTCACGCCGATATGGGCGGTGTAGGAAACAATATCGATAAGTTTCTTCGTTTCCTAGTAGTGGTGCAGCGCTTTGATTTGTAGTTTGTTGAAACTCGATCTTGGCTTTGTTCCGCGCATAGATAAACGTTTGACATTTGACCAGCACTCGGAGAATCTGAGATAATGACTCAGATGCAGTCGCATTATAATTCTGCTCGAGTATGCTTGTATGTAATGAAAATGAGGGCAGCTGCGTAACGAACATTCTTAATGCAATTACTTAAGGAACTCACTGTACGTTAAAAGAAAAATAAAACATCACTCGAAAACCAGAACACAATGAGGTCTCCTGCTCAAATATTGTAAGATCGAATCATGAATATTGGATAGCTCAATAATAATAATAATCACTAAGTTTTATAATTATACTAAGCATTAAGTTTACCCTTTGTTAGACAAACACAGTCATGTAAGTACTTCTAACACTATGCCATGTAGCAAAGTCAATTCTCTTTGTACATCTGTGACGGTGACATGAATGAATACGAAATCCTGGCGAATAGTCAACGCATAGGGCTATCACATCTTTTTCGAATTTAGGCTGCTAAAAAATGCAAATAAAAAGTAAAAGAGCAAAACAAGCAATAGGGTTAGTCAAAAAAATACAGTCTAGCATATACGGTAGTAATTGTAAATTGGTCTAGTAACTATTGAATTTGATACTGCATAATCCAAGGGCTAAAAACCGGAAAATCATGGCATTGGTAGCCCTATTAGGTGTTGGGAAATTGGTGTGTAAAATTCTTACTTAGAGTTTTGCATAAGGAATTGGAATCTCTTTAGGAATGTAAAATACAAGTTAGTTCATTAACATCTTAAAAAGCGTTGTGCAAGTTGGAGATGTAAATAAATGGAGTAGAACATACTTTTACTAGTAAACATTCTTCTTCTTTTCTTGTTAGCTATGCGAAGATCTTCAACTTGAATCCTGATTTCAAAACAAGTTTTCAGGATGGAAGTCTAATATATGAACCATTAAAAGAGCACACTAAGACTTTTCGGCAAAATTATAAATAAAAGAAACCTAGGAATTTGTTGAAATAAACTACATTGCTGATGTTTGTGAAAACCAATGAGTTCATCGATAGTACTAGATACTAATGAAGTTGACCTACCGTTTTCCTTGATTTCCTAACAAGTTTTTCTTAAACACACGCCTTACGCCCTTTGATAAGGAACTCGACTGTTATCGGTTCGAACTAGATTCAGCAGTTGCGATCAATTGGGCCTAATGCCGTAAATGTATTTGTGGAACCTTGACACTGTAACAAATAATTGTTATCTTTTAAACCAGGAATTCCTAAAGTGTTCTTAAACCCCAAGGGTTATATTTGTTTCCAAGCGATCGACATAAATGAAATGATAAAGAGCGCAGTGCCTAGCAGGGTTGCCTCTCATGCGGGAGGGACCGGTTCGATCCCATGTGCCGCCATGTACCAATGACTTTTTCTGAGTTATGTACACTAGTTGTTTTACTAACTGATACGCTTACGGTAAGGGAAAACATCGTGAGGAAACCTGCACATTCAGGCGACTGCATGTGTAACCACGATCGAAACTGGTCAGGTTCCTCTGGTAATAGGGTCACGGAGGTCAGATGGCAGTCGCTCCACTGTAATTACCTGATCTACCAAATTCTGGATCATAGTTCACGGACCCTGGGCCCTCTTTTACGAATGCACCACCGGGATAACGCTAGGATAATGATGATGGTATGGGCGTCTGAGGTGCCACTGCATTTTAGAAAAGGGGCTCTCGCCCAAAATAGATTGGGAATCCCTGTTTTAAACTCTTATTTTTGAGAACTTGTGTTTGAATGACGTCGACAACCCTGTTTATCGATACGGAACCGCCCGTTATCGGTTTGAGCTAGACTCAGCAGGTTTAGCCAATGGGGTCTAATGACGTTGTATTTACGGACCCTTGACACTGCGGCAGAGATTTGCTAATCAGCGCCGATAGCTGGTTGTATCTCCTTTTAAAGAAGTTTCTTCCTGATTGGTGATGGCTGGGATGATGCGAGACAAGCTATAGTTTTCCTTGTTTATTACAACTACTTGGAAATACCTACTTCACTACATTTAATAATATATGTTATCTATAAGCATTTTGAGGGTTTTTTAAAAGCTTGCTTGCTTTACTTTTTTTTATATCCTTAACTACAAGCCTTTTTTCAACAATATATGAAATTGGTGGAAAGATAAGGAATTTTTAATTAAGACTTAAGACTGAGAGTCCGATTTGTAATTAAAAGTTAATTTGGCGCTAAAATTTCAGATGTTCTTTCAGCTTCAGGCGAAAAAACAGTGTCTCTGTACAACTTGATTAGAGGAAAAGTTCCTCAACATAAAAGGGAAAAGGCCGAAAGATGTTTGTTACCGTTTTTGTCCTGACTAACTAATAAGTCAGAGTGTCCATTTGGCAAAAAATCTTGCTGGTCGATTTCATCAATTTGATCTATGGCACGCGAGTGCGTCTGCTGCCTTCCCTAATATAACAGAAGCAGGCACAGAAAACTAAACAAGTATAAGTAAATATAATTTATAAAATTAAAATGTTATCATACAGTGCATGTGCTATGCTTATACCTAAATAAATTTTGGAATAATAAGACAACATAGGAAAAATTAAAATTAAAATATTCTTCCCAATATATATTTACTATTTTATTTTGATATACAGGGTGTCCCATTAATGAAGGATAATCCTTTAGGTACAAATTAGTTACATGATGCTCTACTATATGCCAAAAATGTTTTTAAGCATAAAGTTAGTATAGATTTTTGTGTTTGGAATATTCAAGAGTATTGAAATAGAAACACACCTTTAAAAACTCGTTAATTGTAGGAGAAAAAAAATTAAATACTAATATCTCGAAAATGGTTACACTTTTACTGGATTTTTTTTGACATATAATAGAACATGATGTAACTAATCTGTACCTAAAGGATTATCCTTCATGAACGGGACATTTTTGTTGTTTGACTTTTTTTACCAGGCAGGTGGATAGTTTTTTTTTTTTTTAACACACCAATTACCTAGCCCCAAACTAAGCGTGAGCTTGTGCTATGGTGACTAGAATAACGGATAGACATACTTATATACGTTTATAAACATCCATGACTTAGGTACAAATGCTCGTGCTCATCACACAAATATTTGCCCCTTGCGGGATTCGAACCCGCAACCGCCTGGTTTAGAAGTCCGTGGCATGAACCACTACACCAAGACGGTCGTCTAAGATCATTTTAATGATGAAATGATTATTTATTCGTCATCATAGGTATTAAAGCTAGTTGTTACATTAAGAGTGTTTCACTATGATCTACCTTAAAGGCATACGAATTCTCATGAAATAAAGTTTTAATAATAAAAGAGATAATGTTATATCCACCCAGTCTGAACACAAGTGATACTATTCTAGCAGGTACTTAGTTAGTTTATATGTATTCATATTATATTTATAAGTGTTTACATATTTTTATTAATAATATTATGCAGCGTATGCAGGGGAAAACGGTGTGTTTCACCATGGTGCAGTACATGAAAAGAGGCCACCGCATCTATCGTTGTTATGCTTTTTGCTTTTACGTAGTGACTTGCGCATATTGTGTGGTCATTATTCTGTGTGCGCCGGGGCTCCATTGTTCCGCCAATAGCCGCAATGGCTTTTGATGAACATCGTTACTTTGTTGATTTTATTAATGGAGCTGTTGGAACTATGTTTATTACTAACACGTTAATTGTTAAACTAGAAGCAACCGAGAAAACTGCATGCGTTCCTTGGGTACTTCAGTTAAGAGACGTATTGAATTACATTATCATAGCAATTGAGATGAATAGTAGCAGTAGTAGTTAAACGTAAGACGAATTTATCCATGATTATTGAGCAATAGGGAACAGGATTAGATTAACGTGTCAGTTAAAATAAACATTAAGATGCATTTACCTCCATTTTTTAATGTCCTCCTAGCCGAATTTCGACTACAGTGGCCAATCACTACAGAGATTAGCCGTCTGCACGGGATATAATATTATAGTGCACAATTGTGTGCGCAATACACAGGTGCACTCTCTGTTCGTTTAATCTGATAATTCGGTAAGACGACAGTCCGACATAACCGTAGAGAGATCGGGCGTAGGACCAACGGCTTAACGTGCTTTCCGAGGCATGGGTGTGTTAACACCACTAACTCCGGAGCTGTATCTGAGTAATTTCAAGACAGAAATACCCAACAATTTCAGCCCGACCCGAGATTCGAACCCGGTACCTTGCGGATAGTACCCAGCGTGCTGACGTAGCAACAATACTTCAGTTTGTAATGTGTTAGCCATGATGTTAGGTAGGTACTAGGTAAAATTCTGCATAAATAAGCTACTCTCGAATGAGCGGACGAATGGATTTCCAATCATATATATACTATATCTAATTTCGTGAAACGCAAATATTGAAGGTTGATTGAGCCGGAAGCTGCTGAAATAACCCTTGACGGATGCCAAATTACTGTAGCAATAAATATAACTATTTGAATTAAGTCTTCCAGAGCTGCATGATGATCTGCTGTCTCAATATAAAGTTTCTTTTTCATAAGTACATAGTTTTTCACGATAAAAATATGTTGAAGCTGATTGACTCCAGTGGCTCGGCCACGTGGAAAAAATGGGGTTAGATTGTGTTGTGAAGAGAGCATTTATGATGACCAAGTGGGAAATGCCCGGCTGGACGTCCTAGATATCGTTGGACAGATGAAGTACAGAAGGACCTGCGTGAGCTCCAAATAGCCGGTTGGAAAGAGATTGCGCAGGATGAGAAAGAGTGGCGTCTTCTGGTGTCGGAGGTCAAGGTCTACTTTAAGTGATTTAGACATTAGCTACCGTAATTGCAAACAAATACTTCTTAGCGTACTATCTGAAACTCCTAATTGCTTTGCTGTTTTAATCTTGTGTCAGGTAACAAAGTTGCCATCAATTACAATGCAGTGAGTTCGAGAAATTGAATTTAATTAAGAATAAAAACACTCTCATTTAAATTAAATCAAATTTCACTTACAAAAATTAATCGACTGTGTCATCCGGTGGGACTCGAACCCACGTCCCTTCGCTATCCGGGCGAGTGCTCTTACTAACTAAGCTACGGAGGACGTTAGTCAGGCGACGAATTTTTGTAAGTGCTTGCTACGCCAGTGAGCCGGCGTTCGATTTCATCAATACTTGGGGAATGTACCCGCATGTATCCAATGGAAATATTTTTACAAATATTTAACCATCAGTTAAAATGAAATCAGCTTAACCTTTTATGTTTTTATAAATATAGCGAAGGGACGTGGGTTCGAGTCCCACCGGATGACACAGTCGATTAATTTTTGTAAGTGAAATTTGATTTAATTTCGTAAAAACTTGCAAAAATAATTGCTTAAGTTATAAAAATATAAAAACTCTCATTCAAATTGTATTTGCATTGGTAGCGGATGAATTTGACACCGGTCGGCGATCGATCGCATCTAATCGCCTCGGTACGGAGCGGAAGCTGTCACCTCGGACGCTACGAAGGGCTCGGTACAAAGGAGGAGAAAAAGCGAATATGGTAATATCTCGGAAGGTGCAAGAGAATTCATTTTGGACCAATTTAACCTTCACTGATGTTCGTTGAAGCAAACTGCTAATTCTGGCAACGTAGAAATTGCAGTGAAAATATCCTTAAAAAGTGCATTGAACTTTGACATCGTGTTTAAATATGAATCTTAAAAATTGTCGATATTAAGCATCATAATATTTTCGGGTGTTATACAGGGTGTGGCGTAAATAGTGGTCCAAAGCAAAGGTGTGGATACACTGTACACTGAAGCACCACATACCAGTATTTAAAAAAAAATTATGTACAGGGTTTTCAAAAAAAAAAAAAATTTTTTATTTTTTTAGAAATCGTTACCTTGCCTTACAAATTTGGTTATAATTTCCAAAAATGACGGTTTTTTTTATCCATTTTTTTTATTATTATTGCTGATCACTTGTACTTAGTACTCCATTCGTTTTTTTTTACAAACTGAATTTAATAAAAAAAATTAAGTTTCTTTCAAAATTCAATACTCACTGCTAGCAAATCGTTTGACTTTCAATGCTTTTGGTGCAAAAAAAATGTACCACACTGTCAGTGCCCATTGTTTAAAAAAAATGCCCATCTTTTGCAGATTCTAAAATGGTGCAACAATAAGTGTTACGACTTACAGGAAAAAAGTTATTGCTTTTCGAAACAAAAAGGAGCCCTATTCAGAAAAACAATTTATTTGAAGTTCAAGGGTTTACAAGGGTTGTAATTTTTTTCTGTGTGGTCCAAAGCAAAGGTGTGGATACACTGTACACTGAAGCACCACATACCAGTATTTAAAAAAAAAATTATGTACAGAGTTTTCAAAAAAAAAAATTTTTTTTAATTTTTTTAGAAATCGTTACCTTGCCTTACAAATTTGGTTATAATTTCCAAAAATGACGGTTTTTTTTATCCATTTTTTTATTATTATTGCTGATCACTTGTACTTAGTACTCCATTCGTTTTTTTTTTTTACAAACTGAATTTAATAAAAAAAACCCTGAAAACCCTGTACATAATTTTTTTTTAAATACTGGTATGTGGTGCTTCAGTGTACAGTGTATCCACACCTTTGCTTTGGACCACACAGAAAAAAATTACAACCCTTGTAAACCCTTGAACTTCAAATAAATTGTTTTTCTGAATTGGGCTCCTTTTTGTTTCGAAAAGCAATAACTTTTTTCCTGTAAGTCGTAACACTTATTGTTGCACCATTTTAGAATCTGCAAAAGATGGGCATTTTTTTTTAAACAATGGGCACTGACAGTGTGGTACATTTTTTTTGCACCAAAAGCATTGAAAGTCAAACGATTTGCTAGCAGTGAGTATTGAATTTTGAAAGAAACTTAATTTTTTTTATTAAATTCAGTTTGTAAAAAAAAAAACGAATGGAGTACTAAGTACAAGTGATCAGCAATAATAATAAAAAAAATGGATAAAAAAAACCGTCATTTTTGGAAATTATAACCAAATTTGTAAGGCAAGGTAACGATTTCTAAAAAAATTAAAAAATTTTTTTTTTTTTAAAACCCTGTACATATTTTTTTTTAAATACTGGTATTCGGTGCTTCAGTGTACAGTGTATCCACACCTTTGCTTTGGACCACTATTTACGCCACACCCTGTATATAGGTATCTGATTCATTATCGAAGCTGTCGTTATCGTTCCTAACCTAAGAAACGTTTGTTCTTTGATGTTTTTTTTCCGTTGCTGAATGAACGGATCATTGAAGGATGAATATCAAAATTCAGAGGAAAACAAATCAACATCAAAAGGTGTTACGAATTGATTTTTCTTTGAATTTAGATACCTATTCATTCTTCAAGAGTCATTTCAAGAGTACATAATTCCGGACATTTGGTGCCGTCATAGGAAAGAGACAGCCGGTTTATTAATCTTGTATGTGGATTTTATGATCATGAGACGAGTATCTATCTCAAGACAAAATTTTGATTATTTTTACGAGCTTGTAGCTTCGCCACAGATTATTTATAATAGTTACAACGCTTCGACGCCGCGTGTCGCAATCTATCATGTTTATAGAAAATGGCAATCAGGAAATTGTGTCCGAAAATATATTTACTCGCAGCGTAAACCGTTTTACGTCAACTGTATTTTGAGAAACTGTAAAGAATCCTTTCCAAAAAATACTGTGGCATTTATAGTAATTTAATTTACGTAAATAACCTGAGCTAATTTTCTTAAATGAACAATATTATTTTAAGACGTCGTAGCAATGTTCCTAAACTAGGCGTTTTACACTGTCATGCAAAGATTATGAGCATTGCTTGTAGCAAGTTACATTATACAATAACAGTGAATTGCCTGCCTCAAGTTTATTAACAGGTTTAATTACTGAATAACCAACTAGCTTGTATATAGGAATTTGGGAGGCTTTCTAATGCCCGTTTTGCAGCTACATTGTAGCCTTTGTAGAGCCTGCCCGGCGGATTGGCTGCATTAAATATTAATTTCATAAGAAAGGGCGAGGCTATTTTGGGTTACATAATTGCATAAAATATTGAGCAACAAAAATTTGCGGTTGGTTATTTAGCAAGCAGATGGTTATGTAAGAAAATCCAAATTTGACTTGCTTTTTATTTACGTAGGTTCTTGTAAAAACATTTTAGATTTTTTCACTGTTTCAGTTATGAAATATAAGTATTTACATCATACTATATTATATACTTACTTATACATAAGAATAGTTTAAACTATAAGTATAATGAATAGTTAAAGTTTATATAAGTATTAATATAAAGTGGAATCTATTAAAATAAAGGATTTTTACCTAGAGGGGTAATAAGGGGACTGGAGCATAAAATTAGGGTATGATATTGCCCGTACCTTGGGAGTCGGGTTCCGTGTACGTACCTAAACCCTTGTAAATCGAGGCAAACTTTCTATGCAATATCCAATATTACTCTCAATCTGTGCCAATTTGCGTGGCCTTAATATTTAGTTTCATACACAGCATAAAAACTAATGGTGTGCTTTGTTTGTGACAATTTTGTTAGCTCTAAAATGTTTGTTATGATACCATAAAACGCCTTGGTATAATTTTAAAGTGTATCTTGCTATGGGATAATTGAAGTCGTGCAGATTAAATGACAAAAAGAAAACCGGGCAGGTGCGAGTAGGACTTGCGCACTGAGGATTCCGTACAAACAATGGTTTATTCTACGACGTAACCAAAAATTTGCGGTTTTTGGACTTTTTATGTTACTTGTGCTGTTAGATCTTCCTTTTTGCAAAATTTCATGATTCTAGGCCTCTGGGAAGTACCCTACAGGTATTGATTCCCCTGCGAAATGTTAGGAAAGTGCGTTCAAAATGGCCGTATATTTTATTTGCGTTAACTTAGAGGCTGATTTCGACGGGATTTAATGATAAATTTAATGTTGATACTTCCACGCGTTTCTGAGAAAAAAATAGCTTGATAGACAGACGGGCAACAAAGTGATCCTATACTTTGGAGGTACAGAACCCTTAAAATAAGTTTTGTTAAGTATAAAAAAATATACGCGTCGACGTGAGAACCTTCTCCGTTTTTGAAGACGGTTAAAAAATCACATTTAATCTACTACACAGACAAAGAAAAGGAATAAAAAATACAAATGGTATGCGTCTTAGATTATTTGCGAACGCATATGCGTCACGTGACATACATATAATATGAGTAAGTATACATATACGTGACATTATATGCTCGACGTGGGTTTACACTGGTGGCGCTCAAATGCGGGTATAGGGGTCGGAGGCAGACAGGGCACCACAACACTGCCCAATCAATATACGAAAGTGAAATCCCAAAGAGAAAAATCACAGTCACTGTAGAAGCGCTGTAAATATCAATTATAATTATAATAATAATCAAGTTTTTCGAGAGTATGTATGTATAATTGTTTGGCACGCCCTACAGCTGAAACGGCTAGACAGTTTTTGACATATGAGGTTTAACGACACCTACCAACATTTTGACAAATTCAACGGAATTTGTCAAAATTGTGGTAGTGACATAGGCTATATACATTTTTAAAATGGCACCCGCAAATGGAAATAAAGGAGGGGGTTGGTTTTTTCCTTTATGGGTATTAAATGAAAGACAATAAAAAGACCATTTTAAAAATGTTTAAATTTTTGCAATCGGGTGTTTTGTTTTTTCAATAATTAAATTTGCTTGTTCAAAGATATCGCTGCCAAACGGTGAAGGGAAACATCGTGAGGAAAACTGCACACTAGTTGGCTAGTGTGTGAAATGGAGAAGGCAATGGCAAACTACTCCATTGAAAATTGACAAATAAGTCATTGTGTGTGTTCACTGACCTCTATTATACATTCTCTAAGAAATGACAGATAATTTTTGTGCTTAATCAAAGCGCCCCTACCGACTGTCCAGGGAACTATAATAGAATAAATTACACCGTTTATGTCAACTCTAATGTCTCTTATATTAGTCCCGTGGACGCTCACACACGCTACAGCCGTCAGCGCCAAAATGGCGATAGTCGAATGGCTTCATTTTTAAGTTGACACTGAACAGTATGCAATCCAACGTACTTGTTTCATTCCACATAATCCACGACCCTTAGTCATAAGGTAAAGACATAAAGAATGATAACTGTGGCGCACTTGTCACGTTGACATTACCCTATTATCCTTATTTTTCTATTCCGTGCATCCGTCAAATGAATAAATGATAGCATGTGTCTATGATAATTATAATCTGTTGAACGAAATCAACTTACAATGACATAACGAGGTAGTCTGACCGTTTAAACGGTTTTGACTAACTGTAGAGTTTTTTCGTCCACGCCGAATACATTTAAGTATAGACATTAGTAAAAGACAAGGCTATTAGATGGATGCTATTTATGAATGGAATAACTCAATCAGGGGTTAGGTAATAATCTATTTGACTAGCTAGGCATGTGGCTTTTGTGCTAGTTGTCAAATTCTAAAGACAAATAAGTATGTTAAAAGTCTTCATCATTATGTCCATGCCGTATCCGGCAACGAATGATTTTTAGGGTTCTGTACTCAAAGGATAAAAACTGAACCCTATTACTAAGCCTCCGCTGTCTGTCTGTGCGTCACCAGGCTGTAGCCTGTATCTCATGAACCGTAATAGCTAGACAGTTGACCTTTCCACAGTTGATATATTTCTGTTGCCGCTATAACAACTAAAAATAAAATAATAATATTATTTGAGGGGGGCTCCCATACAACAAACGCGATTTTTTTGGCGGTTTTTGCTCTAGATTATTATTAGTTGCAAGAGGTAGACGCTTAAAATTTTTACCAGGTATAGGTACGGAACCCTTCGTGCGCGAGTCCAACTCGCACTTGGTTGTTTTTGCATTTAGTTTTGCATTTTGTGATGGACTCTTATGTATGTGGTTAGTAAAACCAGCAGCGTTTAAGTGATGTGAAGTTAATAACACAATATATTAAATGTTGCGTAGAAATATTATTCATTCACGGTAAAAGGAGGTAAGTATCCGGATGTTATAGCAACGCGTGTCTATCTGAATTTTACTTACCTATACACAATTTTTGATGTATTACGACCTTTCCCCTATTGATTTCAGTTGTAGCACATAGGTAATAAATAATAGTAAGTACCTATGTTTAGGCTTTATTGATACACACTTGTTTGGTGTTATTACAAAAAATTGACCAGGTATAAATTAGGTCTAAATATTAGCCGACAATAGAAGAATGAATGACATTCGTGACATAACCTAATAGAGAAGCGCTTTTGTAATTGGCTAGCTAATAGCTTAGTCTTGGCTTAAACCCGGTACTAAGTTTTTGTAAAAACGGGGATTTAGTTCAGTTAAAAAGTTTGTATTCTTCATCGAATTTTGGAGTGCAGTGGGATTTCATTCTAAAATGTTTAAAATCTAACTTTCACGATGGTCAATGTTTGTAGAAAGAAAAACAACAGAAAAGCTTTCTCTTTTAGTTTTTATGCATCGACGCATTTCCTTTTAGTGCAAACTTTTGTTGTGTCTCAGTCTCAGTTCAGGGTTCCGACAGTGTCGTGTTTTTCCTACTTGAACTCTGTTTTTTTAAAGTTTTATTTTTACATTATTGCTGAGCTTGCTCTTAACACCTATATTCATTTGTTTTGTTTTAACACAATTAATTAAGCGAATACAGTATAGTTTTAGTAGTTAGAATCATAGTTTTAAACTTTCGGAAAACAGTTAAAATATTTCTTACTCCTGATAAACACAATATTGGGATTGTTTTTTTTTCATACAAATTAATTGAGCAAGTATTGTATTAAGTACATTTTAACATGACATCATTATGACAGTTCATTAATAAAGGGCAAATGTGTGCAATACTTTGCTACTCGCTCGTTAACTCTTTATTAATTAAACTAAATTTCTGTCTCAAATGTTTAACTTATACGGTCGATAACCATATTTAAATAAATCATGCGTCTGTATGAAATGTACACTCGATGATAACAATAGTAGATTGTTATACAAGGGATGAAAGAGACCATTCCACTCGAGAAGTTTCGGGCGCTCGAACGAAGTGAGAGCGCAAATAGCTCGAGAGTGGAATGGGTGCTTTGGTCCCTTGTATAACATACTATTTTTTTATTTCGACTGTGAGGAAATCGAGGGTATCGATAGACTATCGATAGTTGAGGCAAAAGCAATAGTATCGATGAAATATCGATAGTATCGATAGACTATCGATAGTTGAGGCAAAAGCAATGGTATCGATAAAATATCGATAGTATCGATAGACTATCGATAGTATCAATAGACTATCGATAGTCGAGGCAAAAGCAATAGTATCGATAGAATATCGATAGTATCGATAGTTGAAGCAAAAGCAATAGTTTTGATAGACTATCGATAGTTAAGGCAAAAGCAATATATAGACTATCAATAGTCTAGGAAAAAGCAATAGTATCGATAGAATGTCGATAGTATCGATAGTCTACCGATAGTAATGATAGAATCGAAACCTCCGTTAATATAAATACTATCGACACATATTAATACTAATCAAAGTTCAATACTAACATCACTATCGATAGCTGATACAGCTCTGAATATTACAATAACTATCGATACTCTCGATAGTGGCCTTTTATTCAATAGTAGGAGTGGAGTATAAAGTAGGAGGGAAAATCTATTTACCACCCGGCTATCTACACATGAAAATTCAACTTTCCGAACAGGTGAGATAAAAAGGATTTTTCCTAAGCTGACAAGACAAACCTGCAGCTTATTCATTTCACTGAGTATTACAATACGACCTGACTTTGCCGCAATCTTAGTAGCAAATCTATAACGTCCGGTGCGCAATAACATTTTAACACGAGCAGATGGTGGCAACATTAAACCTTCTTTACAGCGTGACGTAAAATTGTCTTTACCCACAATTGACTTCCCTACAACGAAACCTTCAACTAACAAAACTAGTTTTCATCTCACCTGTTCGGAAAGTTGAACTTTCATGTGTAGATAGCCGGGTGGGAAATAGCTTTTCCCTCATACTTTATACTCCTACTATTGAATAAAAAGCCACTATCGAGAGTATCGATAGATATTGCAATAGTCACAGCTGTATCAGCTATCGATAGTGATTTTAATATTGAACTTTGATACTATCTATAGTATCGATAGTCTATTGATACTATCAATACTATCGGTAGACTATCGATACTTTTTCCTCAACTATCGATAGTCTATCGATGCTATCGATAATTTATTGATACTATTGCTTTTGCCTCAACTATCCATAGTCTATCGATACTATCAATATTTTATCGATACTATTGCTTTTGCCTCTACTATCGATAGTCTATCAATATTTTATCGATACTATTGCTTTTGCCTCAACTATCGATAGTCTATTGATACTATCGATATTTTGTTGATATTATTGCTTTTGCCTCAACTATCGAGTCTATCGATACACTATTTCTTTCCTCACAGTCGAAATGAAAAATAGTATGTTTAACTCGGGTGAAAGCACCCATTCCACTCTCGAGCTATTGGCGCTGTCACTTCGTTCGAGCGCCAGAAACTTCTCGAGTAGAATGTTCACTTTCGGCCCTTGTATAACAATCTACTATTGGTTGTTCCTTTTTCATTGCAAGCACAGAATAAGTACTCGTAGTACAGAAGTATGACTTTGCAATGAAATTCAAAGAAATATCTACTCAATGTTGTTAACGATATGGTGTAATTTAGTTCGCCTCTGACTCAAGCACATTTTCGTGTGGACACCTACAGAAATACATTGCAAGATAATTTCATTCTTATAACTCTGGAATATGATTTATAATACACTAAACCTATTCAGTGACGTACTATCACGCAACGCGATAGGGTTGACTGCCACAAGAAGCTACTTACGCCATCTAGCGCATCTTTCTAAGACTTTATTCACGCTCGTCCAACCAGCAACTTAGTGTCGCTCACCGCCGATGAATAAAACGCGGGAGGGTGTCGCTGCCGGCTAGCGACTCCCAACTTAGTCCCTTACCAAGGGGTCGCCGCGCGTAGGTACATTTTTGCTACCAACGCGGGAAGATACACAGGCCTGGTGCAAGATAAATTGCGGTCCTTTCTCAGAGTACCTGAAATTTTGTTAAAAACACATGTGTACTGTGTCCTACCTGTACCCTATATCTTCAATACAAATTCCCAAGTTTTCTTTGTAAGTCAATGTAACTTGTACCCCACATGTATCTAATAAAATAAAATTTTAAGACAATCTTAGTTTTTTAATTTGTTAAATTTCAATATAAATTGCAAACTTCTAAATGAATTTATACTTTGAGAAGTTATCCTCAAGTTCGTCGTTACATAAGATGTGCCTATTTTTGGACCAGCTTAGATTTAATTGGCGCCACATAATAAGTTGAACGGGAACGTGACCTAATCCCTAATCTAGAAAATACTCATCTAAGAGAAGAGACCAAGATACTTGGTGTAACGAGAACTTTAACTTGGTGGTGGGAAATTACAAAGCACGAGCTTGCACTATGTGTTTTATAGGATATGCGAAGTACGCACGGGTAAAAGTTTAAAGAGGGTATAGTTAGTAATAGGAAGCTATCCCTAAAAGATCTAATAGAAATATGCTACTGCAGATTTTTTGTAGACCTATTAAAAAATAAATAATCCTCTCAAAATACATTATTTTGTTAATCTCAAAGAGCGTTTTCGATAACAGCTCCACGAAAGCTTGATTTTTTCTGACATCTTTAACAATCATCTTATTTCAAAGTTTTTACACAAAAACTAAAGGAATTACTAATACAGCTAAAGCTTCCGCAGAATTCAATCTATTTACAAATAAAAATCCATATTTGAAATAATCGCGAACGTAGTACATACAGAGAGACGCGGCGAGAGATTTTTTTGCAGTGATTAAGTCATAAGGTTGGACCAAATCCCTCTTATTACAAAAATAAATCCAGATTAAGACCAGGACTAAGTATTAGCCAATCAATTAGAAAAGTATTTCTCATTCATTTCCAATTTGTCTGTTAATATTAAGTCCTGGCAATAAGTACTAGTACTTCGTACAGAAGTATGACTTAGCAATTGTATTCAAAGAAATGTCTACTCAATGTCGTCAACAATATGGCGTAATTTAGTTCGCCTCAGAGTCAAGCACATTTTCGTGTAGACACCTACAAAAATCCATTGCAAGATAATTTCATACTTATTGCTCTGGAATATGATTCATAATACACTAAACCTATTCAGTGACGTAATATCACGCGACGCGATAGGGTTGACTGCTACGAGAAGCTTCTAACGCCATCTAGCGCCTCTTTCTAGTACTTTATTCATTCTCGTCCAGCCAGCAACGTAGCCGCGCGGCCGCCGGTGAATAAAACGCGCGAGCGTGTCGCTGGCCGGTAGCGACACGCAACTTGTTTTTGCCCCTAAGTAAGGGTCGCCGCGCGTAGGTACGTTTTTGCTACCTACGCGGGGAGATACACAGGCCTGGTCCTGGTTTAAACCTAGTCTAACTTTTTTGTAATAAGGCTTAATATGCTTCTCATATGTTTCACATAGTAAATTGTTACTGCGTAGACCAGTTACTAAAAAATAAAGAGCTATCACTAACCTGAAACTACTGCACGGATGTATGACCCAGTGGCCGGCCGCCTTCTGCCTGATCCGCTCTTTCATCAGCGCCTTTTTCGAGCCGAAGAGTTTCATCGCGAGCTTGTTGTCCGTCGGTTGGAATAAGGCCTGCAGCTGGTTGCGGAGGAAGCCTTGCTTGGCGTCGGGCGCTGGCGGTGCTGGTTCCACCGGGGTGCCGTACAGGGACACATCGTCTAGGCCACCAAAGTGGACCTTGCCGGTGCCGCTGCCCTGCTTCAGCGACATGTCGGCGTCGCCTGCGGACAAGCAATAAATACATAAATAAAAGTTGTTATAAATTATACATGTATCCAAGTGGGATTGGCAACCATGATCAAAAACTTAACTAAGGCCCACTTGCGCAAGTCCGGATTAGCTAATCTGGACTTGTTTAAGGCCTATTATCTGAGTTGAAAGCCCAATTGCGCAAGTCTGGAATAGCTAATGCGGAAGGTCCACTTGCGCCAGGTGGGAATACCTAGCTAATCCGGACAAGCGCAAGGCCTTTGTTCTAAGTTAAAATCCCAATTGCGCAAGTCCACATTATCTAATCCAGACTCGCTCAAGTGGACCTTAGAGCGTCCACCGGCAAGATGGACACACGACTTATAAAGGTCGCAAAATCACTCGGATGCAGGCTGCATGTAACGTCATTTTGGAGGCCTATGTCCAGTTGTGGACGTCCTGCGGCTGATAGTGATGGTCCAATTGGGAAATGCCCATTCGGAAGTCCTAGAAAGATTTAGCTAGAAAGTTAAAGTGGTGGAGGACCTGCTGAGCTCCAAATAACCGACTGGCAAAAGATTGCGCGGGATTAGAAAGAGTTGAGTCTTCTGGAATGAGATCCTCTAAGCAAAGCTTTTCATGCTCAGTTCAGATTCAGTGAATAGTAACTTCTTCCAGCATTGATCAGAATTATCTCGATTTCTAAGACTAAGTAAGTAAGCGATG
This sequence comes from Pyrausta nigrata, assembly GCA_949316185.1. Taxonomy (NCBI): domain Eukaryota; kingdom Metazoa; phylum Arthropoda; class Insecta; order Lepidoptera; family Crambidae; genus Pyrausta; species Pyrausta nigrata. Next base: position 8,973,929 of record OX438951.1, read on the forward strand.
ATGATGTAGCGACATCTTACCACTGTCGCTAACATTAGCAAGCAACTTCCAGACGCGACGCCCTGACTCGGCTCCTACAGGCTAGATGGCGCTGTTAGCCCGCTCCATACAACACAAACCGCGATATGTAAGATTTAGCACGAGCTTGACTACATATAGCTAAACCAAGACGGTGACCATCGGACCTTGGTCCCCGACCATAAAAACCGGTCGGTAGGAAGCGCTTCCCTTTGCCTTCCTAACCCAGTTGCGCTAAAGTGGTGACCCCGACGTGATCTACACTGGAGCATGGAGCCTCACCGTCGTCATCATCATCGTCGCCTTCTCCCTTGCCAACAGGCACCCAGCCAGCAGCATCTAGCCAGCAGTCTCCTGCAAGCCAGCTCACCAGCCCTAAGGACACCACCGCAGACCGCACCGGTTCTACCTGGTTCCTCGGCAGCCTCATTAGCTCATCATCCCGACTCACTGTGGACTTCGAGCTTTCCCGCACGCATCGTGGACATCACACATGCTCATCCCGACTCACTGTGGACATCACGCATGTACATCCCGACTCATCGTGTGGCCATCGCGCACCCATCCCGACTCACCGTGGACATCGCGCATCCCGACTCGCCGTGGACATTACGCATGCCCATCCCGACTCACCGCGGACATCGCGCATGCTCATCCCGGCATATCGTGGACTCAACAAGCACTGGCACTTGCAAGCACAGACTGCTGAGCTCTCAACCACCCTGGCTCAATCAACCTCCGGTTCTTCGGGGGGAGTGGTGTAGCGACATCTTACCACTGTCGCTAACATTAGCAAGCAACTTCCAGACGCGACGCCCTGACTCGGCTCCTACAGGCTAGATGGCGCTGTTAGCCCGCTCCATACAACACAAACCGCGATATGTAAGATTTAGCACGAGCTTGACTACATATAGCTAAACCAAGACGGTGACCATCGGACCTTGGTCCCCGACCATAAAAACCGGTCGGTAGGAAGCGCTTCCCTTTGCCTTCCTAACCCAGTTGCGCCAAAATGATATATTATTTTAGGATTTTAAAAATATTTCTTAAGGTTTACGAAAACATTTAAAAAAACGTTATACGAGGGGCGTTCAATGTATTCTCGGTATCGGGGTAATTTGCTAATAACGTGGGTAATCTAATTATCTTATTTGTTAATGACACTATCTGAGGGTATAAATAAAAAAAATCATTTAATTACGATCATTACTTTTCTATTTATTGTCAGTGAAAGACGACCAGAATGTCTGACGTCACAATGATAAAGAAAATCGAGCATCGCGCTGTTATAAAATTCCTCACTAAGCAGGGAAAAAGCCAAAAAATCATTCACGAAGAGATGGTCGCTGTTTACCAAGACTGCCCCGTCGTTATCAACCGTTCAAAAGTGGTCAAGTGAATTCAAAAGAGGCAGAGAAAGCATTGAAGACGACCCTCGCTCGGGCGGGCCCGTGAGCGTCACCACTGAAGAAAATGTGAAAAAAGTGGAAAAACTTGTACTTAAAGATGCTAGAATAAAAATCAAGATGTTAGCAGAGATAACAAACCTATCCGTGGGTACCATACATGCTATCCTGCATGACCATCTTAACCTCTCAAAGGTCAGTGCAAGATGGGTGCCGCGAATGCTGACCGCACCTCAGAAACAAGTTCGTGTCGAGTGCTGCAAGGAATTTTTAGAGCTCTGTGGAGAAGATTCAACGAGTATTTTCGACCGGCTTGTTACTGGAGATGAGACGTGGGTTCATCACTATGACCCTGAGAGTAAACAGGAGTCCATGCAGTGGGTAAAAAAGGGTGCAGAGCCCCCAAAGAAGTTTAAAGTCACCCCATCCGCCGGAAAAATAATGGCTACGGTTTTTTGGGATTCCAAAGGTATTTTATTGATAGAATACACTAAAAAGGGTGTAAGCATCACAGCAGCATCATACGCAATCACACTGCGTAATTTAAAAGGAGCAATCAAAGAAAAAAGGCGAGGAAAACTCACAGCGGGGGTGTTGTTGCTTCACGACAACGCGCCGGTTCACACGGCCCGCGTGGCGAAGGCTGCTGCGCGAGACTACGGCTTCGAAGAAATTAATCATCCTCCGTACAGTCCAGACTTGGCCCCCAGTGATTATCACCTATTCCCAAATTTGAAAAAAGACCTTCGTGGAAAGCGATTTTCCGACGATGAGGAACTGAAGACAGCAATTAATGCCCATTTTGAGGAGAAGTCAGAAGAATATTTTTTAGAAGGTTTAGAGAAACTTATTTATCGTTCTAATAAGTGTATTGAGGTTCTAGGGGATTACATTGAAAAATATTTTTTTTTCCAAATTTTCTGAGTTTTCTTTCATGCCCATACCGAGAATACATTGAACGCCCCTCGTAATTGGCATGCTGGATGTTCGCGGTTTTGGGAATGTTTTGCGTGCACCAGTAAAATTGTAATTCTCACTAAGAATGACTTGACATGCAATGCATCTTATGCATTCTCGTATTCTATGAACAATAAAAGTGAGAGTGTTCGTAATTCGTATTTACCCAGTTAAAAACTTCAATATGTCATAGAAATTATTTTTTAATGTAAGATAGATATCACCAGATCCTCCACCAGAGATTTCAGAGCCAAGCTGTTTTTACGACAAGCCTCGTTAAATTACTCTCATTACAAATTGCACCTCATACCTCAACGGCGAAGGCAGGCCGAAAAGGAATCGAATAATGTTAATAGTTCTTCAAACTGAGTTTCACTTCAAAGGGTTTCCGATTAGGATCGTCAATCAGATTGGGAACAGCACCTACACATAAAGACTACGTGGGCACTTTACAATTCCAATGAAACGAACCTCAACAATAGGGCAATAGAGGGTCAGTGAGGCTGGTTGGCACCACCATCACGAAATCAATTCACTTTAGACTACAGTGTATAAATGGAAAACGTTTCATATTTACACTGATGGATGACAAACATATAATTGTTTGATAATAAACTAACGGAGAGAGCGCGCTTCGGCAAGTGTTAAAAATATAACAAAGATTCTATGAACTTTAATGGATTCAAATCTGTTCATGAATCGGATGAAAATCAAAGTGTTAAAATGTGAATTGTAATGGGTTATGATTAACATATAAATGCTTCAGAGTAAATATTTATGCTGTAAATATTTTTTTGAGGATAATGAAATTGAACACGTGACGTCAATTACAGCGGAATTTTCGCACTTAAAAACATAGAGGGCAGAGGAAGCAATTTAATATGGTTGTTATAACTAAACATATTTATATTATTGTAAAGGAAAAAATAACTGCAAATCCTTGACATGTTATTTTAACGAAATAATGCAGGATGACGGTATATATCCAGGAAAATTACTAGCAAACTTCATAAATCAACAGCGCCTCTTGTAATAATGAAATGATAAATGATTGTACTAAAATGTAAGTTAATTACTTTATTTACACGGTTATGTAGATACTTGGATATAATATGACTAAATTACACTAATAACGAATTAATATTAATCACTCAACAGGTCCGTTAAAAAATATAAAAAGTTTTGAGAAAAAGTTTCTATATAAGATTCAAGTTCAATTGTTTTGCTCTATTGTTGCGAACATCATATTTGTACCACTCAGTGAAGATATAAATGAAGGGTTCTAATAAAAAGTCTAATAATAAAATTAACTCGTATATACATTCAGGTTTACTAGCCAGTATCATAGAGCACAAATATGTCATACGATATATAAAAGCAAAGTAACAATGCCAATGCAAGTCCGACTCAGTTCCCTATAAACGTATGTAATTTTAACGAAAGTTTTTTTTGTGATTTAATCACACATTTGTGGCTTTCCAAACTTCCAAAGTTCCATTTGTGCTGTAAGACCTTGTTTCTAGCCTTTCATGATCCTAGGTCTTTTGAAAGTATTCCATAGATTTTGATTCCCTTGCGAATGAAGCAAAGCAATATTTACGTCATTAACTGTCGTGATAGCTTTGACTTAGAAGTCGTTGGTTGACTGACAGACAGACAGACAAACAGACAACGCAGTGATCCTATGAAGATTCCATTTGCTTTTTGAGAAAAGAAAAGCAATAACTTAGATACTCAATTCAAGATACTTTGGTTATAATGTAGGTAGAAAGAGAGTACTCTACTGAAAAGTGGTTCTGTAAAATATATCCTAAAAGTAAAATACCTACTGCAGATTATTGCACGGGTTAGGCGAGTGTGTGCCGCCGTCTCATGCACGCTGGCCATTACAGCTGATAAAACACACGATTAAACAATGAACCAATAGCACTTCATTGATTCAAGTGGCGCGGACGATGTAACTCAAGAGCGCCAATCATGCTTGGTGCGTGTCAGCTCGCCTTACAAGACGGAATCAGACCTTATTTCTATGTTTTTTTAAAGTTGTAATGTGAAAATGATGAGGATTAATAAATCGCCTAGGCAAAAATAAAAAGCTAGGATTTCAACATTAGATCAGATCAAGCCCTAATTACAGATTCTATTTAACATAAAAAATAGTAACAAGAATTTACAAGCGATCTGACTACTGAAATATTTATAGTATACAGTTTTACAGCTGATGTTGCTACTAAGTGTTAATAAAATGAATCGAGAGTAAAAGACGTACCTAAGAACGCGAACGAATGAAGTTGCGGACAAGAAAACAAAAAAGAAAGCCGATATCTGACCATAACGTCCATATCATGTGTTAGAAAGAATGCTACAAGCATCATGTGATGTGACTCATGAACGTCTAATTACTCGTATTACAGGAAGTTTGCGCTATACATTTGTAATTTTGTAAACGGTAAAAAGTAAATGAGTTTTGTAAAAAACATTAAGATTTCTTGTGGTTAAACGATCAGTCATTTTCATTATTTTGGGATAATTGTTTTGATTTAACGACGACTACTGGCGTCATTAAGTGATAAAGCGTTATGCATTTATATATACGAGATAACGAAGCCCGGTCACAAGATTTGTAATCATTTTTTTTCAATTAAATGAACATGCGAAAGTCTTCGGCTCTTCTGTTAATTAAATCTTGCACTTTGTTCGGTGAAGGTTTCTAAACTTTTGTTCATAATTTCTTTATACTTAAAGAGGCAGTAAGTACTCTTATGGGTACCTATATGTACGTATACCTACTACTTATCATCAACTCAATATTTCTAATGTATTTTAATATCAACGTACGCCTTAGCTGCTAGATTTTTATTGGGTAGGTAGTATTCAAGTAAAATTAAACAAAAAACATTTAATTCAAAGCAAGATTATTATCTTAAAATATTTCAGCATCTGAGCCCCAGAGTCACTGCGAGTATCAGATGTTTCTTCAAATATTAATTTATATCCACAACTTTAATTAAACATCACCGCTTCCATAGATTGGACTGTTTGATGGAACGGATGAAATATTGTTGTTTGCTATAGCAAAAACCGGATATATCCGGATATTGATTCTGTATTGGACGGCACGTCCCGTTACGAATGACGGGTTTGTAGATGACTCTCCTGACAAATTAAAACGACAGAGATTATTTTAAACTTGGCTAATATGCTTCCCAGGTAGAAAGATATACAATTTTACAAAGTAATGTTGTAAAGTTTATCCATCCTTGGCCATGAGCATGACTGACTGGTTTATTTTGTAAGTACCTTTGTATCATCACGAAATTGATCAAACAAAACTTTTAATGTTACATTCAACGAGTTCTTGTGAAGCGGAATCCTAATTTTGTTTGCACATATTTGCGGCTATATAGCGCGTATGAGCGCGACTTCGCTAAATTCATTCATTTGCATTAAACAATACATTCATGAGTAGATTAAAATTTTTCTAGTTGCAATTACATCACATGAATGACACCGATCACAATAGCGACTGCATTCATCGGTGCATCAATCAGACATGCACCGGGCAAGCATTTAATGCCACTCGGTTAATAGCCTTAAACGGCAATTTCATCAGATTGGTTTCATTCGCTTCTTGATTGCTAACCTTGCTGCCGATCTGTGTACGATGTAGGTACCTTCTATGATGACGTCATAGGATCTGGCTCGTGAAATGTAAGTCAAATATAGAAATCGGCACTGAGGTAGGTACAGCGGTGTACTTACGAGTACCTATGTACCTATGCATTTATTCTTTGGTAGATAGAAACTTGAAAAATAATTTAGTCAGAACACTTTTTGTGACAATAACAAAAGTATACCGCGGTGTGAAATGGAGAACTAATTAAATGTGAAATTTACGCGGGGAGCCACATGAGGGAAAAGCTAGTTCTATTAATAATGTTTTGATTTGGAAATACAACCTTTGATTTAGTTACTTCTGGCGATGTGGTCAAATGAATAGTTGAGCAAATCTGCAAATAAAGCTCTTTTACCGATCTGCTTGATTTTATATTAGGCACGTAATCCACCCAGGCCATAGATAGGTGCAACTCGTTTATTTCAAAATTATGTTTCCTTGGATAATTTTAAATTCACTAGTTCACATTTTACAATAAGAAAAGAATGTTAAGAAAGCTTTTTCTGAATTCACATTGCATTTTGAAAATGTAAAAAAATGAGAAAACATTTGTCTTTAAATAAAAATTCAGCGGACTGAAAAAATAAACAAGCATAAAATTGGTTGAAAAAATGGACAAGCTAAAGATGGTTAGAAAATGGCTTTCTATAGAAGGATGGTCAAAGCTTTAACATTGGCATTCTGGTACTCGATGACGTAAACTGCCCTCGAAAGTGGACAAGAGACCGAATTTTTTAAGTGATACTCGTCGCGTACTATGGCAGTTATTAGACAACGCGGTATTCAGACAGTCTTACTCAGTCTCAGTAAGACTGAATACTGCCTATCCTATAAATAGGGTTTGTTGTTGGAAGATGACGTAGATTATCATTTGACCATTACTTTTTAGGGTTCGGAGTCCTGACAAGGAACCCTTATAGTTCCATCATGTCCGTCTGTCTGTCCAAGGTTTTGCTAAGAGACCGTTAGTACTAGAAAGCTGTAATTATGTAGGTGTACCTATATATACCAATTACGTTGACAAAGTAGTAGAATATACATTAGAAACATTTTTTTTAGCTTAGCTCCTCGTATGAAGTGAACGTGTTTTTTTTAGTCGTCTACCCCATCCCCCAGTAGATCTTTCAAAGTGCACCAACACATGTTTAATTTTTAATCAGCCGGTTTAGCATTATTTGACATAATTTTTACCTGCTGTTTAAAAATTGACGAACACAGGGTTCAGACGGACAGGCTGCGCATTGGCAGACCACGTTTTTTTAAACTCGCACAGTGATAGTCACATCTTTCAGGTTTTAGTGCCAAGTTCTAGGCTTTAAGTCGTGGCGTAGTGTATACAGTGTGTTCAGGTTTGGACTAGCGATAATATAAATATATATTCTGAATATATAATATAATTATATATTTAAAATAAAAGGCCCTTAAATTATCGCTACTCGAAACCCGGACACCCTGTATATTCTTTGGTCGAGGTATGATGTATATCTAAGTAGCCGCGGCGATAGTGATGTTTGTTTGTGGTGATGATAAAATACTTTTTTCAGTGATAGGTTTACAATGACTCAATAACTTTATAACTACTCAGTGCCTAAACATGAGCGGTTATTTCCCTTTTCAGAAAGTGTGTTATATCTGAGCAAGAGTATTAAATTGATCTGCGGTCTGCGGCTGCTACTTGAGTATTATTATACGAGAGCTAAGTTCTGTTTAAGTCATTAAATGATTCATTAACTTATTGGTGAACTCATTATGTATGTCTACTCGTACGTTACAGATCATTTCGAGGTGTTAAGCGGGATATCATGAGGATATACGTATTTGCTATTCTTTACGATTGTTATAAAATGTATTAATGATATTAGTTTTTTCCTTCGTGGGAATAATTGTGTTACACAATTATTTTATTTTTGTAAGCAGTAAGTAATGATAACAACGTGTGGATCCGATGTTATATGTCATTGTCTGAAGTCTTTTTGCGCGCCTTGATCATAAAATTAAGCAATTTTCGTGATTCTAGGAATATCATAAAATACTTCTGTTACTATAGATGGTTATTTGACGTGTCATTCTGATGATACCTTAAGGTACCTACTTAATATTATTGTAGTTTTGTAATAATAAAAAAAGAGCTTTAAGCGTAACATCTGCAAGCGATACAGAGCATTGAACAACATACTGATCTCAAGTTGTAGGTAAATCAGACAGCATCCAGAGTTCTCAAAAACTTACCTTTAGGCATGTTGATTGATTTCGTTGCTCTGCAGGTTCGAAGTTACAAGTTAGTTCCACTCATCTGCATGCAAGCTGACTGGTCACATAGCACGACACACACACATACACATTTTTATCTACTCGTAGGTATCCTAACTGCTACACGTATGACTAATCATATCGTTTTGATATCGGCTACTTAGTTTAATTGACTATTCGTTTTTGGCGTTATGTTTGGCTGAAAAAGGTTAAATAGGTGTTTAGCGATTTGTTGATTGAAAGTAAACAATAATTACTAAATGGTATGATGTACCTTTATTTCTTACTGGAAATTAAGGCAAAGTGTTACGTTCTGGCATAGTAAGAATATGTCTGTAAGCAGTACGGGTGCGTACTCTCTGGTATTCAAGAGGAAAAAGTTACCGCGGTATATTCAAACATTTGTCACAAGCATGCAGTTTGTCACTGGAAACATTATATTGTATATTGTTGACATTAGCAAATCTCTTTCCTGTTTTGCTAGAATAACGTTGTCACATGTTTGAAAAGTTTATAATAATCAATTTTAATTAAGTACTAAAAGTAGTGGGTTTTATCTTATTGCTTGAGCTAAAGTAACGAGACGGTCGAGACTCGGGATTTAATAAACTACAATCACAGAATAAGTACTAGTAGGTACTCCGTACAGAAGTATGACTTTGCAATGAAATTCAAAGAAATATCTACTCAATGTTGTTAACGATATGGTGTAATTCAGTTCGCCTCTGACTCAAGCACATTTTCGTGTAGACACCTACAGAAATACATTGCAAGATAATTTCATTCTTATAACTCTGGAATATGATTCATAATACACTAAGCCTATTCAGCCTATTCAGTGACTTACTATCACGCAACGCGATAGGGTTGACTGCCACAAGAAGCTACTTACGCCATCTAGCGCATCTTTCTAGGACTTTATTCACGCTCGTCCAACCAGCAACCTAGTGTCGCGCACCGCCGGTAATTAAAACGCGGGAGCGTGTCGCTGCCGGCTAGCGACACCCAACTTGTTTAGTCCCTTACCAAGGGGTCGCCGCGCGTAGCTACGTTTTTGCTACCTACGCGGGAAGATACACAGGCCTGCTACAATATTTTCTGTTATATTATCCATCCAGTGAATATTATGCCATGCCAGCTAATCTTTTTCCCCCGTGCTCACGGCTCATCTGAGCTTACCTCGAGCTACAGTTAAGGTGCAATTTGACAATACTCGCACAAGTGTAAATTGTATCTGAGAATAGCACAAGACGTCCGTCCATTACCGGCCAATTGAGACAAAAGGATAATGTTTGGCCGCCGTGTCAAGGTCACCACGATTCATTATTTCAATTGGAAATAAAAATTGGCACGCTAGATTTATGTTATGTGCACTTTTTTTGGGATTTCCTATTGTTTTGGTCCCTTTGTCGTTAGGGACTAACGCACACGATATCTTATGTTGAGATAACAAGGAAGTCATGTGAAAATATGGTCTTAGTAGGTTTATATTAAGTTCGGTTTTTGAAGGGAAAACAGTACCAAGGGAACAACAGTATTTGCTGTGGATTGGACCAGTATGTAGTTTATATAAAAGTTACCTGATAATTAAAAAAAATAGCTAACCAATAGTTAGCTTTAACTAATTTAAGTATGGTTCTGCTAACAGCAAAGGGTAATTTACACGTACTCCATGATTTCTCTATAAATAAGTATTTTGTCGGTTGTAGCCACTAATATGTCATAGGTACTTTATTTAGATATATTATTTTCAATAAGCACATGATAGATGGTGCAGTAGTTGGATCATTTGACAAAATTAGTAGCAGAAGCTGGTAAGTATTCTTTATCAAGAATCCAGACAGTAAATTAGTTGACGTCGAGTAAAACTAAAACGATAGAACAGACAGCGTACACGACACTTAATTACAGTATCAGAGCTTCTCGTTCCCGAGAAGAATTCTAATGTTTCGATCAAATAACGGCTTAGATGTGAAATAGAAACTTTACTCACGAGCATTCTATCGACGTATAAAACTTTTCCGTTACTGACTGTAAGCCTACTAATATAGCTTAAATAATTTATGGTAAGCCCAACAGCGTAATTTAATTGTGAACTGACTTAATTTGTTATGATTACTGTTATAGTTAATAAATAAATAAATAAATTTATAAATAGCATCATTTATTACTGTCACTAATTATAATTAAAATATATATTATTGTCAATTAAGCATAAATACCAAATTAAGAATATTTGTAAATCTGCCTCGTTGGTCTAGTGGTCAGCACGCTGGGTACTATCCACGAGGTCCCGGGTTCGAATCCCGGGTCGGGCCGAGAGTGTTTGGGTTTTTCTGTCTTGAAATTACTCAGACATAGCTCCGGAGTCAGGAAGTTGGTGGTGTTAACACCCCTGTGCCTCGGAAAGCACGTTAAGTCGTTGGTCCTGCGCCTGATCTCTCTACGGTCATGTCGGTTTGCCGTCTCACCGAATTATGAGAGTGAAGGAACAGAGAGTGCACCTGTGTATTGCGCACACACTTGTGCACTATAATATGTTCCGCGCAGTTGGCTAATCTCTGTTGAGATAGGCCGCCGTAGTCGAAATCGGCTAGGAGGACATCATCATCATTTCTAAATCAGAATATTGTTATAAGATAGTATATTTACTCTTGTAGTACTAAATAGAGGGGGACTGTCATGGCGGCATTCGTCGGTAAGCTTTAAGAGGTATTGGTTGGTAACAAAATATAAAGAGTGATTTGAGTACTAGTGTTTGTTTTCTCCACGTCCCATAACCTTCTGAGGCTATCCCACATGACTGATTTGATTAGGAAGGAACTAGCACTAAGCAACGTACAGCCAGTGGTTTTACTGGTTGTAGAAATCTAAAATGTTGTATGTGTGTGGCAATTAGGCACTTTGGGAAGTGCAGAAGAGTAGCTAAGCAGTCTAGTGAGGCCATGAAAATGTAATGTCAACTCCTGCAACTATTATATATTGTGTATTTAAAAACTGTCAAATTAAATTACCTAATGACACATTAGTAGGTATCTAATGGAACCCACAAGGCTTAATGTAATAGACATTAAAGCAAGTGGGATAAAATAATAAAATATTTATTATATTTCATTTATTTTACTAAAAGTCCCAGCTATCACAACACAGCTACATGTTCTGTTCAGAGTACTTTACCTACAAGTCGAGTACAAAATATATTTTTAAAGCATTAGTATGTATATTATATAACGTGTCTTATTAATTCCATTCTCATGAAAAAATATTGTAACAGCTTGCCCAATAATAACCAAATACAAGCAAGGAGTAACAGTATACAAATGTGGGTAAGTACCCAAAAAACTTGTGTTGACAAAGCCTTAGTTTGTGTAACTGAGTTATGGCCTTATTAAGCAGACTAGTTAAGTGCGATTTTGGCTAATACGATTTGAATAACCGTAAATCTATTTTTATTTGAGGTACCGTTGCATATTAAGGTAGTACCTATTCGTATGTACAGGTTTTATCAACAGAACTGAAAAAATCTGTGCTCTTATCGATTTATAAAGAAAATTTAATTATTGGTCACATAGAAAATTCAGCGTGGTGTACTGAATCTTACAAAAGAGAAATTAACGATCTGTGAGCGAACAGTTATTAATAGTATTTTTTTAATTTATAACTGAAACCTGAATGTACTGATTCCCAAATGTAATGTGAGAATTGAATAGCTGATGAAAGTTAATGTATTTCCGAATGGGTACCTATATTCAAGTAGACACAGAGCATTAATTAACATAACAATTACTTACTACAACTATAATGGGGAACCCAATAACTAGTGACAATGCAATGTACAATTTAAGTGTCACGTGCAACCACTTGGGACCAATATACAAAAACAAATAAGTTTATTTAAAAAAATATTTAAGTTTTATTATATTATATATTAGATCATTCTGTGAAATTGTGTTACGAATAACTAACTTATTAAGAGTTACGATGTTAATTAGCGTGTCCAACTGTACAAATCAACATGAAACAAAAGGTCAAATAAGAAAACTATAACCACACCATTGCGCAGGAGTTTAAGCATTTCGCGATAAAAAGTACGCTTACCCATTAGTGTTCTGATTTTTTCACGGTAACACAATTTTGAACGCATTGTTGGCAGGATTTTCAACGCATGTTTCAGTTTCCAATACAAAATTTGTTTTGAATAAGCTTCGGCTTTCAATTTCCAGATGACAGACGTATAAATATCACTTTTGTTATGTACACGGTAGCATTGTTGTTTCACCAGTTCTAGAAAGTCGGCGTGAATGCCTACACGAATACCAAGTTAAGAATAACACGCGCAAAAAGGTATACACGAACCGAAGAGTTATTCTAAATGTGATCAGAAAAGAACACCCAGCCCGTTCTTGAACGTTCAGTTTGTTATAAATAGAACGCTGTGCTGTTTACGTTCCCGATAAATTGTAACAAAGTCGTTGTTATGTGCAAAAGCTTATCGGTAATTGTAAAATGCCCACACGCAGCACATCGTGTTCAAGTATTCGGTACTTACTTTCGCGGCTGGTGTGTCCACATGTATACTTCACGACACTTCGAAATATGTAGTTACTGAATCTGGTGCAACACATTTTGATGGCACGCGGACGCACGGGTACACTAGTATTAGCTTGATGTCATTTTCAAGAGAGTGCGGCGCGAGCGGCTTCGCGGCTGCTGGCAAAACACGACCGATACACGCACATAGCACAATACAATTGACTGGGTGGGCTTCAGACACGGTACAGCGCCCCCGAAAATGTGCACTATGATCTCGTACAATACACCATGTACACAATACTGGTCGTGTCAGCACTCGGACATGCACTGATATTTTATCCTCGTCCAGACCAATTAATGTCAATGACTGACGAAACAGAAGCAGATCAGCGGTGTTTCTCAGCCAATGACTGCTAGTTTGCGGTGTTAAGGGGCACGTTTAGTTGTTTACCAGCTGTTATTCGGGAGTAATAGTATTCGTAGTACGTACCACGTATTACTTTGTCGTTGCCGAAGCTTGATACGCGTACCACAGTGATATCGATACGCATTCCGATGCAATTGCTAACGCGCCGGGAATGTTGCGATAGGACAGGACCCTGTCGTTGCTTACGAATGGAAATTGATACTGAAGTGACATTGATAGTTTAGTCCCACCACAGCCATTTATCTTGTTTTTTGCAGTTTATTGCTGATTCACTTTTGTGGGTGGTATTTGTTATTAAATTGTCCCGCGGAGTCCCAAAATTAAATTGATTTATTCGGATAAATTAACTAATTTCCCAATTGTATTGAAATATAAATTAGCCTATGTCAAAAGCAGCAAAAATTGTTAACTATCAATAACCATTTAAGAAAACGAAAATATACACGATACCAAAAAGTAGCGTATCTACTTCTTACGAAAAAAATTTAAAGCAGAGGATAAATGTCGTAACCCACTTACCATAGCAAACCTACGGCGAAGTAAACCCATTGGCACTTAAATAAAATAAATTGTCTAACGTCGAACTCACAAGTACCTCCGGTACAAAAGTGACGAGAAATGAAAGCGTGCTTTCGAAAGGACCGCGCTCAATCATGTCTAGCTGACAAGACCGATATTTGGCGGAATGTCAGGGGTCGATGTGACTCAGGCAATAATTTAACAGTCTTATTCTTAGTTAGTGAAAAACGATAGAATTAATAAAACAAAATTGAGTAGGCAGGCAATAATTTAACAGTCTTATTCTTAGTTAGTGAAAAACGATAGAATTAATAAAACAAAATTGAGTAGGCAGGCTTCGGCCCTCAGGTGGCCCATTCAGTCAGTCATCCCGGACTAGAAAATTAACTTCACAATCATTCATGGGAACGGCTCTATTCTGATGATTTACTAAGTAAACCTTACTTATCTTCAATCTCGAACTTATTTAATATTATTAACATTAAAGGCAAGGGCAAGTGCAAACTTAAAATTTATAGTTATTAATATTAATTCCACTAACATTCTGAAATTCTCGAACTTAAAAAGTAAGATATCTGATTTATTTTAACAAATACCTACTTAATAATCCAGTTGTCGTACAATGAACCTCAAGACAGCTAAGTCTCATTTTTTCTCCCTTTTTGTCCAATTTCTTCAAACTCTTTCAGTTTATTTATCCTGTATAAAATGATATAATGTCCGGGTTTCGACTAGCAATAATTTAAAAGGGCCTTTTATTTACCAAATTTTAAAGACATTTTTCTAATGAAAAATGTTTTTTGGCACAATTTTTTTTAATTTTATTGAGAAAAAAATTCAGAAAAATCATTTTTGGGTTTAGTTTTGTAATAGGGTTAAAAAACTATTAAACTTTTTGAAATTTTTATCAATATTTATTTTTAAAAAATTGTTTCCTCTTTGACGGTTAATAATTTTGAATCGATCTTTATGTCACTTGATAGGCCATAGCGTTACCTACCAAAAGAATCATTTTCATAACTTTTAGGATCTCCAGATCTACATAAATAGCATTTTTTTAAAATAATTAAAATGGCTGCCATTTCAAGAGGTTAGACCCCCAACATGGGGGTTTTTTGTCGATAACATTTGATGATCTAATAACCCATTATATATCGCCAGTCGAATCCTGGACACACTGTATATCCAGTGGACTGAGTTTAGTATCTTAAAATAGAACCCCGGAAATTAAATAAACCAACACGTTTATCCAAAATCCATACTAAAGAGAATGTAGTTTTTAAACAGTCTAACAATAGTCTGGAGGAAATGGGCACATTGTGCACTAAGCAACACTGATTTGAATCTGAATGGTTGCAATTGAGAACAGTTTTGGGTTTCAACTTAATCTTTAACAGATGTTATGCTGTTTTGTGCCAAAAATCCGGCATTTGAGAATAATATTATTAATCCTTTTGTATTTTAGGAGTTTTCATTCAGTACCAAATGTAAGAGATACACGCATTTAAATATCTTATGAATCACGCCAATTTTTTTCTGTTTGTTAACTAATTACTAATAAGGTATAATCTATGGAATTATAGTCTTTATTTGCATTTATATATGTATATATATATTTAACTTTATTACAAAATAATTCTCAAAAAGAATAGAAATAGAAATCATTGATCAACATTATTTGTTAAATTACTATGTAGTTAATATAACTTTATTTAAGACTTAGTAAAACAAAAGGGCCGATGCTATGTTTTCATGCCGCTATTGTTATATTGTGATTCTGGTTCATTGCAGTTGTAACTATGATCTATTGTTCAGAAAATTTACAACAACAATACATGAACTCGCATTGTCGTGCGAGGATTAATGCGTAATGTTATGTCTGTCGATTAAATACACACTGCTGTTGATGGAACTGACATGGACAATGAATAAACAGATGATCTAAGGTTTATTATTTATGGTAGGCTATGCTTGATTTAACATCTTAGGCATCTTAAGGCATTGCACCAGTTTAATTAACTTTGGCAATTGCCAATTACCAAAAAAATATGTCAAGCTTCATAGAAATAAACATTTTTAAACACTTGGTTAAAGCACAGAATACCTAGGAGTAAAATGATGGTAAATTAATGTCGAATGATGTTTTACCTAAGTAAGTTTTTACTAAGCAAAAGTTTAGTTTAGATAAAAGCAGTGTCATCTTAAATCTGCTGCAGTTCTTGACACAGATTAACCAGCTATAAAACAATTTTTTGAAGATAGCAGTCTGTCTCACTGTTAAAAAGAACTATTAAGCGAAGAACGTTCTAAAATACTGTCATCTAATTACCATTCAGTATCATTAAAGTAAGTAGATTTCAGGACATTGAGAAGCCAACCCCATGAAAAAAGGTATCTCACTGTTCACTAGGGAAATTGTGGTCATGAGTCCGCGGTGCTACAATAAAATTTAAATGATAAAAGAAATTACTTTTGCTGGATAGCTATTTTAGTGACGGGCCTTTTGTTATTTATTGCCCGACTCCAGTTAAATTGTAATGAAAGTGCGCAAAATGATTTACATCTGCGCACCAATAGTGGTTGTGATTATTGCGTTTTAACCATTTTCATGCATAATTTATTTCTACTTCTGTCAACTTGTTAGTGCCCATACATCATTTGGGTTTTCATTCTCGTTTGGCCTTCCACAGATTTAAACCAAATGAAACCATAATGAATGTAGAAGAATTTTATTGCCAGTAGGTACCGAGGAAACATTTTTCGCGGATATGAGGCATACCTATAGAATAATACTAGGTCAAATTACCAAACATCGTTAGATGTACGAAGGTACCTGTAGTGTATGTGGAAGTATTCTGTCGTCTCCTGCGCACACTGGTTACCCGACGAGGCCGGGGCGGGGTGGTGGAGGGGAGACTTTGCTCGCCACCACGGTAAAGGACGGACGTGATAAAACAGTCTGACGTAAGGAGCCGATACCCGGGACGCCGGGATACTACAGTACCCTTTCCATAAAGAAAGCCATCTCAGTCTTCACACTTAATGATACTAATTTGTACTCGTAGAGAGCTCGGGGACAAATTTGACACCCAAGGAAAGCTCTGTCTTATTTTAATTGCTACATTAATCATTACGACCCTGTTTAACGAATTTGTATTAAACGTCTCAAAGACCGTTAATGGGGGAAATTCATATTCTTGAAGAATATTGAATTGCTTTTGCTGTTAACAGAATTTGTAATAAATATCATGTTTAAGTAACGGGGCCTCTATTCTATAATTTTACGCCAGTATTACAACATTTGTATTTTGATTGTATCGATATGTATTTACGTTTGTATTTGTAAACGAAACTGTGTTCTACATGGTGAAGGTTTCCCAGTTGACTACGGAACCCTAAAGGTATTGATTGCTTATAGGTACATAGGTTTATGTGAATCCTGTTAATAATATAAATATTGACTCACGGCTAAGTAGTTATGCCGGTATTAGTGGAAACCAGACAATGACCCCATGGCGTTATGTTATGGCTTAACCGAGAATCGACTATTGTCTGGTGCAACGTCTTCAGATACAACATAAAAGAACAGATAAAACAGTCACAGACATCAAAGATTGGCGTAAGATTCAACCGTGTAAGCGATTGGAAATGGTACCTACCTAATTGTAAAGATGACCGTTATTTTGTAACACAGTTATTAAAATTATCGACACTAAAATAAAACGTTGCGAAGTTTTCATACGCTTACTACATTACACAATAAGCAATATACAGTACCTTTTATCGTGTTTGTTGGTATTAAAAACCATTTGTGATCATCGGATAGCCTATTTCAATAAAATTGATTGCACAAAAAACTTGGACAAAAGGCGAGTCAACCTCTGATAGGCACATCCTTAACATTAGCGATGGGCGATTGTTCGAAAAAAAATAATCGAATGAATCGACAATCGACCATTCGAAATATCGAAAGTCGGTTCGATTTAGTAATTCGGAAAAAAAATAATTGAATAATAATCGACAATCTAATGATAATTTATACTCAGTCCTTCGATGCATTCGATTGAATTGCTGCGACAGGACAGGCAGCGAACGAATGATTATCGAAGCGACGAATGACGATTCATTCGTTAGTAGTTAGTAGTACGGCCTGCGCACCGCACGCTCCGGTGCATAATCGAAGGACTGCGGTTGCTTATCGAATACATTAGATTCCATTCCATTTGAATAATTCGATTAATTTAGTAATAATCGCCCATCGCTACTCAACATTCTTAACTAAACAAAAAGTTTGAGGTTTTAAGATGAAACCGCAAACGATTTTCATTTTCTTTGAGGGTTATTGCACTGTGACGTCACTTGTTCATAAAACAGGAAAACGTATTTCGCCACAAACAACGACCTTCCGTTCGTTGTCTAGACAAAACAAGGTCAAGGGTTCAAGTTCATTTTATGCATACCTAGCGATCTCTGAAAGTATTGAGCGTGGGAAAGCGGCTGGCCACGCATGTTATCCGCCAACGTAACCAATAAGGGCATATTATTTTGTTACCTTATTAACCCTGCGGTGTTGTTTTACAATTTTAGTGCTATTGTTAGCTGTTGTAAAAAGTTTATTTGGAAGCAAGTAGATAGGTTTGGTACCCTAGGTAGGTCCCGAACTGGTGGCTTATGAAGACTAAAGTAGCAAGGTCTCAACAAATCTATAAATGGTACATACATATATTGGGGGAAATCTCATAGATTTATATAAGATCAATTCATTGTAATTATTAGTGAATACAAAATTTAAAGATTGAGGTTTCGTGGTGTACTTGTTCCCGAGACAAAGTATCGGATATTATCAACATAGGTAGCTTAATATCTTCAAAGTGCGTCAGTTGTTTATTTCGTAAATTATTCAATTCTTCTGCTACTTATTGATCTATGATTTTCTTTGCTAAACAAAGCTAGTTCTACGTAATCTACATTTGCTCAATTTACTTGCAATCAGGCGGAATGTTTGTGTTAACCTACGTATGTCAACGTGTGTGCTGGCCTAACGCTGCTTAGTGTTTGGTAAAGCTTCGTCCTCTAATTGCTGCAAGCTACTGGTTTCGAGATCGACGAAGCTTAGTTTATTTTCGTTAGCACCGTAACAATTTTCCATTTGGTAATCACCAGCGTCATGGACAGTCCTACAGCCCAGATTGGGTGATTCATTCCCTAAAAGTTTCCCGAATGGGTTTCATTAACTAAAAGTTGTTCGGTGTAGATCTTGAGATTTTATACAACTTTCAATATTTTCGCTAGTTATTGAAATACTAAGCAAAAGTACACGTCTGGAAGCGTTGTCATATATTTAGGAAATAAACAATATCGACATGACACTTGCTCGTGTGAGGAATTTGGTTTGTTCTCTATTACCTGCTTAGTCGATAATGCAGCACGAGTTGGATACTGCTATGTATGATGGGATATGAGTAAAAAAACAGGAACCTTTCATCCATTTTGTACTATTTTTTTCTTTTTTTTTCTGGTCTTCCCTCGGATATGTATGAGATATACGAATACATTTGAAACTACTACGACTACGACATTTAATTTTTACTAAACGGTGCTCAAATGACGTCCTAAGCTAAAATCCGAATGAATAGTTCTTTTTAAAACACGTCATCCAGCACATTGCCAGTTGCTGGCTAATTAGCCTAAACCAGCAAAATTGAAAGCCTCTTTGAGTTATTGTTTAAAGTTGATTCTGCCGTGCTCGTCATTCGACACGTATTACAAAAAAATTGAAAAGGCAGAAATACTACATTGACTAATAAACACCGTGTCAAAAGATTACAAGCGACAACATTTCTTAAAACGAGCGAATAAGTTTCAGTGTCGTTAGTTCGGTTTGCAAATTTTTACGAAATAATAAAGTCGAGTCGTACGTAAATAATTAAGATTTGGTTTTCAGTTTATTTATTTAAAAAAAATGAGATGTGTAGTTATGCATGACGGAAATAGGAGCCGGCTTGACCTCAAAATGTATTGCACGATTGTGATACCCGCCCGCGTGCTCACGCTTGCTCTATAAATAGATTAATGTTTGCAATTTTCAAATAAATGCCTATGCTCTCTATGGCTTCCTAATTCGAAAATTGGCTTGAATACACCGTCATTACATTACATAGTTTCATTTCAATTACTGCGTGGTATCAGTGATACATCAACGAGATGTATCACTGCAGAAGGTCTATGATTGACCTCTGTAATCTTTATATGGTTCGACTCGTAATTATGGTTATTATAACTATTTATTATCGAATATCTAATAAAAAATCCATAAGAAAAAATATTTTAATTTGTGTGTATAAACCTTGCAATAGAGTAATTCTAGTGCTTCGGATGTTAAAAACACAAGAATATCTTAAAATCTCCTTCTTTACTTATTGGATGGAATGGTGCCTTCAATTTATTGAAAACAGCACAGTTAGTTTGCTTGATACTACCTGAAACGTTATTTTTTTTCAGAGTTTGAAGATTGGCGATTTGCTGACATATCAAAGTACTTAGTTATTAACTGCTTAATTCATTTATTTGAATAGGTCTTCAATGCTCTATCCATACCTGCCTGGGTTCAATCTCCTTAAAAAAATATTTGTTGGTCATGTGGGATTATAGGCGTCAGTAAGTATTTCAAAATCACAAGTACAGTTTTTATTCAGCAAAGAAATTGATATCACCAATAAAACTAACAATTGCCCAAATAAATCGTGCCAACTTTTCCCCATTTTGTAGGAAGTCCATTGCCCAACCTTGCCTTGCGCGAGCGCAGCGGCCGTGGCCTTTAGGGATTTGTTTATTAGTCGTGGGAATGACCGCGGTTGGGTTTGTGAACTTCGGTAGTGTAATAAAATACAAAAGGTCTGCTTATCTTAGAATTACTCCCCAACCAACCTATACGCTCTAAATTGATAACCAGTCGATAATTAAAGATTCAAATCAATCCTCGATAATTGCGCATCCATTGAACAGTGCACGGTAGGCACGGCTGTCAGAGTATGTGTTTAATGGATATATGCAAACAACTATGATTTACTTAATCTTCAATCTCACATCAGTTAGTAATTTCGAGCGTAAGGCATACAAGATTGATTGGTTTATTGGTAGTATTATAATATTTTTGAGCCCATCATCCAGCAACATCAGTCTAGGTATAGATATTTCCATTTCATTAAAACACAATTTTACGGATTACTTCGCGATTTACTTACATTTTATTTAAAACCTGACGTTTCGAACACTTTACAGCGTTCGTGGTCACAGGGAGACGTTCGTAAAATTGTGTTTTAATGAGTTTGACGGCGCTTCGCTTATATTATCAAAGAACCTAGAGCGATGGTCCATCTAGGATGGATGTCATCGCTCTGACACAACTACGACACTAGCGTGCGCGAGCAGTCGAGTTTAGGCGGCCATGATGGAAGACGTACTTGAAGTCTGACCGCGATATCCGATTGCATCGTGGGTTGCGCGTTACGTGTTCGGCGGAGCCTCATTGGTCTCTGATGATTAAAATACTGTGAATGTGATCCATGTTGTATTTCCAAGACTAGTAAACCGATTCCTGACTTAGATGTGAAGTGTCTTATTTTCCTCGCCCGATTATCCATGCCCATGAGATCGACCATCCAACAATATCCGTGCAAATGGACTACCAGACCTCTGATGAGGGTGCTAAATTGCCTAACTGGGGCGATGTGCCTTCATCAGAAATGGGATACGGAGGGCAAAATATTGAGGAAAATGTCAGTGAGAAACAAATGACAACGTTAAATCTTGGAATTATTTTATAGAGGCAGATGGCCAAAAGATTGCTGTGGCAAGAATGCGAGACCATTGACGACTTCGTCCGCAACCTACCAACAGCACACCGCTGATCTGCTTTGATCCTGATGATCAGAGATCGAATGAGTCTGATGCTAAATATTGGTGTGGAGTACTGGTTTGCGGCAGAGTGTAATCAACGTTAGAAAGCTAAAGCTAAATCCATATCCAGCAGTAGACGTCTTTTGGTTGATATCAAAGGAGGATAGGGCAGCAGCGAGAAAAGAGGCTACAGAAGAATGTGATGATACGTATAACTGAATAACGCGATGACGAATAACCATTACTTTTATTTCGATGCAGTTACTGTTTGGCTGGGATCTATAGCTTAGTCGTATTGCAAAGCCTTCACTGGCGCTTGTAGCGCGCTACACTTTTACTACTACGATCTCAGGAGAAAGCTAGGCTGTCTGGGGTTCCGTTATGAAATTGATCAACCCCTAAGTACTGCTGTAAACATAAGACGCAGCACCAACACTTCAGCGAGATTCTTCGATTCCAAGTTAAAGAAGCATTCGCAAGGAGATACCTGAGAAGTAGCCATGTACATCTGGAATCATGAAGAAAGCATGCCTAGTACTTTGATAGCTAAGAACAAGAATATTCAAGAGTATCTAATCGCTACGAGGATAATATTTTGTGGCCCAAGATAATTTAATTGCTATGTTTGTTTGTGGCTGTCATAATGTGTCAAAAAGATTAAGCTACAAATACTCTACAAAAGGAGAGTATTTTACATCTTCTTTGGAAAGGAGTTGTGCATAGCGCGAACGGAAGAGTTCAAAAGTGTCCAACCATTTTGCATTGTCAATGGTTTACCGTTAAAAAGTCAGCAAGACATGAAATGACAAATTGACACTGTCATAGGAAAATATGAACAACAAAGAAAATCGTATTCTAGAAAATCTCTTTTCATCGTTACGTGGTATCGGTGTGATCATTCAGAGATATACAGATATTTGTTACTGCGGGAAATGATAAGGCAGTGATGCTACATCATTCAATGCAACTGATGGTTAACACAGCCTGCAGATGACACAGTTTTTGCAGCAGAGCAATAAAACATACTGCAAGGCAGTAGATAAGTCGTCTAAAGTTCCTGAGAAGATGCAGTCGTCGGCTTGTTCCGTGGCACACGTTCCACCATCATGTCCAGGTCAAGACAGTGGCTCAGGGTGCAGGGTGGTGTTCAGAAAGAGTTAGGGCGGTCTTGGTGTACGATCAGAAGCTGAGAAAGAGCCCACACGCTTTGCTGAATAATCTGGTGAGCTTGTTTCGTTTTGATAGTGGGTTGCTTGCCTGCTTGCTGTACCCAGAAGCTACGAAAGCTTATTATGATCTTCTTTATGTTTTGTGGATTATCATGATTTGGCCGGGACGGCGGTAGTTAAGTTAGAGGGTTTTATGTGAAAGTGTATTGCGTAGTGCGTAGTAAGTTAAGGGACTGGCTTGTGTTCAGGTCGATGTCCTGAAGGCTTAGCTATACGAGGGGTGGAGTAAGTGACTGATTAGGGACTAGCTGTGTCGTTCAATGTTTCTGATCTTGTTACTGGTGTAATGCCTGTGAAAGGCGAATGCGCTTGTGTCCCTTTGAGGAGATTACAGTTGTGCCTATGGGAGGTGTGGTAACTGGTCGAAGGGACGCTGGGGGTTGTCAGGTCCATGTCGCTATTGGAGAGATAGTGGCAGTGGTCGAAGGACGCTCGGTCAGTTGTCCGGTCCGGTGATTACATACTGTCTGGCGTTAACTGTAGCTGATGAGGGTAGCATGTGATGAGGTCGATGAGGATAGCGTGTGATGTGAGTAGTGTGGGACGTAAGAAGTGATTGTGAATACCAAACTGTATGGTGTCTTATCTTTATCGTCAGTGATGGACGAGCGTGAAGAGTTTCAAATCAAATCAAATCAGTTGTCTACCGGTTGCTTGTTTTGCTATTGCAGATTGAACTGGCAGTGGAAGACTTGCTGCAAGGAGTCGCACGAGGACGTGCGAATGTCAGTCTGGCCGTGACAGCGCTTCGCTTATATTATCAAAGAACCTAGAGCGATGGTCCATCTAGGAGGGATGTCATCGCTCTGACACAACTACGACACTAGCGTGCGCGAGCAATCGAGTTGAGGCGGCCATGATCGAAGATGTACTTGAAGTCTGACCGCGATATCCGATTGCATCGTGGGTTGCGCGTTACGTGTTCGGCGGAGTGTCATTGGTTCTCTGATGATTAAAATACTGTGAATGTGATCCATGTTGTATTTCCAAGACTAGTGAACCGATTCCTGACTTAGATGTGAAGTGTCTTATTTTCCTCGCCCGATTATCCATGCCCATGAGATCGACCATCCAACAATATCCGTGCAAATGGACTACCAGACCTCTGATGAGGGTGCTAGACTGCCTAACTGGGGCGATGTGCCTTCAAGTTCAACATTTCGCGTAAACGTAAGAAACAAATATATTTCCATTTTCACTTGTATTCGTACTACAGTTAACAATGCAACTCTAAACAAATTTTATATGTAGATATACAAGTGTCCCAAAACTCAGCGTTAAGCGGAAGTGACGCGATTCTATTGCTCAAACACAACAACTTTTTGTATGGGACCAACATCGAAATCTCATTTTTTTTTTATTTCTTCATACAAACTGCCATCAGCTGATCGGCACTTTTGTATGGGGAAGCCAAAAATTTTTTTGAGATTTCGATGTTGGTCCCATACAAAAAGTTGTTGTGTTTGAGCAATAGAATCGCGTCACTTCCGCTTAACGCTGAGTTTTGGGACACCCTGTAGATCCAAGTTCACCAATCCTTAAACATCCAGTAAACGTCAATTGACGGTTAATTTGACAGAATTTCCGTATAAAATATGCCAAATAATTCTAATCCGGTTGATTAAAAAGTAAAATATGTTTTGGTAAACTCCAGGCTTAATGAATTAAGCTTTCCATTGACAAAATCATTATTGCGTTAAGATACTCGTAAACTTTAGTTTAAACATTTTTGTACGGACTAAGCCTACTTTGTGCAGTATCGTTACGTTTGAAGCCTATTTTACAGAAGGAAACCTTGACTTGTTAATGCGGGGCATTTCGGCCAGATACATGATACATATCTTCTCGGAATGAATGAGTTATGAAAGGTGTGCCAGTTTGGACAGGTAAAAATTATGTCAGTCAAACAACCGAGATGGATTTATGAATGAGGTAAGTTATACATATTTAAAATGAACGTACATTTGCCTATATTTTGCCCGGGGGAAAATACTTATTGGTTAAGAGACCTTGAGGAAGTCTCGATAAGTTTCGCCTGTCATGCTGTTTCTCAATAAGAACGAAGAATTAAAAACATGAAATTAATATTATTTTTCTACCTATTATATTTATTTGTTTTTCTTTATCAACAAAGGTAAGTTACGTAACTCGTGCGGCTCTGTTTAAATTTTAGAGTTGTCGTGTGCCTACATAAATGCTATTTAATAATTACTTGAGGCACTTGTGTGGTCTTGGTTTTAAATAAATTAACCCAATATTTTAAAAGCAGTAACTATTTTTGTAGAAAACCCAACTAGACGAAGAAAATAAATCTACTGTTTCTCAAATACACGCATGCCATAAAAACAACTCCGAAACTAAGAATCGCTGTAAAGGCTGTTAATAATATTGAAGGTAAGCTCAAGTTTGCGATATTACCATAAATTATTTAGCAAAACTAATGGGCGGGACTGCGGTCACAGTGTGTGGAATACCAATCGACCACTCTCGTAACGTTCGTGAGTTATGGCCGCTACAGAATCAACCCCCGCTCACCTGGTGACCTGATTCTACCATCTGCACCCGGCTCTTGAATATTTAAACTCCAAGTATTCTATAAGCTCTACTGGCCATAAATTTTCACTTGTCATAAACGCTTGTAAAGCAAACTTCAAGTTTATCGCTTTTAAATGTCTCGGTATGAGTCCAGTATTTTACGACTAATGTTTCTGTAAAGTGGGAACAAGTGACTAACGGCTATAAGCGCCATCTTTGGCGCGTCTTACGATTTGGAAGTAGGTTTGTGGTATATTTAGGGCTAAAGAAATATCATTCAGATCAACTCTAGCAAGGCATTGCAAGCGCCATGACCACGCCATGGTCATAAAATCCCACTCGCAAGATCATCAGTTATTCTGTGATCATGGCGCTTGTAACAGTGCCGAAATATTGGAAACTCATAAATAAAAAAGTATATGGAGCAATCCCGTAAATAACTATTCTAATCTTTTATTATTTCTAATGTAAAAGCACTTACTTAATGTCAATATAATGCGATTTTGCTATGCCGCGGGTTCAGTACCTGACATCCTATTGCGATTACTCCCTACCACGGTATATACAAATCTGGGTATTGTGACCCTACACAATTATTTGTGTTTCAAAGTGATAAAATCAATGTACGTCAGGGTACCCATATTTACAAAAACAGCTTTTATTATGTAGGGAATAGAGGCGGTCTTATCTCAAGGTCAAAGTGGGGTATTCTGCTCATGCTGACAACTTTTGTTTCAATTAAACCTATTTGTAAAGTTAAGATAAATTAATCTGGTACGGGCTTTGGTAGTCAAATAATGTACCCAAAAACAGTCTTTACTGGGTTATTCGTTTACATTAGAAATATTCAAGTAGGACTGATTTACTATTCATTTTGTTGTATCCTAACCAACTAGCGGGTTGGAGTTATAACAATTTTATTTCAACCCAAACAGCGGATAGGGCTCGGATGTTTATGTATGAAACGTTTTCGCAAACTTTATGGAGATAGAGCTTGATACTTGTTCCTAAAGTTATATATTTGCTGCTAAAGAACGAAGGTCATACAGTGTCTGGACTTGACATATCAATCTTATTTGTTTAACATGAGCCACTTAATTCGGGGCTTGAAGAGGGTAGGACGGCAATTATGTCAAATTGACATGATCCAAGGTAAAGTTGAGATGTTGATATGCCGTTTGGGAATATTCGGTTCGATAGTCAAACTAGGGATGATCTTAATTGAGTTATGTATCCATTTTGCCAAATCATAAATTTAAGAGACAGCTAATATTATAACATTTGACAGACAATCATAATGAACCTTAGGAACGGCTCAGAAAGTCACCTGGGGCTAATTACGTAACTCTGTTGCTAACAATTCAGGATTGAAATTGCGTGAAAATGTTACATTTGACAACTTCAGTTACTCTGTTAAGCTGGCCATTCACGGTCAGTTCAAAAAATGACTCCACTCACTAACATAAAAATAATCAGAAAACTGATTTTCATTCAGTGCTGCTAGAACGTGGGCAATATGGGTGGTAAAATGGGCGAGAAGGTCTTAGAACCGGTAAAATATAGGCAATTGTGGAAAATAATAATAACGTTAAGTTACCTTTTTAGTACTTCTGCCTATAGCCTAGATTTTTATTACCGATATTGAAAACGTAAAATTTTGGTCGTACCTCAGACCGACTAATTAGTGTAACTGGCCGTGAATGGCCAACTTTAGCAACAAAACTTTGATTGAAATAATTTCATTCAAAGTTGTATAATACCTACCTAATAATCCACTACCTGAAATAGAAAAAACGGATAGGGATGCGCAGGCAGATGATGCGAATGATATGACATCCAAGTGATCTACAACTTGGATGTTAAGTTATTTGCATTCGTTTATTTGATTCTGTAAAAAGCCTTTAAGTAATTCTCTAAGACCTGAGGCAAATAAACACAAAGACATGCATGAAATAAAAATAAATAAACTTAAAACCTACTTAATCAAAAATAATCCCGTGTCTTTGAGGCAAGGAGGCGAGGATGCTGGCTGCGTTACCGCGAGGTGCGTTAAGCGAGGAACGAGCCAGCTGTACTATTTGCCAGAACAGAATTTAATTTAGGTGCAACTTTTTCAAAAAGTAATTTAGCGGATGGTCCCCATGGTCCAAAAGTTTCAACGCCAAACGGCGCAAACACATAATCACTTGCAAGTGATGCATACTTGCGTCGTTTGGCGTTTTCAGCTAACTCCGCTGCCGCTGCGCTGACTCCCTGAAATGTGTTGGTGAACTCCAGTCATAGGTCCAGCCAGACTAACCCACTTTGAATGTCTCTTTGCAAAATAACACACTGAAAATCGATTACGTAAATAAATTCAAGTTCACAAGTAGTTAATGTAGCTGTCGTTAACCCTCAGCGATTGTAAATCTGTAGGGCCATTGGGTTTGTGGTCGGAAATCAATACTCTTACCCGACAAACTTATTAGCTCGGTACCCCGAAACTATTGTGGTACTAAATAGCAAACTATGTGCTCAGTAAAAAAATCTGACAAGATGTTGCGTAAAGTCAGAAGAAAAACAGCGATAGAAAGATTTTTTTTTATTAGATTAGAAAGCACTAAAACTTCCCTGCTTGCGATTCGCCTCAATTTCGCACTGCAGTTATATCAAAAGCCCAGATTTTACTAAATATTATGTTCGTTTAAGTAAACTTACTTCTTTTTCTTAACCAATTCATTTTAATTTCTTTTCATGAAAGTCGAATTTTTTTAGTTGAAGATAATGTTAAAGATAATGTAGGTAAAGTAAAATGTACAGCTCTCTATTCATGGTCAATTTTGTTTATACGATTATACATTTACTAATTAGTCGACAAGATAAGCCTAGTACCTACAATGTTATTTATAAGAAGATAACACTAACAACATACATTAATGATAATGACGATAGATCTAACGTATACAATATTTTATAACCTATTGCAATAAGGAATTAACTTATTGCTATCTTGTACCTAATATAAACAACTTAGATGTGACAGTTCAATATCAAATGATTAAAAAAAATCTGATCCAGTGGAGTAAGATAATGTTTATTATTGAAACGGGTACCTCATACTTAACTTTCCAGAATTTACTTTTATATTACTTAGTTAAACTTGCATAGCATAAATTAGTCTGGAAAATATTTCTATAGTTTAAAAAAAAATTAGGCTTCTATACAAACTAATTGCCGTTTCTAAGCTTACAACGAAAACAAACTCGCATTGTTTAATCAGCAAGATCAAGGTTGGCTCATGAAATAGTACAGTCAGTTGTGTTGTGTCTATCGTTGTGTGTAGATTAATAAAGAAATAATTAGCTATTTTCACGGTTTTTTTAGATGATTGAATGAAATTGTATAGTGACCATTGTTTTCTGATACATTCATCTGACGAATTCAAACTGCCCTGCCTTCTTTTGCTTCGAGGATTTTAACCGATTTAGGTACTGTTAGGCATTTCCTAACGCAAAACCTTTGCTACTGTGCGCGCGCATTCGCGCCATATGTTTGACATGTATCTTCCCTCTCACTCGCACGATTCTCGCATTGTTTAATCAGCAAGATCAAGGTTGGCTCATGAAATAGTACAGTCAGTTGTGTTGTGTCTATCGTTGTGTGTAGATTAATAAAGAAATAATTAGCTATTTTCACGGTTTTTTTAGATGATTGAATGAAATTGTATAGTGACCATTGTTTTCTGACACATCCATCTGACGAATTCAAACTGCCCTGCCTTCTTTTGCTTCGAGGCTTTTAACCGATTTAGGTACTGTTAGGCATTTCCTAACGCAAAACCTTTGCTACTGTGCGCGCGCATTCGCGCCATATGTTTGACATGTATCTTCCCTCTCACTCGCACGATTCTCTCTGTACGCGGCGCCGCGGCGTCATATTTCTTATGAATCAATGTAATTTATCAATTAAAATGTGTTTTTACTGAGCTCCCGTTCAGTACAAACATACATGCCACGAAGATTATCTTATCTTGAAAACAAAATCATCAAGTTTATGTTCTCGACTGTACGCAGACCGTAGTACGGACAATGTCACTATTACGTGTAATGTCACAGTCTCCGATAATACTGTGACAAAATGACGGCACTGGCGTCACTTGTCAAACGGAACGAAATGTATCAGTCAGCATTCTTCACGACTGTCAGACGATTTGCAATATAATGACAAGTTTTGCTCCAAAAGATGACATGGGCAAATTGAGCGCTATAAAAGATATCGCGTGGAAATATGTTTGTAAGCTTATGTCGAAGTGAGATAAATATATTACAAAATAACAGTTATCGCGGTAGATATTGTAAGAAGTAGGTATAGGTATTAACTGTATTTTTTAATGTAAATGCTAAATTCTCATCGGTAGGTATTCTTCATTCACCCTTGTAAACGGATCGTTATTCATTCCATCCACTTAAGAATGAAGGAATCAAGGCCCTTGATCATGCATGGATAAGAAGCTTACAAAGTATTTATTTACATTATAATTTGTGATTGTTTAGGTATTTCTAAGCGACTTACTCGTACAAACCTGAACACATATTTGGGAAACATTTTGATAGTCCGAGCTCGGGACAATTTACCTACATTTTTGAAGTTGAATCGTCTTTTGAGTTGGTCGAGTCTACCTAATTTGTTTGTCTCGTTAATTCCCAAAAGTACGACTACCCTTACTGTGCCTACGTTTGACACTGTCATTTCAAACTTTTGGGCTGAGTGTTCAGCGTGATGGTTTCAGAGTGCCTGGCTTGCCAGCTTATTTGAATATAGCACTTTGATTCGGGAAAGATCAGGGATTCTGCAGTGACACTTATAGTTGCGAATACACACGAACACGATAGCCAAAAAATTAAAGAGATTTACAAAATATTGAATCTGTTTAGTAGCAAGATTTTCTTCAAAATTCAACTCCAGTTTTATTGAAATTCATCGAGAATTTAACAAATTTATTTTGACATTCCGTTTAAACCTGCAGAATTGACATACTTATCTGCAAGCAACCAAAAAAAACCTTATTTATATCGGAGAAAAACAACATTCCGTTTGTCATCAGATTTTACTCATCTCTCATTCCAGGACTTTAAGCTCCGTGCGTGTCATTCCACGTGCCCGCATATGTTGTAAAAATATTATCTCGAGTGCGGATCTGCACGCATAAGGGTCGCAATGGGTCAAAGGTCGCGCTAGTCGGTAGCTTGGATAAATTAGTACACACTTATGATAATTAAGTAGAAATTACATTTAATGAGATAACAACATCTGCCGTTTCTGTACCTAAGTAGAACTCGGGGTAAAGATTGCACGGTGGTAGTTCGAATTTCAACTTGTACGAGTATCTTCCTTTGTCGAGTTACTTATTGTTGTCATACGAAGCCAGCTATTAGTGCTCTAGCTCACAACTACTGGATTATTAGATTGTCCAAATCTATTCAGACCCGAGTTTTACAGTCTTTAAACAGCCGGTACACGTGGATTGACGATTAATCTGACAGAATTCCCATACAAAATATATCAAATAATTCTAAACCGGCTAATTAAAAAATAAACATCTGTTAAAGAAATCGAGGCCTAAAATACAATGCGGAAATGAAGAAAAGCAGAGGATTAATGTGGTTCTGAAGATATTTCCAAAAGCCTTATAGTACAATTGTGAAAAAAATACTGTAATCTGTAACAAGTGAATAAGGTAAACAAAACCGAAGGTCAACCTCACTCCTTGATAGTTTCATTTGCGTATCTATCATATCCCTTTGTTTATGCACGTCAAATCTCCTGTTTATCAGCCTCACTTTGATGTACTCATTTTGTTTATGGGATACTACACGCTGGAATACTAAGCGTATATTTAGAACTTTGATATTGCACTTTTCTGCAGGTCTGATAGGTGTATTGATTTTAAAAATACATATAATTTGCTTATACAACATTGTCGACTTTGTTTTGTCGATACGAAGGACATACCTATGCACACACAACATTGAAAGAAAAAATCAAGTCAGAGGACAGAGGGTAAAATTATAATCGTATGGAATCCGCATCCTTCAAAAATAGTTGGACACCATTGTTTGCCAGATAGCCGACTAAAGAGTGTGTTATTTTCAAATAAATTATTCCCTGCAATTTCTTTTTATCTAACCTATTATCACAGGAAAGGAGCACAGGTTTTTAAATATCAAAAATTAATTACAGAAGACCATATCTATCTTTTTGTCAATGTCGTTGATATTGACAAAAAGCTTTCGTTGTTTCGGACCTACAGCTTATTTGTGCATTGTATGTACCTACCTACTTAAAGTATGTTTATTACCTATTCCTAACTTTAAAAATAAACGAGTACCTATTATGAAATAGGTGTAAGCACATTTCACCTAAGCTGCTAGATAAAAGTATATTATTAAAGCTGCGATCGGCATGTGTGGTCGGAATGGGCCACATTTGTCACAGGCCTGCACTGACCGCCATCAACTGTTGAGCTGGGTTACTCGGTAGTGATGCGCTTCTGATTTTTTTATCAAGTAAAATATGAATTTAGCTATTTCTATTAACAAATTCATTAAAAAAAAAACTCAAAAATGTAAACACTTTTACATGAGGCATGATGTAACTAATCTGTGCCTAAAGGATTAACCTTCATTTCTCTCTATATTTATTATTTGGATGAGAAATGACAATGTAACGACTTTTTATACCTAACACCACAAAATCAACAAAGCAGTTGTAATATATTAACGGGACATATATCACACCCATTAGACAATAGTGGTAGTACCTATACGGATAGGATTGCAAGAATGAACGGGTCGTATCAATTACGAGCAGGTACTTAAGTACTTGCCGAGGTTGTCAACATATACTTATCAGTGTCAGTGAGTAGTGTAAGTAATAATTGAATTCTAGGTGACAATAGGCACATCACTAGGGCTGGGTTTACTTAAGGAGCAAAAATAACAAATTACACGAAAAACGTGTTTGGTTGAACAGATGTGCTATTGGTCATAGTTTTTGCCCTGCGCGGGATCGGAATTTCTAACTGTTTTAATATGGATAGTTTTTGTATTGAGCCTTTTTTTGCTGAGCGAAGTGAAGACTGACAAGCTTAAGTTTTTTTTTGTAAGTCAGCCTATTAGATCCCACTGCTGGGAAAAGGCCTCACCTCAACTATGAGGAGGAACGAGCCATACTTCACCACGCGGGCTCAGTGCGGATTGGTGGAGGGGTGTATGTAAGGCAAGTGACAAACCTTACTGTCAGAAGTTATCAAGCCGCCCTAGGGCCTCTGACTAGGCTTAACGACTAATACCACAGATATTAGCCGGGACCAACTGCTTAACGTGCCTTCCGAAGCACGGAGATGCTTGTCATGGACGTCACTTAAATGGTCGGAATGGTCACCCATCCAATCACGACCGCGCCGTGGGTTGCTTAACTTTTGGTATCACTACCAAAGCGCTGCCGCCACTGCGCCACAAGCACCTCAGTTTTTTTTTACTGTAGGTATATTGCTAAGCTTTTCTTGAGTTCATCTTAATGAAATGGTTTGGATGAAGGGATTTTAAATATTTTTTTTATTAAGTTAAAAAAAGTATCCGACTAACCTCGAAATACAAGTGAATAACAAAAACCCATGTTTTAAAAATAATTATGGTAGGTAAACGTATTAAATAAATTCCATGATTACAAAACCTTTATAATTGCAATTAGCTAAAGAATTAATAATAAATAAGTATAACATCGTGAATGGTTTGCATAACGTCATTTAATTTCTTTATTGTCATTTATAGTTTGCTTTAGACATAATGACAATGAGTGCTTTAAAAAACATTATTGTTCTAATATTATGTTCATTTGTATTAATAGTGTAATGAAGTCTGTGCAAAAGTACTAAAGATTTTCCAAGATGTGCTTCTAAAGGTCAAATACGGCAATAATAATAAAATCTTCATTAAATTGTATTTTCAATGCCTACTTACTTACTTCATGTAATGTGGTTGTAGGTATTTACTTGATGTGATGTCTACTACGTTTGGGTTGTGATTAATAAATACTTACATATTGATATAAATTGTTACAATTAGACACCTTAACACCTTTGTAGCAAAAGTTCGTTTTAATAATGGAGGGAATAATTAAGTAAATTAGCTATTTGCACGTACTAAAATTTATTTCCATAGGATTTCTAGAAATACGTTAATTATAAATTTAGTGTTCTTCTGTGTCCAAACCCTGTTCCCGTTAAATTTAGTAATTTTCGCCTGGTTAGTCTATTCTCGGCTGTTACAGAAATAAGGAACTATTATATCAACTATTATCGTAACTAAAATCCTTGTAACTATTACTATTCCACCCTTTTATTGCAACTTGCCTTCAATAAGTAATTACTGTTTAAGCAGTTGTTAAGACAACGTTTATTTAAACATATAGTCATACGATAAAATAGCTGTACAGTTAACATGTATGTTAATATTGCATTTTGATTGGATAATAAAAACAACTTCATTTACACTGAATTGATGTGATGATGAATCAAGAGATTACGAGTACCGGCTGCTAGACCTAAATTATTTCAATATGCTACAAAGTATCGTAGTTCGAATTCGCATTATGAATCACGTGATGTTTATTTTTAAACAGTTTAAACAGTTGCACCATGTCCAGGTCACGGACATAATTCATTAACGAAAGTCACTATAATACGGAATCTGTATCGATTCTAAAATGGAATGGGAAAATGCAAAGTCTGCTGCCGTTAAACTTTTGCAGTTCTTGTTGACCCACGACACGAACTACTAGTAGTATATACCATTGGACAACGCTCATACATTAACAGACGTTTCAGTTAACAGAAGATAGCACACACACAAAACGTAAACCAATCTCATTTGCCTCCACTAAACTTACTTGGCGAATACTCGTGCTTGGCAGTCGCACATCTTCTAGCAAACGACACAGTTCTCCGCACCCCTTTACAAACAGCTCGGCCGAACTGTTTGAATTCCATATTTGTCAAATGTGCTCCAACAAACCACACCACATAATGAACCACAGACTATTACACGTCATGCTTGCGGTCGCGACAGTATAAAACTGGGCAATAGTGTCGATCAACATTTAATTTTTATAAGGCATTAATGTATTCTCCACGCTGAGGAATATATTAAAATACGATTAGGCACGTGTCTCGGTCTGCAGTTATGAATGTAGGGTACGGGTGGAGTGACCAGCGCGTGGTATTTAGAATTAGTAACTCATTGCTAATAAATGTCTGTACTACACCGTGTGGCCTAAGCGTGTGGCATGGACAATGGCAATGTTGAATCGTATCAGGAAAAACACACGGTGAAAATGGGATGATATCTGTCACTACCTTAAGCGAATCATCCAAGGTCACTGACCTAGTGACCAACCATCACCGCGTTTATTTTTTTCCGTGCATACGTGAAAAGTACAAATAATCTCAGTGTCTAAAATCGATTTACCGCGAAGTGCTTGGTCAATTTGATTGTTGACTCTGTTCGATCATGATAAATACTGGGATATTTCCAATGAAGTATAATTAGGTAGCAAAATAAAATTACATAATCACGTAGAAGTATATAAATATAAATCAAGACCTTTATATTACAAGACCTAGAATATAAAGAAGGTTAGTACTTAAGATATCGAGCTTAATTTTGTAAACACATGTTGTAATCTTTGCCATATAAGGTAACTAATAATTATATAGGGCAATTAAATATCACGAGATGAAAAAATGTGAGCGAGCAGTGTTACAGAAGACAATATCACCTAGGTACTGAATTCATGTCCAAAATTATATTACATTGCAATATTAGGGTACGAAAATGTAACATTACAATTAAGATAATATATAGGTAGTAGATACTTGTAGTAAATCTAAAAGAGTAGATTAGTAATAATTTGTTGTATTTTATTCTAGTCTACCTCTGTCCTGTAAATAAGATTTAAGAGTCACACCGTACTAAGCTAGTGTACAGTTTTTTTTCCACACATTGTTTCTTATCAAAATAAAAATAAAACCGGGCATGTACGAGTCCGACTCGCGTACTGCGGGTTCCGTTCAAACTGTACCTACGATTGATGTGATCTGTGTGATTGCAACAGAAGGTTACGATTAAGGTATATATAGGAACAGAATCACCTCCTTTCAATTCAGACAAGTTTGTTTTTTACATATTATGTAAAAAAACAAACCTGCCTGGACTAAAAGGAGGTGATTCTGTTGCTCAAATAACAACTACTTTTTGTACGGGACTAACGTCGAAACGTCAAAAACATTAATCACGTCTCCCATTCAACATTGTAAAAGCTGCGTTAATTTTGTACACTTTTTAAATATTTTTGAAATAAGAACAAAATGTTGTTTAGGATCAGTAAAAATTATTGAAGTGTGCAATTAGAAAAGTTCTAAGCGCAAAATACCGATTCTAAGTGACGTGACTCACTAACTCAAGTGATCGAATGTCTGCGCTACTAAGTGATTTGTATTTGTTATGACAAGCCCTTCTGTAGCACTTACTTAATGGTTTCATTGCTACTAATGTCAGTTTAATTGCTTAATCTTTATGTGGTATTCGAAATTAATCCGTTACTTTTAAATCTCTCATAATTAGTATAAGATTAAGGTTATAATTTCAAAAAGATAAATAATACAAATTCACCCCAATGACTTTTTTGTCTATAATACCAAATAAAATTTTAAGTCTGTCTCTGGAGAAAGATACAATAATTACTAAGATAGAAGAATAAAAATGAGAAGTGTTTACTTCTCTTATTTGTTCATTTGGATAGGGCATAAAAATTTATTTTATCTGAAACCTAAAATATTTTTTCTTTAACTGTCATACCTATAATGTTCCCAGGATTTTTTAAAACGTTTATTATAGAATTACAATTGTAAGTAACTTAAAGGTTATTCTATTCGTCAAAAATATTCACGTGTTTTGGAGGTACCTATCCATTTCAATTGATTAATGGATACTAATCTATCTATTTTATGACATAAAATATGTCACAAGCCGCACCACGGCGCACTACTCCACATCAATATTGATTCTATACAGATGTTCAGATTTGCTAACTAACATTAATGTTTACCTATAACATTTCTTTGAATACACTTTGAAAAGTACTCAATTGTCATTATTAGATATCGGATATTGGAATTCATATTATTTGGCTAAACATCAGTAACTCTAAGCGGTGAGCTGCACGCATACTGAACAATCGCTTGTTTACGCGCTTATGTGTTTACACGTACTGTCACGGCCTGAATCGATTTAAAGATGTCTGTAGGTAAATATGTATTCGAATATCCAATCTCTAGTCTCTCTAGAATTATACTCCGTGGGCGGCTTGGTTTGACTTAGGCGGGTTTTAGGCGGGCGGCAATTTTGTATCGACGAGTAAAATACTCGAAATTACGAGGGGTACGAATACAATTTTGATAATGCTAGGTGCCTCCTACTCACTGTGTGTAAGCATTGAATGTGATTTTGAATTATAATTTTTGATCTGTATTCTCGAAAATAATCACATCAAAACACTGTCCGGTTGGGTAGGAAAGCAAAGTAATGTTACGGCACTCAAAAAAAAATATCCACCTTACCCCACTCTCCCCTGAAGAAAATGTCAACTGCATTAGACGCACTGTTATGCACTTTATTGCAATGCAAAACAGTTTGACGCCTGAGAGGCATGTTTGACAACATCGTTCGCCTACATAAATTAAACTTTGCGTCTAATCTATGCCAATGTATGAGTCGAGAGCCTGGTGTAGGTATTTACCGCACTTTTTTACACTAACTATTTGGAAATGTTCAATTACGCATCAAGTAAACCTGACTTAAAGTGAGTCATTGCATCCCTAGGGACATAATGTTGTATGAAATTTCATTACGACTCTGGGGTGCCTCCCCAGAGTTGTTTTCGTAAAACTGTCGAGTGACGAAGTTTATGACACCGGAGTCCATTAGATTTAAAGCTACTGGTATTGTTAATAATAATAATTTACTGCCAGAAAAGTCAAAGGATATATTCTCATAGATAAATAAGGTATTTGTAGTACATTTTTTTATTGCCTCGTAGGAAGTGTGAAAAGCACAGTATTCTCCTCGGGGATAAAGATGTCTTCGTCTTGGGCGAGCTTAAATTCCTCGCTCTACTCAGGATTCTACTTTTAACTCCCTCGCTATGCTCGGGAGTAAACACTACGGGAGTTTAGTGTTTACTCCCGAGCAGCGCTCGGGAGCTAACTCTCGAATCCTTAGTTACGCTCGAGATTCAAGATGACGTCCATGACGTAAGACATCACTTTACCCCCTTGGTGAATAATCTACTATTATTTATACAGTCAGATCAAAATATCTGCACAATTTTCTTCCTAGTTACTGTTCAGAACTCTATGAAGTTAGAAATGTTTAATATTATTGGTCCAGACTGTATGAAGTCATCGGCGACGCTCTGTTTCAACACGATTGAGCACAAAAATTGTACTCGTGCATTTCAAATATTCATTACTAACTTGGCTATTCGTATGATAATATGTAAGTTCATAAGTTACATACAAGCAAATGTTGTTCCTACAGTTGAAGTTACGATTTTGTTAAATAATTGCGCTAATATTAACAATATCTTCCTCTCGACAACATGCAACCTATTAAAATAAAGCTGAATTGGCAGAGCCGAATCATTATGATATTCTTAAAATATTATGCAGAAAAGTCTTTTTACAGACTCATCAATAAAACATTAAAGGTTAAATCGTCTCACGCTTAGCATTTCATTAAAATTGGCCATAAAATATTGTAACCAAAAAATCAAGCGTGTCAAAAGCCTATAAAAGATACGACGCAAATGTGATCAAAAAGTTGTCATCGAATGGTATATTTCAATAAATATTGAACTAAGTAAGTAACATAACAATTATAAATGAGTCGGACTCGCGCACGAAGGGTTCCGTACCTATACAACATTAGAGATTATTATGATATTTTTAGATTCAAAACGGTAAAAAATCACGTTTGTATGGTAGCCCCTCTTAAAATATTTAATTAAATAATGTATTTTTAATGTTTATATGCAACTTAATATTCTGTGGATATTTCAAGCGTCTACGTGTTGTCGTTTATCATTATCGAGCCAAAAAACGGTTAAAAAACACGTTTGTGGTATGGGAGCTCCCCCCCATAAATATTATGTTTATTCTATTTTTAGTATTTGTTGTTATAGCGGCAACAGATATACATCATCTGTGAAAATTTCAACTGTCTAGTTGTTACGGTTCATGAGATACAGCCTGGTGACACACAGATAGACAGACAGCGGAGGCTTAGTAATAGGGTCCCGTTTTTACCCTTTCGGTACGGAACCCTAAAAAACGTCTATCGCTTTCTCAAGACAACCTTTGTGTATAGGTGTTTGAAGCCCTTTAAAGGCATTTGGCCTGCCCTGGAGCGAATAGAACTAATGGAACTCAGCCAAAAAACTACCCGATATCGGGTACAACCAAGTTACTCACATGACGTGTGTGAGAAAAATCTGTAACCTGAAAAAAATACTCATATGTTGTAGTACTTACGTCCAAGTATCCATAGAAAATGTAATTCCCCACAAAGACTTAGAAATTGAACCCAAGTCTTTACAATGTTAAACGATATGATATTAATGATTCACTTTACTTTTATTTTTTTTGGGGAAGTAGACTTTGATTAGACTAGTTTTGTACATTCTACTCTGAATATTATTATTAGTCAATTTGGACTAGCAATTTCTGAATTACCTATTTTTATTATGGTTTAATTTGACTGCTCATTTTCCTTTAATAAACTAACCACATAAACCCCTTAACCTAAATACTTACATTAGATTTAAGTACAAATGTCTAGGTCTGAATGTTATCTAAATATGAGTTACTATTCACTAACAACCATTGTCTTCAGTACGTTGATATAACATTTGCTAATCTGTTAAAGTGATCCAGCCGGAATTTAGACTATCCGACCTTGCGCGGGTTTGAGTGATTAGGTAGGTGGCAAAACTTAATTTGCGATAAGAGGTTAGGCGGTGGATCTAGCTTAATTTTAGCTATAAATCGGGCTGGCGTCGTAACACATTAGGGCGAACGCAATCGAGACTGTAATTAGCGCAAATGCTGCATACGGTATCGATGGTAATTGCAACGGTTGGAAATATTGCCAAAATATCGACGGTATTTTTCTTTAAAAAAAAACGTATGTCGAAAAACTAGGTTAGAAATTTCAGCTTTCAGCAATAAGACCGCCTAAATTGTACCATTCTCTATGAACATTTA
This sequence comes from Pyrausta nigrata, assembly GCA_949316185.1. NCBI lineage: Eukaryota > Metazoa > Arthropoda > Insecta > Lepidoptera > Crambidae > Pyrausta > Pyrausta nigrata. The sequence continues at coordinate 9,013,737 of OX438951.1, forward strand.
TGTAAATTGATACTGTGTGTGGTGTGCAATAAAGAGTATCTATCTATCTATCTAGGTATTTCTGTTTATAACGACACAGTTGCTTAACAACTTTACGGCTGGAAATAAAATACGTTTAATTTTGTTCAGGTAAGCCGAATTAAAAACGGCTTTAGTGTTTAAGTACTTGGACTATTTTAATGGTAATATCAGTGTATCAATAAATCAATGGTTTTTGTACGCTATTGGCACAAGATCTAAAGAGATGTTCAACCTGATCTGTGAAATACCTACTCTATATTACACTGAAACCCATTCCATTTTAAGGGCGCAGGGAACGTGCAAAAAGCTGTCACTTTTTGCTTGTCTATCACTATTGTCTGTTTGCTGTTTAAATAGACAGCCCTTGTGCCAAATGGTTGTCTTTACTATGCGATCAAACCAAACGGGTCGAATCTTAAACGAAAACGACGACAAATTCAATGAAAATACCGATGGAAATTATAAAGCAATGGTGTTTAAATAAATTTAGGCATTGCATCTTAATTGTAGTTAACAATATTACTTTTTATTTACCTTCGGTATTTTGGTTGTAATCTTCGTCATAAGTCGTTTGTCATTTATCTAGTTTGCTCGGTCGAGTTGTAGTTTGTAGATGCCCTAAACTATTGCGTCACTATCCAAACAGAACATGCACCGATATGCATGAGCTTTAAAACTACTGAACGATGTTTGATGAGATCTTGTTGAGCTAGTTTTTAGTGACGTCGTTGAAATTACTGCTTTGGCAATGTAAAAACAGATAACAATGTTGGAGGCAAGGTCCTTAAGGTTCCTGTAGATTAAGTTGGATCAAAGTTTCTTTACTGTGTGAAAAGTTTCGCGATGCAACAATTTATAGTACTTTCATACAATCCACTGAAAAAGGAAAAATTTCAACCATGTGGTCTCTACTATACGGTTGAAAGTTGTCCTATTTTTATGGAATTCTCAGAATGATACATTGTAAGATTGCATTTTAAAGAAAATTTTATAGTAGTGGTTAGTGTTTTCGTCAGATTTAAAATGACATTAGACAGCAAGATTCGTATTAAAACGACTAAGAAATTTCCACTCCACTTTTCTCGTAATGTGTGTAACTATATCATGTCACAAATGCACCACTGCTTATATCATTTCTTGTTGATATCTCGTTCTGCATTAGGACGTATTCTAGTCAATTGCAGCAAATTCTAAATAGAGTTCTATTAGGAACAATTTAATCGTCTTGTTGTCGGAGTGTTAAGGAATTTCATGAATTTAGGTATTTACTTACATTGATCAAAATAGAAAACCAATATATCGGTGTGGCCGTAGATAACTGTAATTCTTGACATGACTTAAATAAGGTATTGCTTCACAGTATTGTTGGTTCTATATTTAACAGAAAGTTTTATAAAGCTTTTTTCTGCTCTATTCATATTAACATGGTCGTATAAGCTCTAAGCGGATCCCGTGCTCCGAAAGGACGCAACCGGGACACCACGCTCGAATGATGACGGTTGTATAAGATTTATAAGTACACATTTGTCATGACTTTTGTAGATAACTGTAATTCTTGACATGACTTAAATAAGGTATTGCTTTACAGTATTGTTGGTTCTATATTTAACAGAAAGTTTTATAAAGCTTTTTTCTGCTCTATTCATATTAAGATGGTCGTATAAGCTCTAAGCGGATCCCGTGCTCCGAAAGGACGCAACCGGGACACCACGCTCGAATGATGACGGTTGTATAAGATTTATAAGTACACATTTGTCATGACTTTTGTACTTTGTACACACTTGTATCTGGCAAAATATCGACAGACATTCAAGTCTCCAACATTTAAATGTAAAATTAAAAAATCATTCACCGTGCAAATTGATCTATACATTTCCCGATCGGTCACGGTCTCCGCGACACCACTCTTAGCAATTAGTCGTTGCGTATCTAATGCCGCTGTGGTATCGTTAATTTGTTTAATAAACATGAATTAATCGTAGACACTCGGTCCACGTGATCGAGAATGTAAATAGTGTTGCAATGTCAAGCCTCAAGTGGACGTAACCAATACTGGAACCGGAGGATTACATCAATTGAACTGATACGCTTTAACCTCCGTATATTTAGCTTCACACGATTGGGGTTTAAAGTCCAGCTGATTTGAGTCTAGCGTTTCGATTGAATGTTTGCGGTGACCGGTCAATAACAAGGCCAATTGAAATTGGGATTAAAGATACATTCTGTATCATCAGCTCTTAGAGGCCTTACTCTTTAATACGATGTCCGTACTTTCGACTCTTTGTTTGTTTTTATTTAGGAAAGGAATAATCTTTCATCATCAATTCCTTTAAAATGTTTCATCAAACTATAATAGTTTAATAAACATAAATTAATTATATTATATTTTTATTTCGTTTCATCAGTAATTTAAATCTAGAACATTTATACTTTTGTAAAAACGATTTAAAAATATGGGTTTAAAAAAAGCGTATTTTTTTTTTACGAAGCACAGCTCTCTAAGTTGCAGTTCATTTTTTTATTTCGTTACATAACTTTGGTAAATAGTTTTATATAGGATTGAAAAATTAATAATTCTTTTATTTACGTAACACCGCGCTGTTCTCCAAGTTGCAGTGTTTTCTATTATGAGAGCAGAATTGTAAGTTAGTAATTTTTTACCAAACATTTCATTAGTCTCACTGATTCTGACTGAATTATTTACAAAACATTACGATTTCAGTTTCGATTTAGACTTTACATCATATCAATGAATCCGGTCGCAAGCTCTGACGAATCCGCTCTGTTTCTAATATTTTTAGATTCCTATTGCTTCACAGTTTCGAAATGCGACTGCCCGAAGAATGTAGGCGCCACGATTATCAGAAAATATTTCACATACTAAGTATTTCGGACAAATCTTAATATTGATAGTGATGAATATCTGGCGCGCGCACAAAATTTTTGTTTTCCGTATAAAATATTGCTATTTGTTTATTATGATAATTGTACTCCCTTACATATGCTGGTAGCTGGTAAGTAACCCTGAGGGTATTGTTGTCTTAATTTTTGAACAAACAAGCTTTCTATTGTTTTGTAATTACTAAACTAGGCATTTTTTCTTGGCTTTGTATCTATGCTTTTGTGTGCAAAATAAAACACTTTGTAATCAGCGACTATAGCTACTGAAGCTTGTTAATTAATGGTTATTTACAACAAATTAGTTTCGTAGATCGCAACATTGTTAAACTTTGTAAATAGCAAACAATATAAATCTAAATCTAAAAAAATATAAATTAAAATATTGCACTGCATTGATAACTATTTTACTAAATGGAACTTGAAACTTTAGACAGTTGAAAGATTTTTTTCAACTGTAACATAATTGAATGAAACTTGTCACAGCAGCTGTACCATTATGGTCCTTTTGCAGAATCAATGAAGTATTAAATATTGTGACGGTCATTACTCATCCATCAGGGCCCAGTGCTCGGGTTATTGGCTCCACAGAATTCGGCGGCGATTCGTCATTCTTTGTGGAAAAGCTTTTGTGTTTACATTTATTATTTGGGGTATTGTCAAATTGAACGGAGTACTCGGGAGTGGCTGCCATTATTACCTATAAAATTGAAATACGATACGATTGGATGTTTGGTATGATGAATATGATCATTTGGTTTCATTTTATTTAAATTATTATTACGCTATTAAAGTAAATAGATCAGAATAAGATAGTGTTCCATTTTTTGATAGGGCTTTGTTAAAAAATAACGTAAGCTTAACGCTTCAAGTTTCTTTAATTCTTTTATGCTAAAGCTCCACGATCATGCGCTATTAACTTAATTTGAATCGATTGTATGCACATCTTACCTTGCAAAACGGAGATAAGTTTATTTTGGCAATTGCATCGGTGTCGTAAAAGCTCCACTTGGCACCCAAGGGGTGAAAATTAACCTAATTACCGTTTTCAACTTTTACAATAGCCCAAATAAAAATATATTAGTCCAACATGCGACAACGTTATACTTTGCATTGCTATTACTATTTACCTATTTGTTCCCTTATTTTCTTAACACCAACATTGTTAATGCGGACACAACATTCAAGACAACAAAAATAAGCGACACCCGAAAACAATCAGCTACGAACGTGTTGGTGGTAGTCCCGCGTCATTTTCAGGATGTGTATATGAATGCACAGATTATAGTATGGTAGGTATTATCACTGCACACGCGAGTCCCGAGCTTGGCGCTTGGCGCTTGGCGGAGCTTAGAGCGGCGCGGGCATGTCGCGACGGCGCGCCTGGGTGGTCGGTGTATGACTGCGAGTCTGCGAGCCAGAGCTGCCGCGGCAAGCGCGATCCACATTCATGGTCAATGCTAAACGTTCGTCCTGCCCAAAACGTCTTGAAATTAAAACGTCCTGGGATTGCGTAATCGAGACCACGATAGATTTAAAAAAAGTTAAGGAAAAATATTCAACTGGTATACTTCAGTCCTACTTTCATAAGGCATTTCTTTTGCACGTCTTTTTATAGTAGCGATTTTTATTTTCATCAATCTGTAACATCTTTGTTCGCTCCTACGTATGGCTGACTGTAGTTTTCATTGATCGGAATCAGCTGTTCCAACCATCTATCAGAATATCAGCTGGCAGAGCATAGAGCTTTAGAACCGCTAGCGATTTTATTAGAACTTTAACACCACAGAAGTTTTTATCAATAGCGAAGACGAATTTATTTGTTATGTCGTTTGCTTATTAAGTATTTAGTTTGCAAAAAGATTAGGAAGTAAATTGTATGATAGCCAAAAATATTAGTAATGTATTTATTTTAAGTTACAAGGTCGTTGCTACCTGTAGTTGTATTTTTAGAAGGTTGGATTTACCTAGTTTTAGTTGTATAACATTGAGGCACCGTAGCAGATTACTACTGATGATACAAATATATAAGTAAATTAAAAGAAGAAACTAATTGCTACCATGAAATTAACACATCCCTACCTTAATTAAGTACCTACTTAGGCACCAAATAGAGGTCTAGCGCCTACCGCCAAGAAAATGAGTGCGGATCTTCTTTTTTTTCTTCAATTCACCCAACTAAGAAGTTAATACTTGTATTAATACGAGTATAAGATTCGACATTGTTTTGTTTTGTTGATTCATGACATGTGGAATTACAAGTTGAACATCTTAATTAGTAGTAGTGGGGTGACTATAGTAATTACGTCAATTTGATAAACACCATAAAGTTAATATTCCTAACGGAATAGAGGAACAAACACGAGCTGTCAAACGAAACCGAAATATGGTGACATTTGTGATATGAAAAATGTTGTTGTTTTAATCTTTTATTTAAAAAACAAACTTATAGAGATGCAACTTAGTGCATTTAGATTAGACATAAGCTTCTTTTCCCTTGGCGTCAAACCTAGTTGGAGAGAGGTCGATGGTGTGGTCTGTTGCAATAGCGGAGGTGTCGATCTAGACTGCGATGACGATGATTCACATGTGAATGCCTCAGGTATATATCTGTGTAAACATAGGACGAAACTGTGCGTCTAGGTTTTATCTTCACCTGTGAAAAAGAAATATAGAACATATGATCTAGTCCCAAACTAAGCAAAACATATAATATGTAGACATAAACATAAGTAGACATTGTTATCCAATAAAATATCAGCAGAAGACTACTATTATTTTTATTTTGCTCGTCGCGTCTTTAAATATTTTTGTTCGAAGTGCTTACTGCACTTGAACTTTTAATACTTGAATTTTTGTTGGAAACCCAGTTACGACGATTTACAAATTTTAGGCATGTATTTTTTTATCCAATTTATTCGGAAATCTGAAAGATACATTTATTACTAATGTTAGTAACTATTCTAACAGGTAAAAACTGCATGAATCGGCAGTATCTTAAATAGTAATTACATTCCCAGATAATTCATATCTAAACGTCATATAGGACAGTGGAAACGAAATATCGATAACTTGATACAGCCCTAGTGTAAAATGAAAATTATTTCTTTACACAAAATATTCGCAAATTCTGCATTACGTGTATTGGATCTTTGCTTCTTACAATAATAAATGTTTAAAGAAGAGAATTATCACACTAAGCACTTAAAATTCGAAACGCATAGGCCAAAATAAACCTAAAATAGGTGGTGTTCATTTGATACAATTTACCTGTGAAATGATCATTTTTCGGGGTTATTTCGCTGTGTCGTACAACAATAAATTACTGAACAAGTCACCATGTTTCACCAAGAAATATTTAAAAAATATATCCACGATTTCATGTAATATTTGAAAAATTAAAATAGCTGAAATTCTCAGCGTGCCGATATGTGCCGACAAACTGTTTGACTATTTCAAAAACGGTTCTGTTACATCGAATCACACGTCTCTTTTTATCATACAGTGCTAGAGACATCTCGCTCACTCAGCCCTTTGTTCCTCTATTCCGTTAGGAATATTAACTTTATGGATAAACACACAATGTAAAAAATGTACGAAAGTGATAGATTTCACATTAAGGGGGAGTCTTGTTCTGTCAGCGGTCGCGAGCGGTCGGGTGCTGCAACACGTGTTCCGAAAACGGGCCGGACCCCAAGAAATCTATTGTTCGACCTAAAACGCGCGCGCTATTGTCTTACGAACAAAAAATCGTGTGGAACTTTCCAAACAAATAAATACAAAACCGAGCTAAAGTGATCAAGTTAAATATTTTTCATAATCTTATTTTAAATTCTAAAAGTTGTTTTGAAGTGTCGTATCATTTTAATTCCATACTATTTTGCCGGTTAAGTTTGGTGCGGGTGTCGTAATGAATTGCATTTCATTTGGTGCGGACGTCGTAGTGAATCGCGTTTAATTCAGTGCGAGTGTCGTAGTAAATCGCATTTAATTTGGTGCTGGAGTCGTACTGAATCTTATTTAATTTTGGGCGGGTGTCGTAGTGAACCGCGTTCGATGCAGAGTGAGTGTCGTCGTAGTGAATTGCAATTAATTCAGTGCTGGTGCTGTAGTGAATGGTGTCAAATTCAGTGTGAGTGTATTACACAGTGAACGACGTTCTAATCGGTGCTCATATCGTAACGAATCGCGTTTATGTCAGTGTGAGTGTAGTAATAAACCGCATTTTTTTAGGTACGGGGGTCGCAGTAAATCGCGCTGCGAGTATCGTTGCGAGTGTATTTAATTTGGTAATTTTCGGCGAGTGATGATGTTAAAAGTCTCATGTGTGTGCTCGCAATCAGGAAGTGTCCAGCCCAAGAGGGAAACCACAGGCAAGGCCTGCACTTTCAATCGCTACGATACGAACCCAGAACGAAGCCCAGCACGCAGCTACGCCACCTTATAGAGATACTTTGGTGAGATCCTTCCATATTGAAATATAAAATAATACACAATATCAACAAAGATCCCGACATTCATAACACAGACACCTACAGCCTATTTCGCTGATGACCCTTAGGACACAAAACTATACCATAATAAAAATTATGATTCCTAGCCAAAAACAGTCAGTAGTAAAAAAAATTAACACCAAACCTATCACAGCAATTAATCTTAATAGTGAAAAATCTAATATTCTATTAGGAACCCTGAAAATATTATATAACTATAATACCTTGCCATTATAGTTAACTTAATCTCCCCATGCATAAAACATCTAGAAAACCATAAAATAACTCATAGCTACGCAAATTACGAAACGTGAACTTGATGAATTCCCACAAATCTACGTAGATGCCCAACAGGCATTAAAGATTGATAATACCGTCCCTAACAGTGTAAACGAGGAAAAAACGTAACAAAAAGCACGAATACGGGAATCTACGGCCGTGTACCATAAAACTCAAATATCTCTACCGCCAAAACACATTTCAGATAAATAAAAACCATACAATAGTAAGCCTAAGCGCCTCACACAAATAAAAAACTTGCGCAACACGTGCGTGGAAGTTGAAGCTGTCCATCATAAAATAAAACATTGCTATCCCAAACAATAGCAACAGGCCTTGGAGCATTAATTGTAAAAACCCCGAGAAACGTTCTAAACGGCTGGATACCAATAAAACAAAGGTAACAAAACAATAACCATTACACAGCACTGTCCCTAAAAACGACCCTAAAATTACAACAAACCGAAGTCGAAAAACCGACACACGTGTACCATAAAACTATCCCGACTTCTTATTTTAATAGCAAAAAGAAAACTCAACATAGCAAAATTACTCTAGCTGGGACCGCTCACTAAAACATAAAACACACACCTATTAACGAGAATAACTACTACATTATTATGATGATAATATTATGAGCTAAACGCGGTTGCAATCACGCAATCGAACAGATCAATTTTAAGGATTTCATTATCAAAGGATCATTGTAAAAGAGTGCGGAGTCATAGCAAGAATCCACCAAGAAACCAAAAAGTACATCAGCTTTTACAGGGCATGACTATAACGAAGTAGATCAAATTTATGAGACTCTACTATGGCCACATTTTACATTGCACACACCTTTACATCCTCCATAGTGCACAAGGATACAAAGCAAGAAGATTGAAGATTGGCAGACCGATATACACGGGACCCTCTAGTTCAAGACTTTAGGTACTACTACAAGCGTTGCCGAAAAGATTGGAACGAACTAGCGAAAAGATGAGAAAAGCTGCGCACGAATATTCCGACCAGACGAAACAGATAAGCGAATCAAACCACAGCTCTACAACGTCAAAACGACTGAACTAAATGTATAGGTAACAAGAATACAGAAAACTCCGAAAGCCGAAGGCAGTACAACGACCAAATAACAGGACCGAAGAAATGTAGACATACCCGAAAGGACTAAAGAAGCTCTTGAAGAACACCACGTGTAGACCGCTCACCTAATCAACGCTCATTCCTATAACGATACCCGTCTTTACCTATATTCCTATACCAAGCTCGATGCATATCTTGTTGGTTGTGGCCGATGGGCTCCGGCTAGTCGGTCTTCCTCTCCCATCCCAGAGCGTGTCTTTCCTTATAAAAATCGTGCTATTTGGTGTGCCGGTTTTACCGGATCGGGCTTGGATCCTGGCTAAATAGCACATCGTATCGTATCGTATCGAAAGTAATAGATTTCACATTAATTGTTGCTATCCGGCCTGGTTATACATACAAAGATACAGATTATACTTAGTTTAAGTACACGGTTGCCAAAAGAAATCCGCGAAACAGGTACTGTTGCCAGCCATAGTAGAATTCAATGTTAACAAATGTTCGTTCATTCATGGTCAATGTTAAGTTCACGTTGTTTAAAAAAAAGTAGTCAGCCTATTAGATCCCACTGTTGGGAAAAGGCCTCACCTCAACTATGAGGAGGAACGAGCCATACTCCACCTGTGTCTGTAAGGCAAGTGACAAACCTTACTGTCAGATGTTATCAAGCCACCCTAGGGCCTCTGACTAGGCTTAACGACTAATACCAGGGACCAACTGCTTAACGTGCCTCCTGAAGCACGGAGATGCTTGTCATGGTCGTCACTTTAATGGTCGGAATGGTCACCCATCCAATCACGACCGCGCCGTGGGTTGCTTAACTTTTGGTATCACTAACAAAGCGCTGCCGCCACTGCGCCACAAGCACCTCACGTTGTTTATTTCGACCATTTTGTATAGTTATGGCATGGCCGTTAATTAAATGGTCACACACATACAAATACACACCAAAGAGAAAGAGAGAGAGAGGAGTGCGGGACAGGAGAATAATGATTCTATCTTTGTACTTAGATTGTGAAAAAGGCATGGTACTTTTCTCATGTATAAGCAAAATTCGGCCCCTATTCAAAAATGTAAAAAGTTGATTGTACAACAATTGATTTGTATGAATAAGACTTTGTAGTATGTTCTTAACGTTATCTGTTCAAACTATTAATTTGAAAAAACAAGGAATTTTCAGAGTTGGCAATAGTAAAGTTACGAATAAAGGAGGCAATCGATACTTTCTGCACTTTGGTTAAGGTCAATGTCGTAGCACAGGCACTATTTTTATCCAAAGCAGTTTCCGATTGCGTAACGTTTGTGCTTTAGATTTTCCACGGATGCCAACCAAACACAGCAATATAGTTAATATAGAAGGGTTACAGTATCATATGTTTTTATAAAAAGTTCATTCACACGATATGACATACTGTTCCTAATTACTAGTATGTACACGATTGTACTTATTACTTCTCAGTACCTACATCTACATTGGGCTAAATTCCAATGCGCCCTGTCTAAGATTAAATTAAGGTTCAGTCTCTCTCTTTCTCTGCCAAACAAACGAAAAGAGACAGACTATATTAATTTCGAAACGTCAGACTAAACAAGGCTAAGGAAATTAAAGAATCCATAGACAATTTAGTAGGGATGTCATTCGATGACGACTAAAGTTAGAGGAAAACACGCAAAAACTTGTAAAAATACGTAAGAAATCGCATCACTTAATTTGACGTTTCTAAATTATTGTAGTCTGTCTTTTTTCGTTTCTTTGAAAGTGAAAGAGAAAGACAAAACCTAAATTTAATCTTAAACAGGGCGCATTGGAAATTGGAAGCCCATTGTTTGAAAGTAGCCTTATTTGTGATCAAAGTCAAGAGTTATTCAGCTTTTACAAATGCCCTGGAATTTTGTGCTTCATTGGCGAAGTTAGATACTTTTTTTGCCGAGTACAGAACATTTCGTCCTTCTTCATTCATGATGGCACATTTATAAAAAATAATTTGTGCCCAATGCACAATGCGTACGCAAAGAAAATGTGTCAAGGTGGCTCTTTGTATGGATTCTATACGCTTGCCAAGTCTAAGAGTTGGTCCACTGCAGCCAAAAAGGTGCTCTGTTCACCCCATGTTATGACAACTGAATTTTTACCCATACAATAATATAAACATTCAAAATTGTCCAAAAGTTAACTCTACTAATAAATCCGTAAGGTTTTGTTATATAATTTTACAATTTCATATTAAAATATGCCAAGTTAAAATTAGATTATTTTTATCCACCGGATGACAGATAACATTAAACAGAGCAATCAAACGAGTTGAAATGTGACGCTAAATATATGCGCAAATAATATTTGAAGCATATATTTTTACAAATTAACGGTCACACAAAGTTCGTCACTTCACGGTTACGATTTACACGATTTATCTATAAAGTTGTATTGTGCTGGGTTTTTAGAACCCACTTATCATATTAGAACATATAGAATACATTTACCTTGAAAAAGGAGCTTCTATTTAGCATCGTTTGACGATGCTTTTAGCAACGTTGACCGTTAAGTACTCATATACTAGTTGACTTAACAAAATATATAAAAAAACTGCCGACAAACTGTTCTACACTAGTACAGTTTGGCAAAAATATTTAATAGATATTGCCTTCGTAGCGTTAAAAGTTTTGAAATAACTCAAATAGACGAAATAGAAAATCATAGCCTACTTATATGAGTTTTACTTACTTTTTGCCTACAACTTTTTTTATTATTAGTTCTAGTACTGAAACGAAACCTTTTTTGTAAATTTCAATGAATTTTTAAATTTAATATGGATTTGTGTAAATAAAGAAATGAAATAATTACAGACATAAGACAATCATTGTCGCAGTCTTATCTAATACGGAGTATTAGTACTTATTCTGTGTTAATGGTAAGCGACGATGCGGCCGAGGATGGGTCATGTCTGACTAGTAATAGCCTATAAATAGGCTCTCTTTTCTTTAAGGTATGCAGATCGTGTTTAAGAAACGCTTCAGCCGGCAACGAGTTCCAATCTTTAGCCATACTTAAGAGGAACATAGATTTGAAACGTTTGGTATATATTAATGGTGTGTCAACGACATAACGGTGGAAAAACCGCTGCATTTTATGTCCCGAAAGCAAAAAGAGCAAGTATAATGGTCAGTAAATATGCTTCGTTGGTCTAGTAGTCAGCACGAAAGGTACTATCCACGAGGTTCCGGGTTCGAATTGGTGGTGTTAACACCCCCGTGCCTCAGAAAGCACGTTAAAAGCCCGTAAGTTGGTCCTGCGCCTGATCTCTCTACGGTCATGTCGGACCGCCGTCTTATCGAATTATAAGAGTAAAGGAACAGAGAGTGCACCTGTGTATTGCGAACACACTTGTGCACTATAATATGTCCCGCACAGTTGGCTAATCTCTGTTGAGATAACCCGCCGTAGTCGAAAACGGCCAGAAGGACATTAATAAGCACTTTCAAGTAAAACCTTATTTTCGTAACCAAAATAAAAAATATAACTAAATAGGTATTGCTGCATTTTGATGAGTCCATCTCTTCATCGCCCAAAAAAATTAAATGTGCTTGCTAGTTTCTTTGGCCTGTGGCGGTAAGTGTTTTAATTGTTAATTGCTGCACAGAGTGTTGACGATCTGCTTTACTAATAGCCTGTTTTACATAAGATACTGCTATGCTGCAAAGTGCAAACTGCATTGCAAGTTAAAGAAACGTGGACAGAAGTTACAGCTGATGCCGTGACTAAGGGCCTGCTTTATCTTGAATTTAATATTATTAAGGATTTAGGAAGATCCGGATTTACTACTGGAAGTTCTTACCTTTACAAATACAAAAATGCTGGCTGTTTCCCATCTGCTTGCCGTCGTGCACATATTATTCCTTTACCTAAAGTGTCCAATCTCAATGCTTTGAATCAATTTCGTCCTATCTCAATATTACCTTTCCTCTCCAAAATCCTTGATGCTGTAGCCCATAAGCAATTTTCTAAATTTGTCCTTGATAACAATCTCTTAAGTAACTTTCATTCCGGCTTTCGTCCTGGGCACAGTACGACGACTGCTCTTTTGAAAATAGTTGATGACGTGAGCGCGGGCATGGAGGAGTCGCGAGACCATCTTAGTTCTGATTGACTTCTCCAATGCATTCAACACCGTCGATCATGATATCCTCCTAGCCATTCTTTCCTATCTGAGAGTCTCATCATCTGCGGTGGATTGGTTCTCTTCTTACCTTCGCGGCCGCCAGCAGGCAGTTCGCCTCAGCCAGTCTTGTTCAGATTGGACTGACTTGACAGTTGGTGTGCCGCAGGGAGGCATACTTTCTCCCATCTTATTTTCAGTATTCATTAATTTTAACTTCTCACCTTACTTCCTCTTTTCACCTCTATGCTGATGACTTGCAGCTTTATTCTCAGGCAGACCCTTCTGATATCAATGGTGCTATTTGTCGGCTTAATGATGACCTCCGTTAGATTAGTGATTGGTCCAGCAGATTTGGAGTCAAAGTGAATCCCAGCAAGTGTCAGGCAATCATAATCGGCAGTCAAAGGCAACTTAATAAGCTTGACATGATTTCTCTTCCACCTGTTGTCTTTGATGGCGAGATCGTGCAGTATTCGCCCCATGTCAAGAACTTGGGACTTTATATAGACAATACACTGAGCTGGGGTAAGCATGTGCAGGAAACTAGCAAAAGGGTGAATGGTGCCTTGCGTAGTCTGTATCGCTTTAAACACTTTTTACCCTCTAGCAAGAAGACCTTGCTTGTTCAGTCTCTGAACTTACCTATTATTGATTATGGCGATGTCTGTTGTACTAATATCTCCCAAGCTCTTCTCAATAACTTGGACCGGCTTCTCAATAATTGCATCAGATTTGTGTTCGGTCTCCGTAAATTCGACCACGTCTCCCACTTTCGATCCCAGCTTGGCTGGTTCCCCATAAGGCAGCGCAGGAATATTCGTATACTTTCTACACTATTTTCCATCCTCTCTGATCCCAACTCTCCTTTGTATCTCAAAAATAAATTTTCATATCAACATTCTTCTCATGACCGTAACCTGCTCCTGCAACTCTCTTCAGCTCTTCATCCCACAGCACACTTCGGGCTTTATGTCCAATTCCTTCACTCTCACAGCAATCCGGCTCTGAAACGGGCTCCCCAAAGAGATTCGGAAATGTCTCTAAACTTTCCCTTAAGAGGGCTTTGCGGAATTATTATTTGTGTACGATTATTATTATGTATGTTTATGTTTATGTACGTATAAATATGTAAGTATATATTATGTCGATATTATTTAAGTAAGTAGTATGTATGCTTATTCATTATTTTGTCTTTACGTTCTGCATACTCTCACTTGATACTTTCGTTGATAATTTCTCTCTTTCTTCTTTTGCACCGCCTGTATCTTCTCTGTGTTTGACCTATGGTTGACTGGTAGAGAATGCTTTTGGCATTAAGTCCGCCATTTGTACATTGTTTTTATTTGTGCAGAAAAGTATAAATAAATAAATAAAAATATAAAAAAAACATAGATGCTGTACCCAAAAGAACACAACGATACATTTAAATCGATGGAGTACCTACACTCACGCACTACATTTTTAATAAAGAAGAGCAAAATAATGGAAAATGAAAACTACGTTGTGTAATGATTTTTTTTTTTCATTTGCATTTCACAAAAACGTTATCATTATTCACTTCATTCATATTGTCGTCTTTCTGTCCTGAAAATATTCTTATAGCTCTCCCCTTCACCCTGTATAATAAAGCTGATGAAACTACCATAGACACGATTAATATAGAATACGATAGCTGCACGGGAATCTGATTGAGTTAATTATGCGAGCCTCCCCGAGGACAGGCCTCAATTGAACTGAGTCGATGTTTCAACCTGAATTGAGAACAGGCAGAATTGCATTGTTTACCTTATATATATATTATACATTAACTATTCTTGGAATGAATGAAGCTACTAAAATAATCTATACTTCCATACTAATATTGTAAATGCGAAAGTTTGTCTGCCTGTTACCTCTTCATTGTTAAATTAATTTAGGTGAATTTTGGTATAGAGTGAGACCCTGGAAAGGACATAATAATAGTTATGTTTTTATTTTGTCGCGATACAAAAACATTAAGGGTGGTCAGACGTCACTTACTATCAGGGGCTCTTCTCCGTAACACAATGTCAGTATTTTCGACGAGTCATCCCTGTTCCTTGTGCCAGAATGAAAGTGAGAGCAAGCGAGACGATTAGAGTCGAAAAAAGTACAAAATCTTACAAAGTTACACCTATTAATTAAAGAATTCCGAAATTTACACATACAGCCATGGGAAAGCGCTAGTGGTTTTGAGTAATTGTAATTTCCGAAAAGGCGTTAAGAATTTTCTTCATCAGCCTGCAGCGCTGCAAAAAATGATTTGACTATTTATTGCAAAGCTAACACCTACACGCTAAAACAAGCCTAGCTATATTTTACGTTATTGCAAGCACCATTTATGTGGCACGTAAAATTAAGCTGGCAATAAGAGAAGCAGTTGAAATCCCACAACACCAAAGCAAAGTGCTTTAACGCAGCCGTGTCGACGTCGCAAATTTGAACATAAATCTGCTATTTAATTGTACCGGAAATGGGTCTCATATCCGCGCTGCTGCTGGTGCCCTAGAGTTTTAACTCTTTACCCCAGTGTTTCTAAAACTTTCGGACTACATTATCCCCTTTATTCAAATTAAGTTTGCGCGGCTTTACATATTTAGCTCAGAGTGAATTCGTGAAAACAAAGTGCTAAAGTTATTTTACGATATTTCAATCCTATCCCTCAACCCTACCTTTGGCACCACACATTTTATAATATCTTGGAGTCATTGATAGGTACGACTTTAGTAGTTTTAAAAGATCTTTTAAATGGTAAAAGCTGCAGTCACTATTTTGCGGTGTCAGGCAACTTCAATAGCCTCATGCAGCTCTGACTCGCCACGACCTTGCTTAGGGCGCTAGCATAAATTTTACTAGATTTAAAATATTGTTTGTATTTTTTAACATTGGTTTAAGCCTTTGGTACTAACAATCGAAATTAATATTTATTATAAAACCCGTTGGGAACAAATGTCTGGCTATGCCGCCTCCGCGTGGTCTTTGCACTCCTGGCAGAAGCAGAAGACCCAAAAAATGTTGGCTTGAACGTAGCAGATGCCATGCGTGCTAATGGGCTCACCTATAGGATGCAGAAGACCGTCTGAAGTGGAGGCATAAGAGTTGGAAAGCGGACCCCGGGCTCTAAAAGGACGCAACTGGGTTCACGCTCGGATGATGTATGTTTATAATAAGTAAAGTGTATGTTTATTTATTATTTTGTCACACGTTCTGCAAACTCTCACTTGATACTTTCGTTGATGTATCTTCTCTGTGTTTGACCTATGGTTGCCTGGTAGAGACTACTTTTGGCTTTTGGCAAAAATAATAACCAAATTATTTCTTTTGTGCAGAACATTTTAAAGAAACAAATAAGTTTACGACAGTATTTTTGGGTTAGTTAGTAGTGACTGAATAGTATTTATGTACAAAAAATATCGATTTTAAAAGAATGGCCCTGCTAACAGCTTGGTAATTATCTTAAAAATAGCCCAAGAAGATAGATGAGGGCCATAAAAGGTAATGCCATTCAATTAAATAAATGCTACTAGTAATGTGCGCTATGAGTGATCTAATTTGCTAAGGCAGCTTTTCTTATTGCTTTATTATTGTCTAAGACTCTTGAGTCTGTGGACAACAACATTATGAGAAAAGTTGTTCAACAGTTTGAGAAGCATGGCTTTATTTTTTCCGTATCATCTCATAACGATATGTTTACCCGAGTGGTTCCGATATTAAGGTTAGAGGTCGGGGTCACGTTAGCGCTAAACGCTTATCAGCTAATGATTTGCTTTCTCATAACAATAATAGTTAATTTCCTACAAAAACGCTGTGGCACTAACCTTTTCGAAAGAGTTATGAGCATGTATAGGTTTCCGTATTTGTTTATCGTCACTTGTTAGTATAACACAGGAATGCTTTCACAAATACAGGATGTTTAAAGAGGAAATACTTAATGTTAAAGAACTAAATGAGTCCTACGAAACGACGGCCATGCACCTTGAAGCTGTCTTGTTACAATGTAGTGGTAATTATAGTTTTATCTAGCGATACTCGCGTCTCCGCCCGCGCAAAAGAATGATCGAATATCGCCCCATAGATAGAAGTTTTATGTTTGATTATAGAAAAAATCGAGAAACTTGCCAACATCACTTTAAAAAAAAAGTATTCTAATTATAATAGAGCGGATATTATGAGTACTAGCGGGGTATAAAAGTTAATATGTATAATAATAAGAGACTACAACGGCAACAAAGTCTTTACAACTTTAAAAGCCCACTGGATACAGCTACAGTTGTAAACATTTCGTAGAGATGATTAAAACCAGTTAAGTTGCTTGTTAAGGTCATAATATAGTGTCTAATGATGTACCTATATAGAATGGTACGACACCCATCGTGCGCGAGTCCGACTCGCACTTAGCCGGTTTTTTAGTTTTAACAAGCAACTTATTCATTTTAGTCACTTAAAAAAAACTATTTCTAAGGATTTTGTATTTAGTAAAAATAAAGTTCAACGACTAAATTGAAACAGAGTTATAATTATAAAATGAAATAAATCCCACTAATATTATAAATGCGAAAGTTTGTGAGTGTGTGATTGTGTATGTTTGTTACTTCTTTACGCAAAAACTACTGAACGGATATGGATGAAATTTGGCACAGAGATAGATTACAGTCTGGAATAACATATCGGCTACTTTTTATCCCAAAAAAAAAACACAGTTCCTGTAGGATAAAGAAATAGTAGTTTACGCGGGCGAAGTCGCGGGCAACAGCTAGTACTCAATAAAACATTATTGGTTACAAATATAAACGTGTGCAGACATGCTATTCATTATTACGGTGCATGTTTATGTATATCTATACTAATTATTAAATTAATTGAAATGTATGTACATACATTTTAAGTTAACAAATTTGAATAACGTAGTAAGATGATGCATACTTAACTACATTACTTAACTTATCTACACAATATTATAAAGAGGAAAGATTGATTGTTCGTATGAATAGGCTCCGAAACTACTGGACCGATTAATAGGTACAGAGATAGTTTGAGACCCTGGGAAGGACATTTTGTCGCTATATAAAAATTATCAGGGGGGTGAAATGGGGGATGAAAGTTTGTATGGAAAATCCGATTTTGGCGCGGGCAAAGTCGCGAACTGCTAGTATGATAAAGATGTTTCTTCCTTGTATCAAGAGTTAAGCCTTCAAAACATTTGACACGAATAGACGTAAAAAAGTTACATCACAGAATTGCAGACTCTGCTTTCCTAAAATGTTAGGTACTATTTTCATGAATCACATGACAGGAAAATTATGCAAATACCAGATCACAGGTTCTTGCTCGAGTCACCTAACTGAACTCTCCTTTAGTTCAATTGCTCAGAAATACGTTTTGCATTCTTTTTCTATAGGGGTCTTTATGCTGCTTATGCTCAAAGAGAGATTTGTAATGTTTATTGGAAGATGCTTTGTCCATAAAACTACTGCAAAAAAGGGTCAGCAGATTCAGATCTATTATTTTGATTATAAAGATGTTTCTTGCTGTGATTGTCCTATCAAAGTAAGTGTTGTTGCTATAATTGATAAAACTAAAGAAGATTGACACATAAGGTTTAAGGTTTAAAGAGTTTATTCTCAAAATAAGACAAGCCACTTACATGAGAATAAAATAACATAGAGTAGTAATCAAATTTCGAACGCCGAACCAAAGAAAAATAATAATAATAATGTAAGTACATAATCATAAAACTGTCTTAAATGAGCAGTTTGCTATTTTCAAATATAAATTTGGACAATTTGCTCTTAAAACTATTAAAAGAACTAGTATTTTTCAAGGTGGAAGGTAGTTTGTTATAAAGCCGTGCTCCCTCAAACGTGATACTTTTTTTGGCATAATTAGTTCGTACTTTTGGCAAAACAAGCAAACTTGGTCGACGGAGACTGCGTTTATTTATTTGTCATTTTTTTATAAAAGACAGATTAATCTGTATAGATTTATCAATATTTTTTCTAATTAAAATAAGCAGTCACAAAATTGCAAAAGAGCTTGGCATTCACTACTCAAAAGTTACGAATCACTTGCATAAACATGTTTATAAATGTGAAACAGCGAGATATTTGACCACACGATTTGTGTGACAGAAACAGGATTTCCATCTGCCAAACTTTGCTGAAACGAAATGAAATAGAGATGAGGACTGGATCTACTACGACAACAATGTTCAGAAAAGATCTTGGTATAAACGATTAATTCAGATACCTACTCTCAGCAATTAGAAAATCTGAAACAAGCTCTTAAAGAAAAACGCCTAGAAATAATCAATAGAAAAGGTGTAGGTAGTATCTCACAGGACAATGCTCGACCGCATACAACCTTTTTCGAGTAAACAACAATTGATGGGAAGTTTTACTGCATCCTCCATACAGTCCAGCCAGACATAGCACTTTAAGATTATCATTTATTATTTTGAATATTTTTTTAGTAATGGTACTGTTATACGGAGACAACATGAATCTAAAAAGTTATATAGCTAGACCAAATCCAGCATTTCATCCGAAAAGGCACCGTAACTGCTGTTGAAGATTAGAAGTAGGTAATTGAATACACATAATTGCATAAAAGGCGTCTTACATTCGATGCCATAGTTTGAATGCCGTTATGATTACTGGTAACAAACGAAGAACAAGTTTGAAAATTACTCACGCATTATGCAATATCCACATAAGTACCTACCAGCAACAGTCCGAGTAAGTGTACGTCAAGTGGTAAATTACTCGTAAACGGCAATAATCTGGTATAGGATCGCGCTGGCGACGGGCGCGTCAGCCTTTCGAAGCAAATATACTTCTTTTAAATAATTTTTATGTATGAAATATCTTGTATTATTCAATAAAAGAAAATATTTTTATTTCATGCATGTCTTTGTGTTTATTTTCTTTTATTGAATAATACAAGATATTTCATACATAATCTGGTTAGAGTAACTGTAAAGACTAATGATAAAATAAGAATATCCTAGGGCCAGGCAGTGGTGCTGTTAGCCGGTCAAGTATAATTCATGTAAGGGGCGTTGGTTGGATGTCCGTTCAGTTATGGGATGGTGCCGCCACGAATCAGGTAGTACGTTTAAGATTTTTTTGCACTTTATGTATTAGACAAGATGTTGATAAATTGAAAAAGTTTGGACTAACCAAGTAAAGGGCATCAGTCAGAATTTGCTGAGACCCCTTGAATAAATGCTCCATCCATGTCCGTAGAAAGGGAAAGTGCACAATTACAAGTAGCATCTCCTCAATATCGCGAAGCTATCATTTCTTACCTGATACTGCTAGACTCGAGATGTCAAGCTGAGTGCAGTAACATATTGAGCACGCAGCGAGCTTTCGAGCGCCGAGTTTAACACATAATATTATGACTTGGGGTTGACCAAAAAGTCCTTGGTCTGTTGCAATTCAAAGTTCGAATTTTGATGCAACAGCGTTACAGTCGCAATGTGTTCAAACGCAGGTTGTAAATGCGCTGATGCAGCCAGGATTATAAGTCCGCCTGCAGGGTAGAGGAGCACGGTACACGGTAAGACGAAAAGGGAAACCGTGAGAGGAGCGGAGGAGCTGGCGGTTATACCGTGGCATTACAGCGTTAAGAAGCACTTGAAAATTTCACAGACACGACGGGCTCTGACAACGCCAGGGTGGCCGAGAGGTTAGGCAATCGCCCGGTGCGCAAGGAACGCGGGTTCGATTCCCGCCTCTGGTGGTCATTTTTTCAAGTGCAAAAATATGTGGTTATAGCGTGATTTGAATTTTGACAAGAATGTGGCTGCCGCTTGCACCTCTCCCAGTTTTCTGCCCGCGCCCCACCACCCCGCAGGTGAGGACAACACAAAGCCGTTTACCTACAGCAATGATTTGAGTGTGTGACTCACCCAAAAGCAGCGTCTCATCGTCGAGGGCGGTGACGAGCGAGTCGGTGCAGCAGGTGTTGGTGTTGTCGATGGAGATGCGCACGGAGGCGCAGTCGGCCGGCGAGTGCGGCAGCTGCTCCGCCGACTGGGCAGCCACCCGACCGTTGGCCAGCCGCAGCGATGCCGCCCGCCCGCCCGTGCCTGTCGCTGCGCCGCCTCCACCATCTTCGCATCTGGGGAAAAACAGTACCGTAAGCATGTTATCTAAGGAAGAAAAAGCAAACAAAACACAATAGTTTTTTTTTATATTTTTAACACTCACAGTGTTCTTTCTTATTTATATAAGTTTAAATGAGAAACCAAAAATTCGCACACAGGTAGGATTTGAACCCACGTCCTTTGGCTCACCGGGCCAACGCTCTTACCAAATGAGCTACTGTGCAGTCTATCCAGCCGTGTGAAATTCTTGGTCTCATTTTTGAGAGATCATATGCGTGTGATACTCGTACTCATATATGGCATCATATTCGAGTATCACACGCATATGATCTCTCGTTGGCATTTTACACTATTATTAGGCGCAGTCCGATATCAAATAAAAGCGGAATTTAAATTGAAAGCTCCTCGTTCTAAGATTATTTAAAGCCACTAGAATCGTATAGCATATCAAAACTATACAATTTTACAAACTATATTTTTTTATAACGATAGCAAAGCATTGTCTCTTTATGAGAATAGAAATCATTTAACAACCGCTATTGAGACAAGTGAATAAAAAAGGGCTAGTTTTTTATAGGAGCTCTCGTTTTAGTTCATTATTTCAACGTCAACTACAGACTGCATTTAGCTGGTTATGAATGTCTTTCGACATTTAAAAAAATAATCAGTGCCGTGTTCCTATTACATTTGGAGTCGGCGCACGTTTTTCTCTTCCATACAACTTTATCAGTCGTCATTAAATCGTCCACTCCTGTCACAACCATATTGTGCTTTATACTGTCCACCCATGATAATATCCTATAAAATGACACATAATATATTTGTTCTCTTCAGTTACCTACTAAACTAAATCCATGAGTAGATTAAGTTTCATTTTCAACGCAAAGACGTCAACATTGAACATCTCAGACCGGACACGGTTCGTAAAGGGGAACTTGATAGATATTTCATGTTCTTTTAAGTGCAAAGCAAAGGATAAGTTGCGGCTTAACTTCGACTGAGGGTCCAAGCAACTTGAACGTTTCGGGATCAAGTACCTATCGAAGTATCCACGACTTTAGTTCGAGATAAGATCGTGGCGCTATTTGCTTGAACTACGCACTAAGCCACAATGTGAGATTTTTGTTTTCCAGTGTAAGTACTTATGTTCAGAAGTAGGTTTCTCAGTATTGTGTGGTTTAGTCTATAGCCTTTTGCAGTGGCCATAAGAAGACTAGGTGCCTATTAACTTTTCATCAATTTGCGCACTAACTATTAGAGCATTTACTCCAGTGCAACTATAGATGAATATGCATTACACTTTTATAAGTCCAATAAATGGTGAAACATGTATCAACGAAATGGGCCAAAGGTCAGTTTAAAGGACCCTAGAGGGAGATAAACGATAAAATAAATTTATTTAGGCAAAGAAAAAGGTGAAATACCATCTGCAGTAACATAACTTCCCAACGGTCAACTTAAATGCATTACGTTCATAATAAAGTTTTACATTCTACACATCTCTGTGTAAATTACTTTATTATTTCTTTTATGGTGTGCAATAAAGAGTTGTCTATCTGTTGAGTAAATTGTGTTTAAAATGTTTTTATTTCATGAGGAAATTCTTGAAACAAAACTTATAAAAAGTAAAAGTCACGTAAATTTAAAAACATAAAAAGAGACAAAAAACATGTACCTTTGTCATCTGTATATATTATCTGTTATTATACTGTGTGTTAAGGTGAGAAAATCGATTCGATTTTACAACCAACACAGTCAGTTTTAACATCTGCCTTAACGACTATGGGCGGGCGGATATGCAAAAATATAAAAACAGTTATGTCGACAGTTACAGAGAAAATATAAACAAAAAATATCGTTCATTTTTTATGGTCCAGTCATTTTTTGTTCCCGATAATGTACTTATTTATTATTAAAAAGATACAAACAGCGCCTTACCTAAAAATTTACGTATGATATTGCTATTAAATAAGATTTTTACTCACACCATAGTATTGATTAAAATATGTTACTATCTACACATCTACAAACCAGTAAATTGGCAATGGTGTTTCACGAATGAAGCCAAAGTTTCAGGCTTCATTTAATGAAATGATTGGACGTGATCGAAGTGGAATTCTACCGTGTATTTGTTGTAGAATCTTACTACATTATACGAGTATGTTTATTCTACATCAGTCGATATATTTAATCGGTTTCAACTATAACACGAGATAATATAACCTGTCGGGTGCTGGAACTAAGAACTATTATATCATAAGAACTATTAGGTGTTTCCTTAACTACACTCTTGTTGTGAAACGGATGGCTAATAATCCCACTTCCCACTAATATTATAAATGCGAAAGTGTGTGAGTGTGTATGTTTGTTACTTCTTCACGCAAAAACTACTGAACGGATATGGATAAAATTTAGCACAGAGATAGATTATAGTCTGGAATAACATATAGGCTACTTTTTATCCCGGAAAAAAACACAGTTCCTGTAGGATACAGAAATAGCAGTTTACGCGGGCGAAGCAGCTAGTAATTTAATAAGAAACACTGAGTGTTAAAAAAAATTAAAAACTATAGGCTTATAGGTTGTTGGACGTTTGTGTAAGATTTTGTTACCTAGAATCGTGAACACGTTTTGTATTTAAAAGAGGATAATGCTAAAGATTATCATGAATCATACTAGAATGAGAAGGTGTGGTTACCTTCAAGCAAGGTTGCTTTATGGTGAGTCAAAGCTTTGCTCTACCTCAGCTTCCAATTAGATTCAAAATATGCGGATCGCTCAAGTGCAGATCCGAACAGATTTATGAAATGCGCGATTCGAGTTATTCCTTTAATCTTTACCCATTTGTGGAATCGATTGATTCCTTGAAAAGACAAAAGTTAGTGATTCGATCTCGGAGGAAACAATAACGAAATACTTGGAAAGGATACGAAATGTTCCTAGAATTTATGCTGCAGCTGCTGTAGGCTTCGAATTTCGTGAAAGTTCTCATGTCTGCACGCTTATAAGGGATTGGATAAGCCTGAAAATGACGATAAAATTAAGTATTCTTATCGACGGTGTTACTGTTTGAAGCAAAATAGTAGGATTTTCGTCTTTATATTAATAACAAAAGTAATTCCAGTAAAAAAGGGTGGTACAGTCACTGTAGCCAAACCTACAGCCACTTCTATCACTGCAAGCAAATTTGATTCTAAAGCATAATGACATATGAATTGTATTTTTTATATTATTTTGAAAGCTATCATTGATTTCCTCAGGTTGGTTTGAAAGCAATTTGAAAATAATTAAGTTAGGTGGTAGGCATGCTGATGGATAGCAAAAAATGCTTTAAAAATATATCTTGTCAATATCTTTTGAAAAACTTTGCGTTTTAGTAAGCAGTATCGATTTATTTATCCACAATTTTTATTAAAATTAATAATTCAAAAGTTTTTTACAAAATATATAATATAATCACAAAACAACGCGGCTGAACTAGTTAATTGTTCCAAAAGTTCTAAAACTATCGACATTTATTCCTTTCCAGTGAAGCGACATCACTATCCGCCCACATCATCCCCCAGATTCTGGGAACTAGAGTATTTCTCTCCGAAATTTTTCAGATTCCCCGAACAAATAAAGAGCATATTCCCTTGAACTCGTAGCCCACATTACTCATTCGATAAAACCGATTTTACACAGCTCTACTAAAACCTAAGCGGGGAACTCAAGTAGGCTATGTACGCTCTTCAGACTAATCATTTTTTCACCGCAAAATCGCCTCTATTCCAACAAAATAAGATGTCGCAGTTAAGCTTTAGCTTGAAGTGCTGTCCGTACATTTGAAACCGTTCACGTAATAACTTAAGCTCGTAAGGGCAAAGTTGAGAGTTAAATATTTCTTGGAAATTTCAAAGTTTCTGATTTTCATTTTACCCATGATTCTAATTTTGGAAGCAGAGCTGTGCCGCTTGGAAGTGAAAAAAGGCTGTTTCGTGTTTTATTCATGAAAAAATAAAGCAATATAATTTCTTGATTTCATTCTTTTTCTTCCCGCCTCTACCATCTTACGTAATTTTTCGAAGTGCAATATCTAAGCTTTAGATTGCGAAGTGAGTGCTTATTACTTAAAAACAATAATTTACATTTTACTTCCTTCGCGTGGGCCATCTTTTAAAAAAACTTAACAGAGCACTCCCTCATATATTTATATTATATATTATGGATATTAATCGTGTGACGGTTTATTATGGATAATAACTTAAGAGTTGGCTATATGTCATTCGTTTTCAGTCGGAAAAGACATACAATATCCAGAGTGAGAGAGAAATGGCAGACAAAATAGTATATGATGCATAAAATATGTCTATATTTTTTTAATACCCCGAACCGCATAGACATTTAGATAGAAATAATACTCTGCTAAATCAGTGGCAGGTACCAAAAAAATTAAACGATTTCTGCATGGACTTGCTAAACATAACCATCAAAGTTACAAAACGAGCATTGATTGTTACTAGTAGGCAGCACTTTGCGTTTGCACGTTAATTACAATTTAAAAAATAGTATCTTAATTAGCGTGTTTAGCAACACTAGTCTTTATAGCCTCTAAAAGTTCCAAACTTAAATCCTCGGCGGTAAAGTTGGAATTAGTCCCGACAGACAACGAGGTAGTTTAAATTATATTTTCAGGGGCATTCAGACTCCACGAATACCTGGCACCTAGGGGATCAGAAGCGGCCAGTGTATGACGTATGGCAGCCAGCAAAACGACCGCTTGATACCACGAAACCGTTCCGCTATCACCAACCACAATAGACCTTCCTCACCCCTCTCAAACCACACATCTTCCAAATACAACTTGCCCGCCTAATAGCCTCTCAGAGATCCGCCTAAAATGGCCGCCCAAAGTGGACGTTTACACAAATTGTACGATGTGTTGGTAACTGAAACTGCGGTTTTTGCTGTAGGTCCGTTTTATTGTTATTTTTAACGGAGCGTACACGCTTTTGTGGGGGATAATTGGTTTTACGTCACCTTCGGGAGTAATCATTCATGGTAATGTTGATAGACCTTTCACACTGTTCATGTTAAACGTACGTACAATTAATATCAATAAAGTGCTTAATGTTTAGTCCCAATTTATATAAGCCCTTTCTGAGAATAAGAACACAGTATCAGCAAAGAAATGACGTCATGTAGACACTAAAAAGACATAATAAATAAACATTTGTCATGACAAAACAATTAAATATGATAATGAAATAATGTTTTTGATCTTGTTTCCATGGGTTACCAAAATACAAGATTCATATTCACCTTCTAAGTAGCTAGCAACAGTTAACTGTAATATGTAACTTTAATATATAATTCTTAGGTAATCTGAGTGAAAAGGCGTCTAAGCAGGCCTAGCATAGTTTCCAAGCCGCGAAACCGTCGGGAACATGCCACGACCTGGATCTGGAAAAGCGAACTCCTGGTTTTCAAGTTATAATTGCTAAATTATAAACCAGTACATACTGGAATAGTTAAACTAGCCAATATCTAGAATAAACTAGTGTCAATAGCTTGAGTAAGTTTAAAATCAAATCTTGCTTATAGCGCTCCGATTTTATTAAAGTCTTGCTAACTTTATTAGGGTTAATATTCAAGTTAGCAAGGCTTTTTGTAGGCTTTAAACGGAATCTCCATAGATTTTGTGCAACCGTTTCATACTCGTAGTAGGACCAAACGTGACATCAATGTATGTATTACCCATGAACATAGTCAACTACATGTTACTTATTTGTTTTAAAGCAATTTAAATTCGAAACAGTCAAAATTATCATTAATAAACAAATGTAAAAAATTGTATGTGGTTGGTGCCCTGTGCCCACTAACAGCAGCAGGCCTACCGCCTAACTTGAAACCTATACCTATACCTATTTCAATTCAATTCAATTGAATGAACATAAGAATTAAAATTGCTTTGATTTTTGAAGGCTATGAATACCGAGTGAATGAAAATTTTGCGTATTATTTACCGATTTTGAAGTTATTAAATAATACATATTTTTTTCATTTACACGATAATTTAAATATTTTTAATGACCGTTATTTGGAATATATTATAATATTTTTATTATTTTTGCTAGTATTATTCGCTTATTTGATATAAAAACGTATTATTTACATTTGAAAAAATAAAGTAGCGTATAACAAAACGCATTGTCAGGGTTACGTGAATCAAATAATTAATAGGAAATACATTTTCTAACCCTGTATTGTACATCGAAATACTGGCACCAAGAGAACTTTGGACGTGGATGAAGACACACTCATTGAGAGCCAGGGGGACCTTTTCCAAAATTTCTTAGACCAAGCAAGCTGACCTCACACGAATAACCTCCAGGCCTAATGCAGTGGGTGACGGTGTCTCCAAAACTGACCAAGATAAAGGCAAGTAAGTTTACGGTGATAACCTAGCTTACAAAGCATTGGATACTTTTATTTTGGAAGTATCCTTGGCCTACTACTGCATGTGTTATAATACTAAAATGTTTCGGTTCACCAAACAAGTCATTGCAAATAGGAATGCATTTTGGTTTATTTGAAATACCTACATAAATTTATTTCAGCTTAAGGCATATCATGAAAGCAACAAACGAAACGAATACTCGGCTTGGAATAAATCCGTCTTAATAGAGCATTTTAAAAAGTATTCGCTAATAGATATACTAATTCATTTATTACAGTAGGCCCCCTGCAGTGGACCATGCATTTGGATCGTCAGAATCGCAATGAGTAGTGCAACTGGAGACTAAGAAATGGAGATTGGCGGTGGTGGAGGAGCGGCGACTGGCGTTGGATGAAAGAGAGGCGGGCGCTTATGAAGAGCAAACATGATATAGCATTATTTATATCTGAAATAAATAAAAGGCGTTTATGTTTCTTATTAGTTAGGTAGGTACCTACATTACATAAATATAATTGAAAGAGTTGAGGTTTAAGAAGCGAATTGGAAATAACGTTTTTGGGCTTTCAGATTACGTCAGGAAAACGAACACTATGTTCACTTTCATTAAATTTATATACCAACTGAGTAAGATTTTTCATCTCACCTGTTCGGGAAGTTGAACTTTCATGTGTAGATAGCCGGGTGGGAAATAGTTTTTCCCTCCTACTTTATACTCCTACTATTGAATAAAAGGCCACTATGGAGAGTATCGATAGTTATTGCAATAGTCAGAGCTGTATCAGCTATCGATAGAGATTTTAATATTGAACTTTGACACTATCGATAGTAGGTATCGATAGTCTATCATTACTATCGGTAGACTATCGATACTATCGACATTTTATAGATACTTTTGCTTTTGCCTCAACTATCGATAGTCTATAGATACTATCGATATTTTATCGATACTATTGCTTTTGCCTTAAGTATCGATAGTCTATCGATATTTTATCGATGCTTTTGCTTTTGCCTCAACTATCGAAAGTCTATCGATACTATCGATATTTTATCGATACTATCAATATTTTATCGATACCATTGACATTTTATCGATACTATTGCTTTTGCCTCAACTATCGATAGTATATCGATACTATCGATATTTTATCGATACTATTGCTTTTGCCTCAACTATCGATAGTCTATCGATACTATCGATATTTTATCGATACTATTGCTTTTGACTCAACTATCAATAGTCTATCGATACTATCGATATTATATCAATACTTTTGCTTTTGCCTCAACTATCGATAGTCTATCGACACTGTCGATATTTTATCGATACTATTGCTTTTGCCTTAACTATCGAAAGTCTATTGATATTCTATCGATACTTTCCTCACAGTCGAAATGAAAAATAGTTCGTTTAACTCGGGTGAAAGCACCCATTCCACTCTCGAGCTATTGGCGAGTGGAATAGTCACTTTCGTCCCTTGTATAACAATCTACTATTGTAAGACGACAATACTTTAGAATGATAGGTATATAACGCCATAAGACATATGCAACTTTAGGCAAGCAGATCAAATTCCTGTAATAGATGTGCATAATGAATTTGTGATAAATATACAAACTTTTTTATTTCTACTCTATGCACGCCGTAGATTTATTTGATCTCTACGAATTTGTGTCTGTGTGCTATGCTTGTATTGCTGACAGTTATCAGTTTACCTAAGGTGGGTGGACCATGAAAGGCCACTCTAACGAGTAAACGCTTTTTATTCGTTTATTAACTGGATAAATGAAAAAAACAAATTATCAAATAATACTTTGTTTTATTGTGTACCATATAAATCACTTTTTTTTAACCTAGCTTTAATCAGTATTCATTAAACTTAAGTTTTGTTAAGCTCTTCCAAATGGCCTTGCAAGGAACACGGCTCCAAACATGGCCAATATTATACATCAGTCGTTAAACTTAAAAATAGAGTTGTAACAATTAATATATTCGCTTTTACTAAAACTACATAATAAGCTCTTTCATTTAAGCAAAACATTTAAATGCTCAATATATTTTTATCATTTATAAAAAACTCAACGAACATTACTTGAACACCATCGTATAACTAAGAATATATTAATGGAAATTATTTAAAAACAGTAGTAATGAGTATTATATTGACATCAAATAACTTGCCAACGCGTATTATAATGAAATTAAAAACTTGTTTTTTACCTCAAATGGCCTTCTTATGGGTCCGTTCTTTGTAAGGCCAAAATGTTCCTAAGAAGGCCAAACTAAAAATTATCAATGACTTTCTTGTATTAATTATAATAAAATAATAGACACTACAGACTAAGTACTGTACTAACTGTAAAACATTGTTTTTACTGTAACGGTACGTATTTATAACTAAAAAGTAACTGTTCATATGTTCATGGTTTGCACATGTTCTTTGTAAGGCCCATGTACCCTAGCAAGGCCAACTGTCAAATTTTTGATTGGCCTTATAAGGAACCAACGGCTTTCCTGGGAACACTACCAATATTTTAACTTAAATCGAGGCAAAACTATTTGTTTTCTTTAGTACCATAAACATATCCTTATACGACAATTCACAGTAAAAAAATATGAAATAATAATAGGTTATCTAACTAAAAACTTACGTTTTGCTGTGCGCGCGAATAACAATTGTAACGTCGACGACCGAAGTCTACGAAGCGTGAGATTGCACTGCCACAATAGCGGCGCGAGCGACTCGCCGCCGCATCTGTGGCCTTGAGTTTGATGGATCTTAGTGTATAGCCGAAGGAATATGTATTTACATGTCAATAACTACGACTTTTTGATAGTTGGCCTTCAAAGGAGCGTGGCCTTCCATGGTCCACCCACCTTATGTCAAAGATTTATAAATAACGATTGTTTATATAGAATTACTTTTAACAACTAATGAATAGGGAATAATAACAGAGTGCATGCTACTTCTTATTTATTATGTTACCCATTCATTATAAGTTTGGAACTAGAAAAAAATAAAAAAGAGACTGGTACTTTTAATGCCGTTTATTTATACCTAACTTATGTATTAACAAAAATACAAATAAATAACTGTTTACTTTATGTGTGACTTGACTTCATTTCTTCTTATATTACTGTAGTGTCTCTAGGTTTCTGTAGCTTATCGATAGGGTTAAGATTTTTCAGACAAACACTGTTATATTTGTAATTGCAATCGGTGTTCGTTACGTTGTATGATAACAATCCCATGTTGACGACTAAGACCGAAAGATCTTCTGATTAGACCCACTTGCAAAAAACGAACGCAGTTAGGATCTACAACATCACAGAAATAGCATTATAAAAAGTTTACACACAACATCAGAACAATCATTCGATTGAAAAATACGTTGATCTCAGACTTATTAGCGCAATGCGACGTTCTTTATCATGGTGTTTACAAAGACAAATCCTTGCAATCTTAGCTTGCGGCAAATAATTCCTAAACCATTCTATTCTGACAATTTGTTACCTTTTCACCTTTTTTTTAAAAGGGTACGAACGTTCCTGCAGACAACTTTTTTTGGTGAAAATGAATCTTAAATCGTAAAAGCTGCACACAAGTGGTTGGGTTTTGGCTAGTGTATAAAATGAAGAAGTAAATGGCAAACTACTCTATTAAAATTGCAAAGGTAGTGCGTGTTTGTTTCATTCCACATACTCGTAATGATCACAAGATCACAACCCTAAATTATGAGGTATAAGACTATGAACCAACTATAAATGCGGTAAAATAGGGGCAGAACGCTTGTGCGGAAAATACGTCATTTATGGGGGTAAAGTCCAGTCCAAAATGGGGCAAAGTTGATAGAAAAAACATATGTTAGAAAGTTACGTTTGTCACTTGCCTCGAAAACCTATAATTTATTGCCAGCACCTGGCGGTATAGCAAAGTAGACCTCCGCCTTCGAAAATAGCTTCTTTAAACCGTAACATACTCTGCATTCGGTGCTGCAGAGCTGCACAGAAATAAAGAGAAAGCCAACAGCTGGTCCATTCTCAAGGTTGTAAGGCCATTGGAGACATATCTGCGGTCCAGCTCGTACACAGATCGCTCTCGATCTCAATTAGCCGTTCATATGCCGCAGGGCCCGAGGGAATGCCCGGCGTGCTTGGCTTGCGACCTCTTCAGAGGTCGAATTGATTAAGTTACGTAACAAGCCGAATTACATTTTTCTTTTGTGTGAGCTATTCAACTTTTAATTATAATGGGTAAAATAACCAAAAACCTCTGCAAGCAGCAAAGTCCAGCAATGTTAGGTTAAGATGTAAATTACAACCCTAACTCGTATTCCTATATGAGTTAAAGGACTGACAAAATATGGTTTACATTTTTTTTCTGCTGAAAAATAAAATAGTGAAATGTATAATAAATCGTGAAGTTAGGTAAGACATATACTTACCTAACATCAAGATTGACTTTATTTATAAAATGGTGGTCCTGGTGACTGCATTTTCCCTCAGGTAAAACTACTTGTAAATAAAACGAAAATATCCAGCACGATGACGCGCCCTCACTGAATATTCAAAATGTTTCACTGTCAACTTCAAAAAGAAAGCATTTGCACAGATTTGCATTCGGCTGAAATCCTGCTTTAATACTGAATTGAGTTTTCATTCGTTTGTTGCTTTAGTTCAAACTTTTTTTGTAAACTAGGGGCGAGTGCGCCTGGGATTTCCGCTCGCTAGGCACGGGGATGCACCTAAGTTGATTTATGCACCTCCTTTATGTTTCAAATCCGGTTTGCTCACAAACGTACCTATACTATAGCACAGAATAAATACTAGTACTACGACTACAGTGTGGGGCCACCGGGTATCGATACTTACTTTAGAATAAAAAATCTTGAATTACCAGGGCGGAAAGTCTCTACGGTGACTTATTAAGGTATCGCGTTATCGGATCGAGAGTTAGCGTTAAAATAATTATTTTCAATTCTGTTATATAAACTAGAGCTTGACCTACTTTGACAACTCTATACCCTAAGTCATACATAAATTCGATGCAGAAACCTGCAAACGCCTGCAAAATTGCATATTCAGTAGCTGTATACTATTTTGACACTAAAGAGGCTGGTTTTTAATTGTTGAGTTGAATGAACGCCTCAACAACACGAAAAAATATGTTAGTTGAGATGGGATCTCGATCTAATTAAGAACTACCTATAGATAACCAGGTCGTATTTCAATCGTTCCTTTTTGATGTAATAAGCGTAATTTACCTTATACCGCTCTACCTATTTAACCTATACCGCTCTTCACAGCTTTACTTAAATTTAAAGTCAAAAAGGGTTTGTATTGCAATAGTATTCAGTAATTGAAACGAGCCTCGAAATGGTTGCGTTGTGACTCCTCCGAGTACAATTTTAAACTTAAATGGAGATGATAAATGGGATTAGTACCCGCTTCGAAAGCCATATTATCTATCTACTTTTTTAACGCCACTCTCTAAAAAATATACTACCAAAACTAAAATATCTAGCTAAGCTTTCAGTATAACAATGCTAATTTGAATGTTCATGATCGCTTGTATTTAAAAAAAATAAGCAATTTAGATTTTAGATCACAATATTTTATAATTTCTAGTAATAACAATATTACGTGTATAGAAAACTCACGTTTCTTTTCGTATATGAATTTTGAAAATACTAGGTTCTTGTTGGTTATGAAAATTGATTCTGATTTTCATAACCTCTGGAGTGTTTTTTGCTGTACTTGCCGACGTTTGAGCATGTGACGCTTACAGCAATCTTCGACCATCGCACATCCGAGACGATAATATAAAAATTAAAAATATAGTGCTGTTGTTTTTCTTGAACTCGTAGGTGTGCCGTTTTCTTACAAAGTAAAACATAAAAGAAAAAATAAAACGAAAATAGAAAAAAAACGCTTTCACTGGAGGTTGGCCTTAGGTTTTTGCGAGGTAACACGACTCTCCATTAGCGATTAAATCAGTCATGCGATCTCTGAATTACTTGCGAGGTTACATTTAAAACTATGCTTTGAATATATAATACAACATTATAGTATGTTTCAGGATTAATTAGTATTAGATTATTAGTAAGCTAATTTAGGCTTCAGTAAATTAACCTTGCTTGCTAATGCTCGGTTTCTGATGTACACTGACAGCATCGAAAGCCATGCAAAATGCAAAGATAAGTAAAATTACAGTCGGAAGCACGTCAGTTTACCCCATGTGCACTAGCAAAACAGCTTATATTAGGTACGTAAGGAATAGGGGCGGTCTCAAGTTTAAATTGGAGTAGTCTGACGTACGGCCGTGTGTAGGTACCTTATTTAGAAAGCAATAGATAGAACGATTTTGACCTTTCCTCGGACACAGATAAAATCTATTAAGATAGATGATGAGGGCCTACTCCTGTTGACGATGTTCGTAATTTCGAGTCTAGCCATCACGCTCGTTTGCGTTGTCATTATGTCGCGAGTGAAAGGGACGGCTACATTCGAAAATACGGATATCGTCAACCGGAGTAGGGCCTCTGTTACAAGTTGAGCTTTATACAAGATCTAAGATAAATTCTATTAAGGTTT
The DNA here is from genome assembly GCA_949316185.1 of Pyrausta nigrata. Classification (NCBI taxonomy): domain Eukaryota; kingdom Metazoa; phylum Arthropoda; class Insecta; order Lepidoptera; family Crambidae; genus Pyrausta; species Pyrausta nigrata. Next base: position 9,047,827 of record OX438951.1, read on the forward strand.
TGTCGTTTAATAAATTGAAAATAATTTTGATTCATTCTCAAACCTCTTTGTCGTCACTTAATTCCACAAAAAGTGCTTGGTGTGAATAAAAAGATTAAAGGAAAATAAAAGCCTTGATTCCTCTTCTGGTACGTATAATAAAGTGTTCGACCACTCCCTCAAGTCAACGAGACGTAATTTGCATGAACGAAAGCTTTTATGTTTTTTTTTTGGGAGGAACAGTAATTTTTTGTTCTTATTTCAACCAAATATGCGTAAGCTGAGTATTACCATGTAAGTATTACACAGTAAATTGATTAAAACAAAAACATTTCCTAACTAATAATACTAATAGTACCTTATCTGTCGATGTATAGAGTCACTATTTTTGTTGTATTTCAAGTAAATGTTGATTTTTATTAATCATTTAGACTTCAAGCTCATTATATAGATAGATAGATCATCTCATAGCATGCAGATGCATTACCTTGTCAAAAAACTTTTTTTGATACAAGCAATACAAGTGACCACTATTAAAACATTGTTAGGTTTCTAATTGTTTATTATTATTAAGTACTTACAGAATTAATGAAACACACCGCCTGTTTCTCATTAATAAATGTAAAATCCTTGTCGCAAATATCAAGTACTCGAAATATCAGCGCAACTCGAAGCTGTCCACAGATTTTAAAGTAATTATTTTGCCTTCAACTTATGATTTACCGCACTTATTGAGACCGAAGTCAAAATGAAAGTGTAATGTTTACTGTGTTATAGCAAATCTAAGGTTAGAATAACAAAGGAACCTAATAATGTAATTGAGAATTCGACACGATGATTTTATTCAAGGAAAAACCTACTGAATGTAAAACGTGGTATCGATTTATCAAGAAATAAAATTAATTACATGACATAGTAAAATACCTATTTTAAAACAAAGTTGATGCTCGCCACTTATTTGTAGGTCAGTATTTATAGGTAAAAAGTGTATGCTAAGGGCCTACTCCTGTTGACGATATTCGTAATTTCGAGTTTAGCCGTCACGCTCGTTCGCGTTGTCATTCTGTCGCGAGTGAAAGGGACGGCTACATTCAAAAATAAGGATATCGTCAACCGGAGTAAGGCCTCTGTTACAAGTTGAGCTTTATACAAGATCAAATTTTCAACTGCGCTGCTTTTAGGGGGTGATTCTGTTGCCCTAATGCAATAACTACTAATACGTGACCCACGTAGAAATCTCAACAAAAAAATAGCTGACCACTTGTCATCAGGGGGTGTCATGTAAAATCATGGAGGTTTTACAGGTTCAAATCAACGTGAAAAGTTGTCGCATTGAATCAGAAGAATCATCCCCCAGCAGATAATCAGTGAAAATTTTGTTTTTTATTCTATCAGTTGTTATAAACTTTCTGCCAAAATCTTGAATTGTTTGCGGTTCCGAAGTTGGTCCTATTGTAAAAGTTATTCCATTAGAGAAGCAAAAGCATCCCCTAAAAGGAACACATCTGAATATCGTACTGAAGCAATTTGCAATAATAACAACGTAACAATATTTCTGCTTAGCCAATAGGTTTGACTGGTAGACAGTGTCACTCGGCATTAAGTTCGCCTTTAGGTTAAATAAATAAACAAATAAACTTAACGGATTAACGTGGTAGGTACACTCGGCCATCTACTTAGGCTCAAACTTGACCTCATCAATCGCAGTATTATCTTACATGACCTGAGTCTTACTTAGTGTTGGAATATTATGAGATTATATATATTATGTACTAGTGGTTCCCCGCGACTTCGCTCGCAAGCAAGAGTTGGATTTTACATATAAACTTTTATCTCCCATTTCACCCCCTTAATGTTTTAATATCGCGACAAAATGTAGCCAATGTCCTTTTCAGGGTCTCAAACTGTCTCCGTACAAAATTTCATCTCAATCGGTTCAGTGGTTTAAGCGTCAAGAGGTAACAGACAGACAGACACACTTTCGCATTTATAATATTAGTATGGATTAATTAAGATAGACTTCATATCTACCCACACATCATAACCTACAATATACAATACCACAGAATACATTACCAAGAATATTAGGATATAATGCATCTATGCCTAGTGACATGATAGATGATAAATGGAATCTACGCCTAGGTCCATACACGTGGATTGGTTTATGCTAATTATCATCTATTCACCTGTCGACATACAGCACTAAATTAATTATTTCATTTTACATTGTGTTCGTTCAATACATTAACTAGATAGATACATATTGCACTAGTTAATCAAAGCGGCTTCTCTTAATCGTATTATCTCGTTGATGTACATAGAAAAGAACAATTTAAAATAATTAAAGCATTATTACAAGAACCGTGATACTAAAATACTTTGAGGAATATTGGCATAGTAAAACGCTAAAGTTTTCGACTTTTTTTCTAACTTATTTTAAAAATACTAAGACTGTCACTTATAATAATTTATTGAAAACGATACATTTTTGTTTTTAAGTGATAAGCGTTTACTGCAATCTGAAGATAAGATATTGCACTTGAAAAAATGACCGCCTGAAATGTCACTTACTCGTATCAAAACTTTTCAAATTCAAATGCAATCAGAAAAATATTTTTGCAGCTGACTACCTTAACTCCTAAAATGGTAAAACTATTATTGAACATCTAAAACTCGCGGCGCAACTTGAAATTCAAGATTTTGTGCTGAACTTAGATGGTATCAAGACGTTCCAGGTAAACTAGGTTACTTCAAATACCGGCAACAATATTTTGCGGAAATCTCAAGATTGTTTCATTCATCTTGACATTTCTATCATGAATGTTCCTGAAACAGTTGGCTAAGTAGATCGTCTTATGTTTGCTGAAAACGGTGGCTCCGTTTTCTACGAACTTATTGTAACGCTAACCAACCAAAAAAAAATGACAAAAATAATAACTGTTAACAGGAAATTGTACATACTGTTATCTTCTAACAGTTTTACACATAAAAGCAGAATCTATCAGCATCCTATTTGACATTGTAACACAATACAGGCTGCTACTTCATAAAAAATCCCGTATTTTATTATAATGTTAGTAACTCTCGTAAATTTTTTTGTTGCTTTGCTCGAAAAAAAATTTACGAGCGTTTGACATGGATGTTTTAAAAAATGTATCTATACATATAATAAAACTGTAAAACCAATGTGTCTGTACATTGAGTATTTTTAAGAAAAACTAATTGAGAGTGATGTTAAAATAGTAACAGAATAGGAATCTACAATTTTTAAATTTTTTGTCTGTTTATCTGTTTGTACACGCTAATCTCCGGAAATACTGAACGGATTTGAATGAACTTTTTTATTATTGTGTAGCTATTGGGTCTGGGCAAATACTAGGCCATAATTTATTTTGAAGATCGAAGTACCTGACGTGAAACCTTAGCAGTACACTTAAACTAAGAGAGATATCAAAATAGCGCCTTAAGAAAAGTTTTTTAGTGTGATGAGCATTTTCTGTTGACGTAAACAAATTGACAGTATGGAGCAAATGATATGAAATCCTACCAGCTCAGCTCAACTATAAGAGATATGAATAGAGCGCTTTAGAAAACATTGTTCAGCGTGATGAGCATTTTCTATTGACGTACATAAATTGAAGGTTTGGAGCAACTGATATGGAACAATAGCAGGTTAGCTTAATTACTTTAGACTGATACCTTTCTTCTCATTACGACATAATATACTCACTCAGAAATCATGATAGCTGGATGGCGGCGGGAGTAAATATGTTTTTTTATCATCAAGTCCACGCAGACGAAGTCGCGGGAAACAGCTAGTTATAATATAAAATAAACTTTGGTCTATCCGTTAACCTTAGTTTGGGGGATTATTTCACACTTAGTTTAGGGTTAGACAGTTGGTGTAATTACACTGAAAAAAATGATCGGTTCACAGTAACCAAAAGGAGATTGTATAAAATTGGCCTATGGACCGTTGAGAATTTAGATTAGTAATTAATTATAGTTTCATATTATTATGCTTGAAACGTACATTAGAATTCAACGGACACCTAAAGTTAACAAATTCAAATAAAAAAAATAGTTGAGTCATTATCACAACTTCCGTAATCATACGGTATAGTTTTATTATTTATCTGTGCTTCCGTTTTATGAAGGCGCGATCAACTCCTTTTGTTGCCAGGGTTCTCAATGAAAAATGTCAGGCTTCGTTTCGATGCCAACAGATGGCGTGGTATACAATATTGCTTACTCTTGAAGTGAAGGTCTGGGAATGTATTCTTGATTCTTAATTCTACGGAGTGGATTGACAGGTCGTACTGTTGCTTGTCTCGCTCTCTCTCTCTCTCGTTTCTTTATCTCGAGAGAGAGGGAGCAAAGCAACTGTTCGACCTGTCAATCCACTCCGTTGAATTAAGAATCAAGGTTTAATGAGAATAAAGTTCTTTAACCAGGCTCTTACTACAGGGCGACAAACATAACTGTAGAGTGACAAATTGTACTTAGTTTGTGATAACATTTTGTTAAATTGCAGATGTGTTTATAGTTTGCATAATCTGTTACTTATTTTACAGTTAAGATGGTCGCAGTTTTTTTTTTGTTAGCCGTTTGTGTCCCACTGCTGGGCATAGGCCTCCCCCAAACTACACCACGCGTCCCTGTTGCTGGTAAGGGTTTGCCAGTCCTCATAATATTGGTCAAGATCGTCGCGCCATCGCTTTCGGACGGCGTCCATCGGTAGGCAGCCAAATGGGTGGCGATCTTGGACCATTTTTCAGGACACATCCTAAGAACGTGGCCCGCCCAGTCCCATTTAAGTTTTGCGGTCTTTACACCAACGTCCATAATGCCAGATGGTCGCAGTAACAAGTTGATTTTTTGTTCTTGATAATACGAGTAATATTATGTTATAAAAGTACCTAGATACTTTTTACTATAGCGCGAGTCCTTTTTTAAAGACATATTTAAAAAAAAAAACTGCGATGAACATTTTGTCATTGAAAAAGCACGTTCTGTTTATGAATCTTGTTGAGTGTAATTTTTAATAAACTTTTCACTTTAGTTTTCTGAAGTGGTCATAAGGTAATTATGATGTAAAATAAGTTAGAAATATAAGTATAAGTTAGTCATATATATTAACGATTGATTGGTTACGTTTCGTTTGTTCCGCATTCCGCCACGTCGGTTGTCTTTTCGCACGCTCTACCACTGCATGCACTTAGGAGGTAGGTACTCTTGGTAAGCACGATTACGCTTGCAACACCACTTACCTGTCAAAAGGTTATTTAAGAAGACTACACTGACAAGTGACAGAAAACTGACTGACTGTGAAACGGAATGGATCTGCAAAATCAGTTTTGTGTGAATCGTGGATCTGCTGGAGGTTCCATGCTATTAAACAACGAAGAAATTCTTCGTTGTATACGCGAATGGACTGCTCCACGAGTGGTAAGTTAATTGCATTTGGAATTGCAATCAATCTTGCAATAGGAATTCATTTAGGCTGCGTCTTTCTATTCCTTTTATAACCTCAAAACACGATGCATTTTGTGTTATTACTATGTTCCTTCAAGTGTCCGTTGCTAAAAATGAAATGTCTCGAGTTCTTGACTATTCTTATAGTATATCTATCTAGTTTTCATTACCAACGGTTCATAGGCGATCATTGTATGAAGCCAGAACATTCTCCTTTGGCTACTAGTAGGCCGTAACCGTAATCTAGTGACTTGCGAACTTCTGGTTATCACTAACAAACTAGTTTTGTTACTGATAACCAGAAGATTGTTTATATTTAACAAAAACTTACTTCCCTACAACGAAACTTCCAACTAACAAAACTAGTTTGATTGATCCTTTTTTCCAGAGTATTCGAATCATCTATTTAAACTACTCGACCAAGCCAACTAAACAAATGTCAAATGACTTTCGACGACGAATATAACGAAAATACCGATGAAAATCAAAAACCAATGGTGTTAAAATAAACCTAGGCTTTCATCTAAATTGTAACAATATTTCTTTTGAATTGCCTTCGGTAATTTCGTTGTATTCGTCATCGTAAGTCGTTTGACATTTGTGTAGTTGGCTTGGTCGAGTAGTAACTATTACTTATAAATCAAAAGTGGGACTCCGCCTCATACAAAAAACTTGACTACACGCCACGGTTGCAAATATTGATGTTGAAGAGTTAACCCTCAAAGCGCGGAGGTGGCCAATTTGCTGCTACTGGTCGATTCCACCCCGCACGCGAGGCCGGGAGGTCACGGACGCCCCGCGATCTGCTGTATCGATGACTTTCGAAAGCCTTCGCTACGTCAGTGTTAACCCGCTTTTGAAATCTGCTTTGAGGTAAGTAGGGAGATAATTAGTGGCTAATTGGGATTTGTTCTGTCTTTTTCAGAAATTGAGATAATACCGACATAGGTAGTTAACTGACTTTTGAAAGAAATGTAGCAAATTAGCAATAGATTGTTCACGATTAAACTTGCCACAAACTACCTACCTATAAAACCAATAAAACTGTTTTTCAAATTTAACATACATAGGTACCCAGATAACATGTAACCATTATGATGGATGAGATAGCAAAAATCCCTCTCCAAAAAATCTGGCGATTCCTGGATTCAACTATAATGAAAACTGCCACAATAGAGTAATTAAATACACATTGGTCGAGTTGGCTTTCCAATGTCCCAAAAAAACAATAATAATAATGATAAAATACGAGTACCTACCGGCACGTACTACAAACCATTAAGTTAAATATTAGCAATTTGATCAGTCATCAATAATCAAAACGAATAAAGTTTGTAAGATACCTTGCTCGATTACAGAGATTTTTGTTACTTTTTGACAAGTTTGATGTTTTTACAGATTTTGTCATAGTTTTTTAAAAATATTTGGGTGTCTTTTATTTGTTTTTCGCAATATTATTTTTACTTTGCACTGCTAACTCACAACAAACGCCATCTACCGGGTAGCGGATGAAGTAGTGTAAGCTTTAACTTTGTGTATAGCGCCATCTATGAGTGCTTGGAAGCACTACGCGCTGTAGCCAGTTCCACAGCTAAGCGCTGAAACTGCGCTGAAAAAGAGGGCGCTAGGGCGCCAGTGAGGCATGTTATTTTCCCATGGAACGAAAGGTCATTAACCCTGAACCTTGGGAAGCTTTATCGGCAATCGTTTACAGAAATCAGAGAAAGTCGAAATTCTGGGAAAATGTTGTTTCGGTTTGGTACGAAGTCTTGTTTGTTGAATAATATACGAGTATCGGCACAGAATAAGTACTAGTAATAGGGTGTCATTATTAAAGTGCTTTCAAACTATTTTTAACAATTTACTTTCTGTACCATGATGACTTTATACAGAACTAGCAGTTCCCCGCGCCTTCATCCGCACAAAAGGTCGGATTTTCCATACCAATTTTCATCCCCCATTTCATTTCCCCCTGATGTTTTTATATCACAAGAAAAAGTAGCCTATGTCCTTCCCAAGGTCTCAAACTATCTCTGTACCTTTCAAATTTTATATGAATCGGTTCTGTAGTTTAGGCGTGATTTCGTAACACAGACAGAGTTACTTTCGCATTGATTATATTAGTTAAGATTTCTCAGACAATATCAATAACAGCTGCTTTAAAGTCCAAAAATCAGAGTAGTACAGAGCTTTAGACAAACTATAAATTTCCAATAGATAAGTTCGCAGCAAAGAAAGTTAGAGCTCATGCACACGAGGACGATTCGTGTTTTTTTACGATTCGTAATTTTACACGATTCGTTCTTTTTTTAACGGCGGCAATGCTTTTTTAGTGCCCATGTTCACACGGATCACAAATCGTGAAAAATGACGAATACATCTTAAATAACTTAAATTTTACCGTTACTAACAATTGGACCATATCTGTTGCCTTGAATAAAAATATTATTATTATTATTAAATCTAGTATCGTGTTTTTAAAAACCATGTTCGTCAAAATATACGGATTTTGACCAAATTTAATTAGAATATTTTGATGAATCGTGAAAAAACACGACTTCGTATGTGAACGTCCATCCGTCATCATGACGTATCCTGTATTTTGACGAATCGTCAATGATGGATCCCGTGTGAATGAGCCCTTAGACGTACAAAGGTTAGCGGCTAGCAACTAATGAATTGACAATTGAGGCAAACAAACGGTAAGCCTTTTCTTATCTTTGGCCAAGGCCGGGCGTTAATAAGGTTTACGGCTTCTACGGCGGATTCGGGATTAGTTTTTAGTTCTTTATCGTTGGAGAAAATATAACATAGTAGGTAGATATAAGCTGCTATTTTATATCGATAGATTTGGTATAACTTTTTGTCAAATAGTAACATAAACTTTATTGATGATTGCTACATTATTTATGTAAAAAATTAAGATGCTTTATTATCTTATTGCTGTGTTATATAAATAGTTAGTACCTTGGCGAGCTTTGCTTGGTTTATACAATTAAATAAATATCCCCACAAATATCCAGGAATCTACCTCAAAATTTTCCTTCAAGAAGGCTTTGAGAATTCATTACCAGGAAGAACTCTCTGTTCTGTCTTAATGGAAGAAATGTGTTCTGTGTATTACTATTATGTATGTGTATCATGTGTATATTTATGTATCAATATGTATATCATCTATTTTATTTATGTATGAAAAGAGTGAATAGGCTGCTTCTAGACAGACATGTCCCATGATCGGCCGCATCGTCGCTTACCATCAGGTGAGATTGCGGCCAAATGTCTGCCTATTAAATAAAAAAAAATAGAAAAAAAGATATAAATATGTGAGATTTAATTTACGTCAATAAAAAATTACGTCAATAAAGGAATGAATACAATTTATAGTGTGCATGTGAATTTCCACAGTCGCGAGATTGACTATAATTATTTTGCCTCCAACGATTCGTCATTCATTCAAATCGAGCACCTAATTCAGCAGAATAAATTGCCACACTTGTATCAATATCAATCATCATAAAGTATGAATGCACGTGAGGTGATTGCGGTAAAACGATTGATGGATTCTATGTTCCCGGCTCACCGAGGGTTTACCGAGTAAGACGTCCAGCTATAGCTGTCCCCGTCACTCAGTATGATGTCAGTGCGAGTGACTGTGACGGGTATAGCCAAAAATACTGACAACGTCTTACGGAGTAGGCCATCAGTTCGCAAAACGCGTCGGTGCCTAAATATAGACCGGTCAATATCGTGGGCGATCGGCGACGCACCGTCTGCCCGGCCGATACGAACTTTCTCACACTTCGTTCAGTTGCCGTTAGGTTAACTATGTGACGTGACTAATTGGCCAGTTAGCACTACGAGTATTCAGATTTACAAGGGTACAAATTTAGCCTGTAGTTCACCAACACATGTTTAATTTTTTGTCAGCTGGTTTAGCATTATTTGACACCAGTAGTTTCGGAGCCTATTCAATACAAACAAACAAATAAAAAATCAAATCTTTCCTCTTTATAATATTAGCTTTGTTAGTAGCCGAGTATTGGTCCTCAAAAATATAACGCCAGTGTTGACACGACAAGAAGAAGAAGAATATTAGTGTAGGTAGATATACTGTTTGGGAATTCTGTCAAATTAACCGCCAATCGACGATAACGGGCTGTTTGAAAATTGGTAAACTCGGGTCTTATTGCTGGATGCAGACTTTGGCATGTAAGCTTTTTGATGATATTTCAAATTAAGGTTTTCTTAAAACTGACCAGTTACATTATGTTTTACTTACTATCAGTCGTGTTAATTCCCGTTTCAATGGGTTTAAAAAATGAAACGCGAAAGCTTGACCCACCCGAAAGTTTCCAACTTGAAACAATAGTTGGATAATTTTGGGACAATACATTACAAGAATAATACTGTACTGTAATATTTTATTTAACTATTACTTTTTTCTATCAGCTCATATTATTCTGTCCAAAGGCATACCTAATGCTATTGATTAATAGTACACCGGCGACGCCGTGTCTACGGTGTCTACCTATTCTGCTAACAAAAGTGACCTACAGACTTTCCATTTGGGTATTATTTTTATTGTAAATTACATTTGGATATTTGCTACACGAATTGATGGAATCAGTCGTTACTATCCATTATTAAATAAGAAAAAAAACCTATTTGCTATACGGTTTTTCGTTAATGGATGATTAAGTCTAATATAATCAATAGATAAGTTACGTCTACTTTTATGTTAAAATTAATTTTAGTAGAATACAAAACAAAATACTTATGTAACTAGTCCTTCATATGTACTTCAGTCTAGCGTTGATGAAATGCTGATTTTGGTATTTTTTTAAACTTTTCACAGTGAAATTAAGAAGATCTAGATAGGAAGAACCTAAAAATTGTGTCCTCTGTAGTTACAAGGGTTAAATTTATTTCAAGTAATTCCTTCAGGTCCAAGATCCATAAACCTTCACGTTTCCAGACACAATAGAAAATTACTTGTTATCGACCCGCCCGCGGGTCTAATAGGGCTTGACAGGTTAAGTCTATTGCTTCAGGCTATGCAGTATCCTGCGCGCGTTGGCAGACCGGTGGGACTCGCCGATGCTAGCTCGATGGAGACGGCTACACGCAGTCAAGTAGACATCTTGCTGGTAGCGGAGGGTGCTACGTCTGTTGTACGTGTGTTTGTATCTCTAACCCTGTTATTCCAAAAACTTAGTACCTATTAGCTAGCCAATTAGAAAAGCGCTTCTCTATTAGGTTATGCACGAATGTGTCATTCATTCCTATATTGTCGGCTAATATTTAGACCTATTTTAAACCTGGTCTAATTTTTTTGTAATAACACCGTTAGTGTCTATTTTGTTTTGTTTTTATTGCATATTCCTAACTTTAGTTTTTAAGTCAATTGTAACTAACCTATTTGGATCAAGATGTCCGAAATAAACATTTATTATTATTTATTTTTTTACGAAATCAAATTGAATTATTTCCGAAAATAAATAAATATTTCCATCGGATACATGCAGGTACATTCCCCAAGTATTGATGAAATCAAACGCCGGCTCTCTGGCGTAGCAAGCACTTACCAAAATTTGTCGGCTGACTAACGTCCTCCGTAGCTCGGTTGGTAAGAGCACTCGCCCGGATAGCGAAGGAACGTGGGTTCGAGACCCACCGGATGACACAGTCGATTAATTTTTGTGAGCGAAATTCAATTTGATTTCGTAAAAACTTGCAAAATAATTGCTTAAGGTATAAAAATCATAATAATTATTTTTTACAAGATTTCATCTTTCTCCATCATAAAGATGGGTGTTTTTGTAATGCATTATCTACTTTGTCTGTCACAGTGCTGTTTTCATAAATGAAAAAGTATATACGTAGCCTATTTATTGTAGATCTAGGTCGTGGGGCGCGTGATAGGTCGACTGTAGCTCCATCAAAAATACCGTTTCTTGCGCCACTACTTTAACATAATTTCCCTATGGAACCCATTAAATCAGCTGCTGTAGCAATTTTGTATTTTAACAGATTTGTCTCATTTTATTTCGAAATAAAGTATATGGTTTTGTGATCTATTGTTGTACTTTCTATTCACCTTTTCTGGTTCGATACTACCCACAGGTTGAATTAGTTCAAAGTTGGTACTAATATTATGTTTTTGTGTATGTTGACAAGGTAAAGCGCAAATAATATGATGATAAGCATAGTATATGGGTTGTATTGAGAACTTTAAAATTCCATTTCGTATTTCAGCGCCTTTTTTCAGTTGCAAGTAAGAGTAAAAAAACGGATTTAAAGCAATATTACACTAAAAATGCTAATGGTATGCATTAATTTCAGAAATGTCTGTCTAGCTTGATGTAAAAAAAATATTGGAAATTATTAGTAGGTATTTTAGAACACGTGTAAGCCATTCTCAAGATATAGCATTAAAAGTTTTTCAGTCATAACATACCGGGCCATAACAAACTCCAAGTTCGTTTTCACTTCTAAAGAAATCGCGTGTGGCCGCAATATAATCGCTAAATCAATATTGAAGTGCCGCCTCAGGTTTCGCCGTAATATGGTTAAGTGAAAGTGGAGCTATACAGGCTTTCTGATTTTTGTCGTGCTTTCAACCTTTCAAAAATGTTATATTAAATTATTGTCTCATACATAACTGCCGTACTCAAGAGACGTCAATTAAAGTTAATCCTTCATTAAGTCTAATACCGTCCTTTTCTATTTCACTGACAAATAAAGTGACAGAACGAGACTTAATCATAGATTAAATTTAATTGACGTCTCTGAGTGCGGCCAGTACCAGAAAGAGGCGCTAGATGGCGTTAGAAGCTTCTCGTAGCAGTCAACCCTATCGCGTCGCGTGATATTACGTCACTGAATAGGTTTAGCGTATTATGAATCATATTCCAGAGCAATAAGTATTAAATTATCTTGCAATGAATTTTTGTAGGTGTCTACACGAAAATGTGCTTGACTCTGAGGCGAACTAAATTACGCCATATTGTTGACGACATTGAGAAGACACTTCTTTGAATACAATTGCTAAGTCATACTTCTGTACGAAGTACTAGTACTTATTCTGTGGCTCGGCTCGAGCGCTACGCCGTAGTCCGCCCTCCAGCACGTGATCAGCCTACGTGCTACGAAACGCTGCGCGCGGCCGTGTCTTAGTCGCAGCCGTAGCACATCCAATATTTCACAAGAAATCATTTCTAAGATATTGAAAATGTAATTCGTATGAAAATGAAATCGTATTTCAGACTACAAAAAAGGAGGAATAAGTAAGATAGTCTATTTTTAGGCTTAAGGTTTTGCTCTTTTTTAGAAGGATTTTTCTCTTGTTATCTGGGCCAGATAATACATTTTTTTGCACACATGTGCAATCCAGCAGATTAGCGTTTAAGACGAAATGTACAACGTCGACCCGAGAATCAAGCGCTGAACAAAACACATTTTTTCCATATAATTTCATTACAACTTTTTGAATAGCAAAAAACACATCATTTTCATCATGGAACCTGACTACAGGCAGAAACTCCCGAAGCGTGGGGTGTCTACGTGAGACGCCTGCGAATCACCCGCTTACCCCAGTTCCCCATTTCCCCACCTCCCCGAAACACCTCCACTTCCACTAAAAGACTTCGCAAGCTTATTATGAATACGAAGTAATAAAAATCTGCCAGCGAGACGGCAGTCGAGCATAGTCGTAACAGTAAGGTATAGTTTGTTAGGCTGTTAGCTTCGAGATAAATGATAACACGTGTAGGTACTTATTGCTTTCTAGATGGTGACCTTGACCATGAAGGATAAGTTACGCAACGAATATTCGTTGGTGCCTATTTTATTTTTAGTCTGTATTGTGTCTCTACTTGAATATAATCAAAGACACTGTTTTGCTCGAGACGAATTCATTAGTAATCTAATTATATTAGGAAGACAGTCTAATTGAGTTTCGAAAATTGGGTTCCCACTACCTAATTAAATGATTATTCCTACACATATACATTTATGATAAATGTGTTAAATATTATGTAATTTAATTTCAATGATGCTACCAAGTAAATTACATGTCCCCAAATTGACTGTTTGAGTACTTACCTATATTAAAAAAAATATATAACTATTAGCCCTTAAAAATATAAAGGTAGTCCTTGAATCCCATCAGATTGTACGGCGAAACGGCTTACTATTGATTTCTTAGTATAACAGCGAATCCATCAAGCCAGGTAGAGAATTTGCAATTCATGGGTCGGCTCTTGGAGCATACGATAAGTTTGTAAGTTGCCAAGGGCGGGGCAAGGATTATTGTTTTTTTATTGTCCAACGTTGTGCGACGACCTGATTGCCAAGCCAAGTGGGCCAAGCAGCAGAATAAGGACATACTCTGACACTAGTAAATGAAAATGAAATTGGGCTTTCAAAAGTTTAAATATACTTTCCATTCCTACTGATTTCACTGTTGTCAAGGAAAGATAAGTTTGAACTCTTTGAACTTATGGATTTACTAAGCCTTGACATTAAATGTCTGAGAATAAGACGTATTGTACATATACTCGTAGGTGTAGGTAATGTAGGTATTCTTTATCCATCTCAAATATTATTCCAGAATTTTATATGTATGTATCACAGTTTGCTAAAATAACTGTACTATTTGAATTCATACTATGTTAAAAAACATTATGTAACACCGGTACCTATACAATATTTAGGGTTACCTACCTGTTGTAAAATTTAGTTTGGCGTGTTGACATTTCCATTACTAAAAACATAACGCAATTCGTTTAATAGCTTACAAATTGTGAAACACCCAAGGGCAAAACTTATGTTGGCCGCATTTCCACCGTAAATTAATATAAATGAAGCGTCAGAGAATAATTCCGCCATATTAATATTCCGTGGGATGCCTTTATGACTCAACGCCACTTTGTCGAGACAGAAATTATGTCATTCTTTAAAGACCTAGATTATTATGCCATGACTCACACATCAAAATAATTATATTCAATTAAGGAAAATGGGTACAAGACACTTGTTTAAATGTACAACCGTACACGAAGCACTTAAACAAGTATGAAGTTAATTTAAATATTGTACTAGGTAGGTGTCTAATTTAACATGTCTGAATTTGTTCAGTTAGCTTTACATAAGCCATTGTGTTTAGACAAATCAAAGGGTTAAGAAACAGTAATCAAGTATTTATTACTATTATTATTCACTTATTAATTGCACACACAAACATACACACACACACACACGCACAGTGTGACGCACTTATTTATTTCATTATACTTATGAATGACGACGTTTAAAAAAGTTGTTAATGAAAATGTAGGTTCGTTATTGGCTGTATGCTTTATTTTATAAGTTTAATCACATATGTAGCTTTAAATCTTGTACTAATAAAATAAAATAAATCACTTAGGTACACTGATTCCAGGCACAATAGATAATCAATTGTTATCTGACCGCGGGCGGTCTTATGATCCTCAAGGGTGAATTACATTACTATTTTGTAAATGTACGGACAACATCACATTACAAAAAACTCTGCGGCATTTTATGCACTTGTAACAAGGGTGATTTCGCAGCGGAAATGGGTTGTTTGATGTGCTGTCTACTGTACTCTTAATACAACATGAAGTAACCAAAGTTACGTCAATTACCAGGCCTATAAACATATACTTTTACCACTAAAGTTAGTAAATCCAGTGTCATTAAGGGTTCACGACACAACTATTAAGCTACACTGAAGGCGCACTAGAAGCTCGAGTGAATAACCTCTATTAGTGGATACTTGTTTATGTCATCAACGTAATTGTAGCGTAAGCAGGCTCCCGTTCCCATATGTAATATGCATGCTAAGGGTGCGTTCACACTGCCTGAGGCTAACTATGCAAAAAGTCCGACCGTTCGTCCTTTCTCACTCACCCTGGGATGTCGACTTGCCGAGTCGAATATACAGATATGGTACTTCTTTCTACTCAAAAAAGGATTATAAGTACACAAGCAAAAAGCTTAAAATAACTCGTTTATTTTTTAGAGCCAGTGCCACGATGCCAGACCTGGCGGTCAGTAAGTATCTACTTCAAGCAACGTTTTCACACAAGAGGTTTATGGTGAAGGTACCAACTCCAAGCATTTATTAGTAACACCAAACCCAGCCGGAGAGTTCAAAAATGTGACAACTACTCGAGGGTCTGTGTAACGACAGGTTTTTAAAAGTTTCCTACTAATAATACTATGATATAATACCTACATTATAGTAAACTTTTACAAAAAAGAATCGACGGTTTAAAACCTTTCATTACCCACATGTGAATTCACCCTTAAGTAGTCGCCCCCACTCGAATAATATCCGGCGCTGGATATTATATATAAGTAGTTGTAGTATACATACAGTAACACATTAATACGATAGTCGATTACCTACCTTATAAGTATAAGTACATAAACAGTGTGTCGTGCGGTGGCAGCTAATATTGATTTACCTGAAGTGCGTATTATAAGTAAGTGTATTTGTTATTATTGCTTAAGACTATAAGCAAATATCTGAATGTAACACTTCCTTACAAGACGCACCTCACACAGATAAGCTACAAATCAAGCTGCA
This sequence comes from Pyrausta nigrata, assembly GCA_949316185.1. NCBI lineage: Eukaryota > Metazoa > Arthropoda > Insecta > Lepidoptera > Crambidae > Pyrausta > Pyrausta nigrata. The sequence continues at coordinate 9,063,899 of OX438951.1, forward strand.
CGTATCCATTATAAGCTGAACTGTCATTAAATGATGCGCTTGTTTAATAACAACTCATTTTATAATAGACGTGTATAGCTTGAAGCATAGCGTACACAAACTACAACATCGAAGCAACATTTGTTCCTTGTTATCCTTTTCAAGTAAAGCGCAAAATAAAACAACATTTGTGGGATAACATTTATTATGGCTGGCATTCGTTTGACAAACAGCTGACTGCCGCGACTCTTGGGACAGGGAAATATGAAAAGTAAAGCGGGTAAGCAGCTGGCAGCCAAGGGAAAACAAACTTAATATAAAAGAGCTCCGAAAATAGGTTTACTGGACTTCGCACAGTCGGTCTAGACACTTTTAGCCGCTTTATACAACATAAAGGCAGCATTTGGCTTCGGTTTGTTCAAATACGATTTTACGGACTTGCCTTGCTTTCATTTCACAGCTTATTACGGGCTAGTGGTTTGTTGTAAAGTCAATTATGCTTTTCGTGCTTAAAAAGTTTCTCGATTAAGGATGCAACCAATTAAAAATATCTACTTAATTCAACTTATTTGTGGTCTCTTTGCAAATGACATGATTTGCGTGTAACTGTTGTGGTTACCATAGCAGTGTCACCGAAAAGCTAGCAAGAGAATGTATCGATTGTGTTACGCTGTTAACTTATGTAATCTGTGTCTGGCCAACGAATAACATCTGTTGCATGTGCTAAAGTCCAGTGAGCATGAGTGTAAGAGCAAGACAAATGAGGGGTGAAACGGAAGCAGACAGACAGTGAGGAGATAGAGAAGACATACAGATGGTTGGTCTGTTCGTGGTCATTGCTGTCTTGCGTCGGCTGCGAACCGGAGCGCCGCAGCCGCCAGATGGCGTGGCGCGCCGCCACCAGCCGCGCGAAACCGTGCCGAGCCACTATCGGGCGCGCTACACGCGCATGCTAACACGATCAAGCTCGCGCAACGTACAGTGCTCGCTCACGACGGGACGCGGGACGGGACGGGATCAACAAGTGGACAGGACACGGGAACCAATTTCCAGGGCGGCCCTCACAAAGCCACGGCACTCTTACTAATTACGATAACTATAACACTACGAGCAAAAAGCTAGCCTAAAACGTATATCACAACCAAATATCACAAGCGGTGGCAAGCGAAGCTTTGTGGACGGCGGCTTACGTAACGCTAACTTATCTAAGCGTGTAAAACGTGCAAAAACTTTATTGATCACAGAAAGAAGCCTTAACACTATGAGATTTTGAGGTGCCCGTTGGGGATATTATGTAACGGGGCCGCGTTTTGTGTGGAAATTGGTAGGAAGGGTTTTTCGTAACGGACATGCGCGCGGGTTGGGGTTCGGGCGAGCACTGGTGGCCGGCGCGCCCTCCCCGCCCGCGTCACCACACGCCCCCGCACAAGATGAGACCCTACACGGTTGACATTTATGCAGCTGTAAGCCTGATTGTATCAGGAGACAGCTCATTAAGTACTCGAGCACTATGTGCTTGACGAAACTATGAATCGCAAGGATTGATGGTTACCAGATTGATGTTATTCGTTACCAAACGAGGAGCCCAATATCTCTGGCGATCAATCAGCCCGCACCGGGTCCTTCCAGGTTTCACTGAATTTACCGAGTGACCCATTGACCCGACCGCAACGACTTGATGTAGGTTGGTATGTTTTAGCGTAACATGCAGAGTCTTAATTATATTCTGCCTAATGCGAAGTGCTTAATGAACATGCTTAACTTTCGAGACATTGCGACGCGGTAAACACGCGAACGGGATGAAACTTTGTCTTATACTTATTTATAATTGGAAGAAGCGATAGGTAACTAGATAACATCTCAGTTGATTGTTTTCCTCCGTAACTAAAGTACTAACTATCATGTTTGTCATTTTAGATAAGGGTACAAAAAGCAAGCCAATTAAATACAAGGTGTTAGTGTTAGCAGTCTTATTCTTGAAGGGGCTGAATATGACCGTCAATACCTACAACTTAAACTATCGGATCAAGGTCGAAATTTTAAAAAATAACTGATGCTCATAATTCTGCTACCTCGGTGACAATGTATGAAATTTTTTTTTAGTAAAAGTTTTAGGTATTGATGGTCATATTCAGCCCCTTGAAGGATAAGACTGCTTACACTAACAACTTGTACTATAGATTTTTTGTAAGCCTTTGGCAAATTAATAACTAGTCATTTAGGTTTTTGGGAACAATAATAACCGTTAAGAGAGTTCTAATACAAAACCACAGAAAAAATACAAAAGTGTCTCCATTGTTTCTTACGTTTACGCGAATCGTTGAACTCATTAAAACACAATTTTACGGATTACTTCGCGATAACATTTTATTTTAAACCTGACGTTTCGAACACTTTACAGCGATCGTGGTTACAGGGAGACTAAGGTATTATTTGTCAATTACAAAGTTTTGAAAAATTAAACTACCGTCACTCATTAATATTAATTTACGTTCCTATTTACGCAGAAAGAGCTAACCGTGTCTTGAGATCTTGCACTGCGAGGTGTTGTTTTGGTTTTTGCTAGAATAGGATCCAATGCCGGTGGAACTTTCCAACCATCTTCCCTATTGAAATTTTGACTATTTCTAATTTCAATGGTTTCACGAAGCATTCGAGGAATAAAACGCCATTAAAAATGTAAATAAATCGCGAAGTAATCCGTAAAGTTGTGTTTTAATGAGTGTCTCCATTGATCACACACAACATTAGACACTGAAGGAGTATGCTGCAGGCGGAAACAAATGAATTGCAATCACCATAATCTTTATTCCTAAGACAAATGAGTGTAAGAAAAAACAAATAAATGGGGCTCTTATTACATTTGATGTGTCGCCAACTGAAGGCTCGTAAACATAATGAACGCAGCTTTTTCAAATGGCTCGCATAAAATATACATCAATGCCCATAGTCACGCATTTTCGTAACACTTTTTTATGGGAAAAAATCGTAACGACACTCGGAGATATAAGAAAATAAATACCCACGACACAAATCTACTTATTATGAGCCAGTAAATAAAATAGAAGCTTTTCTTTTACGCATTAACGTACCACACTCAACTAAGCATTAACGGGTATTAGGCAGGATTTCCAAGCTAAGCATATTTTCGTGAAAGACTGTTTTGATAAATTATCATTTAAAAATCAACTTCATTACTGGCCACATTTCATAATAGATTCACACCGAAATCAAGTGCAGATTACAAAATGATTCAGCTAAAATCAAAACAAGACAAAAAGGACTCATCCTCTTTTTGTAGAAGGCTGGTTTTTTATTCCAAGAAATCTGAATTTTAAACGCCTCTATTTTTGAGAAAAAATATGTTTTGTAATGAGGCATTATCCATTGATCAATACTTGTATTTCCTGGCTGTATGGCTATGTACCATTGCCTTTCCACTGGTGGATAAATACTACTAGGTACTACCACAGATTATATAATAGGTACTACTGTCAATGGAATGACAATTTTGCTGTCATTTTTTTTTCATGCGTTAATTGGTATAGGCGAAGGTGCGGTTTATGTACAGACAAAGTGAAAAAATAATTTATTTTTTCTCTAAATCGGAGGCCTTAAAAATATATATTAATTATGCAGAAAGGCTAGTTTTTGTGAACTCTTTCATGTAATATTTAGTTTATTCTGGTTAGAAATATTGACGTTTTTATTCGTCCATCAAAGGACAACTCCTTTACGAAAAAGCTCATTGGTATTGTTTAACGCCATCTAGCGGCGAGTAGTCGAAACGCGACAATAGCAAGATTGGCAAGTGGTGCGCTGGTTTGTTCGTTTCTATTAGCGTCGTACGGTTCGGCCAGGGCACTCCAGGTGGGGGCATAATGTGGAGCGAGGGCTAATCTGCAATATCGGAGGCTATACAAACAGCCAGACTTCGATAAAAGGGCGCGGTGGCCTTGAGCGCCTTTTGTACGACACAAAAGAAAATGTCTTCTTTGTAGCAAGCTAAGTTTAGGTTGTATACAGGCTGTTTAAGTGCCCCTACACTTAATTTTAAGCTAGTCACACCGAAGAAATAAAAATACCAAGAAAATTCTAGACGTTATTTTGGAAACAATTTCGTAACATGACAGGCAAAAGTTGATTTAGAAAATTAAGAACCAACAGGGTCAACAAAAAATAACTACTTACAATTTGCTCTCTCTTCTCTTCTAAATTAAGCTCTCATTTTTGCCACACGTTGGGCGCCAAAATTATAGTCTTTCTAAAGAATATATTTTTTTATCTATTTTATCTTATCTATTTTTTTCTGCGGCCAGTTATTTAATCACTCCTAAAAGTTTGGTCCCTATTTTTCGACAACCTGTATATTGTTTCAAGCCGAGGACGTTTTCGGGTGACACTCGAAGCGGTACAAGGGCATCAGACGGAAATGATAAGCGGCGATACCCAGGCCCATTGCCAAATACAATTTTGAAACATAAATATTAACGGCTATGTTATTATGATGATGACTACCTACCTCTAAAATGTTTTGGAGGTACCCTTCTTCATGGAAATAGAACTAGTTTTCATGGCGTTAGAATAGCAGGATTTGTTAGCATAAAATATAAATTGTTTACCAAATAAAAAATGAATATCATTTGTCTAAGTTACTAAGGGCCATGGGTAGAACAGAGCATGTGTACTTTGCCTCCTGTAGGTTATCCTGAAAATAATGAATACCCCGTGAGTTGGTGGTACTATGTAAGGGCCATGGGTAGAACAGAGCATGTTGACGTGTACTTTGCCTCCTATAGGTTATCCTGTAGGTTGAGTTGCTGGGCTTATATTGTAGCCCTAATGATGTATATATATACATCATTAGGGCTACAATATAAGCCCAAAATAGCATTTTTTCTTTTACGATTATTGAGTATTATTTTTGCTCATTAATACGTCTCGTTCTATTTATGACACCGTTGCCAAATGCTAACGAAATCTATTTATACAGCATTACCTACATACGTTATTCACCGCGCACAGTGAAATGTTAACAGTTATTTTACGATGCCATTTTCGACTATAACGTTACCATGACAAGTCATTATCATAAACATTTAATGAACTACCCAGTATCTATAACGCTCTAGCACCTTTATGAAATAATCGTACCTACCTACTCCTCTAATATCGAGTGGACGTTATTTCAAGAGTTCTATCTACGAGTTCCCGGGTTCGAATCCCGGCCGGGCCGAAATTTGTTTCTGGGTTTTTCTGTTTTGAATTTGAGAGCGCAGAAACAGATCGAAAGTGAAAATTGGTGGTGTTTACATCCCCGTGTCTCGGATAGCACGTAAAGTCGTTGGTCATGCGCCTGATGTCTTTCCGGTCATGTCGGATTGTCGTCTCACCGGACTTTGAGATAAAGAAAAATTGAGTGCACTTGTGTATTGTGCACTGATAATATTTCCCGCGCAGTTGGCTTATCTTTGTTGAGATTCGTTGCCGTAATTGAAATTCGGCACGGAGGACATTATTATTATTTAAAACGTTATGATTTTTCATTTTAATTTCAATCTATACTAATATTATAAAGAGGAAAGATTGTTTGTTTGTTTGTTTATTGGCATCGAATAGGCTCCGAAACTACTGGACCGAATCAAATTAAATTTGGCACAGAGATAGTTTGAGACACTGGGAAGGACATAGGCTACTTTTTGTCGCGATATAAAATCATGGGGGGTGAAATGGGTGATGAAAAAATGTATGGAAAATCCGACTTTTGGCGCGGGCGAAGTCGCGGGGAACTGCTAGTAATCAATATTCAGGGACCAAATTAGCTTACAGGTCTTACTGCTGTACTCAGAGACTTCAATTAATATTAATCCTTCATTAGGTTTCATGCCATCCTTTTCTATTTAATTGACAAAGAAAGTTACAGAACGAGACTTAATCAAAGATAAAATTTAATTGACGACTCTGAGTGGGGATGATTGATAAAAAAATAAGGTCTCTGAGTTCTTAGGTTCGATTTACAGGCAGACACAAATCCATACTAATCCATACTAATATTATAAATGCGAAAGTGTGTCTGTCTGTATGTTACCTCTTGACGCGTAAACCACTGAACCGATTAAGATGAAATTTAGTATTGAGACAGTTCGAGATCCTGGAAAGGACATAGGCTACATTTTGTCACGATATAAAAAACATTAAGGGTGTGAAATGGGGGATGAAAGTTTATATGGAAAATCCAACTCCTGCGGGCGAAGTCGCGAGGAACCACTAGTCTTTATATAAACGTTAGTTATGGTAGCAGGACTTTGGCAATAAGTGGACTTTGCAAACTTTTCATGACATATCTGACTGTAGATGGCATTAGTATTGCTGGGAAAGTACTTTTGTATCATTTTACAGAGCTAAAAAGCTCTGTGCAGGAATTCTGTACTGAGTTAACGATGGGAATTTATTTCTTCGCCTTAAATTCAATAAAGTAATAATCTATGGGTGTTGATGTTTCCTTTGTTCAAAAGCTATCAAATCAACACGGCCGTTATATTAAATAGGATTGTAAACAATTCTATTCTATAATGAACATCAAAGATCATCATAGAATAGAATAAGCTCTTAATTATAATTTTGAGATACAACAACAAGCTCTGTCCCTCTAAAACTAAGCCTCAAATAAACAATTTAACCTGAAAGTTTATTTAACGTTTCAAAACTGATGACAATTTCGAAGTTATTTCTATTAGTTAGCCGAAATAGTTCGCTACATAGTTACTCTTACGTAGTTTGGTTCTTAGTCAATCGTGGCATGGACTGCGGAGTAATTTCCGACCTGAATTTAGACTAGAGTTTGGATTTGTCCCGACAATCGGACATACGGATATTGATGCGATTTGATCATTAAACAGGGCGAATTTGAAATGCAAATGGCAAATATACGTACTATAGCAGATGTACCTTAAATATATATATAGGTATGCACATCAGAACGTTAAAAAAGTACTACTTAATTCATGCTTCGAATAGATATTTTTACCGATTACCGCATTGTCCCATATGGTTTGCGGAAAATCTTACGGTTGTGTCTTTTGAAGTTCGAAGTCACGTCCGCTCATTAATGATAATTGAGATTTTCAAGACCAACGCGATATATACCACTGTATGGGTAAAAAACCAAAACAATAACAAACAAAACCTACAAACAGAATGATGCACATCTTCTTATAGGGTTATATTTAGTCACAACGACTTTTTTGCGGGTCCGACAACAACTCTTATCAATCGCTTCTCATTCACACTGTGACCGATTGATATCTATCTTAAAGCAAAAAATAATAGAAAATCACGGTCACACATTACTTTTATCGTGCCAAAAGTACGTCGTACTTTTACATCCAAGGCTCATAACAAAGGTTTGCGCCATCTTAATCTGCCGACTCGATCAGTGGATTCAGAGCCAGCTGTCAACAGGAGTTATAATCTTCCTCCTCGTTAATCATCGTCGGTGAAACTGGCCGGGCCTTTTTAGCCATTGTTCCTCACTAAATTGATGCCGCTTGGCCGCCGAGAAGGAAGGGTTGCCCATTGTTTGCTTTCTTTCAAATATTATTTTTTCCTTGGAAGCGGAAGGGTTAAGTTGCGATTGTACTAGTTTCGAAATTAGGACTATTCATGCTACTAAGAATACGGTCAAACTTCAAAGATGTTAAATTAGGAATGAATGTGAGACAAATATCGTTAATAAAGTGTTTATTTAGAAATAATAATAAATTAATGGCATTTGCCTTATATTCCCCTTTTTTTTTAAGGTGCTTGTGGCGCAGTGGCGGCATCGCTTTGGTAGTGATACCAAAAGTTAAGCAACCCACGGCGCGGTCGTGATTGGATGGGTGACCATTCCGACCATTTAAGTGACGTCCATGACAAGCATCTCCGTGCTTCGGAAGGCACGTTAAGCAGTTGGTCCCGGCTAATATCTGTGGTATTAGTCGTTAAGCCTAGTCAGAGGCCCTAGGGCGGCTTGATAACTTCTGACAGTAAGGTTTGTCACGTGCCTTACATACACCCCTCCACCAATCCGCACTGAGCCCGCGTGGTGAAGTATGGCTCGTTCCTCCTCATAGTTGAGGTGAGGCCTTTTCCCAGCAGTGGGATCTAATAGGCTGACTTATTATATTCCCCTGTAGGCGAATTTGACAAAATCAAAACGTCAAAAAATTTGCAATCATATCATTGCAATTTTTAACGTTCTGTCCGACTTAATCAAGACTTGAGTTTAATAAAATACGAGTACGAGAATCAACGAGAATAGAGGCAAAGTTCTGAGGGGGTAGCAATTTCAAATTGAACAGATGATTTTAGTGTCATCTTAATCTGCTAGTTGCTAAAAAACGTACTTACCGATAGTAATTAGTCTTTTTTCTACTTTAACCATTGATTTATTATGTATAGGTATATATATAATAAATCAATGATTTTAACACAAGAAAAAACAATCAACACCAACCTAGTATCCGCCTTGAAAGTGCATGTAACATCAGCAGTTTTTTAACGGCAATGATATTTTATCAGAAGCGGCACAATAGTCGCCTACACAAAATGAAAATGATTTTGTGCTTTCAGCGAAAATTTACAGCTTTAAATAAGATTACGCATTACGACTCAGGTTAAACTCCATTTTTTTTTAAACGGGGATCTTTAAAGGGACACTTGAGTATATTTATAGCGCCAACTGAACCGTATGTTACAGACAACTAAAGGTCAACAAAAAAATCGGTGAAGTGTGAATCAGGTCAGATATTGAAATATATGCAATGCACAGTATTTGCAGGATTCTGTATAGTTGTAAAAAGTTTATGTCCACATAAAATTATAGCACTTTGTTGGGCTGTTAAATATTATTTATTACCTTCTCATTCCAAAAACCATAAACTTAATCTTCGAACAGGCTAGTAACCATTCAATTATTGAAGTTAGGTATATAGTAGGGTATAATAGTATATTGTAGGTATTATCTATCGATGAAGGAAGGAAGGAAGGTTACGCCGTTACATGCAAAATCGTATTCCGTTTCTATTATGATGAAGCAAGAAACCGTAAAAATACTGTTAGCTATCAAGTATGTTCATATAACCACAATGTCGGTTCAAAGATGCGTATAAGAATATAATGGATTTTTATCGAGGTCTCTACTTGGAGTGGATTACTTATTGCACATTTATTCTGGTTCCCAGTTCAGAATTTACCCGATAATTTTATTTCTTACTATTTAGAGTTTATTGGCTTGGTATACGTTTCGTATTTTAAACCACTGAAGGCAGTAAAAATACAACCGTTTTACTCTATATGTCCAGCAATCTGATATTTATCACTTTGTACAAAAATCTAACTCTTATGGTTGTTTTGAAGATAGTTTTAATTTTGTAATTACTCAGCAATGCCCAAACTGTGTTTTTTGCTAAGACCATTTAGATTCATTTGTTGTTTCAATCAAACGTTTTTTAAGTTATACTTAGGACAATAATCTGATAAAATAAAACCTTAACATACAATTAAGGCACAAATATTCCAGTGCCCACGTTGGAATTTCGTAAAGATTATGCGTAACGTTAAATATTTGTGGCAATTTAAATAAGTTGCATCCGTACGTACGTATTGTTTTTCAGGTAGTTTTACCTATATATATACCCGTATACCCCGCTGAATAAATAACGAAGAGACACGCCTTGAGCGTCGAATTAAAATAAGATTATTCCCACGGGCACAGTGGGCCTGAGACCGCCTATTTGAATCTAAATCCAGTCTTATATCTCTGCCGGTAGGAATAATTACAAGTACTTAGGCGTGTAGGAATACCCTATTTGTTACGTATTCCGTCGGGATAGAATTGATCAGGGTCTCAAATGAAATTGGGAAACTTACGCAAGATCGGGAGACGTACTTTTACGGTCAATTGTTTTAAACGGAAGCTAACATAGTGGCTATTTTTGCATTGTTTTATAGTGTAAAAGTATTTTAATAATGATAATTTATTTGATAATTGTAGAAAATTACACCTCTGCATGCAGGCTGAATACATTTACATTATGCGTAATTTTAAGACCTTGTGTATATATTGAGGCAAATAAACTTTCTGATTTCTGATTATAGCGGCACTCAAAACATTTTAGTTTTTTTTTATAAAATTTACCGCAATCTCACCTGATGGAAAGCGACGATGGGTCATGTCTGTCTAGAAACAGTATATTTACTCTTTTCTTAAAGGAATCCAGATCATAGTGTTTAGAAAACACATCAGCCGGCAGCAAATTTCACTCCATAGAAATGCAAGAGAAACGTAGATTTAAAATATTTAGTGCGTATTAATAACTAGCTGTTGCCCGCGACTTTGCCCGCGTGAACTACTATTTCTGTATCCTACAGGAACTGTGTTTTTTTTTCGAGATAAAAAGTAACTTATATGTTATTCCAGACTATAATCTATCTCTGTGCCAAATTTCATCCATATCTGTTTAGTAGTTTTTGCGTGAAGAAGTAACAAACATACACACTCACAAACTTTCGCATTTGAGTGATTCTCCGGAAAGCATTCTCCGCGTCACCTTCGTGGCGATTTTTAGTTTAAGTTTTTTTGATAACAAAAAATACTACAGTAAAGAAGGCCTAAAATTATATTGAATCCTGTTGGAATCAAACTAATCGGTTTGTTATTCCCTCCGATATTTAATTTTGAAATTTCGGTACCCACGAAAGTTATTTCTGATTCCACGAAAGTTACGAAACGTATTTTTCATTGCGAAGTTCTATTTTATTACATAAAAATATTTCAAATAAACCCTAAATAACTAATATTTTACCTGCTTTTAATAAAATTTTTAGTTTTTTTGTAGTAAAAAGCATGAAAATCATTAATAAATAAATCTCTTTAAAGGTTCCGATTTGACGATGAAGTAGAAATAAATGTTTTGTTAGCAGATAACGATAGCTAAAGTTAATATAAACATAAAACATCAAATAAATTTCATGTATCAGCAGGCAAATGACTGATAATATAATATCTGCTAGCTGCTACGAGTATTTCACTGTGGGCCAGATCAGTTTGTCTTTTGTTCATTTGGTCGGCTGTTCCTGTTACAAGACTTTGTCAATGATTGTTCACCATGTAGCCAGCAGTCTTCTTTATAGTCTAGAAAAGTCTTTCTTGTTACTAACGCATTTTCATTTAGCGTATTTTTCAATTCTTCGTTACACATGCTCAATCTATCTCAATTAGCTTTGAACCATCTTTTTCGCAACAGGAGCCACTTTGAAAAAGACTGGTTCACTCGTAACGTAATTTAACGAGTCAGATCACTTTTGCTGCTCACTGCAGCACCTCCATCTTAATTATTCTTCCATTATTTTATGGGTTATAAGATGTTTCCCTTAATTAAATATGAGATACAAAAAGCCATTGTATTTACACTGAGATAGCGATTCTTGTTTCAACTTATGCGCTGACCGCTGACTAGTCATTATTTCAAAACAATTCATGGTCTTTACATTAATTCAAAACAATTCATTGTTTAGATATTAAATTTTGCTGCGGATTTTTCTAACAACAATAGAGACACTTAGGGAAGGCCATTGCCCAGCTATCAGACAGTAACGGCATAAAATGTATAATATTTTAAAAACAACTAGTAGATAGAAAGTAAAGTTACTCCAGTACAAAAAAATAAGGTTTATTTTTGTTAGATTATGTACTAAATGCACACATGCATATCAATAGCATAATCAGACGCATGACGTCAACATAGGCCTACCCCAAAGACTTTCAACGTGACTGGTTACATGCGGCCTGCATCCAGTGCGATCATGCGACCTTTGCAGGGTCGTCTGTCAATCTTAATGGTGGACGCCCTACGCTACGCTTTTGACCAAATGGAATCCAATCAAGAACCTTTTTGCACTGCACCCTGCCCACTGCCACTTGAGCTTAGTGATCTACACGATAGCTCTGTAGATCACTCAGACATAGGTCTGTTACCTTAGTTCTTCTACGTATATTATCTGACAAACTACTAACAAAAACTGTCAAGAATAAAAAAGAAAAGGATACGAAAAAAAAGAAAATAATAACGTCGTTTTGAAATAAATAAATAATATATATCTTAAGGTTTTGTATAATGGATGACATACTAATCCCATACACACCTCATCACCCATTTGCATAATTACACTTCACACATACAACTAGTTATACTATATCTAATACAACAACCACATACACACACACATACACATACACATCGACAAACACACACGAACACACATACCCACAACCCACGCAAGAATACTCACACTACGCACAATTACAGACAAAAACGTTCACGCAACCATGCGTACACACACAGTCTCTATAACTCACACTCTCACTCGCGTACACACTTGCTATATTAATTTTAAGTACCTTATTTTGTTACAAAGAAATGACGGCAGGAAGAGCGGGTCTCCCCTTACACAAGTGATAACGCTTAAAAGGGAAGATCCAACCATTGTTAAAATTGTAATTTGTAACGAATAAAGAACATTTTCATTTTTCACGTATCTCTTCAATTCAATTCAAACACCTACCATAGCTCGTTGTGTGTCCTTAAACTTTTTTTATTATGCCCAAAGAAAGAGACTATGTTTCAAATTGGTTGTAGACGTTCGTTTTTAAGCACTGAAGTATTTGGGTCAAAATGATGCCCTCGCGTAGTTTTTCGGACTCTGCCCATGCAAGGTGAACCTATCTTATTAAATCACTTGTCCCAGGTAAACGTACTCCTGTCGTCTAAAACAGTAGATCACAGTTTTCGTTTCTAATAGATACAGGTGAAGTGCCACTTGAACATGGAAATTCGTCTAGCCCAGCACCGTCCAGCTTTTTATTCCCAAGTGTGTGTGTGATGCTATTAATTAAAGGTGTGTGATGTATTGGTCATGCCAAACCCTTTTTATTCCACATGTGCACACTGCAATCAAGGACAGTGTTTTATCAAGTTATTCGTATATGAATTCTATGAAGAACTTTCCTTATTGACGTCGATAAATGAATAAGCCAACTATTTATTTAGTTAGTAGAACATCAGGGTTCAATCAAATAGGCACATCAACCATATTTGACTAAAATAGATAAATACAAGAAAAACTCATGCTTCTACCTACACAAACTATTGTTTGCTAACCTTTGGGAGAAAACGATAACATGGTTATTTAACAACATCTACAGACCAATAGAGAAGTAAATTAAGATTGCATAAAGAGACCTTCGTAACCTTACGTGGAGTGAAATATAACCTTCGTGGTCAAATGTCCACGAAAACCATGTCACGAAAGTTACGAAAATTTTACATTTTCAAAAAATTTACTAGTTTTTTTCTTGACAAATATAAAAAACTAAATAGAGGGCGAAGAAATTGAAAAGGGGTTTTATACTGAATATTCAACACTTACATCTAAATCATTTTATTATCTTTAAAATTTTACCATGAAGGGTTTCTTGAAAAGGTTGCCAGAAAAAAGTTGATGAATTTATGTGTGTGTATTTTCTGTATCAAAGCGACAAGAGAGGTGTTTGTCCTCCAATTATGCTGTAATAGAACTAAAGGTTCCGTAGGGCCATTAAGTTTGATAGAAAGTTGAGGCTCTTTGAAGATATGAGTCTTTATATGTCGCGTTCACGAATCGACCACAATCGTGTGACCGAGACAAAATATTTTTTAACTCTTTCTGTTTAAACGATATCATTACTGTTTGTATAATTTATTAATCTTGTCTTATTTACAATTTTTTTGACATATAATATGTGTACATAACACAACAAAAAATAAAGATATTAGTGGTTGAACTGAGCGCGAGGTCGTGCGGACACGCGGAGAACAACGGTTTTGCTCCCGTTTTTGGCGGCTAAATATTATTTAAAAAATAACTGTAAGCCCTATTTTATGTTTAAAACTATGTTCGTGTAGATGAACAAACAGAGAATCATATAAAGTTGATTCCGAACCTGTTTATTGAATGGGTTGGGAATTAAGAACGTGTGACCGCCAAAAACCGACCCTCGGAGAATCACTTATTTATAATATTAGTGGGATAATGTCCTCCTACCTAATTTTCGACTACAGCGGCCAATCTCAGCAGAGATTAGCCAACTGCGCGGGAGATATTATAGGGCACAAGTCTGTACATACAGGTGCACTCTCTCTTCCTTCACTTTTGTAATTCGGTGAGACGGCCAGCAGGCGCAGGACCAACGGCTCAACGTGCTTTCCGAGGCACGAGGGAGTTAACACCACCAATTTCCTACCTCCGAAGCAGAGTGTGAGTTATTTCGAGACAGAAAAACGAAATACTTGACCCAACCCGGGATTCAAACCCGGGACCTCGTGGATAGTACCCGGCGTGGTGATTAGAAGACCAACGAAGCAGTCTGTATTAGTGGTAGTTGCAATATCACCCCTATTACAACCACATAAGATGCCCCAGTGTTAAGCTTGACGTGCTCGTCCGTACTTTTGAATGTTTTAGGTTTTTGACCCCTGCATTTATTTTGTCTAATATTACTAAGCTTAGTAAAAGTTGCCTGTGGCGCAGTGGCTGCAGCGCTTTGGTAGTGATACCAAAAGTTAAGCAACCCACGGCGCGGTCGTGATTGGATGGGTGACCATTCCGACCATTTAAGTGACGTCCATGACAAGCATCTCCGTGCTTCGGAAGGCACGTTAAGCAGTTGGTCCCGGCTAATATCTGTGGTATTAGTCGTTAAGCCTAGTCAGAGGCCCTAGGGCGGCTTGATAACTTCTGACAGTAAGGTTTGTCACTTGCCTTACATACACCCCTCCACCAATCCGCACTGAGCCCGCGTGGTGAAGTATGGCTCGTTCCTCCTCATAGTTGAGGTGAGGCCTTTTCCCAGCAGTGGGATCTAATAGGCTGACTTATTATAGTAAAAGTTAAAATAATAAAAATAGTCTCGGACAGCGCATCAGTGATTTAGGATATGCCGAACAACAACATAACATCTGTCCAATCAATCCATGGCAAGCACAAACAAAGTATCCCTGCAATAGATCAAAGGACATAGCAACTCACTAGGTAACGACGCAGCTGACGAACTAGCCAAGAGGGGCAGCCTCAGCAATGGCAGTACATAGACCAGAGCTAATATACTTGCCTATACTGCAGGCTCAATTAAGAACATGGCTTGTGCAAAAAATTAAGCAACACAGATTAGCAGAGTGGAAAAATGGTGAAGGCAAACAAAGAACGCAGCTCCGGGAGTTTAATAAAATCGGCCAAGTGCGAGTCGGACTCGCGCACGAAGGGTTCCGTACCAATGACTTACAACAATAGGCAGTATAGGCTAAAACACGTTTGTTGTATGGGAGCCCCCTTTAAATATATTTATTATTTTAACTTATTTAGTTATTATTAAAGTGAATATACAACTTAATATTATGTGAATACTTCAAGCGTCTACCTGTTGCCGTTATAAATAGCGAGCAAAAAACGTTTAAAAAATCACGAAGATTATTGTAAGGGATATATATGCCCTCCTTAAATATTCATTTTATTCTGTTTTATTCGTAATAGGGTCCCGTTTTTACCCTTCGGGTACGGAACCCTAAAAAGTCCTGCCCGCAAACTCATGTGAATATATCTCTAAAAATATTGATACAGGTAAATATATAAATAATAAATTGTAACAACAGCTAAAATGGCGCTAAGCTGTAGTGATACACATTTATCAATGATTTAACTACATAGTTTCGGAAGTAGGTTAAATATTCGTCGGACATCGCCAGTCGGGAAGGTCTAAGTTAAAATTAATTACCAAGCTAAATTTAATATTGTTTCATATGATATTATAATTGAATTAGGTTTTTGTATATGAAAATGTGGAGGTGTTATATTTACTAATGAAATAATTTGTTTTGCTACTAATATTTTAAGTCTGACTTCTATTCGCATTCGCTGCTGAACTGATCATAATAAATATTGGTATAGATATACTCGTAGAAGGAGTGCGTGAACAATCCATTCATTTTGTTTATTTATCTACATAATCTGTCTGCCTTGATTCAACATTACAGGACAAGTCCGGAGACATAACGTCATTTGAATGCAACCAACTAATTTTTATTATGACCTAACATCAAACTGTATATTTTTTTGACTGCAGTAGAACTTATCTTTTACGTTAATAATGGTTATTGAACAATTTAGCTTAAACACGTTGTCTGTCCGCAAAGTAAATACAATAGTAACGTAACGTAACGTAGTGAGAATGCAATAATGCAGTTTATGTACACTAGACTAGCGATTAATATAACCTTACAAAAGCGTTCCATCTACAAACACAACACCTGCTGAGTAAGAGAGAAGTAAGAACCCGACGTGTAAGGGCCCTTTAACACGGTGCTCGTCTAATTAGTGCGGATGACACACAGCCAGCACGTGGCACTGCAAGGGTTAACGATTTAATTTGTCATGCAAAGAAGAATAAAACTTTGAATTAAATGATTGATCTATATAATGTGAGTATTTACCTAACGTGACAAATGATATCTATCTGTCTGACTGTAAGTAAACCGATAGACGGTCATTTCCTCACTTGACGCGAAACATCATGAAAAATACAGACAGAAGTTGGAAAACTCAAAGATTATTTGAATGCTGCATAAAGCTTTAATTACTTTATTTCAACTTTTTGCCTCGGTACGTTTTGCTGTGAGGTGCAATGTCGACCGTTACATGAATAGAACAAAGTATAAGAAAATTAATAAGCATAACTTATTTCTCACCACTTTGCATGTTGAACCTTTTTTATAAAAAGCGTTGTGGCAAAGCGCTACCAAGTTGAACATTTCTCGTTAATTTTCCTGCTATATCGTGAATGTACACGCGGCCGCACGACTACCTCATTTTGACCTTGAGAACGTCTCTATCCCCTACATATTAAAAGCCGTTTTCTTAGTTCACATAGGTAACCTGAGGTGCTGCCGACTGTACCGGGTAAGAAGTAAGCAATTCGTTGTGTACTAATTAATGCTGGAGTGAAGGCGAACGCAAAAAGAGATGCTTCAGGCTCTCAAGTCAAGGGAGTCACTGAGGAGATAATGAGCTTGCTACCAGTAGTTTAAGTCAAGAATTTTAAAATTAAATCATATTTGAACTCCTGAAATGCTACAACTTAACGGACTTGTAAAATATTAATTAAATTGTATACAGACTATACCTATTGAAACTTTATTAATTGGAGTAAACTGTAGGTACACCTTTCAAAAGTGCATTGTATGTTGCTGATACAGAACTAATATGCAGAAAATATTGTCCAAGGAAAGTCGTATGATTTTACTTTATTTTTATTTTACTTTATTTAGGACAATAAACAATTGTACAATACTCTTTATAAATAATCTTAATAAAGGTGAGTAACATTATTGCACAACCAACAACTTTATCCACATATTGTGTCATTGAAAAAACAATCTAATCTAGTTCATAATATTGTGCGACTCTGCAGCGCGCCCGCGGTACCGTGAATGCTAGATAGGCGCTTTTGCGGACTCGGACCGGGCGCAGCACAATAAGTGTGTATAGTCAGTTGCCAGAAGGTGAATGATAATTAAAGTAGAAGATAAGTATTTAGTTTGTTAAATATGTAGCGGTGGCAAATCTAGCGACGAAGTCGTTTTCGTAGTTGTTTAATCTAAGCGACAGCTTACTTTCAAGGATTTACATGACTTTAGTATTCACCGTGGGATCTTCATCCCTTCGGTCCAAATCTGTCAAAAGGTCACTGGTGATTGTCCTCAACATTTTCATTTCAAAGTAGCAGTTCACTAAGACGCTACCTTCTAACTTGTTATCCGGAAATCACTTAGGGCCGTCAAGTAATCCTCTGAGTTGCCGGACATAGTCCCCCGGTATTTTGGGTGTGCTCCGAAATAACTGTTGGTAATAAAAAGGTGTTATAACCATAACAGTTCGACCTTTTTCATCTACCCCAATTTCAATGCGCATGTTTATGAGTTTTGAACAATGGAACGATTTTTCGGTTTGGTGTTTAGATGTTGACGACCGCTTGGTGTAGTAGTTCACGCCACGGACATCTAAACCAGGCGGTTGCAGGTTCGAACCCCGAAAGGGCAAATTTAATTATAATAATAATAATAAAATCATTTATTCATAATATAAAGGTAAAAATAAACAGCTAAATAACTTATGTTTAAAATACAAAAGGACAAAATTAATCATTTTAGTCTTAAACCTGTGCTTCAGACTAGAAAGATCATACAATATTAAACAATCATCAACCTTATATCTAAATACTTATCTTATAACAAATACAATGCATTGCGACCACTTTGTAATAAAATATACCTACTTAATTATTACGAGCAAATCTTCTGTCTCATCATAGGACAAGCTTCGCAGATAACCTACTAATTCTATTGTAAATATGTTGTTATAAATGTTTGTGTGATGAGCACGAGCATTTGTACCTAAGTCATGGATGTTTATAATTGTATATAAGTATGTCTATCCGTTATCCTAGTCACCATAGCACAAGCTCACGCTTAGTTTGGGGCTAGATAATTGGTGTGTTTGTTGAAACAAATTATTTATTATATTGGGCATGAAAAATGCTTAAAATCGATTATAATGATTAACCTTGGATTAACCTTAATGACTGTATGATATGGTACGTCAGTGTTTATGTACACAGTTCTTTATTATTAGAAATATTTATTGGTTTAATTGTATTAGCTTATTATTCCTATGAGATTGTATTGAAGATTATGTCACAATTGACTAATTGGGTCGAGTCGAGTCGAAATTGAGCCGAGACGGTTATCCCTATATTTAAAAGAATGTCATTCAGATACAGAAAATAAATATAGGCGTTCTTTTACTTAGTACCTCCTTATCTTTGTATCTATCCGTTTTAAGTCGAACAATCTGTGTGCACTCACAATGTTAGTCTGTAATGAATATTACTTAGAGAAGTTTTTGATTTTTTCAAGAAGTTAATTATTATTGTAGTTATTTGTGAGAAATAAAGTTTCTTAAACCTAGTACCTAAATGAAGCTAAGAAAAATGTGACCTCCATTATTTCTTTCTAAATTTGGTTTCGAGAAATAATCTTGCGATGATTCGTTGAAGTATTTTACTAACCACCTAACCTTTAACAATTTCGAAAGGATAAAAACACAAAGGAGTTCGCGATCGTGCCCTATCTCATATTGAACTAGTCTACCTCCCAATATCATAACTCACTATATTGACGTTTCAACCTTTTGTAACCTTTATTGGGGGAATCTGGGTCCCGTATTTTAAAAGTAACAAGCATTAACTTGCAATTATTGCATATTCTCCAAAATACAAGTTACGATTAAAATTCAAATTACTACGTGAATCTGTGACGTGAATTTACTAGTAGGTAGGTAGTAATAGACTAAGATAATAGATAGATAGATACTCTTTATTGCAACCAGAAAACACTTCACTAACATATAATAAAAAAAAAACAAGTTGGTAGATACAATTTAGGCGGTCTTATCGCTGGGAGCGATCTCTTCCAGACAACCTTTGGGTAAAGGAGAACACTGTAATCTTCACACTAATAGTTAGATCAGTCAGGTGTCAAGTCTAGGCATTGTATGATTAGGGTAAAAATATGTTTCTCTAATCGTAACAGCCTTCCGATAATTTTAGGCCTTGCAAGACAAATTTAAAAGCATCAAAAGGAAGGTCATCTTTGGCTTCCAATACAAATCCGTCTAAAGCGATTATTCAGCGCTGACCTCTTCGAGTTGCTGAAATTTATTGCAAAGAAACACGCTATCAATCGGGACGACCTCCGACCGACGCCACCTACCCGATTTCATTCACCTGCCCAATCGGTAACCTTGGCCCAGTACCCACTAGTGGTGGGACACAAAAATCCAATATTTTTGGCAGACTGTAACGAAATTAGACCTATGTTCACCAATTTTTAAGCACCCGTGAAAACTTGATTAGCGGTTAATTTGACAGAATTCCCATATTTTATGGCAAATAATGCTAAACCAGCTGATTAAAAATTTAACATGTATTGGTGAACTCCAGGCTAAAATAACACAATGTTGACAACCTATGTATTTTTATATGTAATGTCAACGATGTGTCATTCATTTCAAGTTAGCCCCTTTAAAATAAACAAGACTTAACACTGTCTATATTTTTTGTTCTAACCTACTAAATGATTTGTAAAGATTGCATTCTCTGTAGAGTTTAAATTAAATGAAAACGTAATGAGGCCCAGGTACTCAACTTTCAGATAAGTTTCTGATATTTCTTATATCGAAAGATATAGGAATTGACAAATGTTCTGCATAAATTTGACTTAATTATTTGATAAAAATTTCGTAATAATACTAGATATACATTGAAGAGTGCAGAAAATGCCACTATTTGCGATTAAAAAAGGTTGAGTTCCTATTAATTTCCTAGGTATAACATTAGTCGGTAATGTCATAAATATGAATTGTGATTATATATTTGTAATAATTAATATCATTGAAATTGATATCATTAAGTTTATTATTGCATTTGGTTCTGCAATTACATCAAGCATAAATGCTAAGTGATTAAAGTCATTCGATTCGGTTAACATTTTCGTTTTCATTTTCATTGATTAAGAAAAGTTAACACATGAGTGTTAACACATGAGTGTTAACTTTTCTTCTTTGTAGGATACAACACTAGTTCACTGCCGGTAGTCACTTAGCATAAGATTGATATATTCGACATTACACCTTTAGCCCATTAGGGTACAACACAGTACCGTGCGAAGAATTCAATTGTCAGAGCATGTATCACGGTTGAAAAGGGTCCAGCGAATGACAAGAAGAAGGACAAGAGGTACTGTTCAAGTTAATAGGGATTTTATATTCACCTGGACGAATTGGGGCACGGAAGTGTCATTGTAAGGATATATCAAAAGAAATGTAAGGATAATAAATGGAAATATTTTGTTATTTCGACAATCCTTTACGTTACGCAACGTTAGGCTGCCAGCGATTGGGAAATAATGGCCAATATGCTTAACGTAATCTTTTCTTTTTAGGTTGGGCCAAGACTTGATCCAAAATTGAAGAATGATAAATTATTGTTTTTAAGTGACAAGCCTTTACTTTGCAATCTAAATATACTTATTATTGCACTTGAAACGCACGAGAGGTTAGGCAATCGCCCGGCACGCGAGGAACGCGGGTTCGATTCCCGCCTCTGGCGGTAATTTTTTCAAGTGCAATAATATAAGTTAAAATGATTCATGAACGCGTATAAGTGATAAATCAACTATGGCCAGTTCTTACTGGCCGATTTCTTGCATCAATCTTAAAAATCAGTTTTTTAACTAAATAATATCATTACACCGGACATAACGTAAGTACCTACTTAACCAAGTTCTTTTTGAAAGTTATGATCTAACAAGTTACTATATTAGTTTGAAAACTTATAGTACGTTAACTTAACGACATAATTAAGATGTTTGATAAACACGTCATTAGAGATCAAACTTCCCTAACAACTGTGGAAAACTTTAACTTGCCGTTGCAATACAAGTAAGTATATACCTAGTTTGGTATATAGTTACAATCGATACTGAAGTTGGTGGAGATGCCACATCGAGTCTTGGAAGCTGACACTGCTTCACGCAAACTTTCTTAGTAACTATCTACACTATTTACTGTTTACAGAACAGTACATAGTACAGTTAGATTTTTTGCGTCTTTTACAATTAAACAACCTGAAAACAATACAAGTGCCTTATTTTGAGAAAACAAGAATTATCCTTCCGATTGAAGCGTTACCCTCTAGGTGATTAGAAAATTCAGTTAAAATTATAATACTTTCTCGTTTTTGTGATGACTTTAAATGGAGCGTACATACTTTCCTTTATACCTATTTTTTTAGACAATAACCGCTACGTTACTCCTTTTAATTAAAAGTAATAGCTGTTCTTAAACACATAAAGAAGGTCAAAGCAGAATAATGTAACTTGAGATTAATGCTAATATCGATATTATAGATTACGCGGAAACGAAGCCGCGGGCCAAGCTTGTTTACGTTATTATTTTCTGAAAGTAGGGCACCTACCTAATTGGTAAGTGGGAAACCGAGCATTATTTGTGTTAGCGAAGAGGTGCCTACCGACGGCATTGATTGTAAACAAATAGGTGATATGAAGTGCTGAGTCAAAATGAAAAACGCTGTGATAATCTGCAAGCGACTAAAAGGGTCTACATTCTCCTAGACTAGAGTAACTAGAGGCCCTAAGTATGTAAAAAGCCTTATAGTATTTTTGTCCCATTATATAGATAGTATTTTGTTCGAAATAAGTAGTAATTTCGTCGGTAACATTATTTTATTAGTCATAATAAATGAATCATAAATAAAACAAAACTTCAATTTAACATAAACTATGCGTTTAAAGGGTCGTTTTTATCCGACTGCGGAAGGAGGGTCATGTTTTGTTAAAACTATATTTTTATTTACTATAAACCTTTTGCTCTTTCTGTTTTATAGAAAGAAGTACTCGTAACTCGTCTTTCACAAAAACACAAGCGCAAGAAAAGGTTGCTGCATTTTTGTGGTAAATTCCCTTTGTTTCCTAACCGCGTTTTAACTGGCGCAAACGAATTTACTACGTCGTGTTTTGTTTTGTGAAAATAAACAAAGAAAGTGTCCTCAAGAGTGTGCAGTGTAATGGTGTTATTTTGTTTGTGGACGGTCCCCCGTAGCTGGAATAACATGGCACGCATGCACGGCTAAAAATGTAAAGCTAAGTCCGTTTTTATTTGCTTGGCGAATATCGAAACAATCTTTTTATGAGTTTTAAAATAATATCAGTGAGAAAAAAACCTGTTTTACTTATTTCTTCTTCTTATTTCAAAATGAATGATTTCGATAATAAGGAATGTTAACATTGTTAACAATATTTCGAATGCAACTAAATATATATTTTTAAACCATTACTAACCTTATTGAGACTGATTCTGATTAGGTATTTCAAAAGGGAAGAGAAGCAATAAGAGAAGCATATATATATATGTTGTGGCCGCATCGTAGAATTGCCCATTTCTTGAAATGATCGACCATTTAATGAAATGGTTGCATTTCATGAAACATTTCACTGTCCATTGGCCATATCATGATGTGCCCAGGCCAGATCAATGATAAGAAATCGTTTGACGATAGGGCCAGCTGGACGCACTGCTATTTCATTAAATAATACAATCAATCTTAATCGATCATATCGTGGAATTGTTTCATTGACTACCGGTAGAGGCGCTGTAAGCGCCTCAGCGCTTTGTTTGTGTCAAGATGGCGGCCATATACATTGTTAAGTATGTGATGTGCCAAAGTTCTTATTTATTTTTAAATAGTTTTTTCTATTATTTTACTTAGGTACCTTTTTGTTCAACATTAGTTAATATTATGTTACCTATATTTTTTATAAATAATATAAGAGTTACCTAATTAGTAAGTATGCGATTATGACTCAGGTTAGGCCTGTGTATCTCCACGCGTAGGTAGCAAAAACGTACCTACGCGCGGCGACCCTTACTTAGGGGCTAAACAAATTGCGTGTCGCTACCGGCCAGCGACACGCTCGCGCGTTTTATTCACCGGCGGCCGCGCGGCTACGTTGCTGGCTGGACGAGAATGAATAAAGTACCAGAAAGAGGCGCTAGATGGCGTTAGAAGCTTCTCGTAGCAGTCAACCCTATCGCGTCGCGTGATATTACGTTACTGAATAGGTTTAGTGTATTATGAATCATATTTCACAGCAATAAGTATGAAATTATCTTGCAATGGATTTTTGTAGGTGTCTACACGGAAATGTGCTTGACTCTGAGGCGTACTTAATTACGCCATATTATTGACGACATTGAGTAGACATTTCTTTGAATACAATTGCTAAGTCATACTTCTGTACGAAGTACTAGTACATATTCTGTGCTCAGGTAAAGAAAAATTCCTACCAAAAACTTGAGATACTTATAAAACTCTAGTGCGCGCCAAAGATGTCACGTGTGGTTCAGTGCGTGTGAGCGCATTCGTCCATGTGCCTTTTTAGATTAAGTAAGTTTGTTATACTTATTTTAAAATTATTTTAATATTCCATAGTAAATTTAAACAACTAAAAGTACGTAACAAAATTGTTCTGAGTTTTCATTAAATATTTTATGGTTTCCCTATTTTCACGATATGGTCAAACGTGGGTGACCAAATCGCTAAACGTTTATCGTTTAATGATTTGGTTACCATTAGTTGGCCATTTCATGAAACGTGAACACTTCACGAAATGGTCAACCATTTCATGAAATGATCAATTCAGCGATTTGGCCACGACATATATATTTGATTTTAAAAAAAAACTTTTTTAAATCAAATATTGCTTTGCAACATTTTTCTAACACTCACAGTGTTATTTTATTTTTATAAGTTTAACTTATAAGCTCTCTGAACTTGCGGGACGCCGCGCTGCTGAATGAGGGTAGAACAGGACCGATCATTGTTGCGATCCTAGGGGAACGCCTATTTGTAGCAGTAGACGTCAAAATTGCTATTTAACTTTATTTCACCGTACCACTGTCTGACTCGTTTCACTGCCCCCTGTATAAGCTTTCGTCTGACGGTTAACCTCTAAAGTCTCGCTGCGTAACGTAACAAACACAGCGGTGCGTACTATGTGGCGGAGTCATGCTACCGCTGACACGCGACCAGTCAATCTTTGTTTTATTCAGGATAGGGCATGCCGTGCGTGAGCCAGGGGTGAGCGATGAGGTAACGCGCTATGTTTGTGTTTTTTAATATTAATTGAAGATTCTAGATTGAAACAAATGATGTCTGTTGTCTCTATTACAGCAGGCATAAGAGGCTGGATGCATTTACCTACAAACCATAATGCTGACTCGCGTGACCACAAAAGCGCGAGATCAGTGTAGGTAATTGCATACGTCGCGCCTGGACTCGAGCTCAGAGTACTGAAGTTCAGGTCAATCCGTATCCAAATGTCTAGTAGGACCTAACAAAACTATTTATTATTAAGAGGCTATCGTGTCCTAACTGCAGGGCAAAGGCCTCCCTACACTTTCTCCACTCTCCACAATTTTGGGCCACTGCGGCCCAGTCTTCTCTATATGAGTCTAGCTCATCATCAATAAATACATTTTGTTTATTCTAAATTTATTTTAATTTTCAATTAGGATTTTAAATTCGACCTTATTTTAATTTAATTTTTATTTTTAAAACTTATTACTATTAATTACTAATATAGACATTAAGTACATTGTAACTAACTTTAAATGGATCGATGATATCTGAAATAAATGAATTTATAATTATTATATCATCACGCTACCGCCTTCTGGGTCTACCCCCTTTAAATGTAAATTGGCCACGCAGGACCTATATACCGCGGTATCTAGTTCTAACCAAGTGGAGTTAGAACTAGATACGATAAACGATAAATTATAATACAACGTGTAATGGATAAAAGAACTTCAAAGTGAATGAAATTAACAGATTCACTCACGTCGTTTAAGTTGCAACCGTACAATGGATATTTTAAAGAAAAATACGTACATATATGTTAGTAATTTCGTAAATTTGAAACTTACGTTGTGTGTCCAAAAAGTAAAAGAGATTAGAAAATCTAAGGTAAATAGCAAAAAAAAACGGGCAAGGATCACCATGAAGCAGGTAGCAACCTCGCATCCCATTACAGCATTAGCCGCGTTTAAAGATACTTTAAGCCAGGACGATCTCATAAAGCCATCCTTTGGGAACCGATTGTCTGGTGTAAGTTGTCTGGCAAAAAGCACTTAAAAGCTCGAGTCTACTTCTCCGAGTGTTATTGTAGATTTGCCCGATAGCTTTCCCGAAGTAATTTCTTTCATTTCGGAAGTATATAAACTGTGAAGTATCACACTTATCTGTTCAGTGTTGATTTTCTATTTTGAAATTTTAAAACTATTGGACTTGCCAATAAAACAGTCCAATGACAAATCTGTTCAACTACCAACATGTAACATTGGTATTTATTTTAAATGAATTAAACGAAAAGCAACTTGGGGCTTGTTAAAAAGAAGCAAAAGTTATGCGACACTTACCTTAACATATTTCGTATAAAAATGCTAGATATGCATTGATTTCTTCAGCAGTTAGCGTGTTAAAAGAATGCTGCTTTGAACTAACTGCTCGAAAGAAATTCGAGCAGTTTTACAGAAAAAGTTAAGGTTGTTGACACAGTAAATTATTTGAAAACGATATAGTTAAAGAAAATGTACGAGGCTGTTTAGATTGCGGTTACGACCCAGATTATGATCATAACAATAAATCAAACGAGACCCTATAGAGACGAGAAGATAAAGATCCTAAAAATACTCATGGTAAAGGACGAAAGGGAAAATCTATCACAAACCATACATAATCTCTTGGGTTAGGTATTTTAAAGTTTCCATGAGATTCATAAAATAGTACTACGTACAGTAGTAATCTACTATGCTCTGCGCCATAACTTTGAGCTCTTTTGCCATTTTTTGATTTTGAGTAGGCTGTTAAGCTTCAATAATAATAATAATAAATTGTTTCACGAACACACCAATTACCCAGCCCCAAACTAAGCGTGAGCTTGTGCTATGGTGACTAAAATAACGGATAGAGACATACTTATATACATTTATAAACAACCATGACTTAGGTACAAATGCTCGTGCTCATCACACAAACATTTGCCCCTTGTGGGATTCGAACCCGCAACCGCCTGGTTAAGAAGTCCAGGATGCGAACCACTACACCGAGACGGTCGACGTACACGACCACAATAAAAAATGATTACTGATTACATTATCATATCATACAAATTATTGTAACTTATAGAAAAAGAAGAAAAAAACCTATAACCTAAAATATTTAGGTACATAATATCAAATTAATGAACGTGAACGTATTACGTAAAAATCAACATTGAACTACTTGTACAGTTTGACAAGATGTTATGTATCTCTAGGTTAGTAATAGTGAAATGTATTCAGAGTAACCGAGTCCTTCTAAGCTAAGCGTGTTTGAAAATGCTCTAAATTTAGACACGCTTAATTCAAAAGAGGCAGTTAGTGTTTAGATGCCTTCGCACTTGTAAAAACGTTTATTTAACTAAATTCAGCCAATTTTTGGTAACGCATGCTTCTGCAAAGCTATTACTCTACATATTTCAGTTGTCTAATTGCCAAACTTACGAAACCTTCACCTCGCCAACGTAGAACGATTTCAAACTACTGTTTCACATAATGGCGAATTCCAATTCAACAGTGCCATAGTTAGGCCAATTAATATTCATTGTCTAAGCAACAATGTGTCGGAGATACCTCGAGGTAACCTCTTGACTGGTGATACCACACGGACCGGGGACTTTGGGATGGTCCTAATATAGTGCAATATATGGTTTTACACGGATATAGTTTCACACTAAACAAGCCTAAGCAAGTTAAGAGGGATAGGGATAGTTTATGGTGTTTGGTTGCTTATTAATTATTTTTGCGCTGGCTAAAAAAACATCTATTTAATATTTTTTCTTTACGTTTACGCCATTAGTCGAACTCATTAAAACACAATTTTACGGATTATTTACATTTTATTTAAAACGCGTCGTTTCGGACACTTTACAGGTATACTACCTGTGACCATGGCTGTCACACTTTAATACTTTCGAGTACCTTACCCAACTTACTCATAAACGTCACTCAATGTTGAAATATTTTTATTTTGTTGCCAACAACAACAAACTCTATATTAAATAATTATTCTGTTGTTTCGGTAGGTATCTGTAAATTAATATCTGCAAAAATATTATGTAGACACTGTCACAAGTCAGACTACCCCAATTTGACTTTGAGACCGCCTCTATTTCATAATAAAAGCTGTGTTCGTAGTTCAAATTGGTAACCTGACGTGCTGCTGCATGTATGTACGATTTTTTTTAAATATTGTTAAATATTTATTTTATTGTTTTTTTCTTGTGTCTATTTCAATTTAAGTGTTTTACCTACATCAGCAGTAAAGTTTATTTGCGTTAAATTCGTACAATTTCTGGCCCCTATTTTCTCGTACGTTTGCTATCTAATCAAATCCATTTCAACAACCAACTACAAAAGTCGACAACAGATGTAATAGACCCACATTCGCTGTGACACAGTTCTTAACTGGTCACGGATACAGACAGTACCTGCACCGCTTTAAAATCTCCGCAGTGGACACATGTCCCTGCGATGACATGTCAGTACAATCCTTCGAACACCTTATTCAAAACTGTCCCCGTTTCGCTGCCAGGCGAAATGATCACCTAATTTCATCAAACTTTTATAACATAAACCCTTACAACCTCCTGGAAGTCGTCACGAAAGAGACGACTTTAAATACTTTTCACAATTTAATAAATTATATAGTAAATGAATGAAAAAACTTTAACAAATAAGAAACCAAAATATTTTTTAAACCCATTCACCGTATGTTACTGCAGTGTAACCCATTAGCACTGCAGTTTCAGTAATCAGTAGCTGAAACAAAAAAAAGGCACGTGGGTAGTCAGTATATACACACATCAACACTGTCTAGGGATATACAACACATAGTATTATTATATCTCAAATATCCCTAGACAGTGTTGATTAGTATATTTCTACGGGAAACTGGCCGTAAATGCCGTAAATGACAAACAATATGTTGTCACACTAGCGCTCTACCCCCGTCATTGTAAGGGGTGTCAATCTTGTTAGCAACAATACGCTTTGTCTAGTAATTAAACAAGGAAAATCACGATACGAGAGGATGGTGTTTGGTGACACGAAATATTATTTAATAAGAGGTAATATGTAGTATCTTGATGTGGTAGAATGTCTGATTTAATGCTTTGCGATATTTATTGACTACAATAACTTTGATTGGAAACATATGTTAGGTACCTAAATTACAGGATCCCGAATGTAATAACTAGGTTGTTAGTAATTGAGTTTATTTCAATTACATACCTACCAAATCAAAGGCCTCTCAAGTCTATTGCAGATCATTTTAACAATTCAGCACAACATATATAACACGCAATTGGAGAGCTCTTGCTACCTTAAAAAACCTTTAAAAATGTCGCCCGTGTGAAAAAATGAAAATTGAAATGTAAATCTAAATACTACTTTTATGGAAATGTGAATTCTTTTCACCATTTTATACACAAAAGCATAGAACCTCCGGAATAAGTTGTTATTCTTTACGCAGGTAGGTGCTAAAAATTCATGGCCAGGCAAGGAAAATTTCGGTTTTCCCGGCCCCCATTAAGTATAGGTAATTATTTAGACAATAGCAAGAGCGCTCTAATTCCGTATTCCAAATATTATTTTCATTATTTACCTTGTGTTCCTCTTAATGGCTTGCTGTCTGTGTATTTTGAGTTCCGTAAATAGAGGTCTTAGGGATATATAATATTTTAGAAATATAAATAAAAAAAACATGATGTGGCTTAGTTAACTTAGTTAAAAGCATGTGTAGCATACACATGCTTTTTATTTGGCTGTTTTGTTGTTTGCGATTAAATATTGATTTTTAAATACGCCTACTTGCGGGGGTATTAAAAAAAGATGGCGCTATCACTAATCAAGCTCCGATGTTATTTATAGAAATAACCAATTTAACTATGTAAATTCGTTATACTTGTGCCAGGCCTGTGTATCTCCCCGCGGAGGTAGCAAAAACGTACCTACGCGCGGCGCACCTACGTAGGTGCTAAAACAAGTTGCGTGTCGTTACCGGCCAGCGACACGCTCGCGCGTTTTATTCACCGGCGGCCGCGCGGCTACGTTGCTGGCTGGACGAGAATGAATAAAGTACTAGAAAGAGGCGCTAGATGGCGTTAGAAGCTTCTCGTAGCAGTCAACCCTATCGCGTCGCGTGATATTACGTCACTGAATAGGTTTAGTGTATTATGAATCATATTCCAGAGCAATAAGTATGAAATTATCTTGCAATGGATTTTTGTAGGTGTCTACACGAAAATGTGCTTGACTCTGAGGCGAACTAAATTACGCCATATTGTTGACGACATTGAGTAGACATTTCTTTGAATACAATTGCTAAGTCATACTTCTGTACGAAGTACTAGTATTCTGTGCTTGTGCTATAAATCACACATATTGTACATAATTAGTAGTAGTAATAACTGTGCCGTGTAATTGTGGGCATTACCTATAGTCGTCGGAATCCATCAAAAACACAAAGTCAATCTCGGCAACGGCAACGGCCGGTTGTCAATTTGAAATCAAAGGTCAAAGGTGGACAACGGATACTAAAACCAGGGGAGTACTGCTTTTATAACATTTTATTTACATACCTAAGTAATAATCTAAATCCAGTTTGCTGTTTATTTATACTGTCAAAACAGTGCAACACATTTTGAGGTTATAATTTTAAGATAGTCACCGAGTAAATTAGTACTGAGTGGATACTTTTTGTTTATTGCTGCGTACACAACATTGCCCACTGCACAATCCTCACCAAGGTGAGACACGTCAAACCTCACAAACATTTCGGCATTGTTGTGCCTCTCTTTACTTGACGTATTAGTGGAAGTAAAGTTGAAGATAACAACCTTTCGCCGCAGACAATAAACTCTAAACACTCAACAGTCATCTTCACTTCACATTTATATTTACATTTTGTTCACCTACTACACACTTACATTGCAGTAGTAAGCCTAATAGTGATAGTTCTAACTTAGACTTTGATAGCCAATTATTCATTAATTTGTTATTCAATGATATTCATGTTCAAATAAAATAATTAATTTTATCTAAAAGTGTATAGATAATTTTTTTATTAGTTTCAAATATAATTTATAGCCAACTACTTAGTAAAATTGAAACATTTTAATAAAAAATATAGGTACCGACGTAGAAAAAAATAGAACACAAATTTTTCATATTCCTATCATCGGTTTCTCTTTGACTCGATACCTACCCAAACATCTGTTGTACACTCCTCTTAAAATAAATTTCAGGTTAACCATTGAATAATATGGCCACCCGGACTGGAACCATGACCCGCAAAATGTCTACCCGAGAAATGGAATTAAAACTTAAAAATGCATTAGAAGACTTAAAAGCAACAAAGGATGTCTGTAACCAACTCCTTAGGGAAAGAGACGAATGTGAAGATGAAATGAAGAAGAATATAGACATAAAATCTCAACTAAAAAAAGGAATTAGCAGAGGTGCATGCCCGGCTTCAGGAGGTCACCGAACACCGTGATGAGCTCCTCAATACCATCAGCGCCTTCGACCAGTGCAGCAGTGTCTTTGAGCAGACACTTATACGGAATAATGAGCTGGAAAGTGAGCTGCGAGATGCGAACAAGACAATACTGCACTTGGAAGAAGAGAAGAAAGATCAAGAATACTCTCAGACCATGAATCTTTATGAGGAGCTGATTGGGACTCCTAATGGCCCGGCAGCAGTTCCAAATCTAGATTCCAATAGTAGATTAAATCAGTCTGTAAACTGTTCTAAACAGATTAAATTGTCAGGTAGAAATAGGGTTAAAAAGTATATTACAATTAAGAAAATAATCAACAAAACCGAAAAAATTGTTAAAAAACAGAAATGTTTTTATAATAATGTACAGAAGAGAAAGGAAAAATTAGATTTACTAGACAGCTTAGAAATATATCAAAATAAATTACAAGAAAGCAGGTCCAAATATGATCAGGATGTAGGAAAATTGCAAACTGATATCTCAAGGTTGCAAGAGTCATTAAATTCTATTACAAGTAAATATAACTCTTCGCAGGAACAAATATCGGAGCATATCCTGGCTGCTAATAAGCTGTTACAAATAGGCACTCCAAACACAGATTTTTCTTCACTGCCCAACATAAATATAAACTTACCTAATGACTCACCACAACTAAGAGAGGTTGGCTTGCAAAAGTGCCTGTCAAAATGTAATTCTGATAATTAAAAAAAAAAAAAACTATTCACAAAATTTTATGAACAAATGTAACAATGTTATTGTTTTTTCAGATAAATTGGTTCCTTACTACATAAAATATTAAATTGTAATATTATAAATAATTGTATGCCCGACGCCTCCTTAGATCATATAGTAAACTGTATCCAAAGTACTGACCTAAATTCCAATTCAATACTTGTAGTTATGATAGGAGATAGTCAAAATCTTAGTAAAAAAAATATTATAAAAAATTATTCAATACTGTCAAGTTTAGATGTTCATAAAATCATTTTTTGTGCCCTACCATTTTCTAAAAATCATACAGCACAAGAAAATAACCGTATTCATCTAATGAATACTTTATTATTCAATTTAACCCAGCGTAATAGTGACAAATTTGTGTTTTTTGACACAAATAAATTTACTAACAATTTATTTTCACTGACTGGCGGCTCTTTACACCTGCCTAATAGAATTAAAAAACGAATAGCTACTTTGCTAGCATACAATATTAATTGTTTAATAAACAAAACCATCATATCACATGGTTCTCAACTTGTTAGTAGTAATTCTAATTTAAATATTGTAAATTTGACAACCTCTGAGACTTTAAACTAAGAGGGAAGACAAAAGCCAGGTCTAGTTTTAACTTAGTTCACCAAAACATACAAGGCTTGGCTGGCAAAGAACTAGAAATTTCGTTACTCTTGCAAGATTTAAATGTGCATGTCATGTGTCTGACAGAGCATTGGTACAAAAATTTTGAATTACTGATAAGTATTGATAATTATAAGGTCATTAGTTCGTTTTCAAGAGAGACCACTACTAGAGGGGGGTCACTCATACTCTTAAGAAATGAATTAAATTGGAAAGATCGCAAGGATATTGTGTCACTCTCGATGGAACGAACTATTGAACTAGCGTGTGCGGAGCTGGATCAGTATATTATATTGTGTGTATAGTCCCCCAGACGCAAATTACCAACTTTTTTAAACCCATTATGGAAGAAGCATTAGAGAAAGTTTGCAGATCAAACAAAAAAATAGTTGTATGCGGAGACTTTAATATTAATATTTTAAAACAAACACAGATATCTGATTTCTCAATCTCTTTGCATCTTATAATATATTTAACCTTTTTAAGGAACCAACTAGGGTGACTCCCAATACTGCAACTTGTCTAGATAATATTTTTTGTGATTCCAACGCAATCGTTATCGACAAATGTATCTTACGTAATCTTAGTTCCGATCATAGAGGTCAAAAGGTCTCATTTCAACACAGTCATGCCTCAAGTGTTGTGGAGAATGTTTATAGGCCTGTCACAGTAAATAGGTTAGACAGATTTAGGGATACAATTTGTAATTGTGTAAACTCAACTATACTCAATAATTGCGATAATGTTGATAAATTATACGAAGACCTTTTTGAATTAATAAAAAATCAATTCAATGAAATCTTTCCACTGAAGAAGGTTAAGACAAATCAAGCTAAATGTAAATTTAATGACTGGGCTACACCAGGTATTCATAAAAGTAGGATTAAATTGTATGACTTATATAGTATAAGAGAATACTCACAGGATCCACATACTATTGAATATGTTAAAAATTACTCTAAGATATTTTAAAAAGTATGTGCTGCAGCAAAGTCAAACTATATTCGTAGAATAGTTTTAAATTCCAACAATAAGGCAAAAGCTACTTGGAACATAATAAACAAGGAAACTTGTAAAAATAAATCAAAAAGTAGCTCATTCTCACTTAAAGTCGAAAGTAAATTGATCACATCCTATCAAGAAGTTGGAAATGCCTTTGAGTCATTTTTTTCTAATATTGCACCTTCAACAACTAAAGAACTTGCATCTTCTTCAGAACTTGCGGAATCGATTCTCAAGTCCAATGTCGACCAGTGCGATACTCCACTGCACTTTAGGCATGTCAGTCCCGAAGTAATTACAAAAACATTTCTAGATTTAAATATGAAGAAGACTGAGGATCTATGGGGACTATCTGTGTATATTATAAAATCAATTATCAACACAATAGCTCCTCAATTAGCAATAATTTTTAACAAGTGCATTGATGATGGCCGGTTTACAAGCCTAATGAAATTTAGTAAAATTATACCGTTATTTAAATCCGGCGAAAAAAGTGACCCCTCTAATTTTAGACCAATATCGATTCTTCCGGTCCTCAGTAAAATATTTGAAAAGGTAATATTCAATCAACTACTAGCACATCTTTCTTTAAACCATCTACTACACGAAAAAAAATTTGGTTTCACTAACGGTAGAAGTACTGCTGATGCGCGAGTTGCTCTATTAAAACATATCTTTGATGCCTATGATAATAGACAAGATGCTTTAGGTATTTTCTGTGATCTTTCAAAAGCTTTTGATTGTGTAGAACATAAGACTTTATTGAAAAAATTAAGACATTATGGGGCTTCAATGAATGCATTAAATCTACTTGAATCTTACCTAACAAGTAGAACACAAAAAGTATGCATCAATGGGGTTGAGTCGTCTGGAGCACCTCTGACCATGGGTGTGCCCCAGGGATCGATATTGGGACCTTTATTGTTTTTAATTTATATAAATGACCTTCCATACTTTGTGGAAGATCTTTGTGATATAGTATTATTTGCTGATGATACTTCACTTATATTCAAAATTACCAGGGGGAAAGATACTTTTGACGATGTCAATAATACTCTTTCACAAGTATTGCATTGGTTTACCGTTAACAACCTTTTGCTTAACGGGAATAAGACTAAATGTGTTAAGTTTACGATGCCTAGTGTCAGACAGGCCTCAACAGATGTTTTGATAAAAGACAAACTGCTAAATAAATTCAACAACATTTTTAGGAATTACTTTAGATTCAAAACTACAATGGGGTCCTCATATCGTGGCCTTGTCAGGAAGACTTAGTTCAGCTGCTTTTGCTGTAAAAAAGATACGGCGCTTGACTGATGTTGAAACGGCCAGACTAGTCTATTTTAGTTATTTTCACAGCTTGATGTCGTACGGTATTTTACTATGGGGCTCAGCTGCTGATATAGAATCAATTTTTGTACTACAAAAAAGAGCCGTACGTGCTATTTATAACCTCAAACCTCAAGATTCATTGAAAGATTTTTTTAAAGAAATAAGGATATTAACAGTAGCCTCTCAATATATTTATGAAAATATTATGTATGTGCGTAAAAACTTGCATTTATTTACAAAGAAAAGTGATACGATAATTTTAACACTAGAAATAAAAATAAGCTTGCTATTCCACAATTCAGGCTTCAAAAAGTTGGTCATTCTTTCATGGGAAAATGTGTCAATTACTTTAACAAATTACCGAAAAATATTGTAGAATTATCAATTAACAAATTCAAATCATTTATTAAGGATACCCTAATGACAAAAGGTTATTATAAAGTAGACGATTATTTGAATGATGTAAACGTGTGGACCAGCTCGCACTAGTACAATTTCTGTATTTAAACATTATTTTTAAAAGAGGCTTTGACAATAGTGACTGAGTTTCTTGCGCTGCTTCTTCTCAGCACTAGCCTACAATTTGTCCCGAAGCAGTGGTAGGGCTTAAAAAATAATATGTTGGGACGTGTATAAGTGCCTCCTGTGGGCCTACATACATAAATAAATGACTTTTATGACTTTTTATGACTTTTCAAGCATGAAAAGAGAAATGCCATCATCATAGGTCTACCTTCTGGTAAACATAACGTGTAAAATTAATTAAACAGTATTGAAAGTTTAAAATTCTTAGATTACAAGCAAAATGCTTTTAAGATTCTAGATATAAGTAATAACAACTTTTTTTATTTGTTACAATGACGATTTTATTTATACCCACATAAAAATAAACATTTAACCAAAATTTCTAAATCTTGACCAATTATTTGAGGAACTTTTTTATAAAATATCTAATATGGTTTCAGATAACAACAAAATTCCTTAATAATAAGAGGCATTTTCGGAAATAAAATGTATCGAGGCGAAATCTTTTAATCATATTTCAGGTTCTTTACATATCTAAATAAAGATATGGAAAAACACATTTCTTCCTTTCTGAACCGTAAGATCTGCCGGTGACCCATTGGTCATATCGATAAGAAGGAATCTTTTCCGAAAATCACATATTACCATTTAGAATTATCATATTGTTATGTTGACAATAATAATAATATAATACATCATCGGCCGCATCGTCGCTTACCATCAGGTGAGATTGCGGCCAAATGTCTGCCTATCAAGTTAAAAAAAAAACTAATAATTTACCAATTCTTAGGGTCTTTGTAAGGGGATAAAACCATAGAGGGACGTGGTTTAGTACTGGAGGCTACGTCCTCTCCTCCCATCTGTGATTCCGTCAATTACGCACTCGTATATCCTGTATATAACACTGGAGATAGATAAGTCGTAGACCTTTCAGATAAGCTCTAATGAAAGTGTCATGGTTTGGCAGACAATATAAGAGATATTACCAAACCCTGTTATGTTATTTATATGTAAAAGGTCTACGGCTAAGATATCTCCAGTGTCTGGCGTGCCATTTTTGGGACAGCCTGTGTGTACTATATATTAACTATTAAATGATATTTCCAATATATAAGTTTAAATA
The DNA here is from genome assembly GCA_949316185.1 of Pyrausta nigrata. Classification (NCBI taxonomy): domain Eukaryota; kingdom Metazoa; phylum Arthropoda; class Insecta; order Lepidoptera; family Crambidae; genus Pyrausta; species Pyrausta nigrata. The sequence continues at coordinate 9,100,583 of OX438951.1, forward strand.
AGAAACCAAAAATTCGCACACAGATAGGATTTGAACCCACGTCCTTTGGCTAAAGCCAAATATTTAAAACATTCCAAACCTCGCCATCCCGTTTTACACGGATAAAAATACGTAATATATGCAGAGACCTTAAATCCATTAAAAGAGCGTCGGTGGCGCAGTGGCTAACGGGTTGCCTCTCATGCGGGAGGTACCGGTTCGATCCCACGTGCCACCATGTACCAAAGACTTTTTCTATGTTATGTACATCAGTTGTTTCACTAACCGATGCTCTTACGGTAACGGTAAGGGCGACTGAATGTGTAACCATGATCCAAAACTGGTCAGGTTCCCCGTTAACAGGGTCACGGAGGTCAGATAGCAGTCGCTCTACTATAATTACCAGATCTGCCACACCCTGGACTAGGGGCCAAAGCAGACCCAGGGCTCTCGCGAGCGAGTGCACAACCGGCATAACGCTAGGATGATGATGATCTTAAAGCCATCAAAATGAATACCAAAGAAACTTAGAATTTTACTGCGATGTAAGTCATCTGATATAGGTGAATCTCTTTGAATGAGAGTTCTCCAAGTCCTACGAGAGGTGCAGACTTGGAGATATTCAAGATTCAAGCGTGAAGCCCTCCATAAAGTGCCACTTCGACGTGAGTATGGAAATATTTTTCAAATCTGAGTAGGCATATTCTTTGTGAAGCCAACAGAAATCAACAATGAAAATAAAATTAACGATTGTCTCATCTAACTTAAGAGGTAGACCCTTGAGAGGATCCAATTATTTTTTGCGTCATTTAATTATCCTGGCTTCAATGGTCTTTCAAACCTGTTGAACCAATAAGATCCATCAAATACAAAAATATACATTAATGCCAATTACGAATTGATTTCGAGGTTTAGAAACGATTGTATTACTTTAGGATAGGGTTTAAACGATCTGAAAAATATTTATAAAAATTAAACGAAATGATCTTAATCCTATTTAGCGCTGGCAGGGTCTCCCGCCACGCGAGCATCAATGACGTCATCCGCAGAGCTCTTGTCGCCTCCAATGTGCCGGCTGTGCTAGAGCTACCTGGCATTTTTCGTGATGACGGCAAAAGACCTGACGGCATGACGCTCATTCCCTGGAAGCGGGGACTTTCCCTTGTATGGGATGCCACATGCGTGGATACGCTCGCGCCGTCCCATGTAAGTGGTACTTCTTCCGCTGCTGGCGCGGCGGCAGGCTCTGCAGAATGCTTAAAAAGGCGCAAATATGCAGCCCTCAATGATAGCTAGATATTTGTGCCTTTTGGCGTAGAGACCATGGGCTCTTGGGGTCCCTGTGCCCTTAGTTTTTACAAAGATCTCTGCAAAAGGCTAACTGATTCTACTGGTGATCAAAAGGCTGGCAGCTACCTTGGGCAAAGAATCAGTATTGCTATCCAGAGGGGCAATGCTGCCAGCCTTTTGGGCACCATTCCTTTCGGCACTGCTGGGGCTGATGCTTTTTATATTTTGTTAATATATATATATTTTTACATTACTCTTAGTTAAGTTTTAGGTTATTGTATTAGTTTTAATATTTGTATATTATTTAATATTCATTTGTATTATTTTGTATCTTATGTATTAAATTAACCGTGGATCTACTTACTCATGTAACTTAGATGAATTAAATAAAAAATGATCTGTAACAAAGTAATTGGAATAATAAAAAAAACAGAAACCAGCGTGAAAATATTCAGAAAAGAAATAGCTTTCAGTTTACTTATCGATTCAAGCTTATGCTCCCCTTGATAACATGCAAGTACTAAAAGTACTTGCATGTTATCATCTTACCTATATTGGTTTTCAATTCCGAACACAACTAACCTAGTCTTATGACTTTGGCTGTGTCCTATTTAGAACAACCAATACTGAAAGTTAGGGCTAGGAGTTAGCTGAGACAACCCAGTTCGGGAGTCACCTGTTACAATCAACTGAAGTGGACATGTTACAACCGGCGCCCCGTGACATGTCAGCAGTTAGGTAACACTCCATCACCACATCTGTAACACAGCTGTTTGCTAGAATGTGTAGTTTAGGTATCTAAGTTTTCTTACAAAACAGTTACATGCCTGTCGGAACCGGTTGAATGTTACAACATAACATGTTTTAGATAGAGGTTTAATTAATTAGCACTATGGTGACATCGTAACGTTTTTCGCTTCTTCAGGGTGTTACTGCTTCTACATACATAGTTGTAAGGTACTATCATGGGTTCGATTGAGTTTTGCAAAAATTTTACATTGAATTTCAACGCAGTAAAAGGAACACCTATTACTTGCATAGTCACACTACATAACAGTTACCTATGTTGTAAAACTGACGCGCTCAATACAGGACTTAAGTCCATAGGTTCAGGCACAACCGTTCCATTGAGTCGTTGCTGCGCAGATTTCGCATATGAAAATGGGTTTTAGGCTACTTCATGAATGAAAATTTATAAAAATCAAAACTGTCTTCTCATAACTTTCGTCTTTTTCTATTGTGTAGCAGACACAAGAGGAGTCTTCCAAATTTAAGCACCAGCAAACATATTAAATATGCAATGAAGCCAAAGTTACACCAAACTTTAATATAAATTTCTATCAAACCAAATGTCTCTAATTGTGTTTTTTAATTATTAATGTGCTCGTAAACTTTAATCTTTAGATTGTGGTTAGTAAACAAATGCAGCACCTACATGTTTGATATAAATAGTTATTCATAGTTAACGTCTCGCCCAATACTTTTTGTTCTTAAAATAGTTTAAAAAATACATATAAAAATCAGCTTATTTTGTCTAATCTAATATCATCTACTCTTTATCAAACTGAAAATGTACTCCAGAAGTAAATCAGTGTAATAACGGGGAAAGTGTCTCTTCTAAATTTATTTTATTTATGTATTCAGCACTTAAGTGGGAGTGCTGAAACGCGCGCGCTAGTTTTTGTTGATAATGAACTTTTGTTTGAGTTCTTTGAATGGGCGGCATTCACTTGTATTTTCTCGATTCGCTGCCCCAGTTGGCAAGTTGGAGCTCATAAAATAATCACGTGCAAAATAGTATTTTATTAAACTGCCCCCTAAAAGGTTAAGTGTATTTTTTTTAGGTTTTCTGCGTTTAGTTTTTCCAGCAAACGAAGATATTATAACAAATAGATAAGTATACTTTTACTGAATACCTACTCAACATAGACGATAAAATTCATATTTCGATACAGTTGTTTGTTGACGATGAACCAATTAATTTAATTACTGCAGAAAACTTAAAACATGCATAAAAATAACAGATAACTCATATCGTATCAGGCAAAGAGAATGAATTACTTAATCAGTTTCAACATTGAGTTTATACAGCGTGTAAAAAAAAATAAGCAATAACATTTAAGAGGGCTATACATCAGGTGATAACTAATCTTTTGAGCAGTATCAGGTAACTAAAAATCTTATGGTTTGAGAACAAAAAGAGTAACAGTTTTTGTAAAAAAAAAGGTTACAGCCCTAAAATGAGTCGACACGAGTATTCGAAAAGTAAATTCCATGCGATAATGCCGTGTGTTGGCGCTGCACACATTAACAGCATATTTAATGTAAATAAAAAAGTAACTAGGGTTGAACATAATTATATTTAAAAAATACGATTTTTTTACAGATTTCATGATAAGATTTTGTCAGTGGAATCTTTACTTTTATATGAAGATTCCCTTAAATTTTATTGCAAATTTTTTACAAGTTGTATAGTATGCCAGCTGTTTCAATAAATGAAAATATAGTAAGGAAACCAATGACAATGTTTTTTTTTTAATTTAACATTGTATTGGTCATAACATAATAGCCCGAGGCTACACTAGAAGCATTAACCCAAAACGCAGAGCATTACTTCAAACTACCATTACTGTGACTGGCTGCAGCGAAGTGAAATTAAACTGCGATGGAGCAATTAAAACAAACGCTTTGAATGTTTTAGGTATTTTAACCGTAATTTTATTTTTATTACTGTAAAAAATGAAAGCCAATGGCCTTTGTATGAAAAGAAGATAAAGAAAGGCTTTAATTGCACTCATTTTGCTTAAGAAAAAGATCGAAATATTTTCGGAAATAGAAGAAAAACGTATTCGTAATTCTTTAAAGACACTATTTATTTGTACCAAGTTGCTCATGTGAAATGTTAAGTGTAATAACGTCACTTGCAAAGCTATACAGTATTTTAGGAGCTCCAAACATTCAGGAGTGAAATCGTACGCCTGGTTATTTAACTCTTTCATAGAAAAATAAGCACGCACGATATCTTCTTCTTATCATGTCGATGGCAAAGCGACTTTATGTTGTGCCCAGTAATTAGCAACGCAGATTGCCTTGTCGTTGCCTTGCCTTCTAGAAGACCTGCTATCCTGTATTTGACACCAATCAAAATAAATATTGTTATAATAATATTATTAATGTTACTAATGCTATTGTCAGATGTTTATAACATAGTCACCAAATTGTAATCAAAGACTACGTACAGAGGTTTTGGTCTTACACTCGATAACTTGAAAACACATCCGGCACTACATGAGTAGTTCTTGTTCCGACCACAGATGGCGCGCTAGCCGAGCGTTGGCCAACTTCTAAGTGCATTAGTTCCAAATCTGGGACACGCTCCTGTGCCGAAATCACAAGTTAACTAGCCATTCAATATTGGATATACAATAGGCTATTTTGGGCATGTTAAATAAAACTGTCAAAGGAGATCAAACTATAATGATGTTATTATTGTATGTTTATTCGGGATTGGAGTCAATTAGGAAATTCAAGTACCTACATAAAGTTTGATAAACGATTTGAAATGTTATTTAAATACAAGTTACTATAGTATTTTAGTACTACTACCTGCGGCTTTGCTCGAGTGGAAATCGGTCTGTTACTTTAAAAGTCTTTTTTACGACCCATTTTATGTAATACCCAGCTCAAAATCTGTAAAATAATAAACCAAATCTATGTTATATATCTTAAAACTTTCCTCAATAAATGGGCTATCCAACACAAAACGACTTTATTAATTCGAACTAATAGTTCCTGAGATTTTAGCGTGTTATATCAAACAAACAAGTAACTATACTAAAAATAATATTAGAATAGATCTATTTATAAATGGGGCAATCTTTAAACTTATTGCAGCAAATTCAAAATTTGTATTGACGTCAGATTAAGGATTTTTTTAATTTCACCTTTACTTTTGCCACTAGCCATTCAACCTGTTTCAACACGTCAACAAAGCGTTTTCATTTCTAGTAACGATCTCGCGGCGACGCCCTAATCCTAGTTGTGTCCGGTGCATATTCAGTTATCGAGACCGCGTCCCTGCTGGCGCTGTGCCAAATTGACCCACACACCCACCATCTGCACTCGTATGAGCAACATAATTGTGCAAGCCAAACCGGTTGACATTTTCACATATCTACTAATACTTGTGTTTTTAATAAACAACCCCACACTTCATAGAAATATCTAATTTTAACAATAAAACAAAGTACTTTTAACGACCGTCTTGGTGTCTACAAAACCAGAGGTTGCGGATTTGAATCCCGCAAGGGGCAAATGTTTGTATGATGAGCACAAGCATTTGTACCTAAGTCATGGATGTATAAACGTATATAAGTATGTCTATCCGTTATCCTAGTCATCATAGCACAAGCTAACGCTTAGTTTGAGGATAGGTAATTGGTGTGTTTGTTGAAACAATTTATTTATTTCACTTACAAAACTTGACACACTTCACCAAAACACGATCGTAGGACTTACCTGAAAAGAAAAAAAACAACAGTCAATACTTTTTTTGTCGTACTCTTAATTGTAGTGTTGGATTATTATCGCGATTTCCTTGAACTCTTGAAAAGAATAATGACGTTGGAAACTCGGAGCTTAGTCGAGAGTCATCGATACGGAACGTACATACATAATAGTCAGCTAACGATGCACTTCGACCTCATTAAAAAGGGCAATGCTGCAGGGAATAAAGCCTAAAATCCCCCCGCATTAAGTATTGTGGTTTAGCTCCTGTTTTACTGCTGCAATAATATCTGTGCTGTGTTCGGTTTAAGACCCTCAGCGCTTGGCATTATGCTACGCATGGCTACGACTACGAGCGTGCTACGAAATTTGCTACGAGATTTAACGATCATGTCATACGGTAAAAATTATGCCTTGGTAGGTTTTATTAGTTTAAAAAAGATGATCAGTAAGATGTACATGAGAGAGAATGACTAATCCAGTGTATAGACGACATCGCCACTACAATTATTTTTCTCGATCGAGTTATTTTGTTCTTAACTAGTGACTGTCTAACTAATCTAGTTTTGTTTACTTACATTTAAATGCTTGAATTTTTGTGCTTGAACTAACGTCCTTCGTAGCTAAGTTGGTAAGGTATAAGAGCATTCGCCCGGTTAGCGAAGGGTCATGGATTCGAGTCCCATCGGATGACACAGTTAGATCAATTTTTGTGAGCGAAATTACTTTAATTTTGAAAGCAAATATGATGTTTGGTCTCTAAAGCTCCGGTGTTTCTGAAATTGGTTATATTTGACATTTCATACGTTATAGGTATACTCTAGGTGATTCGGACAGCAACACATCAATGTTAAAAATGTGGTAACTTATGTAGGTAATTGGTGTGTTTTTAGAAACAATTTATTTATTTATTTATGTTGGAGTTCTCTGGAGCGAATACGACACGCATGTTTACCAAGAGCGAAAGCCTGCAATCAAAAGGCGTCTATTCATATCTTAAGAGACTAGAATCTATTTAAAATTCTACTGTTTGGAAGAAACATTAATCCATGCACTTTGAAATAAAATGTTTGAAATGATACTACGTAAAAATATTACCTATAACATTAACCTAAACATTCAACGTACCTTATCCCAAGTGTTTTCTATTTCGCTCGCGAAAAAACATTTGAACATCGTTCGGCTAGCAAAAGTTATCGTCATCCGATTTCGGAAAAAACGACGCGGGCGGCAAAACGTTCGGCAGGCAATTTCTCCGTGTGCCTATTGCGAGTTATTTTACTTGCATTTGTGGCGAGTCTCCGGAGAGGCTTCTGATTTAGAACGGAGGCGAAAGCTCCCTGAGGCGATTCGGAACCCATTCGACGCGTTTTAGGAGCCGGTTCAAATATTCACACACCTTTTAGCTTGTTTTAAACGTGTTTACGGACTATCAAGTGATGGTTACGAGAAATGGCGCACTTGGCGATGAGTGTTACTGTCTTTTTAATCAGTATTCTTAGAGAACATAATATGTGTTCGATATTTTACGGATATTTTTCTCACTAACGCTAATTGTTACTAGTAGCAAAACTTCGCAAAACCTGTGTAAAACTGGAATATTCACCCTACACTTAAAGAAGCTGAAAAGCTTAGGAAGTTACCTTAGGTAGGTAAATACATACTTACCTACTAAATTAGCATAACTTCCTAAACTTTGTAATCTAAAGTACAAAATTAGAGAGCGACGTGTTCAATACAGTTATTAAAATATTAAAATAACTCAAGATGATCATTAAAAATGTACGTAAGTATTTCTCGAAAGTTCTCCCGACGTGACGGCCCCAGCTTATTATATCTGCTTAAATTATGATCAATTAACGTTGCCCTAATTCAGAAAGAAATTAAGGGCGCAAGTTTCTTAGAGAATGAGAGTTTCAGTTACTAAGGACGTCGGCCTTGATTAAATCAAGTTATTAAGTAACAAGAGCCATGAAAACATAGAAGTGTGTGTAGAGAAGTTTAAGCACGTCTTATTGGTTTATTTGTCGTTTGCTTCAGATCAATGGCCAGCTGATTAAAGTTTTTTTTAACCTCCTCGTATACCATGGTTTGCAAATGTAGTTTTAAGTAGAAGACATATTGTACTACTACACAGACTACGTTCTGGACACGTTCCGTCAAACAAGTTTGCACATTTAATGAGAAAATCAGACTCTCCAAACTGTGATGTTTGTGACAAAATAGATGATGTGCAACATTGCTTAGCGGAATGTGTCAAAAATCAAAGAGAACGACAGTCATTGGTACGTCAATTGAACCTTAAAACATCTGATGTAGGAATTTTCCAAAGTATTTTGGCTGAGCCTACATCGGATGCAGCTAAACTTGTGTGTAACATGGTATCGGCGATTTTTCAGTGATTGTTTCTCCTCTTCTTGTCCTTACCTTATGTTAAACATCGTCTAAGATAGTAATTTAACTAGTTATAAGGTATGATGGGACTGATATACGTATGTAAAAGTCCCTAAACATTAATGAATAAATAGATTTAAAAAAAACTGTATTAGATACGTATGTTTGTATCTTTTAATTAATTTTAATTAGTAATTTTTGATAGCGAATTATTATTTATGTGTAACCGTGTGCCATAGTGATCTGCACTGTAATATGTCATGTGTAAATAAATAGATGTTTACTCTGGCATGCTGTCGTCCGTACATACTTGTAGGTTTTTAAAAAAAAAACCTATTTTAAGATCAATAAAATTTCATTAAAGTCCCACAGTATGAAAAGATAGATAAAAGATACAAATGTTTATTCAGCAAAACAAATGAATCACTACGTCAAATTAATGTCATCAGTTAATCGCTTCGAACGATAACGTTTCGAGATCAGCTGCAATGAGTAAAGGGTAGTGGTCTGTTTGTTCGTAATCGCCCTGCGTCGCGTCGACAAGACGGAACGCATCCGCTTCCGGCCGCTCGCAATTCTTTGATAACAATAGAAAATGTACACCTTTTGTTTATAAAATGCCTAAAACAGCGAAATAAATGCTTAATAAACCCGACCTGAAAACCCTGGAACACTTTTATTCAAAAATTAGGTAATGAACAATTAATGAGAGCGCAGGTTAATAAACGGGAAAATTCTGAAGAAAATTTAATTCCAAAGTGACTTATTTATGAAGTTTGTTAAAATGAAAAATGCATTACCTTATTTTCTTACTTTTCGATACCATCATCGTTGCAACTTTCCTTAAACGCAAGATATTTTAGATTTCCAAACAATTTAATACAATTTTAAACTCTGTTTGAAATAGCACGAGTATTTAAAGCTGATAAAGACAAGGCACACTTACAGTTAGTACACTCATTAAATTAAATATTACCTAAACTCGTGTACAAAATAAAATTACCATTTGGATTATTTAAGACAAACAAAATAGATTGTTATTTAAGCTTCAAAGGTGTATACAAAATGTTAACATTAAAACCGAGCTTGCTCTTATAATACGCGCACCATCGTGTAATAGCGTCGGAGCCTGGAGTGCAAATTTACGTATAGCCATTAAAATGTATGTTATAGAGAAGCATCATATCTTGAAGCATTGGAAACGCTTGCGAATGCAGCAAAAGCGACAGCAGATATTTTTATTTATGAATATTTTTAGTAGACCTCTAATTAGGCACTTACTTACCGAAATGTCTACTCAACTTTTTTCAGTGTGTCGTACATGATTTCTTTCACAAACTTATATAACTCTTCATCAAGGTATCTTTTATATTATTCGGTACAAAATGCATGAGTTTACACAAAAACGTTCGTTGTATTGAAAGCGCATTGAAAAATAAAATTGATTAATATAATTTAACAGCCTGTGAAAACGGTAAAGGGAGTTGATAAAAAGTAATTCACAGCTCGCGTGTGAATTACTTTTTATCAACCTACGTGTAATGCAATTTGAAGTTTGCGCGCCAGTTACTTAACTCCGTGATACTTCAATCGACCCGTCGGTCACTGCAAATATATAGTCTCCATAAAAAATATGTGCAAGCAACCTTTGAACAACCTACAGGCTATATTAACATTTTCAAAGGTGCTGTTGCAAAATAATTAATAAACAGGGTGTCCGGGTTTCGAGTAGCGACAATTTAAGGGCATTTTATTTATCAAATTTTAGAGACAAAATCCTAATGAAAAAAATGTTTTCACAATATATATTTTTTTTACAAACCTTTTTTTTGAGAAAATGCATTTTTGTTTGGGTTACGCTTTGTAATAGGTTTACAAAACCATTTAACTATTTCAAAGTTTTATCAATATTTATTAAAAAAACATTTTTTTCCTCTATTTCCTAGGTAAATAATTTTGAATTGATCTTTATTTTACTTGATCGGCGATAGCAGTACATTTCAAAAGAATCATTTTCATAACTTTTAAGACCTCCAGATCCATAGAAATAGCATTTTTTTTAATAATTAAAATGGCTACCATTTCAAGAGGGGAAAGTGATATCCTCAACATGTTTTTTTTTGTCTATAACATTTGATGATCTAAAAGCCCATAAATGATCGCCAGTTAAAACCCGGACACACTTTATATTTTTCTATTAATGGGCATACATTTGACCGCAAGCCCACCTGACGGAAAGCGACGATGCGGCCGAGGATGGATCATGTCTAGCTAGTATTAGCTCTTTTCTTGAAAGTATTCACAACATAGTGGTAAGAAAATAACGCTCGAAAATGTCTCTTGCGATTTTTTTCTTATACACTAGTAGATAACGATAAAAAATATATGGTCAATTTTTCGTGCAACTTTTATATACTTTATTCAAAGTTGAATATAATGATATAATTCTTTCTCATGTCTAAAGTGTGGCAAGGGAATACCTCTCCGACGTCTAACTACGAGCTATCAGTCACAGGCGCCGCGCGCTGAATACTTGATTCTCTCTGTAGCACCCCTGACATGTTTTGTCCGAAATAAAACACGTTAAATGCTGAACGTAGACTGTTATATCATTTAGATAAACAACTTGCAGTAAAATACGATCGTTTTACATCTATAAACGGCACGAAATCCTCGGTATTGGAGACGGTGTTCGAATAAAAATAATCAAAATGTCGCAATAGGCACAAGTAGTTATTTCTACATTGGTGGAAAATTAAAAACCGAACCATGAAAGGGCTATGCATTATGTTGTTTAACATCATGAAATTCATGATTTACCTTACAAAGGTATTTCAAGCTTCGTCGATAATATCTTATTTAGGTACGGTCGGCCAAGAAAGTGGTAGCACAGAATAAAAAGAAGTGGTAGCACTAGTACTGGTAGTAAACTACTAGTTTTGTCAAAATGTCATGTATAAGTAAGATAGTGATAAGGTCAGAGTCCCTCTTGGACTTATTACCCTTTTAAACAAAGAAAAAGATGCACATGATGTATTATTAGTAGTAGCTGTCAGAATATTTTGCATAGGAAAATCAATCCTGTTGTTCTATAACGCGCACATGATTTTCAACCTGAAGGTAATAATAGACCATACATAATCATACTTTTCAAAACGTATAAGATTCGAGTTCATCAAGGTTTTAAATAACCGGTAAACCTCAATTAACGGTTAATTTGTCAGAATTCCCATATGTCAAATAATTCTAACCCGGCTTATTAAAAAATAAACATTTGTAGGTGAACTCCAGGCTCAGACAGCTTAAATTGTAACAACATTGCTTTTTAATTTCCTTCAGTATCTATTAAAAGATAGGTATAACTAAGGTACATACAACAGTTTCAAATGTATAACGTCACATATAACCGCAACGCGAAGGGCTAAGTTGGGACAAAGCCTTTTAAATATCACGCAAAGGTTAACCCTCTGGAGACAGTTTTTATTACAAAGCTCATGCAGACACTTCCGTTCTGCGAGTATCTAGCCAGTATGCTATTCATACCTACAAGAGAGGTGCTTCGCGTGTCAAATGCCCTTAAAGTTAAAACATTTCAAAACTACGAGTTTAAGTATGGCCTTAACAAAACTTTTTAGTAAGCAATGTGGCGGAATACTGCAATGGCCATTGGAACTAAATAGCTACACTTATAGAAGAATGAAACTAACCTATGTATTTAAATGTAACCCGCTGGGTACTACATTATTAATAAGTAAATAAAGCACCTATAAAAAAGTGTACAATAAAGATGTAAAAGCATTTCTTTAGAACTTAACAAACCTTAAAATTATACTTTGCTCTGAAAAAATGATACAACCCTAATTCTAAAGTAAATTTTCGAAGCTAACACCTCTAATAAACTTTAGGATATGTTAAACGAAACGCAAGATGGTTTCTGTGTGTAAGGTTTAATAAAACGTCATTATGTAGAACTATCTTTTGCCCGCAACTTTATCAGCTTAAAATTGATGATACATAGTAACTATATAATTACTTCTGTAGGTATTGCAGTAATAATGACTACATGTACTAAATCATGTGGTGAAGGGAGGTCGCTCTGTATAGCTACTCATTCTATTAAGATGAAACTAGCCCATGCTGTGCCCTTTTTATAGGTTCAAACTATGGTAAGCACATCAAAATCAATTCAGCAGAATTAATGCCCAATGAGCAATGATTTTTTTGCTGACGTTTGAAAGCTGTCTATTCTAATTTGAAAGCAATCCAGTGAAGTGTTACACCTGTGAATCATATATGATAAGTAGCAATAAAATTATTTATCCTTACATTATTTTAATATCAATCTTATAATATCACTTAAGGTGATGCCAGCATCAAGTATTCAGCGTGCGAGCGGTGACTGATGGTCGGACCGTCAAGCGGTCGAAACTACGTTCCGTCATTAGTATTACCGACAATACCAAGTTACTTGCTGTAAGAGCCAAGATGAACATTTACCTTTGTATCTCATGATATTATAGAATGCAAAAGTTAAGGTATTAACACAAGAAAAGTCAAAACAATAAAAATAACAGTCACTTCAGAAATAATACCTACTTAAAATTTTAAAGAAAAGTTTGCGACTTTTGTTGCTGTAACGTAGACTACTTTTTTACAAAGCGAAGATGAGAGCAAAAACAGCCAACAACGGTAACAGAAAATAAAACAAATTGTAACATTATTCAATGAGCGCAAAACCGCTATTGTGAATGCTTTTAAAACAGTTGAAATGGAGGAGTGGTTTTATCAAGTAGGGTAGTTAAGTTGTTTACAAAGCTTTGAAATGGCCGGCGGCCTGGCCGGTAGCAGGAGCCCACGCGAATCACCTTTTATTTAAAAACTAGCGGTTGCCCGCGACTTTGTCCGCACAAATGTCGAATTTCCCAACCCCCATTTTCACCTCCTTAGAGGTAGAATTTTCAAAAATCCTCAAATACTTATGTCACTCTTAATTTCTAACCAAATAGCTAAATACAATTTTTTTGATCAATTTAGCTCCAAAACTGACGGAGTTTCATGCAAACGACGATACGACGAGTCTTGGTGTAGTGGTTCGCACACCAGACTACAAAACCAGCGGTTGCGGGCTCGGATCCCGGAAGGGGAAAATGTTTGTGGGATGAGCATTTGTAGATAGGTACCTAATTCATGGATGTTTATGAGCCTCTGCCAAGTAAGTATCTGGAGGACGAAGCAGTACCTAGGTAACCTTTGCCTTTATTCAATAAAAATATCCGCTCAGTTCGCCTCAAGTAGGTCTGATAAAATTACGTGGGATGATATAAAACAAGGTCGCATATTGCCAGCTTAGTAAAAACCTAGGCGATCGCTCGTTTTATCTCCTCAAGAACTTTTACTCGAGTGGCCGTAGGCGTAGGTTTTAAGCATTATTACTGAGATCCACACACAGCTCTTAGTAATTATATATTGCTACAAAATAATAGAACGTGGTAATCGAATATACTTAGTACATAACTAATGGTAAAGGCACCTTGTGCTTAGTTTCATTTAAGTCAAATCGAAACTCAAACGTACCAATATACTTAGTGGTAAGTTCTTATTTATTAAGGTAGCCTATTTTGTAAGCGACAATGTTTCTCTATGATTCTTCGGTTCGCAATTTTTTCACGAGATATTGCTACTAAATCGATTCTATTTTCACCGCATTACGTAAGTAACAGCAAGTAAAAATACCCAGGCACGAGAAAATGTCTCTATTTAATCTCAGAATACAGGAGTTCGTGAGGCTCGATTTACAAAAAGGTTGAAGTTTTTCCCTTAATTTCGTCGCTTCATAAGAACGCCAAGAGCGAGATAAACGATGCACGTTTGCTCCAGAGTGACAGGGAGGGAAAACAAAAGATAAATGCGAAAGATGCTGAGGAATGAAGAAAAATAACTCCCGCGAAACTGATGTCGGTGGAACGAGCAGGAATTGTTCTCTAATACAACGCCGCTGTACACATCACATTGTTTTTGTTAAATTAAAAGACTTTATCATCATGGCCGTTTGCTTTTAAAATTTTTCTCTGGACATGTTACATAAAAACATATTGTTTTGTTATGGTTATGATTGCGTTGTGTTTTAAACCAAAACCATTTGCTAAAAGCTCTCCATATTGTTTTGTTCGTTGTGCTTCAAATTTTAAATATTATTAACATAATCTTAATCACAGGAATATAAGTGCTTATCTTCTATCTAGGGGTTACTTCATATTAGTGCCTCATTTATAAATCGTACGATTATGATACTCTTTTTTTTAACAAACACACCAATTACCTAGCCCCAAACTAAACGTGCGCTTGTGCGCTGGTGACTAGGATAACGGATAGACATACTTATATACATTTATAAACATCCATGACTTAGGTACACATGCTCGTGCTAATCACACAAACTTTTCCCCTTGCGGGATTCGAACCCGCAACCGCCTGGTATAAAAGTTCAGGGCGCGAACCCCTACATCAAGACGGTCGTCATTTAAATCGTCAATATTATGATTTTGGTATGTCGTCAGTTAAAATTATATTGATTGTTAGCATTCACTCATTCATACAATTATTGTTATTTACAAACAATAAACAATAATTCTACACGAATATTATGATAGTCCCTTTATCTATATTGAAGAGTTTGTAATTCAGCAAATTCAGTTTCTGTTAATTGATTGCTGGAACTCATTTTGTATTTTACAGTTCAAATTTAATCCATGCAATACAATTTTGCGGTGAAAACGTAATTAAATCGTTAACGTAATCTAGTAGTATGCCTAACTAGTATTACAATAATCAGCTCTACATAAGTTTTGTTTATATTAGTAGAATTGGGTTTAGTTGGTAAGAAGTGAAGTGAAGACTGTCTGGGTAAAATTTAGCAAGCTATTTTAATTAAAGAGTTACCCTGTTATTCCAAAAACTTAGTACCGGGTTTAAGACAGGACTAAGCTGCTAGCTAGCCAATTAGAAAAGCGCTTCTCTATTTAGGTTATGTCACGAATGTGTCATTCATTCCTACCTACCTAATTTGTCGGCTAATATTTAGACCTAGCTTAAACCTGGTCAAATTTTTTGTAATAACACCGTAAGAGTTTATTTATTTATTCGGAAAAAATGTAATATGAGGTTGCAATGTCTGAAATTATTAAGTAGCAGCCAATTTAATTATTAACGTTTAACTAATGTTTGGCACTCCGCCCAAACGCTGATTCCAAATTCAAGCCTCTTAGTTGCAAGTGCCATTACGTGGTTTATTGAAATGTACGTGTGAATTTTAATTTCACTAGAAATACTTTGAAATGAATGACACATTATACTCGTTTAATGAACACCTAAAGTTGTCAACAATTTAATATGTCAATTGCTTAAAATTTGCTGATTTATGATGTTTTTTGATGACGACGATACTATCTTGATGACGACCGTCTTGGTGTAGTCGTTCGCGCACCGGACTTCTAAACCAGGCGGTTGCGGGTTCGAATCCCGCAAGGGGCAAATGTTTGCGTGATGAGCACGAGCATTTGTACCTAGTAAGTCATGGATGTTTAAATGTATTTAAGTATTTCTATCTGTTATCCTAGTCACCATAGCACAAGCTCACGCTTAGTTTGGGGCTAGGTAATTGGTGTGTTTGTTGAAATAATTTAATTTAATTTAACGATAAACAAAAAAAAGGTTTATCGCAGTCACTATTACTCGCGGTGATAACAAATGTAAATGATGCTGTTTTGATATTATATTCAGTAGGGATAAGTTTTTCAAAAAGATTTAACATGCTACTACGAATTGTATAACTATATCCTTTTAGTACGAAATCTAAAAACTTGAATTTCATTCTATTTAAAGTTGCAACTGCCTCTAAAAGCAAATCGTAAGTAGTTACTACCAATGGGACGCTTTATTCATTTGCTTCATTCAAAAAATGAAATCCTTTCAATCTTAACTTCTCTTTGATCTCTTTGAAATGTTTTAAAATATTTATCTAAAAGCTTCTTGTCTGAAGGATCCAATCATGTACTCATATAATATTGGGGTCAAGAACATTCCCACATGTAAAAGATGAAAATCAAGTTATAATAATAAAAAAATGCATTTACAATGCTATGTAAATATTCATCATTCACTTGATTGTGTCAGACGACAAATGCTACGTAGGTAAGTATAAAGTAAATTAAAACATTTTAATCAGTTAGTTAATATTTTCCTAACAATGCCAACTTGTAACTTTCTAGTAACATCGGATAATCTTAACTTCAAACAAAGTTTGGTCTTGCAAAATAGAAATTCTATTAGGATTTAAGTCAAACATTGACTCTGGCGCCATTTACTTTTATATTTCTCAACCGTAGGTAGTCGAGTACAAGTTAAGGGCAATGACTTTTTAGAGAAAATAATTTTGGAGGTAATAATAATAATAAGATATAATGTCATTCTAGCCGAATTTCGACTACGGTGGCCAATTTTAACAGAGATTAGCCGACTGCGCGGGATATATTATAGTGCACAAGTGTGTGCGCAATACACAGGTGAACTCTATCTTCCTTCACTCTCATAATTCTATAAGACGGCAATCCGTAGAGAGATCAGGCGCAGGAACAAACGGCTTAACGTGCTTTCCGAGGCAAGGGGTGTTTACCCACCACCAACTTCCTGACTCCGGAGCTGTGTTGGAGTTATTTCAAGACAGAAAACCCAACACTTTTCGGCCCGATCCGGGATTAGAACCCGAGACCTCGTGGATAGTACCCAGCGTGCTGACCACTAGACCAACGAGGCAGTCATAATCACAGATAATATGCTAACCACAATAAGTAAGACATAAAGTACACACGGCTGCACGTCAGACTACCCCACTATGACCTTGAGACCGCCTCTATTCTCCACGTGATAAAGGCCTGTTTTCGTTATTCAAGACTAACCTCGTGTTATTTTAATTGTTTTTTTAAATGAAACATCACAACGAATTATTATCACTGTAGTCTGTAACCCTCAAATTTGTCGAATAATTTGAATAGTATCAAAAATCTGTTAAAATAACCAGCCACCATAAATCTGCTATTGCATTCCATATTTCACTGAAGTCTAAAGAAAAAGTGTAAAAGTTTCCAAGCCAGTGTACCAAGAGAATAATATTCCCGTAGTGTATACATTTTCACAATTTAATTTACGGCTATGAAACCGCATACTTCCGGTTTTATGATGAATTAATATTACTCCCAGTAAATTCAGTACCAACTTATTTAGTAAAGCTTTCTGTGAAGGCTACTGACTGCAGATTGTGAAAGTAACATTTCCATGGCCAACTGCTAAGCTGATAAGGATAAAGATATGATTTAAAACCTGAAAAAAGACATAGGACTGTTTTTACTCCGGAAATCATCCCTTATACAGTAAAAAAAGAGGATGAAAGTAAGTAAATAAATATTGGACAACATCACATACATTATGCTGATCCAAACTATGTAGCTAAAGCACTTACAGAAATCTGAATCAAACAACACAAAGACCCGAAACAATATGGAAAATATGATAAGGATGAGAGGGGGGAAAGGATTTTTAATTTTTATGATATGGATGGTTAGTAACCATACTAGACAACATATAAAAAATTCAAAACTACCGGACCATTTGTAATGTAACCTCTTTTAGTATCTATATTCATTGTGGTCAATTTTAATGCGCCCTGTCTAAGATTAAATTTAGGTTTAGTCTCTTTCTTTCTCTGCCAAACAAACGAAAAGAGACAGACTATATAAATTTAGAAACGTCAGACTAAACCATAGACAATTTAGTAGGGATGTCATTCGATGACGACTAAAGTTAAAGCGAAAACACGCAAAAATTTGTACAAATACGATTGAAATCGCATCACTTAATTTGAAGTTTCTAAATAATTGTACTCTGTCTCTTTTCGTTTGTTTGATAGAGAAAGAGAGAGAGTCTGAACCTAAATTTAATCTTAGACAGGGCGCATTGGAATTGAGCCCACTGAACTAATTGTAATGGTTAATTAGTTTATTATAGGCATCGATGATGATAGGTAAGTAGGTGTTTACCAAACATACTACTTTAATGTAAGCGCAATGTTTTCTTTCCCATAAAACAATATAAATAAAAGCTAAATAATTTCTATTTGACAATTAAGCTAAAGGTTGTCTGGAAGAGATCGCTCTTAGCGATAAGATGCCTAATTTGTACATCATTCTTTGTAAATTGTATTGTTCTTACTTTTGTGGTGTGCAATAAAGAGTTATCTATCTAAGCAAACCTAGTCCTGAGATACTAGTATCTTTGTAACATTGGCTGTGTAACCTGTGTGTTAACCTAAAAGTGATTTCTTCCACTGTGAATGGAGTTCTTTTGAATATTTAAAATTGCGTCGGTGTGAACATTTGCTGAACAAAATGTACTGTTAAACGGTACTTAATCATTCATATACCTGCTATTAACGTAATTTTAATGAATACTTATGCATCACTTATGTATCAAAGCTCACGTTTAGTTTGGGGCTAGGTGATTGGCATGTTTGTTGAAACATTTATCAATTTAGTTATTTATTTTTTACTGATTTACACAAAGGTACATAAGTTTCAGTGTGATCACTGAAACTTCGATGAATGTCAGTATTCATTAAAATTACGTAAATAGCGATATATAATTGATTAAGTACCTTTCAACAGTACATTTTCATAGAACGATAGTAACTGTTTACCGCGAGTTTATAGATATGCACAAATGTCAATTTTCTGGGCATAAACTATCTTATGTCCTTTCTCGGAACTCAAACTATCTGTTCATCAAATTTTATTTTTATCATTCAACGGTTTAGGCCTGGAAAGTAGTATCTAACAGTTACCATGGATTCATTTTTTTCGTAACAGACCACGTGCCGTGTCTTACAAAGTTACAACTTACAATTTTACGTCCATAAGAAGGCGGTATGCGTGACCATACCTACTGTGACCCCTGCAGAGTTTGCTAAACTACCTTTCAAAACTTTAACATAAATAACAATACCCGCATTTGGTTTTCTCTCTGCTCTTACTTTACATGGTGCAGTTACTTAACATTATGCACTCTTATTTTCGTTTATGCCAGTAATGGACACCATCGTCTGTCATCTGAATAGATCGAGGTATTTTTATCATTGGTTATAACCAATATCTAAGTAAAGCGGTCCGATAGAGTACGTCAGACGTCAAATGGTGGCTTTTAAAGTCTGACACCAAGGCTGTTAATAACCTACATGGGTTCGAGTCCCACACCGGATGACACAGTCGATTAATTTTTGTAAGTGAAATTTGATTTAATTTCGTAAAAACTTGCAAAATAATTGCTTAAGTTATAAAAATATAATAACCTACACACTAAGAACAAGAAGAATCTTGAATATTCCATCACTCGGTCCCGCTGTTTTCTTGATTTCGTTGTCCCATCTTATGGTTGGTAAGGTAAGAAGGGACTTATTTTTTTTCCTCTGGGGTACCTTTTTATTATGTCTCTTGTCCATTTAGATATTTTCTCTTTGATGATGATGTTTTGTTTTTTTAGATTTACTTTTTTAACTGCATACGTCGAATAAAACCATAAAAGCGTTATTGTGACGCAAATCGATGAAGTTTACCACAACTCCATAATCATGGTCGTTGGTGGTTAGTAAATGCAACTGAATTACAGTTAGGAGTCTATTCTTTTGTAGAATAGTGTGAAAATGTGAAATAACATCTAAAATGAAATCTACTTGATAGCATCGCCAGGTGCAATTCTGAACAGCGTGTAGCCTGCAACACAGGTTCTGTCGTTGTTTCCTAGTTCCCATGCAATTTATACCACTGCAGAGACAAAGACAAATCGCTTGAGACTTCTTACTCTATGGATATACAGTTTGGAATAGTACATTTTTATAAGGATGAGGCTAGGCTGGCCAAACTGGTTTGTGAAATGGTGATCCGACTTTTATGATTCTGATTTTTAGATTAGTTCAAGTTTAATTTTTTAGGTTATTTTATATGTACCTATTTGTAAATCATAGTTTGTAAGGTACATTAGGTTACATATTTTAAGGTACGATGGGGCTCATAACATTTACCTCAAGTGCCTCAAGTTAAAGCCCAAAATAAAGATGAAGCTACACTTATGCATTTGTAGCTAGCATTTGGCGTCTCAACATAACTTTTTAAATTATTAAATGCAGAGTAGATGTATATGTGTTGCGAACTCACTTTTGCACTAAGTATACCTACTGCCTACATGGCTGATTACTATACCGTAAATTCGGTAAGAGGGTATCCTTATTACTTGCATCAATCAACACAGTTAAAAAGAACTTTTTTTAATTCAAAATTCGTTCCAATTCTTCTGCTTATTAAATAGGAGTACCAAAGTTAGTTCCAATCTCGTTATGAAATAAGAAAAGTTAATCGGTCCCGAATTCCCGAAAAGCTTAAACCATAGATGAATTAACAGCCTTTAAGAATTCTTGGAAATCTCGCTCAGCAACATAAGCCAGTGTTCATTGCCCTAGAAACATTTTCAGTCGATATATTAGCAATGAATAATCATAATAATTTATCTGCATGGCTATTTAATGTTATTTATACCATTAGAACACATTAATCATAATTACGATTAATTATTATCAATAAACTTACATGCTATATTATTTCATATAACAATCAACAGCATTGTGTTGGCTAGCCAGTTCTAGTGAAATCATGTGTATGTGTCCGTCTGCCTCGGTGATATTTTGTTTGCACGTTCATTCGTCGATACTGTTATAATGGTGATATTTCTACCGTCAATGTTTTGTTTATTTTTTTCCTCTTGTGATATTGTAAAATATGATTGTACTTTATCTGGCACGCTCGGTGACCAGAGTAACCAACTTAACATTGTAAGCTTGTTCTTTAATGTATTTCTCATTTAAGTGAATTTATGTAAATTCTTATGAGAATAAATCTGTCTTTAATCCTTAATTATGTTCGTGGATCATTTTCTTAAATCATACTGGGTGGTTTTGTATTTTTGCCAAATCATTGCTTAGGCGCGTTCTGTGTCAAATAACTGTCCTCAAATCACATAAGGTTAAGAAGAGGTTATTGTAATACCATTCAATCAAAGATAGTGTATATATTATAAAAAAGAGGAAGACGTAGGTGTTATCTCGTACTGCGTGGCGATTCGAATTTGATGCTCCTTGCACACGTTCATTTACGTGTCAAATGTCATATTTGAATGCAAATTTGTGCAAATTACACAATTTGAGGCAATCGATTACCGTGCGCTAACGACCCATCTACCTCTTTTTAAATGCACTATGATTAATATATAAATACTACTTTCGTACTAAGTAAGCAAGCTTGATATTATATCTTCATCATCATCATTCTAGCGTTATCCCGGTTGTGCACTCGCACGCAGGGTCTGCTGACCATGATCCAGGATTTGGTAGGTTAGGTAATTACAATGGAGCGACTGCCATCTGACCTCCCTGTTAACAAGCTTAGATCATGGTAACACATTCAGTTGCCTGAATGTGCAGGTTTCCTAACGATGTTTTCCCTCACCATGAGAGCATCGGTTAGTGAAAGCTTAATATTACGTATTTATAAAAATATACATAGAAGATCCAGCAAACCGATTCCTCCATAAAGCGTCTACTCAATAGAAATCGAACGTATAAATTACAAGCACCGTGTCAGCAGTTAGTCAGTCGTTCCATTGCGTCGAGTAATTATACGGGTACAGTCAACCGCAACCGTTGGCTATTCATTTGTGTCCTATTACCGTTGGAATACGGGTCAGGTTCAGTTTGCGGGTTTATGGTGTTCTCAACGAATGTTGTGGTCGTAAACTTATTTTTACGATTTCTAGTTCTAATTCCAGCGCGAACGTTTTGGGTTATGTGAAGAAACTAAATTTAGCCCTGCGGGAATTCAACACGTTTATAATAAACTAGTGGAATGTTAATAACTAGGAACTTCTTAGAATCGTATGAATGCACGCGCGCATTGAATTACAGAGCAATTCATTCGATAATTAATGCTTTTTAACAAACAGAATTCCATTAAAATCACAGTGTAGCAGTCTATATCAAATACTACCAAATTTGATAAAAACGACAAAATTGCATGTAACGTTTTCCTGAAACAATTGAAGTAAGCAAATAGATTCTTCAGATTAATTAAGAAGACGTCTGTTCTTACGTAATTGGGTTTAAGACCCTACGAACTACATCTAGAGTTTTTTTGAACAAAGTAGAAACCATATATGTAAAGGGAAGTTTATTCAGAGAAACTTCCTGAAAGTTTGGGTCTGGATGCAAAAAAAATTGTTGGTGCTACTTGAACTTTGATAGAATAGGTGAAGCTGTAAATACCTATTGCTATTGCTGAAATACAGTTTAAATCGTTATGTAGCGTTACCTCTTCAAGTTTTATTTTCGTGCTTTTTGAATGCCAGAATCTCTACTTAATCTACTTATCACTTGCTGCAACAGTGCATGTCTTAAATCTTAAAAATATCTTAAAGTAAACTAAAGCTTTCATAATATTGAAAAACCAACAGAATCGAATACTGCTTAACAAATGGGATGTTTTCATCTGTGATGCATTAGGTTTTTTTCCATAGAGGAAAGAAGTGAGTGACGTGATTTTCCGGGTTGAAACATTTTAGACACTGGCTGGAAAGAAAAAAACATGTTTCTTTTTTTTTAATAACCCTTTCAGTTTGCACCCTCGGTGTACCCAACATTCAAGACCGTCTCAAATGTCCGTAAGGGCAAGCACGTCCAAGTCCCCATTTCAGCTAACTGAAATTACTGAACTTAAGGGCCGCGGAACCGGAGGCTATCCATTTCTTCTGGCCTTCCCCCACCTACCCCCCTCATAATTAAGGCCGCTTATCCCGTTTGGGGGCTGAGCACGCCGATTAACAGATTGTTCCTATTTACCTCCAGGATATCGGTTTTCGTGTGAGAAGCCTTTCGCGCGAAACCACAATCTGAGGGTGTACAATTTTTAACGTCCCACAAATAATAATATTACCACTGTTTAACACTTAAATAAATGTGAGGGAGCTACTTAAATGTCTTGTCATCTATCTGTCATCTAAGCAAGTATTGAACGGTGGTAAGTCAGTGGTTAGTCAAAGGTAGGGTTCGGTTTAAATCCTGCCCGTGTGCGAATGTTTGGATTTTTATTTAAACTTATGAAAATAACACTTTGAGTGTTCCAAAGTCATTAAAAAAAACTATTGCAAAGCGAAAGGGTCATCATTTAAGTTGAATTTATTCTGTTAAGAATAACTATTTGGCCCACTGTTGCAATACAGCTCGAGTAGATGCCCGCTCATGCACGTCACATAATGACGAATTCAAAAGAGACCAAGAAATTTCGCACGAGTGGATGGACTGCATGATAGCTCAGTTGGTAAGAACGTTAGTCCGGATATAGCCGTGGTTTCAAATCCTGCCCGTGTGTGAATTTTTTGTTTCTTATTTTAACTTTAAAGTTAAACGTTAAAGTTTGAGAAATACAATATTTCCGCCATCAGTGAAATGTGGAATTTTACTAAATGAATCCCACAAGTTAACTCAAATATTAGCGACCAGTGAAAATGCTACGGAGCAAGTATCTAACATGATCGATTTAGATAAGTAATATTTCATTTGCCTGTTTTTCTTCGTGTTAGAACTGTTTCCATTTTACTGAACCACCAATTTGCATGAGAAAATTCTAAAGCCAGTTCTCAATGAAATTGCTGAGCTAGAATAGTACCGGGAAAACGGATTTGCATCCATTACCATAACCCAGTAAATGCTAATAAAACTCTTGTCATGCTGCAGTTGCAAAGACTAAACCTGAACGCACGACATCGCGGTACGCTGATATAGTAACCTCCCTAGTTACTCAGTAAATCATTTATAGTAAAAGACTATGAATGAATATTGATTTTTTTGGAATGAAAATGATGACGAGAGCGTCATCATAACAATAATATTCTCATACCGAAATCTTCGGCTTTAGCGGCCAATCCCCATAGAGATTCACCAAGTCACCAAGCAGAATATAGTGCACAAATGTGTGCGCAAAACACAGGCACTCCGTCTCTGTTCCTTCACAAATCGACATGACAGGAGGCTTAACAACAACTTTTTAATGTATTGCTTATACAAAAGAAATACATTTCAATAAGACACCGTCTGCCAAACTGAGAAACACATTAAATTATTGTTTTTAAGTGATAAGCAATCACTTTGCAATGCCTAACCTCTCGGCAATCGCCCGGCATGCGAGGAACGCGGGTTCGATTCCCGCCTCTGGCGGTCATTTTTTCAAGTGCAATAATATATTGAGAAACACATTGTCGGCAGCAGTTCTCGTGGACATCATACATAACTCCCCTATTCACTTGTCATCATACAAATATCGCGACTGAGCCTAATAACTTTTTATGTAAAGCCTTTTTAGCAACAAAACTACGCTTAATAAGTAAATGTTAGTCTTTCTTTATGTATTGAGATATCGACGACCGTCTTGGTGTAGTGGTCCGCGCTCTGGACTACAAAACCAGAGGTTGCGGGTTCGAATCCCGCAAGGAGCAAATGTTTGTGTGATGAGCACGAGCATTTCTACCTAATTCATGGATGTATAAACGTATATAAGTATGTCTATCTGTTATCCTTGTCGCCATAACTCAAGCTCAAGCTTAGGTTGAGGCTTGCTTATTGGTGTGTTTGTTGAAAATATTTGTTATTGTTTTTTATTATTTATTTTCATACACGCACTACTTGCAATAGGGCGACGGATATTTAGGGTGCATAAACGATGACAATTGACATAGGTAGATATAGAAATAAAGGAAAAAAAGCAATGTGTACACTCCACTTGATGTGCCTCTGCTTATTTACGAAATAAAACCAGTCCGTGACACTGAGCAAAAACAACGGAGGGGCCTCAATGGAAAAACTTTCCACGTCATTTTTTTCGTGAACCAAAAAAAAGATGGCGAGTAAGTTAACGAGTAAGTAAGTAAGACCATTAACTTTGTTTTATTGAAGTGATGGATGTTGTTGATAAAATAAAAGTCGCAGTATAAAATTGGAAGTCATTATACCCTTGTGATCAGAAGTTACTTACTAACTTACTAAGTCTTTATTATTTTTAAGAATATATTATAAAATCAAATATTTTATACTCGGAATGGTTTTTAGCAATCATAAACAAAAAACCTTTCACGAAAGGTTGAGAATGCCAAAGTAATATTAAAAAGATTAGTAAGATTCTTAGTAAGACCTAAATGTTTAAGTAAGTTCGACTACTGCTATCACAAAGCAGGCACTTACTGAACCAGAAACCAATCAACCAGCTACGTAAGTTATTGAAGTCGACTATTTCTATTTACTCATACAAGATATAGCATTAGCCTTCATAAACAGCATACAAACATCGTATATCTACTTACGGTATGAGTGGAACATAGTAGTAAACAAACAAGTAACTTGCATTTATAAAATAACTGAAGTATTTTCTCAAAAATTCCATGACAAACTTTTAAAAGGAAAAGAAACTCAGTTACATCAATAAACTTTGCAAGCCCTTCCACGTCGTGTAAAGAGCTTATGCCTTGAATGCCTTCAAAACTGTTTTTCTACGCCTTAAACGGTACTCCTTTGTAATTTAAGTCACTTTACTAGGGAACAAACACGCACAAGAATTTATGATGCATTTCTATTCGAATTGGCTTGCACACGCAAATGCTTTGGAACTTATGAAGGTAAGTATGGCAACGTGGCCAGGAGCTTTTAAAAATTATAATTGTGATTTGCAACGCGTTTAATCAAGGTTGTTATATTTTTACAACTTTAATTCTTTTTATTCTTTTAATAGAAGCTGTAGGCCTACTTAATATACATGCCGAATATTAGACTATGCCGACTATTCTATCTGTAACACATTTTTATTGTAAATGCAAAGCCAGTGACACGACGAGCAACGAACGATCCTACTTATATCTGCCGATTTGCAGAGGTCTCTCTTTATGAGACAAAAATGTTTCACCATTGGTAGGTATGATTTTTGGCATCGTAACTACGTCTTTCTAATGAGTGAATTTCTTTTAGCTTGATATAATCATAAATACATCAGCCGCTACCATGTCAGCGATCGCATGCTCAAGGGTACATAAAACACCGTTTATAAAGTAGCTAAAAATGTATGAAAAAATAGTACATTTTACTCATTAAAACAAATTCTATCAGCCATACCCCACCACGCGGGATCAGTGACGATTGGTAGAGGGGTGTCTTATAAGGCACCAATGACCAAACTTACTTTCAGATATTAGCTGGAACCAACTGCTTAACGTGCTTTCCTAAGTACGGAGATGCGATGGACGTCACATAAATGTTTTTAAAATATATAAATAGCAACTTGGTTACAAGTTTTACGAAAGTAAAGGACAACGGAACCCTTAAGATAAAAATAAAAATAACGGCGGACAAAGATGAATGCAGATCTAGGATGTAGATTGTAGACAAACTCGTATGAAGCGCATCGCTGTAATCGTTGGTAGAAAGTATAGAGATTAGGGATTTTAATTTATCTTTAGAATTGTTTAAATATAAGTGTCATTAGACTATAACAAGTATCAAATGGTACTCATTAATTACTAATGCACGTTCATTATTTAACAGAAAATATTATACCTATAATAAATATTGAAAACGCGGTACGTCATAATATGATGGATGGACCTTCACATTGAACACGGAAAGGGGATTTTTCACGATTCGTCAAAATAATTATCTAAATTGATGTTCACATTGGTTTATTGATTCCGAAAAATTTCACGATTCGTTAAACGAGTGGACGGGCATTTAATAAAAAATATCGCGGGCCAAAAACCAAGGTTAAAAAACACGAATCGTCCTCATGTGAACGAGCACTAACTTATTTTATGTTATTAACAAGAAATTGATTTGCATGTTTGAGTTTGCGTGCAAAGCGAAGGGTCGTGGGTTTGAATACCACCAGACAAAGTGCAAAGCCACTGACCATTCCGACCATTTACGGGATGGTCAATAGCAAAGTCACTAAAATGGTCGGAATTGTCCGTGGTCACCCATGGTACTTCCGACGGAATAACGATAGCACTCAGGGAAACTCGTGATTTGTATTTCAATGAAAACAGACAATAGGTTTCAAAGGAGATTAAATTAGTAAACTAGATCTAGTTCGGAGCCACCTTCGTAAATGCTCGCTTGTTCTATTTCCTATTGGTATAATTGAAATACGAGTTCTAAACTTGAGTTAACTTAATAATAGCTCGGATAGCTATGTTTTAACTTACAAACACACCTGGCGGCTGTACTTCAGTGACGTTTCTGAACTAGTTTGGACGGGAAACTTATTGTCTGTTCACTAGAATTGCGCTTCTTACAGTTGGCTTGCAGTTCCGCTTCTATTTGCTCCCATTGTTGTATTTGGTCGAACTTTTAATTGAATAACGACCATAAGGTTCTTATAAAACAAACGATAAAGTTGTAATAATGGTATACTCACACAGAATATTAGTTTTTATCGGAAAAGCGGACGAAAAACGGTTTTTAAGTCGACGCGTATAGTATTTTTTATGTTATGACCACGCATATTTTTTTTCAGAGTAGTCTGACTTTGTTTTTTTTTGTATCTGCTTTGTGTAGCACTATACCGGCGTAGTTTTCAAGAAAAAAATCGATTCAAGAAAGATTGTCAAGAGTCTAAAAATAGGTATTTTGCGCATCTGAACTGCCGCCCTTAATTTAAATAATAAAAAACTAGGTCTACCCTGCAGAGCAAGCAAGGATTAGTTACTAAAAGCAAAAAACGCGTAGCCGCCAAAATGTACGCATAGAAATATCTGATGAATATTTCACCGAGCAAATCCCAGATTCGGGTCAGTTAGAGCAGGAACTTTTTCGCACGAACCTGTTACTGAGAACTGGGATGTGTCAGCAAAAAAAAAACGAATAATTAGCAAATGTATGTCCAGCTTCGCCTATTGTTTATTTATTTAGAACGTCTCTTTCATGTTTCCAGTTCATAATAAAAACAAATTATGCTGATTGAGTCCAGCTAGTGGTTCTGATTTGTGCACGATGGTTTCACAACGAACTAATGCGAGCTTGAATCAGTATGGATCGAAATTTACGATAGTGTAAACGAGTGGCATAAATAAAAAACGCACAAAATCTTAAGCACACATATTTACTCGCCGAATCACACACTTACAAATAATAATGATTATGGTTACTCAAACTGGCAGAGTTTCAGCTTACTCAGTGGCTGCTGTGTAGTGTACAAGTTGGCTAGACTGAGCTGTTCGTCGCTTATTAAGGCTTTCCCCCTCCATTATAGGCGCATTGGCGGCGGGGAAAGGTGGCAAGCGGTGGCTTGGTATCGGCTGGCTGTGCTGGCTTTGGCTGGCTATGGTAGGCTATGGTTGGCTTTGGCTGGTTTGGCTGGCTTTGGCTATGGTAGGCTATGGTTGGCTTTGGCTGGCTTGGCTGGCTTTGGCTATGATTGGCTGTGGCTTGGCGTTACAATAGCTTTAATAGCGCAATACACTGTAACTGTACACTGTAATAGTTCGGTGAGACGGTAATCCGATATGACCGGAGAATCAGGTGTGCTAAACATAATGATATCAAATAGGTGCATATGTAAACCTCAAATCGTTAATATTGTAACTCGTTAAAACAACAAACCTAAAAAAAGCAATTTATCCTGTGCAACCTTTGTGGTTTGCTACACTGATGCCTGCAAGTTGATTTTATCGCAGTTTTCGGATGAATAAAAGTTCACTCGTTTGATACATACATCACATCCCACTTTATTTTTATTAAAAATCCTTTGCCGATCCATTGAGCGTGACGTTTAAATGGTAGTGATTTTAGATTTTTAAATTGCTTTGCTAAATAAAAACACGCCAAATAGAACTTTTTATAAAGTGCCGGTGAAGGCAAATATATTTAAATGAATAAGAGTTTTTAATATTGTTTCACAAATTGCACTATTTATTTAGCCTCGTTGGTCTAGTGGTCAGCACACTGGGTACTATCCACGAGGTTCCGGGTTTGAATCCCGGGTCAGGCCGAAATTGTTGGGTTTTACTGTCTTAAAATAATCTTGGTCGAGTAGTAAGTGTCAGTTGAAAGTTGTGTCACGTTTGAGCTTTGTTTTGGTATATGCTGTAGTGAAACCTTATACATAGAATATTGATTCATAGCTAATGTCTTGCCGATGGAGTAATCGCCATTTCTCCTCTTTTGTATGTTGTTTTTGATTGTCAGTCACAAAACGCTCGGGAGCACGTCAGGTTACCCACGCAAATTACGAAAACAGCTTATTATTACGTAAGGAATAGAGGCGGTCTCAAGGTCTAAGTGTGGTAGTCTGACGTGCGGCCGTATATACTTACTCGTGCTTGTTTTACTTATAGATGTCATTTTATGCTTAGCTATCATTATCATAATTCACAATAATATCCGCTTATAAGTTAGTTATTCACCCTACCTGTTATGGCGGTGAAATATCAGTCGCTGGCTTGTGTACCATGACCAAAAGGATGAAAGGACCTAAAAGTGGGTCAAACCACGGGTTTGATGTTTACCTGCACCTACTGAAGTTTACCTAGAAGGTATTAGGGCCCTGTGTAATACAAACACATGAAACGATGCCACTGGGCGAGTTGAACGCACATACAAAGTTTTAGTTAAACGATTATATGGTATAATTGGAAAGACCCATATTCGCGTAGGCTCAGTTTATACGTGTACGGGAGCTCAGTTAAAACACATTTTAATAAATAAATCACATAAATTCACAAGACATATGACGCCGCGTACAGAGAGAATCGTGCGAAAAAGAGGGAAGATACATGTCAAACATTTGGCGCGAATGCGCGCGCACAGTGCAATGGATTGCGTTCGGAAATCCCTTACATACGCCTTTGTTTTATGTTTAGTCTGTACAATCAACATTTAACAGGATAATATCCTGAACTTAACTTTAACACTCAGACTGTTAAATTTCTTTATTGAACAAATGAAACTGCGTTTAAGCCACGATTTTTTAAATATTTTTGTGAACCATACATTAGGAGCTCTACGTAGGTACATTCAAAGACAGTGTTACAAAAACCATCTTTGGTTTTACTGCACACTGGCGTTGGACGTCAATCATTTGGATCTTTTTAAGTACTTACATACTACAAACTCTTAATAGTAGGTTTAAACTAGTTGATGGTGAAAAAGTTTTTACAAAATGTTTCAATAAATTATTGTTTTTTTTTTAAGTGATAAGCATTTAATATGCAATTTAAATATATTTTTGCACTTGAAAAAATGACCAACAAATGAATGTTTTTGAAATGAATTGAACAAATGTTTCAACCCCAGCATGCCTAAGCGTTAAAAAAATTAACGTAAAAAAACTCTTTCCCATTTCCATTACACATGCGCAATAAACTGCTGACAAATTCGTTTCAGTGTGTAAACAGGATGAAAAGCCCAATTTCAAAGTTTATTAGCAAGCAAATACAATGGTCAGTTTTGCTTTATTTTTTAGCCGGGCCTTGAAAAGTGTGGAGGTGTTTAAAATATTCAGCCAACGGCAAGCGTCGCTCCCACCAGAACAGCCGTTCTGTATTCTATAACATTTGGCGCTTTCGCACGGACATTATAACGTGAGAAATGGAAAACGAAATGGTTCCGTTATGTGTATTAAAAATTATTGCCGACGTCCCGTTATGGTATGGCGACGAACCCTTTTTAATCAATTTTTGAGAGGCAATTTGTTTGTGTGAGTGGTAAAAATAGCCGACACACGGGATTGTTTTGTTTGGTTCAAATATCTGTTCATGTTTATAAGCAATATTATCATCATGTTTAGCTTTAATAGAATCATTAGCTTTGTTTGACTTAGATTTCATTCCGTTAATTAAGAACTAATCAGTAGATATGATCGAAATGAGAGATTTTCGTAGTGTCAAAAATCGGAACTTAAAATTCCGCTAGATGGCGTTGACCAAACTAAGTCAGGTAGATTTTTATTTAAGAAAAAGGCTAGCGTTTATCATGTTAAAATGTTTATGAGTAGCATGTTTTTAATTCACGCGTACTAACAGGTCGTTTTTTAATAATTTAGTGATTATACCTGCGGTTTTTATGCATTTTTTAAACTGAAATTTAAAAAACTTGCCACTTTTTAACGTAAGTACTTCTACTACATGTCTGTACACATAATATTACAATATTTTGTTTTTATTTTAAGCTCAATGACTTCGACGCAATATTTATATACTTGTCAAAACAAAATAAGGGCCACGAGGAATTTTTTCATTTTGGTGTAAATTATTAAACATTTTCATATTGAAAGTAGTAAAATATTGAGTATAAAACTTTTTGATACCGAAACTTTTTAATATTGTATTATTCATCTAATGCTGGCAACAGTTTTAAATAAAATTTGCTTTAAAATTCTTTTTGAAAATTTTGTTTCCATTTTCTTTGACGTTTTGCATTCCTTAGCTTCTTGGTTTATTAGAAATTATCAAAGTTCATTGATATCTCGAGTCAGAAACATCTTTTGCAATATGACACAAGCACGCAGGCGTCATATGGACTCGCTGACAGCAACCAGAGCCGTTACAATGATTGAAGAAGGTCATTCGCAGCGATCTGTGGGTTTGCAATTGGGATTTTCTCGAAGAGCTATTCAAAATCTATGGAATCGTTTCCAAGAGACCGGCAGTGTTAGAAGAAGACCTGGTTCGGGCAGAGTTCGCATTACAACAGCTCAAGAGGATCGTTACATTCGATTAAGTGCGCGCCGAGATCGCACAACGACAGCCCGCAAGCTGCAAAATCATTTACGGCTCACAACTGGTACTCGTGTCAGTGACCAAACTATTCGTGATCGATTGCATGAAGACCAGCAGGCATCAAGAAGGGGCGTTGTCCGTGTTCCATTAACTAGAAATCATCGTGCAAATCGTTTAAGATTTTCCCGTCAACATTTGGACTGGGACATAAACCAATGGGGCATGGTGCTCTTCACAGACGAATGCAAAGTTAATTTTTTTAACGACGATCGGCGTATTAGAGTATGGAGAAGACGCGGCGAGAGATTTTCAGAAGCTTGCATCCATGAAGTCGATCGTTTTGGTGGTCCGAATGTAATGATTTGGGGCGGGATAAGCTTACACGGCAAAACTGAGCTCGCTGTTTTAAATGAGGGTACTGTTACTGCTCAGCGGTATATTGAGGAAGTTGTCAGACCACATGTGATCCCATTTGCCCAGCGAGCGGGTCCTGGATTCATCTTGATGCAAGACAATGCTCGTGCACACACGGCTCAAGCGACTCGGTTTGTACTGGAAACCTCTCAAATTCAAGTCTTGCCGTGGCCGGCGAACAGTCCGGACTTAAATACAATAGAGCACATGTGGGATCAGTTGAAAAGAAGAGTTAGAGACGGTGATCAGGAAATCCACAACCAACAGCAACTCATCAACGCTGTTAAAAGGGCCTGGGTAGAGATTCCAATGGAGAATGTCAGGCATTTGATTGAGAGCATGCACTCCAGGCTTCAGTAGTGCGTAGCGAAATGAGGGGGGCATACCCGTTACTAAAAGATAAGCATGGAGTATTTTCTTTTGTTTTCAGTAACTTTACATTATTTCTATTTTAACCTTAAATGAACTTTTTCTTTCAAAAGCAAATAAACTTTTTAATCATTATTATTGGAATAAATTTATTGGTCTACACGTTAAAAACAACGTTAGTTTTCGTTATGGAGACAAAAAAAAATATATTGGTGTTATTATTTTAATGGTACAGACAAAATACCTCGTGGCCCTTATTTTGTTTTGAGTAGTATATATCTATCAACATAACTAAAATAAAACTATGTCAATTTTGAGCTGTCAGAAAATCCCTCATTAATCCATCAGAAAACGTTTCCTATAGAATGCTGAAACATAACAGCTAATGACCGATCTCAGCATAATTGGAGTGATCAAAGCAGGTCCAGTCCAGGGGCCGTCCCGTTGCGCATTTGCTTGATGATGTCTTTGATTTCGTACAATGTTGGTATTTCTTCGAGGTCTTTGGGGTCTTCATTGGCATGTAAGGGGATCGCAGGTCCTTCATTCTTTTCTAGTTCTTTCTCCCAGGCCGACATAGGGTATTTTATTGTTGTATGTATTTGTTCTTTTTGTTGTATTTTTCCGTTTGTTTGTATCGTCTGTAGAAATCGTAGGTTATTTTCATCCGTTGCGAAGTCGATTTATTTGACAAATCCGAAAAGAATAATTCAAACTCTTTTTCGTCTTCTTTGTTGATTATTTCGTGCAATT
The DNA here is from genome assembly GCA_949316185.1 of Pyrausta nigrata. NCBI lineage: Eukaryota > Metazoa > Arthropoda > Insecta > Lepidoptera > Crambidae > Pyrausta > Pyrausta nigrata. Next base: position 9,134,186 of record OX438951.1, read on the forward strand.
TTTTTACGGCTGTTTATGAGTTGAGTTCGGCGATTAGTATCATCAGGTTGCTGTTTTTTCCAGAATTTTGCCTTTTGTACTTCTGCCAAGGCAAGTCTACGTTCTTTAGTCCTATGCGGCTCGCGTTTCAGGGTATTTTCTGCGGATATTTTCATTATGTCCATTAAGCAGTCCCAAGACGGTAGGCATTGTGTTGAGTTGGTTTGTGATACATTTTTGTTTGTTTCTTGTTGGAATTAATTGCGCGTATGGTGATCTTGTAGCCTTTTGTAGTCTAGAGATCTGTTGTTGAAGTTTTGGTTACTTGTCGTGTTTGGTTTTCCCATTGAGATTAATATGTTCTTTTTTTTCTGGTTCGTTCGGCACAGTTTGGTAACTGCTATTATTAGTTTGTGATCCGATTCTTTGTTAATTGTGATACCTCTGATTGATTTGAATATTGATGCATGGTAGGCTTTAGTCAGAATGTGATGTATTTGTGATATCATTGAACCGGATTTTTGTTGTTTTGCTGCTTTTTCTTCCGAAGGATGTATCTAGACGGAGTTTTTCTCTTTGTATAATATCGGTGAGAATATGAACATTACTATTGGAGTATTCGTGGAAAACGTTATTGCCCATTTGACCGGCTTTCTGTAATTCTTTAGTGTCTTTTAGCCCTATGTGTGCATTGAAGTCACCTAGCAGTAGCAATGTGCTATCTTTGGGTTTATTTTGTATTATGGTGAGTATTTTTGAAAAAGTTCCGGTGGCTACGGATGAATTATTTGGCATGTGTGTGGTGACTATAAAGAAGTTTCTATTTTTGAAAGTGACGGTCGTCGATAGTATGTTGGCATGGTTTTTGCTACCCGACATGTTTATATTAGAGTTTTTTCTTATTAGAATGGCTAGACCTCGACTTTTATTAGAGCCCAAAAGTGTCCATGTTCTTAGAATCAAATTTGCCGGTTTTCATGTGCGTTTCCTGTAAGCATGCAACGTCTTGTTTGTTTAATATGTCGTCGATCGTAGATTTCTTTTGCGGGTTTGCTGCTCCTCTCACGTTCCAAGTGGCAAAAGTCATATTCGTCGGCTCCACTACTTGTTTTGAGTACTTTGTAGTGGCCAGCACTCTAAAACCTCGTACTACTCGTGCTGGAGTTGATTTCGATTTCGGTTTGGTTCAGATTTTCTGTTTTCGTGGGCGTATGTGTTGTATCGTTACCGGATCTTACATTTGAGTTTAGTGTATTTTCCAATTGGACTTCGCTTTCTACTTGATACTATCGAAGTGTGTGCCATCGTATAAGAGCTCAATATTTCCAATTGCATCTTCCGGTGATTTAGGTTTAAAGGTAAAGCAACTCTATTATTATTTGTCTGGTAAACGATAACGTTAACAAGATAGTAGTTGGCAGCGGCTATTAGTATGTCTGTTCCTCCCCATGTTCAGTTGTGATATTGGTTTTTAACGTATTCCAAAACTTGTTCGGTGCTAGCCCCGTTTTCCACCATTGGCAAATTACCTTGTATAGCAAGGTTCATCTTGGTGTCGTGTTGATTTTCATCAACATATTTAGCAAGGTCTCGTCTCACTGCTCGATAGTCAAAGGTCAGATATAGCAGGTTATTAATTTGGTGAGCGATTGCATGGAATAGGCAGTTTCCGTCACCTGGCATTTTATAGCCTTCATGTTGGTTTATCTGTAAAAAGAGCTTAATCTAAAGTGATGGTCGACTGAAATTAAAGTACTTGATATTAGTTGGTAAGGTTAGCCCGGATATAGAGTTAGCGCGCGTGTGATTTTCCCCAACTTTAACTGGCGCGGCCGCCTATTTTCTATGAAACTTTATTATTGAGAGTTGCGGGGGCGTCTATGGTTGTTTAGGTTGCTATTTATATTTTATGATTTAGCGAAAGCTTTATTGTTTTCCGTTATGTCCAGATTGGGCGATAGAAATTTACACTTTCCAGGCGTAATCGCTGCTATTGAAGTGTTGCGTTAGAACGGTATGGTTGTTTTTATGATGATCAGATGTTGGGATTTTCGTTGGGCTACGCAATATCCAGCTTTTAGCTTTAGCTTTGATAAAGGAAACCCTGGGCTAAGATAGACAATAACACCAACTAATGTTTTTAAAAATGACTTTGTGTTGTAAGAATTTTTCTGTTATGGCTAATTTTATGGTAGCTACATGTTTTTGTTGCGCTGGGCGATATTTTTTGTTTCAAAGGGCGAGCTTGATAAGTGGTTGGTTGGAGCCAATGCAATGTTGTGCAAGGGGTGTTTTTTTCCCCTTTTTCCCAGAATATTTGCTCAGGGATAGTTTTATGGTCAACAGATGTGACCGTTTTTGGTTTGGGTCTGTTGATTGCGTTTCAACGCGTACTTTAAGATCGGTTTTGTTTTTTTGGTCCTATATTTTTCAAGATTAATGAGATTTTTCAAGACTATGAACAGGGAATATACTATGCGAAGGCTAGCAGAAATAATAAATTGCTTTTTAGAGAGCTGAGAGTTTAATATACTCATCTACTCAAGTTTTCTAAAACTAGAAAACTTGAGTAGATGAGTATATTTATGGCACGTTAAATGGACGAGTTAGTATTCCACAACTTAAGGTTTTGAATTTAAGATCTGATGCTTATACGTTTTACTTATATCTAAGTTTGTAGATGCGACGGTAGCGTGTGAGTTAGTATATATTATTTTAGTTACTGTTTTAATTTTTATACCTAATGCTTTTACGTTTAACCTATATCTTTTTTGCTATGCAGTTGTTCTAAATGGTTTTTCTGAGATAGGATGATCGGGACGACATTTGATATTAGTTCGGTACGTTTAAGCAAGGACCGATCTCACCAAGTTTTCTTTACCAGAGGTTTAGCTGCAGTGTAAGTAAGTACGTCGAACATTGATGTTGCCGCCCTCCTGTTAACTAGCACTCAGGGTTCCACTCAGTCTTTTCACAACACTTACCCACAATAATGCACTAACACTCACGCGATTCAAGATTGAAAATGCGTTTGTCCGTTTTAGTTTTAATTTTGGTTCCTAAGTGAGTGATAATTAGCACTTGGCACTTTTATCTTAAAAAACCGCATTGATTTAACTACAATTTATAAATTTCTTTTTAATATTTAAAATAACGATTCACTGTTATGTTGTCCTAACGCGCTCGTTGGGTTTGAGCGAGCTTTTGATTTAAGCCCTATTACTATTAGGGTTTATTATCCTAGATGCTATTCTACGTAATTTCAGACTGATGCTATATAATTATACGCCAGTAATATTTTCCTTATTAGCTAGCCTGGTCTGTCCTATGCCCGGGAGCTCAGTTTATTGCAAGGTTTGATTATCTATTTGCTTGTGTTCTGCTATTGTGCTACTAGAGGAGAAGGCCAGCATCTAGATAACATTCAGGTCGTCTTCTTGGTTGTTTAGACTTATTATATTTAGCCAATAATGGAACGATCTCACCAAAATCTCGTTCTTTCTTGTCTTTGTTGCGTGCTGTATTGTTTGTCGTCGGGCTGTCGGCGCTGTTAAGGGGGTTGTGACTGCTTGATAGCACTTTACAATACACATAAACACTATCACACACGAGCTTTATGGAATAAACTACGAACTTAATGCGGTCCGGTGGGTGTAAACACTCGCGGGTGTATTAGGAGAAAACACTTGTGGTATACTTTGCTATTTTTACAAAAACCCCCTTTAAATTACACTACTTGCACCGACACTTAACACTTTTTGATAAGAAAAACAAAGCGCGCTATGGTTTGATTTAATCACTTTTTTTTATTTTACACGGATAACGCTAAAAGATTTTTGCTACTTGACTACGTTTTTTAATTTGCCAATTTTATTTTGATTATGAGTTTATTTTGTTTAATTTTTACTCGAGATTGCAAGTTATTTACGAGGTTTGCGGATAAATTCACAGTAAAGTTGCCTTTGCGCGCACGTGTTGGGCTTAGAGATAATAAGGTCACACGGGGCTATTGTAGCCAGGGGGCTAACGTAGCTGATTGAAATAACTTGTTAGTGTCTCTTTTTTAGAGAAAATGACATCTGTGGTTGAAAAGAGAAACTTTAGTTGAGATAGGTAGCGACAGATGGCGTAACTAACACTTAAGCTGTTTTATCTACGGAGCGTTCTTTTATTCCGCCATTTTGAAAGTATTGTCAGTGATAAACGGACGGAGTGAAAATAATCTCAAAAAAATTGTTCTTGCGTGAAATTGAAAAGTGTTTTGTATCGAGTCGTAAGATTATGAAAGGTAAGTCGTTTTGTAGTAATTATTTTCATCCTACGCATAACTAAAGTGAGGTTAACTGCACCAGCTACATTCGCCCCATCAAAAAATGTAGGTGGTGTAATTGTAGCTATTTTGACAGCTACAATTGCCCCCAAGTTTTTGTATGAAAATTGAAATAACTAGTGATGTCAATGGGTCGATTCGTAATGCGATAAAATGTCGATACAAATTTTAAAATATTAGAGAAAGCGCGACTGGTAATTAATATCCGATACTTAAACACGTGTTTGCACTCGTGATAACAAACATATTTCACAAGGTCGAAACATATGTCGAAATATGAAAAGTTTTCGACTTTATACTAATTTCATCAGTAAGCAAGCAGTGCTGTTTTGTATGGAATTTCAATTGGGTTAGGTTAGGTTGGGTTTGATTAGGGTTCGGTTTATGGTTAGATTCTTATTTAATATTTTGATTCAATCTCCTTTGAGGTTATTTTCTTGTCTGTTGCTAAATAATTACGAGTCTTAACTAATACTTTACAAAGCAAAGTATGTAGGTTCGAATGTTTGTAATTTGTTAATTTGGATGTAGGTAGATAAGGGTTGGTACTACTGAACCGATTTTACATATTCTTTCTCTGATAGAAAGCTATCTTATTCAAGATTTCTAAAGGATTCTTTTTTTAATCAGGCGGATGAAACTGCGTGTGGTTTATAGTATAAAATAATAATTTCTAGTGGATATAAAGTAACAACATTTTACTTACTGATGGTTACAGCTGTTGTGTGAATGTTTATAACAAATTATTTTGTTTTCATTGTAGATGGTTCGGCACTACAAGCGTAAACGCGAAACTCCTTATTCAAGGGACAATCTATTAAAAGCAGTAGAAGCTGTGAAATGTAAGAGAATGAGCAGTTATCAGGCTGCAGAACATTTTGGTGTTCCCAGAGCCACGATTTACGCGCATGTAACTGGAACGCGTGGATTAAATAAAGCTGGCAGATCTACGGTGTTTGATAATGACACGGAACTGAGAATTGTGAACTGTATTCACGTAATGGAAAAGTGTGGTTTTCCTTTGACTCGCAAGGAAGTCATATTATTGATAAGCGAATATATTAGAAGGAACGGCATCGTGACGGTATTTAAAAATGACATACCTGGCGATGACTGGTTCCGAAGTTTTCGGAAAAGACACAACCTTTCTCTCAAAAAGCCTCAATCGGTGGAAATCGCCAGAAGAAAAGCGTGCAACCCCTTCACTGTATACGAATATTTTGAAATACTCGAAAAAGCTATTCGTGATTTGGATTTATCGTCCGCACCCGATTGTATTTACAATCTTGATGAAACTAGTTTCTGTCAGGATCCATCGAAAAGTAAAGTTGTCGGAAAAGTTGGTCATCGTTGTACAAGAACAACCAGCTCACCAGGTAGAACCAATACCTCCGTCCTTCTTGCAGCAAATGCAAATGGTGATAAAATTCCGCCTCTCATTATTTTCCAAGGAAAATATTTGTGGAACGAGTGGTTATATAAGAATGAAAATGTCAAAACAGCATATGCTGTAAGTAAAAAAGGCTGGATGGAAACTAGTATCTTTGAAAAATATTTAAAAGATGTTTTTGTCCCTGCGATCGGGAGCAAGAGGCCAGTTCTTCTAATATACGATGGACATTCGACTCATACAGATTTGAGCGTAATTGAGTATGCAATATCTGAAGGCATCACAATCCTTAAACTGCCACCCCATTCTTCTGACGTGTTGCAGCCTTTAGATTGCAGCGTCATGAAGCCCATGAAGGACAGGTGGGACCAGGAACTTATAAAATGGCAAAGAATGCATGTTGGCTTCAAATTGCCCAAAAGTGAATTTGCTAGAATTCTTACTGGCATTTGGGAGAATTTAAATCCGGTAATTATCTCAAATGGATTTAAAAAGACTGGCATTTATCCGGTTAATCGAAATATGATTGGAAAAAAAAAATTTGATTCCCTATCATGGCAAAAGTGGGAGAACCATATGCAATCCAAGCATGAAACTATATGCGCTGAAAATATTTCAGCGAACGATGATGATACTATGGAATATAATAATTTCGAATCAATGACAAAAGACCTGGAAAATTCCGTAATTGACACAATTAAAAAAATTCCGAGTCTTGGAAATTTAGCACTCAGAATTTTCAACCAAAATATAGCTCAGAGCCAAAATGAAAACTTTGACAATTCTAACAAAATGGAAGGAAATTCTAGTGGTATAGACAACAACTTATCAATAAATGTTAAAAAAATTGAACAACAAGAGAAACAACTACTAGATAACCAGAAAACTATTGCTAATCAAGAGATGCTTATATGCAAAGATATAGCCAGAACAGTCGAAAATCCTAAAATGACTATAAAAAAGCTTGAAAATAAGCAAAAAGGTACTAATGACAAGAATGATGGACCATCTGAATGGGAAAAAATATCAAATCCTAGAACATTTATACTTCCTTTAAAGTTTCAAGATAACAATAGTAACAGTGGTAAGATCAATGTTTTAAACTGCGAAATAATAAATCCAGCACATGACAAAAAAGAACAAAACTATGATGAGGTTAGTACAACATTTGAACAAATGGTTTTAAGCCATATTTCAAGAAACGATTTGCCAAGAAGACCAAAAAAACGGGTTGGTGCTGAAATATTAACATATCCTGAAGTTGTAGCACGCATGAAAAATGAAAGAGAAGAGCAAATGACATTGAAAATAATGAAAGAAAAGAAGAAGCAAGAAGGTTTGGAGAGGAAACTCAAACTGAAGGATCAGAAAAAAAATAAAGAAACGAAAACAAAAAAATTAAAAAGGAAGCAAAAGAAAACTAAATTAAAGAAAAATAGGAAATGGTCTTCTGACAGTGAGGATACTGGGTCTTATAAGTCAATGGACTCTTCAGAAACTGATGAAGACATTGACTCATTTTTTGGAAATATTTTAAAAAAAGAACAGCTACGCGAAGATCAGGATGAATTCGATGAAAACATGGCTAAACCAAGACAAAGGAAAAAACCAAGAAAAATAAGTGAAGAAAAGAAAAACCCGGAAGAGCAGGAGAAGAAAAAAAATAAAGAAAAGGTAACCAAAACTAAACGTTTGAAACTGAAACAGGTTCCTGAAAGTAAGGATAGTTCGGAAGGCTTAGACTCAAATCTATCAAAACAGTTAAACACATTTATGGGAAAAACTTTGAATGAAGAAGAGTTCTACGAGAATGAGTATACATATAATGAAAAAAATGAAAGTCCAAAGCCAGGGACAAGCAAATTAGATACAAAAAAGAATATAAAACATGAAATTCCGGAAGAAGGATCATTTGTGTTAGCAAAATTTGCGTCTTATAAAGGTAAACGAGATTATAAATATGTATGCATGATTGAAGAAATAGCTTGTGACAAAATGGTGGTTCAAGGATTTAAATCGATCAAAAACAGTAAAAGTAAATTTCGTGCAGTCGTGAATGATGTATCTATTATAGATCATGATGACGTTATCGAGTGTTTGCCAGCACCTAAATTTGATGACAAAGATATGGTGTACGTCTTTTCTAAAAATGTAAACATAGCAGAAAAGTAAATTTATTTCCGTTAATTTTTTGTCAACGCAATTTTGTACATTTTGTTTCAATTAAAAAGAAGAAGTACTAATTCATAGTTTCATTTGACAAATACACTCTCAATATTTATTTATTTTTTGAAAATAATTAAGTAAAGACTTCTTAGTAAAGAAACAAACATATTAATTTATAGGGCTAATAACTTTAAAGAAGGAAACTAAGTGATTCAAGTATATTTTATTATCTTTTAAATTATATATCACACATCTTTGTATGAGATAGCACATAACATTAGATTTAGGTGTTACTCGTTCTGCTCCACTGGTATTTCCTGCGTTGACGTCGTCTGAGCTGGTTCCTCACTCGCACCACTCCTTCGTAGCTGCTTCATACGCTGGGCACTCGTTCCAATTCAATGTAGCTACTGCGCCGTCGTCCGCTTGTCCTTATTGTCATCCGCTGGTCTTTAACTCCCTCCACTCCACTGTAGCTGCGTCGTCGTCGTCAGTTGATTTTTCATTTATTCTACTCCACTGTAGCTGCTGCGTCGTCAGTCATCTACTGGGTTCTTACTCGCTCTACTCTTCTGTAGCTGCTTTATTCGCTTGGCCTTTACACGCTGCAATCCGCTGTAGCTGCTGCGTCATCGTCCGCTGGTCCTTCCCTCACTCCATTCCACTGTAGGTGCTGCGTCGTCGTCCGCTAGTCTTTCACTCACTCCACTTAACTGCAGCTGCTACGTCGTCGTCCGTTGGTCCCTCACTCGCTGCACTCACCTGTAGCTGCTGCGTTGTCCGCTAGTCCTTCACTCACTACACTGTAGCTGCTACGTCGTCGTCCGTTGGTCTTTAAGTCGCTTTCCTCCACTGTAGCGGCTGCATCTTCGCCCGTTGATCTTTAACACGCTTCACTCCAATGTAGCTGCTGCGTTGTGATCCGTTGGTCTTTAACTCGCTCCACTCCACTGCAGCTGCTGCGTCTTCGTTTGCTGGTATGAGTAGTACTTTTCTCCGATTAGCGAGAAAATTTATGTTCGCCCTAATTTTAAAAATAATTGTTATTCAGTGTGTGGGATATCTAAAGCTAAAAAAGCCGAAATGACATGTTTTATATCTAAAAGGCAAATAATACAAGGTGTAAGGGACGGTGTACCGAAAACTTTACAGGCGTGATCAGTCCATGAAACTGAACAAATTTCCCCAAGAAACATGTTTGGGAAACGCCAAAAACTGTTTGATCTGCCATACATTTTTTTGTAACTAACTGAATGATTAGTATGGGAAGTTGAAAAATTTTTGCATTTCCCAAACATGTTTCTTGGGGAAAGTTGTTCAGTTTTATGGACTGATCACGCCTGTAAAGTTTTCGGTACACCGTCCATTACACCCGGTATAAGTGCACATTTTCTGAAAAAAAAAAAAAAACAGGGTCTAAAAACAAAAAAAAATCGACCTCCTATGTCAGCTGATTGCGCTGTTTGTTATAGGAGAGTCCATTTTATTTTGTATTTTTCGACTTATGTTCTTTAGAGAAAGTTGTGCAGTTTCCGAGCACATTCTATTCGAATTTCCGAGCAAACCTGAGAAAAATTAATTGTATGTACTCAACGTTATCGAGAGACGCGTCCCAACACTATCATATATGGAGTATAGCTACATTTACCCCGTGATAATTCCTTAAATTATTTTCAAGGAAATTTAATCTTATTACAAAGCTTTAAAGTACAAAATTAGTTAGTATCTGTCGGGTGGAAGGTTCATCATTAGTTTGAGAAATATAGGTTTAACCGTAAAAGTTTTATAGATACATAGCTACATTTACCCCCGTTGGGGGGCAAATGTGACTTTTGAAGGCTTGCAGATGGAATTCGTTGAATTGAATATTAATTTATTGATATTTTATCAATATAAACTCGTTGACATAATTAATAAAACATAACTAAGCAACAAAAAAAAAGAAAGTTGCTGTAAATTAACTGTTAGTAATAAAATAAAATAAATTAAGTTTGAACTCAGATTTTAGTAGCTACAATAGCCCCGGGTGACCTTAGATCTTTTTTGGGGTGCGGCCGATTGCAGTGCACGTGGTGGACACGACCACTCGCTACGGCTGTCCGAAAAGACTCCCAAATAATAAGAATATTTTCCAATAATATTAATTCAGGATTTCAAATAAAAAAAGTGTTAAAAATCGGTCTATAATAGACGGAGAAATCGGTTAACATACATACAGACAGTCGAACATAGAACTTTCTTCTTTTTAAAAATCGGTTAGCAACTTTTAAGATGCTTTTATTCACAGTTTGTGTATTAATCTACGCAGCTCAGCAAAGTAGAATAGAGCCTCATTCAAATCCAAATTCATAGAGAACATCCAAATCCGTTTTCATCATTTCATGTTAACTGATCAATTAAATTAGTGTACAACATTCACGCAACACCATCTAATTCACGCAAACGTAACACCCCGAACCCTATGGCATCATGAATCTGTTGTCCCGACCTTGGCAGGCGGGCAACCTGGGCTAATGAAGTGAAATAATTGATTAATTGCTTGTCAGCCAAACCCGGACGGTTATGACTAATAACGAATCGCGGCCGTAACGAACGACTCGCGGCTGTAAATCGGCTGAATGAAGCTTCGTCATTAAGGTGACGCAATTTATTCTGTTCGTGGATATGATGACTGCCACCGCCAAATGCGAGTTGACTCGCGCTCAGAGGGTTCCGTAAGTACCAACTTATGCACTAAATTAGGTGTCCCTTACTTTTACCTAGCTAAAATACCATATTTTTCAAAAATAATTTACAATATGGAAATAGCAAAGTTATATTTGCGGTTGTTGAAAATATGCTACCTATATCTCAATAAATATTGACTTTTTTTGGTTATACCAATTTTCTTTGAAACTATATGATCTACAGAATGTACCTTTTTTAATTTTTCGATGTCTTATTTTGAGTTGAGTTTGAGAAAAAATTGTTTTAGGAACCTCAATGTTATTTTAAAATACCTATGTCTATAGATAGGTATATGCATGCATAGGTTTGAGGTTTTTTTAGTTCCATGAATAGAAATCGCCCTGAACTTCCCTTTTTTTGCATAAATATCGTGAAGCGTTTCACTGAATACCAACCAAGTTCCAACTGTGTAATCCTAATAGTTTAGAATAAAGTGGCTGTGACCTACGAACGGACAGACAGACATGGCTACTGAAACCTAATAACGGAACTATTTAGTCGCGGCCACGAAAATTTTTACTGATCTCAGTAAAATCATTGAATAACAATTCACTTCCTATTGCTTTCAAATATGTGTAGGCAAGACCAGAAAATTTAAAACTGCCCTAATAGATAGAGCTGGGCGAGACAAAAAGAAAGCAAAGATGTTTTGTGATAATGTTATAGAAACAAACAATAATATTATCACAATTAAATTTTATACGTATTTTATAACATAAGCAAAAGATATAAATTACTCGGAATTTCCGCCACACCAAAGTTTTTGAAGCAATTGTCTGTAATTTATCAAAGGGCGCCTTCAAACAAAGAGGAATAGAACGAACAAGAAAAATTTCATTACACCAAAAGATCTTTTAATAGATCGGCATCAATACGGATCATTGAGTGAAATCACCGATTTCAGAAGCCCGCAAATACTCGATAAATTCGGTCATAAAGTCTTTCAAAGTAAATATTCTGTTTTAATAATAATGTGAATCGATTTAGTTAAAGTGTTCTCAAGTAGACGGTAATATTTTGCTAAAATGAGTTTCTACATTTTCAGTGAGAATAATGAATTTAAATAGTTAGTATTTTTTTAATAATATTTGCAACCGAGCTTTTTAACTACACGCATTATGTAAAAGACTGTAACTCGTCTTAAACGAAAGCCTTCCTAAAGTAATACCCAATTTATCCTACCGAAATTATTTTTAAGCATTCTAACATTTACGGACGAAACCCAACTTTACCCTATATTCCTATGCATAGGGATTTATCTGAGCCCACTTCTTTGGCAAATCAGTTTGTATTTGTCGATACCCGTCACGTTTTTCTCTCACGTTTTAGCTAATATACGGTTATTTATGTGTGTGTTGCTGGTTTTGCCGTGAAAAATGCGAGACGCGGACCGAAGCCACTTACTGGCTGATACTAGAACCCCTATAGCGTGAATAGCACTTATGATTACGCACTAAGAAAAATATAGCACTTTTAGCAATTTTATAAGTGAATACCGAACCGGTTATAGCGCAGTGGAAATAATTTACCTTTAAGAATTATACAGGGTGTCCCGTTAATGAAGGTTAATCCTTTAGGTACAGATTAGTTACGTCATGCCCTATTATATGCCAAAAAAAAAACATGTAAAACTGTTGCCATTCTCGATTAATATTTAAATGTTGTATGGCTACTTCTACAATCAATGATTTTTAAAAGGCTGTTTCTATTTAAATACTCTTGAATATTCTAAACACCAAAATCAATGTTAACTTTCTACTTAAAATGTTAGTAAGGCTCCCAAAAATAATAAAACCTCAAAACCAAAATCTCAAGAACAGCAACACTTTTACTTGTTTTTTTTTATAAAGTAGGTAAACCATGATGTAACTAATCTGTACCCAAAGGATTATCCTTCATTAACGGGACACCCTGTATATTTTTATTTTCATTAAAAAACACAACACTATGTCATACGTACATGTGTGGTGTCAATACCTACCTACTGATATTTGTATGATGACTTTGAGACCGTAAACATTTCGACTTACGTTATTTATCTACTGCTTACTTTAAAAAGCGATACAATAAATGACAAATATTACACAATGGACATGGTACGACTTGTAAGTTCGTAAACTTCAAAGACATCAAGGAACTATTCGTGCAATCGAACGACATCCATATTGACTGGAAGCAGAGTCGCGACATTTGGCCAAAATTGGATTTATGGAATGCACAAATGTTGATTACATTTGTAACCGATGGCATGCAACATTTTTTGTGTGCGTCTTATTTGCTTAATCGAGAAGTACCTAAAAGCTATTCAATAGAAAGAAGAAGTTTTTGTGACTGTAATGTTTTACTTCCTTACATGCTTCTAACTATAAACTATTTTGCTTAGGAGAATAGTTCTTGACTTAGAACAGGTAAGGCTTCATCTAATTATGAGTAAGTGGTATCATGTGATATTTTCCCTTGAGATATTATAAATCTCGTGCCCTCCACATTTTGCTCTATTATTATAACAGACTTACATCGTGAACAAAATCTTCTTAAGAGAAGCATTGTACCGTGGGCAACAACAATGCTAAATTCCTGTCAAGGTACGAGTGTATGTAACATTTTCAGAGCAATGCAAATTTTTAGGCGAATATAATACATGTTTTTTTTTTATTTTTTTATAAAAAGGTGCCTTGGAGGTGTCAAAACACAATAATAATGCCTTTTCCGTAACAATAATAATATAATTATAATATAATTTTTATTTCAATCTACAAAGGATCATTAGATCATTATTGCAAATAATGAACCTGAGTATAACCTTCAGCTAAGGTTTCTCGGTGCGAACCTAGCTTAGAAATAGTTATTATTTCATGAACATTGTTTCATCTCAAAACTGAGTGTGTAGTAGGTGTACTTAGTTCTGTCCTATGCTGTATATTATATCGAATAAATCATACTTCTAAAGCAATAACAAACTTAACAAGTGGTTTGTAGGGAGGCATATGCTTAATGTAGATAATGTATGTAATTCCAAGGATTAATCCTTGTTAAAATGTCTTTACCAGCCAGGCATGCCTAAAACTCATTTTCGAGGCATTATTTCCCACAGATTGCACGTAGTTTCAGCACTATGTAGCATATTCAGAAAGATGCACAGCAGAAGCTTAAGCTTTACCGAAATATATTGTTTCCTTATGCCGCATCTGGCAACTGGCTAGCCTCCAGAGCGGCAAGATCGTTTGCACAGGGCTCCAAACCGCGCTATTATTAGAAAAAGTTATAGCAACTTGCATTATCTGCCAGGATTTTAAATTCAACAGTGAACTGGAAATTTTCAACTGAAAGTGACTAGCTGAGGATGTAAAATTCACACGAACTGAGAATTATTTAGTCCATTTTCGTGTGGAATTATTAAATTAACAAAGTAATTAATAAACATAAACCTAAACAACTTAGAATTTCGATATTTTAACTATTATTTTGACAGCGGCTCAACTTATCTATGCATTTTATATGCCTATATAATTAACAGTTTTCTGTGCAATGTACCTAAATGTAAAGTTCGTATTTTTTTCCTAAATGTACATTACCAATTATAATTCTCCCTAGGCTTAATGTATGCATGTTGTCGGTTAAATCATGTTCAGATCCGTAGACAAGATGCAATCTATTCTAAAGCGAAATTTGCTAACGTTAGCAAGCTGCAGTAGCAGTATAAAACTGACATAAGCCATCGAAACCACGTTTCCATCCGCGTTTTATGAACGAGCTACCCCGCGACCTTCGGGATAGTATTACGTCGGCCAACGTTAAATATAAACTGAAGGCTCACTTTCTGCAACACTAACTTCAAAGTGTGTCTTCACTACTTGAGTCATTCAGTGAAATGTCTGACCCTTTGTCTTGTTCCCGTGATGTTTTCATTTTTATGTTTAGTATATATTGATTTTAAAATTATTTAGTATCGATGTGAAAGGCGGCATTAACACAAGCCTTAGTGGTTTAATAATGCTGTTTTATTGCTTTTCGTGTATGTTTTGTTTAAAATGTTAATAAATATAAAAAAAATAAATAAAAAAAACAACAAGTGACTTTTGCATTTATTTGACATTTCGTTGGCGATAGTGAGTTCTTATTTTATCTAGTTCACGCTGATATGTTGGCATGTGTGATAGGGTCAGGGTACAGTCCAAAATATGGAAATCGACATCAGGAGTAAGGCCTCGCGTTATCTAAGTAGTTTTCGAAAGCAAACAAACAAGTTCGTCCAACGAACTGTCTCTGATCATAGCGAAAGCTATTTTGATACACAAATTTTATTCATTGGATGAAGTTTTCAGCGCCTTGACGCAGACAGTATAAGATCTCTGCATATTTGTTGTAAGCGCTGTGGCTTTTTCACACGTTTCTAACGAGGTCAACAAACGAAGGGATTTCTTGTGTGACCCCTAAGGCACACAAATAAGGATAAGTCCATAGTAAGTCGCACCAGCTGCTGCAACTAGTATTCTTATATTTACTTAACGTGTATTACAGACGGAACAGAACCGAAAAATAAACTAAAAATAAATTGAGATTTTTGGAGTCAGTCTTTGATTTATCAATATAAATCAATGGAGCCAATTACATCTTCATTAAGTAAGAAAAATTGCAAGGCATAGTGATTGTTCGTAATAAATCACGAACATTAACTATTAAAGAACACTTTTATGTTTGGTAGTTGCAGTAGCATTAAACCACGATGAAATATAAGTACGTTGTTCTTTCATTCATACAAAGCGTGAATTCACGAGTCATTTATGTACACACGGCCGCACGTCAGTCTACCCCATTTGGACCTTGAGACCGCCTCTATTCCATACGTAATAAAAGCTGTTTTCGTATGTCACATGGGTAACCTGATGTGCAGCCGACTGTACATATTTATTTAAAATTTTTCAACAATTAAAATTACTCATAAAATTGTCTTTCATCATTCATTACATATTTTATTTCAGGCCGTTGATGTGTGTCTATTGTCATGCTGCATAAATCATGACAAAGCTTTGAAGAACATTAACAATTAATTTATTCATTAAAATAAAATAGATTTTACCATCCAAACAACAAAGTTATACTGTTTCTGATTTACGCGTTTAGTTTGATGCAAAAACCGGCCAAGTGCGAGTCGGACTCGCGCGCGAAGGGTTCCGTACCAATAACTTAAAACATAAGACAGTATAGGCAAAAAAAGTATATGTTTTTATTTTATTTATAATTTTAAAAGTATTCATCACAGGATACCCAAAAACAATTTTAAATAAAAGTTTCTGCGGCTGTTTCTTAACGTGAGTAATTTGAATTATAGGTCCAAGACTTTAGAAATTACATGACACCGTGTAAACGACTTTGGCGGGCTATATCTCGCAAATGGTACAGCTGATAAAAAAGTGTTGTATGGAAACCCTATTTTATTTTCATAGTCCTTTTCAACAATACCCCACAAAAGGGGGTGCACTCAAGAAAATAATTCAACCCCCCCTTTACATGTATGGGGGGAACCCTTAAAATGGGTTAATTTTAATTTTTTGAGTTTTTAAAAATGAGGTCTATATGTGAAGTATCCTCGAACCAAGTTACATGCAAATCAGTCCATAAACGTAGAAGATATTCTGCTGTGACAGACTAGGACGGACTGAACGATCTTATAAGGGTTCCTTGTCGGACTACGGAACCCTAAAAACCACCTACCTTCTTTAAAATAAACCTTAATGTACGAACAAAATGTACGAACATTTTGTTAATTTTGTAATGCTTAAATAGGATATGAAAACTAAACGAAGCTTATTAAAACACAATTTAACGGATGACTTCACGATTTATTTACATTTTATTTAAAACCTGACGTTTCGAACACTTTAAAGCGTTCGTAAGAAACAAACGTAATCGTAAGAAACAAATACACGAAGCTATTACTTAGTTATTGCCTAAAGTCTCATGGGTTTGATGGTTTGTTAAATAGTAGCATTAATCCAAGAATGGTTTCAGCATTGTTGCTGTTGATCGTGATTAAGTTGTCACGTCTATTGGAACAGAGATTAGCATCGGTTCATTTAAATAGTCTGTTGACCCAGACTTGACGCCTTTTGGTCAGTGAAGTGTTGAAGGACCATTTTGATAGGAACATTGAATTTTAATAATTTCGAAGTATATTATTATCAAAGTCATAACTTACGATGAATACCTACTCCGTATCCTAAAACATTTTAAGAACCGATTTTCGTGTTTTTTGTCAAAACCAAATTGGTTTTAAGATGCGATAATTTTTCGACATTTATTTTACATAATATTTTATCAGATATTACTTTCCCAGTTTTGTGAAGGTAGCTTACCAATAATACATATAATAATTAATATAAAGAATGTTAGTGTTAACAGGCTTATCCTTAAAGGGGGTGAATATTACCATCAATAGATACCTACAACTTTTACTCTGGAGTCATGACCGAAAACGAAAAAAAAATTTACCCTCCATACATTGTCATTGAGGTAACTTTTTATTTGTCAGAAGCACCGATATTTATTTGACATCGATGATGATCGAACACGATCGAAGACATGATCATAACGCCGAATGTTACATAAAAACATAATACTTAAAGTCACAAGAAGAAACCTCCTATATAGTTTTTCTATATTTTAATAAAACTCTCCCAGGCGTCCCCTGTAACACAAAATCGCTTGTATCAACACGCTTAATTTCAATAGAGCATAGAACAATAGCGGTTCAAGTGGTCCCCGCTCCAAACAAGGTCTAATCCCTATTCAGTTTCATTGAGCCGCCTTAGAAAATGGAAACATCGACCTTGCCACAAAGAAACAAGGTTGGAAATAAGAGGTGAGAAACAGTAGATGCTCGTGTACTTGCTATTTTAGCAGCCACGAGGCAAGAGGAAGTGGTATTAGAATATAGGGTGAAGGTTTAATCGTTATTTCTTATCTGGGATAAAACTATGTAAAAACTACATTTTAACAAAAATAGGACGATAATGTGCATTGGTAACGGAGTTAGCATAAACATAAGCGAAAACAATCACCACCTTCTCAACCTCGGCCAATCAAACAGACCTTGCACCTTTGCCAAAACAATAAAAAAATGCAATTTGCAACCATCAAAGTCAAGAGTCTTGATAATTAAAAAGTGAAAATTCGAAACCGTTCCCATTTTGGAGCAGTTGGTAGATAACCTATTTTGGCAGGGTGCCATCAACATCTGGGTCATTCGATAGGTCGTTGTATTTTTTAAAGGCATAAACTCCATTTTTTCTTTTTTATTGAACTATTTAAGCCGGCGGTTGAGCCTACTCAGCGTTTGACAAAAGCCACTGAATTCGGTTACACAATAACAAGTGGCCGCGGGCTTACGTTGGCTTATTAATTTTTAAGCACGTTTCACCAGATTTATTTTAAAATGCGAACATTTTACAAATTAACTGAATATTCTTAACTACACTCTGTGTAGTACACAGACGGCTCTCATAGAGCAGATAAGAGCTACTTAGATCTAAGAAATAGTATCTAAAATAGCAAAATTAAAAAAACCGAACTCTTATTGCGCTGTAAAAATACATAATCTAAAATTTTCTATCTCTGATGTGTTAACACATTGAGCGCCATGGTGGTCACTGGGGACCCTCAAACAATATATTAGGTATTTTCTATTGTGTCTAGTTGCGTGGCAGTCGAAGACTTAACAACTATCTCCAAAATTAAACACTTAACACTGACTTGGCAGTTAAATTAGTGGCAACAAAGTATCTAACTGCCAGACAAGTAACAAGCGGTCATTGCAATAACGGATTAGCTGAACGACCGCTATAGGGATTAGAAAACAGATGCCGCAAACTAATTGCCTGCAGACTTGGATTCCAGTAGATGTTTCGTAACGTTACCTTTGTTGTTTAACTGTAATTAAACTGTTAACTAACTGTAGACGTGCAGACACAATCGTAACATGTCAATTTAATTTTTAGACTTGCCGGTATGGTCTGAAGTTCGTATGGTAATCCGAGCTTTAAGCACTAGCAATTTTACTTTATGTATTTTTTTTTTCGCACCGTGCATCATACTCGTAATTTACAAACGCAACCACTGACAGGCAGCATCCCGTATTGTTTCACGTTGGAGACGCCACTCTTCGAGTCGGTACAAAAACTGACCATTATAGTGATCTTTTTTTTCAACGATAAAGCCTCTTCTAAGAGCTATATCTCATAGTTGCAACCACTCAGAGCAGGCAGACCGACATCTATCACATCACGGGATTACCCTACAACCCATATAAATAAAACATTTTCATTATCATTACGAAAAGTCTAGATATCTTTTATACCTTTGTTTTTATTCATTAGACTTTTTGACATTCAGAAATAAATTACATGTCTATTCAAGATCTGAAGATTGTTCGGCATAAACCCTCTTCCTTGGGGACATCAAAGAAACCTGTCAAGCATAACATAGGACAGGAAAGCCTTAATATATCAAGGGACCACAGAGACAAATAAAGCGGAAAACTTGACATCCAGATACAAGCTTTATTATTTAACTAAATAAGCAAGAGCATATTGTGTATAAATGTGATAAAATATTCGGCAATAAAACCGGATTTTAGAAAAAATAACTGGTGCAGGCACGATGAGAATACTAAGCAGATAATTTGTGTGCAAAACGTCGAATGTCGTCGAAAAGAGATATGTGAACTTTTTTTTATTATTTGAAATGGTTTACTCTTGACTCTAGACTAAGACAGAGTCGACGGTGGCGCGAGCTCACCCAGAAGGTTCTGGCACTCGCACTCACCGACGGAACACAGTTAGCTGCTTGGCGCCGGGCTCCGGTAGGAGAGTGGTAACTACGAGGTGACACCTAACGGCGCCTACCGCTGATGAAAATTCTTATTACTAAAATTTACTTACTTACAAAAGATTTGCTACAACTTATAAAAGATTTAGAGAAGAAATTAACTTATAAAAGATTTATAGAGGAAACAGCAGGGTTGAAGCTTTGGTTGGATCCTAAAGATTTCCGGATAACCAAACCCCTACCCGTAACTAAGTGACAGAGGTTGCAAATATCACTACAGGGATTAGAAGACTCGACTCCTCTTTAATTTCCCCGATATATTCCGACCCAAAATAATTTGGCGAGCGTATAAATATTTCATGATGTCGGTTGTCGTATTGATTAAATTATGAAGTTTTGGCGGCCCTCCAGCCACTCCAGGCGAGGCTATTAGTCTGATGTAAATGCAGAACATTACACTTTGTAACGGTGAGGCACGGACGCAAATGATCATGTAACCGACGAACACTCCAAATAATTAATTAATGCGGGAAAAATGTTTACCAACTTTCGACGTGTGTTGAAGTTTTCACCGCAATTCACGAGTAGCATGTAAGAGTACCCAAATCGTAGAACAGATTAGTTGAATGAGTTATACTCGTAGTACGGAACTAGGTACTTGTAGTTTGCTTTAGGCTAAGAAGTCGCGGCACGATTTCCACCGGCTCCGCGGAAGTGGCACCGCAAAAGTTGCAGAAACACATAAATGTCAATGTTGGTTACAATTTTTACGTCACAACTTGAGTCCGCGGTGATCGCGATTATTTGCAGATTCCGCAATAACGGTGAACGAGGCCTTGGCGGAATTTGCCCGCATGCTCTGTGGATTGGTAGACGGGCGACCGCTGATGCGTTGCTAAGTGACGCATACACAAATTTGACGTACAGCGAAAAGCGCAACAAAACCTCGGCAACTACGCAAACCGCACTGAACTGCAGACACGTAGTTCAGTTTTATTTCGCGTTCGTTGCGGTTTCATGTCCACGGTGGACGCGCTAGTTAATCACGTCGTGGCTTTTTACATTACAATCGATGCTCGTAGAACTTCAAAAAAAATACTATGTAAAAAATACTATGTTTGATTAATATTAAAATAGTTCATACCCCCTGTTTCAGTCAGCTAAATGAACTAAATCTAAAAAAAAACAAATAATTTACAATCACATGTCGTCACATAATCCGATTTACCTACGTAACAACAAGCTTGCCACGAACATACACCTTAAATCACCTCAACAGGCTCGTTAACACTTAACGTTTAGCTAATCTCATATAGCCGCATAAGCGTTTATTCAGTATGTAAAGTAAAAAACAACCTATGGTAATTTCAAAACCATTTAGAGATTTTATGCCCACAATCACTATATACAGTCGAAACCGATTTTAGCGACATCGTTTACAACGACCGATCGGTTATTACAGCCAGATTGTAAAGTCCCGCCCGAATCTCTAGTAAACTATTCAGCAAACATACCGCCTATAACAACATCGGATACAGCGACATATCGCTTACAACGACAAAACTTTATCGATATTCATGGCCATTTGACCTTGCATATTTTACACCAATTGTTTATATTTTACACCAATTGTTTAGTGCGCTAAATGACTGCGTGAGCGACAGCTTTTCTAACATTTCATTTGACATCAAGTTCACATACATAACCTTTACCTAGATAGATATGTACCTATAATAAATAATATAACTACACAACTAATATAACTATGTATGTATGTGTATTGCTTATAACAACTATCGGATAACGTAGGCAACTATACGGTCCCTTCAAGTCGCTATATCAGGTTTTGACTGTAGTTACTTATACCACCCAAAATTGAAAATGGGGATTATTTTAACCTAAATACGGAGTATAATTTATCTTTCATATGCCCTCTAAACGCACCGGCAAACAAACTCTCACACATGCAAATAGTAACGTCATATACCGACATATGACGTTACTATTTGCATGTGTGAGAGTTTTCTATCGAGAAAAAAGATTGCTTTCAAAGACGATCCTGTAAATATCGATGTAAGTTGTAATAGGTATGCCTATGACGTCACAAGCTTAAATTTTCAATAATTTATTAAAAAATAACTACTGAATAAAAGGTTTAAATACTCAAATCATTTTCTTAATTTAGTCTTTACTTAAAGAAAAAAATATAAAACATATACCTTAAGATTTACTTCATACCAAAACTGAAAATTTAACATCCACCTTGCGGAAAGCCTACTCGTTCGTATGCAGCTATAAATAAACTGGACAAAGTGTGCAATTTGGACACAAATAAGATTAAGAGCGGGATCTCTGTGATTGTGATTCATGCTCGGTGTTCGGTGAACTTCGATGGCAGCTTTGCTGTAGTTCGTAGCAGCTACAGTATGCGTGACACCGAGCACATAACCTATAGGGGCGAAATGACATTAATTTTGTTTCAGAACAATTCCGTCAAAATCCCTTGGAAACTAAAGCCCCTGCTTTTTCTTCAAAGCATTTTGTTACAGAAATTCACTTATTTCTACATATTTTAAAATGAAAGTGCTGTTTAAAAGATTGTTATATACGATCACAACCGAAATATCTCATATTTTATAATATCGATTTGAAAATATATGCTTAAATTGACACCGTTTCGGAGAAAAATCGCGCTTACTTCGCCTCTATAGGTTACGTGCTCGATGATGCGTGATAAGCTAATAGGCGCCAATTTGAATTTAGTTACCTTAAGGTTCAAGGGCAATCACTTCCAATGTCGCTGTAACGAATATTAGCAAAAGCTAATAGACCAACCCCAGGCGACACTGCCCACGCGTTCTATAAATAAACTTCACATACCGGCAGTTTACGACCGAAATAGATGTAAACAAGGAATTTCATTTTATTAGCTGAGAAATCTCGTTTTCTTATTTTTAAAATATCTCGATTTGACCTTGATCTTTTGAAGGTTAGTATCTATATTCCCTGAATGAAAAACGGTAGGTTTTGTGTGAAATCTCTAGTTTCTGCTGTTACCCCATTCTTCCCACATGAACACCATAATTTTGTCATGTTAGAATTTTAAAATGAATATCGTCTATAATTAAATTTAGATTAAACAAATGTAATATATAAAATTTTAATTAAATCGTAAACAGTCTGAAACCACGGATTTTTGTTTCATTTTCCGTTCGAACGAGTTTAAATAAAAGCATCAATACTCTATTTGTTGTTATCAACTTTCCCCCGAAATTCAGTGTGCTTAATAAATTGCTTTAAAAGCGATACGATTTCGAAGCGTTTTGTAAAGGCAATCCACAATATTGAATACCTATCACCTTTTCATAAGTTCTATTGACTATAATAACTGTCTCACATAATTATTATAGTAAGCAACTAAATAGTTACCAAACTAAATAGTTAACGAAGCAAGTTATTCGATTAGAAGACGATACATAATACCGCTAAATAAAAAAATCCGTTCTGTTTGTAAAGTGCTTGACTTTAAACATTTTTAAAATCCATATCAATGAATCATGAATATTCACTGAAATTGTGGAGTTTTCAACACGGATCAATATAGCTGAAGATAAGGGCTGCGGTACGGATTAACACATACGAGTACATACGCTGCTCCATATCTTTTGTTCGCAGCTTCACGTTGTATAAACTCATTTCGGCTCATTTGACGATTTTTTTTGTGGATTGGACGAGAATAGCGGTCGCATATAGCTTCTAAATATTCATGGGGTCCGGCTGATGAAAATGATAAAAGTCTGTGCATACTGGACCCCATCGCAATGGGGGCCCAAGGTCACATAATATTTTTAACCCTTTATTCTTTGTATACTATCAGAATATATATATGCCGTCTCACCGAATTATGAGAGTGAAGGAACAGAGAGTGCACCTGAGTATTGCGCA
Source organism: Pyrausta nigrata (assembly GCA_949316185.1). Classification (NCBI taxonomy): domain Eukaryota; kingdom Metazoa; phylum Arthropoda; class Insecta; order Lepidoptera; family Crambidae; genus Pyrausta; species Pyrausta nigrata. The sequence continues at coordinate 9,157,549 of OX438951.1, forward strand.
CACACTTGTGCACTATAATATGTCCTGCGCAGTTAGCTAATCTCTGTTGAGATAGGCCGCCGTAGTCGAAATCGGCTAGGAGGACATCATCATCATCACTATCAGAGATCTATATGCCTGGTCTAGTGGTCAACAATTTGAATTTGGTTAGCCTGATCTAAGAGTCCTGGGATCGATTCATATATTAAAAGGGACACACTCCTAACTATTTGCAGTGGTTCCCCTTTGGGTAAAACTTCAGGACAGCTGTTACTAAATAATTAATGTAATGATTGGTCAGCAGTTTTGTCATATATATACAAAATCACAGTTCAATTGTAAGAAGATAATGATATGATGGTGATTTAGATAAAGGAGTTAAAGTGTCCGATTGAGCTGTATTTTACAGATAATATAATAATAATAGGCTTCAAATGCTATGAATTTGAATTATCATGTTAGCTTCTTTAAAATATACAAGTATAAAAACTAGGCATTTATTTTAATTATTTATTTATGAATGAATATAGAGGTGAATTTTCCTGGTTCACATTTTACACTCGTTTGAACATTTGTCAAAACCATACCAAAAACAACTAATAAGTAAAGGAAAACAACGAAGTTACGTTTCGCCGCGTAAACCAGGAATTTAACAAAGTATAAGTTAATTGAAACGTGGATTGGAAAGGGTTGTATTTTTCTGACAGCTTGATTACGGTTTGTTAGATACAAACCGCAGCTACGCACGGTGAAATAATAATAGAATAGAGGAAGAGATTAAAGATATCATCATGCATGGTGCATTGTTATCAACTAAGTAGAGATAGTGGTACCCGAAAAAAACAGGTATAATGTGTAAGCTTAAAACTCACAAAGCAAATATATATATATATTTGTTTTTCAATTAAATGTAAGGGATTTTTTGTTTCTTATTTAAATTAATAAAAATTAAAATAACACTTAGTGTTAAAATATGAAAATTAAAGCAAATAATGATTAATACCACAAATCGATGTAAATACAGAAAAACACTAAGTGGAGTGGTCTTGTACCTTTATAAGCCCAAACTATGTTTTGAAAATATTACTTTGATTTTAAGAAAAAACCCAAAAGTACTCGTAAGTATCAAATTTCTATACCAAAAAGCGACAGCGACCTTAAAAGTTGATACTCGTGAGCAATGTTGTTGTAAAAGTATAAAAGACATCACCAAAAATGTTTCTAAAAAATTTCTTTACCCACCAAATTGCTAAGTACACTTCCCTGTTCATTAGAAAGCATTTAAAGAATCTGTCCCCTGCTATTTACTTGTTCAAATATGTAGAAACCCGGCCTTAGTACATGCGTACGAAATTAAAATCTCGGGGTAAGACCGAACACTCACCTCAAGATGTCCTCAGCCTCGCGGCCGAATTATACCTTCCCTCTCTTTCGTGCCTACCACTATCCGCATAAGTCCATCTCTCGCCTTATTTACTTTTTGAGGAGAACTGCCTCTGCTCTATTTAATTTGGTCGCCAAATAACACACAAAAGAGCATGTTTTTACGTGCGACTTAAACCATAATTCATTTAGATGTAAGGGTAAAAACATTTTGCACAACTGACCTTCATTAAACATGTAATTAGGTACGGGCAAACAACTTTATGAGAACGAGACACCTTATTAATAAACATCTCAACAATTCATTTAGGTACTCGTCTCGGCGACCTGCCAAAAGGCAACTGTGCTATAGAAAGGTCAGCTGGCAGATATCGCATTTGGTGATTAAACTGAAAACTTGCATATTTCATCGTGCTATCTTCAGTTTAAAAAAATATTTTGATTAGTAATGTTAGGCAAAGATTGAAGAAAAAAGGCAGAGCGGGAGACCTAGAAGGTTGTTCGTGGACCAAATGAAGGAAAAGTTATGCGTCTTGTCGTATTAGGAGATCAAGACAATTGCAGAGGATAGGGAAAGATGGAAGAAACTTCACCTACAAGAGACTTAAACTTAAACTCATAATTGGGATGATATGAATGTTTTTAAACTTTTGAAATGCACTATATTCGTATATTTCTTTTATTTGTTAAAGCAATAAAGATTTAAAAAAAACATAAACATTAATACAAAAATATCAATTTATATAAATGTTGTGCCCCTATTTGTACAAGTGACACTGAAATCGAGAAGAACCAAGGGTATTTTGACGTCACGACTATATACGGTGACGTCATTTAGAAGCTGAGCCCGTCTGAGCGTCGAGTTATTTTCTTTATTCGATTATCCCGACTTAACTCATACACAAGAGACTTCTTATTCGAGGCTGAAGTACAAAAGCAATATTTACTGCTTACTCGCAGATAAAGATAATATGCTTACAACTCGTAAATTAACAAACATTTGTGAGTTTTATTAAATATGTATGTATTTAGATTGAGTAGGTATTTTTTATTTATTTTTTTAACTAATCAAAACAAAAATTGTTACTGAGAGTGAAAATAAAGCGCAAATATAAAATGTCAAATTCTACGAACTTTTTTAAGCTACTACGCTTAGATATCATGTTTCAAATCCTCAAGATCGCTTATTATTTTAATATCCAGAATAGCTATTTCAATTTTTAAGTTAATCTGCAGTTCAGGTCACGTGATGCTACTAAACTAGGTGCTATGACGTCATCAGCTTGGGTTATTCTTATAAGAGCTTTCTCATGCTGAAGATCCTATTTGTTTCGACGACTTGTTCTTGGCTTGAGCTATACATAGACTAACTTTCAATGCCTGCAGCGATCTCGAAGCTAACCTAGATACGATGAGATGAATAAGTAATCAAATTCATTGATGCACTGTGGCTGCCTCATAAGTATTTGCAAAATAATGTCAATTTTTACGCGTGGTTATTTGATTCTGATAAAATATATAAAGCAGATATGATATGCATATATGATGATGATGCATATATTCTTATGAAGGTAAAACAGCAAATCTAAACACAGATATTTTTTATATAATAGTTATTATTATGTATTTATTGTTACACGAGTTTTATGACATGATTTAGGTTAGTATCATAAAGCCGACGTTAGGTTTAAGTGATTTAAAATAGCAATGGAAAACTACTCGTAATGCTAGAAAATAGGTTATATCAACCTAATTTCAGCTAGTTGTAAAACTGAAGTTTTTTTTATCGCCCATATCTATTTTATGTTACTTTCATTGGAAGACGTTAAAGTTCCACTTGAAATAAATGTGTCAACGTAAGTGGGAATCCCAATAATCCACTATTAAGTAATCGGTGCGATCATCATAAAATCAATATAAAAGCAGCTGTTTTGGAGTTGATGTAATGAATTTGGCGTTAGTGTATTTCTTACAAATAGATTACGATTTTATGATATAATTAAATTAATCTGATTTATTTTCGGGCCACAGTTTCGAAGATGTTCGTCTCATATTTCACGTATCCCAAGGCACAAATTAAACGACGTCAAGCTAGAGGATGGCCTTTCAGAATTCCGATCACGTGCTGGGCGTTATGGCGGCGTAACTGGGGACTTAGATAGATGACGATTTTGGCACGTTTGACCAGATATTGACTTGCCTATTAGACACTATTAGACAATGTGTCAGAAAGAAATTTGACTTGCCTTTTAGACACTATTATATAATATGTCAGAAAAAATGTAACCCCATCAAACCACGCACTGGACATGACCACAAGGAGTTGGAGGATTTTGTTTATAGCATACGAGTAAGACATTAGAAAAAATCAATACATCGCTATCTTTTAAGTTTATTTTCAAATGTAAAAAGTGATGTTTTTTACCCTTACCCATACCCCCTTTTATATCATAAACCAAACGTGCATACATTGGCCAAATTAAGAACGTAGGTAACTCCTGCAAAATACCATCATCATTATGCACTGCACTTAGCTACAATTATCTTGCTATCAATTTGTTGAACATTAGAAACCAATAACAACATAACTGGAACAATACAGCCCGTTGTCCTCCATAACATGACGATAAAAAGTATTTATAACTAAGTAGGCTTAACTCAATTACAGTGTCGTTGTTACGTCAAGTCGTGCTCAAAGACGGCCAGGAAATACATTCTACGTGATTTGAAATCCATTTTGTGGTCACCTCTGTGTACTCCAACTCTAGTAGCAAATGTCTTCAAGCAATAGTAATTATTATGGTCATAGCAATAGAGTAGGAAGCGCTATGGCAGTTGCTGCTACGGCGTAGACGCCCTGTGCTACGAACGACTACGAAACGTATTTTTATACCAGCACTATATGGGTAGAGTTACTACTCTACCCATACTACTGGTTAGTATTACTATTACTGGTTGCTGATATGATTTAAATAACAGAAACGTAGACACATAATGCAAGAAAAGCATTGATAAGTTAACGGCCCCAATGTTGTAATCAAGATAAATAATCACCTTTTCAAACTCATAAACCGGATTTACCTTATGAAATTTTACCTCAAATTATAAGAACTCACCCTCTCATTTTTCCTTCGAAAAGTTTTGTGGAGATAAGACCCAAAAATTATGCAAAATATTGTCCTCGTCCGTAACACTTAAATTGTGATGAAATATGAAACTTGGCGATAAAAATCCGTAAAACGAAAGTTAAATGATTTAAACCCGATAAGCTGTTTTCTTTGTCTTTTCTGATGCGTATTTTAAATGGAAATCGACTAGAATCACTGGCTAATGAGGGCAATATCGATTGAGGACGACCTTGGTTCGAATCGCAATACGCCTAACAGGTGCATTCCTGTCGTTACTGCAATAATATTATCTTGTTTCAGTGATTTGAACTGAATCTAATTGCATTTCAGCCATCTTGTTCGCTGCGATAGCGCAATGAGCATCACAGTGATAACTTGATTTATCAAACTTACATGAATGTGGAATTTATAGATTTATGAATATCTAAAAACTTGAGATCCATTTCTGTGTTACTGATATTATGTACCTACATAAACCATTTTTTCCACAAAACTACGGAAAAAATTACAATTGGCTTAGACAAATTTCACGGTTCTTAAATTATACGGGAAAATAACCTCTTTTCTGGCATGATTTATGTAAAACCTTTTTAAATATCAACCGTATTTCATATATTTTCGCAAAAGTATTATAATAACCTTTTAGTTTAAAGAAGGAAAAATAGCATTTAAAAAGATAAAGCCACTTGCAAGCTAAAATTAAAAAGTAAAAAGAGAGAACAATTATTTACCACACGTTCAGTTTTAAAAAGACTTGTTTTTATCCGTTTTTAATCCTATTAGGGCGAGCGCAATTTAATTAAAATATGTAGTTGAACGATGTAATACTTATTGAAGTTGATATTTATAGAGAGGATTGTGGCCTTTTTTAAAATACTTCCGCTTACCACTATATGACTAGAAAAGAAAACGTTTAACCTTTATTTTTAGTAGTATTGGTTCTTATAAGTTTAATTAAGAAACCGAAAATTCGCACTCGGGCAGGATTTGAACCTACGACGACCTTTGGTTCTTTTTTTGGCAATAAAAATATTGCGAAGTAAATTATTGTTTAGTTAGAATCTTCTATACTCGGTCGAGGTGGGCTAGCATTCATTTGTGGTTGCTAAGCATTATGCCAAACGGGAACAACCACATCGCATTCGATTTAAGTCTATGCCAATGCCAATTTACATACATTAAACGGCGATTAACGACGCCTAATACGAATTCGTTAGGTTTACTCGTACCTACTCTTCCATTTGTGATCCAAACCTAAAACGAACCTAAAGGTAAAAGAGGCAGGGTTCAAAATACAATGGAGCAAAGAGATTTTATGGAATAGCGTGCTGGATTTAGGAAGAATAATTGAATATTCAGATTTCGATGGTTGACCGTTCAGCGTTTTGATGACGTATCACCAGATAGTTCCACCGTCTACGAAGGAAAATTGATATGATTTAACATATTGATTTGAAACTGCCAATTTTACCTTAATTAATAAGAGCGATAGCTGAGAAGTGAAAACTTCACTTCTCATCCGTTGTGAGGTCGTTAATTCGATCCCCGGTCTGTATTGAGTTTGTTCAAAACAGTATAAGTACAGTCTTTTCGCAGATAACGCTGCCTAACGGAAAAGACAAACATTGTGGGGAAACCTGCACACTAAGTACGAGTAGTTAGTGGATAGGTATACGGCTAGTGTGTGGAATGGCGAAGGCACTGGGAAACCACCTCATTAAAATCGTCAAGAATGTTTTATTTCACATAATTATCACGATCCTCAGTCATGAGGTATACAACTATGAAGCAGCAGAATCTTTAGTTGAAAAAGATAAATCTTTATAGACGCCTATTAGTAGAGGAAACCAAAATATTCAGAATAACAATTCAATATTCCGTATATAATTTTTCAACAAATAAATTGTCCCGAAGCAGTGGAGGCTTCTATCTATGTTAGGACGTGTACAAAGTAAGTGCTTCTTGCCTGTCTTTTAATTTATTTAAAAACTTTATTGCACAAATAGAAGTGTACAAAAGGTGGACTTAATGCTAAAAAGCATTATCTGCCAGTCAAACCAGTCATGCAGAAAGATAACAACGGGTGCAGTGAGACATCAGACAGACATCAGTCTATGTACAGAAATAAATTAATTTAATACAACCGTTTTACAATATTAAAAAAAAAAAACATATATTTTATGAACATTCAATGCAAAGACTTTCAATACACTTTCCTTATGCACCTTTTTCCCACAAGTTTCTATACACTGTCATCTGCTAAAGCACATTAGATTGATGAGTGATACACAGCGCTCTCACTGTAAAGCTACTAAGTACTAATGTCTCTGTACTTATGTACAATTTTACTTAAATTTCATATGAAGTGGTTGTATAAAGAAGAGGAACGTCTGACGTTGATTTATGAGCAGTAGCTGTTCGCAGCACATCAACCTACCTTTATTTATCCGCAACAGAATTTCAACCTTATGTTGTAGATACAGAGTTCAATATCATTTAGGATCTTTTAACTTATTTGGGTAAGTCGATGTGCTGTGTGTACTGAAAGCGTGAAATGGAAGCATGTGAAGAGTTATATTTTACAAGTAAATGGTTATAGCCGCCATCTCTCCTCGCAAATTATGCCCTTGTTATTTCAAATTTATACGTTTGCTTTCACTCAGTAATTGTTTTATTCGATATTTTTACCTTCAGTAAAGTGCATCAGGGGATTAAAGGGTAAACTTAAATATGTATTTACTTTTACCTATATGTAGAGAAAAGAGACTTAAAAATTGGAAAATATCAAACAAGAAAGCCAACATACACAATAAATGTGATTGTCGATGTGTCTAAATACCAATGAAGGATTTCCTAGTGCCAATAATCGGTACTTAAAAATCCGCTAGATGGCGCTGAACAACCTAAGTAAGGAAGATCTTTATTTAAAAAAAAGGCTGGTTTTAGCATTAATTCTGTAATACTTTTTACGTTTGGCATGTTTTAGATTCACGCGGACTAACAGGTAATTTTTACCTGTTAGAATATCCAGGGAATATCAATGTGTGCAAAATTTCAAGTTCCTAGCCACAAAGGTTTGGGTTGTACGTTGATACATCAGTCAATCACTTTTGCCTTTTATATACTATATGATTATATATACAGGGTGTGGCGTAAATAGTGGTCCAAAGCAAAGGTGTGGATACACTGTACACTGAAGCACCACATACCAGTATTTAAAAAAAAATTATGTACAGGGTTTTCAAAAAAAAAAAATTTTTTAAATTTTTTTAAAAATCGTTACCTTGCCTTACAAATTTGGTTATAATTTCCAAAAATGACGGTTTTTTTTTATCGGTTTTTTTTGTGTACAGTGTATCCACACCTTTGCTTTGGACCACTATTTACGCCACACCCTGTATAATGTCCTCCTAGCCGAATTTTGACTACGGCGGCCTATCTCAATAAAGAGAGAGGCCACACATGGGCCTGTGCCCATGTGTGGCCAACATGACTGTTCATGCAACGAGGAGGGAGCGTTCTTCGGCACGCATGCCCTACGCTGGTACCCCTAGCAGGTTACTTAGGGTACGCCATATCGCTACATACAGACAGAACAAGCGAAATACGATAAAATATACGACACACTCCAGCGTAAACAAGAAATCTAAATGACCTTAAGTATCTGTAGAAATAGCGTTTCCTCTAAATAACATAGCAATATTAAAGTGTGTAGGTATTCAAAAGTAATTAAAACTAAGGCCACGTTTTGATCTTTAAAGGACAAGTAAGAATGAGACCATTTGATCAAAAGCAAAGAGTAGGGCATCCACCGGCAAGATGGACAGATGACTTAATAAAGGTCGCAGGAATTTTGATGCAGACTGCTTGTTACAGGTTACACTAGAAATCTATGAACGAGGCCTATGTTCAGCAGTGGGCGTCCTGTGGTTGGTAAAGATGATGATGAAGGAGGTATTAAAACAGGAGTACTCACGTGTTGTTAGCCGAAGAGAGTCGCCGGTGCAGGCTGCGCAGCGACATGGCGTACCCCTAGCAAGGCGGCGAGCCGCTGCCTTTCCCGCGCGGCCGGCGTAGGGCGCGCGCGCCGAAGAACGCCCCCTCTTCGTTGCACGACTGCGACCGCTGCGAGGACAACATGCCTGCCGCGCGGCTCAGCGCGTGCAGCGGCCGCACGCGCGCGCGCCTGCCCCACCCGCACCCAGCCACCACCTCAATCTTGCCGGCCACTCTCCGTCTACCGCACTGACTCTGAGCCCATCCAATGCACGCGCACTTTGACACTTCTATCTATCTACGGTGGGTCAGACTCTCTAAACTCTTACACTAGCTACAACTAACTAATTGAATCAAGGCGCTTCGTCGTTTTCGTTACAATTATTATCTACTTAAACTGATTGTTAGCTTCGTGCCTCCCGTTGTATCTGAAACAAATTAGAAATTGTAATTAGATCGCGGCTCGTTTCGTCGCGAATGTATTGGAAGGAAATTGGAATTGATCGACCCCGCCATAATCGGATCGGTGCGTCAAAATTAATTTTGAGTCTAAACAGGCGGCCAGAAATAGATTGATGCGTGTCCGACCAATATCAGCTGTACTTATGACCTAACGGGTTCGAATCCCGCAAGGGGCAAATGTTTGTGTGATGAGAACGATCATTTGTACCTAAGTCATGGATGTTTATACGTATTTAAGTATGTCTATCCGTTATCCTAGTCACCATAGCACAAGCTCACGCTTAGTTTGGGGCTCGGTAATTGGTGTGTTTGTTGAAACAATTTATTATTATTATTAACGAATAGTTCAATATTTCTGACGTCGTATTTGATTAGTGACATAAACCAAACTATTAATTACAAGAACAAAAATCATTTCGTGTATCTATTAAAATAGATACACGAAATGATTTTTGTTTTTGAGTGTAATTAGAGTGGTCGGAGAACGGAGCAAGTTTTAATGAAACGGTCAGCCGGAGGTCCGCCGCCCCAGTTAATCCTTTGAAAGCTTCTAATCCCCACACTTCGACATAGGTACGAAATAAACGCGGGAAACACTCCTAACATTGTGCCGACATTACAAATAGGTCACTGGCGACTTTCAGGAGCCGACAAGTTTATACGTAGCTTTATTTTAGTCGGTTTGAACTTTAGCGAGCGTTGTATTTTGCATAAGAAAACCTCGTAACAATAGCATAGTGATGTCACAGAACTTAATTGGACACACTTCCAATTAAATTTTAATAGAGCAAGTCGGGCTAGAACCGCTGAAGCAGCAAAGTGAAAAAAACACTGACCGAGTAAAATTTTGATTGTGATTCAGTGATGCTTTACAATTTTAATAATTTTAGACGAATGTCAGAGCCAGTTTCGAGATTAGCGATTATAGTCGGTGAGATTTTCATTAAAAGTTGCCCGGTGAAGTTTTATACTCCTCCGATATTGATGTTAGACCCGCCTTGCAGCAGCTCTACATTGTGTTTTAGGTCACGTACTATACTTGCGCGATTATTACATTTATGGCGGTATACAGCCAATTTTAAAAGGTTACATTAAGGGTCTTTCTACGGTCCCGGTTTCTGCTCCCGGTAGGTAATCCCCATAAAATTTGCGAGTGGTAAAACTAGTTACTACTAAACTCCGAACCAATCCGTGAATTTCGTATGAATAAATGAGACAATATTCAACATTTACACTATTATTGTAAACATCGTTACCCTCCTTCTGTCGTAGTCAGGAAAAAGAACTTTAAGCCCTTACTATAAGAAGTGTAAAAAAACGGCCAAGTGCGAGTCGGACCCGCGCACGATTGGTTCCTAAAGTTCCGTTATCACTCTTTGGATACGGAACCGTAATCCAGTACGCTGTCCTTATTGACTCGATTGATTTTAAATAGTTTTGGCTTTCAGGAAATCAATAGTAGCTTTCAAACTGACATCAGGAAAGCAATTACAACTTTCAAAATATCTAATGGGTAAGAAAACGTGAATTCATTAATTGCTTAATTAATCAATCGTCATTAAAGTAGGTGATTTTTGTGCTCAAAAAAAATATTTTTCATAAGAAAAAAACATTAAAAATCACGAAAAAACACGTCTTCATACAAAATTACACTGAAAAAAAATGATTGGTTAACAGTAACCCAAAATTTGGCGACTAATAGGCCGTAATCTAGTGACTTGCGAACTTCTGTTAGTTTATATTTAACAAAAAATTACTTCCCTACAACGAAACCTTCAACTAACAAAACTAGTTTGGTTGATCCCTTTTTTCAGTGTATAACAGCTGGATCGGTCATTTGTATAAGAAAGTGAACTTCTTTTTTCGGATCCCCTTTTTGGATCGAAAAACATATTTTTACATACATATTGTGTATAGAATATGAGCCATAATAAAGCTAAAATTTAATCAAACTTACCAGCAACAACTGGGTTAGGGTTTTATAAAGACATCCCTATTTTTTCGTGACACGTCCCGAGCGCGAGATGAATGGAAATAAAATGAACGCCGTTTCACATCTGACCAGTTTTATTTAGATATTATTTCTTATAGCTTTTATGTACAGGACGAACGAAAAATGACTTCATTTGGAATTTTGGGATTGAATCATGTGAAAAACTGAAATAACTGACTTTTTCATTAATATTTTTAGGGTCAAGGGCTTTAACTATTACTTAATATGAAAGTTTCTACAGGACATGTATTGCAGGTATATATACACATGTATACCTGCAATAATAAAGGGATACCACACAATAAATAATAGGAGATACTACTACACGGCGAGGGCAAGAGATTCCCGCAGCGTTAAAAAACTATTTATTAACTTACTATTTACTTTATTAAAATTGTTCACAAAGTATTAAATTTACGTAAAACGCAATGACCAATATTATGAGATAGCCATACTGGAAACAATTTATTGATATCATAAAAACCGCCTAACCCTAATAAAATACAAAAAAATGGCAGTGCGAATTTCATGGCCCTGTTTATTCGCAAAACGCCTGGAATTGGACAGTCCGCACTAAATTGTTCATGCTTCATAAACGGATAAACGTACACCGAACTTTTTTCATTTGCTGAGAACAACTGCGAAGACCTACCTACGTAAAAACAAAACATTTCGTTGCAAATCAAAGTTGCCTTTGAACGTCAGATCATTTTCCACTCTAACTAACGCCGTTGCCCTAAATATATGTCACGGAAAGAGAGGCTTCATTGCGAATATTAAAAATGTAGCATTAACATGCCTAGTAATAAGGAGATCCCTGAAAGAGAGCAGTTTATTTTCTGGCTTAGTCTAGACTAGAGACAAGAGCAAACCATTGCAAGTAAAAAAATGTGGTGTTTTAAATTTCAAACTAATATTTATAAGAGCGCCCATTCGAAATGAATGGTGCATTTTTGAAAACCAGTGTGTGTATTCATAACGTAATGTCAACCATTTGTCATTGTCTTCGAACTGTCCGACCTATAAATAGATAATTCTAACACTGTCAAAACTTTTTGTAATGACACAGGTAGGGTTAAGATACTCGTAGTAATGAAAAGAGTCCACTGGCCAGTGGGAGTTACATTTCAGTTTTGTATTGTATATGATTCGTACGGAGTTCGACGGAATGTCAAGCGAAATATTCTAAACTGTGGCCAAAATTTTCCGCGCGTTATTGCATTAAGCTGATCATGTTTCATGAGGCTGAAAAGGAGGGGCTTGAGATTTATAAGGCTTAAACGGAATCCAGATGAATCAGAACATTAACCACTGTGTTTGATGAAACGCTATTTTAAAATAGGGATCCCACCAAGATGGTGTCTAACATCAATTTCACTTACGCAGACGACGCGAAGCGATAAGGTCGACCTAGCTTCCAAACTTAATGAATTTGGTGTGGTAATCGCTTTGACTAAGGAAAGCGATGTAAGTATTGTTTTATTCAAGACGTTTTCGTTATTATTTACAATTAATTTATTAAACAGCGATTGTTAAATCTGTTTTTCCTACGACAGATCGAGTGATCATGAAAATAAAAGCTATAAGTCATTTGAACGCCTCTTTTTTGATATCAAAAATAAATGAGAAAAAAAATAAGTAAAATATTACCGCAACAAACAGGATCAGTATTTATCTACATCTACACTAATATTATAAAGAGGAAAGATTTGTATTGAATAGGCTCTGAAACTACTAGACCGATTAAAATGTAATGTGGTACAGAAATGGTTTGAGATCCTGGGAAGGACATAGGTAACTTTTTGTCGCGATATAAAATCATCAGGGGGTGAAATGGGGGATGAAAGTTTGTATGGAAAATCTATTACGGCGCGGGCGAAGTCACGGGGAACTGCTAGTCCTTAATATTTATGTTTTTTTTTTATTCTTTTATTTTATTTTAGGGACTTTTACATAAAAGGTACGTCAGTAATATTTATGTTACATTTTTTTTTAAACTCTACTGCCTCGTTGGTCTAGTGGTCAGCGAGCCGGCTTTTATCCACTAGGTCTCGGGTTCGAATCCTGAGTCGGGCCGGAAACAGCCCCAGAGTCTGGATGTTGGTGTTGTTCACACGTCCGTGCCAAGAAAAGCACGTTAGCCCGTTGGTCCTGCGCCGGATCTCTCCGCTCATGTCGGATTACGTCTCATCGAACTATGAGAGTGAGATTATATAACCATCATCAACCTACGGTTATCACGGTAATGCACTCGCGCGAGGGTGCAGAGTATAATCCATACTAATATTATAAATGCGAAAGTGTGTCTGTCTGTCTGTTACCTCTTGACGCTTAAACCACTAAACCGAGTATGATGAAATTTGGTATGGAGACAGTTCGAGACCCTGGAAAGGACATAGGCTACATTTTGTCGCGATATATAAACATCAAGAGGGTGAAATGGGGGATGAAAGTTATAAATGAATAAATAATAAATAAATTGTTTAACAAACACACCAATTACCTAGCCCCAAACTAAGCGTGAGCTTGTGCTACGGTGACTAGGTAACGGATAGACATACCTATATACATTTATAAACATCCATGACTAGGTACGAATGCTCGTGCTCGTCACACAAACATTTGCCCCTTGCAGGATTCGAACCCGCAACGGCCTGGTTTAGAAGTCCGTGGCGCGAACCACTACACCAAGACGGTCGTCCATGTATATAGTTTAACAAATCCAACTCTTGCGCGGGTGAAGTCGCGGGGAACCAATAGAAATAAATAAATTATTTCAACTAACACACTAATTACCCAGCCCTAAACTAAGCGTGATTGCGCAGACACTATGTACACTATATTATGTTAAAATCGTACTTAAAATAGTTTTAACCCGATATACTTATATATAATTATTAATAAGTGAAACACAAATTAGAACATAAGATCTAGATTATTTGTATTTTGATTTAATTTAATGATTTTTAAAAGTGCGTCAAATGACTAGCGTTGCGACCTCGCTCTACGAGTGCCCCACCAATAGCGAGGTTCCGGTAGTATGGAGGGGAGGGCACGTCGTAGCAGCGAGACCGCAGGGCAGACACTTGATGGTGAGCGATCAAAGAGAACAGGCATTAAGACTGAACTCTTGTCGGTTACATTGCCTGTAATTTATTTATGAAATACATAGTTAACAGATGTGAAGTATTAAAATGTAAAAGTGAGAAATAAATCGTGATATCGTATCTGAAGTTGTTTGATTCCAACAACTTCAGAAGTGGGATACCGAGAGCTTAAAACGAAAAAAAACTTTCGTTCTACGCCCATGTAAGTAATACACATTTTTTTTTCTTATGCATGATCGCGAAAGAATTTCGTACAATTTTTTTTTTTTCTTCTTTGCCCCATTGATTCTACTACTTGATGTACTGTAGTTATCTTTCTACAATAAAGACTTTAGCTCAATAACCGCATTGCATCTGGCCAGGGCTACCCTCTGGATATGTCATGTGTGTTATTTGAAGGGCGAGTTTCAAAGTCGATTATAGTACATCAAATTAACCGTTCACCTCTTTTTATTGTGCGATGGCGACTCTATGGAAATAACAAATGGTGATTATTTAGTTTTTATTTATGCATACCTAAGATATTATGATTTTATTAGCGTCGTTTTGCTGATCCCTTGTACAACATAAAACTAGCCAGGATACCAACACCTATTTGAACCCACTTACATTATGCCAGGGCTCTGGGAATGTAGGCGGTGTTCTTTGTCAGTGCTGTGAATCTCGTGGTTGGTGGTAAAATAAAATAGATATATTGTTCCGATAAAATGCTATCACTTTCTTTTTGCCATGGCGACTCTGTGGAAATAAAAAGTGATGGCTACTAGCTTTCTAACCCGGCACCAACGATGCTGTTGTGTTGAAAGGATTTGACTTTCATCAATAAGTATGTAGCGACATCTTACCACTGTCGCCCACATTAGCAAGCAACTTCCAGACGCGACGCCCTGACTCGGCTCCTACAGGCTAGATGGCGCTGTTAGCCCGCTCCATACAACACAAACCGCGATATGTAAGATTTAGCACGAGCTTGACTACATATAGATAAACCAAGACGGTGACCATTGGACCTTGGTCCCCGACCATAACAACCGGTCGGTAGGAAGCGCTTCCCTTTGCCTTCCTAACCCAGTTGCGCCAAATTGGTGACCCCGACGTGATCTACACTGGAGCGTGGAGCCTCACCGTCGTCATCATTATCGTCGCCTTCTCCCTTGCCAACAGGCACCCAGCCAGCAACATCCAGCCAGCAGTCTCCTGCAAGCCAGCTCACCAGCCCTAAGGACACCACCGCAGACCGCACCGGTTCTACCTGGTTCCTCGGCAGCCTCATCCAGCTCATCATCCCGACTCACTGTGGACTTCGAGCTCTCCCGCACGCATCGTGGACATCACACATGCTCATCCCGACTCACTGTGGACATCACGCATGTACATTCCGACTCATCGTGTGGACATCGCGCACTCATCCCGACTCACCGTGAACATCGCGCATCCCGACACGCCGTGGTCATTACGCATGCCCATCCCGACTCACCGTGGACATCGCGCATGCTCAACCCGGCATATCGTGGACTCAACAAGCACTGGCACTTGCAAGCTCACTACGCACAGACTGCTGAGCTCTCAACCATCTTGGCTCAATCAACCTCCGGTTCTTCGGGGGGAGTGGTGTAGCGACATCTTACCACTGTCGCCCACATTAGCAAGCAACTTCCAGACGCGACGCCCTGACTCGGCTCCTACAGGCTAGATGGCGCTGTTAGCCCGCTCCATACAACACAAACCGCGATATGTAAGATTTAGCTTGACTACATATAGATAAACCAAGACGGTGACCATTGGACCTTGGTCCCCGACCATAACAACCGGTCGGTAGGAAGCGCTTCCCTTTGCCTTCCTAACCCAGTTGCGCCAAAAGTACCTATGCGAGTGAAGTATGTATTGTATTGTTATACATAATTTCAAGAAGCTTTAATTTATCATTTATTTAGATTGAATGAAACTTTTTACTAGATTTACTAACTTCATCTAGTTATGTAGTGTGTCCCTATTATACCTGTCTCTTGTTTCGCGTTCCTGCTTAGAATAAGTATCGCGCTATATAATCTCCTTTTGAATAACTAATCTATAATTATATTACCAAATACAAGGCTAATACTGTGTATTTGAGTTTCAGAACTGACGGATCTGAACACGAAAGATATGTGGGACGGACACGTGAACCTTCGCATTCCCCACCCAATCTAATCGAGGATGATGATGAACTGATTCTCCGACGACGTTTGTTGAGAAATGAATTAGAGCGACATACGCGATCGATACAGACGAGCGATGAGCTAGAGCGACGCTCGCGATCGAGACACACTATCAATGTTAATGAACGACTACGATCTAGATATTTGAGCGGTGAGCGAGAGCAACGCTCATTATCAAGACACGAGGGTGGTAAGCTAGAACGACACTCTCGTAGTCGATTGACCCACTGTAGACATGATGATGAGCTAGAGCGACATCAGTCTACCCTACTATGCTTTACCGTTGACCAACTGAGCGAAGAGCTTGAGCGACGTTCTGTTGGTAGGTATGATAGGAACCAGACAATGACTCATGGAAGTGTCCAACTAGGAAGAAAGAGGACAAGGAACTGTACTCCGGAGCTGCGGACGCCCCCGAGTAAACGCCGGAGTTCTTCGCGCTCAACGAAAAGGGATGGTTTATCCCCACCTACGCACCGGATGAGGTATGATGACACTATTATTCCCTCTCGAGAGATAGAACCTAACAATATATTAAATCAGTTTGTGAATGCGCTCAAATATATTGCTAAGTCAGGTAGCCATAAGATAACTGCCGGGAATAATGTAGTCCCTGAATTTGACCCTCTGTCTAAAAATCAAAATATTGTTTATTGGTTGACCAAGGTTGAAGAATGTGCCGATATCTACAATTGGGACGAACGCGAGATCATACATTACGCCTTACCCAAACTCACAGGACTTGCTAAATCATGGTATCAGAGTTTACCCAGCGTACGTTTCACATGGGCTGAGTGGAAAGAAAGGTTATTAGATTCGTTTCCGTGTCGCGAAAACTACGCAGACCTCTTAACCGAGACGTTAGCTTTGAAAGCAAAATTTGGGGAACCATTAGAACAATACTTTTACTCGAAACTGAATTTACTTAACCGCTGTAATATCAAAGGCAGGCAAGCGGTTGACTGTATCTTACATGGTATAGAAGATAGAGGTATAAGATTAGGTGCACAGGCCGCGCAATTTGCCCTCCCTGAACAAGTTCTTAAGTATTTGAAAACTGTCAAAGTAGGAAACCCTCAAGAAAATATTTCTAGTAACAGAACTAAAATAGATAAGCGACATACATACAGTAGTGCATCAGTGGGCGCTAAAAGTGGTCCTAACCTAAATAAACTACCAATTAAATGCTTTAATTGCGGTGTAGAGGGTCATCCTAGCTTTCTATGCACGAAGCCCATTGAGAAATGTAGTAACTGCCATAGGATTGGTCACAAAATAACATCTTGCCCAAATGTTCGTAATCCCGATAGAACTCAAAATAACGAAAAGACTGGTAGCAAAGAAGGGCAGGTCCTGAGAGTTTGTGTTAACGATATTCCAATTCAAACAACAAATCATGATATTAACAGACCAAAAGTAGGAACTGACATTAAAAATAAAGACAAATATTTCATGGCGATTGAAGTTAATCAGAAGCCCCTAGACTGCTATGTTGACCTAGGTAGTGAATGCTCACTTATTCGATATTCCGATGCGCTGAAGTTAGGTGTCGAGCAGAGTAGTGATAACTTGCCGTTACTTAGAGGAATAGGTGATAACTGTCTTCAGGCTTTGTCTCGTATTGAAGCAAATGTCAACGTTCAGGCTATCACACTACCTATAGAGTTGTACGTAGTAGATGATGGTGCAATAAAACAGCCTGTTCTGTTAGGCCACAATTTTACGGAACACCCTAGTATAATGATCACCAAAACCCCTTCTCAATTGATATTTGAATATTCTTCTAGTTCAGAAAAATTATGCCTTACTACACAAGATACCATCACTATAGCTCAGCAGGATATTAAAGCTGTCCCAGTAATCTGCAGTAAGAACTACTCTGGTAAAATTTATGTACATGGTTCTTTAAGAGGTAAAGCAGGTAGTGAATATTATCGCTTGCCCGGGGAGTACCAGATGAATGGGGGTAAATGCAATTTATTAGTGCAAAATGTAGCAGCGGGTCCAATTAAATTTCTTTCGAATTCACTTATAACCCGCTCAGCTCCCGTATTAACTACTAAAGATGTCCTTAACATCTCTACAGAACATAACGCGAATGATAGTCTTATAAATTGTCTCGGAAATCTTATCACCAAAAACCAAAAGCAGGAACTCGTTTCTTTACTAAATAAATATAAGGATTGTTTTTCGAATAGTTTGAAAGATCTTGGTTTTACGTCAGTTACTGAGATGGAAATACGTTTAACGGATTCAGACCCTATAGTCTATCGACCTTATAGAATGGCCCAGAGTGAAAGAACTATGGTCAGGGATATGGTTCAGGAAATGTTAGAAGCCAACATAGTGCGTGAATCTTCATCACCTTACCTTAGTTAAAAAGAAAACAGGAGAAAAGCGTTTGTGTATTGACTATAGAGCCCTAAATCGTAAAACTGTTAAGGATCACTTCCCTCTACCTAGGGTAGAAAATCAGTTAGACCTGCTTGCTGGACATAAGTTCTTTATCACCTTAGATCTGGCTTCTGGATACTACCAGATACCTATTAAGGAAGACTCTAGGCCTAAAACTGCATTCGTGACCCCTGACGGACAGTTTGAGTATCTCAGAATGCCGTTCGGGCTTGTTAATGCACCTTCTGTATTTCAACGCACTATAAACAAAATCTTGGCCGAAGCTAAAATTAAGTATGCGATGGTATACATGGATGATGTACTAATACCTGCTCATGACTTTCCCGAAGGCTTAGCTCGACTTCAGGAGGTCTTAGACCTGCTGCGTCGTGGGGGGCTGACCCTTAAGCTACAAAAATGCTATTTCTTTTATGACAAAATTGATTACCTTGGTTTTGAAGTTGGATCTGACGGCATACGTCCAGGTTCGCGCAAAACTGAGGCTGTCGGTAATTTCCCTACACCCAAAACCCAACATGAAGTTCGCCAATTCATCGGGCTAGCAAGCTTTTTCAGAAAGTTTGTCAAAGACTTTGCTCTTATAGCGAGCCCGCTGACAGACTTACTGAAGAAAAATTCTCAGTGGGAATGGTCCGACAAGCAAGATAAAGCCTTCAAAACGCTAAAAGACTCACTAATCAAACGTCCCATCTTAGCTTTGTACGACCCATCCCTGACCACAGAGTTACATACTGATGCCAGCAAAATCGGTGTTGCGGGTATTCTTTTTCAAAGGAACACTGAAGGAGTGCTTAGGCCAGTATCATTCTATAGCCGTAAAACCTCGTCGGATGAACAGAAGATGCACTCTTTCGAACTAGAAACGTTGGCAGTAATAGCTTCCTTGGCTAGGTTTCGAGTTTATCTGTTAGGGGTGCCTTTCAAAATTTATACAGACTGCAATGCTTTACGCACGGCTATGGCAAAGCGTGATCTAGTCCCAAGAATAGCGCGATGGTGGGTACAACTGCAAGAGTTCGATTGCAGTTTTGAGTATAGACCAGGCGTTCGCATGGCTCATGTGGATGCGCTGAGTCGCAACCCAGTCGAATCTGCTATTCTTGAGACTCATGTTTTAGATGTGCTGACTGTTAATAAGGAGGACTGGATCAGTACCGTACAGTTGGCGGATGACGAAATTAATTCAATTAAAAATATTCTTGCTGATCCCGCATCTGATAAAATCTTAGATATTCTTAATAACTACTGTTTGAAAAATGACCACGTATATCGCAAAGTTGATAACGAGTTCCGCTGGGTTGTCTCTAAGTCAGTCAGATGGCAAGTACTCAAAATGAATCATGACGATGTAGGTCATTTTGGATTTGAAAAGACATTGTCCCACATAAAAGAATTGTATTGGTTCCCAAAATTACGCCGGTTCATTAAGAAATACGTATCTGCCTGCCTAGAGTGTGCGTATCACAAGGCACAAGGTGGTCCGCGCACAGGCGAAGTGCATCCAATCCCAAAAGTAGAGATCCCCTTCCACACCATCCACGCCGACCATCTTGGACCTTTTGTGCGCAGTAAAAGAGGTAATTCCTATCTCCTTGTTATTATAGACAGTTTCACCAAATTTATAAATATAACCCCCGTTCGCAATACTAAGGCACTGACAACTGTAAGAGTTTTTAGGGAGCATATCAGTTATTTCGGAACCCCACGCGACTTATAACCGATCAAGGATCATGTTTTACCTCAAATGTGTTCAAAAAATTTATTAAGGCCACGGGCATCAAACACATACTCAACGCGGTTGCTTCACCTTGAGCAAATGGCCAAGTCGAGAGATTTAATAGGACAATACTTGATGCGTTATCAACGAAATCTCATGGAAAAGATGATAGAACCTGGGATGATTATGTCCCAGATATACAAATTGGTCTGAATACAACGGTCCATAGTACTACCAAGAAAAGCCCATCCGAACTCCTGTTTGGATGTCGGTTGATAAATACATCTGAGGCAATCCTTAATGACGTTATTAACGAAACAATGACTTTAACTACGGGAGATGAGTTGTCGGACATGAGGCAGGAAACTGGGGATCGAATTAGGGAACAGCAAGAGAAAGATAAAGTAAGATTCAATAAGAATAGGAAAATAGGTAAAACATACAAGGAAGGAGAGCTAGTTCGTGTCGAAAGAATTACTAATTTTAATGATGGTAAATCAAAGAAATTGGTAGCTAAGTATCAGGGTCCTTACCGTATCATTAAATCACTCCCGAATGACCGATACCTTATTGAGGACACACCTTTAACCCGTAAAAATAATCGTCGTTACGAGGCCGTTGTATCGATAGACAAGATTCAACCTTGGTTAAACTTCTCTACTAACTATGACAGCACTGATGACGAACCTGATATATATAATAATGAAAATGATTTATTTACAAGCAATGATAACGATTGCGATGTATGTAACAGTAATGATAATATAAGCGAATTAAGTGTCGAAAAGGATACTGAATGTTGAAATCTGGTATATAGTTAGTTTACTGTTGTTTCTAAATTATATTCACTTTTTACTTATCTACCTATACGCATGCTAGATTAATGAATTATACATACATACATGTATTTTCTACCTAAATGATAAAGGTTTTAATATAATTTAAATACACTAGTTGTATATTTGATTATTTGTTTACTAATAATCTATCAATCTTAGGAGCAAGCTTACTTAAAAGCAAGGGGACTTGCTAATAAATGGATGGCCGAGCTATTAAAATTGTACTTAAAATAGTTTTAACCCGATATACTTATATATAATTATTAATAAGTGAAACACAAATTAGAACATAAGATCTAGATTATTTGTATTTTGATTTAATTTAATGATTTTTAAAAGTGCGTCAAATGACTAGCGTTGCGACCTCGCTCTACGAGTGCCCCACCAATAGCGAGGTTCCGGTAGTATGGAGGGGAGGGCACGTCGTAGCAGCGAGACCGCAGGGCAGACACTTGATGGTGAGCGATCAAAGAGAACAGGCATTAAGACTGAACTCTTGTCGGTTACATTGCCTGTAATTTATTTATGAAATACATAGTTAACCGATGTGAAGTATTAAAATGTAAAAGTGAGAAATAAATCGTGATATCGTATCTGAAGTTGTTTGATTCCAACAATTATCTCCTTAGTACCTGGTTCATATCTGGTTTGGATTGGCGCCGTAGCCCAAAATTGGGTAGTAAAATGTTATTATTATATAGGTAAGATTTCAGGCATTCAAGCGTAAAAACTATTATGTCATTACTAAACAATATCATCGTTCGGCTTGTTAATAGACGATGAAAATGCAGCGTCTTAAGCAAATCCATGAATATGTATGAGATACTAACCTTAGACAAGATTCCACCTCAAGGTTTCACTTGTAAGCTATCTCTCCCGAGCTGAGCTTTGTCGTGAGTAATTAATTTTCTCAATAAAGCTGTGTGATAGATAATCAAAGAAGAATTGAAAAGTATACCTGACATATTTTTTTACTATCCCGGTTTTAAACAAACTTACTATTATCATATTATATAATCTGTGCTATTATCTTTACATTTTTAGAAGATGTAGCAAAGTATATTCTTCAGCCTTAAGTACCTACATACGAGACTTAGATACCTTCAGTCATTTATAGCAGTAATATAAGTACCTAGGTACTTAATACAAATATATACACTTTGTTAACATTTTGTTAACCAATTCAGTCGACTCAAAGTGGTAGTTAAATAATTTAACTAATGGTCACTTTGTTGACCCTTGGTTAGGGTAACCTTTGTTCATAGTAAATATTTAACCATTGGTAACGATTTTTGACCATTGGTTGAGTTAACTAATGATCAAAAAACCGGCCCTAATAAGTCGTAAAAATCGAACCAATTTTTAAAGCTTTGACGAAAAGTTGCATACTTTTTACTCACACAATACGGATGTTTGTGACGTAACGTTTCAACAACAAACTCTTGAATTAAAAAGTTAACTTGATGATGTGTGAGTGTGAGCCGCACTCGCCGATGATTGATACCGCTCTTGGCTTGATTGATCACCGACTTGAGAGTTTCCCCAAGTTTTGCTAATTGACTGCCTTTAGTTAGTTACTTGGAGTTCATTGATGACTTTTTTTTTCGTCTGGCAACACTACCGCTAACATCTTGATTGCATTTGTCTCATATTTAAAAATCAAATTAATTAATTTACTAGTCATTAAGCGGCTCAAAATCATCATTAATCATAACTAAGCTGTATATTTAAGTGCTAGTGTACGAAAAAAGTGCAAAAACTCACGGACTTTAGTATATATGTGTAACGGTGATAACCGGTCAATAACACTGCGAATTTGAACTAGTGAAATATTGTGAATCATTGTTTTCTCTTTATGCTTTTTCTAATTATCGTGTATATGCGTCATAGTTTACGTATAACACATATTAAACCACAAAAATAGACTAAATTACACTGTCTTACGAAAAAATTTTTTTCGCGTTAAGGTTATATTGTTTACGTTAGTAAATATCTAACCTCTAGTTGATCAACCAATTCTTTGGCTTACTTACTTACGTGATTTTATATTGATTGAGTGTAAAGATGCTTACTCGCAAAGCCTATGCTCGCCAGGAGGAATCTAAACTCCTACTGGCTTTGAAGGAACTGCAGGCGGCCAAGGAACGGATTGAGCAACTGAATAGGGAAAGCGAAGACAATGAGAGGATACTGTTGGATGTGCTGGATAGTAACAGTCAATTAAAGAAAGAGATGGCTGAGCTGCACACCAACTACGGCTTATTAATTGACGAACGTGACAAGCTGCAATCCGTCATAAGTGGGTTCGGGGAGTGCTGTGAGGAGTATGAGCAGAACCTCAATCGTATAACTGCCTTTCAACAAGACCTTGATGAAGCCCGAGATCATATTCACCACTTGGAGATGGAGAAGCAAGACTACATTGACAGCCAAACCACCCTTTTATTTGACAAGTTAGTTGGTAGTGCGCCCAGCCAGATCCAAACTGCACCTGGAAGTCCACCTAGTGTAACTATAGATTTAACAAATGATTCCCCTACCACAACATCTACAGGGATTTTAAGGTGCAGTAAAAATAAATTTAAGAAATATGTTAGAATAAATAGGTTTATTAAAAAAACAAATAAATTAGTTAAAAAACAGAATTGTTTGTTTACAAAAGTTAAATATATAAATGAGAGGAGGCAACTTGGTGATGAGCTAGATGCATGTTCTTTAATATTAGAAAATAGTGTGACAAAATATGAAAATGATATATTTAAATTAGAAAATGAATTAGAAAATCTCAAACTCTTATTAAAAATAATGACTGAGACATATAAATGTACTAAAAAAGTGTGGGGAACACATCCAGATGTTAACAGACATCATAACGACTTGTGATTGTAATAATTCTTCTAACTCAAACTCCAACCCATTGATGATTGTTGGGTCCGGGTGTGAGTCATCATCACTCCCTCAATCAACCACAAGCCCTCTCAAACTGTCCTGTGTACAATCCAACAGTTTCCTGCTTAACAAAACTCCATATCAGTCAACAAATAGTATAGTTATGTTTAGTGATGAGATGGGTAAAAACATGGGGCCCCTACTTGCACAATATATGGGACAAAGTGTGATAAATCACTGCATGCCTGGAGCATCTTATGATGTAATTATCAATAAAATACTTAGTTTTAAATTCAGTGAAAATTCTACCCTAATAATTTTTATAGGAAATAGAGGTAATGTAAACAAAAAGAAATTCCTTAATATTTTTGAAAGTTTGCAATTGCTAAAAATAGGTAAAATTGTTTTGTTTACCTTACCATATATATAAAATAAACCTAGACTTGCATAAATTGACATCTTATAATGTTCATAAATTCCATATAATTGACATAAATAATTATTTTAAAAATAAGATTTACCTGACGAGAGATAAATATTTTGTTAATAATTATCTCAAAAGACAAATAGCTATTTCGCTATCATATTGTATAGATTATTCAGCCAAGAACTTGGCTACCAAGTCTGCCTCTATTGAGCAGACCAATGACATGAATATTCAACCTTTGGAATCCGTTCCAATTAACAATCATTTAAATTAAATATTCAGACAATAGAGGAAAACTCTTGCTTACAACAAAGCCTAGCTAGCTTGGAAAGTTCAAATCATTTAAACATAGTGCATCAAAATATTCAAGGCTTATCCGGGAAAGAATTAGAAGTAGAATTATTCATACAAGAAAGGAATATTCATGTTTTATGTGTCACTGAGCACTGGCTCAAAAAGTATGAACTTATGTTGTCTCTTGAAAATTGTAGCCTTATTAGTTCGTTCTCTAGGGAGGCGGCCATCCATGGTGGGTCATTAATATTAATCAATAATAATTTAAAATGTAAAGAGCGCAAAGATATTGTATCTCTCTCTGTTGAACGAACTATTGAGTTATCATGTGCAGAGCTGGACGATTACATAATTGTTTGTGTTAATAGACCCCCAACTGGTAATTTTAAATTATTTGAGTCAATAATGGAAGAATCACTCAGGAAATTATTAACTAATAAAAAGAAAGTAGTTGTATGTGGGGATTTCAATGTCGATATTATAGATGAAGAAAAAACCTATCGAGTGAGGTTTTTAAGCCTTTTCAAATCTTTCAATTTAATGCCTGTTTTTGCTGAACCGACTAGAATTACTGCTACAACAGCTACTTGCTTAGACAATATATTCTGTAACTCTGTTGTGATAAAAAAATCTATAGTAAATTTTGTAAAATCCGATCACTGCGGTCAGTCAGTCACGTTTGAACACCGTTTTGTGCCAACTAAAAATGTAATTCAATTTAGACCAGTCACTGATTCCCGTAAAGAAAAATTTTAGTCTAACTTAAGTGATAAAATTCCGCTTTTGCCTTTTATTAATGACAATGTTAATAACCAATATGAGTATTTTTTTGAATTAGTTAAAAGTGAATTTGATAAAAATTTTCCTCAAAAGAAATTAGTTATAAACAATATGAAACCGAAGTTCAGTGACTGGGCTACAGTAGGTATTTACAATAGTAGGAAAAAAATGTTTGAATTATATAATCAAAAAGTATATAGAAATAATGACCCAGCATTCCTAGAATATGTTAAAAAATACTCAAAGTTTTTCAAGAACGTTTGCATGGTAGCTAAATCTAATTATATACGTGAAAAAATAAATAAATCCAGTAATAAAATTAAATAAACTTGGAATATTATAAACAAAGAAACTTGTAAAACTAAACCACGTGATCACACATTTACATTAAAAATTGATAATAAGAATATTAAATCTGATAATGAAGTTGCAGGTGCCTTCGAGAAGTACTTCTGTAATGTACCTATTGAAACCACAAAACAACTTAATTCGTGCGCTCTGCATGCGAAATCACTGCTGGTGTCTAGTGTTGACAGGTGTAACTCCTCATTTGATTTCACTCATATTAATCCCTTAATGATAGTAAAAACTTTCAAGGAATTAAAACAAAAAAGAACTGAGGATATATGGGGAATATCAACTGACACAATAAAACCCATTATACCTCTCATAGCATCTCACTTAGCACATATATTCAACGAATGTATTGATCAAGGTCAATTTCCCACTTTAATGAAATAAAGTAAGATAATACCTTTATTTAAGTCAGGAGAAAAAAGTGACCCAAGCAACTTCAGGCCAATTTCCATTCTACCTGCATTTAGCAAAATTTTTGAAAAAGTTATATTTAATCAATTGCTCTCTCATTTTAAACTTAACAATTTACTGCACGAGAAACAGTTTGGTTTTTCCAAAGGTAGAAATACAACAGATGCTGGGGTGGCACTCGTCAAACACATTTTGGATGCTTATGAAGATAAACACGATGCGATAGGTGTATTCTGTGACTTGTCGAAGGCATTTGATTGTGTCGATCACCAAACACTCATTATTAAGCTTGAACATTACGGTGTATCTACGAGGGTCAAACTGAAAGTTCTTAGAAAATCAAAAACTGATTACATTAGCCAGTTATTAGTTTTATTATATCTTTTCAAAATATTGTCCATTGACGTCAATACACCGCTGCATGCGATGGAACCACTGGGAAAAGCACTTTGCCCACTCGTCCTTAGGGGTCTCTTCAATGGCATCGCGATACGCAGCCACCGCTTCTTCAGCATTCATAAACCGCTTTCCTTTAAGTTTTTCTTTAATTTTTGGAAATAAATAAAAATCACAAGGCGCGAGGTCGGGGCTATACGGCGGGTGACCCAGTAATTCAACGTTTGATGTCGCCAAATAGTCGATCGTTCGCTTGGCGGTGTGCGACGAGGCGTTGTCGTGGTGAAGGAGGATCCTACTGCGAGGTCGTTTCTCTCGAACTTTTTCCAAGACAAGTGGCAAACAATTGGTAGTGTACCATTCTGCAGAAACTGTTTTTTGATCCTCTAACACAATTGTTGCGAAATGACCTATCCTTCCAAAGAACGAGGCCACCATTTTTTTTCCCGCACTTCGATCTCTCTTCACTTTAGTTGGCAACTCCTCGAAAGGAAACACCCACTGAGCAGATTGTCTTTTGGTTTCAGGATCATAACAGTAAATCCAGCTTTCGTCACCTGTTAGTATGTCGAACACAGCATTTGAGTCACCTCCGTTAAATCTTTCAATCATTTTACGGCACCAATCCACACGATGGAGTTTTTGAGCCTTAGTCAAATTATGAGGTATCCACCGGGCGCAAAGCTTCCTGACCGCTAAATGTTCGTGGAGGATTTTGTGCACTTGACTCATACCGATGCCTAAGCTTGTCCGAATCTGCTGATAGGTCACTCTTTTGTCAGTCTCTATCATACGCCGCACAACACAGATGTTATTTTCAGTCGTCGCCGTAGAAGGCCGTCCCTCACGTACATCATCAGTGAGATTAGTGCGACCACGTTTAAACTCATTAAACCAGTTGTAAACAGTCGCACGAGATGGGGCTTCATCGTGAAAGGCCAATCGTAGTCTATCATAACTTTCTTGTTGACTTAAATGACATCGAAAGTCATAAAAAATCATTGCACGAAAATTTTCTCGTGTTAAATTCATTTTGACGTGACACAGACAATTTTCAATTTGCCGCCAAGTCGTAAAACAAATGACAAATGAATGAAATATATACTCAGTAATATTGGCAAAGAGTTCTATTTTCAAATTTTAGAATATTTTTTTTATTATATTGTTTATAAGTGGCCAGTTCTAAGAACTTTCAGTTTGACCCTCGTAATAACGCGTCTAAAATGTTGAATTCTTACCTCTCAGGCAGACTACAAACAGTAAACGTTAATGGTACTAACTCCTCAGGTGCCCCGCTTCAAATGGGAGTGCCCCAGGGCTCAATATTGGGACCTTTGTTATTTTTGATCTATATTAATGACCTTCCTTTTTATGCCAAAGACTCCTGTGAGATAGTTCTACTAACTACCCTCATATCGAAGGGGTATTATAAAATTCAAGACTATCTCAATGACGAGAATGTATGGACAGTCCAGTCTGCCCCAAACTGATGTACCTACCTGTTTATTTTGATTTGTTTTATTTTTGTGGCAGCTAGTGGTAACTGAGTTTGTTCCGGCGTTTCTTCTCAGCACTTGCCAGATTGTCTGTGTCTTGTCTCGAAGCGCTAGTAGGGCCCAAACGATAAGGAGACATGTTCTGCCCCATATGGGCTATAATTGATTGATATTTTGACGTTCATAAGTGGCATTTTGTGTCCTAAATTGAATAAAGAATTTTTGACTTTGACTTTGACTTGACTAAATACCTACCGTGTAGGCTTTAACGCACGTAGCAACTATGTGCTTCTATGTACTTTAATATTCCGTATGAGTCACACGTTTTGAACCACTTTCCCCTTACCTTAATAGTCGTAGGTAATCAATTAGTTTTTTTTTAAATATGAAATATTGAAAAAAAAATAAGTTTTAGATGCTGTAAAATATCTAAGGCACACATAACTGTAAAATATCCTACTAAAAATGGAGGAACTCGGTTTCATTTGATCGTAACGTAGAAACGGCCAGTAAAAAATGTTATCAAAGAACCTTAAAATGAACAATTTCGAAGCGTTGGGCCCGATTTAATTTTGCAGAATAACTCTCCTAATATAGAGTTAGGTGAACCTTTGCTGCATTTCATTCACTCTATTCCGTTCTCGAATTTTGTTTACAAAAAGAATAAATGCTAAAAATACCAAAGCGTGTTGCTTGGGAACTACGAAATTCCGATAATCATTTTCTAAAGTCGATAGTTAAAACTCTACAAATTCAAGATCAAGACCATCGAATTACAGAATATGTTTCTTGATGACTTCAGTCTGATTGTTGACGAGACATTGTGAACAATGTCTCATTATCTTGATTTCAGCTTCGAGTATAAAGAAATAAAATAAATCGGCGAAATCCCAACATCCCGAAACTGGAAAGAAAATAACAAATCTTGACATGATTTTGAGGAAACCCCTGCGGCTCGGCACCTTATCGATTTTCCGCTAAGTCTATTTTCGCGGTGCTCCTCCCGTCGTGAATGCGCGGCATTATACCACTCGTAGGCATTCGCCCCGACAATGCTGGGCTCACCTCACTACCCTTGCACTCTGAGGAATTGCTTTACACCCGGTATACATGCTGTGAAATTGCCGCCAAAATTGTTCGGCTTGGTTTACAATAGCCAGAAATTCTGTAGCCCTACTCCGTAAGTTTATCCGTGATTCTAGCCATCACGCTTATTCTCGCTGCTATACTGGCAAGAGTGACAGGGATGACTGAGTCGAGGAATACGGAAATATTAGTCGTATTAGTAGATAGTAGTCTGTGAGACGATTCAATGGAAATAACACTCAATGTAGCAAGACTATCCCAACCCAACCCGCCCTAATGTATCCTACACACGCTCTTTAGTGCGTTTGTAACACGCAAAGTGTTTAACAGCTTCTGTTAATAGAAATACGAGTAATGGTACTGTCTATGGCAGCACTGCACGCTTTTTACAATTTTCTGTGATATTTAAACAAGTAAAATGGCATAAAGGCAATAATACCAAGAAATGCAATATTTTCGAGATAAGCGAATACTCTTTATCGAAGTGCAATGATGGACCAGATTTCAAAAAGGAAATTCCACTTTAAGCCTTTAGTGAAATTACCAAGCATTAGTAAATGAGTCGGTGCTGATGGCTAGTGGTAATGTTCTAGCATAGAAGTCAAAGCTTTGGTCGGTTTGTGAGTTTGGCACAGTTGAAATTGCGCTTCGCAACTTTCTGACAGTTTGTGCGGCCAATGCTAACAGACCAGCATTATGTGGCAGTAACTTTAGAAGCTAAAAACTATTTCAATGGGTATCCACACGCAAAGCTCGATGCAGATGGCGCTGGCATAGATACGCCTATGTTAAACATTTTGCTATTGTTTATGTCGGGCTTTTTCGTATCTAATTTACAGTTTTTCGTGACTATCTAATGTTATTTCATCATAATGAATTCGTCAATGAAGTTATCTGACTAAAAAATTAACTTCGGAAACGAGGATCAAATGTATGTGGTAAAAAAGCCGATCTTATTGCGAGATAAACATTTGGGTGTTAATCCAGTTTTATTACTGTAAATGTTACATTTTATTGGTTGTGGAATTGTTTTTGTTGTATTTGTGTTACAAATTAACTACATAACAAGGTTTTTAATAAATATAACTAAAATAATAAAACACGTACATGTTTGTTTTTCAGGTTAGAATTCTACGATCGGAACCGCGATGATACTGGGAATTTTGGTGTCGTAGTATCACAATCTAGTTATACGATGAATTTTCCCGATCCAGAAGCTTATCATGATGTAAATAGTTCCAGTAAACTACCTTAAATTAATTAATTTTCTTCTTATACCTGTTTCCCACTTCTTTTTTAAAACTAGGTTTTTGGAAATAAATGAACACCTAAACGAAACTATTGTAACAACCTGGCACAGCACATAACGGCATTATGCTTTCGTAGATTGAAAACACAAAAAAAATACTCAAAAAAACACAATTTCTGTACTGGAATGACAGATAGCTTTGGGCGCATCAACAATGCGCCACCAACAGGGAGAATTTGGCAGTGTGGATCGCCATTGTCAAAGTGACAAGTTGATGTTTTATCACTAGTCGGCCACAAATTAGAAAGCATTATGCTAGTCGGCGATGCGAAACTGCGGTCATCCGTGTTTTTTAAATATGTAGAAAGAAGTACTTAGCTCTAAGCATCGAGCACGTAACCTATAGAGGCGAAGTAAGGGCAATATTTCTCCGAAACTTATCAGTGCTTGGTACTGGTAAGGGAAGTGCCAATTTAGGCAAATATTTTTTAATCAATTATTATAAATTAGGAGTTATTTTGATTTTGAACATAATTAACAATCTTTTAAACAACACATTTTAATTAAATATGTAAAGTAATAAGTGAATTTATTTAACAAAATGTGTTTTTTCTTGAACAAAATTAATGACATTTCGTCTCTATAGATTATATGCCCGGAGGCTCTAAGTGACTTGCAATGGAAGAAAATCAATAGATATCAAAATGTCGTAATTCCGCTAATAGTTTCAGTCTATTATTTTACGGGACCTAAGACTTTTTTCTTGTGAAAATTACATTGGTTGGATTATTATTATTGATGTCAAGTAGGTACTAGTAGTAGAAACTTTCTTGTTAAGAGATGTGTTATAGAGGATATGTGACACATTAATTTCCATAACTTCGCTCCACCAATTTCAAATACTGATAAATCCAATGGATAAATGATTATACGCTCGATTTGTGAGCTGAAGCTGAAGCATTAATAACTTTAATCATCGTATAATGCGTTAGATCTCTGTGTTCAGTTGTTTATATTGCCCTCAAAACGGCGATCAATACAACTATTGAGTTGTTCCGAATCAAACAACACGAACAAATACCTACAAATAGTGCAGGGACGGTGTACGAGGCATGAAATAGCGCCATTTGTCTAAACCGATAAATCAGTAGGTTGTTTTTGCGGCCAATGTTCTGACAACTGAACTCGTCGGAGGATTTATACGAGAATATTATAGAGCCATGGGATAAAACGATTGATTCGTGTAAACTATAGATAGAAATCAAGCCTCGTGTACATTTGACTTATTATTCTGAAGATTCCGTGAGATGCATTTATGTTGAAAAAATCGCAATAGTAACCATTGTAATCGCGACACAAACTACAACAGGGTTACCTTAGGTAATCAATAAAATAAATATACAAAATCTTTTTTTTTCACTTAAGCCGTCATATTTATTCTGTGCTTATGCTATTAATAAGTAAGATATGCAAAATGTTTAGATAAAAAAAAACGTATTAGGCACTATTTTTAAGAGTAAGGAATATATAACAAACAGTTTTGTATTATTTTTAACTCATATTCTTTGCTTAGTTAAATGATCATTGCAGTAACAAATTAAGCTGTAACCATAAAGTTTTGCAATAAAGATGGGGTGTAAATTACTTCAGTAGTGCACTCTAATGACTAGATTAATAAAAGGTTTGTGCTCATTAAATACAACCCATCATACCATGATCGTGCTTTAAACGCCAAATAGCATAACGAATACTTTTCACGTATGTTATCAACACAAGAATTAGTGTTGGGATTCGTAATGTTTTTTTTAAAAATCAAATCACATTTTCTATTTTCAAGACATTATTAACATAATCTTTCTAATCGACATTACATAATCTATTAAACGTCGCTTACTATTAAGTGGAGCGCCGTCAGAATTGATAAGCTAATTAGTATCCGATGAAACCTTCAATTAATTTAACTTGAATCCTAAGCCCTCGTGCATGTTGGAAATCTGAGCTCTGGGCCCTATTTACGTTATAACTCTAATAATAATAATAGAGTACTCTATTATTTATTCCGTGATATTACGAACTCTTTCAGTAAGTAATGATGTTTTCCTAGCCGAATATTCAACAGAGATTAGCCAACTGCACGGGAGATATTATAGTGCAAAAGTGTGTGTGCAATACACAGGTGCACTCTCTGTTCCTTCACTCTCATAATTCGATGAGACGGCAGTCCGACATGACCGTAAAAAGATCAGGCGTAGGTCAGTACCGCCGACTTTCTGATTCCGAGCTGTTTCTGAATTATTTTAAGACAGAAAAAGCCAGAAACTTTCGACCCGACCTCGGATTTAAACCAAACTCTAACTCTTAACTTTAACTCTTGGACAAAAGCCAACGTGCTGACCACTAGCTAGACCAACGAGGCAGTCACGCTGATCACTATTTTATACCTGTAACGTTGTTGTTTTGAATTACAGACTTAATTAATTAATTATATTTACAAAAGCTGTTGTAATAATATTAATAAATTCGCATCGATAAACATATTCATTTAACATAGAAAAAGACTATAAACTGAAATATGAATAACCCAAATCAGGCTAGTTGAATTTTTTTTAGCTTACGCTAAAGTGGCAGTGAAAATATGAAATGAGCACCTAATACTATTATGCTGTGAAATTCTGTGTAAAATGGTAAGTGCCTTCGTGAAACTGCTATCAGCGGGGTACCGTAAATATTTTTCAGCTTGCAAAAACCAACTAAACGGCTGTTTTAAAAGCTTCATTATTTAATATCCTTAAATTCTGAAAGAAATCTATTTATTTGTAATAATAAAATACCTTAGCTATTAATATACTTATCAAACCTTACAATTTAGTTTTATTTTCAATGGAGTTGCAAGAGAATAATTTATCACTATAAAGTAAGTAAAATTTGAATGCATTATATTGACAAAATTTTGCCTACAAAAGCTCTTCATTCAGTATGCGTCGCCAAAACTGAACAAAATGCAGCCGCAGCGAAACTGTTCAAGCGTTACGTCTCTCCAAATTCATTAAGAGTTCTTAAAAGGGCGCAGCGAAGGTACTTTTTGAAGGCTCGAACTCAAACAAAGCTAGGGGGTTGGGCGTTGTACACTCTGCCCCGTATAGCTAAATCTTTGTCGCAGGGAAGTGCAGCCTCTGCAGAGCTCTGCTCTCGGGTTAAGGGGTCAAACAAAAGCTGTAGCTACACTTTGTGAGTCGAGGTTAATTCGCAGAATTACCCGACAGTGGCGACAAAAAGTGGGTTATGTAACACGTAATTTATTACTTTATCATAGCGATGGGCGATTGTTCAAAAAAAATTCATCGAATGAATCGATTATCGACTATTCAAACTATCGAATGTCGATTAATCAACAATCGAATGATAATCTTTACTGGGCCCTTCGATGCACAAGACAGGTAGCGACTGAATAATTAATCGACACGACGAATGACGATTGATTCGTTAGTAGTTTGTAGTACAGCCTGCACACAGCGCGCATCGGTATTGCTCGCCGCATAATCGAAAAATAATCGAATGACTGCGGTTGCTTATCGAATACATTCGATTACAGAGACCATTCGAATAATTCGATTAATTTAGTAATAATCGCCCATCGCTATTATCAGCGAGTGTTACTGGATATATTAATAATAAAAAAACTGTCCAAGTCGAACCGGACTCGCGTGCCGAGGGTTCCTTACAAACAAAGGTTTTTCTTTAACGAGGTAACATTCTAGCTAGGTTTATGGGTAGTAAGTACTCTATAGGTTTAAATTCCTCTGCGAAATGTTAGAAAATAAGCCTCAAATGGCTGTATTTTTAAATCTTGTTGGCTTTAGGTTTCTTTTACAACTTCACGGAACCTAATCAAAAATATTTTATGTTTTTCAACTTGATGAAAAAGAGTTCCGACAGACAAACGTACAGACGAACAATAAAGTGATCCTTTAAAGGTTTTCAATTCAATTGATTTATTGCATGGTTACTTTTGAGATACGGAGCCCTAGAAATAAAATGGCGGTTTTTGGATGCCTTACCTACTGCCGGGACTGAATCTCGTGTTTCATTTTTCACCCAAAGGCGAAGGCCGTAGTCGGTAACTAATATTATAGGGTTTCGTGGCTATACCCGATGTCCTCAAGACCGTCTCGTAAGATTAATGATGAGTGGCCGCACCAGACCACACGAGGGATAGAAATGGTCATTGAGCGATACTTACGCTATAAAAGATTTTTAGGAAAAAGAAAATATATAAAAAAAATATTAATAATAAAAATAGTAAAAAATATCAATTTATTCTTCTACTTCGTGGGCGTAATTGATATATTTGTGCCATATTACAGCTTTTTAGTAGTTAGGCAGGTTCTCTGTGCTAGACCGCGGACAGACAGTAGGTATCCATTTCGGAGTTCCTTATTGAACTCAAGAATAGATCGTTTTTAGCTATAAGGTCCCGATTATACGGACGGGTCCTGGGATGGAACGGCCTATTCTGAATTAAAATATATGGACTTACGTGACTGAGTGATGTTTTAGAACATGAAGCAAGTTTATGGTCAAGCAAATCAACGACTTTTTGGGGCCGACCGTAGCCGTTCAGTAGCTAATAATTTTCTAAAGTCCAAGATTTTTACAGTTCTATGAAATAAACAATTAGGTCCCCTATATCATATCACGCTCAGAACCCATTCATTACAGCTTACAGCGGCTACAGTCAGTTGTTTATTGCCCTGCGCCCACCATGTTGCTGCAAAAGATTTTCAAGTGCCAAAAGAAGATTCCGCTTTACGAGCCTAATTGCCAAATGATGGCTCTAAACTCAGTAAAAAGGTAATTACCGTAACAACATTTCGTGTAATTACTTTCAAGAGAGAACATTAAAAAAGTATAAATATTTCAATTACTTTAAACGCTCTAGCTATATTTTTTCAAAAATTAATTCAACTGTTTATGGTCTAATGATAATTGTCTGGCTGACTGACAGATCAACGCACAGCAAAAAATACTAGGATTAGAAGCTTGGGAAGTTCATCCCTTAAGGGAGTTAAAAAGAGGGTAAGTTTGTATGAAGCCACGTCAGTTTTGAAGCTACAGTAATCAATAAAAATTGGTATTTAGCTATTTGGTTAGAAATCTATACATATAATAAAACTGTAAAACTGATGCGTCTGTACATTTAGTGTTTTTACCAAAAACTAATTGTGAGTGATGTTAAAATAGTAACAGAATAGAAATCTACAACTTTAAATTTTTTTGTCTGTTTGTCTGTATGTCTGTTTGTCTGTTTGTCTGTTTGTACACGCTAATCTCCGGAACTACTGAACAGATTTGTTTGAAACTTTTTTTATTGTGTAGCTATTAAGTCTGGGCAAATACTAGGCTATAACTTATTTTGAAGATCGGAGTACCAGACGTGGAACCTTGAGAGATATGTAAGCAGCGCCTTAAGAAAAGTTATTCAGCTTGATGAGCACTTTCTATTGACGTACACAAATTAAAGGTCTGGAGTAACTGACATAGAACCCTAGCAGTTCGGCTCAACTATAATAGATATAAATAGAGCGCCTTAGGGAACATTGTTCAGCGTAATGAGCATTTTCTATTGACGCACACAAATTGAAGGTCTGGACCAACTGATCTAAAACCCTAGCAGCTCAGCTCAACTATAAGAGATATGATTAGAGCGTTCAAGGGAACATTGTTCAGCGCGTTGAGCATTTTCTATTTACCTACACAAATTGAAGGTCTGGAGCAACTGATACAGAACCCTAGCAGCTCAACTCAACTATAAGAGATATGAATAGAGCGCCGTTGGAAACATTGTTCAGCGTGATGAGCATTTTCTATTGACTTACACAAATTGAAGGTCTGGAGAAATTAATATACTAAATCACTTCAGACTGATTTTCGAACTCGAAAGGTAATCCTGCTGTCTCCAAGTTACGATCTGGTGACGGAAACCTGGAGAAATCTAGAGAATCCTTTAGATTTTATAGGCATATATAGCATGTATTTGCTGTAGCAAATTAGCATTAATTTAGGTATTTAAGCGTTTACATTTCGGAGTCATAATTTGATGGTGCTGACCTGAACGATAAGTAGTTTGAGGATACTTTCACCACAGACAGTTTGTCGAAATTTTGTTCAATTACTTTATTATTAATGAAAGATTTAAGTGAATTGGCCCTATTTTTTGTACTACTTATCACTAACTAATGGAAATTGAACTACGAGTGTATGAATGGTCTTACTTACTTTACGTTATAAGAGAAAGGGTAGGGAGGCCTTTGCCCTGCAGTGGGATACGAGAGGATTCTATTTATAATAATAACTTTACGATAGTAGTGACTTACAAACCGACCTTTGAGTAGGCTAGGGACACAATAAATAAATGCTAAACCGCATTTGCGGTATGGTTTAAGTCTGACTTTTTTCTGTATACTAATACTAAAGTTACCTATATTTTTTACAAACGAATAAAACTGCCTTCAATAAAGTAAACTTAAAGTAAACTTTTTAAGGTTAAAAAAATCCTTTGCACTTTTACTAACAAAGATATACGACAAAATTAAATTTTAGAGTCGGTGTCACTGTCATGCGAAATTTTCTTACCAGAGGAGGATGGCGAGGTGATAGTAACCTTTCAAAAAATTGACCTTGATTTTTCATTCCTCTCTTCTCCTTACGACATGGTAGACTAAGAGATCATGATAGCTGGATGGCGACGGGAGTATGTAATATTTTGTATTATCGAGTCCACGCGTACGAAGTCGCGGGCAACAGCTAGTAAAGAATAAACTCGTAGTTCCGGTTTTTGAAAATTCAACCTCTATGTCGTTCGTATGCTCACAGACGAATTTAAAGAAGTACTTCCCAAATCAGCTTTGCGCGATTTAATATTCCAAGATCCTCATGTAACGTATCGTGAGATAGAGGCATCCCTGGACAGAAAAGAACGCGTACCTATCGCCGCTGTATAGCGCTAAAGCGCTGCATTCTATAGCGTTGGGTTGGTTTAGTTGTGTTGTACCGTAACGATAGTATATCGTTAAACAGAGCGCGGGCGCAAGCTAGCAGTACGTCAAACCTAGCGCCGAGCTTCGCGAAGCTCTGACGCGGCGCTAGGTTTGACGGTACACTACCATCACGGTAGACATGCGCAAAATCGTTCACTGAAGTGAAATGAGTGATATAGTTCAGTGGGAGCTAAAGATATGTATCACTCATCTAGTTCAATTAGTTCATTTAGTTCAGCAGATCTACTATCAAAATCTCACTCACTACTTCATTCAGTTTAAATGTATCGTGTACTACCGTTTGTACTACAGAGAATTCTAATGACTAAAAAATAAGATTTATAATATTTAGGCAACCAAGAATTACGAATTAAAAACATTTTCATTAATTTCGAAGATACTGTTACACGCATTAACAAAAGATGTAAAGTGTTATTTATGTACGTACGTTACGTATTAAAAACGTATTAATTAGTACCGAAAATTTTACATAGAAAACTGGCAGTGCAGTAGCAGAATACTGCAGTCTCGCTCTTGCAGTATTAACAAATATATCCGTACGTTTTACTCTCATATCACTGAGTTACTAAACTAAATGAACTGCTTTGGACTATAGTGAGTGAGTGATACATATGAATTAGATAGGTGAAGTAGTTCAATTATATCATTCACTCAGGAACTACCCATGTCTACATCACGGTACAACCGTGTTGTGTTGTACGAGTACAAGTGGTACTCGTACAACACAACTCAAAGCTAAAGACCACAGTGGTTTAGCGCTTCGCGCGCGCTCTGTACGGCGAAGTTAGCACGACGAGCATACATAAGATAGGTATTACACGGACATTTGGCTGTATTTTTTGTTCACGTTGGATTCCTCGAAACTTGAGAATCGATCAAAAACGCGCTTTTGTCGTGCATTGATCATAATGGTGAATATTTTGGAAGGCAATAATGGCATATTTAATTACAAATGTTAGTTTCTTTTTGTTTTTTCGGATACATACTTAAATAGCAGCCCTCGTACCAACTCACTTACAACTTACAATGTTTAATTTACTTTTTAAACACAAAACATGAATACGAGTTGTGTTACCCTACCTATTCACTAGCACAATAAACTGCCAACACGGCACAAATTCCAATTGAAAATCAAATGAAAATCAAAAGTTACTAGAAATGCTGTTTTAATAAAATCATTCGAAATTATTCCACATAAATCTTACAAAGCAATGAAAAATTCAGAGTCCTCAGCGCACCACCAAAATTTCCCAACTTAACAAATGGCTCAGTTAACGTCACTGTGAATTTTCCATTCTAACCTTGGCGATGCAATTTTTGTAACACCTGAGAAGCGAAAATGTAGTTCATTTACCGCCACTTTACGCCATACTTTAAATAAATAAACTGCAATGCTTGAAATACCGTTCATGGTTCGAGCAATCAATTTACATTTTAGTAAAGGATGGAACTTAGAGGGCTAAGGCAACAACATTTGTAAATAATGTTTGTGAAAAAAACTTTTATTTATACACACTGGTTTTCAAGAAAAGCGCAAAAAAGGTTTTTGATTGCTAAGTAAACAGTATTTGACAGAGGCAAATACGCAGTTTTTAAAACTAAACAGAATAATCTTAAAATAAAAACAAAAAAATGCCCGTTTTTTGGAAAATAGTGTTCTATTTCTCGTATATAGTGAAAGGCTTTGTAAAAATATCGTCACTTGCTTAAATGTAACCTTGTATAGTATATCTATTATTAAGTTTAAATCTAGGTAAGTGTGTAATGTGGTGACCGCATAAATAATCATATTATTAGGCTGATTCGTATCCAAACTTAGTGCACAAAATACCCGTAATGATTTAATACAGAAACTACGAAATCACACAATTCCTAATTCACGATACAATCCATGACACGATTACTCAGCAAGCGTGTTTCCGTATCGTTTCACAGACCTAGAATCAATGACGTGGGTCCGACAAAATTTTGTTGATCGCACTATAAATTCGCCCAAACCATGCGACATGTCCGGACCAACATTTTTTGCCGTACGATTACGGAAATCGTAAGGATAAACGATAAATACCTTCTGTGCCCTTCTCCGTTCTATACTATGTAAGAACGAAGTTTATTTTGGGTGTAGGTACGATTTGTTTCTGTTTTATTTACATTATGCAATTTATCGAAGAGGATTGTATTTTGTGCATGTAAATACTAACAAAAGTATGTTCCAAACTTTCATTTGTACGAGAATCTTCTAGGTAACATGATTGGCTAAATTCCATCTACGGGTCAATGCTTATTAAGTTATTAAAACGCAGAAGCTAACCTTGTGAATATGTGACGTGGATGAATACACTAACTTTTCTACTACTATGTACGAGTACCTATAGCCAAAGTAGGGTTCCACAATTTTCATATTTATTTCGTTGTAAGGTAATGAGCTACAAATTGATATGGTCCGAGGGATATTAATATTACTTATATCCCAAGATAAAAGTATCGTTAATACTTTTTATATTTTCATAACAGAGACATGAGTTTGCATGGTACCTACTTTTATGTAACGCTATGTTACCTTAGCTGCGGTTGAATTGCGCAGTTTTAAAAGAAATAAATGTCAAAAATATATTTATAACGAAATCTAGCTTTCGAAGTTTTTTTAATACATTTTATTATTA
This sequence comes from Pyrausta nigrata, assembly GCA_949316185.1. Taxonomy (NCBI): domain Eukaryota; kingdom Metazoa; phylum Arthropoda; class Insecta; order Lepidoptera; family Crambidae; genus Pyrausta; species Pyrausta nigrata. Next base: position 9,197,872 of record OX438951.1, read on the forward strand.
TTTTCCTTCCACAAAATGTCGCGATCGCGAGTTTTCCCAAAAGGCTCTGAAGGAGTGGCCATTCAACGCCATTAATCTTTTTAGAACCCTCGCTTACTAAACTATCCACAACCACTGCGCACGTCAAACATATAAATCTTAGTATGTAAGTAAGGAGGTATATTAGTAGCCATATAAAATAAAATAAAAAAAATATTATTTTGACTGACTGATTGCCATAGGTGGGTACCTAAGTCCTCCACAGCTAGTGCCCCAAGATAACACGGAAGCACCTTTATAACAAGACATCCTAAGCCTGAAGTTTCCCAACACTTCTTTAATTTTAATCAGCCGGTTTAGCATTATATTTTGTTTGGGAATCCTGTCAAATTAACCATCAATCGAGGTTTATCGGCTGTATAAAACTTGATCATGAAATTGAGTAGGGTCTAAGCATAATAGGAATAGACCGACGACAGACATTTTAGTATTTGCGAATCGAACACTGCAATTCCATGTCAGAGTCCTACTCCCAAAGTTGAATTGAATAATGAATAAAACTTAATTTTTCTTGCTCTAGCTAGAAACACAGCTTGTGCCACTAATAATATAAATCTCACACACCTTGTATTTCTGCCTCAACACATAGGTAGTATGCGGTGTCGATAATTGGTTCGAGCCGCTAAACACTATAATTTATGTAGTTACCCTGCCGGCAAACTAAGTAAACACATGCCACCTTGAACCTCGCTTGATTGACAGTAATATTTAGGTAAAAATAATTTTAACATTCAGAACTGTTTTGATCTTTTTGTTCCATATATAACAACACTGTATAAACCTCTCTGGGGAAGTATAAATGCCTTCAGACATTAAGTCCGCCACTTGTACTTCTTTCTTTGCTTGAGCATCTGTGGTTTGGCCAAAGTACTAGTACTTATTCTGTGCTTTGGGCAAAAATGCCGGGGGGACACGGTACTGTCCTAGGGTCACCACCTTTTTTTGGAAATAAAATAGTACTTTTTTCAAAACATTGCAAAAATATAGTATTTTTGAGAAAATTGGGAAAAAATAATACACAGGGAGTGACGAACGAAGTAATTGCGTAACTTTGTGAAATTTCTAATGCAGTGTCGCGCGGGTGCGTCCAGTGGCTGAATGGTCGATGATAATATAGTATATTTTGTACTATATTATTTTCTTATAACATGTAGTACAATCCACTAAAATATAGCACGATAGTGTATAATATAGTATGGTTGGAAACCCTATTTGGTCTCCCACCGACACCGGGCGCTAACGGACCACTGTTGTCCAGTGAGAGCGCTAAGTAGTAAGAAGTACGCTTATAACGAATTCATTAAAAATGCGGACCACATCCTAAGTACCTGTAGATAATACCAATAATACCTACTTACCTACTATAACTCCAAATAACTACCCCTTCCCGTGAATGAGTATGTTCCTGTACCTAAAGGTTGTCTGGAAGAGATCGTTTAAAGCGAAAAGACCGCCTAAATTGTTCATATTTCTGTGTAAATTGCTGTACTTTGTGACGGAACAAAACCAATACCTGTAAGAGCGTTAATGGCATATTAATATGACCTTCCGAGATCTATGCAGAAACAATTTTCATGTGATTTTTGTTTTCATATTTCATAATACCTACATTAAAGTGATAAATTGACTGGTAGAGAATACATTTAGGTCGCCATTTGTACTTCTTTGATTTGAAATTCATTGAATAGAAATTTTTTTCTATTTCAATAAAAATAATCAATTAATTAAATATGTACACTTAACAAAACTTAAAAATCTACTTATTCGAAAAAGTAACCGTGTCCATGAGGCAAGGAAGCGAGAATGCTAGCTGCGTTTCCGCGTTGGATAGCCAAACTTAGCCTCTGAGCGAGAAATGAGCCAGCTTTTTTGTTTTCCAGAATTGTATTTAATTTAGGGGCTATTTTTCTAAAAAGTAATTTGGCGTTAGGTCCCCATGGTCCAAAAGTTTCAACGCCAAACGGTGCAAACACATAATCACCTGCAAGAGACTCGTATTTGCGCCGCTTGGCGTTTTCTGCCGACTCAGCGGCAGACCCAGCTTTAAGAGTTGATTCCCTGAGATGAGAAGGGGCCAAAGTATCAACACAAGTTGCGTCCCATACCAAGGCCTGTCCCCGCTCCCAGGGAATGAGCGTGAGGCCATCAGGTCTCTTGCCATCATCACGGACCAACCCACGAGGTTCTAATGTGGAAGGAACGTTAATGCTGGCAAGAGCTCTTCTGATAGCGTCATTAAGTGCTGCATGGCGGGCAAGACGCCCCGCACTTTGCTGGCAACAAAGACTATGAAGACCTAATTTGTCGACCTCCTTGCCACAGGGACACGTAAATGGTTCACAAACCGGGGCCCCGATTCGCAAACCCACACACACCCGGAATGTCTCGCTGTCAAAAAGTGTACCTATATTTTTGGAAGGGAGGGCGTGAAGCCAGTGACCTGATTCCTTGCAGGAAACTGCCAAGAGCCTTGCACGATGACAATCACTGACTGAATTTTGAAGCAGGGTATTGAAAGTCTCTCTTGCTAGAGGGACATCCCAGAGTTTTTGGTTGTGTGTTTCCTTTGGGATGTCTTCACTAGTACAGAGACTTTGCCAACATTCCTCCGCCTCTCTCAATTCAGTTAGCTGGCGAGGGTATTTAAGGATTTTGTCTACAAGACCAGCAGTGCTATGAAGAGAGGAGAGAAAGGCGGGAAGGGCAATACTAGAAATTTTGCGAACGCCGATACCACCAAACCGAATAGTACTTTTGTTTTTTCTATTATGTTCTGCAATAAATAGCTATCTATCTTTATCTATTTTCAGATCTGTGATTTTTTATAGACATTTAATGTTTTTTGTAAGCATTGTAGGTATCTACGTAAAGATATTGTATGGGAGAGTTCTTAGAACATAAAGTTAAAGTACGGAACGAGGTCCCTCGATTCGTGAATTAGATTTGCATTGTCCGGTTTTGTATACAACAACAGAACCCTCTACCTCTCCAACAAAAGTAAAAAGTCGTATCACGGACAAAATACCAAGTGGATTCGAGAAGCAATCCTCAATTTTACCAGATACGTTGATGACTTTTTAATGTAGAGTGGTTCTGTATTCGGCCAGCGCATACAAAAGCGAGAGGATCCAATTTATGGCTCATTTGCGAATACAGCGACACAAACAAAAGCAGAGGGTTGGACTGTAATATCCAAAAGCGTTTAAATATTATTCAATAACCACGCAACAAACATTCGGGAGTGAATTAGGTTATTTTTTGTTCGAGGGGACTTCGTTTTCGTTTCGTTAGTCATTTGGTTTCTTTAGTTGCATAGAAATGATCTACACTTATTCAGTTTACATTTAAGTGTTACTACTTACATCATTTATTAAGGGGTTGGATAATAGGATATACAATTTGATATGTTTCGGTTTTGATATTGTACAAATGTATATAAAAGTGAATTTACAACAACTTTTATTAAAATAATAAAACGCGACGTTTACGTACGCGGCGTACGTTTTCATACTAAAAGGTACCCCATATGTAGGTACCTATATGACTTCAGTATAAAAACGCTATCGAAGTAGGTCTATTATAAATGTTGAACTGTTGTAAATTCGCTTTAAAAATACGTGCCTAGAATATTAAAACTTTGTTATATGTACATTGTATATTTACCTACAGTCTGTCTTACACCCAAATAGGCCATAGACCACACTCACTCAGTGTGGTCACAAAAGTGCAACAATTATTTAAAACAATTCCCGGGCGCGAGAACTTTAGAATAAAAAAACATAGCATAAGTTAAGTCTACATAAGTACCTTTTACATCCAAATATCCTATGACGTTCCGCATCCTCTCAAAGCTAGCTAACTTAAAAGTAGGTACCTACGTCTCGAAATGTCATTTACAGATACAAATTATGCAAGTGGCTGTTAATGCCTTTTGATTGCAGGGCCCTTCCGTTTTACAAGTACGGTAGCCATAGGAATGTCAAAGGCCCGAATTTATGAGTCATTTGCGATGACAGCCAAACGAATAATGACACGAACCCTGTGGAGTCATAAACTGTAATTGTTGTCATGTCACAATTTGTTTCGATGGGTTCAACGGTGAAAACTAATTTCGTTTCCGTGTATAGATCCTTTTTATACCGCTTTCAAACTAGTGGAATGGTGGCTGGTTAAGGCCAGTATGGAGATTTATAGTTTACGTGTTCGTCGTAAAATTGAATCTGACTAAACGATTTGAAACTAATCGTCTAGCGTAAGTAGAGGATACCTGAATTCTAAGACTGAACATTGGACACCAATAAATTGTATCAAAGGGTCTGAAAAGGTATACCTTTTAAAAGGCACTGAATCGAGTAGGGTTACTGATTGCTTTTACAGGGAATTTGACTTTATTCCCAACTTTTAAGAAACCTAATTTGGTTACTTATTATTTTAAATTATGTACAAAATTCACCAAAAATACTCAATTTTTGTATTTGTTTCATTACAAAAAAGCAATTGGCTGGTGCGCCTTTGTCTATAACCCAACTAGCGATCAATAATAATAACACATTATTACGAATGACGCAACACAATACCACAGAATATAGAATAGTATATAATACATCGACGTTGAACAATCCACACTCCTATATGCCATCAATCAAACTCGGAAACGTATTAAATATTTATTAGCAACTCGTTTTTGCCCATAACTTCACTATATTTTTCCCAGGATAAACAGTAGGTAACCTTGGATAAAAGTTAGTCCAAGACATACAAGCCTATATTCTGCAATATCTGCTACTGAAACTTGAATTGTAAAGTTATTTTTTTAAATCAATATATATATTTTTTTTGAAGTAAGGTAAGTATAGAAATCGTCACACCATCTTTTTCTTGGTCTTCCTCTTCGGCGACAGCCGTCAGAAGGCGTCTACTGGGTGACGATTCGAGCCCACCTTTCAGGATACTTTCTGCTTACGTGGCCGGCCCACCACTCCCACTTCAACTTGGCAGTCTTTTCACCTACATTGACTATCTTAGTTTTCGAGTGGATGGTGGTGTTTCTTACTCTGTCAACTCTTCTCTTAAATCAATATATCAGTAGAATCATGAAATTAAGATTTATGTAGATACAGCCCTGCACATTTACTCTACAGAGCTGTGTAACATTCATCAATGTTTAACTAATTTATTTCATTTCTATTAAATAAAAACAACGTACACACAGAAAATAACAAGATGACCTATCCCAGTCGTTAAACTCAGTCACTTTTTAAAATATTTTTTTAAAACAAAATTAAACTTCGAAGTAAATTTTTTTATTATACGATAGGTTGATGTTTATGCTGGCGTATATACAAACAACCCGAGAGATTACAGTTAATAATACTTATTATGACGTCATCCATTACTTGTAACAACAAAAGGAAAAGGGAGGCGTGGAGTCCGGCCCTCATTAGGAATCTTGTTCAGTAAGACAAACTGCCTCTTAATTTTTGCTTAGCGTGTACCCAATGGTATCCTTTTTAGGAAATTAGAAACAATAAAGCACACAAAGACGATCGACTATTATTTTTTTTACTACTAAAGAGATATAGAATCTGTTTTTTTACGAATAAATTAGCAATTCACTCGTGTTTTACTGCAAACTTAGAGAACTTGGAAGGTAATTAATATTTAAGTTAAAATAATCCGGGAGTTGATTGATAAAATATGCTTCTGAATCCTAAGTAAGCATTAAATGTAACCCTGTCTCCATTATTGTCCTATTTTAAATATTTAAAACACCAAAGACACATTTATAATTCGATCCTTAGTATAATCTTGTGGATTTAACTATCAACTAACCCTTCAATTATAAGTGTTTTATAGATTATGTACTAATATTTTTTGTTAAAAGATAATAGTATCTTATAGGTTGCATTATTTTATTTAATATAATGCATGTTGTATACGCTAATATTGGATCCTTGTCCTGTTACATTATATTATTTTTGCTTTTTGTAATTGACTGTTTGTGTACCAATTTTTTAATAAATATATAAATATCACATTACCATAAATGTTGGCAGTAATGTTTTTTGGAAAATACCTACTCATTGCATAACTCAGATTTTTATGTTAAAGTATGTATAGTAAAGTAGAGAGTATAATTTGTCAAAATCGGTAGTTATGTTTTCCTTTAATTTCAAAAATATTCTAAGGTAACCGACTGCAACTTGTCGAGAACATGTTCCCCATCGGGAACTTGTTGATGTATCTACCTTGGAGCAGAAACAGCAAAAAGTTTGCTAACTATCCCGAAAGCCGACTTTGAGCCTCAAACCGGTAACTCCGGGGTGCAATTTATTGTTACTTTAACATTCTCCAATCCACATCTTCTTTTTAACTCGACGAAAACAAATTTCACACGAAAGGATTAAAATTTATGTGTACCAAATTGATATACTTAGGTATATCAATTTGGTACCTATACTTGAGAAATGTCTGTCTGTAGGTTACGAATAATAAATCGAACCACTTTTAGTACATGGCACAAAAACCCTGACTGCCTTAATCTTTTTTCGAAGACAGCCGCTTCTGAATTTTCGCTAAAGGCATTATACTAACATAGGTACGAACTAACTAACATCATTACCCACATAAAAATGTAAAAGACGCATTCTTCAAATTACATTCGCAGAATGTGTGACTTAAATGCGCACAGCGTGCGTCTTATTAATGTGAACAAATACGCGTTCGTTCACCTTTGGGCGACAGTTAGGAGCACTGTTGTGCACCAGCACTGTCTGTAAAAGTCACAGACCTTTCATATTTTTAAGAGATTAGTTAATTACGTAAGATAACAAACGGTTTCACATGATAATTAGTCCCATCTAAGCATACATCCAGGAAAAACGAAAGATCAAGTCCAAACCCACGCAATAAAGTCGCATAAAGCGATAAAAATAACCATTTACGGTCCATGTAACGTATCTCATGTGGTCTAGTAAGAAGTCAATTAAATGAAAAATCAAAGATATATTATAGTATATTAATATGACACATATATATTAATATTACACCACGCACGGGATCAAAATTGTTTCTTATTAAGTAGTCTTTATTATGTTAATTATCTTACCATTACTTACAGTTATTTTAAGGGAAACCTGTAATTAGCCTTACTTACCTTTACAATACTACTTCAGAAAAAACAATGTATTACGCTGTTGGTTTTCTAAATAAATAAATCTCAAAAGATGTGTAAAAAGTGCCAATAATACATTAAACAGGCATCTCCTTTGTTCGCCGTGCCACCGGCTCGCAAATTGGCGTTGAAGGTGTTTAGCAACCTGGATACGAATCGTATCATACGACGCACTGATCCACTAGATCCGACATGGTTAAAGAGCCCCACTTGGGTAGGTGAGATATTTCGTTTTGTCAGTTTCTTTGGTTTAAGTATAGCTCGTTAACTAAGAGAAAATTAGGGAACTTTAGCGGGGTAGAACCGTACGTTAGATACTATAAAAATGATTTTTTTTTTCGTAACAAAGTTTACCACAGTAGGTAATTATTAATTACTATGCTCAGTCGCTTACCGATAGTCTTTTATGTACTTTTATTCAGCACAAGTACCAGCCCCGAGTTGACGAGCTATGATAAGTCCTTTACATTGAGTTTAATAAGAGTAAGGTAACATTCACATATTGTATACTTATGTATATACTAACCAAACAAAAACAGTATTAGTACCTAACCTCCTTGTGTAGGTAATTAATAAAGGTTTTTGTAGTGGAGTGGAATGATGCTATTCTCATCGTGAACTACTTCCAGATTTGTTATTTTTTTATTGCTGCAAAAACTGACTGACCTTGTGTCTAATTCAATGCTAAAGTCATTAATTAAAACTAAATTACTATTGTATTATTTCTACCATATAAATCTTAGTCTGACTAAACCAATTATCTTTTTTCACATCGAACACATTTAGAATATGAAAAACAGATTATGCAGCTTTTAACATTACGTCATAATAAATTCAATATCAAAGTTCATAGGAATACAACTTTATCAATAGTTGCTAAGGACTCTATTTATCTAAGTACAAATGAATTATTATATTTTTCATGTGAGAAATTATAATATTTTCGAAAAACATGCCTAGGTAGGTACTGTGACGCTTTAACGCTATTTATACAACTGAACTAACAATTAACTTTAGTAATTTATAATAAACTATCACAAAATGTTCGGTTTCAAACAAGAAGCCAATAGTTACGGTTTCATGCGTAGTAAACTATTAATAAATAATCGATCTATATTGTAGTCATGTGATTCTAGATTGTTAGCAGTAAGTTGAGTTTTTATTTAGCATGTTAGCACGTAGATGATTTTATGATGTCCCAAAAATTCTGTGATTCTTTTCGAAAGGTTTTTGACGCGCTGAATTCAATCTACCTTCCCAACCTTTTTTTGAGAAATGTTAAACCAAAACCAAAATCACGATTTTCGAGATCCCAAAACCTTGATAATAATTCATTTATCTAAAAAAATTACATGGTATCTAAAAGCAATGTATTGGGGTCAGGGGGTATACAATATTTTTTTAAAGCCATATGGTGTAATTTATTTAAACTAATTACCTAATTCAACAGGATTTCCATTATTTGGCTACATATTTACAGGAAAACAAACAGCATTAATTACAAGTATCGTAGAAAAGAGAAAATAAGAACAAATATTCCTCAACCGGTGGCTAGCGACAAGCTGTTTACGTTGTTTTCAATACGTTTTGTATGGAGTCACCGCACACGTGAAGTGAGTGGCATCCACTCGCGACTCAGTGTCCGCGACACGCCACGAGTCTTGTGCCAATCGCTATTTTGACAAAACATCTGTCAAAGGATGTAGCTCGTGAGTTCCAAATTGGAGCAGCCATCAACCACCTTTGTTTACGTGGGACCAAACCAACCAAACGCGGGTGTGGCGCGTGACAGCCACCGAGTTGCGGTGTTCGGTAGCCCATCTGCGCGGAGCTATATAGATGATTGACTTTACTGTGATCAATAAATAAAGTATAAGCACAATACCAAAAGGCACATCTAGATTCGCTAACATCATAGCACAAACACGAACGAGTTGGGACGAGTGGGCAAAATCAATCCCTGTCAGCTTAGGCCGCCGGCCACTAAGTGCCTTAATTCCTCCCCAAGTATCTTTTTTCCCTGGGCAACGACGGAAATTGTATTCTCAGAATACACAAATTACGTATTCACGATTTTATATCGCGGGATGCGTGTATAATTTATTTTTTATGCGGGAACTCGGGATCATTTTTTCAAAGCAATTTGTCCTTGAGTTTTTACTTCGAAAGATTGACATGTAAAATTTTGCACAAAATGGAAATAGTAGTAGAAATTATATACTTGCCAATATAAAGGAGATTTTCAATAGAAAAGTGACTTAAATTCACGTTACAAGGACTATGTTACCATGTTAATTTTTTTATTTTAATTAAATTTCACTCTGTATTTTTACCTTCTCATTTATAATTATGTGCAAATTGAATTTAATTCCCATTTCGCTGTCTCATCTTTAACTATGGCAACGTTAAGAACGTGACTTTTGGCGAAAATGCTAAATTGAGCTTACGTAACCAGCCAAACAAACTTCGCGAGTTCTCACACATAGTGGAAATGTTCTCTTTGTATGTATAATGCGAAACTTGCTCCTGGAAGTAATTTGTGTTATTTTACGGCAACTTTATACGGGACGATGCGTACCTGGGTTAAACTTCAAAGTATTGAGTATTGAGTAGACTTGAATTTGGAACTGGGTTTATACAAGTGTAAAAAAATATCATTTGTTTGAGAGTTTAGGCAGTGGATTACACGTGGAGGGCGACAATGATAGGTGGAAAATTCGTCATGTCTTAGCACTTATAGCTAGGTACTTGCCACATCAGCTTTCAGGTATCACTTCACAGGCCACAATCACTCGAAATGTCTGTAAGGAGCTTCACAGGATACACACGCGGCGAAAGCGCTCTGGTCGGTCTAGTACATGTGTCATAGGTAACGTCTTGATGGCGACTGGGGCTCCGGGGTTCTCACGGTACGTTTTAAACAAATAAAAATAAGGCAGGTAGGCGTGTGAGTGTGCGCGGCGTAGTATCAATAGGGTACACAAACAAATCAAAATATTGTAGTAAACATATCGCCCGCCCTAAACACGTCAAGTGTTTACGAGAAGGTTAGGAAGCTAAGGGAAAGAAGTTCACTGGACAGGAAGACGAACTAATTTCGTCAAAGATCTCTTTAGACTACCGGTAGGAGTTTTAACATCTACCACACGAACAATTTGGTCTTGGCCAGGGTATAAATTAATAATGCGTCCACGACGCCACTGCAAAGGGGGAAGGTTGTCATCTTTTATGAGTACTAGCTCACCTACTTTAGGAGGATCACAAGGAGAGGTCCATTTATTTCTAATTTGTAATGTATTTAGGTATTCTAAATGCCAGCGAGACCAAAAGTGCTGGGTAATTTGTTGGATTAGCTGAAACCGTGTAAGGCGATGCAATTTTACGTCTTTATAAGGGTACTCCGGAAGTGCAGTTAAGGGTTGTCCAATTAAGAAATGGCCGGGAGTTAACACTTCGACATCATTAGGGTCCGGAGAAAGTGGGCACAATGGGCGTGAATTTAAAACTGCTTCAATTTTAGCAAAAACAGTGGTCAGCTCTTCAAACGTAAGGGGGGTATCGCCTACTACTCGTTTTAGGTGCGATTTCGCCGATTTAACCGCAGCTTCAAAAAGACCTCCCCAATGAGGGCAAACAGGAGGATCGAAAACCCAGGATATGTTCCGCTTTAAAAGCTCAGAACCAATAGCCGCCTGGTTTTGAGACACGAAACACTCTAACTCTTTAAGGTAATTGTTGGCACCGATGTAATTTCGACCGCAATCGGATCGGATTAGGCGAGGTACACCACGACGCGACACAAATCGGGAAAAGGCCGCAATAAAGGCTTCAATGTTAGGTCCAACACAACCTCAAGGTGAACGGCTTTAGTAGAAAGGCAGACAAATACACACAGGTAACTTTTCACTTACCTTTTGTTCCTATAGGCCTGGACTTTGGTAAAAAAGGGTCCTGCAAAATCGGTACCTACACCGTCAAACGGTCTAGCTGCCGTGACGCGGTCTTTAGGTAGGTCACCCATGAAGGGTTGAGATACAGCCGCCTTGAGACGATAACAGGGAAGGCATTTAAAAATCACATGCTGAATAGCTCTGCGTGCCGACAAGATCCAAAACTCTCTATTTAACATGGCAAGAATTGCATTAACACCAGCATGAGCATTCTCGCGATGGTAATGTGAGATAAGGATGTTCACGAAATTACCATTCTTAGGTAGAAGAAGGGGATGGCGCGCATCAAAGGATAGATCGGAGTTTTGTAATCGACCTCCAATTCGAATCAGGCCTCTGTCATCTAGAAATAAATTCAACTTTCTAAGGGAGTTAGTGATAGGATCGCCACGCCGTAAGCGATCAAGTTCATCAGAAAAGGAGGTAAATTGAACGATTTTCACTAAAAACAAAAGGGAATCTCTCCGTTCCTCTGGGCTCAGGTAGGACGAGTAAGATTTAGGAAATAAAAACCGCCTTAGGTAACAAGTCACGTTTATTAGCTTGTTCAAAGAACTATACCGCTCTAATAAGAATGAGGGATCCGGGGTAGGAACATCGGCAGAGACTACTAAACAACGTAGTCCAGGGAGATCACTACTTGGGTTAGGTTCCGAAATGCCGGGCTAGTTGTCAGGAGACTGCGTCAACCACAAAGGTGAAAACCAAAGGGAGTGGTCGATCAGTCGGGTGACTGACATACCTCTCGATGCACAGTCACTAGGGTTCATGTAGCCTGGGACGTGCCTCCATTCACTAGATGTAGGACTATTATTAATCTGGGAGACACGATTAGCCTCAAAAGTCTGAAGGAGGTGAGGAGTGGTTTTTAACCAACACAACACGATTTTTGTCACTAACAGACTTAAAAATTCCATGATGCGGGATAAAATAATGTTCCCGGGTCGAGTCATATGAAGAAAGGGACATATGATTTAGGTCAAGGTACTCACGCATAAAGGAAATATATTTCCCTCGAAAATTAGGATTGGCTTGCAAACGCTTCTCAAGATTATGGAATCGCCGTAAGGCATCGGTTTCAGAATCACCGAGAGGTGGACGATCATGAAGAAAAGGGAGTCCAACCATAAATCGACCATCGCTTTCACGAGTGGTAGTTGCTTTAAAAAAGGTTTCACACACTATATCCAAGGGGTTCGCAACTGGAGATTGGGGGGCTTCTTCGATTTTCCAGAATTTTTCAACTATTTGGGACAGCGAGACTTCAGTCATGGGGGGTTCCAAATCAGTAAATCCTTCATAAACAGGACCACACAGGACATAACCAAATATCGTCGAGATAGCAGTAAGGCCGTCAGGGGACACAAACAACTCGGACCTTAAAAGGCGACCAATGACGTCAGCTCCGAAAAGTACACTTATAGTACCAGGTTTGTAAAATAGAGGGTCAGCAAGAGGGAGGTGCTTAGTACAGGTAATTACACTTTTAGGTAAGTCCACCTCTGGGAGGGTACCAGCAATCACATCAACAACTATTGCACTGATTGAGATTTCTGGAAAGGCAGAATTAACTGGCTTAAATGAAAAGGGTACAATGACCGGGGAATTAATTGCTTGAACATTACCTATTCCACGAACAGGAACTGGAGAAGGAATGATAGGTGAGTTCATGTGGTCAACAACAAGCTCAGTAGTAAGAAGGCAGGCCTGAGCACCAGTGTCACATAAGGCACGCGCTTCCACATAATATCCAGACGAGGTTTTAACATGAATCAAGGCCGTAGGTAAAAGAACGAGAGAATTGCGAGGTAAAGATGTAAAAGCGGGTATGGAAGGGGGGCTGCTATCTAGTCAGAATTGTGGGGCCTCATTGTACTTATGATGAAATGCACGTTCATCCTGGGTTCTTTGACCCAGAGGGGCATTATAAGTACGGTTACCGCTGGGTGCAGGTGGGGATCGCCCGCCCGAACGAGGAGGTAATGCTCTACGGGAATCACGAGGGGGCGGGGTACGAACACGGTGCCATTCAGTACGTGGGGGTGACACACGGTCCGTTAAGTGACTTTGTAGGGATTGCCGCGGTTGGTTGGAAGCTAAGGCCGGGACGTCTCGGTATGTGCGCTCGCGATCGTAATTTACAGGAGAGGAGTCATTATAACACAGTGATGTGTGATGACTGGAACGGCGGCACGTGCGACAGCGATAATTTCGCGTGCATTGGGATATGGAGTGTCTATCCAGGCATCGATAGCACAGTCGGGCTTCTTTTACAAAAGTAACACGTTGACGTGTAGGAAGGCGAATAAAATCGGGACACTCGCGTAAGTAATGCGAAGTACTTTTACAAAGGTGACATTTAGATGTCGTCGCAAAGATAACAAAGGCTCTCGCAGTAGGTGGGGAACGCGCGTTAGGTTTAGGCAAACGAGGGGAGCTCACAGTAGGGGGGTAGTAGTGTCAACGACAGAAGCACTACCTACATTATCGTGGTACCTACATTCATCCTCAAGAAAGGTAATAAGATGATCAAAAGTAGGGAGGTGATTAGGATTATCGCCATAACGACATTCAAATCTCGATTTTAACTCTGAAGGCAGTTTAGCAAGGCATAAGTGAACTAATAGGTATAACCAATGCTTAACAGGAAGTTCCAATCTCTCTAAGCATCGATAAGTCGAAAGCAGCGGGTTCAGGAACGACACACGTAACCCCGAAAGTTTAGGCGTTATAATAGGGAGCATCATTATTTGAGCTATGTGGGTATCCGCTAAAACACGAAGGTTATGGTACCTACGTTTTAGGAGGTCACGGGCCACGGTGTAATTGCCCGCCTCAATCTTGAGGTGTTGTATCAATAGACGAGGTTCATCCGATAAGGCTCCCACTAAATAGTGTAGCTTCAAAGTCGGGGTAAGGCTAGGCTGGTTGTCCACCACGCTATCAAACTGGTCTATAAAACTGATCCAACTATCGGGACGGCCATCAAACTTAGGTATAGGTAGGTCAGGTAATTTACTAGCCGGGTTATTAATAGCCAGGGATTTATTCTCCTTGAAGGGGGTGCTAGTACGGGACGTCTCAAATTGGTGAGGTCGTATTTCGTCTAACTTAATTTTTAAGTCGTCTACTTTGTCCCTTACTACGCGTATCTCGTTCTTAACTTGCACATATTCTTGTTCATAAATAGCAGGATCGAGATTACCTAACAGCTTGGAACAAGCGGCGGAAAACTTGTCGCACATAAGTATCGTATGCGAGCGCGTCTTTCCGACCTGCCACTTGGCAGGTCGGAAAGACGCGCTCGCATACGATTGGAGGAAAAGGTCTCAAGAACTCGGTGGGAATCATCAACCCAGTCACTAATATAACGGAGTTCACCTATGGCTTCACGGTATTCAGCTGTATCCGTGTAAAGTACGGCCCTTACGGTCTCGTTGCCGGTTTCGGTATCCGACATTTTATTTACTTTAAATCGCAAGAAACAAGGTAGGTAAATTAAACTCACAAAAGATTTCAATACGATGCGTAAAGGAACAAATAGTAAGGGACGGCACAGATGCACCGGATACAGCAAACGTAACTCGTAAACAACTTGCACGCGGTCACGCGGTAATGGCGTGATCAATAGGGAAACAAAGCGCTCGCACATCTCACTTGCACTCAAAGGGTAGGTAATTAACGCGCTAATCGATTTAATCGACACTTATGTAAAAGGGGTTGTACTCGAATGGTATTAAGGAATTTACTGTAAATAGGTTAGGTATATGACGAGACGTTTTCTTCAAATTACAAAGGAAGGTAGCAAATAAATAACTCTCAATTAAACAAATTACGTTACTAATAAGGGGTCCTAATAAGAAACTACGCTCTGCTACCAAAATGTTTGAGAGTTTAGGCAGTGGATTACACGTGGAGGGCGACAATGATAGGTGGAAAATTCGTCATGTCTTAGCACTTATAGCTAGGTACTTGCCACATCAGCTTTCAGGTGTCACTTCACAGGCCAAAATCACTCGAAATGTCTGTAAGAAGCTTCACAGGATACACACGCGGCGAAAGCGCTCTGGTCGGTCTAGTACATGTGTCATAGGTAACGTCTCGATGGCGACTGGGGCTCCGGGGTTCTCACGGTACGTTTTAAACAAATAAAAATAAGGCAGGTAGGCGTGTGAGTGTGCGCGGCGTAGTATCAATAGGGTACACAAACAAATCAAAATATTGTAGTAAACATCATTCATTGCTTATACCTACCTAATCAGATATTATACATTCTCCCCCTTACATAATTTTCACTTATTTACACACAAATGAATTTGCTATAACCCTTGTTTAAATATGAGACGGCTAGTTTGGAATTCATGACAGATAGTGACATAATATAGTGGAGACAAACATTTCAAATTAGCCGTATCATAATAATCAAGTGGTATAGTAATGTCAAAATCATTTTTGTAAGGGGGTCTCTATGAAAATGCCTTATTTAATGCGATGTCGGATTCAACTGACTTGTGTTTGTGTGAAATTATAAAATCTATCACAGCATTACCTACTCGGTACTACATAAATTGGTACCTACTTATTTAATTGATAACATAATGAGTAAAACATCTAAATATACTAATTAAAGAATTAGTTTTAAAGCTTACAAAAATTTGTTTGTATATTTGCTGGTATTACGAATTAAGATTGCGATCGTCACACGTTTCCTCCCTGAACAGATCTAAAAGAATAAGCAAGGCTTTGTTTCACCCTATATTTATAAGCAGTCAAGTCTGCTGGCGCCGGGTATATCATCCAAGAAGAATGCAACCGGTTGGATGTACTTATTTTAGATAACAAGCAGAACCGGCGAATGGAATGTATATTGCAATATCCGTTTGACAGTTCGCGTGAATGTATGTTGCGTGATAAATACAAGCGGATAAGGCAGGCAGTACCTAATTTATTCCTTGATCTTCCAACATATACCTAAATGTTATATAACTGCCTCGTTGGTCTAGTGGTCAGTACACTGGGTACTATCCACGAGGTCCCGGGTTCGAATCCCGAGTCGGGCCGAGAGTGTTTGGGTTTTTCTGTCTTGAAATTACACAGCTGACACAGCTCCGGAGTCAGTTAGTTGGTGGTGTTAACACCCCCGTGCCTCGGAAAGCACGTTAAGCCGTTGGTCCTGCGTCTGATTTCTCTACGGTCATGTCGAACTGTCGTCTAACCGAATTATGAGAGTGAAGGAACAGAGAGTGCACCTGTGTATTGCGCACACACTTGTGCACTATAATATGTCCTGCGCAGTTGGCTAATCTCTGTTGAGATAGGCTGCCGTAGCCGAAATTCGGCTAGGAGGACATTATTATATGTTGGAAAGTAAGTGCCTAATAAATACTAAACTGCAAAGAGAAAAATTACTTAAGGCCCAACTGTCCCATTGCGTCGTTGCTGCGCCGATTTCGCACATGAAAATAGGTTTTTGGCAGTTGCGTGAATGAAAATTTTAATTCCATAGCTTTTGTCTTTGTGTACTGAGAAAAATAATAAAAGAGAAGGCTCTGACATTTTAGCACCAGCAAACATATAAACCAATATTAAACTGCAAAAGGGCAAGGTAAGACCAAACTTCGGGATAATTTTCCATCGAACCAAATTCCTCTAATCCTGTTTCGAAAACCATAATTATTTTAACGATGTCCTCAAGTTTCGGATAATATAGGTTTGAAACTCACGATCGGATTCCTATCATAAAATAAACTTATTCAACCCGCTTCCTGACTGACTGAGCTTCTCATACATTTGCAAGGCATCGTGCATATTTTCTCTTAATAGCAATATTTTCACACTAGTGTAAATTACAACCTCATATTCATTAACAACAAATTTTTCAATAATGTTATCGAACTACCTACTAATACTTAAATTCAAGTTACATGTCAAAACTACCCTAATGTCGAAGAGGTATTATAAAATTCAAGACTATCTTAATGACGAGAATGTATGGACAGTCCAGCCTGCACCAAACTGATGTACCTACCTGTTTATTTTGATTTGTTTTATTTTTGTGGCAGCTAGTGGTGACTGAGCTTGTTCCGGCGTTTCTTCTCAGCACTTGCCAGATTGTCTGTGTCTTGTCTCGAAGCGCTAGTGGGGCCCAAAAGATAAGGAGACATGTTCTGCCCCATATGGGCCATAATTGATTGATATTTTGACGTTCATAAGTGGCATTTTGTGTCCTAAATTGAATAAAGAATTTTTGACTTTTGACTTTGACTTTGAAATAGTTATTTTAGGTTACAGACAGCTTGCTCTATTATAAAAGTAATAAGCGAATGGTACCTAACAAGCTAGATTTAATAAATTATTTGTCTTGATTCGTAATAAAAAGTTGCTATGACACTACTAACCAAATTACTTAGTTCTTTTCTTTAGATAGATCAGTTCAGAATGTCACCTTCCATCAACCCCAAGATCGGTTCAAATTCAAACCGAAAAAAGCTCATGAATGGAGGACAGCACAAGTCTCAATCATAAAATCCAGATCGTAAATCCACCGAACAAAAAGCAGCTTGTTAGATGTAGATAAATAGTCGATATGCGGCCGTCAGCCGCAAGTTATTGAACGTTTGACATCTCTGTAATGTAATAAATCATTTCGAGTCTAAACATGTCGTAGGGGCGTATTCAGAGGTCCTACTCGTTACCCGTGTTTTCAGCCTAAACCATAACGGTCACACTGCCAGGCTGGCATAAGCAACAGGGCCCACAACCCAACAAGCAAACATAATTATTGAAAAAACAATACACCCGACTGCAAAAATTGAAATATTTTTAATGGTCTTTTTACTGGCTTTCATTTGATACCCATATTGCTTTGGTAAGAAAAAAATCATTCCCCCCTCCCTCCTTTATTTCCATTTGCGGGCGACATTTTTGAAATGTATATAGCCTATGTTACTCTCACATTTTTTTCGAATTCAACGACACCTCATATGTAAAAGGTTGGGCTGTAGGGCGTGCCAAACAATTATTATACATACATACATACTCTCGAAAAACATAACCCTTTTTCCGCAGTTGTGTAAAAATATAAACATGTGCTTACGGAGTAAACCCTGAGAACGTTTCGGTACAAAAGCGCGTGACTCAAAGCGCTCCATCGCGATAATCCAGCACTTGAATGATGACAACAGTGGCAAATATCTTGGATCCACACGTGGTATTGAACGGTCTCTTTGAACATGTTAAGTTCTCTGCCGAAAAAGTGGAATGCTATGTCAACACTAAGAACAAAAGTTCACACATGACAATGTTAACACACTTTCATCTTGGCGATATTGAGTGAGGGGTCATAGAAAAAGTTAAATTAAGTTTTCAGCATGGTATTTAGAGAATTCAGCTCCAAAACCGACTAAATGAGTTGTCAAAATTATTTGCGAATTTTGATTTGATTCTCAAATTTATGTAGATAACAATCACGCCAATAGTACTTAAGATAATATGACAAATAAAATGATTCCCGCGTAGTGGTGCTGTTTGCCACAACTAAGAGTGGTGTCAATAGCCTGACTGTTTATCCGATTCATTTGTAGGTAAGTGGACTGAATAGTAACAAGTTAAAAACTACCCAAATTGAGAACTGACCTGAAACCCTGAATCCATATTAGTATTATAAATACGAAAGTGTGTCTGTCTGTCTGTCTGTTAGCTCTTGACGCTTAAACCACTGAACCGATTGAGATAAAATTTGGTATGGAGACAGTTCGAGACCCTGGAAAGGACATAGGCTACATTTTATGGTGGGGGATGAAAATTTATATGGAAAATCTAACTCTTGCGGGCGAAGTCGCGGGGAACCACTAGTTTAACTATAATAGCGACGAGGAAGATTGTATGTCTTTCATTTTCCATTTAAAATTGCTATTATATATTATTACGTTCTATACAAATGCTTAGTTTTATTGTTACTGATAAGACACTAAATTGGAGTGACAGTTAAGTTACATCGATCCACTCCTTGTCTCTTGAATTTTTTGTAACACCCGATTTTCCTAAGAAATCTAAATACTCCAGTAAAAGTTATTGAAGCTCAGTTTTATGGAAGGAGTTAACTTAATTGCTCATCTAATTTATCTATCACGTCGGTGCGCCCTCTAACACTAATCGTCTGTACTTAATTATAATTTACGATTGACATCCTCATAGTAATAGTTACTTGCAACTACAAGTTTAATTACTTTTGTTAATTTGACGTTAGTTTTAAGTAGGTAAGTACCAACTTGCATTATAATCTTATTATAGTTAGGTTTAGTCAATGACTATTAGTGGGTTTAGTCAGTTTCCACCATCATCTGCCAAGATGTTATGAGATCTAATAGAGATATGTCAGTCTACTTAAATGGCATATTTTGTGTTTAGGTACTAATCGAGTTTAAGCATTGAATCATAGATCCATAATTCCAAAGTTATAAGTGTCCTCGATAGCGGAGACTCGTTCATCAACTTTCTTTGAACAGAACTCAAAATTATTAACTGAAGTGCTTTTAACAAGCAACGAAATGTTCTTCAATTAATTTTATAACTAACAAATACCCGGGGGCGGTCGCTAAACGGTCTGAATCAAAATTCCATTAGGGTTTTAAAAGTATTGTTTCCAAAGTCAACAACAATTGGCAAACGAAAATCGAAGCGAAACACCGGGCTTGAAGCACTGGGGTATTGTACAATCTTCGGAGCAATCTGACACTAGCATCATATAAACTTTTAAGCTTTTATAGAAAATTCTGTAAGTCCATAAGAGACGCTGCAAAACAGCGGTAGTGCATAGGCACTACCGCTGTTTTGCCGCGTCACTTAGGTATAGACCTACTCTACATGATGTGCAGTAGGCAAGTAGTAAAATAAGTATTAACACAGATTAACTAAACACCTAATACCTATGGATGTTCCATTTTTAATTTAAATGCTTTAAAACCAAAATTGATCAACCATGTCGTGCGGTGGTGTTTTTGTGTGCAGAAAATTTACCTACTTTCGTAAAAACTTAAATTATTAAAAAAATAATTAATGCTTTAAACTTCACACCCTCATTGGTTAGAACTAGAAATAAGCCAAAAAACCTAGGTCGTTTGTTAGTTAAGAAAAAATGTATACTTCTTAAAACTGTAATTTAACTTGCAGCTATCGTTGAGTGACACGTTAAGATCGATGCGATGGTTATTATCACTATTCAAAATACACTCATATCTGAATGGCTTTAAGAGTTTGTATTCCAGACGTTTATTTAGAGTCCACTTTAAAATATAAACGTTTGCCAGTTTAAACCTGACTAACAAAGTATATTGCCCTGTCTGTCCTTGTAGCTGAGACCTCGACTCTTTGTTTTTTATAGCGTGTGAAATATTTTTTCCCTCACTTTTTTACATCGATGACTTGTAAATATATGGTTATGGAAATAGAACACAAAGCCTTGTAATTTTACGGCTGAATGAACTTCATAAGTTTAATGTATTGATAAATAGCTAAAAACACATGAGTATTATTTTTTATTCGTGAGGAATGGTGATGATTCTGTTTGAAATAACTGACGTGGAAAAACCCTTTTCTCAACGCCAATCTTTCAAAATCATTTTTTGTTTTGCTTTATAAGTATGCTATGATACTACTAGCCAAGAGTAGCTGAATACTAAATATAAGTATTTTTATAACTTAAGCAATTATTTTGCAAGTTTTTACGAAATCAAATTGAATT
Source organism: Pyrausta nigrata (assembly GCA_949316185.1). Lineage (NCBI taxonomy): Eukaryota > Metazoa > Arthropoda > Insecta > Lepidoptera > Crambidae > Pyrausta > Pyrausta nigrata. The sequence goes on from OX438951.1 coordinate 9,218,777, forward strand.
TCGCTCACAAAAATTAATCGACTGTGTCATCCGGTGGGACTTGAACCCACGTCCCTTCGCTATCCGGGAGAATGCTCTTACCAACTGAGCCACGTAGGACGTTAGTCAGCCGACGAATCTTTGTAAGTGCTTGCTACGCCAGTAAGCCAGCGTTAGATTTCATCAATACTTGCGGAATGTTTTCGCATTTATTGCATGTATCTAGGATATTTTTTCGAACGCCGGCTCACTGGCGTAGCAAGCACTAACAAATTTCGTCTAACGTCCTCCGTAGCTCAGTTGGTAAGAGCATTCGCCCGGATAGCGAAGGCACCTGGATTCGAGTCCCACCGGATGACACAGTCGATTATTTTTTGTGAGCGAAATTCAATAAGTACGTTCCATTCTAGCACCATAATTGAAAGTTAAGACGACTTTTGTTAATAAGCATTACCTACCTACACAAGCGTTTCCGAAACCCGGCCTTGCTACGAACTACGAGTAATTCTCGAAGTGGGTTATTTATAACATGACCCTGTTAAATGCCAGGCAATAGATCTAGGAGGCGCATCACATCCAGACGCGAGGGGTTGAGATTGACGCGAGATCAGATTGATGGAGCAGCGTAGATGACAGCACCATTTAGCGTTAAGTTAGAACTATTTTTTACTATAGAAATTTTGCAAATGTCGTCTGGCTGCGGAGTTGGCTTTTCGTCACCACAAAAATGGAATTTGTACCCCGGGAAAGCATTGAGACATACAATTCAAGAAAAACCAATTCAGTAATAGCAACGTCTTCAAATTTTAAAATGGGGATCCACACTGCCAAATTCTCCCTGTAGGTGGCGCATTGTTGATGCGGCCAAAGCTATCTGTCATTCCAATACAGAAGTTGTGTTTATTTGAGTATTTTTTTGTGTTTTCAATCTACGAAAGCATAATGCCGTTATGTACTGTGCCAGGTTGTTCCAATAATGGTGTTCATTTATTTCCAAAAGACCCAGTTTTAAAAAAGAAGGGGGAAACAGCTATAAGAAGAAAATTAATATTTTTTGGTAGTTTACTAGAACTATTTACATCATATTAAGCTTCTGGATCGGGAACATTCATCGTATAACTAGCTACGACACCAAAATTCCCGATAGCATCGCGGTTCCGATCGTAGAATTCTAACCTAAAAAACAAACATGTACGTGTTTTATTATTTTAGTTATATTTATTAAAAACCTTGTTATGTAGTTAATTTGTAACACAAATACAACAAAGACAATTTCAACAACCAATTAAATGTAACATTTACAGTAATTAAACTGGATTAACACCCAAATGTTTACCTCGCAATAAGATCGGTTTTTTACCAGATACTTTTGATTTTCGTTTCCGAAGTTCGTCTTTTAGTTCAGATAACTTCATTGACAAATACATAATGATGAAATAACATTAGATAGTCACGAAAAGCTGTAAATTAGATACGAATAAGCCCGACATAAACAATAGCAAAATGTTTGACATAGCCGTATCTATGCTACACCATCTGCAACAAGCTTTGCGTGTGGATCCCCACTAACAGCAATATATCATATTTTATTATAATATGTTATCTGTATAAATACTAGAGCAGTGTGTAGGTTCCATTCACTTTAATTTCTAAGTCAACGCTATACAAAGCTAATTGAGCCTCGTTTTCTTACGTTTCACAGGCTTATCAACATAACCTATAGGGTATGTACTTCCTTAGACCTAGAATCATGAAATTCGGCAAGAAGGAAGGTCTACAGCATAAAGGAAAAAATCCGGAAACGGCATTTTCGCGTAACATTAAAAATTACAATAAGTATTAAAACATTATCAAATGCTCATATTTTAAATTTGTGCTATGACCCGACATGTCAAATACTTATTGTGATTACATCATAGAAAAAACATTTATTTGTACGAAACCTTCTGTAGGCGAGTCCGACTTGCACTTGCCCGGCTTTATTTGCGACAACCCTCGACAACAAAACTTTTAACAAAGCTGCATACAGGATAACTTCATACAGCAGCCGGCAGTATTCAAATAGCAAAAGTCACGCAGTCTGTTTAATACACAACAACTTATTCGAATTTGCAAGTGCCCAAGTGCCAGTTCGCACCTCGGATGGACCTAGTTTTGTGTCAAATTAGAAACTATAAGTTGTGTAAAAAGTAACCTACAATCTTAGCAACGTTCTATTTTTACTGGCTGAGAATACTTTATATACAACGTGCTCTTTTTGTTTTCCGGAAAATTAAGGATATAAATCAGACTATATAAATAAAGGTAATGTTAAAAGATTTTGAAAAATTCGCATTTTCGCATTTTTTTCTAGTTTCATACAAAATAATTAAATTATTACTTTGCACTCGGTGTGTCCTAATAATACAGCCGCAGGAGTCATTTAGGCTAGGGCGCGCGTATTTATGAATGGAGATGGATAAGCAGGTAACGTCGCAAAAAAACACTGAGAGCAAATATTGGCTAACTGATTTTCAAAAACAATCTAACTCGTGCTTTGTATGTTAGAATAAAGTCTTTCGGGAAAATATTGTTTATACTTTTTAGAATCCTTGGTTGAATTTTCCGTAAAACAAAAAGAGCACGTTGTATATCATTCGAATCAAGTTTCAATGCTTACAGTTTTATGAACAATGGTGGACCGTAGGTATATGAATTTCTAGCAAAATGTAGAGATGGCGATCTTTTAAAATTGTATTTGCAAATTAGCATTAGGCTAAAGCTAGTCTTTATATTTGGTTAGTAAAATAAAATTCAGATAAATTACTTACTTTCTTAAGGTTTTGTTCATAAATTATACAGTAGGTGGCTACGGAACCAAATTCCAATTTCGTGAAATAATAATGGATCTATACCATTTTAATGTTAAAGCTTGTGTCTAGGCTACTTACTTAGTTACGCTTTGGATTCAATCGACTGGATATTTGTATAAAAATAAACCGTTTTCATTAAACATTGTATTTCAACTTGAAGCTTATTATGTACTTTTTGCGTAGATTTTGTAAGTACTTAAGCACAACAATAAGCCGATTTAAGGTCTCATACAAGCGCAATCAATTGTGAAATATAATGGGGTGAACATAATCGGCTATCGCGCCACTTCCCTGCCCAGTTAATTAATATTATTGTATTGGCATTAAATTGTTTCCACTTTAATTTATAAATTCATATGCTTTTCCCCTTTAGGTACTTTTAAAAATCCTGAAAACGACTGCGAGAAAGTTTCGTAGCATATCCGTAGTCAAAATTAAAATAACTAGGTACTTCTTTCGCCTAAATTAGCAAATTACTTATTAATTCTATTGTATTTAATCATAATTTCGAAATTCCAAGATTAATTTATCTTTCTGAGAAAATTACTTTGGAAGACGATTTCGTAAAATAATGAATTATGCATTAGAATTAACTGGATCCTTTGTGAAAATACGCCCATTATGAGAATAAGTCATTATCGAAGCTTTACGCGATTGTACAGATTTATAATTCATGTATGAATAGTTCTGATTAGTCTGGTGATAAAAATCTATTATAGGGTATAACAATTACGACAACGCGCCTACGAAGTTTATGTAAATACGACTTTTTACTCTATATTGCAAGCATTTCTCGTTTTAAATGGAAAATAAATGATTATTCACGTGTATCAGCACATAGGGAACTCAAGAATGCTCATGGTATTCACGTCTGAATGGGCTTATTATTCCGTATCGAACCCTCCAATTAGATAGATGCCTTGTAATGCTCTACCTATTCACATGTATTCTATGTACTGCTCTTTTAAATCAGCGATTTCCATCTGAATTTCAGCGGACGTCAATTTCTAAGATTAGAAATATGAGATTTTGTTATATTTCGTTCAAATTAGTTGGGTTTAAGTCACTACCAGACGTTCAGGACGTAAGAATCGACATGTACTAGGGCCTGTACCCCGGGTATAACCTAAGTCCTGACTTCGCCGCTTCTCATACCGGCGGGATGTCTTCAAACCCGTTATATAACACACCTGCATTCCTCAACACTCACCGGGCACCGTGCTTACTGCATCGATTATGTCACCTCGATTATTGCACTACGATTATCGGTTATCAGTCGATGCGGTCGAGTCGCGGGGTCGATGGGGGGTGGTGGGGCCCGGAGGCTGGAGACTCACCGTTACATAAGTCGCGGGGCGAGAGAGAGGACACGTGTAGCCCCGGTGGGGCTCTGTGCGCGACTGGCGGACTCGGGCGCCGCCCCGCGCCATTGAGCCTCGCGGGGCGCCCACCCAGACGCGATTAGGGCCTTCACGTGTGCTTTTGGACGGGGCTAATAAACCTTCTTACTCAGATTCTAGAATCACCAGATTATAGACCAGCTGAAACTCTGAATTTGCCTTCATAACCGACCTAGTTCAGATTCGCTTTGAAGTCCAAGAAAAAATTTAGGAATTGTCACACGCGACTAAAGTTTTATTTGCATAGATCAGGATTTTTCTAATGAAACATGAGTCAACAAGCTTAATGATGTACCTACCGTAGAACTAACGTAGGCTTCAAAAGATCTGTAGTCATTTTTATCGATCGACTGTATTTAAAGGATTTCCACATAATACCTAAACTCGACATGCTACTCGACCAATCCAACAAAACAAATGTCAAACGACTTTCGGCGACGAATACAACAAAAACACCGATGGAAAACATGAATGGTGTTAAAATAAACTTAGGCATTTCATCTAAATTATAATAATATTGCTTTTTAATTGTTTTCAGTAATTTCGTGGTATTCGTCGTCGTAAGTCGTTTCGTTTGTCTCGTTGGCTTGGTAGGGTAGTACCTATTATTCATGGACTATTTTCACAGTCAAGTCATATACATACATGGTGAAAATTCGGTCGGTGAAAACCTTTCAACGTCTAGGTACTTTTAATTTCCACAACCATTTCACTAATCATGCCCAATGGCTCGTGGTCAAGTGTAGGTAGGTTTTTATGTGATTTCTGTTTTCTTCGCAAAGTTACTGCTAGATACTGCCTACGTTGACGGTACAGAGCACGTAGACAAGATGCAATCTATCCTAAAGCGAAGTTCGTTATAGATAGATAACTCTTTATTGAACACCATAAAAGTAACAACAATAGAATTTATAACAAAAGATGTACAAATTAGGCGGTCTTATCGCTAAGAGCGATCTCTTCCAGACAATTTTTTTATCTCTAACAAAATGTATGAAACTGAAATAGCCATCGAAATATCACGTGACTTTTGCATAGATTTTGTTACTATAGCGAAGTTCGCTATAGAAAGATTACATCTTGTCTAAGGGCTCAGATATACGAGTGGATGCGCCGGAATAATTACGAAACTCGTTAGTGCGCGGAGTGCTTGTAATAACTTCAGCTTTATTGTTATATGCAAAATATGTGTGTATCCTCGACGAAGCAGATAATTAAATAATTCCTACTATGCATTACAGTTTTAAGGGTTCCGTAGTCCTCACAAGAAACCCAAATAGTTCCCCCCCCCTTCCCTCCCCCTCTAAATGCTTACCAGCTGGCTTGAAAAGTCTAAAAAAATATGATGAGTGCATTTCATAAGCTTTAAAGGAAAACTATAGCAGTTATAATAACTAAATTAGTTTAGCATTAATACCTAATCGTTGAGCAATTTTGCCTAATAACACAAATACAAATAGGATAATTTTGTACTGAATACAAAATCTTATAAGAAGATCCATCTTAGTCACTTATAAGAATTTATTCTTATGATGAATTAGTTGCATGTTAATACTAAAAATAGTGTCTTATGTTATATAGATCATGGTACGGAACCCTACGTTCGCGAGGCCGACTCGTACTTGGCCGGTTTTTAGAGGTTGCACGGCCCACAGCATTCTCAGCCAACTGTAGGTCAAGTACCTGCGGTTTGGCTAAGAATGCTGAGTAGAATTAGTCCACAAAATAATAATAATACAGTAAAAGAATAAGGCCATTTACAAGTTTCCACTTGTAGTTAATGTGTTAGTAATTATGTATCATCACTACTGTGCACAACATTCAATTGCCTACATCCAAAGAACACATCGCTCAAAGCCTTTTTAAGTGTTGGGACACTATGGTGGAAGAGGTCTAAGGTTAGATGGTCATTTAGCTCATTAAAACTGTCAGCAGCCCTTATGAGGGATGAGTTCTGTCTATAATTTGTCCTAACCAAGGCAGTGTGCAGAAGTTTGGAATTTCTTAGGGCCCTGGCCGAAACACGCAAATATAATTTAGCAAGCAGTTCAGTACAATATATGAAACCAAAATAAAAGAAAGTGTGTGACATATTATCATCAATTTTTTTTTATGCGTTTAAACCTTTACGTATCAGCTTAGTATAATAATATTCTAAGGTTTCCAGACACAATAGAAAATTTATTGTTACTGGCCCGCCTGCAGGTCTTATGGGATTCGACAGATGAGGCTTATCAATGATGGAACATGACATCGTTTAAAACTTTAAATGTAGGCCGCGGTTTGTCTCGGTGGCGCGCATCCGAAATGACCAATTTTCCATGACTCTGACGTACGCGACCGATGGCATGGGTTATGTGGGCCGCTGTGTTTGTGACTTAAACCTGTGCCTTAAGTAAACCCCCACAAATAGCGTAAAACCGGGATAGATGACACACTTTTTGAAAATATCTTATAATATCTCCTTGTACAATTATTTCATTCTTTTATTTGTAAAACTGGCAAGTACTTTGGTATTTATTCTATGAATTTATGAAAGTAAATAATATAACCCGTGACATTTTCAGAGTATTACCGATTATTGCGGACCTCTAAATTTTAAGACATCTGTCCCATATAGGGGAAAGTTGCCAAATCCATATACATAACATTAAGAATAGACGACCCGCTGAGAAATAGGCCATGTATCCCGAAAAAACTTTGATCGCACCTAGCCGTCCCACCATGCAATCGCACAGAGACATGAGACACGATCCATTTGGTGGTAGGTGGAAAGTTTCTCAATGGATAAATAAAATAAAATAATTACAATCGTAATATTAAGTATTATGTGTTTTCTCAGTAAGTGAATTAACTATTGTAATTCTTAATGAAAAAATAAAGTTCTAAAACCCGACAATCGGGGCATCTATACCACTGGGGCGTCAATCTCGGTTTTACCCTAAGTCTTACGGAGTAAAATTGCACGGCCAGTGACTGTCACATGAACGAAGCGCGCAGCACGCGTTGCAGAAAAGAACATTTATTTGATAATTCAATTTTGTTATTTGCACGTGTTGTTGAACGCTATGTCCGTCCATGGTGGCAAAATAGACTGAATAAATGTCCATTTCACAGATGTACCTATAATAATATGGCCGCTATCAACTTTAACGTCGCAAGTCCCTATTGAAAGACTATTTCATGCACTAAATATTAACGTGTACTTACCGTGCACAATTCCAGAATCAAATTAATCTAATTCATCATTCACAAGACTAGCTACAGTGGACTTAGTTATTTTTCAAGTATAAATTAACATCTAAATTAGTGTAAGTACTCAGCTCTCGAAGGTACACGAAACAAAACATCTCTATCTGCTTAGGCGGGCGGCAAATCGGATAGGTGAAATGGACGTTACTTCATTCTAAAGCAAACATCACGTGTTGTATAGGTACTGCACAACCCTTGTTGAAAAAACATTAAGTGGTTTTGAGGAATAATTTAATGGGCTGCTAAACGACCGAACGTACGCTTTAAATTGAGATATAAAATATTTACTTTGAACGTGCACACAGTGTTTTCGGAAGGACGGTACAGGCACGGTATTTTCGTACTTGTACTTGTACAGGCAAACATAATGAGAAACAAGCTTGCTTTGACTTTGTTCGGATAGAAGTTAGATGGTTATCGTAAGATAGACATATACCATCGCGAACTTTTTTGTAGACTTTTAGGTAAAAGGAAAACAATCGAACGATAATTATTATCAATAACCAATATATTATTATCTCAAACAGATTAAGCGGCGTTTTCGATTTAAGCAATCACACTTAATTTTTACAACATCTTCAACTTTAACAATCATAGTAATATTTCAGCCAATTTACAGAAAACCCAAAGTATTGGGGTTATGTTGACCTATTCAGTTTAACGCGTTAAAAAAACTGGCTTATTTATTCTCCGCCAAACGTAGTCCTTTCTGGTGGACACCAACTTTCCTCGGTCAACCAGTTCCAGTCACCGATCAACTTCAACTCTTCTTCAGCATGTATTTGCCTACTGCAGGGCGTACGCTTCTCCAAATATCTTCCACAGCGCTTAGTCGTCGGTGCTTCTTGACCAGGTAGACCCGGCATGGTCTTTTATGACATCGGACCATCTGGCTGCTACAACTGGGAATGAAACGGCTTCAACTACTGGGTATGAAATTGTCCTCTAGCTGAACTTTGGCGAGTAGGTGGTAAGGTTGAAAGGGGGAATCCTCTCAAGAACTAAGCGAAATTTGACATAAAAGCAAAGGTAAGTAACTTTTAAAAAAGCACAGATCCGACCGCGCATGGAATATTGCTGCCACCTTTGGGACGGTTTTGCCAAAAATCATTTGTCTGCTTGTGACTCAATCGAAAAGCGCGCAAGAGGATTGGTAAATGATTCCACGCTTTTTTAAGCCTCATTTCAGCTACTTGATCATTGCCGTAAAGTGGCCTCTCCGTCGGAGCTTTACAGGCTACACTTCGGCCACTGTTCAAAGGAATTATACGACCTCATTTCACCAGCCCCCTTCCATGATCAGGGAACCAGACGCAGGTTAGCGCATCATCCCTACGTTAAAGACATGGCTGAGACTGCCCGAACAAAATCTTTCGCCGACACTTTTCTGATGTGAACAGCTAAGGACTGGAACTTGCTGCCTGCTAATATCTTCCCTAAAGATTACGACCTGGGTCTCCTATAGGCATGAGTGAATTGGTTTTTACTAGTGTAACGCCAAGCCTTAGCCAATCATAGCCAAAGCCAGCCCAGCCAAAGCCAGCCCAGCCAACGCCAGCCATAGCCACCGCACAGCCAGTCAACACCAAGCCACCGCTTGCCACCTTTCCCCACCGCCAATGTACCTATAATGGATGGGGAAAGCCTTTATAAGCGACGGACAGCTCAGTCTAGCCGACTTGTACACAGCAGCCACTGAGTAAGCTGAAACTCTGCCAGTTTGAGTAACTATAATCATTATTCTTTGTAAGTGTGTGATTCGGCGATTAAATCTGTGTGCTTAAGCTATTGTTCGTTTTTTATTTATGCCACTCGTTTACACTTCAGAAGTGGGATAAATAGAAAAAATCGCCATTAACCGTAATCACGCCGATGTATCTAATGTTGGACGCCGTATTCGCCCACCCGGGTGGATAGTACCCTCGCCGACCCACAGCGAAAACCTAGAAACAAATTCCGTAAAAGTCACGCCGCCAGATAGGAAGATTCGAAGAAGAAAGAAATAGGACGAGCTGTTGAAGCCATGTGTTTGCTGAGTAAAAAGGTTCCCGCCATCAACAAAACCAAGGTACACTGCGCGGCATCGCTTACCCCCGAATTTATCCAGACACCGAAGAGTGAAAAATTAAGAGGTCAACAACGGCATTGCCACCGTCAATGAGATACGGACATTAAGAAGCGATTAGACGTGACCGAGGAATGCTCTCGATTTAAGGTCGTTACCTCTAGCAAACAATGCCTCCTTCCTGGATCACCAAGGATCACACGGTAGAAAATAGTGATGACAATGATGTTTTAACCCTCAACAAAACTACGAGCTATCGAACATCTTCTACTCTATCCCTGCTACGTTACTGTACAGCACTATAGGATATATCAAGATCGTCAAAACTGGCACCCTGAATATTATCAGGCAGCCAGCAGAGTTGCTGAACAGTGCAGACAGCTGCGACGCCACATTCATACTCGATGTTCAGGTCAGTCAAAAGCCAGTAACATTTTGCCACTGCCACTTAAGCCTTTAACAACAGTCACAAAAGCCCGCCAAATGTAGTTTCATATAATTGCATTCCCGCCTAGCCAGAATAAGTACAATATGGGGTAGAGGTAAATGAAAATAAGACAGGACCACTAATTAAAAACGACTTTGATATTTTAATATGTTTATTATCCGATTACAAAGATTTGCCAATAATATTTATGAACATCAAAGTAATTCACAGCCCATACACAGACAGCCTTACCGTGTGTACACACACACACGGTAAGGCTGTCTGTGTATGGGCTGTGAATGTGTGTGTGTGTGTGTGTGTGTGTGTGTGTACACAGTGAGCAGGAAATAATAATAACATCCAAAGTTTCTGAAATAATAGATGCAGGCGTTGTCCAGGAATCGGTCAAGTTTTGCTCCACCAGTCGAAAACGTAATAATATGAATGGTGGTTATTGGGCTGTACGCAGACTACCGAGCGCTTAACGCCATCACCATCAAAGATAGGTCCGTTTCCTTACATCGTAGATCAGGTCTCGATTTTAGCAAAAAGGAAACTTTTCACTACACCCGAATCAGCCTAAAGCTATCATTAGTTAAAATAAGCTCCAAAGATACGCATTAAACTGATTTTGTAACACCTTCAGAGCTAATGTGTGTGGCAGGTATATATTGATCATTTAGGCCCTTTTGCAAAACAAAAAAAAGGTTATTAGTATTATGCTGGTCCTAATGGATGCTTTATCTAAGTTTGTAATAGCTAAACCTGCTAGCACAGTCGATTCAGTGGAACGGATTCTCACAAAGTTATTTGGTTTGGGTATCCAGATAGAGTAGTAAGTGATCATGGGAAGACCTTTTCGAGTAGTCATTAGCATATTTCGACCTCTATTGCTTGTCTTAGGGATACGAATACGAATCTGAATATACTCAATGCATTGCTTGCCACTGACCCTAGCAAAGTAGCGAATAACTAACTATTTCCCTGATGTATTGTGTCTAATACCTACAACTTACAAGCCATATGATTTGATGTCTGCCAAGCAAGAGCTCCAGCCACCATTGCCGACGTAGCCAGCAATGACCATGAGACTCTGCCAGTTACGCGTAGGCGTATGAATGCTACTGCAAAGTTAAGGCAATATGAAGCGTAATTTAGATAAAATGCGTAAACCCAGCCGGGTCTATAATAGGGAAGACCTAGGTAGGTAGTGCAGCCAAAGTTAAAACAAAAATTTATGATCATTATTCAGGTCCTTATACCATCACTACAGTGCTTGGAATAATAGATATAGGATACGGAGCATTAAGAGCATGAGAGGGCATAAAGCATTTACATGACTTGTAGCTACTGATTCATTGCGTCCCTAAACAAGCATTGATCCTATGTCTGCCAGCTTAGACGAGGAATCAAAGACAGAAGACCCAATCGATCAGAACTAATTCCCTTTTTCCCCATTGCAGGAGCAATTATTTTTTTCAGGACGGCCAAATGTAACGCCAAGCCTTAGCCAATCATAGCCAAAGCCAGCCCAGCCAAAGCCAGGCAAAGCCACCTCACAGCCAGCCAACACCAAGCCACCGCTTGCCACCTTTCCCCACCGCCAATGTACCTATGATGGAGGGGGAAAGCCTTTATAAGCGACGGACAGCTCAGTCTAGCCGACTTGTACACAGCAGCCACTGAGTAAGCTGAAACTCTGCCAGTTTGAGTAACTATAATAATTATTCTTTGTAAGTGTGTGATTCGGCGATTAAATCTGTGTGCTTAAGCTATTTTGCGTTTTTTATTTATGCCACTCGTTTACACTAGGCAGATATGAACCACCCTAGACCGTGCCTACACCTCGCACCAATCATGTGTGATTAGCAATTATCGGAGTAGGTAGAGCTATTTTTTGTACTAGCGATACGTGGTCGTAAGATGGATACTATCGGATTACTGGATTTCAAATATAATTGTTAGCCAGAAAGCCCTGCCAATGCATTAAAGAAGCTTTCCCTTATCTTTATTAATAAAAACGATTCTTTTCAGGAACTATTACCCAGGGTTTCAGTTAGAACCTCGGAGGAATGTCCATATTATTATACCTATTAATGTTTGCAGTCATTGAACCAAAATAGCTCTACCTACTCCGATCATTGGTAATTAGTGTGACTACGGTCAAATACCTGCTTAGAATACAATAAAACAAAACCGCATGAGAATCCGTTTCGTATTTTTTTGATCATCGCGAACATCATACATACCAGACAGACGCGGCTGACGATTTTGTTTCATTTGTGTAAACATTTACGCTGATATTATTTTATACATGTGACTGAACAATTAATGAGCAATGGCAAACGCATCGCCAAGCTTTGGAAGTGAGCCGTCAGCTATTGTGTGCAAATTGTAGTGTTTGGTCGGGGTCGTAATACGTAACACTCCACTAATTGTACTAACGTATAAGTGCAACTAACAAACGTAAAATTACTTAAAGGAATGAGAATGCCTACGTGCATAGTCTTTTGTAAACAGAACATAATCACCCAAATTTTTAACTCCGTCACACATCTATTGTTTTTATTTCCTAAAACGCAACTTTTTTGCGTAAGAGCGGTTGTTTTTTACATTAATTTTTAATACTTACCATAACCTAATGTTTCTATTTTAATTACTCATACTACTCTTTAATATTTTTTCGATTAGACTCATTCTTTATTAATGTTCATTATCTACACTCGTTTTATATTTCTCAGACCTTACACACAGTTTGGCTTGAGCGAGCGAGCTTAAGCAGCTATCGAACCATACCCTTTGAGCTTGTTACGTCATAAAAATACGCCATCTTGTATCTAGTAGCAGGACTAAAGTTTACAACTGAAACTGTAAACTGGCACCAAACAGTAGAGCTTTACACCAACCTACATTTTGCTCTGCCATCTACCGGCGAGTAGCTAAGCATTCATTTTATTTGCTAGTTTCTAGTTTCTTCGTCAAATTACGAGCATAAGGGTTACTAACTACCTGGGTACTACTGGTACTACAGGCAGACTGCCACAGCCCAAACTACTGAGATTAGAAACTTACAATTTTGCACTATGCTTCCTTTTATAGATTAACTGCTGCACTCAGAGACGTCAAATAAATTTAATCTATAATTAAGTCTCGTACTGTCACTTTGTTTGTCAATGGAACAGAAAGGAACGGCATGAGCCTTAATCAAGCATTAACTTTAATCAACGTCTCTGAGTACGGCAGTAAGTGGGCAATAAGAAAAAAATATTTTTGAAAATTCTGCCTGACAGCCCTGATCTTTGGTAACAAGGTAAAAAAGAGGGGGGGTAAGATTGTATGAAACTTCGTCAGTTATAAGCTTAATCGATAAAAATTGGATGTCCATTACCATGTCCATTACCCAGACGGCAAGTCAACTCGGATCGAGATGAAAATATATAGAAAAATTAGAGCCCTATATGCCATGAATGTGCCCTTAAAAAAAATCAGTGCCCATTAAGGTCTCAGAGTAATTTAAGAAAATAAGATGCCGCTGGAGTAATGTCTGAAAACGTTACCCCAAAGGCATGATTTTTTCCTATTGGTCTTAGCCAGATTTAAAGGTAGCTTAAATATGTGCCCTCTCTTGGCCGAACAGCGGCATTTGTGCCCCTTGTGGATTTTGTGTAATTGAAAATGCCGCTGCGTTACTCCAGCGGGCGGATTTCTGGCGGATTTCTGTATCTGCGGAACGGCTGGACGAACAGATATGATTTTTTGTGAGCTGGTGTTTTTAATATGTGCCGAATGTGCCCCAGAAATTATTCCAAAAAAATGCAAGGTGTATCAATAGGAAAAGATTTTCTGAAAATCGAAAATAGGCTCTAGCTCTTGAACTATACAAAATAGTGCGCTATGATTTCAGTGTCCTGTGCCTATTAGGTATACGTATCATCTGACAAAATTGTAAAACCTTATATCTGATTTTCGTCGAAATAAATCAATTTTTCTGTGAAAGTTGTTATGCTTACTTCAACCCTCAAAAAGGAACATTTAAACAACATAATAACTTGTAAAAATTTGCCAAAAAATAGAGCCCATATTTAAATATAAGCTCACTAAATTTCAGCTTTCTACACCTTATAATAAACAGTTAATAAATAAAACAATGTAACGAGATTTTTTTGACAATTATTCGACCAAATACGAAAGTTAGTTAAAAAGCGGCCATTAAGTACTTCGAGCCAGCATATTTAAATTGGTAGCCTTGTAATTTTTGATGTCAGGTACAGTCACGGAAACAAGTTTTAGGGTGGGATAGAAATTGAACAATAAATATTATTTGTAGTTATTTTTGGATTTGCCAACCTCATCGATGTTTTATAAAGATTGACGCGATACTATCAGTAATACCATACCTTGATAACATAAGTAGTATCGAGAAAAACCAATTAAAATAAATGTATAAATATATTTTTTTAATACTATCGCCAAATTCTCACTTAATATACATGCTACCGATATCTTAGACATTTTATAACAATTATTAATAAAAACGACTACACTGTCGATATTCTCGATATGACTACCTACTTGCAGTATTGACTATTTTCAAGGTTAGCTAAGGTTAGCGAAATGCATGCGGAGAAAGTCGCCGACATGCGGAGAAAGTCGCCGACGATACCCGCAGGTTCCGGCTCGCCAAGGCACCGGAGGGCACCGTGAGGTTTTAGTGGGTAGTAGGCCCCCTTCTGGGACCTGAGTCCCACGTACCCCCTGGCCGCTCCCCCGTGGTCAGGGAAATGCGTAAAAGCATTTCCTCACGTTAAAAAAAAAAAAAGGTTAGCGAAATGATCGCTGTGGCGGGGACGGGGAAGATTACGTAAACCTTTTTTAAGGTTCCGTACCTAAAGGGTAAAAACGAGACCGTATCACTATGCCTCCGCTGTCTGTCTGTGTCTAATGTTGTAATAGATAATGGTAAACTATAGAAAAAAAATATCAAAGAAATTGGGATAAATTTAAATATTACCAAAAGTATAAAGGTCAAAATTATGAAACAACATGTAAAATGTAGTACTTTTATCGCTAAATACATTTCATAACCACAAATAACATGTAACTTCACCTAGAAATTACTATGGGGTTTTCCATTTTTCTTTCCGCTCATTTTCCGGCGAAAGGAAAACTTTTTAAAAAAAAAATTAGGCATTTTTGTCACACGTCGTGACTTAGATATTATCTATTGTTGTAGATTTCAGCAGAAAATCAAGATTTCCAATAGGAAAAATCATGCCGTTGGGGTAACGTTTTCAGACATTACTCCAGCGGCATCTTATTTTCTTAAATTACTCTGAGACCTTAATGGGCACTGATTTTTTTTAAAGGGCACATTCATGGCATATAGGGCTCTAATTTTTCTATATATTTTCATCTCGATCCGAGTTGACTTGCCGTCCGGGTAATGGACACAAAAATTGGTTAGAGCTAAACTATTTAGTTAGAAATCAAAAATTACGATTTCAGGAAAATACAACCCCTATGGGGGTGGAAAGGGGGGTGGAAGCTTGTATGGGAAATTCGACATTGGCGCGCGCGGACGAAGTCGCGAGCATCAGCTAGTAGTCTATAAGGGTGAAGTTATTTTATTATTTGTTTGAGGCTTTCTAACCTAGAACAAAGTCGAGTTCCAGATTGCATCTTTTTCTTCTTTCAGCACAGGCTGCTTTTTCGTCGTTATTTTTGATGAATGACTACCCTATAAAGTACCTCTTATTGTTGAATTACTAAATATCACATCTACGAAACATAAAAATAATTAGGGAAAACAAATAATTTTGCATTGTTTTGAGGTCCCAATTGTTGCACGTACGCATTGCAAGTTACGTAGTGATTTATTTAATGATGTCGTTACTGACGTGTTTTGCACATTTTACTGCCTCATTGGTCTAGTGGTCATCACGCTGGGTTCTATCAACGAGGTCCCGTGTTCGAATCCCGGGTCGGGCCGAGAGTGTTTGGGTTTTTCTGTCTTAAAATAACTCAGACACAGCTCCGGATTCAGGAAGTTGGTGATGTTAACACCCCCGTGCCTTGGAAAGCACGTTAAGCCGTTGGTCCTGCGCCTGATCTTTCTACGGTCATGTCGGACTCCCGTCTCACCGAATTATGAGAGTGAAGGAATAGAGAGTGCACCTGTGTATTGCGCACACACTTGTGCACTATAATATGTCCCGCGCAGTTGGCTAATCTCTGTTGAGATAGGCCACCGTAGTCGAAATTCGGCTAGGGGGACATTTTTTTTAATTTTTTATTTGAACATTAACAAAAAGTTTCTTTATTTCAAAATTTTGGATAAAATAACAATTCAAAGAACTTTGTAGAAATTTTGTGAATTTCTCTTTTCGATAGTCAAAAGAGAAATTCACAAAATTTCTACAAAGTTCTTTGAATTGTTATTTTATCCAAAATTTTGCAATTCCTTGTCATTTTTGAGACTTTTCCTCCAAATTAATTATTGACAAAAAACTAACGTTTATAAATCTCTCTCTCTCTCTCTATCTCTGTTACATGCATATACCGTGACACTATGTAGCTAATTTACCTTTCGGGCTTTGCCGCAGTCGGGTAAAACATTGGCAAGCTAACGAATGCAGTGTATTGGTACAGAATAAGACAAACAGGTTTTTTTACATCGTCTATTTCTAATACAATAACGATAATCATCTATCCGTATAAAACATTTTATGCTTAAAGATAATGAAATACATCGTCCAAAAAGTGTCTTCAAATTTTATAAAATTAAATATTGTTATTAATTAAACAAACAATAGTGTACAAAAGTAATCAAGTCAATCAACTTCACAAATATATTAAATTACTAAGTAACTAACTACAATGCAATTTTAATTATAAATTGCTAAAATATTGAAATAGTTTTATACGATAAATGACATATAAATGGGGTTATTTTGTTATTAGTTGATACTAGTAAAAACCTAAAGCACAGATGTTATAATGCCTAAAGTCAAATAATTTAATCGCGTCAACACTCAGGTAAGGCGAACTTGTTTAAAATAGGTACTTTGTATAAACAAAGAGCATAAGGTCTTACATAGCAGAATTGACCAATTTAATTACGTTGTTGTATGAAACTATATTTATCCAAAGAAAGATCAGAAATGTTTTCCTTTAGTCTTAAACTTTGAATGGAAACTTTGCTTTATTGATTTATCTAGACTAGTAAAGGGAGAATGGTAATTTGTTAATTGCAACAGAAACAAAATCATCAAATTGTTTATAATATGGCAAAATTCATTGCCTTCCAAATGACCACTTTTGTTATTTTTTAAAGTGCACGTCCGCACTAAACGCTTAACAGACAAATCGAAGAAGATACGAGTATATGTAATATATTTAGCTAAAATATATTCTTTGGTTTAAAAATAAATAAACTTGGCATATTTTTCACCATTCAGTCTTATAAAAGCTAAGGTTTATACGTAAATGATATATTTTATCACGTTTTAGGACGTTACCTAATATGGTTTAAAATTTTACGTAAAAAAGTAAACGTGTATTTTTTATTTTCTTATAGAACTAGAAAAAAATAAAGGTATTCATTAAGTTAAATTATAGGCAACGATGCTAAATAGATAATACTATTGGTAAGAGTTACTTCATTATATTATTAAATACTCTGCAATATATTTATATATATATATCAAGACTTTACACATATGTAGCATTTTAATCCATCAATTGATTGAATTCTTAAAAGATTTTATCAGTAATTTCTTGTCTTAAAATTATTGTGATACACCTATCAAAAGAGGTACGGATGTCTATGACACTCAAATTGACTAAAAGTACAGTCTTACTGAATAAAAGTATAGGATAAATTAGACTAAGATTACAAATTGACTTTGACCGAAACAACATGTATATTTTGTGTTCGGTCATAAAAACAAAAAGTACTTAGATACAAAGCAAAATACAAGTAAAGAAGTTAATTTATTGTTAATGAACCAAACATCATTTAAATTAAATCATGCCAATACAAATAGAACTAAGTAAAATACGTATTATTTCAGTTATTATCAGAGGTCGGAATTAGGTAGAGTTATTTATGTACTTGCATCGAAATGTTGATATTAATGTGGACCTTCCCGGGATTTCTAATGGACAATCCCGTGTTGCTAACAATACTACAAATAAATTATAATAAAAACCTCAGAGATAGACAAATAAAACAAAGATAATTAACATACAATTTTTATTAGTTTACATTAATTCACAATACAAACACACATCTAAAGTCTTGATGTAAGTTTGGCAACGTCGCCAGTGCAGTAGTTTAAATTGTGAAAAAGTAAATAACTTTTTAGTAAAAAAATCACGGGATTTTTTCTGCTCTTTAAAATTAATCTCGGGATTTGAGGCATATCCACTTTATTCTTTCGCTGTATGAAATCAGTGTAAGTACATGAATAACTCTACCTAATTCCGACCTCTGGTTATTATATATAAATTACACTTAATCTAATGGTTTTAACATCATCAGGAAATCTCATAGTTTTTTCATACAACTCTCAATGATCAACCAATCCAGCCCTGTCACAATTTTCTTTTTTTTAATATAATACCACTTAACGAATAAACCAAAAGGGAGTGTAGAGTACGTGAGCTGGAACCTAAGCAATTTTTTCAGCAAGTTGTTCAGGACGCTTAGGGAGTAAACATACTAGAATTTGGCTGGCTTAGAAATAAAGAATACGTATTTCAGAATTTTCAAAAATACAACTTCTAACAGGATGAAAAGGGGCGGCAAAATTTCTAAGTACAAATCAGGGGTTACGACTACTTTTACCCATTTTCACGAGGTTGAACTTATTTTTACATACTGCAAACATTCGAAAATAGGAGGGGAAAGATGCTGGGACACTTGGTGCGACATGATGACCTTATCAGAGTGATTATAGTGGGAAAAGTAGAAGGAAAAGGGAAAAGAGGAAGGCCAAGAAGAAATAAAGGGAAAAGTTAGGTGTCGTGTCGTACCAAGAAGTCAAGGAAATGGGACTGAATAGAGAGAAATGGAGAAAACTCCACCGAAAAGAGCGTAGCTCCTAAATTATTGATAGTGGTTAAATTTAAAAATCCCTAAATACGTCACTCTTAATTTCTACCAAATAGCTAAATACCACTTTTTTATCAATTTAATATTCCATACAAATTTAACCCCACTTTTTTATCTCCTTAAGAGTCGAAATATGTTTACCCCCTCAGCAACCTGAACAACTTTCTCAAGAAATTGCTTAGGTCCTAGCTCAATCACTCTACAACTCCTGTGAGTTCTCAAAAATGTGTCAACTTTAGATGCAACATCGACATTTTATATTCTAACATCAAAATCTCGTTAACGAACGTTTTATTCACCTATGACTCGACTAGAAATACAATATTTATATGTAGATCATTGTTTACTGGCGCATGCAGCAGATGAAACTGTAGTAGGACGTACGGTTTACCTTTGGCTTCGGTTTCGGCTTGGCTTTCTTGGGAGAAGCAGTTGGCACCCTCTTGTAGCGAGAAGGCTGCATTGGGATGACGAGCTCCAGCACGGAACCGTCGTCATCTTCCTCCGAAGCCGTCAGTTCGACCTCGTAAAGCGGCGGAGACGCGCGTTCGGGACGCAAATCATCGAAGGTGAACCGCAGATCTTGATGGAGTTGGTTATTCGGCCATTGGATGTCAAGAGGGTTCATGCGGCCATTCTCCATGGCTTTCTGTAATCATCAGAATAATTGAAAGTTCACAGACTGTCTAGATACCTAAAGCTTTTCTATAGAGCGGCTAGTAGGATACTTACAAATATGTCATCGCCTTTAGCCTTATTGAAATTGTTGTTGTTGTTATTATTTACACCCTGCCACCAGGGCCTGCTAAACGGATCTTCATCGCTGCTGCTCGCATCGCTCAACTGTAACATTACAAAAATTATGAATGTTATATGATTCTCGCATTGGAATCGGAGTAAGTCAAAAACTCAGCTTTTGGCTTAATTGAAATGCTGATCAAGATATGTGGCTAAAACAACTTACGAACGAACAAATGTTGTAGAAATCATGGTCAAATTAGACTCTACAACTTTGGTCGTTTCCGGGGAAGAGCAGAAGACGCACTCTAATGATTCTTAGCGTTCCTCCTTCGCTCCTCAAGCTGACCGCCTGACGGATTATTCTTAGATACTTGCCTCTCTTATCTTGTACTACCATATCAGAGTGCCTCTCGTTAAAGCGCCGAGCAGACGAAGCCAGCAAGTCAGTGCTGTCGATGTCCATCTCGCTATTGTCCAGCTGTGGAAAGAACGGGAGCAACATCTTAAGGATGCGTTCCTCTGCCTCCAGTTAGACAGATTTCTTTTTAATACTTGACTCGCTTCTATACTTACTTTAGCGTGCCTCTTATCGAAGAGGCAAGCAGACGAGGTCAGTGCTGTCACCATCTATCCCTCTTTATCCCGTTCAGGGAAGAAGATATCTGCCGCCAGTTTGACTGAGTTCTTTGTAATACTTGACTCGCTTCTGCACTTACGTTAGCCTCTCGTCAAAGCGCCGAGCAGATGAGGCGAGCAGGTCAGTCCTATAGCTGTCCATCCTGCTGTCATCCATCTTGAAAAAGAGCAGGAGCAGCATTCATCGAAGCGTTCCTCTGCTGCCAATTTTCTTTTTTATACTTCACTCGCTTCTATACTTACGTTAGCGTGCCTCTCTTCGAAGCGCCGAGCAGACGAGGCCAGCAGGTCAGTGCTATCGCTGTCTATCCCGCTGTCGTCCAGCTCGGGGAAGAGCGGGAGCAGCATCTCGTCGATGCGTTCCTCTGCCGCCTCCAGCTTGACAGTTTTTTTTTCCACTTGCTCGCAAGAAACCTCCTGAAAAATAAAACAAGCCGTTTCAACAACCTGTTACTTTTGTCAACGTTAACTCTGAATGGCACACATTTTAGGATTTGCACAATACACAATTTACCCGCTCGGACCTAAACTACTTTACTAATTTCAATTACGAAAGACAATCTAAAATAAAAATTACGTCTAACAATATAATTAAACACTGAGCACATTCAGCAATTTTCAGCGTAGTAGGTACTTCGTGTTATTTTTCACTTCAGTATTCCGGTGTCTAACTACCTTACATTACCGATTGGGTGCACTATTTTATGGATAGCACATATTACGCAACACAAGGTGTAATGATGTATCTAAAATTAACTGTCCGCTATAGCTGCACTCGTCCTGCCCGGGCACATGACCTTGCATTGTCCATATCGACATTTGAAAATGATAACATTGCCTTCAGCACTAAGTATTTACCTTATATGAGATGAAAACCACACAGAGTTTCCAAATCGTGGTGAATCAACACAAAAGTTACACTAAAATACTATTTCAACAAAATGCAACCTGTATGACAAAACACAGTCACAAATTCTCTCCATAAAATAGGGCTGAGGGGGCGGCCCTCCCTTGTTGCCATGGCAACGATTCCTTGCGCGCGCACTACTCACGTCCTACGCAGCTCTGTCAAATTTATTTACAAAACTGTCAAACTTTTCCGAAGGCAAGTTTTGATTTCTTTGGATATCGTATTATTTTTAAAGGGTAATGTGGATCAAGTAATTTCAAAGCGGTAATATGGCTCCAAAAAAGGTAAGATTCGGTTGTATTACATTATCAAACATTTATTCCTAAAGTTTTAGTAAACGTTACATATTTTTGTTAAAATCAGACATAACAAATTCTCTTGATAGAATTTTTTAAGACATTATTCTATAAAGTTTTCTGTGAACATAATAAAATGACCATTGGTAATATCTATTGTGGTTAGCAAAATTTTAGAACATGAGGAATTAATTACACATAATTTAAGACATATCCCTTATGTAATAAGCTTCTATCCTATTGATTAAACATCTCTCGCTAGGCACTCGGCTCCAGCCTGGTAATCTCTTTATTGATCGCACGTGGGTAGGTACTTGGGTGATGTAATCAAACGTGTATTAGTAAGTTAAGAACTTTTGCTTTACGGAACTTCATATTCCTTAAGAAGAGAATTGAAGTAGTTAACATTTCAGTTCTTTGTCTGCTACTTCTTCAGATCATATATAAAAACACCCTATACATATACAAGGGGGCTATTGTAACAAACGTGCCTGTAGCACAAATTAACATATCTTTCATCTTGATTTCATAGTGGAAATATATGATATGCTAATAAGGTCTGACTATTACACTTTAGGTTACTTGTACCCATAACAATGTTATTTCAATTCATTTACATTATTATATGCATAAACTCCAGTGTAATGTTTAATCATCAAAAACCTTACTATGCCATGTTCAGAAATACTAGTTACAATTTTATTCACGAAAGATCTTGCATAATAGGGCAAAGAACTAGACACACATTACAACTTATTTTCCCTTCACAAACAACTTATAATTGACGTATTGAGAAGTGCCGTAAGTACAATAAACTTTAACATCTTAGAACACAGTATAAACTTGCTTAATACATCACTTAAAGATAATAACTATTAGTGCCTATAATCCTAAACATTTACTTCAACACCAGCCTTTCTAAATACTTCAAAGGTGTACCTATAAATTATTATTAGTAACTTTCACAAATGTACATACTAGCCACTAAAAAGCACAATAATATAAACAATCGCACAACATAATTTAACCAAGTATTTCTTAGACAATAAGGTTAGGTATTCAATTTTTATAAACCCGTTATTCCAAAAACTTAGTACCGGGTTTAAGCCAGGACAAAGCTATTAGCTAGCCAATTAGAAAAGCGCTTCTCTATTAGGTTGTCACGAATATGTCATTCATTGCTCTGTTGTCGGCTAATATTTAGACCCATTTTAAAACTGGTCTATTTTTTTTTGTAATAACACCGTCAGTATTTTAAAATAATTCAAATAAGTTTTCAAATGTAGAGCTATAATTTCAGACGAATCTTAGAATACTTTGACGACTTTGTAAATAGGTACCTACATACTACATGAGTTACACTTACGTTTATACCTGTTGATATTATAAACTTTTATATAAAGAGGGTAATGAATTGGTACATCTGAGTAAGGAGATCTCAGCTCTACCTCTTTCCACGCTTCGTAGTATTTTAATGAACATTTGTACTTCAGCAACCTCAAAACCTTAAAAATGTAACTCGCGAACTAAACATTTTGCTACTTGATCTAGATCCCGGTAAAACTACCAGAAATCTGGCGAAAAACGTCGGAGAAAACCTTAGGAACGCTACTACTGAATCGACTCAAAGTGAGTACTGTCCGAGCATGATGATCCCTGTACATATCACTTGTGCTGTCCGTCCTTATCTGACATTCGCTATTGTGCCCGTCCAGCAAGCAACCTTTGCCTATATTGGCACAAACATTGCGTCAATTAATTTGTATGTCACAAACATTCTAGCATTTTCCTCGGAGCAATCAAAACAGAGTAAGTAAGGGACGAACATTCTGTGCAGTTTTCATCGCATATTGTCTATGTGGTCACTATCTCGAGCTAATGTTGTACTAAATGTGTGCGTTTCACAGATTTGTAGTCATTTTCATTTGTGTGTCTAAGATGTGTACCTACGTCAATGCACGCTGTGACTGTGACCTCGTGTAAAGCTAAAGTTATTGCCACAAAAATGTATGCCTTCGCTATTTTCGATTTTGGACCATTTAGACTCAATAAACACGCCACGGCTACAAAATATAGTGCCCGATATCTGCAAAGACTTTTCAGACAATGAAATTCATGTCCAATAAATAAGATACTACAACATTCAACATTTTTAGATCCTGCGTTTATTTGTTACCATTTATAACCGTACCAAGCTGATTTATTACGTAACGATAAATCACAAAGTAAACTGCATTATTCAACAGGACTAATAAATATAATAGATCTATGCCAACATACTATCTTGACTTTGAATCTTCAAGGTGTCAACATTAGTGACTTTTACTTTATTGGTTAAAATAAAAAGATATACGAACAAAAAAGTTATAAATATTGAAATATTTAATATGCAGAAGTATAATCAATACATCATACTATTTAATTACAAACTAATAACAACATACCTTTTACTAACAATCAGAACTGAAAAATACTGAAGAACTAACTATGAAATACTGCAAGAAAGCCGACACAAACAATAGACTAGTCTTTTAAGCAATCTCAGTATAACTGAGGATACATCCGAGGCCCAACAGGAAAACACAAGTTTACACGCACATCGTCATAACTAAATACACAGCATGCTGAAGCGGAAATATAACATTGTTATTTCTGATAACGGGTATCAGCAACGCAACGGCAATCAAGGCTTTTATACCGCAATTGTGTGAAACGACCGACTACGTCACGCTATAAGGCTAGCTGCCACTGAAACAAGATATCAGAAGCGATACGAAGCTATAAACAATATATTGGTAAAACGACAACAGTAAATCAAGATAAACACTGTGGCATCTTATGCAGCCGTCATAGGGGTGTTTTGTAAAAAAAAACACGTCTGATGTGCTGGCCACTGTAGGTACATAGATTTATTTACTCAAGGAAGTTTACCTAAAGTTGACAAGAATTTCCGAGCAGCATACAAAACTTTTTGCACTAAACAAAGGGTAAGTGACAAACAAATACTGCGTAAAAACAGGAAATTACAAACAATACGCTTCAAACATTTCAGAACAACATCTGGATCACCCTTAAACACATAGTGTTAAAAAAACCGAACCCTATTGAAAAATATGTAATTTTTATTTTTAAAATGCTTATTAGATCGTTAAGAAGAAGAGAAGGAAGCCATGGTGGTTACTACCAACGTTCGTGCGCCCGCAGCCTCTACGTAGAAAATATTATCCGGTACTGTAGGACCGTGTGATCAGAATGGAAACCATTTTGTATAGTCGCATTATTTAATGTTTAAAACGAACTATTCACAAGTTTCCAAAAAAATAGATTGTCTATTTTTGGAAATGCCTGATTTATTATTCAATAATGGACATTTCGAATTAATATTTTCAAATGGTCAAATGGTTTCCAAAGTAATTTTATTGAGTTTATTTGCAACTATACCACTAATACTTAATAAATACCTATATCTTTTATGACATTTGCAATACTTACCTAATAATTTGTCACCTTTTTACATACTTATATAGTTGTTGTAACTAGTTTTTAACGAACTACGTGAAGACGTAAATAATAATAAATCAAAACAATTGCACTTTGTTATATTGAAAACTCATCTATTTCATGCGTGTTTGTCGTTTGTCATTGTGTAAACATCACATAAAGCAAAAAAACGTAATTATTTAAAAAAAAAGCCTAAAAAGGTTTATAACGATTAAAATACGAGATAAAAATAAAACTATCAAATACCAGAGGACTGAAATTAGCTTACCTCATTTGTTTTGAGTGTATCCATATTTAGACCATCTCGCATGTTGGACCACAGTTAAGTACAAGTATGCTTGCGCTCTTCGAGAACTATCTGCTGAATGCTGCAGTGCGCGGCTATCTATGCAAATCGATTTAGGGGTTCCTTGCCTCGAAAGAAGAACCGTTAAAGAAACGTACCTCTTATAGAATCACTTTGTTGTCCGTCTCTCGTCGTCCGTCCGTCTGTCTGTCATCAATCAACCAATTTAAGAGCTTGGCTCTTGTCGGTGGATTTTTCCATTCCCCTCTGCTTTCCGCCCTTCTCTTTTCTTGTCTGTCTGTAAAGCCCCTGTTTCTAAAGAACCCGTGGAGGTATCAAATTGAAATTAACATCAAATACAAAAGTAAGCGGTCCCTTATAGCTGTAATAAATCGAGCTCTATATCAACGGAATCTATAGGCTCAATAATTTCAGCCTTATTTTCTAACACTTCGCGGGGGAGCCAAAACCTAGAATCACGAAAGGCAAAAAACTAGGTATTATAGCACGTATTCAGGAGCCGTAAATGTGTTGTTGTTTTTAAGTCACACACGGTACCCTTAGTGTGCGAGTCCGACTCTCACTTGTCTTGTTTTTAATACTTGTATATTGTAGGTAGGCGCGGCGCAAGCGACAGTTGAATGATAGGCTGAAGGAAATACCAGAGGTATTTAGTATTTAGTCAATGACTCGTCTAGGGCGGGCGGAATGCGAGACTATTCATGGCCACAATTCAGAAAATTTTTATTGCAGTTTCATTAAGGTTATGTAGTCAACAAGAAACATTTTAAGATGAAGAAGGGGTAAGAAGCACTTTAAAAAACTACATGTAACTGCATCAATAACTTTTCTCTAGGTTATATGACGAAACTACGGAAACCTACACTCAGTCAAGGCCCGAAATCACTTTTAATAACCTTTCCTCATTTCTTTAATGTGTAATCCAATCAAACGCACGTATCCCAAGACCTCAGAGTCAGACTGTGCAGGGCGGGCGGACGCAAGGGCGGCGCGGGCGGGTTTAGTGCTAGCTCACGCCAGCCACGGTGGGGACTAATTAGAATTTGGTGACACGCCCAGCAGTACCATAATTTTCTAAGTTTGCACCGTCAGCAGAATATTGTCGGGTGCAAAGTTTTTTTTTACGACTTTGTTAAGCTCTTTCTTTTGTATTTTGAAATTATTATGACATCAAAAACGGATACTGCTGGGGAATTTCAATTATGACTCTTATATGTAAGTTTAGAGGAAATACATACTACCTACTTATATGTTACTTAACTAAGCTACGGGGTGACTTACTAACTAATTAAGAATAGTAAGGTAAGAAAACAAATTTAACGCCAACGAAATCCTACCCAATAGTTATAGAAGAGAAGCCACAAGCAACCAAACTTTTTGACGGTCGTTACTTACTTGGTAAAACATTAGCAACTATTCCTGCCATGCAATGCAGATAATAACTTGATTAGAACTGTGTAGCATTACACCAGCTGACAGCAAGTCGCAGGATTCCGCACTTTGTTGTTTTACTTCGAAGAACACAAGACGTGAAAAATGGTTTTCACAAAATGTCCCAAACTAAAGAAGCTCTAGAAAACATCGAAGAAAAAGATGAAATTTTTAGTGAAACTAATGAAAACATTTACCAAATAACTTCCGATGAAGACTCTGACGTGAGTACTTTTTTTGCGACATTAAAATCCAAGGTTTGACAGAAATGATCAAAGAACTAAATATCCAGCATATTCCGCACGCAATCGTCTTTCTAATCGTTTGTTTACGCTTGATTCGGTTAACTAAAAGTGCCTCAAATTATATTACCGCCGAGTTACATGATCGTGGACAATAAAGACTTAACAGTATGCAAATGTAACGAAATATTTTCTCGTAAATCTTCGACCCACACAAAATTATAGAAAAGTGAACAGTGCTTGATTTGCTTTCGCCGAAAGCTTTCGTGCCCGCGTATCCATTTCTGTTAATAAAACTAGACAGGTTTTGTTTCGTAAAAATGTTGAAGGCTATGATAAAACGCGCCCTTAACCAAGATGAGCAGAAAGTTATACTGAAGAAGACATTACAGCGTATGGATGTATGTATTTAAATTAATAGTGCCATAAAAGTGATTTCATAAGTGCGAATGGTCGGATACGTTTAGGCGCATAATATCTACGTTACGTAAAAGTTTGAACTCCCTTTGTAGGTAGTTTGCGCCGGTAATCATCACTAAATAAATTGTGTATGATGTCAAATAGTAATTTAATAAAAACTACGTATTATTAAATGTTATTTAACCTATTTTTACGTATAAATACCTAAATAAGTTTATTTAAGGTACGTATGTAAATAATTAACATAAATTCGTCACTTACCAACGTCACTTTAAATCTAGATACACAGCACAATGCATGCTTTTATCAATGACGTTTATTCTATACATTTGAACTACTAACCACTGAAATATTTTGGTTTTAGTAAGTTTTTGTGTATAAAATAAACTCTTCAAAATAATCACAATTTCATAGATAATTACAAATTCACAGCTTTTCTAATAAGTCGCACATGTTTGCCTAAATACGAACAAAAACGAATGAAGAAAATATATTCTAACTGATTTCCAAAAAAAACATAAATGAATTGTCATGTTTTTTCTCGCAATTTACACGTGTCCTTTTGTTAAGCCAAATCAGCATGTCTTTGTCTACGTCAAAACGCACCACTTTTTTTGTAAATAGTACTCCAATATGTGTGAAATATTGACACTTTCTGATGTTTCAAGCAGAAGGAGGTTACCAAGTCGCGGGCGAATCTCGTTGAAGATGAAGGCTTGGACTGGCTGAAGCCACGAACACTCTTGAAGCCTGAGGATCAAGAGGAAGTCGCTGACGCTGTAAGTACAACATCTTCATCCAAGATACATTTGGGCGTAATTTTTTTGACACAGTACCAAAAATAAATACTCAAACCACGACAGACCAGTGAATCTAACCGTTCTCGTGTTGAGTTTCAACATCAGTGTATCTATATTCAGTACTGGTCTATATTTTTAGGATTTGGAAGAAGAAGTAGGCCGTGTGCTGACGACAATCAACCCGCAGTGGGT
This sequence comes from Pyrausta nigrata, assembly GCA_949316185.1. Lineage (NCBI taxonomy): Eukaryota > Metazoa > Arthropoda > Insecta > Lepidoptera > Crambidae > Pyrausta > Pyrausta nigrata. Next base: position 9,247,343 of record OX438951.1, read on the forward strand.
GGCGGATGAGGTGGCGTACCACTACGGATTCGGGAAGTTCGTGGTTAAGCCCAAGCCCAGCTATGGGAAGGCGTACCCGCTTTACGTGTTCCAAGGAACCGCTATACGGAAGGACTCCGAAGAGGCTAAAGCACAAATTGCTGCTGGATATGGTAAGATCCTGTAATATAAAAAAAACAATTACATTCTACTTTAATAACGAATTAATCGAATCTAGAGTAGCGATGAAAGATGACGACTCAAACTTACTGTATGTACCTATGCCAATATTATAATAACTTAAATGATCATAAATAAGTCGGTAGGTAATTTAAAGTTGCAATAGCTTTCATTGTTAAAACTATCAATAATGTATCAAAAAATTGCTAACCCCCATAATATTGTAGGTACTCTTCGCCTTTCTTCTTATGCTATTTAATATCGTTCATAACAAAGAATGAGGTAGAGATACGAACAAGACATTACAGTATCTACACCCCCTTGCATTCCACTGTAGGATACAAAGGTCAAATCGTTATTTGAAATATTGGAAATCCCAATAACTAGCAAGCGGTATGATAAATTCCTATAAGGTGACGCAAAATTACCGTTGCTACGATAGAATCTGAACATATGTGCTTAAAAACGTATACTATCACGTACAATATACCTAGATGTAGAGATATGCAATTGTGGACCTTCTTGAGAACTGCAAAAGAGAAATATTCTCACCATATTTTGTTTGATAATATTTCAAACGGCAGCACGCAGCAATTTGGATTGGACAAAAGCTCCTAGACCGTAAATTTTTTTCGACATTTGCAACGATCATATTCATATTTTAACAAATTATAGACTAACCTTGCTAAGCAATGTCAAAAATGCATTCAGTAGTTGATGAGATCATCGCGATACATAGGTACATACATACACAGACGCCGCGGGGGCTTTACTTTATAATAATTATAATATGGTAGTTATTGATATATTATTTATCTTGCTGATTTTGGGTTCAGCGATTACATAAGTACCCTAAAGTTCTGTTGGACTCATGCCTCTTAACTCCATAATAGATTTTAGCAAAAGAACCAATTGCATGATTAGAGGAAATGTAATAATATTAGTATCTTTTACTAGGAATGGTTAGCTTTGACGACGCTGGCCCCAAGAAGGCGAAAGTAAAGAAATCAGCGGCTGAAGAGGAAGAAGAAGAAGAACCGGAGCCTGAGCCTGCTGCACCAGCTGAAGAGGCTAAGCCTGAAGGTAATTTCAATATACAATGTGTTCTAATTTTGACCAGCGATAATTTAAGGGCCTTTAAGTCATCAAATGTTATCGACAAAAAACCACCATGTAGGGTTCTAACTCCCCTAAATGAAACAAGGATAAATTTAAAATGATTAAAAAATATAAGATATCTTACAAAAAAATATTAAAAACCAGTCAAATTGTTTTTTAAACTTATCACAAATGACATTTTTAATTTTGTTATGAACAGAAAACTTTTTTGTAAAAAAAAAAGGTTTTTATAAAAAAAATCGTTAGGATTATGTTTATAAAATTTGATAAATTAAAGGCCCTTCAATTATCGTCAATCGATACCCGGATACGCTGTATTTTTCTGCTCATCCGACGAACATTCAGTAGCCTATGCCTATCCGAGGACCTTAACCTTATTATCTATCCCATAGTTACTTTTACTATCTCAATAATTCTTATTCCACCAATTGCGTGGTTTCAAATCGTCCTGATCTAAAAATCGAGTACCAATCGATTGGAGATACTACCAGACAGCGTAATTTATAATGATGTCATCGCAGCTCGGGGAAATTCAGAAGCCTTACCTACAGTTATTTTTTATAAATAGGTGTTCGTTTTGCAAAACTGGCAAAACTCAACCGAACATATCTATCTAGTATCTTTTTTTTTTTTTTTCAACAAATACACCAATTACCTAGCCCCAAACTAAGCGTGAGCTTGTGCTATGGTGACTAGGATAACGGATAGAAATACTTAAATACATATAAACATCCATGACTTAGGCACAAATGCTCGTGCTCATCACACAAACATTTGCCCCTTGCGGGATTCGAACCCGCAACCGCCTGGTTTAGAAGTCCGGTGCGCGAACGACTACACCAAGACGGTTGTCACAAATTGGTCACATCACTCAAGCTATTGAAGACCTTCATGGTCTTGCACGCTGGTTTCACGGTGTCGACATTTCTGAAGTCCTGGGTTAGACCCCCGTCAGGTCAATTTAGAAATCCATTGAATTATATCCGATCTGGGTGTTGTGGTACCACCGTTAGTTCTGATTTTCATAACACAAGTGCTTTAGCAACTTACTTTGGCCATCGAACTTACTTAGTTGTTCATTATTTATTATTTCATCATATCTCAGATTTACATTCAGTTTCTAAATGCCGCACTCAGAGACGTCATTTAAATTTAATCTATGATTAAGTCTCGTTCTGTCACTTTCTTTGTCAATGATATAGAAAAGGACGGCATGAGACTTAATGAAGGCAGCAGTCAGTGTTATTTATTTTAGTCACTATACGGACGTCAAAACCTCTTCACGACACACAATAACTCTCTATGTGATCAAAAAAAGAATGAATCCCTTACAATAATAAAAATCATTTAACAGAGGACGTAGTCGCCGAAGAAGAGAAACCGGTAGCTGAGGCAGGAGGGGAAGAGCCAGCTCCAGCTGACACGGCTGCTGAGGAGGTTGAAGGCGAAGGAGGGGAAGTCGGGGAGGAGGCTGAACCAGAAGAGAGTAAGTTTTATTTTATTTTCAGGCAGACATTTGACCTCTATATTACCTGATGGATATCACGGTGCAGCCGAGAATGGATCATGATGTCACTGCTGTACATAGGCTTTTCCCATAGATTTCCAAAGTAATCTGTTCTTGCCACCTTTATTAGGTATGTCTGACAAGTAACAGCTTAATCACTCTGTTCTTAAATGTATCTCAATTACTTAAAAGTGAATACACCTGGTAAGTATACTTGAAGAAAAAGTTTTGTAACGTTGGCTTATGCCCGAAAATAATATCCGATCCGAAATGGAACATTGAAGTTTTGCGCCCAGTTGTGAGAACAGATATAAGGCTTTAATTGCCTCCATTAATAACTAATGATTCAATAACTTGGTAGTTTTCAAGAAGCTACTGATACATTAGTAGCTAATAAAGCCATTCAAATTTAATGTTGCACCTGAAACTGGGCGTATGTCAATCTCGGTGGTTTTGGTATTCGTTGAACACATATTTTGACACTGGCAGCCTGTGGCTACCGTGGACTATTCAATAGTTACGCCACTAGCTAGAATTGATTTAGTTTTCGTTCTCCGCTGGTGGATAGCTGCTTTGATCATGCAATTTCTAACCAGGTACGAGTATTTAAATGAAAGATACTGTGACTATATTAAGCAGTGAAAGAAAGAAAATATTATTGTCAGTAGGCATTACTTTGATGTGGCTTCGCAGCAATTGTATCGGAATGTAATTTGAACGGCTAAAGAAGCACAGTAAAATATCGCGTGAGCCGTTTAAATTTTAATAGTATTCGTGACGAAAGCGCCAGTGAACATAAATTATTCCATTTGCTATTATTTGAACTTACAAAGCCAGTAAAAGACTGGCGGAATTGCTCAAATGATTAATGGAATGAATATTGTGCCATCTGGATTATTAGTTCGTGGTTTATGATCCGAAGTTATACAGAACGTAAAACTTATAAATATTTTTGCAAATGCGAAGTTAATTGCAAAAGCTTCCGCTCATTTTATAGATAAAGTTAAGTTTGCTAAGCTAATTCAATTCGCAGAAGAAGAAGGAGCCGCGGATGCTGGTGAAGAAGAAGTTATTACTATCAAACCACGCGTCAAGAAGTTGGCCAATCAATTCAATTTCTGTGAGCGGGCGGCACTTACTTACAATTTTCCAAGAAGAGTAAGTAGTAATACAATTATAGCATTTTCTTCATTTTAATCTAAATATCTTTAAATAATAATGAAGTTGTACATCTTCCTTTTTAAATTGTATTGTAATTACTTTTAATTGTGTGCGATAAATAGTTATCTATCTATCTATCTATAGAAGTTGACTTTGTTGCACGTATCTGATTACTATTAATCGAAAAGCATGTGTTTAGTTCATTAGTTTCGTTTCTTATGGGCCTATTATTCAAAGTAAGTTAGAAAATAATCGACAAATAAAAAAATCGATTGATACGGCTAAACGAAAATGGCACTACCTAAAAGCACTTATTACACCATCCATTAATAGCATCCTAACTAATAATTAAAGAAGTTGTCATCGAAAACAGGAACAAATTGGATCCTAGTTACAATACTTAGGAAATAAATAGGGTGGTGTGGTAAGTGCTTAAATGTTATGGACAGTATTAACAAATAACATTCAAACTAAGCTTCACTATCGCTACTGGCTCTAACTAGAATAACTAACTTGCAGTCCGTGGATACGCAAACCGTACCCCCTCCTCGAGCGAACTATGGGGCCACCGCACTTCAGTGTGTCATATTCGACTACTACCAAGAAGACTATGAGAGGAAGATGAGAGAGAAAGAAGAGGAAAAACCTAAGAGAGTAAGATTTTTTGAAAGTAATTCATTTGAAGGGATTGCTATAGGTACCGTCAAGATGCACCGATATCATGGCTTGTGGTAAGTACTGGCTGAATTTGAGTATGTTTACATAAACATCTACCGACTACCTTTTTCTTTCTGGGCTAAGTAAAAAAAAAAAAGGCTATGGCATATAAATGTGCCAAGAGGTACAGCGTTAGTGCCATGCCACACTGGCGGATTACAAGCGTTTTAAAAGCGGCGCGGCCACGCAGCGAACACGCCGCGTGTGCGCAGCGAAAACAGCAGCGAATACGTTGCGGACGCGCAACGATTTCGCCGCGGAGAGAAGCGTGGCCGCCATTTTGTACACTCGCATGCCGAAATCTTATTAATTTTTATTAATTAAACTTTAATAGAGGTTTTTGTTAGTTAAACTGCTATTTTGTTAATTTGTTCAAAGTAATAAAGAATTAAAGAAAAATAAATGAATATTGTATTAATTTTTAAAACGTACTTACCTTATAGTAATTACAAGCCTTTCTTCAGGTGATACCGATAATTAAGTGTTTATCTTTATGTTTTATGTCACTTTGTTTGTGTTGTCAGATGTAACAACTCATAAAATGTAGGTATCGACATACCCAGATAAGAATAAAGTTGTCTTAGATTATTTTTTATTCTTTTGCAAAACAACACATAGTAGTCGCTCAGTCGATTGGTTGTTATTGGTTCCTCCCAATATCTTCAAAACGTAAACCAATACGGTTTACGTTTCATGCGTCGTCGAAGTAACAAAGCTAACAGCAGTATTATCTATCGGAATCCATTCTGTTACTGAGTGTATCGTTCGCCGCTCACTCAAGGCGGCAACACGTTGCGAATCCGCGACGCGTCCGCAACGTGTTCGCTGCGCACCCGCGGCGTTGCAGCTTCGCTTTGAAAACGCTTGTAATCCGCCAGTGTGGCATGGCCCTTACTGTGTGCGGGCCATGGCATAAGCCTAGGTTGCGTAACTGCGTGCGTAGTTTACTACATAAATTAACCTTCTTAAAAATATTGTAGATGCGCAAGAAAACAACAAAACACACCAAGTCAGCGCAACAGATTCATGATGAACAGCTGGCTCAACGCATTCGGGAAGCCTGGGCGATCCTTGAAAGACTTGTCAATCAGAACATTTATGACGATATTGGTGCGTACACAGATTTGTTACATTTCTATCTGAGGAAAAGGTAGTAGCTTCGAGATATTACACTAAAACATTGTCCCCGTTATTCCAAAAACTTAGTACCGGGTTTAAGACAGGACTAAGCTATTAGCTAGCCAATTAGAAAAGCGCTTCTCTATTAGGTTATGTCACGAATGTGTTTTATATTTTTATAACTTATGCAATTATTTTGCAAGTTTTTACGAAATTAAATTAAATTTCACTTACAAAAATTAATCGGCTGTGTCATCCGGTGGGACTCGAACCCACGTCCCGTCGATTAATTTTTGTAAGTGAAATTTGATTTTAAGTGAATTTTTGACCAAGACTCTCAAGAGTGCTCTTACTCTGGTAAGAGCACTCGCCCAGATAGCGAAGGGACGTGGGTTCGAGTCCCACCGGATGACACAGCCGATTAATTTTTGTAAGTGAAATTTGATTTAATCACGAATGTGTCATTCATTCCTCTGTTGTCTGCTAATATTTAGACACATATTAAACCTGGTCTATTTTTTTTGTAATAACACCGTGTAAGTCTCTACAAAAATAAATGCTGTCAGATTATGATTCGAGGATAAGAGTATGGGTGCATTTGAAATTCGTTGATTGCTTACGCAACTTTGCTTCAGCACAACCCCAAATACCCTGACCACGCTCAATTATCTTAGTTATGTTCCTTCATCAATTAGGACAGATATAGCATTTATCCTGACGACAAGTGTTCCAAGGTGTCGCCGTCTCTAAGGTCCGGGGTAAGGGGCTCGATCCCCGGTCGGGTCAATATAGAAATCCATATTTTCTATATTGTCTCGGGTCTGCGTGTTGTGTTACCGTCGTTGTTTCCGATTTCTATAACACAAGTGCTTTAGATACTTACCTACATTGGGATCAGAGCAATATGTGTGATGTTATTCAATATTTATTATTATTTGTTTATTCATTTATTTGTTCAGCTCAAGACTACCGGTACTGGGATGACCCTTCAGACGAGTTCAGAGAGGGCATGGGATCCCTGCTACCACTGTGGAAGTTCCAGTTTGAACCCATGCGAAGCCATGCCGTCTGTGATCTGCAATGGAATCCGCACTACCAGGATCTGTTTGCTGTAGCTTATGGCTCATGTAAGTTTAGCTAGTGGACTAAGAGCAGCGCAAATGCGAAAGGAGGCATTGACGCGTGACACGCAATCCAGCCTTAAGTACTCCAATAACGACGGATCCATATCGAAACCTAACTGTTAATACTTGACGTAATCAGGATCATAGTTGGCGATCTAATTCATGGGATAGAGCATAGACTTACATTAATCGAGATGTCATTTCTCAAAATCTAGCAAATGCCTACTCCCCATTTCACTCCTATTTTTAAAAGTTCTGTTGAATGTTGCCAGCTTACTTTGATACTATTCTTTTTTCTGTGATGCTATACAGCTCAGTACGTTTATTTATGTATTTTGTTGGGATAGTGCATATTGGCAAGAATTACAAATTCTTTCTTCCTCGTGTGTTGAACGTAATTTTTTTTGATAGCACCACTTTGTAGATCTAATATGATTTCTCATCTTCAGTGGACTTCACCAACCAGCAAAAGGAGGGCTGCTTGTGCCTATACAGCATCAAGAACCCCGCGTATCCTGAGTACGCAGTCATCACGGAGTCGCCCATTATCTGCCTTGACGTTTATAAGGAGACGCCATATCTTGTGTGTGTGGGTAAGTTAGTAGTTTTGCCAGGATTCTGGCAATTCCTGGTTTCAACGGGCATAGGTAGTAAGGTTAATCAAAAGGGCTGCCACAGTAGAAATCATCGGTCGAGAAGGCTTATATTTCCCAAAAAATAAATAAATAATAGAAAATTAGTCGTACTTTAACGTTATTGTAATAAAGTTCCATCGGTTTGTAACTAAAAAACTTCCATTTTGTTTTTTTATTTCTAGACTGTCAATTGTCTAAGCTATATACAAAGTTTGTTTACGAACGTACTAATCTAAACGACCATAAAAAGCAGTAGCTAAATTAAAGTCCATGTAAGTGTTAACTTAAAACTATAATATTATGATGCTATAATTATGCTGTTTAAATAATTAATTTGTACGTAACAGGTCGATACGACGGCAACGTTTGTGTGTATAATGCACAGCTCACACTGGAGGGCTCTTACCAGTACAAGTCGGACTCTGTGCGCGACAAACACAGCAATATTGTGTGGGAGGTATGTTGTATATTAAGTGTTATTCTTATTACACCACGTCACGCGCAGCTGATCAAGCGCCGCGAGTTGAACTGGATTGGCCACACCCTCCGAAGGGAGTCCGAGCACATCCGAAAACAGGCTCTGGATTGGAATCCCCAAGAAGACGTAAATGTGGCCGCCCTAAACAAACGTGGCCGCGTACTGTAGCAGACAAGGCGAAGACATCGGCAAGACATGGGCCCGTTGACAAATGGCAATTTATTCTTAAGCGAACCGAAGCGACCGACCCGATTGATCGTGGCCTCTATAGCACGTAATCGTGTATCTAGAAGACATACAGGTCCCACGTCTGCAACGTCATCCTGGAAACCATAATAATTATCTTATATCATTATTGTGTTCAATTTAGAAATCCATCTAGGACTTTCGGTCGGTAAGTCCAACCTCGAATTACTAAACAGGAATACAGTCACCAGCATCATATACATATTTGTCGCGAAATCGCCGCTTATCCTAACTAGCCACTGACAATGCCGCTGTATTTATAGGTAGACTGCCCAACTGAGTCCTCGTCTGAATTTTGACAAGAATATGCCAGTTGTGTGAATCAGTTAGTTTGCTCGGATAGCGAAAGCTCGTTTAAGAAAAGGTTTGAGTCCCACCGGATGACACAGTCGATCAATTTTTGTAAGCGGAAGTTAATTGGATTTCGTAAAAACTTGCAAACAAATTGCTAAAAGAATGTGCCTGCCGCCCGTACCTCTCCTACTCGCGTTCTTGTCATACCTCCACGCCCCTAACCTTCTCAGACGAGGACTCAAATAATCGGTTTACATATTACTTGATGATGACCTTAAAATAACTCTTAATGACACGTAACTATTAGGTCCGCTGGGGCGCCCGAATGATAGACGGCGAGGCGTCATTCTTCTCAATATCTGGCGACGGCCGCGTGGTCCAGTGGGCGGTGATGCCGGGCGAGCTGCAGGCCACCACCATCATCACGCTCACCTCCAATGTACCGCCCATCCCGGGTCCTGATGGGACCATGGTCAATGTGAACAGTAAGTCCTACCTGACGCAATATTTACGCAACGAAGAGCAGCAGTTGACAGAAAATGATGTGAATAGAGAGGCTACCTTACCTTACAAACGGTTCGGTAGTTTAAAAATTTTGATGTATTGTAGGATGGTTAGGTAGTACTTATTTTAAATGATCCATTTCTCCCATCTGCGCTCACCGCAATATAAAAAAATATTAGCAAGAGAAAATTCCGTCCTAGTCAATATATCAAAAAATTTCAACCAACGAGACCGTTTGTAAGGTAGTAATTATAACGCAATTGTCCCTGTTTATGTAACATTTATTTATTCATTTATTTATTCAAGAAAAGAAATACAGAGTACAATCATATAAAGATGCATTCAGACAATTTTAAAATTCTATTAATTCTAGATTGCAATCCAAAAGTGTTCCTAGCGTGTTAAAAATAAGTATATCTTATATACACATATCAAAATTTTGAACCTATCATTCAGTTCGCCCTTATGTGTCTTGTGTTATATATTACATAAACATAACTGTGTTTTAGCCTAGGCAAGGGCCTAGGCAACCATAATATTAAAAATGAATGACACGCGGTTGACAATAAAATTAAACAATAAAAACATTGGTTTGTTTCTTTGTCAATAATCCATGATTTAGTTGATTTGATGTCATTTCTAGCTAGCATACAAACGTACGGCCGCTTTTAATTTAGTCGTTTGATTTGATCGTTGATATTCGGATTACTTAGTTCATCTTCTAACATTCATCATTTTGGTGTTTAGGTTGCGGCAGCTGTATTTGCTTCCACCCGGAAAAGGCAGAGATCTTCATGGTGGGCACAGAAGATGGGATGATCCACACGTGCTCTCTGAAGTACAACAGGAACTACGTGTCCTCTGTGCAGGGCCACCACATGCCCGTCTACAGGATCAGCTACAATTACTTCAACAACAGCATCTATGCGTCTTGCGCGGGCGACTGGCGCGTCAAGATATGGGAGGATGGACGCGAGTGTGTATTTGCATTATTTTTTTCAGAAGCCTTCGATTAAATCTAAAAGTGAGATACGGCATGCTTATGTTTGCATCAATAAAAAAATTGCTCGAGTCAACAACTCAATTGATACATAATAGCGAATCAAAACAAACGTCTTTCTTTACGCATGTAGTATAGCACACTGCCGCGAAAATGAAGCTGAAGCATAACTATTAGTAGCACAGAATAAGTACTAGTACTCCGCTCGTAGGTACCTACTTATTCTGAGGCGTAACGTAAAGAAACTAAAGTAGCATAAGTTAGGGCGGGCGGACGAGCGCGGAAATGTATCAAACTTTGTTTCGTTAGAAAGAAAAAATAGTAAAAAAAATAATTAAATATAATTTGTCGACCGTCTTGGTGTAGTGGTTCGAGCCCCGGACTTCTAAACCAGGCGGTTGCGGGTTCGAATCCCGCAAATGTTTGTGTGATGAGCACGAGCATTTGTTCCTAAGGCATGGATGGTTATAAATTTATATATTTATGTCTATCCGTTATCCTAGTCACCATAGCACAAGCTCACGCTTAGTTTGGGGCTAGGTAATTGGTGTGTTTGTTGAAACAATTAATTATTATTAATTAACCAGTACAAAAAACTACAAAACATACTCTCGAAAAACATAATCTTACACATTCGGGTAAAAAGCAGGCAGACTCAGTGCTTGAAATTAATACGAGTATTTTGGTACCAAAAAGGCCACCGAAGCACAGATTATATACTAGTTACTACCGCAGGCAGTGTATGTCAGCAGTACCTACGTACGGTTCCGCTTCGTAACTATTCGCGGCAGTGTGCTAAAAGCGAATCAGTGATAATCAATTTTCAGCTAAATTTTGAGCTTAGGCGTATAAGATCTGTATTAAAAACCTTTTATTTACCACAGTGAGCCGCTATTTATGTTCGAGCTGGGCTCTCCGGTCGGCGACGTGAAGTGGGCGCCCTACTCCAGCACAGTGTTTGCAGCTTGCACAGCTGACGGGAAGGTAAAAATATTCGGTCTTAATCAGTCTATTAGTCATACAAAAAGTACTAAGATCCGTAGATACTTTATCGACTTTTCTTTTCAGTTGGTTTCCGGTATCTATCACAGTATTTTCAATAGCCTGTTTATTAATACTAGCAAACCGGTATTCGGGTTCGATCCCCGGTCGGGTCAATATAGAAATTCATATTTTCTATATTGTCTCGAATCTGCGTGTTGTGGTATACCATTTTCATAACACAATGCTTTAGCAACTTACATTAAATCTGAGCAATGTATGTGATGTTGTCCAATATTTATTTACTTAACTAAATAGCTATTTAGTAACAAATGTAATTTTTAACTAACCATTAAGTAAGGTTTAAGATCTTTATTCTCATTAAGAATTACAGAAATTCACTTACCATGAGAAAATTAATTATAACTTTGTACGCAATATTTTACATTAAAGAAACGAAGAAGTTGGGGGTAAAAACTAAAAAAGTTACAGCGTCAGGTGTCATGCACGGCAAACTAAATTACTGATAAGACGCGATCCACGCTCAATGTCTTACTAGATGCGACTTCAGTTTCTTGTTTCGTTTTGTGTCTCTGTTATGTATCACAGAATTTTAATAATAAATTATCACTAAAAGAATATAATAAGTTGTGTGTAATGTATTTTTAATTTATATTTTAATCTATATTATATTTATATTTTTATATATTATATTTATTTACGGATATATTTGGTAATATTTTTATTTTAATGTTTACTACTGGGTGTATTGATTTTTTTTTATTATTATACATATTTGAAATTTAGATTTTATTTTATAGTTTATTTATAGAAAATATTTTATGTAAGTAAACATTTATTTAACAAAGATAAGAATACGTCAAGTGACTATCAATGACAACTGTTTTATTTCTTTTGCTACTAGACTAGAAATAATATTGCGTTTATTAGAAGTTGCGAGTAGGTAATATTATTTTCTGTTACCACAGGTTTACGTTTATGATTTGAACGTGAACAAGTATCGGCCTATCTGCGTCCAAGCAGTGGTCTCGAAAAAGACGAAAAAGCTCACTAGGATCGACTTCAACTCTCGGCTACCTGTCATTGTATGCGGAGATACCAAGTAAGATCAAAAAAATTCTGATTTATCATAATAAAAAAGATTATTTTTAATTGAGTTATCATTTAATAGTTCAAAAAACAATATCATTAATCATTAAGTTCGTCTTCATTCGGTTCGATTTTTAGTGTCCGATTAGCCGCGTGATGGCTTAAGCAACGCTCTCAATATTTCACTCGGCCACGCATAGCCTCCATAGCTCAGGGGTTAGAGCACTGGTCTTGTAAACCAGGGGTCGAGAGTTCAAATCTCTCTGGGGGCATTACAAAATTTCTTTTTTTTTCTTTTTACAGCTCTAACTTATGAAATTACTTCATATTTGTAAAATATTTTGTTTCAGAGGAACTTGCCATGTACTAAAACTATCGCCGAATTTGAGAGTTATGTGCAAGCCACCTAAGAAAGCGCAGGGAATTGATCAAAGGACACTTCAGGTAATAAATGTACATAAATAAGTATGAGTTGTGGTCTATTAGCATACAGTATGTGTATTTTTTTTAAAGGCGCAGTCTTGGAGAGGCCTATGTCCAGCAGTGGACTGCAATAGGCTGATATGAAGATGATGTGTATTTTTTGTTTTTCCAGATTCTGAAACTGGACAAGCTCCTCAGTCTAGTGCGCGACCCACCGTTCACTCCGGGCGTGGTAGACGAGAAATTTGACGACGATTAATTTTATTCATAGCATAATAATTTAATTTATACATTACTCTCTTTCTTATATAAAATAAAACACGATTTTTTGTACAGGTTGTATTTTTTTCTAGTAAAGCTTCAAAAATCAAATGCTTATACTAAGTAGGTACTATTAAAATATCCTATAAGAGACAATAATTTATTTAAACGCTGAATTTCTATAAAATACAAAATTCAGCAGAAAACACCGCCATAAACTCTTCAAACAGAACAACCCATTTCACAAATGGTCACTAAATGCCATTATGACTAGAACGATAAATTCCTTGAGATCTTGAAATAGAGATTCGTGACTAGAATTCTATAATATTATTCTAAACTCTACAGAGCTTGTTAAAATTTTGTTAAAAAATCATATAAAAATCCATACAAAATTACGTTAAATAAATACTGAAAAAAAACTATTTTTATTTGACTATTGATAACTGGTAAGCTATTTAAAAATAAAAATAATGGTGGTATTCTTTAACTACAATACACAAATCATAATTTAATGTTTGATGAACTTTTGAAAGGATTTTTTTACTTGTTTATTCTTACTCCTCGAAGTCTAATTACTAAATCGCCTAAAATATATACTTTAATAATTTGATAACGATTTCAAGAAAATATTCACATGATCATAAATTCTATAACAAAAGGTTTACAAGACACGAGACCTCACTTTTATTGTTCGTCAAAATAAATAAAAATCCTTATATTTACATCTCATTGAAAAATTACGCTACAAGCCTGCTCGTAAAATTGATGGCTATAATGAAAACCTATTTAATTCTCAAATGACAAATTATTTATAGATACAGGTGGTTCAACAAATAAAATTGCATGTCATACCTTGCCAAAAAAATATACATTTAAAACATTATTTATTACTTTTTGACCACCTGAATCACTATTTATTGACTAGTCTATTTGTTCAGTCACGTTACATACTGTGTTTTGTAATAAACCTTTATTCTTTTCTAATAGTTTAGTAGCTCTTTTTTCACAAAAAACATGTTTTCTGTAGAGCATACCTGGGGATCAAGTCTGCTAAATTACACTCGCAAAATTTATTATATTTTTATAACTTAAGCAATTATTTTGCAAGTTTTTACGAAATTAAATCAAATTTCACTTACAAAAATTAATCGACTGTGTCATCCGGTGGGACTCTAACCCACGTCCCTTCGCTATCCGGGCGAGTGCTCTTACCAACTAAGCTACGGAGGACGTTAGTCGACAAATTTTTGCAAGTGCTTGCTACGCCAGTGAGCCGGCGTTACTAGCAAAATTGTAACAGAATCGTAATGAGGGATTTTCTGACAGCTCAAAATTTTAGTTTAAATTAATGTTGATAGATGCTATTCATCGACGTTATATAAATATTGCGTCGAAATTATTGAGCCTTGTCAGACCTGTGTATCTTCCCGCGTAAGTAGCAAAAACGTACCTACGCGACCCCTTGGTAAGGGACTAAATAAGTTGGGTGTCGCTAGTCGGCAGCGACACGCTACCGCTTTTTAATTACCGGCAGTGCGCGACACTAGGTTGCTGGTTGGACGAGCGTGAATAAAGTCCCAGAAAGATGCGCTAGATGGCGTAAGTAGCTTCTTGTGGCAGTCAACCCTATCGCGTTGCGTGATAGTACGTCACTGAATAGGTTTAGTGTATTATGAATCATATTCCAGAGTTATAAGAATGAAATTATCTTGCAATGTATTTCTGTAGGTATCTACACGAAAATGTGCTTGAGTCAGAGGCGAACTAAATTACACCATATCGTTAACCACATTGAGTAGATATTTCTTTGAATTTCATTGCAATCATACTTCTGTACGGATTACTAGTTCTTATTCTGGGGCCTTGTACAGGCATGTAGCACAAGTACTTACGACAGAATTTATAGCTTCAAAATGCAGTGAAAAATTAAATTCAATGGAAAAAACGGCTCGATGATCACCAAATTGTTAAATAATACTTTAAAAAAAATGCTAAAATCTGCCTTTTTCATAAATAAAAATCTACATGGTTTACGTTGTTCAACGCCATCTAGCGGATCTTTAGTACTGATTTTTGACACTCTCTCATTACGATTCTACGAGTATAACAATTTGGCTTGTGTAATTTAGCACACTTGGACCCCTGTTTGTTACATTTGCTTGTGCCTCTACTTAAAGTTGCTT
Organism: Pyrausta nigrata; assembly: GCA_949316185.1. NCBI lineage: Eukaryota > Metazoa > Arthropoda > Insecta > Lepidoptera > Crambidae > Pyrausta > Pyrausta nigrata. The sequence goes on from OX438951.1 coordinate 9,262,367, forward strand.
TAAAAGTGTATTTCACATTTCTTCTTACATCTACTTGCGGTGAAAAGTAAAATAATTACTTTATACTGTACTATGGGTAAAGTAACTTAGGGCCTATTTTGTTGCATCTCTCCACTGCACTGGCGCCTAGTTTGATGTCAAGAAATGCGCGAGCGTCGTTTGGAGCCGGAGCTTGCCGGCCAGCGAACGCTATCTGAAAACATAACATACAAAAAGTCTTTTACTATTTTTAACTATATTTAGGCTTGTAGACCACAGGAGCACACATGTCCCAGGCATCATCCTAATATTTTTTTTTTTTAAAGTAATTAATTTTAAAAAATGCATTTTTGGGTTTAGGTTTAAAAAACTATTTAACTGTTTTAAATTTTTAGCAAGATTTCTTGTAATTTTTTTTTCTATGTCAGTTCATAATTTTGAATTGACCTTAATTTCACTTGATAGGCGATAGCGTTACCTTCGAAATAAAATACTTTTATAACTTTTAGGACCTCCAGATGCATAGTAAAAAGATATATTTTTTAAATATTAAAATGGCTGCCATTTCAAGTGTTGGAACCCAACATATGGGGTCTTTGTCAATAACATTTGCTGAATTAATGGCCCATAAATTATCGCCAGTCAAAACCTGGACACACTGTATACTTGTGATTTGGTTTCGACCTCTGTGGTCGAGTGGCTCACACGTCGGCGTCGGTTTTCATGGTGTCGGACATCTCTGTGGTCTCGGGTTCGATCCCCATTTGGATAAGCCATATTTCTTTATAATCTCGAATCTGGGTGTTGTGGTATCACCGTTGTTTCCGATTTCCATGACGCAAGTGCTTGAGCAACCCACTTTTGATCAGGACAATGTATGTACGAGTATGTGATGTTGAACAATATTTATTTATTTCTATTTATTTGGTCTGTGGTACTATTTTCTTTTGTCTAATGAATAGTCTCAATCTCAACATGATCGTCCTTATTTAAGACTTGATGCCTGTTGTGTGTTACAGTTTCAGACATCTCCCTCAAATTGGTTTATACTATAGTACGTGCCAGATAAACGTGCATAAAAGGTCGTTCACCTTGACAGCTAAAACCTTGTGACACGTATCATTTGTCTTTCTAACTATATAATTAATAGAATCAGGCGTTACTTTGCGGAAATCCATTATCAGATGGGAAAAATAAAATACAATTATTTTGCTTTAAATTTCCGCTATGAGACGCTAGCGCAGGCAACAAAATCACACCAACCGCAACCGCTTTGAGTACCAGTTCAGGCAAATGCAGAATGCACCGCCCTCCCTCCCTCAATACGCATGCACTACAGCTAATGCAGTTGTTAGTTACCAGCACCAACGTGAAAAAACCTCGACGCGTTTCGCCACTCCACGCGGCATCCTCAGGAGATGTTGTCGCCTCGGCTGAGCACGGACGACTGAAATGAGTCGCTGGCGAACAGGCCTTTTATACTGACCCCACTAATGAGCTGACGTAATCGTTACGTTAACGCGATCGTTACGTAAACGCAAACAAAAAGTTAAAGTTAAAAAATTAAAAAGTTAAACCGTTGATGACTGATGGTTATTAATAACATTTTGTTGATTTGAAAATAGATTCAAAAGTGGGGAGGTGGTATAACTGACCTGCTCGTTCAACAATGTAAGCGTATTATCTTTATTATGTTTTATGATTTCTAATTGTTCCAGAACGGACAATTTAAAACTTTTTTTACATGTGTGTAAAATGGAAAAAGTATGATTATTAGGAATACTATGTCCTGAATCTAAAAGACGTTTGGCGAAGTGTGACTTTTCAGGATGGTTGTTTCGATACGCGGAAATATGTTCTTTATAACGTGTGTTGAAGCTACGGCCGGTCTGTCCTATATAAGTGGCGTTGCATGCACTACAGTTAAGCTTGTAAACACCAGATTTTTGGTGTTTATCAAGCTTATCATTTCCGTTACAAATTAATCCTCAAGAGTTATTAGTGTTAAAAGCTACGCGTATGTTATGTTGTTTTAGGGTGTTAGAAATACGTTCCGACACCGTCCCTAAGTAAACTAAACTAGAATTATACCTGTTAACCTTTTCATTAGGAACAGAGTATAATAAACTAGTTATTATTTTATTAATTTTATTTTTTATTAAGCTGTCAATAATGCATCTCTTGTATCCGTTTGATATGGCGATGTGATACAAAATGTTTAATTCCTTCCTGTAATTGTCTTTACTAAGTGGTACAGTAAATAGTCTATGAATATATAAATTGAACGCGGCCATCTTATGTTGCCACGGATGACAAGATGATGCATGAATGACAGTGTCAGTATGTGTTGGTTTTCTATAAATTTGGAATTGATGTTGACCCTGGACCCTTGTAATTGTTAAATCTAAGAAATTAATACTATCGTTTTGTTTTACTTCTAATTTAAATTTAATTTTAGGGTGAATATTGTTAATTTTATTAAGAAAAATATCTAACTGTCTATTAGTTCCGGTCCAACAAATCAAAATGTCATCAACGTATCTATAATAGTAAAGAATTTTCCTTTCTTGAACTAAGTATTTATTTTCAAAGTTATCCATAAAAATATCTGCCATTAAAGGACTTAAAGGAGAGCCCATTGCTAAGCCCTCCTTTTGCCTGTAATATTGATTGTTGAACCGGAAATAATTTTGTTTCATGCATAAGGAAGTTAATAATATAAGATCTTCTATCTCCCCCGGATGCAATCGTTGTTTTTCTAAGTGATTTTTTAGAATATTTAAACTTTCTTAGTGTGGTACGTTGGTAAATAAGCTTTCTACATCTAATGATAATAACTTTGCATTCCGAGGGAGAGAAACAGGTTGAATTTTCTTAATTAAATCCAAGCTATTTTTTAAAGAATGTTTAGGTTTGAATGACGATTTCTCCTTCAATATTGAATTAAGTTGTTTAGCTAATTTATACGCCGGTGCGCCGATGTAAGAAAACGTCTGGTTCAATCAACAATGTAAGCGTGAACACATTATTTCAAAATTACATTAATATACGTTCTAATACGAGTAGCCGACCAGCAAATATAGCTATTAAAAAAGCACAATTAATTTGGCTAAATGTAGAGTCAAGACATTGGTTTTCAGTAAGGGACAATTTAAAACTACATCTCAAAATTCTTCATTCTCAATTATCATATTCTTTACATAACGTCGAATTCGATTTATTAGATCATAAAGATAGGCTTCTTGCTTCACAAGAAGCACACACAAAATATGTAATTCAATGTAAGAAAATACGTGTGTTGAAGTGCGAGTCTACTAATAACATGCAGCGTGGTTTCCACGAACAACCGCAATCACATACATTTTACCCTCGGGTCAAGAATTTATCTGATATCGAATTGTCAAGTAATGAAGTTTCATTATTAAGTAAAGGACTAAAGTATAATTTACAACCCTCAGTCAATCAAAAAACTTTACAAGGATTAGCGGTTGACGTGGAGATCGCTGTTGTGTGTAGTAAACAAGAACCATATGTTAAAACTTTAGCAACTAATATTACAGCAAATCAGATTAGAACGGCTATGAGACAGTCAAATAGTAGTTCATCTAACCAGGAGTATCATATTTATAAATCGCTAACTCAAAAAATTACTGAAAACAATTTGACTGTCTCAAAAGCTGACAAGGGTAACACGGTGGTGGTTATGGAACGTAACAATTATATTCAAAAGGTGGAAGACATAATTCAGAATGACGATTTCTTACTTCTACAGTCAGATCCAACTAAAAAATTCGCGTCAGAGATAAAAGAAGCAATTAATTCAACTCAATTTATATTTCAAGATATCCCGTATACACGTAATAATAAATTATTAGAAATGAATCCACGTAGTCCATGTTTATATGGGCTACCGAAAATTCATAAAGAAAATATGCCGATGCGTCCGGTAGTTTCTTACATCGGCGCACCGGCGTATAAATTAGCTAAACAACTTAATTCAATATTGAAGGAGAAATCGTCATTCAAACCTAAACATTCTTTAAAAAATAGCTTGGATTTAATTAAGAAAATTCAACCTGTTTCTCTCCCTCGGAATGCAAAGTAATTATCATTAGATGTAGAAAGCTTATTTACCAACGTACCACACCAAGAAAGTTTAAATATTCTAAAAAATCACTTAGAAAAACAACGATTGCATCCGAAGGAGATAGAAGATCTTATATTATTAACTTCCTTATGCATGAAACAAAATTATTTCCGGTTCAACAATCAATATTACAGGCAAAAGGAGGGCTTAGCAATGGGCTCTCCTTTAAGTCCTTTAATGGCAGATATTTTTATGGATAACTTTGAAAATAAATACCTAGTTCAAGAAAGGAAAATTCTTTACTAATTGTTGGACCGGAACTAATAGACAGTTAGATATTTTTCTTAATAAAATTAACAATATTCACCCTAAAATTAAATTTAAATTAGAAGTAGAACAAAACGATAGTATTAATTTCTTAGATTTAACAATCACAAGGGTGCAGGGTCAACATCAATTCCAAATTTATAGAAAACCAACACTTACTGACACTGTCATTCATGCATCATCTTGTCATCCGTGGCAACATAAGATGGCCGCGTTCAATTCATATATTCATAGACTATTTACTGTACCACTTAGTAAAGACAATTACAGGAAGGAATTAAACATTTTGTATCACATCGCCATATCAAACGGATACAAGAGATGCATTATTGACAGCTTAATAAAAAATAAAATTAATAAAATAATAACTAGTTTATTATACTCTGTTCCTAATGAAAAGGTTAACAGGTATAATTCTAGTTTAGTTTACTTAGGGACGGTGTCGGAACGTATTTCTAAAACCCTAAAACAACATAACATACGCGTAGCTTTTAACACTAATAACTCTTGAGGATTAATTTGTAACGGAAAGGATAAGCTTGATAAACACCAAAAATCTGGTGTTTACAAGCTTAACTGTAGTGCATGCAACGCCACTTATATAGGACAGACCGGCCGTAGCTTCAACACACGTTATAAAGAACATATTTCCGCGTATCGAAACAACCATCCTGAAAAGTCACACTTCGCCAAACATCTTTTAGATTCAGGACATAGTATTCCTAATAATTAAACTTTTTCCATTTTACACACATGTGAAAAAAGTTTTAAATTGTCCGTTCTGGAACAATTAGAAATCATAAAACATAATAAAGATAATACGCTTACATTGTTGAACGAACAGGTCAGTTATACCACCTCCCCACTTTTGAATCTATTTTCAAATCAACAAAATGTTATTAATAACCATCAGTCATCAACGGTTTAACTTTTTAATTTTTTAACTTTAACTTTTTGTTTGCGTTTACGTAACGATCGCGTTAACGTAACGATTACGTCAGCTCATTAGTGGGGTCAGTATAAAAGGCCTGTTCGCCAGCGACTCATTTCAGTCGTCCGTGCTCAGCCGAGGCGACATCTCCTGAGGATGCCGCGTGGAGTGGCGAAACGTGACGAGGTTTTTTGCACGTTGGTGTTGGTAACTAACAACTGCATTCGCTGTAGTGCATGCGTATTGAGGGAGGGAGGGCGGTGCATTCTGCATTTGCCTGAACTGGTACTCAAAGCGGTTGCGGTTGGTGTGATTTTGTTGCCTGCGCTAGCGTCTCTTAGCGGAAATTTAAAGCAAAATAATTGTAATTTATTTTTCCCATCTTTCTAACTATACCCGGCCCGGCGAACCTTGATCCCTATGACAGTTCATGTTAGTGATAGGTCGCGTGTCGATGAAACTTAACTTTTTTAACCGACTTCAAAAAAGGAGGTTATCAATTCGACTGTTTGTTTCTTTTTTTTTTGTGCCTATGTTACCGCATATCTCAGTCACGCAAAAAAAATATGTTTACCTAGAGGCTATACCTCCTAGTTGGTCCCATTTTGGCCCAGTCGAGATCTGATGATGGGATCTTAGTGTAATCGAGGGAAACCCTTAAATTGTGAAGGCACGTATAGTGTTTTCGTACTAGTATCTTAATGTTGACATGTTGTTACGTCTGATAGTCATTATGTGGAGCTGAGCTGATGGTGGAACTCCTTAAAAATTAGGAGTTTAGTAATTAAAACACCAGATGTTTTGTCAGGTACTGTATAGGATGCTAACAAAATAAAGTCAAAGGCGCAGCTCCCTCCTCTTCCCCCCCCCCCCTTCTAACCCCTCCCTCCCGCCCCCAACAATAAAAATATATAATTACTTCAAGAAATATATAATTACTGCAAGGAATCAATTAACTCTTACCGCTGAAACAATGGATTTGATAGTCTGAGTACCGAGAAAGGACATAGAACAGTTTTTATCCCCAAAATCATTTGTATAGGGAACCCGATGATACGATATACAACAAACTAAATTAAAAATGCTATTAGCAAATCTTTAAATGTTCATCTTTAAACGGTCTTCTGTCTCGTTACTACTTTCTTCCAAATGACGCTGTCGCATTTGAACAGCGCGTTTAGTAGGTCTACCCATGTTGCACCTTACAATAAATTTCAACTAGAAATAGATTTTTTTTAAAAAAAAACCGACTTCAAAACTGACTACAGTGCTAATTAAAACTAAAAATTTTATAAATTTATATGGAATTGTACAAGAAACCTATTTCCAATTTATTATCTGTTATTTTTTGGAGTCGGTGCCAGAAATTCTAATTCTAATGTTTTTTGCAAGTAAGAACAGGATTAGGAAAAAGTTATTGGCGTCGCTAAAATCAGCTGATTTATTTAAAGGCTGTGGATTTCGGAATGGAAAGTGTGACAAAAGGAAAGTCTTAATGGAGCGGAAGGTTAAAGCACTGATGAGATGTGATTTTCTACGAAAAATAAAGACTATTGAGAACTGGGACAATGTGGTTTACCTGGACGAAACGTGGCTCAACGCCAATCACACAGTCCCCAAAATACGGACAGACGACACAGCAAAATCCTGTACCAAAGCGCCAGAAGGCAAGGGTCAGCGTTTGATTATCTGCCACGCTGGCACAGCCAATGGTTTTGCGCCTAATTGCTTGTGGGCCTTCAAATCAGTTAAAACGACCGATGATCACGATATGTTAATGGATAATTTACATGAGCCCCACCATATTTTGATGGACAACGCCCCATACCATTCCGTCCAAGTGAATAAAACACTACCAGCAACAATAATAAAGGGTAAATCCTAGAGTGGTTGCAACGCAATGGTGTGGCAGCTAACATTCAAATGTTCCAAAAAAGAATTGGTCAGACTGTTGAACCTGCAGAAACAGCAAACAAAGCGGACATATTTTTTGGATGAAATGGCAAAATCCAAAGGTCACGCAGTGATTTGGCTACCGCCCTACCGCTGCCAATATAATGCTTTAAAACTTTGTTTTGATGATTGGGATCGAGACGTGCGATACGACAGCATTGTAGATGAGCCGTTTTTGATAAAAGTAGGCGACAGCAGCTGCAGTTCAGATTCCGAGTTCGTGACACAAACCCTAATATCATTATCAGATTCAGATTAAAATATATAAATAAATGATCGCTGAACAGCTTTTGTGTTATTTGGTTTCGTCCTACAGTTAATATTTAATTCTCTTGGGTATACAATCGTGAGTGCATGTATGCCGCGCTCCGTTCTATTCAATAGAGAATGTACTAATACTTAAGTATAAAAAGCAATGACACTCATAATTTATTACCTAATTATGCCACACATGAAAACTGATACTAATAAATTCTAATCTTAAATAAAACAAAATCTGGTGTTCCCAGAAATATTTTATAAATTTGAGTGAAATAAAAACAATTTCATGCAACTTTTTAACATTCAGCTCAGCACCTATAACTTAAATGATTATAAATCATGTACACTCGTTTCCATTATCGACATTTGTTTATTGATATTTTCCGCACTAGTCGATATCTTCCGAACGAAGTAACTTTTGCAGGACGTAAACGTAAAGTCTGATTGAGATAATTTCTTGTAAATGATAAGAATTGTTATAATTCCGACGGAATATCATTGTAATGGCATATATCTACCTTACCTTAATAAATGGCATTTTTAGAAGCCTCCAATTCAATTCCAATGTAACGGTGACGCCACTACAATGTTGTGTCGTAGGAATAACTGTCAATGTCATAGGGATCAAGGTTCGCCGGGCCGAGTATAGCGATTATTACGACTTTTGATTTTTAGGTTCAAGGTCGGCTCGTACCAAGGTTCATTTGTTAGACAGATTCGTATCGCTACGGCTTATAGTTAGGGTCGCTGCGCTTCGCATTCTGGCGTGCAGTGGGGTGACAGGTGACGGTCTGCAGGAGTGACGGGTCAATGACTTTTTATGCACCGTTAAATGACACGGACTATAAACTAGTATATTCCTTTTCAAGAAGAATTCCTTAAATTACCTGAGCAAGCGGATGCAAATGCCTCTCCGAAAACTCCTTCTGATGTGCTAGCACCCAGTCCGCGGGCCACATAGTTCCGTTTCTCGCCGTGAACGGCAGCACCAGCACATAGACCCTGTTGGTGGCCGAGTAAGCCACGCGGTAGTAGTGCCCCTTGGTGGCGCGTTCCCAGACGAAACCGTCCGCGTCGGCGCCGCCGCGCTGCAGCCAAGGCACTCGCGACACGTCCGATGCGTGAATACCAATTTCTGCGTATTCCGCCCATGGTAGTAAGTCACCCCTGGAAGCAAATGATATCAAGTTACTTTTTATTGCAATATAGAAAGAAGGAATGAAAAAGAGTTTATTGTAACAAGACGTAACAAACACTCACATACACGCAATAAGCATTCAGATTTCAAGTTGAACTTCAATTGCTTCTCAATATCCCTGGAAGGGCACCGACAGGTTATTAGTGAGTAGGCAGGCTTTATCGAGATCTGGAGTCCCACATAAGGCTCCACGCAGATGGGCCACTAACCACAGCCTCCGGTGGCTAGCGACAAGTTGTTTACATTGTTTTTAATAGTTTGGTATGGAGTCGCCACTCGCCGTCTTGACAAAACGTGTATCAAACAAAATTGGTGATAGACTACCACCATCAAACATTGATGGCGGCCACTGACCAATAGTGGCGGCCACCGACTACTAGCGGCGGCCACTGCCCACCTTCGTTTGCGTTTTGTTTCATCTGCGCGGAGCCTAACCCCCAATTTCCGCGGCTGGAGGGTATGCACTAGTGCATTTCTCTGACGAGAAAATAAAAAAAGATATAGTTCTTACTGAACAACAGCACCGAGGAGTGAAGTCGTCTCCAGCCAGCATCGCGCGCCGGCTTGCAGCAACACTCGTAACACATGCCCGGCCGTCCGCCGCATGTTGCGACGACAGCACGGCGGTGTGTTGCGTCCTGCCAGGATGTACGAGGGCGTGCCTTGTACCGATGGGTAGCATCGCTGAAAAGATTAATGATACGTTTTTTCTGGAGGTGTTGCATAATCTTAGTCAGCATGCGACAAGAGGTAGCTCTAGGAGTCTTCAGTCTTGATAAAGTAAATTTATCAACCATGTACTACTGTGGGACTTGAACCCACCGCTTAAATCGTCAATTCGTCAACTGAGTAACATCCTCCGTAGCACAGTTGGAAAGATCATTCGCCCGATAGCGAAGGGTTGTGGCTTAAAATCCCACTGGATGACATAAGATCGATTTTGTGTGCACCATTCAATAAAAACCTACCCGGAACACTTCGACTTATTTTGTTGAAATCAATGCAAAATTAAATCGATTGATTGATTCAACTAGAGGTTTAGGCCAGTTTTTGCTTGCTAATTGACCACTGATCAGCATAATGATTATCTGGTATACTGTTGAGTTGATTGGTTGGTAAACTACTGCAGAATGAATCATAGCAGTTAATTTGGTTTTTGATCAATTACTTAATCTACAATCTACATACAAGAAACTTGAGTTAAAATATATTACCTGACTCTCTCTTTTACATCCAAACCACTGCACTCTTCCATCCTCTCGTACAACAGCCTTAACACCGAGCTGTTTGTAAAGAGCCACACGGTAGTCTCGCATTCGCCGAGAAACTCTCTGGCGTGCTCCTGGAGACTTTAACACACTACGTCCAGCACCTAACTTGCCATCAGCTATTTGTACCTGCAATAAATCAGGAATTTTTTCAGTCATCATTACTGCGTGATATTGGTTTATGCTCCATATAATTAAATTAATAGTGATAATGATAAAACTTACTTTCACTCTTTTCACACTAGTCTGCAAATAAAGGGACTCTGGAAAAGGCAATGCAAACGGCTGAGGCAATGTCTGCAGTAATGAGGTCCTGATCAACAGTGCATGCTGCCCATGTACAGCATCACAGAGCTTTCCAGTTGCATCTTTATTATACTGAAGAGTCCAGTCTACATAGTTCCACTTTATTTGCTGACAAACAAGGTGGGAGTTGGCCACGGCTAGAGCTATGGCATTAGCTGGGAAAGCCGTCGCAGCAGTCGCTGCTTGTTGCAATGCACGTCGTAAAACGCGAACAGAATCAGGTACAAATAGCACAAACTCAGTAAGGATGTGTGTGAGGGGATTTAGGTCGCGCGGCGACGAATCTAGCTTCAGCTCCAGAGAAACCACTTTAACGTTTCGCAGCGTGTCGTTTGTAGCTGAAAACGGGAATGGTGGGTAGGGTGTATTGTCACAGATGACCACCACTGGCATGTTCGGGAATGCGGTGACAAATGACTGTACGCTGTCTGCGACATCATTCTCGAAATCTTCGAATTGTCGGAATACAACAGTCAGTAATTTAGACAAGTGTCGGGATGATCGCGCGTGTACAGCACCAGGAGGTGCCGTTACAGGAGCGATAGGATAAAATCTAATCTGAGGAAATAGATAACCGCTTACGGACACAACTATAACAATAGCCAATAACACGTAAAGCTTGAATGTTAAACGACCACGAAAAAGGCGAAAGAACATTATTTTTATTTACAAAATTATACATTTCATTCATTACAACATTTACAAACAGATTTAGGCCCGTTATAGTAAGAAAAATCGAAAAACTTTGAGGAGGGGACATCCAACCATTTCTTTAAAAATCTGACAGTCGCAGAGTTCTAAGTCCATCATCATTACAAATAAGTGACATGACATGACATTACAATCTTGGCTGTACACACCTAGTTTCTTCGCCTACCCAGATTGGGTGAATGATAATAAAAAAGCTGTCACTGTCTCACGTCACCCCAAACGTCATGAGGAGCGTTCCCTTTTGCGCCAATAAATACAATAGTTATTGGCGCTTTAAGCGCAAAACTGATTAACGTACTGAGTTGCTGGACAACGCTGTTGACCTTAGAGTTGTTAGAATTAAGGGAGCATGTGTCAAAATCCCAATGCAAACATTTTCGATACTTTTGGCAGAGGGACGAGGAAGCACATGTACAGCACACCACAAAAATTTTGAAGTTACATGACTATAGGGACGGGACGGGACATAAACAACAAATTCATAAGCTTACTAACTGAGTGCACTAATCCTGTGCTACTAATATTTTGGTTGTTTCAACTTTGTGACAATGAATTTTATTAATTTGTTGCCCTTTCATACAAAAACCAATAGATTTTGACGAAACTTTACAATAATATGACTCGTACATTTTGATGTAGGTATACTGCAGCACATAGGCATTTAAAGATTTAAGTATAAATACTGACGTAGACAAAGCTAGTGTTAATTTTTACAAATAGGTAGGTACTTTAGTAAAGTAGTATCTAGAATGTTGTTTGTGTATTTAGCACAATACTACTGCTTATTTATTGAAAGTACTATACTATATTAAAGATGTGTAATTTACAACTCTAATCTGAATATAAGAGAACAATCATGGTGATGTTACGGGAAAGATTAGTCTAATAATAATGTATTGGGCTACCCCGATTCTTTAAGGTATTTGAGAATAATTAAAAGAAACCTCATTATTGCTTCGCAAATTTTTATTAAATAGTGCAACTGTCGAACAAAGATTTTTTTGGTGAAATTAGTGTGAACTTAGCCCCTAAAGTTTGTTCGTCCTCCGGAAAGAAGGTTTATTTTCCAAAAAGGTACAGTTTTTAGGACATCTTTATATTTTTCCATAAACACTTTTGCTAATTAATGAATGATCATCTCTCTCTCTATTTTTCTGTCCGAACATTCTTGGAAACATCTTGACTCAAAGTGTGCTGAATAAATCAGACATGTTTGAGAAGGAAGCCAGTATTTTTGACTACAAACCATTCTTCATTCCTTTCTCCTTTCACCTCTTAGAGATCTATCGGAAATTTAAAAACAAAATCTTACTTTTATCATCCAACATTTCTATGGTATGTTTAAATATTTAGATTACATACACTTTATTATTTATAATTGTTGCGATAAGGTAACTCTAACTAATCACTAACTAATTTAGTTACCAATGTTGTCTCCACACTATGAAGCTACTAGCTTCCCTACATACGTTGAGTTTTAGTACTTACTACTACTAAAACTCAACGTATGTATCGCTAACTTGTCGAAATAACCTCAAAGTAAAGAACAATGATTTTCGAAATACTGTTGTGAATAAAAGTATTTGTACTCAAAAATGGTAAGTCACGCCGTGATAACGATTAGCGGTTTTTGATTCCGAAAACGGCACAATTACCATTTTCAATCCTCTACATAGAGATGTTTGTTACGACAATTCTCGATAGATCCTGTCAAACGGTCACGACCAAGTAGTTTTATATGAGCCGTCAAACTATATGACCAACATTTTTGGCTAGAGGGGAAGGCCGTCTAAGCTCCCTCCATTATAACTCCTCAAAGCTGTTGACGCAATTTCATTTTCTTCTTTATTTCGGATTGGCGGGCTTAGGTAGTGAGTTTATATTTGACAGCTTTACAAATTCTCGTCACACTGACGAATGTGAGCGCGTGAAAAAACTAGTATTAAGCTCTCCTCTCTATGAAATCTCGCACTATGCCCTCTAAAATGAAATCGTGTCAGCTACAAAACTAACGGCTTTTGGCTCACAGCACCAACAGTATTATTGAAGCAAAAGGGAACGCACCCGACGTCACGTCACGATCTTTCGAAATCGAAATATGTCATTTTGTGTCAAAAAATCAGAAGCGAATAGATGCTTGATTTTTAGAATTTATTTCCTTTTATTAAATTCGCAGAAGAAATTCTACATTATGGAAGACAATAAAGATTTTGAGCCCTTGGACCCTTCGCTTAAAAACGTGATAGAGCAGAAATCATTGCGGTGGATTTTTGTCGGTGGGAAAGGCGGAGTTGGAAAAACTACATGCAGGTATGCGAAAAGGCTAATTTTATTGCTAAAGTTTACCCTTTTTATTTAGAACCACGTACATATTGTGTGCTCGTATTTTAGTTGCAGTCTTGCCGTACAGTTGTCCAAAGTCCGGGAGTCTGTGCTTATTATATCTACAGACCCCGCACACAACATCTCAGATGCATTCGACCAGAAATTTTCTAAGGTAACGTGCAATTGAGACTTTCTCTTACGTTCATAACGACTATTGGTCAATATTTAATAATAATCCGACTGACTCATTTTCTGCCTTTAGGTTCCAACCAAAGTAAAAGGTTTTGATAATCTATTTGCGATGGAAATAGATCCTAATGTGGGACTAACAGAACTGCCTGAGGAGTATTTTGAGGGCGAAACAGAAGCTATGAGACTTGGCAAAGGCGTCATGCAGGAAATAGTTGGAGCATTCCCTGGAATTGATGAAGCTATGAGTTATGCTGAGGTAAGCTCAAGGCAGCACATGTCCAGCAGGGTGCAGGAGGGTTGTGAACGAAATTGTTGGACTATAGGCTGGTTAGGGCTGAGCTGTAGGCTACTAACGGGGTCACAGGTGGCGGATAGTAAACGGCCACCAGATATAGTGGTTAGCTGCGAATATGTAGAATAAGCAGTCCCCGACCACACAGCGGCAGGATACCAGAATGTAGTGGGGAGTTCAGTGGGATGAACTTCTCTACAAAAAGCTACAATATTCATTGACGATCCTGTGCCATGGAGAGTCAACGCCGCCATCAAATAAGCGTTCCCCTGGTGTTGTGCAGCAGCAATATCAGTACTGGCAAAAGTCCGAAGATATAGTATCAAGAAGGGCTTTTGACTGGACATTAAGATGCGGGATAAACCGGTTCTTAAACTGCGGTGTGGAAGGCAAGAGGGAAACCACCACACTATCTTTCCTAATTTGGAGTTTTAAAAAACTCCACCGACAGGAGCCTAGCTCTTAAATTTGATGATGATGATGATGAGGCTGCAATTGATATTCCAATCAATTTTTAGCCATATTTATTTATAAACATGTCCATTTCAGGTGATGAAACTTGTAAAAGGCATGAACTTCAGTGCAGTGGTCTTTGACACAGCACCAACGGGTCACACTTTGCGCTTGCTCTCATTCCCACAGGTCGTTGAAAGGGGACTCGGTAAATTAATGCGCCTGAAGTCTAAGGTAAAAAAAACTTCAAAACTGTCTAAAGAATCTAATTAGTGACTCAAGTTTCTTACTATAAACATTATGCAAATAATCTAAATACTTTCCATAAAATTTGTTCAATTAATCTGATCCTTAATTTACTCTTGCAGGTTGCACCTTTCATCAATCAAGTGGCTACACTCTTTGGGCTAGCAGAGTTCAACTCAGACATGTTTAGCAACAAAATGGATGAGATGCTCTCAGTAATCAGACAAGTCAACGCCCAGTTCAAGGACCCCAATCAAACCACTTTTGTTTGTGTCTGCATTGCAGAGTTCCTCTCGTTGTATGAAACTGAGCGTTTGGTCCAGGAACTAACGCGATGTGGAATTGACACACATAACATCATTGTAAACCAACTGCTGTTAAGAACTTCTGCACCTTGCGACTTATGTGCGGCACGTCATAAGGTACAGGAGAAGTACTTAGAGCAGATTGCAGACTTGTATGAAGATTTCCATGTCACCAAACTGCCTCTGTTGGACAAAGAAGTCCGTGGTGCAGATGCCGTCAACTCATTCTCTGAATATCTCGTCAATCCATATGTCCCTCCAACTTCCACCACATGAAATCTTTTTAACTACGCCCAATATATAAGTGATAGAAACTATACTGTCAATAGGTATTTGTGGTGGTCTTTCATTCTCTTTCCAGTTATCAAAGTTTATGAATTAATTAAAGTAATTTGTGTAGTCAGGTGCTATTGAGTCACAAGCAGTGTTTACTCAACATAATTTAACTTTAATCTAATTTCCGATTGCCGTTTTTTTCTTTGTGATCAGTTATTTACACAACATACTGTGACAGTACAGTATGTTAAACACTTATTCACTGCATTTCAGTTAGTATTGTATGATAAATTTAGATGATTTGTAAATTTCAATTTGGTTAAATAAATGTAATATATTTAATGTTGAGATTTGTTGTATTGAAACCCATACCTGCTGGAAATATTTTATTTTTGAAAATGCATATAATTTATTTATTTTAAAATATAAATAGTACTTCATTCATGTAGTTTCAGTTTTATAAACAAACTACTATGAGGAACCAAAAAGGTTGATTATGTATGGTATCAATTTGTCTCTATACATATGAAAATGATTTGTTAAAATAAATGTACAACTATTGCCAACTATGCCTTAAAACATTTCTTATTTTTATGAGGAATCTTAAAATTGCGTCAAATTATGTACACACGGCTGCATTAACAAGTCAGTATAGACATATTGACCTTAAGACCGCCTCTATGCCCTACGAAATAAAAGCTGTTTTCGTAGTTCATCTATATCTTGACTTGAAGTGCTGCTAACTGTATGTATATGCAGCTGTTTAATATAAATATTTAGAACTTTATCAAATTTTAACCACATCAGAATAATATCTAAAAAAGGCTTCCGGATATCTATAATATTACTCATGGTCTTTTAGTATAATATCAAAATGCTACCTACATAGTAGACTAATAATTTGGTTACCTATTATACATTTCATATGACTATAATTTATAGAAAAGCAAATAACATCACTATAAACATTTAAGTTGAGTATAAGTCAACATTTAAATATAAACTTACTTCTAATAAAAATTTAACAGTCCGATGGCAGTGCTAATGCGAATAATACTTAACTTAGCTTACTAAAGTTATCAGTAATGGAGATATAGTTTGGACAAAGTTTGTTCACCACAGATAAAACAACATAATACAACCGCAATATCTTAGCACTTACTGCGTTTACACACAGGTTCGGTACCGCATTTGGCCCGAAACACTTTGCAAGCTAGTCAATAAAAAAACATTTTTTTCGCACAGTTTTTATTCTACGCCATTACCGACCTGTGTGCTCGCGCTTTAGGAAACCCGTAATACAAAACAAAGACACGCAATAACATCCCCTTTAAAAAAGTATAAAATTTTATTTTCCACGCGAAAACAATTTTATGTTGCAATATTTTTAAATAAGTACTCCTACGGAATATTTTCTACGCGCAAAATCTTAGCCTTTCGCTAAATCGCTAGTCCTCCAAAACACACACATCAAAAATGCGCTAAAACTATGATGGACATATAAATGCAAGTTTTTACAGCAATGCTACTAATTAATCCAACTATACTGGCCTGAAAGTTATAGAATGTTGAAACTTTTTACTTTTAATAAAGTTTGTACAGGTTAAAGATACTAGATACTTGTTCCCAAGAAGATACTTATGTATTTTGCTCCTTTTAAATATTAGTTTTACTTTCAAGCCTGATTATAATGAATGAAAATAAAAATGAGCTTCAAATTATAATTTTTGGTAAACCCTGACCACAGGAGGCGTAACATTTTCAGCTTGTGTAAATAATTTAAAACAACTTGTAATTTCATGCGACATTCCACGCAACATATTTTTTTTAGATTATTCTGGGTTTTGTTCTAGTTCTAGCTGTACAATAATACTTATTTACAGAACAGATAACCCGAGGCGTATGGTGTGGTTATATACAAGTTAGTTTTACCACCACAGTTGTCAAAAACCCTTAATCATGGTGGTAAGCAAGTTAAGGGGTTATCAGACTACGCGATATTCAGACAGTTTACACCCCATCCCGCTCTTTCATCCTGTTAAAGAGCGAGTTGGGGCAGATAGACTAACAGGCTAACTCTTATTACCAATGATCGGAGTAGGTAGAGCTATTTTGGTTCAATGAATGCAACATTGATGTTAATATGGACCTTCCCCGGGAATCTAACGGAAATTTCGGCTAGTAAGTAGTGTAAGAATAAATTGTTTTTTTGTTAACATAAAAGAAAGCTTGTCTTATGCATTGGCAGGGCTCTCTGACTAAAAATTATATTTAAACTAGGGATTCTTGGGAATGTACATATTACAACATATCGCAAGTATATAAAATAGCTCTGCCTTCTCGGATCTATGCTTATTACACTGAGTCTTAGTAAGACTGTCTGAATACCGCGTAGTCTAATAACCCCTATTTGTTTTACCACCACAGTTGTCAAAAAGCAATCAGCTGCCCATCTATCTACTAGCAGAATCTGGTTGAAATCTTCTCTGCTGTTGTAATACAGCTCGAGTAGATGTCGCTGACGTCACGCAATGACGTATTCAAAAGAGACCAAGAATTTCACACGGCTGGATAGACTGCACAGTAGCTCAGTTGGTAAAAGTGTTGGCACGGTTAGCCAAAGGACGTGGGTTCAAATTCTGTGCGAATTTTTGGTTTCTTATTTAAGATTATACCACCATCCCTCAGTCCTGACCAGAACAACACCTGTAAAGGCCAGATGTCAAAATCAAGCTATCTAATTACGATTCTCCAACTAGGCGCTCCAAACTAACTTCGTATATCTAGTCCCGAGCTATCTGTCTGTCAGCCTAATTTAATTAATTTACCCAAGCCGCTTGGGTCAACTGGACCGGTGTGCGGTGGGCAGGTGCCACGTTGTCAGTGTGGCGCCTAAGATGCATCCCACTAGTGCCGCTGCGCACGCGCCACTCTCGAACAAGAGTTTGGGGGTGAACACGCCCCATATCATGAGGTGGCGGCAGTGGATCGTCGCCGACATTGCGCACGCGAATACCTAGAAAAAAATGTTAGCTGTAATGGTAATGAGTAAAAATAAACTTCGCGTGAGTGACGAACTGTAAGTGTTGATGTTTCAAAGTTTAAGTACACACGGCGGGGCGAAACGTCGTTTGGACTTTCGACATTTCGAGTCGCGACATTCGACAGGCAGGAAGGTCTTATGGGTAGCGCTGTGTAACATGGTTACATTTTAGCAAGTGACGATATTTTAACAGAGCCTCTTACTATATCAGAAAAATTGGACATGAACATAAATTTCCAAAAACAAACAAGCATTTTTAAATTTTTATTTATCCTAACAAAAAAAAAATATTTTAACATCACCTATTTAGTCTTAAAAACTACGTTTTTGCCTCTGTCTTTCTCATTTTGATTTACTGATACACGAACTTGTGTACCAAACGTAGGCAAGACAGTAATCACAACAGTGTTTACTTAGAAAACAAAATGTTTTTCTCAAAACCTAGCATATAAAAATAAAAGTTTTTTTTCACAAAAAATATTTACTAATGTTGATGCCTTTGCCCTCTAAGTTTCATCTGGTACTAAAATGTAATGTTATATAGCAAACAAGTGTTCTGTACATTAAGCACAATACTAACGGTCCTCCTAGACTGTTTAAAAAAAATCCCACAAAACTGATGGTATCAGGACGGTATATGGGGAGGCGAAACATTTAACATTTTTCGCGCTTTCGATGTTGATCTCATAGAGAATGTTGGCCAGTGTGTCTCAAATAACCCTGTAACATGGGGAGGCAACTGCAGAAACAATGTAGGTTCTAAACCAGGCAAGTTCCTTTAATTTCACCGTGAGGCCTTGCCATCTGAAAACCTGAACACTTGCATTACGATTTTTAGCCAGCCTAAACTTGGGCAGTTTTCCGACTGCTGGCAATTCAAAGGATAGTTATTTCACTACTCACTCGGATAGCGAAGCAGAGCGCAAACTTGAGGCAGAGCGTGAATACAGCGGCAAGCTGCGTGCGCGGGCCCACGTTGGAGGCACCGTTCTTGCCCCACAGGGCCAATAGCGGCACCGACGCGCCAAACATGAGCGGCATGCCTGGAATAAGTTAATAATATTACTTGTTTCACTGAAACGCCCGTCGGACGTCCTAGGTATCGCTGGATGGATGAAGTGAAGAAGGACCTTTGTGAACTCAAAATAGCCAATGGCAATGGCAAGAGATAGCGCAGGATCGGGAAGAGTGGCGTCTTTCTGGTGTCGGAGGCCTAGATCCACTTTGGGTCGCTGCGCCAGCGAAGTAAGTACTTGTGTCACTAATCAATGCTCTTACGAGGAGGGAAAACATGAGGAAACCTACACATTCAGGCGACTGATTGTGTAATCTCGATTCAAACTGGTCAGGTTCCCTTGGTCAGAAGGCAGTCGCTCCACTGTAAGTATCTGATATGCCATATGATGGGTCATGGTTCAAAATGGACTCTGGGCCCTCGTGCGCGAATGCACAACCGGGATAATGCTAAGATGATGATGAAAAAATGTTGGACAACATCACATACATTGTTTAGATCGCAAAGTAGCTTAAGCACTTGTGTTATGGACATCTGAAACAAAGGACATCACAATACCCAGCCCAGAGACAAAATAAAAAAGGTAAATTTCTACATTGAATCGGCCGAGGACCGAACCCGGGACTAAATATAGCCTAACTATAAGGAATTAAAAACTCAATTTAAAAAACAGTCAGATAAAATTCTAAGAGTGAAGTTCACGAACACACGTTGAATTTTTAAACAGCGGTTAGGATTATCTTTGACATATTTTGTATGGGAATTGTGTCAAATTAAACGTCGAGGTTCACCAGCTGTTTAAAATTGGTGAACACGGGGCTCAATAAAAGGATTGAAAACACACGTTTTTAACAACTATCAGCGTGTGCCACATGATATTTCCCTAGAACAAAATAACAGGAACAACCTATAATCTATTACGACTAGGAATTAAGTTAATTGCCTGACGCGCACAGCTACATACAGTGCACGAATTTGGGTCATGTAGATTTTTATCACGACTGATAAAAATGCGGCCGCTAGAAACACGTATGTACAAATGAATATCTTGTATTTGAAGAAGATTGTAGCGATTTTGTAAATAAAGTAGCGTAATACGACGCGTTTTAAATGATGGATGAATATATTTAAGGTTTCCCTATGTATACATTGACAACAGTTTTGAAAGTAAGTACCACAGTTATTAACCATAGTTATTAAAGTAAGGCACTCTAAAACTAATCCAATGAAATGCTATATTCTGACGCTATAGTCGCTGACATCACGCAAAGAGGTATTCAAAAGAGACCAAGAACTTCACACGGGTGGATGGACTGCACGGTAGCTCAGTTGGTTAGAGCATTGGCCCCAGATAGCCAAAGATCGTGAATTCAAATCCTACCTGTGTGCGAATTTTTGTTTTTTTACTTAAACTTATATAAAAAAAGAGCACTGTGAGTGTTAAAAAATTTTGCTATAATCAACTTACCAAAGAGCTCAAGACACATAAGAACGGCAGTGATGGGCGGACCAATGGCGAGGTAGTTAGGGTCCCCTGCATGGAAGGCCGGGGCCCACCGCACGTGGCCCAGCGTCGCATGGTGTCCCGTCCCATAGAAGAAGTACGATGCTAGCAAGGCCCACGCACAGGCCACGCTCGAACTGCACCGAGTCGACAGAGCTGAAAATTTATTCATAAATTAATCTACTTGATTTTTAATTATAGACCATTGGGCTCCGCGCATATGGGGCACAGACCACCGCCACCGGTGACTGTCGCGTGCCACGCCAATTGTTCCCGCTACAATTTGACACTTAACTGCTAGATCCTTTGACAAATTTTATAAGTGACGAGTGGCCGCCACCGGTGGCGTGTAGCTGACACTAAATCACGAGTGGACGCCACTCGCTTCACGTGTGCGGCGACTACATACAATACGTATTAAAAACAATGTAAACAGATTGTCGCTAGCTACCGGTGACTGTGGTCGGTGGCCCCTCTACGCGGAGCCTTATAGTCCGACAAGTTCGTGCACTCGCCTCCTGCGCCAGACGTGCCGGGGGCGTGGCGGCGCCAATCGCACGCGACCGTCATAGGAAATCCCCTTCCACGAAAAACCACCTGTCCCCGCTGTTATCTAGCATGCCTTGCCTTTCGCACACTTGGCGCTCGGTAGGAAGTTCGCGCACGAATTTATCAGACTATAGTTTGACAGTAACTGAAGATGAAACTTACAGAATTTGGTACTCGCCGAGTTCTTCTCCGTCGAAACGATAATTAGTACCAAAAAGCCTGTCAATAAAGCTAGAGCAGCCGACGGCGCCAACGAAGCCCCGAGGACCAAAGTGTTCGCTACGTAGAACAGCAGGCCGCACACAGTTAGCGGAAGGGTCGCTCCTTGACCGTCCCTCCGCCAGAGTAATGCGAACATCGTCGCGAGGACCAGCCAAGACCCGCGAGCTAACAGCCGAGACCTGCTTGGAGAGCCCAGGGTCCCCCAGCCGACCGCCCAGTGTGCACAGGCGAACAGCCCAGTAAGCACCACGCCGTAGCCACGCCACCCAACGTGACGCCTCGCCACCGCCACCACCGCGGCCACCGAACCCAACGCGAACACCAAAGCCGCTCTCGACGCCTGCCCCGACGGCACTCCCTCCCCCGCCGTCCAACAGTCCCCCTGCTCCTCTCTACAGCCCCTATACGACCTCGACAATGCCAACACGACCCCGCAGCACGCCCACAAAACTAAACACTTAATCGTTCCGACGTTCCACGCCATCAGCGCTAGCACTGACAACGACAAGAAAGACAGACCGGCTCCTTCTTCTATTATGTAACTATTCGAGACCAGAACTACCGCCGACGCCACTAGAGCCGCCCTCGCGAACCGTTCATAAAATAGTGACCGACCTTCGTACCACCTCTGGGTTATACCGTCCCAGTGCATTACGACAAGAGTGCACGTTATCGCACCAGAGACTAAACCTGTGCTTAAAATTATGGCGTGTTCGAGATCTTCGAGAATCTCAAAGAAGTATGCACTGTAGCAAACTCCTATGCACACAGCTATTGCGACCAACCCGGTCGGAACAAAAGAACTTGCGAATACTAAAGGCACGCGATCCATTGGAAGACCTTCTGTGATTAACCAATTGAAAAATATTGCTAAAAGAAGTAGGAGCAAAGCTCTTAACATGGACAAGGAGTCGAATTCGACCCAGACTTCTCGGAAGACGGCGCGGACATTATCGATCAAAGTCCTGGAACAAAAAAAACCTTATTACATTTTCATTAAATACAATTTTATAAAACATGGATCAGTTTAAAACTTTACCTGACATCTGCAACATAATTAGCTAGATCCTCCTCAGTTTCAATGCTAGATGCCTTATCCAGTTGTTTTCTTGTGGCATTGATAAGTTGCGCAAGTCTGTCTAGAGACACCTGCTGTGATTCTTCACCATAACGAACTAAATACTGTCTTATCTGAAATATCAAGGGTTACTGTCAATACATCACTAACGTTTTTAAATGTTTAGAGCAAGTTTACTTGAAAATGGGCAACCTTGTGATTGTTCTTAGTAAATACAAATATTCCAAAAGATGTTGCGTAAATGATTACCTGCTTTAAGTTATTGGTAAAATGCAGTAACGTGTAAGGCACCGACATTGTTGGCAACACTGGCAGCAAGAGGCTGCCTAGAGACGGCGCTGGCGGCGGGCGGCCCAGTGCTGCACTCAAAGTCGCAGCTAAGTCCGTCTGCTGAACCTCAGCACCTACTGACGACGGCGAACTATCCCCGCCCAACCCTTTGCCTCTGTACGCAAACATAGCAGCTGTACGTTCTGCCTTACTCTCCCCACCGTGGTCACCTATTTAAAAAAAAACTTAATTATTAGCATGTCATGAAAGTTGGGAGACACATGCACCTGAGTTTAATAGAATAGAAATATTAATCTACATAAGAAAACATTTGCTAGCATGTACAGTAACCTAAAAATCCAGCATGTTTTACATAATAAAGAATTAAATATGGCAACAAATAAGAACTGTAAAATAAATATTGTAACTATGCTTTAGAATCACACACATATCAGCAAAACATTTAGCTCAAATAAGACAATTTAAAAACAGATTTGTTACAAAAAATTAAGTTTCTACTCTCAAGCTACTAAAAGTACCTACCCTCCAAGTCTTTCCCTTCATGTGAGTCTAAAACAGTATGAAAATTACTTTTTACAAATACAGTTTAACTCTTAACAGATACAAGTACACTTGTGCAAATAGTAATAGTCATATAAATAAAATGCCATGAACCTATACATCTGACTTATATGTATAGGTTGCATCTTATAACTATGTGGTGAAGCAAGCCTTACTCCACCTATTTTTATCTGTATAAACATGGGTATGCTAGGCCATAGCATGGTACCATGATAATACATTACTTCTGATTCTGACTTAATGTAGTATTGGTAAAATAATAATTATAGAATAGACACCTGTTTCTGTCATTCCATGGTCACCAACAACAAACAAAAGAACATCTGGTGGCAAATCATTGATGATCTTCTTCAAACGGGAGTTGGTTTCATCTAATTTTCTACTCATTTCTTGGTGATTTGGTCCATATCGGTGTCCAGCGTGATCCACACCCAAATAATGGGCTATTAAGAGATCCCAGTCATCTTTTTTTAGCTCATCATATATTTTTGAATCCACTTCTACAAAGATGTATTGATTATAATATGATTTGCTTATCTTTATGAGAAATAAAGTTTCTTAAACCATTGTTCATAAATAAAACAATTTAAATGTAAGGTAGAAATTAAAAGTAAAATATTTAGTTTGATTTGAAAATAAAAAAAAATATTGAGCTCTCACCAGTATCTACAGTGTCCAAGTCCCAAGTGTGAAAGGAGTACATAGCATGTGATCTTAACCAGCGGCCAGGCATAAGACGTGACCAAGTGTCATCACCAAGTAACACCACCCTGCCACTATTGTTGGCCACCTAAAAAGTTTGAAGAATCTTTTGCTAGAATAAGGCTACAGAATTATAGCAAAATTGTGCTTAGAAATGCGTGGGAATACCTGATCTATCAAATTATCCTCCTGAAGTTCCATAGCAGCAAAATTAGAACTGGCATCAACAAATGTCGGCAAGGACCCAGTCACAAGAGCCTTTATTCGCTGAAGGGTCGTTGTAGGTGGGTCGGCCATAAAACGAAAGAGGCGGGTGCGCTCCGGCCACCGATCCAGCGTCTCCTTCATCACAGGCAGCCGGTTCTGATAAGGCAGAGGCTTTTCGAGTCTACTATCATACTCCGTGAAATCATAACGCAGTGCATCTACCAACAAGAACACAACCCTGGATTTAATCGGCACGCATGCTATTTCTGACCCAGGGTTTCCCAGTAATCGCCGAATCTTTACTTCTTCTTCACAGGTTTCAGTAGAGTTTCCTTTGTCCCATCCATCACACCCTAGTTCAGTCAGCGGCACACATTTTGTAACATCACTCAGAGTCTTTCGGGATAACAGGAAACCATGCCCAAACATCAGAACAGCTGAGAGAATAAGGTAAGCGAACCAAATCAGATATAAAATGTAATTCCATTTTTCTTTCATGTTAAATATTAATAAGAAGCCGGAAATATGACTTTTCTGCTTCCATGAGCAGAAAACTTAGGAAATATGTGGATTGAGATATGAGAATCGCTTGATCCCCAATCTTTCGATTAAAATTTTGACACTAACTTACTGACAGATAGGGTGACAGTGACTTTTTTGTTCAATTCACCCATTCTGGGTAGGCAATGGATCAAGTCCATACAGCCACGTCTTCAGTTTTTCAGTATTATTTCATTGTTAATTGTTTTCTACAGAATCTTCTTCTTTTATACATACACAACCACACTAACACTAAACTACAAACTAACCTAACCTAACTCATTGAAAAGTGAGGATGGTTCACATTTCAATGCTCTCAAGGAAATTTTGAGCGGGAAATCGAATCGGATGATAGGAGTGAGTGTGACTGACAAATAGTATCCGACCGAAACACAATTTTTAGCCGAAACTGAAATCGAAGGTTCGGCGTCGGTCCCAGTTTCGGCTGAAACTGAAACCGAAACTCACCTCCACCATACAGATTTCTTGCAACAAGGTTCGGGGGAGGGGTACTTAAAAGGAAGTAAGAGCGGGAAGTGATAAAGGAAGTCAGGGTCAGGGCAAGCAAATGCGAAAGTTCTAACACTAATGTACAATGATTTTTTCAAAACTGCTTTGATTACAATGCAACCTAAGTACAAAAGGCGCTATTAAAGCGAGCGCAAATTTTTATGTCAAATAATTTGTGGATGCGCTTTTTATAACAAAGTGTAGTATTAGATATTGCACTTGAATAAAATAGTATTACTTATCTAATTTTTAGATAGCTAAGTAAACGCTTATCACGTTATCACTTAAATCAATATTTTAAAGTATAATATTGGTCATTTACGCAAGTGAAACATTTTTAGTATGGATAGGACGGTAGGCGCAGATTGCAAGGAATTTCCAAAAAAATAGCAATGTTTTGGACTTTTACATTATGTGATTTAAATCGTTGTGGGATTGAAGTAAAGTAGTTTCTTTTGAGACAAGCGTGGCGAAAAAACACCGTCACTGTAATAATAAAGGCCTAGCTATAGATCCTGAATTCCTGACTATACAGGGATTGTAGTGGTGGAGCTGCATTAACCAGCTTAAAGACAAATGGCTATGTCGCTTTAGTCATGGACTATCCACGCTATAAATAAACGGTAAAACTAACCAAATATTAGATATTATTGCACGTGAAAAAATTACCACCAGAGGCGGGAAGAGGAGTGAATGCTTAAAAACAATAATTTAACGAAAAAGATTTTCATTTTTCTCTATTCAGCAGAATAGAGGTACTATTTTGTTGCAAAATCACAACTCTTACAACTGCACAAGTTTAATTTGACCTGTTTTCATAGTGTAGTAAATTAAGCTATAAATTTTACTAAAACTGTACATTTGCCAATGCCGAAAACATGTTACAATTGAGCTGACCAGGCTAAAATAAGCCAATCATGAAGTATGGACTTACCTAAACAGTCTGTGACTACTCACGAATATTAAAGTTCACACACACACGTTCGGTGCGGCCGAAGTTTAGGCCTGTTTTTGGCCGAAACCGAAACTTTGGCCGAATCACGATTTTTGGCCGAAACCGAAACCGAAACTTCGGTCAGTCACTTCACTACTACTGACAAATGAAAACTCGCACTAAGTAAGCACGGTGCTGCTGCTGATTCGAATCACTGTTCCTGCTTAAATCTCCCTTGATCATTGAAATGTGAGTGAAATAGTGTTAGTCAGTCAGTCTAGTAATATACACATAAGTGTAATCTAATATGAAGAATAGTAAAGAAAAAGAAAATATGTAGAAAATGAAACAAATTATAAACTTGGCTGAATAGACACAATCCTTTGTCTATCGAGAATGGGTGATATAAACGAAAAAAACTGTCAATTCTACTAGTGGTGTTTGTAACAATTTTCTAAAATTCTTCATTTATGATTGATATCACTCATTTGATAAAATTATCGATATTCTATCCATTTAATTAATTTTTTATTTTAACTTAAAACTAAGGTTGATTTATTTTCGTTGCGCTATTGAGTTGATAAACAGTAAAGTAATTAAGTATGAATTATTTATTTGTTCCGTCTCGTATACTTTTTGGGGTTTTGATGGATAACAAAGCGATATTATTTTATGGCCATTTCCACGAGCAGCACATTGTATAATTGGATGTCTTAATGGTAGGTATTATTTTTTGCTTTTTAAGTGATTACTTATTTTTTGCGTTTGAGGTTGCGCGCAAGTGTGAACACACAGTGAAACGAGGTCTTTTCGCTATATTATACGGTACGGTACGGTCATGAATTATGATTGATTATCTAATGGACGGCTATCGGGAGTACCAGTAATTTTGTATCATTTGAGTTGACACAACATCAGTTACAATTATGTGCGTGCAACACATAAGCATAATCAGGAGTTCGTACTCGAAGGGTAGGTTACGTTAATAAAAAAGAGCAGTAACAAACGAATGTTAAAAAAAAATATAATAACAATTTTATCGATTCATTTAAAATCGATTGTTAAATCTTGAGATGGAAAATATAATGATGAAATTAAAGTTACATCACTAGTTCTATTCTAATCTAACCTTACTACAATACGTACTATTTTATTTTGTTTATTGAGCCAATTTTCCATTTTCACGAATAACGCTACCTACCTACGAATAAATTCTTAAATTACCTATTTGTTGCACATTTTGTAACTGCAGTAAAGGACACTAAACTGAACGCTAAGTATTTTCCTAACCAAATAATTCAAAAACCTTACCTACGATTTTTTAACAATAAACACTGTATCGAACTAAAACAAAGTGACACAAAACAGATTGTTCATGAAGTCCATGTAGTATGTTGTTTAGGATTGAATCGAAATGTCTCTTTCTTCAAAAGACCATAAGGAAAACTTTCGCCTCTTGGATTTGTCCAGCGACGAGGAATCTGAAGATTTGCATTTAGAAATCATTCCAAGCCGTAGAAAGAAAATCAGCAGGTTTGTTTGTTCGTTATTTGCAATTAATTTATCTGTATTTATGTTAGTCCACTCATGTAAACATTGTAACATGTTTATTGTTTGCATCTTATCTTCATTATCTAACAACTTAAGCCTATATATCTACATAAATTATTTACTACCCTAATTGTAAATTTTCAGGAAGGAACGAAACCGAGGAGCAGGTCCAAAGGCTCCAGAACCAAATATAGGAGCGGAAGTAAAATGTGCATTGCACTGGGCACTCCGTGGTACTGTCGTCCTTTGGCTACTGATGCTCACATGGATCTGTGCTGCCCTCTACGACCAAGTAACTATTATGGGCAAGGAAGTTGCCAAAGGTAAGTCATTCATTTATAGTTCAGATATCATGTTTCCAGACACATTAGAAAATCAACTGTTATGAACACCGGCTGTCTTCCTGATCCTCAGGACCTATGCTTTCTTCTGGGGCCCACATTTTTTATCTATTGATTTGTAGTTTCTGTGTTGTTTTAAACAAAATATACAAAGTCCAGTTTTTTTTGCTTGGCAAATATTGTTGACAATCTTTTTATAATGTTTAATATAAAATCAGTGCAAAAACATAGATATAAAAAGTTTTATGTGTTAAACTTAAATTACTATTTTTCACTGATATAATTTAATATATTGTTTGCACTATTCGCCATGCAACAAATAACAGACTTAACCCTATAATATAATAACTTTGTTGAAAAATAATTGCTTAAATAAGTTTATAAACCCAGTAGAACATTAAAATTCTACTTGTGTTTAATGGTTCAGTTATCAAGTGAAATATTCGTTACACTCAGTATTTTGTAAATTATGTTTTGAAATATTGCAAACGATTCTAGTGTTTGTGACATGTTTATCTGATAAAATATTTCATGCAGTGTACTAATTATACTACAAACTGTGTTAGTTATTTCATTTATATTGCAACAGTGAATTAGGTAATGGGTTTCAGCATTATTACTATTTAAAAAAACTGGCTAAGTATGAGTTGGACTTGCGCCCAAAGGTTTCACCTAGCTAAAATACCACAATAATTGGGAATTTGTTTTTAATTGCCTGCTTGTTTTGCAATGATTTTTGGGGCTAAGTATTTGTTTTCTTTTTTCTCTCTCTATAAATAATGGATTTTATTAACCTCTAAGGTCAAAAGAAGTAGTGCGATTTTTCACATATTTTTACAAGTTTTCACATGTTTTCGTTTTAAATTTAACTTAGACCTCATCTTTTGGTTGACCCTATTAAATTGTCTATGGATTTCGTAATTTCCATAGCAAATGACACCTGTTTCGCATTTCTTAATATTTGTAGTAGTAGTTTGTTGTTGGGGACTGTCTCTTTTTGTTTATTTAGCAGCGAAAGTGACAGTTACACATTTATGTCCACATAAATATAGCCTTAGATAGGGTGCATTGTAATCCCTATGATATTTTAAAAGCACAATCTATAGTCACCCATAGATTTGAGGAATATTTGTTTTAGTATTAGTTCCATGTAACTCCACCATGCAGACTTGGTGAAGGGTGTTTGTAAGGCAAGTGAACAACCTTACTGACAGTGTTGTGTTATCTAGCCACCCTAGGGCCTCTGTCTAGGCAGGCCGGTGTAACTCCCCGCGAAGGAAGCAAAAACGTACCTACGCGCGGCGAACCTCCGTGGTGGGCTAATCAAGTTGTGTCGCGAGCGAGCAGCGAAACGCGCGCGCACTACGTTGCTGGCTGGACGAGCATGAATAAAGTGTTTGAAAGGTGCGCTAGATGGCGTTAGTAGCTTCTGGTAGCAGTCAACCCTATCGAGTCGCATGATAGTACGTCACTGAATAACTTTAGTGTATTATGAATCATATTGCAGAGATATAAGAATGAAATTATCTTTTTCTTTGAATTTCATTGCAAAGTCAAACTTCTGTACGAATTACTAGTAAGTACCTTATTCTGTGGCCTAGGCTTAATGATAACTATCAACCAATATTAGCCTGGACCAAAGCAGGGCGATACTTGTAATAGACATAACATATTATTGGTTACATGGAATGGACACCCATCGATCATGCCGCGGTGGGCAGTTTAACTATAGTATCACAAATTCACAACCAAAGCCCTATCGCCACTACGCCACAAGCACAGCAAATTATTATGTTTCTAACACTGGTGTAGGCATAATATATAATTTACAACTGTCTTGTCTCAGTTTGTTTGTTTGCAGGAGATAATTACTAGAACTACCTTCCGAACCATTTTTATTTTATTTAACCACTAGAGAGCTACATTATAGTCCGGTCCGACAAGTTCGTGCGCGACCATCTTGCGAGCGCCAGATGCTGATGCTGAATGTCAGCTGGACGGGTGGTATTGCGGGGAAGGGGATTAGAGATTTCGAAAATCATCCACAATATCGATAGGCCTATCGATAGTATCGATAACTCCATTAGGGTAAATACTATCGGTACATCAATAATCGATAGTAATGCAACTCGACATTGAAATCACTATTGATAGTATCAATACTATCGAAAATTTCGTCCTATCAATATTGACCTCGTATTCAATAGTATTGTGAATATTAATGGATGTAGCCAGTAAATATTAT
This sequence comes from Pyrausta nigrata, assembly GCA_949316185.1. Taxonomy (NCBI): domain Eukaryota; kingdom Metazoa; phylum Arthropoda; class Insecta; order Lepidoptera; family Crambidae; genus Pyrausta; species Pyrausta nigrata. The sequence goes on from OX438951.1 coordinate 9,292,770, forward strand.
ATTGGGGCCTGAATTATTTTAATCTTGATATAGTAATTTATTTATTAATAAAGAAACAAAACAGGTTACAGTCAGAAATAAATCAGAAAAAATATAAGAAATAAAAATGTTTTACAGCTGGACTATAACCCAAAATATGCATCTAGACTAGGACCTTTGAATGGATCATGATCACCCATAACAGCGAGTTTCACAACAAAACAACTATTTATAACATGCACGTGCACCATATTAAAATGTATGTAAAAAAAACTTACAATTCTCCTTAATTACTTCTTTTACATGTGCAAAATCGCCTTTATTTGTTTTTTTAAAGATATTTGGATTACTACTTACGAAAATGTCAAAATCGTCTGAGTTTTGGAAAAAATCATTGTACAAGCGACACATGCGAATAACCGGGTTATAAAAGGATGTATTATTACGATAAACCTGAAGAGAAAATAATTTCGCATTACGTGTTCTTGAATAAATATTAAAATTTAGAGAAGAAAGTAGAGTTGGGGAATCGATTAAGGAATGTAAGATTTTGTGGAGATAAACAAGATCGCTTTGTTTGGGTCTCGTCTCGAGTGAGGTCATATTGAACTTCAACAAACGGTCTGGGTAGGTAGTTCGCTTTCGATGGAAGCCCATACGGAAAGAGAGGATGCGAACGAACTTCTTCTGCAACTTTTCAATATGGTTTATATTTACGGCATAGAAAGGAGACCACACCACAGCTCCATATTTGAGGACACTTCTAACTAGTGTGTTATATAAGAGGATAGCACTTTGTGCATTTTTAAAGTTCTTAGTATTTCGCAGAACAAATCCCAAAAGTCAAGCAGCTCTGTCTCGAACATAATCATAATGAGCTCTAAATGTCAATTTATCATCAAAAAAGATGCCCAGGTCTTTGGCTTTATTCAGGCGATAAAGTTTCTGACTATTAAGGGAATAGCTATAGGAAATTTTGTATCGGTTTCTTGTAAATGTTACAACAAAACATTTGTTTACATTTAAAAACATACAATTGTCAGTACACCAGCTAGAGACTGTGTTGAGATCGATTTGAAGAGTTTCGGCATCATTCAGTGGCCTAATCCTAAAGAATACTTTCAGGTCGTCGGCATATAATAGACTGGGACATTTTAGGCGGTCTATAAGGTCATTAATAAAAAAAAACGAAAAACAAAGGTCCCAGATGTGATCCTTGAGGTACTCCCGAGGTGACTGGGATAGGTTCAGACAATTCACCCTTCAGTGCGACCAGCTGACTACGTCGCGACATGTATGATTCGACCCAACGCAGCAATGAGCCATGTATTCCCATTCCCTGAAGCTTCTGACATAAAATAGAATGGTTTACCTTATCAAAGGCTTTGGAAAAGTCAGTGTAAATGGGGTCCACCTGAATTTTCTTAGCAAATGCTGAACAGAGTTTTTTTAAATTGAATAATTGATGTGACGTAAACGGCATGATTTGTCATGCCGTTTAAGTAAAAAATATAATATTATCGTAAAAAAAATAAGGTGGATTCATGTTGCAAAGGCATAAAAAATATAGTTAAGTTGGTACGCAAAATGAGATTTGCATTGGTCGAGTTTTCATATGGCCCAAAAATCGTTAATATTAATAACAAATAAAGTAGGTACATAACCAATTCTATTTAGTAAACTGTCACTATTGATAGTACAAACATTACATGGTTTCGCTACTATCGATAGTATCGATTGTTATTGCAATGGTCAGCAGCAATAGTATTGATACTATCGATAGTGCATTTGATATTGAACTTTGATACTATCGATAGTATTGCTGTGCGTTGATGGTATTTAGGCTAAAGGAGCTATCGATACTATGGACTATCAATAGTCGACTATCGAGCGACAACGCTAGAGATTTCCTATTTCAGTGGCGTGTCTAGCATGCGAATGGCGCTACCTCGTCCACTGCACGTCTAGGGGGGCACAAGAACTTATCTTTTGGACTATATTTCTGACTGTCCTGAGTAACACCATGCTCTATCTTAATTTTAAAACTAATTGACCCGTTTGAATCTGGGTCATGTGTCGGTTTTTGAGCTTAAACTCGCTTAGAATTTTAACGTCATGGCCATGACCGCCAAAATGCAGAAATTGGCTCCTGGACTGGTTAGTCATGTCAAATTGGTTAGCAAACCATAGTCATATAACCTTATTTTGCGGTCTGCCGATTACATAACTTCTGTATTGGATTAAAGTGCCCATTTTGCAGATCTATGCGACTTATTTATTATTTATTATTAGTAATAAAATGGTTAGGCAAATAAATTACGTAATACGTACAAGGTATTTACCTAATAGCGATTTAATGTTTCACTAATAATCAATTGATATTATTGACCTTAAAACCCGTATTGAAACAATTTGTGTACGTGACTTCCAGCATATCTTGTCAATAGGCGCCACATTGCCAATTAAATAATTCATAGCAATTAACTCTGTCACTAGTCCGATGTACCTAACTTATAACCAGTAATGATCCAAAGTGCGTCATTCCTAGCATTGATTGGCAACCTTACTTTACCCTAACCTACTTAAGGAATTATTTTACAAACTTTTGAAAACTTACAACTTCCTATTCCTAACATAATGTAGATTTTTGAGATGGGTATCAAACGCCGGACGAAGTTTCAAGGCAACTGATAAGGCAAGACTTCTGATACTTGTATTTTTTTTTTGTTAAATTTCATCTTATCTCTAAACAATCAAAGTCCGTCTTCAAGAAGCTACTGTGTTGGTAAACAACCGCTACTATATTGTTCAATCAATCGATGTTCACACGTTCCTTCAACAACAGCTTGTTTCCTAAAACACTGCCGTGTTTTTCTCGCTGAGTAGAGGTGGATTGGAACTCTTAACTCTGTTTAACCACTCGGATGCATCTCAATTTAGTATCAATTGCGCTCTATAAAACGTTGTGGTCGTGTTAATGAGTGTAGCGTGACCTGCCCGACTGAAATATCATACGCCTGTCTTGTCGCAAGTATTTATGTAATACATCTGTACAAATATTTTCATTCTGCATGTCTATGATGCTTCTTTTATAAAGCGAAATGAGTATTTAGCATGTATATATCGTGATGGAAGTCCCATTCCAACGAAACGTATACTCTGAATACCGCTTTTGTGTTATTGGGTAATCAGAAAAATATCTGTGTAATGTCTGTATGAGGGGACTACTGAGTTAGGTAGCCCCATTCATGTTACCAGCAATCAGAATCGGCTTGGTGCCAGTGTGAGATATACATCTGCACGGCTACATTTTGTAATCCTATTTAATTACTCATTATTTAGTCTCTAAATGTACCTTTAATTATTGTTCCTATCGTCCAAAGCCCAATTGCTTTCATATATTATAATATCTATTCCATCTTTCGACCAACCTCTAGCTAGACATTACCTTTCCAGAAAATAGGACTAATGGCCACTTAAGTTCACTTAACTCGATCAGTTTTATCTCCCCCAATTTATCTTCGGAAGATATCATATCTCATGCGGCATCACTATAGGACGCATGCGTCGCCGCGTCGCCGCGCCTGGTTGACGTGACGTCACATCACATCTAGTTCAGTCCTCAGTTTCACCGCCTCAAGGGAACTTCCTTCGGGTTCTTACTTTTAATGATACAAATTGTTTATTTTGTACTGTGCTGAATCACGTGATCCGCATAATTTGGCGAGACTATTTCTGTGCGCAGTGCTCATGTGTTTGTTTGTGGCAAGTGAAACCTTAAAAAAATTGTATTGTATTTATTTACTTGGGCAAGGATGTGTGCCTATTTTAGGATAGATTTTGCTCTTCTCTAAAGTTGTTACCGGTACTAGAATCTCCCCAACTGTATTCGACGATGTCAAACTATCAAATCTACATGTAATTTTAATCAATCATTGTAGCTTTTTAAAATAATCTCTATTTTGCTTTATCAGTAGTATAACTAACGTGTTGATATTTAATTAACAAATGTTTGGAGTTGTAACTGATAAAATGCTAGTATATTTTTTATGAGAAAGTAGTATGTAGTTCTTTTTTCTTCTTTTTATAGTATTATCATGATTGTATCCTTTATGGGAAAAATAAGTAATTGAACGTTTACGAATATGAATTGATTCATATTACTTACGAGTAAACAGCTTCACTATACGTGAAATTTTGGGTTTTGTACAAGTAATCATCTTAAGTGATTTTTTCTAATCTATCGTAGATTTGAAAGGCATTTATCACACTCAAGATGCTCATGTATTCCAGCTACCTAGATATCCTGGCGTGTCTGACGCTCCACGCATGCGCCTTGTTCATTCAGTGTTTGCTCAGGTCGATACAGGGTTACTGAGGTCGTATAGTAGTATAACAACAGAACAACACCTCTTACGGTACGGTTGACGTAACGTCAAACGGGTTAAATTGAACACTGAAAAATTGCCTTGTGTCTTGTGTGTTAATGCTTTTAAATTCGAGTGCTTCTCGGCGATCCAAAAGGGTTAATAAGTCTTCAGTGGTTCAGAAGCAAGTCTATGCAAATTTTATGAATATTTGTAGAATTTACATGCTTTTAATTTTGCCATCTTCAAGTGACATCTCCCTGAATGATTCTTCTATTACTATTTTCACCTCTTTTTTTAGTTTATTAGGAATAGCAAAGGACTACACAATATCATTTTATACATATAAACGTGTGTAAACTAAAATTTGCAATTATGCAGCCCACGGCCTCTTGATGATTTAATAGCCAGTAATTATTTCTTGGATAATCATTTCACAAATCCCCATATATGATGTCAATATCGTGCCGCGATTGTTTTATTGTTATTGATTGTTATTATCGATAAAGACTTTTTCTAGAAGATTTAACTGACATATTCTGTAAGTTGAAATGATTTCACTTATATAATTTATGTCGAAAATATTTAATGGTGGTGTTGATTTATGACTTGACCTTGTTTTTTTTTTATGGAAACCATTAAAATAACTAAGTCCAGTTGGCCTTCCATCCACGCGCTGTGTGTTTATAGTAGTTCCTAGTTGTAATGTAAAGCACTTTGTTTAATCACTTTGAACTTCCTTTAAAGCTTAATTATTTTACTCGGTCTCGCCATAATTGTGCAAAATGTACTTATTTGAACTAGGTGCCTGACTATCCTACAATATTAATAAAAAAAACTAGATTTTACGAAAGGTATAAAACTAAATTATTTCGTATCATTAAAAGATTTTTCAAGTTTCACTTATTATATATAACTATATTAAATATCGTAATCCGAATATTCATCAAACATTTATATTTTAAAACATCACTTTGACTTATCGTTTTTGTTATTTTTTTACAAGCAATGAAGCACTAAATCAATAGGCTAGATTTTTTAAAAACGATGTGATAACTATCTTTACATTATTATTTCTCTACTATTCTTTTACCTCGGCTTCATTATGAAAGCTTCAATACACAAAAGTAAACCTTTTTACATTTTATACAATATGTTTACTTTGCATACAAAGCGCCTGCAGTATGCAAATGCAACGAGTGATTAAAGGTTAAAAACTCGACCTCTTTTTGGCTTTATATTGGCAACTGACACTGCTAGGTCAACCAAGTTTCCTGACTAACCATTGCCAAGTGTCAATCGTTCTAGAAGTATTTAGATCCATTCCATGAGGATAATCTACAAGGTCCATTGCTTAGCGTCGCGTAGGTATCTTGTATAATGGCTTACTGCTTAGCTGTCAATGGGAATCGATGGAAAGGACTCGATTATACCCTAACAGCCTAGAGCTCTATTTTTAATCACTCGTATAACATTCCGTTGGCGAATGTGACATAATTTTCACTCAATACATTGATTTTCACGTATAACATACGGATGTTTATATTTAAACAAATCAACACGGAAGGAAAAGTATTATATAAACATAAGTCCAAAATAATTCAAGATCAAGGTTCTCTTAATCAAAACACCAATGTGAACGACCTTGCATAATATTGATTCACGTTTCCCTGCTACCTAGGTGCCTATTAACATAACGAGCAAACATCAACTTTATTTCTACTTTATTAAAGCTTCACAAATAGGGCGTTTCCTTTTTATTTGTTCATTATTTTGATAAGTCCTAATTACAAAAGGTTAAATACTGCCACGTACGCCAAATAATAGGTGGTAAATTGGTAATATAACTAGATCTTAATGCCTATTCTAATTTATTTTGTAGCTTTATTTAGAAGAAGTGCGTTTTATTTGCATACTGACAGATTACAATCATACAATACATGCACATGATGTTATATTATGTGTTTGAGAGTTTAGGCAGTGGATTACACGTGGAGGGCGACAATGATAGGTGGAAAATTAGTCAGGTCTGAGCACTTATAGCTAGGTACTTGCCACATCAGCTTTCAGGGGTTCAGGTATCACTTCACAGGCCACAATCACTCGAAATGTCTGTAAGGAGCTTCACAGGATACACACGCGGCGAAAGCGCTCTGGTCAGTCTAGTACATGTGTCATAGGGAACGTCTCGATGCCGACTCGATCTCCGGGGTTCTCACGGTACGTTTTAAACAAATAAAAATAGGGCAGGTATGCGTGTGAGTGTGCGCGGCGTAGTATCAATAGGGTACACAAACAAATCAAAATATTGTAGTAAACATTATGGTTTTGACCGCTCCTCGAGAAAAGAACTTAACTCAAGGACGTGATTGAAAAACTATTTGATAAATCGTATCTCTTTAATATTGATAGATAAAGCCTATCTGTCAAAACCTACATCTAAATATAAAGTTCGGTAACATCAATATCGAAACATTATATTGCTATATTCATCCTCACTAATCCCGATAGGAGATATCGTATATTACAGTTTTCATTTGCGATAACCGAAGACACGCAAACTCAGGAAATAAGTATTTGGTTTAATCACCATAATAACTTGGCCATAAACGAACATATCTCCCAGAAGCACTGGCACACAGTACTCAGTAACTCGCGATTAAAATAATTTATACCTTTGTATACGCGTATCAAGTTAATGACATTAACCTACAATTAATAAGAGACGTAAAGTAGCAGTTCACCGTGATTTTTTATTTACAATACTCACTTGTGAAGTGGTCTCAGCGAAGTGCGCACGTGCCTAAAGTCGGGAGAGACAAAAGTGAAAGTGAAACAAGGTGTTGGACTGTTGCGGTGCGGATGCGATTGCGGTAGCGATCCGGTGCGGCATGGAGAGCGCGGTGCACGCGGCGGTGCCGCTACGGGTCGGAAAGAAGATGCGAAAGCGAAGGGAGCTGGATGCCTTAGTAGGCGGCGGAGTATCCCGTGGAGGGAGACTACTCTCCGCTTCCAGCGATGAAGGGGAACCGTGGGGGAGACGCACCACCCGCCGGCGCCGGACCAGGCCCTTCGTCAGGCTCGCAGCCGGCTTGGCCCTCTGCATATGCGTCGTCTCAGCCGCAACTGTGCTCTGGCTCTTTGTTGATGTTCGGAGACAGATTGTTTCCCTTCGCATGGAAATGGACAGAGGTTCGTTTTGACAATGCTGTGCTAAATTGCGGTCACAATCACAGTCAAGCGTTAAACTTTGTCTTACGTTTATCCTTCTTGTCATGTTCAATATTAATTTATGCAGGTTTGGCAAGGCTATAGTTTCTTGGAGGTTCTTTCTAATTGTAAAGTTTGTCACGGGTGTTAACCTTGACTGCTAATAATTAAACAAATAAAATCTAATAGCTAGTTGCATGATCCTGCGGTATATATCGTATGCATCAATTAGAGTATTTCCCACTAGGTACATGGTTCTGAATTATTGTAGTTTTGCCACTTGTCGTTTGTTAAGCAAATAAAGAGACGGCATTAACTTAAAAGTCTTAAAAAAGACTGCCGGGAACCAAGCCCATAGTCCTCATGATCGTGAAAAATTGCAATTTAGTTGCCACACGCCCATTTAGGTAGTTTTTATCTTAGGTAAACGAGTATAAGGAATTGGATACTAATATTATGGGTAGATAGTTAGGTTATAAAAATAAATAAATAAGTCTAAGTCTAGTCTATTCCGTTCTAGTCTTGGGCGTTTCACGTTTAATGACTCGCTACACGTGGGCGAAGGTCCTGCTTGACTTGTGTTCTATTTGTCCAAAAGAGCTTGGCTCTGTTAAAATTCTGATACTTTTTAATTGTCTGTATCTGAATGATATGACATGCTGTGTTATTTTACTGCGTAGGATGTAAATGCGGGCGTGTCTGTAGCTGACACGAACACAGGTCTTTAGGTTCACAAAAATAAAGTGCAAATTATGATAGCTCACTCTCAACGTAACTGAGCTGACATAACAATTCAAGTTTTACACCCACACACGATGAATACGTTATGGCTCCCATTGTTCTCATGAACAGTCATGATAGCATTTTGTAAATTAAATTACTTTCCTGTTAGAACTATGGATCGGATTAATTTAAATCTGTAACCGGTACCTTTAAGATAGTAGACCGATAACTTACGCACACCTTTAAAAAGCAAAAGGGAACGGTGTAATATGCAGTGTCCCGTAAAAGGATAATCCTTTAGGTATAGATCGAGTAGTTACATCATGCCATGTAGGGCCTTTTTTGCCATTTTTTTCAAGTAAAAGTTTTTTCCATTTTCGAGATTTAAATATTTATATATTTTACTGTTGTATGACTATTTCTATAAGTAATAAATATATTTTTTAAATCTGTTTTTGTTTTCATACTCTTGAATATTCCAGACATCAAAATCAATATTCATTGTTCACTTAAAATGTCAGCAAAGCTCCCAAAAATAAAACTTAAAATCTGGGGTGGTTCAGGATCTACCTCCTAATGGTCCACCCCGGACAACTGAACTGGGCGGCTGAACGATCCTAAAAACGGTGGTAGGCTTCGTTAGGTGCCGCCTGGTAGCTACCAGTACCACCCTCTCACCGGAGCCCGGCGCCAGCTTGCTGTGTTCCGTCTGTGCTGTGAGTGGGAGTGCCAGAACCTTTTGGGTGAGGTCTCTCCACCGACGATTCCTACGCCACGTCTGTTATGGTCAAGAGCAAAGCCAAAAAATCTCAAAATGGTGACACTTTCACTTAAAAAAGTTAAAGCATATAGGGCATGATGTAATTACATACCCAATCTGTATTATCCTTTATTTACGGGTCAGCCTGTATAAAAACGTTATTATTATATTAATCGTCTACTAAAAAAAAGTAGCTCGGACTATTTAGAGAGAGAGGTCGCCCGGTGGTAGGTACCTAGTACTAGATGGTACTACTAGTATGTAATTCAAAAGCTTTTTAAAGGGTATGGCGCCTTATCTGACATAACTTCATTTATTTTTGTCAGTCGTTGACATTGCTTTTTAAATGTTCAACGTTCAAGGTAAACTTTAAAACTTCCGTCGGTGTTGGAAAAACCATTTCCATTGTTCACATTATGAATTCTAGAACAATATCTTTCAAATGTTATTTACCTGTGAAAATGTGTATTTCCAGTTTACACATTTGTTTTGCATTTGGTTGTGGGTTTCTTTCTTCCAGTGAATAATATGCGATCACTTGTTTCTACGACCTAATGTTATTTCATTCTAAGTAATCTTTGGTGACCTATAAAGCCAGCATACTTAATCAATCAATCCCATTATGTACTTACATACCCATACCTACGGAGAAAACCGTTATTTTGACTAAGATAGTATGTATGTAAACCAACAAATAGCTAACTTGTATGTACACACATCCGCACACTAGACTACCCAACTTAAAGCTTAAAGCCTCTATTCCCTACATAATAAAAACTGTTGTCGTAGTCCAAATAGGAACCTGACGTGCCATGCCAGACGTGCTGCCGACTGTGCCACCACGAATTTCTCAAGTATTTACTTTAACTTATAGTAGAGACCACATTAAAATATTGTTCAGTAGCAAAATATTACCTCTGTCCACAGTATCAACAAGCAGCGTCAGTGTAGGTGACGCGTTACAGAGCTGCCACTCGGCAGCCAAGGCGTTGCAGGCCAACGCCACCGACCTTAGCATAAGGCTGACTAAGTTAGAACAGGAGTACCAAGAGCTCACCAAGCGAGTGGACAGAGCCACTGAGGAGGTGTCCAAAGTGTCCGAAAAGCTTGCGGCAGAACCAATGCTGGCCGACATGCCGAGGAGGCTAGCAGACCTGCAGCGCACTGTCGCATACTTCGGGTCACAGGTCAGTACCAGTGGCAAAACTTAATTATTGATTTTTTTGTGATAAGCCTTAACTTTGCAGTCAGTAGCAAATCTTGTTTGGTTGGTATATGTGTAAGAGCTTGAAGAGCAGGGTATATAACCAGTAGGAAAGTTCTCGAATGGAGACCACGTCTCGGAAACGTAGTGTTGGACGCCCCCCTGCTAGGTGGACCGATGACCTGAGGAAGGTGGCCGGTGGTGGCTGGATGCTAGAAGCGGAGGACCGTGAAAGTTGGCGCTGTCTTGGTGAGGGCTATGTCCAGCAGTGGACTGCAATAGGCTGATATGATGATGTGTATAGTCCGTGCCATTTAAACTTGCACAAAAGGTTATTGACCCCACCTGTACCAAAAAATGCCCAAACTTTACGACACGTGTCGGTCATCGTATAAAATAGCGATAATCCCGACCTATCGCTGATTTCATAATACCACGGCCCATCCGAGAACGAGACAACTCTAAAACATCAAAATTCAAGTAATAATTTTGCAATTTTGGTAAATAAAACACAGATTTAGTTATTAAAATAAATTTTCTTTTAATTTACGTATCGAAAGTCTTTAAGCAGTTACTTGGTTTTAATTTCAAAACTCGGTTAATTGACATTACTTTTACCACAAATATAAACAAAATAATTAGAAATTACATTTTTTCCATAAAGAATTAACAGTAGTTGACCATTCATAGATATTTATCATTATATAATTTTGACTCCGAAAATGATAAATTATGACTTATTGCACTTAACCGTTAGTGGTTTGAAAGGTCAGGGGTGCTATACCTGTACGCTATTTTGTAATGGCTCACCCGGTGCGGCATAATTCGTTTTTTTTTAATTTACGAGTTTCGGAAGTGTTCACGTGTTATTATCAGTTGTTATTTTTTGATAAGTTTCTGTTATTGTTCTTTGTTACGTTTGTGTTTGTTGCTGTTTTCTCCATTCTTTACTTATTATAAGTGAAGATGGAACCTGAGAAGAATAAAAAGAGGCGTAAAAGTATGCTAGAACCGCAAGCAGGTTAGTTTGTATAATTTACCTTTACAATATGTTTTGCTATCATCGTAGGTAATTCCATTTGAACACAAGTTTAAACGATGTTTTTAAGAATAAAGTGATTGTTAGAACTTTTACACACGAACAGCCGTTTGCTGTCGACGTATGTAACTGCAGCCGACGTTAGAAGTCGGCGGCTAGTTGTCGACATGCCGTCGACGTACTGTCGACGCATTGGCGGCTGCCGCCGGCTGATGTTGACTCCGCGTCTGTCATTTGACCGTCGAATGCAGTTAGTCCAGGAGCTAGGACGTGCACAAAATGAGCATAATAGAAGAAATTGCGAAAAGCGAGTCGTTGCTCCGCTGAAATACTGTTTCGCATGATGGTATCTCGGCGAGATAGTGAGTTTTTTAAAATGGTCGTCAGCTCATCAAAGATGTCTTCGTCGACTTACACAGCTAACTATGCATTGTCATCCAAGCTAAACCTGTATACAAAATTTCAGCTCATCGGTTTAAGATATCTGCTTTAAAATTGAGCTGCAATAGTTATTTGTGACATAACTTATAACCCGACTGGGTACAACATCTTGTCTTGGGTGTTGAAGAATAGGAGAAATGCGCCGCGTAAGGCATAAGTTAGCTTCAAGCTAATTACTGTAACTTCAAGCTAAGCGTTACGCAGCGTAAACACAATTCCAGTTTGATTTGAAGTTATCCTTCTCCTAGACAGGCAAACCAATGCTGTTGACGCATATCTCACCAAAATGTAACTCGCAAAGTTTACCTATCGATGCTTCAGACTCAAAACATTCAACCTCAATAATTATAATCGAGGACTCCGAGAAAACCCCTTTTCTTCACAGTCGTATACCTCATGACTGAGGGTCGTAATCACTATGTGGAATGAAACACACACGACTTTCTTGGCAATATTTATTGGAATGGTTTGCCATTGCCTTCTCCATCTCACACACTAGCCACTAGTGTGCAGGTTTTTCCTCACGGTATTTTCCTTTACCGTTTTCACCGCATGGGTTTTAACACGCCTTTTTTTCACGCAAAGAAAACCCAATACACCAAATTTTTAAACGGATCGAAGCAACGAATTTAAACTCGCATGCTTATTCTCTGCAAGTCCTTTTGTTTGCTTCCCATATTGCAGGAAAGATAAAAAAAAACTTAGTCCGCCATCTTTAGGAGTCCGCCATATTGGATTTGGAATGACGTCACCCTATTTATTGAGTTATTCTTAGCAAGCCCTTTCATTTGATACCAATATTGTAGGAGTACATTTAGAAGTCGACCATTTTGTTTTTTAGTAACGTCACTTTATTTTTAGGGTTCCGTACCTCAAAAGGAAAAAAGGAACCCTTATAGGATCACTTTGTTGTCCGTCTGTCCGTCTGTACGTCTGTCCGTCTGTCTGTCAAGACACTTTTTCTCAGGAACGCGTGGAGGTATAAGGTTGAAATTAATATCAAATACTTATGTCTATGGTCCCTTAAAGCTGTAAAAGAATCAAGCTTTTAAGTTAACGCAAACAAAAGATACGGCCAATTAAGTCCTATTTTCTAACATTTTTCCCTATTTCTCAGGGGAATCAAAACCTATAGGGTACTTCCCATAGACCTAGAACAATGAAATTTGGCAAGAAGGAAGGTCTTATATCATCATTTGAGGAAAAAGTCCGAAAACCCTTAATTTGTCGTTAAATCAAATACAAAAAGAACTTTTTGCGAAGTTATCGCGAAGAGCAAACAATTCTGGTTCAAAAAAATCTCAATAGATGGCGTTGTTGGGTTTTAACTCGCGATAAGATGCGATATTTCTGAAATAGCTAAATCAAGCAGCAAGTTTTAATTAAATTTCGGCGGCATTAATGATAGATCGTCCAGCGTCCTGCTAGCAGGTTTTTTTATACTTCCGGAAGGACGCATTTTTATTGGGTCACAGTTCCTTAAATAATTATAATTCAAACTTAAAATTTGCATAAAAAATAGTGTATTTCTTTCTCTTTCGTCTGTATATGATATTTTTTACTAATCGGTACCGCTATTCAATTGCCAAGCGATGGCGCACGGATATAGACGCGGGCAGCGCGTTCGCGCGCTGGCGACGTGTTTCGACCTGCCCGGCACCGATCACGCCTGGAGTCGCCAACATTTTGGCGAGAATTATAATATTATTTTAGCTTCATAGTTCCTAAAACAAATAACTTCGTACCTAAGACAAAGTCCAAATTACTTATTTTTATACCTTTAGGTAAAAAGAAATGTTGTGTTTGTGTTTGAAGTTTATACTTTAATAAATACAATATAAAATACGTCTGCGTGTTTTTTTTTACAGCCTCGCATGGTCTGGATCATTCTCAATGCAAAGTAGTAGGTACTATATTGAATTTCTTAGGTGGGCGATAAAAAGTTCACGGGGTAATCTAGTATTTTATAAAAGCAAACCAATGTTTATAACCCCTGGCGATACGAACGTTCAAGGTCAAGGTCACCGTACTGCCGGAAGGACCAGGAGCAGATTTCATACAAACCGCGTACTTCCAGCAGGACTCAAGGTCCGTCTTCCAGCAGGACTTTTTGAAAAAATCGGACGTACTTCCGGAAGCGCTTCCAGCAGGACACGGGGTCGGACGATCTATCATTAATTAAGTACGACTGGTAAAATAAATATTCTGGTCGTTTTTCTTGATGTTTTCGAGAAAGAAGTATATTTCTATTTTCTTTACTAACACGCTTTTATTATTTTAAAAATAAGGTATACAGGGTGTGGCGTAAATAGTGGTCCAAAGCAAAGGTGTGGATACACTGTACACTGAAGCACCACATACCAGTATTTAAAAAAAAATTATGTACAGGGTTTTCAAAAAAAAAAAATTTTTTTTATTTTTTTAGAAATCGTTACCTTGCCTTACAAATTTGGTTATAATTTCCAAAAATGACGGTTTTTTTATCCATTTTTTTATTATTATTGCTGATCACTTGTACTTAGTACTCCATTCGTTTTTTTTTACGTTTTAGTTACGTTACGTAACTATATAATGCAATCTAAGTTTACTAATTTAACCATCTTCTAAGGATCGTGGCGTCATGGAAAATGGCAGCTGTATGTAGTTCTGATGACAATACAATAATATGGTACTGTCGAACTGATCTGATGATGGAGCCGGAATATATGAACAAAAGCTTCATGAAGGAACATCGTATCATAGCTGTGTTTGGACTTGTTAAAAAGGTCTTGTGATGAACTTATACCCCGATTAAGTTTTAAGGTCTGATGATGAAGCCGGAAGATTGGCACTGGTATTCCATGATAGAATGTCGTATCATAACCGTGTTTGGAATTGTTAGAAAGGTCCTGTGGTGCACTTTGACCACGATTAAGTTTTAAGGTCTGATGATGTACCCGGAAGATAGGCACTGTCACTCTATAATGGAATATCGTATCCTAGCTGTGTTTGAACTTGTTAAAAAAGTCTTGTAATGAACTCTGACCACTATTAGGTTTTTAAGGGCTGATGATGAAGCCGGAAGATAGGCACTGGTATTCCATGATGGAATATCGTATCATAGCCGTATTTGGGCTTGTTAGAAAGGTCTTGAAATGAACAATTAATTTTTATTATTTATACTTTTACTAGCTGACCTGGTGAACGTTGTTTTGCCTTTTTTTTTTGCAGTGGATACTTATCACTTGAGCGCTTTCACATTTAGATGACTTTGCTGATAATTTCATACTTTTATAGTATGAAATTATCAGCGGAGCGCAATAGCCGCGCGGTATAGCTGCGCGACATTCGTATGCGCTCTCTGCATTCAATCAAGGCGCTGAGCTAGTGTTGTTTTATTATAGGACAATAACAACATTGGATTATAGGACCAGACAGGATAGGACAAGATTTTAGGATAACAATAACCATTTTGGAGGCACTTTTAAAAAGCTTCGAAAGCACGACTGTATACGCCATAGTCTCGCTGCTAAAGTCGCCTAAATATGAAAGCGTTATAAGTGATAAGGGTGTAGCCACCCTAGGGAATACGGAACCCTTCGTGCGCAAATCCGACTCGCACTTGGCCGGTTTTTTAAGTTACTCTCAGCAAGCCCCTTTATTTCATATTCATACCCATATTGTAAAAATGCATTGAAAATAAAGAGCCAGCCGTCTTGGATGCTCCGCCATGTTGAATTAAGAATGACGTCATACATCTTACCATACATTGTCATCCAAACTAAACGTGTATGCAAAATTTCAGCTTAATCGGTTAAAGATATCTGCTAAAAAATTTAATTTTTGAATAATACCTACCAACTGCTCCCGCGATAATAATATGGCTAGATATAGAAAAATTCATTTTTTTAAATTAATTATGAATGATGCAACTATTTTTATTCCATTATTCATGTCCAGTTACATAAAATGTCGGCTGTTCCTCAGCATATTGCTTGTTTTGTAATGCAGTAGCCAAATTATTGTAATACATGTCAACTTTTCGGGTCAAGGTCGTCTCGTACCAATAAACGTTTGTTTACACAGACTTCTATCGCTACGCCTTGTGTTTTGGTTCGTCGCGATCCCGTATCGGCGTGCAGTGGTACAGGGGTGTCAATGACCTTTTTTGCAAGTTTAAATGGCACGGACTATAAGAGCTTACACAAACATTGACGGGATGCATGGAGCTCTTAAAGAATCATAGAAATCACTTATATCAAGATCTGGCCACGTACGTCAGATCTTTAAAATTGCTAACGAGTACTTGACATAATAAAAACGTTGATAACGCTCAGTATCGCTCCAATCACTCTCGATAAAAACATATTTGAGAATGAGACATGTAAATAGCAATTTTGCCGTAACATCAACTACATAATGACTTTGCCATTTGGTAAATTACCTTTATCTCATGTTGAAAAGTTCTTAGTACAAAATATCAAAGTCTTAATGATGTCTAGTAAGTTTACTGTAGTTTAGATGACTAAATTACAAGTCTCAAATAAAAATTTGCTGCCTCATTCATATTCTAGCGAGATCAACTATATTATTTACGTGTAACCACAATAGTTTCATCTAATACTATTTACCATTTACCATTTTTGCGGGTGAAATGCGTTACGCATTCCGCCGCCCTGAAGGTGGCAGCAGGTTATGTAGAGCCCCTTGGCAGATGGCCAAGGAAGTATTCCGACTGACACATCGCATGAACTCTAGTTGCGGAACGATTGCTGTTCGCATGCACACTTAAATGTTTATTCCTGACATACTTTTTCCTTTAACGAACAGATAAGCGGGTTCGAAGAGTCACTGAACCAGGCGCGCAAGCAAGCCACGACAGCGGCGACTGGCGTGGACGAAGTGAAGACCCTGCTTCACACACTGGAGGCGCGGACCAACGAGACGATAGCCAACGTGACGGACAACGGCAAGAGGGGCGAGGACCTTAAGGAGCAGGTCGTGTCGTTGAATACGACGCTCGTGGGCAAGGTGGAGGCCTTGGAGACGAGGATAGAGCAGATTAACGTAAGTTTTTAGACCATATGAGCTCGATAGACTAAAAAAATTTCAACTGTCTTCTCTTTCATTAAAAATAATGGTAATGCAATAAGATATGCTGTTAAGTAACTTCAACTTTTAAACAATCTTTTCTATATGTACTATGTATATACTAGCTTCCGCCCGCGGCTCCTTCCCCTTGGAGTTCAGTCAGTTCGAAGTGGTTCTAATAATAATGTTGCAAATTCGCTTTCTAAAACATTTCTACAATATTAAAACTTCGTAACATATCACATTGTAAAAGTCATGTCAAGAAACTTTGCCTCTAAACATCTTGCCTAGAGGTCATCTAACAAAACATATCGCAGTCGTGCAAACCAAACGAGTAATTATGTGCGATTTTCCCGCTCAATGTACAATGTTTCTTGAGCGAGAAATCGGCGGTAGTAGATAAATAGTTAATAATACATTCAGTGCAAAACAAAAGAGATGCATATACATTGATAGTTGATCGCTGAATGTTCACACCACCGGCGAGAACTCGCTTTACTAACCAGTACGACAAACTTGTCGCTGAGCGACAGAGCTATCAAAGATGCTCGCTTGGCGATCACCTATCTGTCAAATTATTCCAAATTCAAATCGCCGGTCGCCCAAAAACATTCGCTTATAGCCCAGCGACAACTCGCCAACTTACGATCGCCATTTAAAAAAAACAATGAGTTTACTCTATGTACGGTAGGCGTCATGACGCCAGCATTCAGCGACGCGAGCGCGACGTTGCCGCTCCGTCGACAGGGTAGTTCTAGCTCTACTCGCTCATCGTTGCCGGTGGGCCAACTGCTTTAAAATCTTCGTTGCCTATTTCAGAAGCCAACGAGTACGGTGACCCCGAGCACGACGTCAGCCGCCACCACCAGCAGTAGCACGTCGACACCCCCCACCACATCCACTACCACGCTGCCGCCTGGTGAGATATAATCATTTTGCCCGCTCCCATACAATAAAGACTGTTTTTCTTTGCTTGGCAAACATTGTAAACAATCTTTTCATGACTTTTAAAAATAATATTAGTAAAAAACTTTAATTTCTAATAGTATGTATTAGAAATTAAAGTTGTATGTATTAAATGATAAATTATCATGTTATTTTTGTCTCCATTTAATTTTTAAATGAATAATTTCGATAAAAAAAATTGGCACGCATAGAAAAACGGACATAACGTGGTTGTATATTAAGGCGAAACTAGCGCCACGGTTGATTTTATTTTATTACTTGCACATTGCTCAGATATCAAAGTATATAGTTTAAGCACCCAGACCAGATACAAGAAAAAATAATAAAACATAGGTACTTTTAAGAAAAAAATTATTAACATCATCATTTAGTCAGCGAATTTCGTCTAGCCCGCTAGTTCGCTACTAACTAAAGTGATTGAATTTAACGATAGTATAAAAGCCTAACAAAAGCCGGACAGGCTGGCCGGAAGTAGTCAAATTTGGCCGAACATAACGTCAAAAAGCCTACCACTGTCTGGGTTTATCCGAATAGCAACGCTAGAAATGTCCGGAGAGAGATCAGGCGCAGGACCAACGTCTTAATGTGCTTTCCGAGGCACGGGGTGTTAACACCACCAACTTCTTGACTCCGGAGCTGTGTCTAAGTTATTTCAAGACAGAAAAACTCAGAAAAAGATTTCAGCTCGACCCGGGACTCGAACTCAGGACCTCGTGTATTTTTTTTATGTACCCATTGTTTGTTTCTCTACTCTTTGTTTGCTCACCTCTTACTTTAGTAAAATGTAAGATGAGGTCTTATCTTACCGGATTGTTCGTTTTAGGTCCACCGGCAAAGCCGTTCGTCTTACAATGAGGGAACAAACCATTTTACCACGTGAAGCTTATCGGGATAAAAGGTTGCTCATAACACAACTCAAGACATTGCGTCCACGCGACAAATATGTAGGCGTACCGGGTAAAGGAAAATAAACCCTCCAGTGTTACTGTTAAGGTTGAATGTTGATAGTTTTATGGGGACGAGTCCACAGTTGTGAATCGAGGCGATTCAGCCATATTTGTAGTCAAGTATTCAGTATAGTGTAAGGTAACTTGTGCAGAAAACGACTAGTATTATAAGTAAAATAAAATTCTATTTTAAATCATTTTACAATGCATAAGTAGTTACGTTTAATCTCTTAATCTTAATACATTGTGCAGCTCTTGCCTCTATTTTAATTAAAATTATAGGTTATTTTGGTCATTCAAGTTTTTTTCCTTGATGTATTTCTCACTTACGATGCGTTTAATTAAATAACATACATAGTGTGCCTATGTAAAAACCAAAAAAATAACAGTGATATCGTACAATTAAGAATACAAAGTTTTTTTATTGAAATTCACTTTTACATTGTTTATAACGTTCACACCTAATCTGAAAAAGGATGCTATCAAAGATATAAGAGTTTAGAAGTTGTAGGAGCAAAACTTTTAGTACTTTAAATCGGCGTACTTAGCCGTTTTCTGCAAGGGTCGGATAGTTTGGCCTTAATAATTTAGTTTGTTGACGATAACAATGTTGGGGGTTGCCGTTGAATATTGTAAAGGTATATTCAGATTGTATTGTACCGGGTATAGATGGGCCTAGTATCACTTTATTGAAGTGTCTTTTGTCAAGTTAAACAATTGAATACGTTTTCAAACGTCATGGTTAGAAGTACTTTGGTCACCACTTCGAATTTGTTACGTCCACTGACCTCTATCGTACAAGTACCTACGCTGGACTAAACATTCTCTAAGAAATGACAGATAATTTTTGTGCCGAATCAAATCGCCCCCACCAAGTGAACTTGCATATGTTTATGTCAACTCTCATTAGTTCCGTGGACGGTCACCACACGCTCACTACAGCCGTCAGCGCCAAAATGGCGATAATGAAAAGGCTTCATTTTTAGGTTGACAGTATGCAGTCCAGCGTACTTGTATTATGGAGGTCAGTAGTTACGTCCTATTTGAATCAACCTTTATTTATTTTACCACGGCAACTGCCGGCTAAAAAAGTATTGTCGCATACAAGTTGCAATAAAAAGGCGAGTGAGAACACTAGATACCAATGTACATAATTATAGTATAATTACTTGTAGAGAAATGTGAGCGCACTGCGAGTTTGAAGTTGTCAATAAGAGTGTGCGTTTTATTACTTGTAATAAATTATTGTTAATAGATCAATTATTACACAACTTTATTGTTTTATTTGTCTCTTGATTTCACATCTTAAAATACAATGTGACCACCTAAGGCCCACTTCTGACGTTTGACTTATTTATTCCGGACTTTTTCAAGGCCTATTATCCGATTTGAAAGCCTACTTGCACAAGTCTGAATTAGCTAATCCGGAAAGTGCAGCCTTGCCTGTCCGGATTAGCTAATCCAAACCGGCGCATGTGGGCTTTCAATTCAGATAATAGGCCTTGGATATGACCAGATTAGTTAATCCGGACGTGCGCAAGTGGGCCTAAGAGCACCAACGGGCTTCTTCGATTCTATTTTATGTGAATAAATGAAACTAAAAATAATATTTTAAAATATATTTCAATATACAACATAATAACATAATTTTGAAAAATACAGTCCTATGATAATTTATAATGTACTCTATCTCTCAAATTCAATAACGTCAATAAGAATCTATCTGATATATTGATATAATATAACATTGCTTTGTTTCATTCTACTAACTGGCACAGTGTAAATGATAAGATTAAGTAGGAAAAGTTCAAAACTTGTCAATTAGATGTGTCTTGACCTCAGTTCAAAGGCTATCCTCCAATCAAGCCCATGATTTCACCTTTCTTACTAAACGCAGTTAAAACTCGTTCAACTGTATACAGGGTGTCCCGTAAATTAGCGTCAAGCGAGAGTGACTTCATTCTATTGCTCAAATTCAACAACTTTTTCTATGGGATCAACATCGAAATCTCAAAAAAACTTTCTGCCCTCAGCCGATCGGCACTTTTGTTTGGGGAAGCCAAAATTTTTTTTTAAATTTCGATGTTGATCCCGTAGAAAAAGTTGTTGTATTTGAGCAATAGAATGACGTCACTCTCGCTTGACGCTAATTTACGGGACACCCTGTATATCATGCGTCGTATGGTTGTGACGGCGTCAAAATGAAGTATAAAATCGGTGAAATCAAACTATAGTTCGACAAGATCGTGCGCGCCTCCTGGCGAGCGCCAGACGCATAGATAGGAATATGTACTAAAGTAGCCAGACGTATCCCTGTGAGCCATGATAAATGTCAGCATGGACATGCGGTGTTGCAGTAACAGAAAAGTAGGTAAACTCCAGCCCCGAGGGCGCAACAATAGCCTAAACACGTAGGGCTGTCGCTTGCCGTAGCCGTGTGTGAGGAACTTACACGTTTACTGATGAGGTGAATGAAACATAGGTAGGTACCAAACTACTCAAGTTCATTGCTTAAACATATCTGTTAAAATTTACTACAAACTACTTAAATTGGTCCCTCCTTTTTGCGGTGGGGCATAGTGATATAATAAATGAAACTACAAATATTGGTATATGTTTAACGAAATCTCGAGGCGAACTATTACCTAAAGACTTTCAACAGCCAACACGACACGAGCTTACACAAAATTATAGGTAAGGGCGCGCTCAAATACAAACCGTGCTGGGTGCGTATGTATGCCGATGACGTACTTCTCTGTTTCTACTGTGCTATAAATCGGCGTTTTAATTTATTTGACGAGGCCGACAATCCTCCCCACCTCCGCAAACGCGGCGATCGCACGATCGACGTCTTCCGGCGTGTGCGCAGCGCTCAGCTGAACGCGAACTCGCGCGCCACCACGCGGTACGACGGGGAAACTGAACGCCACCACGTAGATGCCACGCTCTGGGAAATGGTTTTGAATATTAGTGGTGTGAGTGAAATGTGCGAGACTGAACAGGTCAGACTACACCACTCACTTAGTGGACTACAAGTTTTGCCCATGGAGGCCCCTAGACATAACGGTAGTTTTAACATCAATCCGCACTAATCTACTTATTTACTACTTATGATCAGCATGCAGTCAGGTTCCCCTGTTAACAGGGTCTCGGAGGTCAAATGGCAGTCGCTCCATTGTAGGTAATTGATTACCTGATCTGCCATATATCCTGGATCATGGTCCGAAGCAGACCCTGGGTCCTCGCGTGCGAGTGCACAACCGGGATAACGCTAGGATGAGAAATAAGTATGACCTATCAAGAGAACCCTGTAGTGTAGTAGATTACTTCCGTGAAAGCACACCCGATATCATGATATAGTTCAGTTATAATGTCATGTCATCAATCTGAACGCCGCGCTCTATTAATATTGAATCAATCAAATCAATCAATCAAAATTAGACTGGAGCGGTCTACTCAGGGGCGTAGCTACCGCCGTATCTGCCGTATCAATTATACGGGGCCCCCGCGCCACGGGGGCCGCCAACGTGCGTAAGCAAAAATTATTAAAAACTTTTCACACAAATATTTTTTTTTTCAGAAATGACAAAGTCACAAAAAGCGATTTCTTTTTTTCCCGCGTAAATCGTGCGTTCAAAAGTTGGTAACGCCTTACATCAGTTATCGCGGGCTGCGGGATTTCCCCGTTTAAGTCATTTAAACACATCCCACAATAATCGATTTACATACAGTGTTTATTGATGCGTTTTATTTAATTGTGCATTACATTGTAATACAATACAAACAATTGTTCTTCTGGTTTCGTAATATTAGTAGCGATTTGTAAAAAACAATGAGTGGAAGGAAAAGAGATTATCCCAGCGGAGCTACGAAAAGAAAAAGTAAACAGGAAAGAGAGGAGGTTATAAAGAAAATGCCCAAAATTTCTTCATTTTTCAGACACCAGCTCTTGTGAGTGATTTAGATTGCAAAGGTAAGTACTACCCAACCAATTTATCTTATCTACATGTAGCGAAGAGTGAATTTTGTTTTTAGGGATCCGTACCTCAAAACGAAAAAAAAACGGAACTTACTTACTTATAGGATCAATTTGTTGTCTGTTTGTCTATCAGTCCGTATCGTAAATTGCGTGATCAGACGTACGCGAGCTCGGCTTCTGTTTGTTTGGTATGGCCACACGCCACGTTCGGATCGCACGCGGGTGTAACGCATGGGCCGTGCGCAGGTGATTTTGTATTAACACGCGCACAACCCGCGCAGAGCCTGCATACGTCTAAACACTCTAACCGTAACCTTATGTAATTTATTTAACATATATTTTTGAAATTTATCAAAACATTCGATTTTATTTTTTAACAATTATATTTTCAGATTCTTCTGAAGCACATTCTTCATCAGATGTCCATACGAAAATAGAAGAAACCCAAGCACATTCACCATCGGATGTCCATCCGGAAATAGAAGAAACACAAATCGACAATTCTGAGATATCTGAAGATTGTAATATAGTTTCATCAGATAGAGGAAATTTTGGTGACAGTCCAACTGAATGCGAAAGAAAAATAATTTTTAAATTGGGTCCATTTAAACCAC
Source organism: Pyrausta nigrata (assembly GCA_949316185.1). Classification (NCBI taxonomy): domain Eukaryota; kingdom Metazoa; phylum Arthropoda; class Insecta; order Lepidoptera; family Crambidae; genus Pyrausta; species Pyrausta nigrata. The sequence continues at coordinate 9,316,069 of OX438951.1, forward strand.
AAGGACCGTTTCCAAAAGATTCAGAAAGTAACCGATCTTTTTCGGTCTATTATTATTCCTATATCAATAAGGCAGGCATAAAAATTCCAAGATCATGGTTATGTTATTCTAATGTCTTAAACAAACCCGTATTGCCACTTCTGTTGGTTATTAGCAGATCGTCAAAGCAAATCATACTCCTCTGCATAGATTAACGGTGTTTCCATTAGAAGCAATTTTACGCAAACTATACTTGACCATGAAAGGTCACAGCAGCATATTAATGCATCCCTATCTTATAATAATTGGTTACAAGGAAATACCATCGATACTCTATTGCAAAGTGAAATCAATAGTCAAGTTACATTCTGGAAAGATGTATTGCATCGTATAATTAATGTTATAATTACTTTAGCATCTTGCAATCTACCTTTAAGAGGCCATGATACTGATTCTGGAAATTTTATGGCAATTTTACGTTTGCTATCTAATTATAATGCAACTTTAAAAGAACTTCTTCTAAAACCAAAAGGCAAAATAAATTATTTAAGCCCAACGATTCAAAATGAAATTATTAATTTGCTTGGTACCGCAGTTAGGAACAATATTTTCTCAGAAATTGAAAAAGCTCCATTTCTGACAATAATTCTAGATACAACACAAGACTTGTCAAAAATTGACTAACTTTCTATAGTTTTTCGATACATCTCGATTACAGAAAATGATGATAATGTGCCTAAAGAATTAAAAATCTGTGAGTCCTTTTTGAAGTTTACAGCAGTATCCGATTGCAGAGCTAAAGGACTTAAAACTGAAATTTTAAATACGATTAAAGAATATGGAATTGATTTGACTAAATGTAGAGGACAAGGTTACGATGGAGCAAATGTTATGTCGGGTGTTTATGAAGGATTACAAGCCCTAATAAAAGAGCATGCTCCGAATGCCGATTATGTTCATTGTGCTGCGCACACATTAAATTTAGTTTTAAATGATGCTGCGAAACATGTTCGTGAAGTGTCGAGTTTTTTCGTTAATTTAGAAAAAATATATACTTTTTTTGGCAATAGTATACAACGCTGGGGAATGTTAATCTTTATGACCAATTAAAGGCTCTAAAAACATGTTTAAAATCTGAAATTCAAAAAAAATCATTCCATTAAGGATTTAATTGAATTATTGCTGATAAAATTTAATAGTCTTGCATCCAGTTTTCCGGAGGTAATAACAGCATGCTTTTTATTCTTGACCCTTCCAGTTACAACCGCAACTGCTGAAAGAAGTTTTTCTAAATTAAAACTGATAAAAAATTACTTAAGAACTTCGATGGGACAGGAACGCCTATCAGACTTGTCACTATTGTCCATAGAGGCAGAAACTTTAGAAAAACTAAAGTCATCGTCAGCTATAAATGATTTAATAAATCAGTTTGCCGAAAAAAAGGCAAGGAGAGTATATTTAATGAATAAATATTTCTTTCAATTATATGCAAAAATTTTTTTTTCTTTTGTGAGAAATCTTTACCCTTCCTAAGGGCCCCCAAACAATTTTTTATACAGGGCCTCGACAAAGCACGCTACGCTTCTGGGTCTACTACTAATGAAAGAAAGCTATTTACCAATATTAAAGTTGTTTACTCACCAAGCATGCCCGATGCGAGATCCACAGCTATGGGTGCGTCTCCGACCATGACCGGGCAGATGGGATGGTTGTCCCCGGACACCTTGAGGCCGGCTGCCTTGAGCCCTTCCCTGAACTTGGTGGTATTGTCTTGTAGCCGCTGTCGGAGATCGCCGCTGTTTTCGACCAGGTCTAGCGACTGAAAAATATACCAGGAAGAGTAGGGTAAGTAAACGTTGTAAATATTGTAAGACTACTGTGCTGCTTAATCAACTTGCTCTAGGCTAGAGCAAGTTGATTAAGGAGCTTTGCCTTATGTCAACAGCTTCTAATATACTATGGATCTTGATATCCGGAATAAAGTGTTATTTAATTTAGAGGATGGTGGCTTGCTGACAGTAAGGTGCATCACTTGTCTTTTTGATAGACATCCCTTTACTTGCAAGTAGGTTTGGCTTACACTGCCTCATAATTATAATTTAGGTGATTGAGTGCCCCTGCCCAGCAGTAAGTACAGCCGACAGCACATGAGGTTATCCGTTTGAACTACGAAAACAGTTTTTATTACGTAGAGAATAGGGGTAGTCTGACGTGCAGCCGTGTCAAAGAATAAGTAGTGGCTGTGTGTACTTGTACTATTATTTATCTTATTCCAGCAGTGTGCCCTTTGCTTTACATGTTTAATTTTGAGTCCAAAGTCTAATTAAACAAAACACATCATAGACAGAATAGAAGTAAACCGACCTTTAAAGAAGCAGCAACCACCGGTGGTGGCGGTGCGTTTGAGAACAGGTATGGCCTTGACACGTTTCGGAGCAGTGTGATCAGTTCCTTAGGCCCAGTGGTGTAACCGCCCGCAGCGCCACTCACTGCCTTGCCGAGGGTCGAGCAGATGATGTCAGCAGCACCCATTAACCCACAGTATTCTTCTGTGCCTCTGTAAATTATGTACATTTTTTTTAAATAGGTTTGATCTCAACTCTAGGCAAAGCCAGATGTAGTGTAGACAGAGTCGACGGTGGAGCGAGCTCACCCAGAAGGTTCTCCTACTCACCGGCGGACTACAGCCTAACACTGCTGATAGGATTGTTCAGCCGCCATCATAAACTGAAGTTTATGATGTCGTTTACAACAGCAATGGTGTTGTAAAGATGTGTAATTTTTCAGACACATTAGCGAACAAGACCCGTGAAACTGTGGCTCACATCAACAATAATGTTTTTGAATGCTTTGTAAACGAATTTTATGCCTTGTGGAAAATTTATATAAGTACCTAGGGCACAAATGAAGATTAGGGGATGCTGCATGTTCGCTCTGTTAATCATGTGCAGGTAAGCAGTATTTATCCTGCCATACTTGTGTAATATTACTCAAACACGGTTCCGATTTCGAATTCCCGTCTTTAATATGTAGCTAATGTCTCCAAACAAGCTTGTGACATGACCAAGTATTAATCATCACATTACCCAGTTCAGGTAAATGTATGTGGGAGGAGAGATCAATGACCACAGTCTCCACGTAACTTAACTTATTAAAAAGTTTCTACTTGTAGTTCTTACCGGCCAGTCTCTCCGAAGAAGCCAGTAGCATGGCTGTCATCCACAGCAAGCAGTGCGCGATACTTGTCAGCCAGTTTGCGGAGACCCTCGATAGGGGCCACCGTGCCGTCCATTGAAAACACGCCATCTGTCACTATCAGCTTGATGCGAGCTTCACTGTGAGCTAGCAAGTGTTCCAGTTCTGTTGAAAGATGAAGATAAATTAAATAAATAAAATAAATTGTTTCAACAAACACAAATTACCTTGCCACAAACTAAGCGTGAGCTAGTGGCGGTTTTGTGACTAGGATAACGGATAGACATACTTATATACATTTATAAACATATAATTATTTTTATAACTTAAGCAATTATTTTGCAAGTTTTACGAATTCAAATTGAATTTCGCTCACAAAAATCAATCGACTGTGTCATCCGGTGGGACTCGAACCCACGTCCCTTCGATATCCGGGCGAGTGCTCTTACCAACCAAGCTACGGAGGACGTTAGTCAGCCGACGAATTTTCGTAAGTGCTTGCTACGCCAGTGAGCCGGCGTTCGATTTTATCAATACTTGGGGAATGTACCCGCATGTATCCGATGGAAATATTTTTACAAATATTTAACCATCAGTTAAGATGAAATCAGCTTAACTTATAATTATTTTTATAACTTAAGCAATTATTTTGCAAGTTTTTACGAATTCAAATTGAATTTCGCTCACAAAAATCAATCGACTGTGTCATCCGCCGGCTCACTGGCGTAGCAAGCACTTACGAAAATTCGTCGGCTGACTAACGTCCTCCGTAGCTTAGTTGGTAAGAGCACTCGCCCGGATAGCGAAGGGACGTGGGTTCGAATCCCAACGAATGACACAGTCGATTGATTTTTGTGAGCGAAATTCAATTTGAATTCGTAAAAACTTGCAAAATAATTGCTTAAGTTATAAAAATAATTATAAGTTAAGCTGATTTCATCTTAACTGATGGTTAAATATTTGTAAAAATATTTCCATCGGATACATGCGGGTACATTCCCCAAGTATTGATAAAATCGAACGCCGGCTCACTGGCGTAGCAAGCACTTACGAAAATTCGTCGGCTGACTAACGTCCTCCGTAGCTTAGTTGGTAAGAGCACTCGCCCGGATAGCGAAGGGACGTGGGTTCGAGTCCCACCGGATGACACAGTCGATTGATTTTTGTGAGCGAAATTCAATTTGAATTTATAAACATCCATGACTTAGGTACAAATGATCATGCGCATCATGCAAACGACGGGATTCGAACCCGCAACCGCCTGGTTTAGAAGTCCGAAACGCGAACCACTATACACCAAGACGGTCAACGAACGTCGTTGATATAATTGTATTCTGGCAAATAAATGATTGATTTAAACGGAAAATAAGCAGCTTCAATCACATGCTGAGTTGCTTAGCGGCAAAATGAGTAATTTAATATCAAAGTTTTATTTTTAGGGATTACTACCCACATTCTATCCGCGCCTTCTACTTGACCGTAAAACTGCATGTACTTTATGTTTCCCAATCATGCATGTATGATATTATTAGATTAATTTTCGAACGAATTTTCTTAACAGAATTACTTAGGTAGGTATTTAGTAAGTAGTCAGCCTTTATAGATCCCACTGCTGGGAAAAGGCCTCACCTCAACTATGAGGAGGTACGAGCCATACTCCACCACGCGGGCTCAGTGCGGATTGGTAGAGGGGTGTCTGTAAGGCAAGTGACAAACCTTGCTGTCAGATGTTATCAAGCCGCCCTAGGGCCTCTGACTAGGCTTAAAGACTAATACCAACAGATAATAGCCGGGTCCAACTGCCTAACGTGCCTTCTGAAGCATGGAGATGCTTGTCATGGACGTCACTTAAATGGTCGGAATGGTCACCCATCCAATCACGTCCGCGCCGTGGGTTGCCTAACTATTGGTATCACTACCAAAGCGCTGCCGCCACTGCGCTACAAGCAAGGTAGTTAGGTATTTATTTAAGTACAATTGTTGTTAAACGTAATGATGATGCTTTCTGCTTACCATTAAGATCCCTATGCGGGTATCGGTACTTCTGCGCCTTACAGAGCCGGATGCCGTCAATGATGGAGGCGTGGTTCAGTGCGTCAGAGAAGACGGCATCTTCTGGTGTCAGCATGGACTCGAAGAGGCCCGCATTGGCGTCGAAGCACGATCCGTACAGGATCGCGTCTTCACGCTGGTGGAACTGAGCCAACCGGTTCTCCAGTTCCTAGAAAAAATGAAACTAAGCTTTAACTACAAAGAATGACAGGATAACTGAAGATGAAAGAAAGGATTTTGGTATTGAAAGGTCAGTGAATGTTTGTGAGGCGTATATCTTTAATGCAAAACTACAACACGGAAGACAAAATGAATCTTAAAATTGCTATCGAATGGTTGTTATTTTCTTCATTCAACTCGTCAACGTAAATAGCCTCCATGCAAGTTTTGTGTTGCTTAACTGTTATTTATGAGAGTAAATAAAAAGATAATGCCGTCTTACCTTATGTAATGTTTGTGTTCCACAAATGAACCGAACGGAGCTGAGGCCGGCGCCATATTTGCTCAGACTTTCTCTGGCTGCTTCCACCACTTCAGGATGATTCTGGATAAAAAGTAAGGGCATTAAGTAAATAACAATGCCGAGTTAAAAACGTCATGTGCATTCACGACAAAAATGATATTACAGCAAAAAACTGTTCAAAAGGTAGACAGAAAATACTTACAGCTAATCCTAAATAATTGTTTGCACAGAAGTTCAAGAAGTCACCTTTGGCACCTTGCACCGTCACCTGTATCAAACAAAAAATAGGTAACCTTGTGACTAACGTCATTTCATTATTTCAACCCTAATCGATTAATACTAACTTACATACATATACGACCATTTCCCATGGGTCTGTGCAGGCTTCGAAGTGCTTGGGAACCACCACTGATAGTGCGCATTGGCACAGATTATTTTATAGCTACTAAATGGAGATCATTACATTCGATTCGGTCAAATGACCTCAACTTTTTGTGAATGTGTTACATGAATGTATGTAGAATATTGTATCTGTGTTCTTGCAAATCATGAGGAAAACGTGAAACGTAAATACTTACCAAAAACAATGTAATGAAGTTAGGTAACTAAATAGTTAGAACTCTTTGTACTAACTAGTTACCGAACACATTGATTTAAGTATTAAATAAAAATCAATGACCGAAAAGAATGTATCTGTTATTTATTTAATTTATGATAGCGTAATGTTTGCATGCTGATCTATGGTTTCAATAAATTGTTGCCCCGTCGTGACAGTGGCACTGGGCAGGTGGAAATGATGAGGAAGGAAATGAGAAGTACATCATTATTGAGTAGGTACCTACAGCACGCGAGGACAATTTTGTAAGAGCTTCAAGACCATTATAGGTATCTTATTGTTAGGGTTAGGCAAGTGTAATATTTTTACTAGTGGTTCCCTGAGACTTTGCCCGCGCAAATGTCAGGTTTCCCATAGGTACAATCTATCCATTTTTTTGTTATCGACTGTTAACAATTCTATTATGTCCTTCCCAGTGTTTAAAAAAATTTTATCGCCCTTCTACAATAAATGATCTGTTCAGCTGTTTAATCGTGAACCACAGTAGACTGACCGACAGTTATTTTATTAGTAGATAGATAGGAAGTGTTCGGCAATATTTAATAACTCCGAAACAAAAGTTTCTATTTACTTAGGTACTATTATTTAGTTACATACCGGTCCCGGTGTACTAAGCATACCTATAATACGAGTATACCTCTAAATAGAGAAATAGCAGATAAGTTGTTATCAGGCAAATCGAGTTAATTCGCTTTTTGTTAGCTTGCTATAACATACTCATTGTTTAACGAATGTTTGTTGTGTAACTCTATGTTAGTATAGATCTATCTCTTGATCTGTATAACTGACTATTTTTCATTAAACACAGAAGCTGTTTTTGGCTTTGGAATGGCATTCAATAAAATAAAATCATTGCGAACTTTACTATTTTGTCTTACATTTCCATTTGGAAAATGGAGTAACATTTGTACGTAATGGTAGGTACCTACCCTAAAAAAAAACCGGCGAATAAAAATACGAAAAAATAAAACATTTTGTATGGGGTTGGGAGCCCCTCTTAAATATTATCATTATTTTAATTTAATTATTTATTTTTAAAGTTAATATACATATTATTATTCTGTGAACATTTAGATCGTCTACCTGTTGCCATTATGATTATAATCATATAAAATTAGGTATGTTTATTATATGGTAACCCCCCCTAAATATGTATTATTTTCTGTTTTTAGTATTTGTTGTTATAGCGGCAACAGAAATACATCATCTATGAAAATTTAAACTGTCTAGCCATCACGGTTCATGAGATACAGCCTGGTGACAGACAGACAGACAGCTGAGGCTTAGTAATAGGGTCCCTATTACTAAGCCTCAGCTGTCTGTGTGTGTGTGTCTAAGGTGTTTACCCTTTGGGTACGGAACCCTTAAAAGGAAAAAGAAGAAGAGGCAGACCCCTAGTTGCAGCAGTGACGTAGAACAGAGTGGCTTAATGACTGATGAGGCAAGAACGGAAAAAAGATGGAGGAGGCCTTTGCCGATGGGCAAACATATTTAGGACAAAAAGAATTATCATAATATGAACCAGTCGTATAAATACCTTCTAACGACGTTTCTTCAATAATTTCGTCAGTAACTTTTAAAATCGTATTTCGCAAGCATAAGTAACGAGCGTAAGCTATTAGCTAGCCTAAAATATGTTTTATTTTACTTGCCTTAGTTTGTTGCGGTGATGTGAGCACCCGTTCGTGCTTCCAGGTCTTGGCTTTCTTTATCTCCTGAAGCCGGTCCTCCAGCACTTCCCGCAGCGTCGCCACTCCTGCGCGTTCCTTCTTCTTCAGCTCATGCAGCTGACGGGTTTGGTTCCCATTGAATACTGAACAAGACACTGTGTGTTAGTTAGATAAACACATAGCTAAGGTGTCGGGTATATGTAAGTGGATCCTTTAGAATATTTAGAGCCTCACAGGTGATAATTGAAGTGTTTTCAACGAGCACACCGCAGTATAAGCAAGTTAAATCCTTTCCAAAATTCTGTGTCGAGATTTCGAGAAGACGTGTTTCAAACCAAGGCCGTCTGGTCGACAAGGTTTTGAAAACAGTTGTTTTGTTTCGTCAATATCCTTCGCTTTATGATAGTCATGGACTCTACGTATACTTAGAACCTAGTTAGATAATAGGAATACCGATATTAGAAAATTCAAGAGTGAAATAACGGACAGTCCATAACATAACAAACAAGGTCATAGCCGGCATATTGGGTAAGATAACGTAAAAACAATGAAAGTAGTTTTGGTCTGGACGTAAACCATCACTAGTACAAAGCATTGATTGCGATTAAAACATGTCAGAAATATTTCACTAACTGGCACAAAATAGCAATATGGAAAAAATAAAAAAAATGAAGAAAAGAGCTGTCAAATAGAACACTTTACCGGTGCGCAGGAGTTGCGAGCGTAGCGCCATAGCGTCGAATGGCGCCGCGCAATCCGCGGGCGCGGCGCTCGGCCCGCACCCGCCTCTTTGGCAGACCAGTCACGCAGGTTTCTGTTTCGTACATACATAATTTTGTTTTCGTTTCAACTGACTGCTATACTCGACTGTTCAGTGTTTTTCGATTTAAGTAAGTAGCATGTGTTGTACATGGTATAGTAAAACTGAGTCAGTGGATTGATAGCCATGCGAAATCGCGTTTTTTTATCTAGTATAATTTCATAATCTCTATGATTTATTTATTAGCATTGACGTAGAAAGAAATCAAAAGTGAGGAAAACCAGCACAGCCAGTAGGTACGAGTACCTAATGATCTCCCTGACACTCAAACTCAACCAAAAAATACCTCTCTTTACATTTTAATCAGGCTATAATATGCAAACTAGATACTCGTGAGGTCTAACCTGACTGTGCTAGCTCTTTTTAGAGTTCCGTAGTCCGGCAAGGAACCCGCTATAAGATCGTTCAGTCCTTCCGTCCTAGTCTATCACAGCAGAATATCTTCTACGTTTATGGACTTATTTGCATGTAACTTAGTTCGAGGATACTTCACATATAGATCTCATTTTTAAAAATACAAAAAATTAAAATTACCCCTTTTTAAGATTACCTCCCCATACATGTAAAGGGGGGAGGGGGGTAAATATTTTTTTGAGTGCACCCCCTTGTGTAGGGTTTCGTTTAAAAGGACTATGAAAATTAGGTAGGGTTTCCATACAACACTTTTTTATCAGCTTTACCATTTGCGAGATATAGCTCGCCAAAATTCGGGTGTGTCCCCCCCCCCCCCCCCCCCTGTAATTTCTAAAGTCTTGGACCTATAAACTTCAAATCACTCACGTAAAGAGACAGGCGCGGAAACTCTTACTTATAATTGTTTCGGGTATCCTGTGATGAATACTTTTGAAATTATAAATAAAATAAAAATACTTATATATTTTTTTCCAAAAGAACAGTATAAACTTAAGGCGTATTTCTAAATCACTTGTATGATGAGCTGAATTAGTTAAATACATTAAAACAACTTATTTATGTTAGCCTAATCATTGCACAAGGTCCTGGTCTTGTTGAATTTTGAAACAAATTCTTTAAGATATAATAAACATGACTTGTAGATTACTAAGAGCATTTCTTTTCGAAAACATAGTGATTTTTACGCATGAAAGATTAATTTGTACATAAAAATGATTGTATTGATATTCCGCAGGTCCCCATCTTTTTAATATACACGAATAAAATATAAATAATAAAATATGAACACTTTTCAGTTTTTAACACAAAATATGTCTGATGGTTTTGCGCATTGCGCAGAATAAAACTATTGTTCTTAATAAACCATCAAGTCTAATACTTTAAAGCAAATGGATCTAATTACTAATATTAATAAGTTCGATTCTGTTTGAAGATCGTTTAGACTTACTCAACTTGCTTCGCGCGTCTAATGTTGTAAGTTAATGGTACGGAACCCTTCGTGCTCGAGTCCGACTCGCACTTGCTAAGCTCTTTTTTAAACTATTGCCATGCCTGTGTATCTCCCCGCGTAAGTAGCAAAAACGTACCTACGCGCGGCGACCCTTACATAGGGGCTAAAACAAGTTGCGTGTCGCTACCGCGACACGCTCGCGCGTTTTATTCACCCGCGGCCGCGCTGCTACGTTGCTGGCTGGACGAGAATGAATAAAGTACTAGAAAGAGGCGCTAGATGGCGTTAGAAGCTTCTCGTAGCAGTCAAACCTATCGCGTCGCTTGATATTACGTCACTAAATAGGTTTAGTGTATTATGAATCATATTCCAGAGCAATAAGTATGAAATTATCTTGCAATGGATTTTTGTAGGTGTCTACACAAAAAATGTGCTTGACTCTGAGGCGAACTAAATTACGCTATATTGTTGACGACATTGAGTAGACATTTCTTTGAATACAATTGCTAAGTCATACTTCTGTACGTAGTACTAGTACTTATTCTGTGCTATTGCCTTTGCCTCTAGTTTTTCCTCGTTTCCACAGCCGAGTATAGCACACATTATCGTTTTACTACGTTATTGTGTGCCACAAATGCGCTCTTCACACATAGGTACATAACCTGCGTGTGCGCAAGTAGCAACTACATAGATAAGTACCTAGGTAATAGAAAACTGAAAACATACTTTCTGAACATTTTCATACGTTTCTAAAAACAATGTGATTTGATTAACTTTATCATGTGTGTGACTAATAAAATAATGTTTCTTTATTAAATTTCGGTTGGTATTGGGCAAAGATTTGGGGCGTAAAAAAGTCATCACACAATACAACAAACATTTATTACACTTCAGTGACAATTCGTTAGCCATTCAAGATGCATTCAAGTAAGAAAAATAGTAAATTAGGAAGTTGTATTTTCAGATTTTGCTTCTAACGTGGACTGTCTTCGAATACGGCACCATAGCCTGAAATAAACAAGCATGCAAATTTAAAGCTACCCAATCCGAAAACTATTAATAACACCTACATATTAGATTTTAATTTAAGCAAACGAATCGACAATAATCCATGCTCACCTCATGGAAAAGTAATAGACGATTTCCACCAGGCTCAGGAAGGAGAAACCCATGAAGAGGCCCATGATGCCTCCGCAGTTGGCGAGGAAGTCCACGCCTCCGTACAGCTCGGAACGGCGGAGTGACGTGTACAGCTCGTCACTAAAGTATATCACCAGGCCTGAGGGGAGACGCCTGTCCAGACAAATTAAAGTAAATGTAGGATAGATTAATAAAAAACCTATCTTCCATATGCTAAATGACTAACCAGGGAAATAGCAAAGAACATAGATTATAACTTATAAATAACTAACAGGCACTCATTATCTACCTACGTTAAAGCAAATTAGTTAGTAAGCTCTTAAGACCATCATTAGTAGAGATTGCCCCATCCTTAAAACCCCATTGAAGCAAGGCTAAGTAATTTTGATTTCTTAAAGTGACTTTTGAGTGATTCTCCGGAAAGCATTCTCCGCGTCACCTTCGTGGCGATTTTTAGTTTAAGTTTTTTTGACAAGCAAAAAATACTACACTAAAGAAGGCCTAAAATTATAATGAATTCTGTTGGAATCAAACAAATCGGTTTATTCCCTCCGATATTTTATTTTGAAATTTCGGTAGCCACGAAAGTTATTTCTGATTCCACGAAAGTTACGAAACGTATTTTTCATAGCGAATTTCTATTTAATTACATAATAATATTTCAAATAAAACCTAAATAACTAAAATTATACCTGCTTTTAATAAAATTAATAGTTTTTTTGTAGAAAAAAGCATGAAAAGCATTAATAAATAAATCTCTTAACCTTTTATATAGTAAAAGGTTCCGATTTGACGATGAAGTGGAAATAAATGTTTTGTTAGCAGATAACTATAGCTAAAGTTAATATAATCATAAAACAACTTTAAACATAAAATAAAATTCATGTATCAGCAGGCAAATGACTAATAATATAATATCTGCTAGCTGCTATTTCACTGTGAGCCAGATCAGTTTGTCTTTTGTTCATTTTGTCGGCTGTTCCTGTTACATGACTTTGTCGCCCTACGCTCTTGACCAAATGAAATCCAATCAAGAACCTTTTTGCACTGCGCCCTGCCCACTGCCACTTGAGCTTAGTGATCTACAGGATAGCCCTGTAGATCTACAGGATAGCCCTGTAGATCACTCAGACATAGATCTGTTATCTAAGTTCTTCTACGTATCTCTTCAATTCAATCCCGTGGAGAAACACCCAACATACCTCGTTGTGTGTCCTTAAACTTTTTTTATAATGCTCTTAGAAAGAGACCATGTTTCGAATTGGTTAAAGACGTTCGTTTTTAAGCACTGAAGTGTTTGGGTCAAAATGATGCTCTTGCGTAGTTTTTCGGACTCTGTCCAGGCAAGGTGAACCTACCTAATTAAATCACTTGTCCCAGGTAAACGTACTCCTGTCGTCTAAAACAGTAGATCATCGTAGTAGAGTTTTCGTTTCCAATAGATACAGGAGAGAGTGCCACTTGAACACGGAAATTCGTCTGGCCCAAGTTAATTTTAAGGCTCAGCTTCTTTTCCCCAAGTGTGTGTGTGATGCTATTAATCAAAGGTGTGTGATGTATTGGTTATGCCAAATCCTTTTTATTCCACACGTGCACACTTCAATCAAGGACAGTGTTTTATCAAGTTATTTGTATATGAATTTTATTAAGAACTTCCCTTATTGACGTCGATAAATTAATAAGCCAACCATTTATTTAGTTAGTAAAACATCAGGGTTCAATCAATTAGGCATATCAACCATATTTGACTAAAATAGATAAATACAAGAAAAACTCATGCTTCTACCTACTCAAACTATCGTTTGCTAATACCTTTGGGAGTAAACGATAACATGATCGTTTAAAAACATCTACAGACCGATAGAAAAGTAAATTAAGATTGCATAAAGAGATCTCCGTAACCTCACGTCGAGTGAAAGATAACCTTCGTGGTCAAATGTCCACGAATGTCCACCATGTCACGAAAGTTACGAAAATGTAACATTTTCAAAAATTTACCAGTTGTTTCTTGACAAATATAAAAATTAAATAGCGGGCGAAGAAATTGAAAAGGGGTTTTATACTGAATATTCATACTTACATCTAAATCATTCTATTTATCTTTAAAATTTTACCATGAAGGGTTTCTTCAAAAGGTTGCCAAAAAAAAGTTGATGAATTTATGTGCCTGTATTTTCTGTATCAAAGCGATAAGAAAGGCGTTTGTCCTCCAATGTTGATGTATTGGAACTAAAGTTTCCGTAGGGCCATTAAGTTTGTCAGAAATTTGTGGCTCTTTGAAGCTATGAGGCAATATATGTCGCGTTCACGAATCTACCACAATCGTGTGACCGAGACAAAATATTTTCTAACTCTTTCTGTTTAAACGATATCATTACTGTTTTTATAATTAATTAATCTTGACTTATGTACAAATTTTTTGATATATAGTATGTGTACATAACACAACAAACAATAAAGATATTAGTGGTTGAACTGAGCGCAAGGTCGTGCGGACGCGCGGAGAACACCGGTTTTGCTCCCGTTTTTGGTGGTTAACTATTATTTACAAAATAACTGTAAGCTCTAATTTATATTTAAAACTATGTTCGTGTAGATGAATAAACAGAGAATCATTTAAAGTTGATTCCGAAGCTGTTTATTGAATAGGTTGGGAATTAAGAACGTGTGACCACCAAAAACCGGCCCTCGGAGAATTACTCTTTTGCGGCTCTATTACAAAAAACTTAGTAGGTACCAAGTTTAAGTCAAGAAGACTAGATATTAGCTGACAAATTAGAAATGAATGACACCTTCGTGATATTACCTAATAGAGAAATGCTTTTCTGATTGGTCGGCTAATATTTGGTCCTGGTTTAAACCTGGTACTAAGTTTTTTTTGTAATAAGGGGGTTGATGCCTAAGAATATTCATGCATCTGCACCGAAACATGCGATTCTCACCATCCCTGAGCTATGTCAGGGTCAGGGTTCCTCTGGTAGGTGGTCAAGTCATACACGGCCTGGGAAACCTCAGCATCATACTTGAGCTCGGTGCAGGCCTGGAGACAGTCGCACTGGTTCACATTGGCCTTCGACTCCGGTCGTAAGGACGACTTGGAGAGAGACAGCTCTTCTGAATATGATTAAAAAATTTAAACATTATGGCCTGTCTCACTCTTTGCTCCTCAACTACAATAAAATCCAAAACAAGTTTTAGATACCTAAAGCATGAAGCACACATTGTCGCTTGCCGCCGCCGCAAACTTTTGTATTTGGACCATCTGTAAATTTTAATAAGAGTAAAATATAGCTTATTCATTAATATGCGTACATGTATAAAATCGGATTAAGAACCTTTTTTTAAAAAAAAATCGGATTAAAACAGAGTCTAAAGGCGTCCTCGGCTGTATAGCGAACGAAACATGATTGTTTTTACGTAAATGTACTATTAAACGTAATACGTAACGTTTACGTTGCGCATAAGAGTTTTTTTTCTCTCTGGTTGCTCTCTCTTGCCTATATTCGCGTCCACAGAAAAACTGTGTCATGCAAATTTAGTTTTAGGTATATAAATAAAACTTTACATAAACCTTCTGTTTATATCTTGAAGTATACTATTCCTTGCTTCTTGGACAAGTGTCTCTGTGCCTTTGCTTTGCTCAGTTCTTCTGTACTCTTGTTCTTTAATAAGATGATGCTTACGTGGCATGTAAAGAGGGACGCATCCGCAGCGCAAGGCTGTGTGGTTGGACGAGCACTCCAGCTCGCAATTCCTCTGCGTGTAAGTGCGAAAGAAGTGCAGGTAGCGTTCTTCGGGGAAGTAGCACTGACGCCTGGAGAAGTGAAGCTGATATTAATACAACAACTCAACAAATTAGGCCTTCAATGTATCAAGGTTATCTTATTTTTAAACAAACTTTATTAAGGTGTCCCTAAAGGTGCTAATCGCTTTATGTTGTTTTTTAAGTCCCGATCAAGACAGTAAACCCTAATTCGGTGGCAATTGAGTTACATTTAATCATGAAATATAGAAAGGATAAAGCAAATGGCGAACTTATGCGGTGCATAATGCTTCAATCCTTCAGAGGTGTCCATGACTCGAGGAGTGAGGGCTGCTGCCGCCTGGAACTTGATGGGCAGCCGAAAGAAGTTCTGACCCATATTTGGCAACTCGGCCGGATTATGAAGCCAGACCTAGCGATACACGGAAAAAAATGTATTAGACAAATTGTAAAATTAATTAGCACATAAATAAAATTACATTACCTAAGCCATCTACATAATCGTTAACTTTTTGAAACCTTCATTTACTCACTTTGAAACCTTGTACAGGCCCGCGGCAAACTTGATCCAAGTCTCTAATGTCAGTTAGCAAAACCACTTCGAACTCTAATCCGCCATAGCTCTGTAATTAAAATGTTTTTGATTAGCAAATACCAACCTAAAGTTCCTATTCCTACAGCTGCCTACTTTATTTCATACAAATTAAACTTCGTTTCCCTTGTTTGATGTATTAAAACAGATATGTACTCAGTATTTAAACTAAAACGACGAAGGTCTACTTACTACATACGCATACCCCGAACTTTTTGCTCAATACCACATTTTTAGGCTATACCTACTTATCTACCTAAATAAAATCTTCCGTCCAGTCCAGTGTGATTCTGTTACCTGATAGCACTTTTCCAAGCAATATTAATCGAGGTGGTTCGCATGTATTGTGTTCCTAGCTGTTATTCCGAAAGTCCAAAATATTAATTTAGTTTAACGCAACGACCAACGTGTAATCAGATCAGGCTACTATAGGTAGGTACATACGGGACCCCTCAGAGGATAGGTATCGATGGTTGCATCTTTAGGATAACCTCGCTCCAGCGTCCATCTGCTTCGGTTTGTTCCATCGACGTGGTAGTATTCCTTGTGAAGACTGCGAATAAATGGAACAAAGTTAGTTTATAGAGATTTTCTGTTATATTTTCTTGTCCAGAAAAAGAACTTACTTCTCCATTCGGAACATTTCTTAAACAGAGAGCATGTTGAAGGTGAAGCAGTATCCGTCCTTGGTAAGCGTGTGGTGGAACATCCTGGCACACGTAAGATTCTCCCACAAGCAGTCAAGGAACGTCTCCTCGCGAGTTGGTGCAACCTGTGATGTGACCATTTTAATTTGAAAAAAATCTTATCTAACCATCACATCATTGTCCAAGCATCGAGCACAAGGTCCAAAGAATGACTTTCATTTGTTTTACTTTAAATCCAGTAGGTAGGTAAAAAGTAAGTTAAGTCAGCCTATATAGATCCCACTGCTGGGAAAAGGCCTCACATCAATGAGGAGGTACGAGCTATACCTACTCCACCACGCGGGCTCAGTGCGGATTAGTGGAGGGGTGTCTGTAAGGCAAGTGACAAACCTTACTGTCAGATGTTATCAAGCCACCCTAGGGCCTCTGACTAGGCTTAACGACTAATACCAACAGATATTAGCCAGGAACAACTGCTTAACGTGCCTTCCGAAGCACGGAGATGCTTGTCATGGACGTCACTTAAAATGGTCGGAATTGTCACCCATCTAATCACGACCGCGCCGTGGGTTGCTTAACTTTTGGTTTCACTACCAAAGCGCTGCCGCGCACTGCGCTACAAGCACCTTCAGTAGGTAATTTCAAAAACAGAATTTGACTGCCTCGTTGGTCTAGTGGTCAGCACGCTGGGTACTATCCACGAGGTCCCGGGTTCTAATCCCGGGTCGGGCCGAGAGTGTTTGGGTTTTTCTGTCTTGAAATTAATCAGACACAGCTCCGGAGTCAGGAAGTTGGTGGTGTTAACACCCGTGCCTCGGAAAGCACGTTAAGCCGTTGGTCCTGCGCCTGATCTCTCTCCGGTCATGTCGGACTGCTGTCTCACCGAATTATGAGAGTTAAGGAACAGAGAGTGCACCTGTGTATTGCGCACACACTTGTGCACTATAATATGTCCTGCGCAGTTGGCTAATCTCTGTTGAGATAGGCCGCCGTAGTCGAAATCGGCAAGGAGGACATCATCATCAGAATTTGCGAATCACTGGCACATGAGTAGCGCTAAATGCTCATGTGTCACATTAAGTAAAGATTTGGATCTCACCATTTGTAACGTCTCAATAGACTTGCGATCAGCGTATTCCGGTCCATCGTTTCGATCATTATTGCATAGAAGTAGCATGTCATGATATAATTTTAAGCTGTAAAATAAAATTACAAGCTAATTATGATAATTAGTCTAAAAAAGAAAGATTTATTGTTTCATGGAAAAGGTATTTCATAATTTATCAGTTTTACTTACTCTTCCTTACTAATAGTGGATGGATTTTCCCATCGCGAGTTCGATGCTTTAGTGAAATTAAATATTCTTTGGCGAGGTTTCGTCTCGCTACAGATTGTTACTGCTGGAAACGGTACCTAAAAACGGGTGAAAGAAAAAAAGAAAAAATATTTATTCAGTGATCAAATACAACTCTTATTAGTACATAATGCCCATTAAAATTAGAGCCATGATCCACCGAAAAGGCATCCGCTCAGCATAGATCGTGGCAGCCCGGGAGAAAACCACGACACTGGTATTCAGTGAAATCTTACGATTCAACATTTCACAAAACTTGAGCTAGCATGCAGTGTTTATTTGATTTTGACTATTCCACTCATAAAAGATACTCACATGCCACACAGAATTAGATGTTTCCGCGAAACTGACTATGACTGGAGTCTCGTCCCATTTGACCCACACTTTGCGTATGAAGAAGGCGCAAACGACGATGCTGGTGATTACCATCACCACCCACCATAATCTGAGTGATTGTATGTACATCAATATATAGTTCTCTGTCATTCAGAATGAAAGCAATGAATTAGGTAAAGCTATTAGAGAATGAGCGTTAATTTTGAGCCCGTGAAGTAATTGAAATGACCATCATCATTCTAGCGCTATCCCGGTTGTGAACTCGCATGCGAGGGCCCAGGGTCCACTGACCATGATCCAGGCTTTGGCAGATCAGTAATGTGTAACAGTGGAGCGACTGCAATCTGACTTTTGTGACCCTGTTAAGGTTACGTAGTAACTACCTATTTTATAATCTGTGGTTAAGAGGAATCTGACCAGTTTTGGATCATGGTTACAAATCTAATCAGTTACCTTCCTTCCGGTGTTTTCACTCACCGTAAGAGCAACGGTAAGTGAAACAACTAATGTACATAACTCAGAAAAAGTCATTGGTACATGGCGGCACGTTGGATCGAGCCCGGCTTCCCCCGCATGAGAGGCAACCCGAACCTAGCCACCGCGCCACCGACGCTCCAACAACGCTCAAACAGCAAAGACCAAAGAAGTTATTTCTTACCTTTCGATTACAGAAAATCTTTCATCCAGCACATATCGGAATCCATGCAAAGTGGTGTTTGCTAAGAAATCCTTCAAGTTATCGCAAAACGGGTGTCCCCTTTTCTTCTTATTCGGACATTTCTCTTGAAATTGTGATTTATTTTCCACATCCTTCGTAAACGTGTTCATTTGGTCACTATTTGGCGGCTTAAACTCGTAACTACACATAGAAAAGTGTTTTTAGGGTTCCGTAGGTACCCAAAGGGTAAAACCGATACTAAGTCTTTCTGTCGCTAGGCTGTAGATATCTCATGACAGACAGCTATGATGAGCTAGACAGACGACATTTTTACAGTTAAGTGTATTTCTGTTGCCGCCATATCAACTAATTACTAAAAAGCAGAATCCTTCATGCATGCGCGAGTCTGACTGGCACTTGGCAGGTTTTTTTGGCTAGGGATTCAAATTATTACTAAATTTAATAACATAAAAAAGCGAAATTATAGCTTATGGATATACCTGTAATCATCAGCCATATTTCCTTCAAGCACTAAACACCGCCAATAAAAGATTCTTGAGTTGTTTAGACAATTAAAAATAACGTCCTAAAACTGCCTCTAACGTCTGTTGAGCTGAAGCCTTTTGCTAGAAAATGTTAATTTACATAAAAGGCCGCCTGTTTCATTACATATTCGTGTATAAGGTACTACGGCTATCACGCTACTTTTACATGGGTAGGACCTCACTTAAATTAATGAAAATTACGATAGGATTACTTACCACCACACCCTTTTGTTTTTTCTGGTCCGGGAGCACCACACCTATTATTTAAGCACTTAAGTACCTACGTTCTATAGGTATATCTGTGCGCTTACCTACTTATGGCACAGATTATATAATAGTTACTATGTAACAGATAAATCACTGCATTCAAAATCATCCATACCTACTTTTATAATAGCCTACAATTTTTTGTAGCACAGCACTGCGAACGAAAATGTACATTAAGCATCGAACATTACGTTATTATTCCTCTGCAGCTGCGCGCGGTCGGTGCGGCGCGTCGGTCATAATAATTAAGTCAGGGTTGCCTCTATAGATAGAAGGTTTTATCATTTGTAGATTAGTTTAAAATGTTTTAATATGAACTAGTGTTTTACAAAATGTTTACATGTGCAAAATTCCCGGCTGTCCCGAAAAAAAAACGGAATAGTACAAACAGTTTTAATAAGTAAGTAGTCATGCGGAAAACAAGGGCATGATGGGACGAAAGTCACTTTTATTGAGATCAAAGATGTTATAATTATTTAAATAACTTAAGCAATTTGTTTGCAAGTTTTTACGAAATTTAATTAAATTTCGCTCACAAACATAGAACATGTTGTTCTGTGATATAATTTTAAAAATGTATACAGACATAGTCATAAAAACCATCTGAGGGCACTTTCAGCCTGCCGTAAAATTAATGACTAATTAAAAGATTTAAAAAGTGCAAACAATCGAGACTCCAGTCCAGAACTTAATTTAAATCTGAGACTAATTCAGGACTAATATGCTTCTGGTTGCATTTGTACAGTAAATGACCGGATATGTAAACCATATTAGGTACTTAATTAGTTCGCTTAAAAACAAATCGACCGTAACACAAATAATTCAAAAGTGCGTACGGGCGCGCTTGACGGCTGTTGGCAGCCAACTGATTTACGCTAGTGTTGCCGTAAAATCGATTGTACATCGATTATTAATCGATTGTGTAAATGGGGCCCAAATAATCTAAAAATCGATATGACAATCGATAATATCGATAATATCGATTCCTATTTTTATCCAATATAATCGATATTAATCGATTAATCGATTATACTGTGTAGTCAAATACAATATTATCGATAGTATCGATATCAAGTTTTGAAGTGATACTATCGATGTAATCGATGATATCGATCTAATCGATTTAATTGACCTATCGGCTTAGATAGTATTGCTAACCAGCACTTACCCTTTCTCTTGGTCATGATGTCTTCTAGTGTGTCGTCGATAATTAAATAGGTACATGAACTTTAATGCGGTTTCAATAATGTTGTGTTCTTGCCTTCAGTATATATCTAAGAAGACATAATATTAATGACGATTATATCTAAAAATAATTGTAGATTAATCGATTACAACATAACAATCGATACAATCGATGGTATTGGCTTGATTCCAGTATCGATTTAATCGATTAAATCGATAGTATTGTCTAATATAAACAATTATAATCTAATAATTGTAAGTAATCGATTTTATTGTCCTAAAATTAATATCGATATTATTATTTGATCGATACTATCGATACTATCGATAGTCCAATCGATTTTTATATTATTTAGGGTGGACACAATCGATTCATCGATAATCGATTATCCGGCAACACTATTTACGCACCGACGCGTCGGTGCGCTCGAGAGTAGGCTATTATCGCGCGCAAGTACATCGAGTGAGAGATGCCTGCTAATGGCAATAAATAATCACAAGGGCCTCATACCAGGCATCTCTCACTCAATGTGAGAGATGCGCGTGTTAATAGCCTACTCTCGAGCGCACCGACGGCGGTGCGTAAATCAGTAGGCTGCCAGCAACCGACGGGCGCGCGCGTACGCACTGTTGAATTATTTGTGTTACGGTCGATTCGTTTTTATTGAAGTAATATGATATAAAAATCTGTTATTTACTGTACAAATGAAATCAGAAGCATAATATGTCCTGAATTAGTCTCAGATTTAAATAAAATTCTGGACTTAAATCTTTTAATAAGTCAACATAATTTTGCGGCATACTGAAAGTTCCCACAGATGCTTTTTATAACTATGTATGAATACATTTTTAAAAGTAATTTAGCACAGAATAACATTTTAGATCTTATTTTCACATTACTACTTATTAAAACTGTTTGTACGAATCTGATTTGTTTTTCGGGACAACCGAAAATTTTGCACAGGTAAACATTTCGTAAAACACTATATCATTGTAAAACATTTTAAACCAAGCTACAAATAAAATTGGCCTTGTATCTAAAGAGGCAACCCTGACTTTATTAGTTTTCCTCCAAGGTCGCGTAGCTGCAGAGGAATAATAACGTAATGTTCGAAACTTAAAGCACATTTTCGGGCGCAGCGGTGTGCGACAAAAAATTGTAGGCTATTATATGAGTAGGTATGGACGATTTTCCTTGGAGTGATGTATCTGTTACGTAGTAACTATTATATAATCTGTGCTAATACACACATGCATTTCTTGGGTACCTTTTTCTTTAATACCTATGTGCCTTGTAAGTTGTAGTGAGAAGTCCTATAATAGAATTCACATGATATTGGTGGTGGGTGGGTGTCACTAGATGTATCTTCCTGTACTATAAGGTTATATACATAAGTTATTCTCATTCTGTAAACGGTATTTTGTTCCTTACTTAATTTGGCAATATTATATAATTTATAATAACTTGTATTCCTCGTAAGTTGTTACAGTAAGGCAATAATCACTGTTTACTACAATATTTTGATTTGTTTGTGTACCCTATTGATACTGCGCCGCGCGCACTCGCACGCGTACCTGCCTTATTTTTATTTGTTTAAAACGTACCGTGAGAACCCCGGAGCCCCAGTCGACATCGAGACGTTACCTATGACACATGTACTAGACCGACCAGAGCGCTTTCGCCGCGTGTGTATCCTGTGAAGCTCCTTACAGACATTTCGAGTGATTGTGGCCTGTGAAGTGACACCTGAACCCCCTGATGTGGCAAGTACCTAGCTATAAGCGCTCAGACTTTACGAATTTTCCACCTATCATTGTCGCCCTCCACGTGTAATCCACTGCCTAAACTCTCAAACATTTTGGTAGCAGAGCGTAGTTTCTTATTAGGACCCCTTATTAGTAACGTAATTTGTTTAATTGAGAGTTATTTATTTGCTACTTTCCTTTGTAATTTGAACAAAACGTCTCGTCATATACCTAACCTATTTACAGTAAATTCATTAATACCATTCGAGTACAACCCCTTTTACATAAGTGTCGATTAAATCGATTAGCGCGTTAATTACCTACCCTTTAAGTGCAAGTGAGGTGCGCGAGCGCTTTGTTTCCCTATTGATCACGCCATTACCGCGTGACCGCGTGCAAGTTGTTTACGATTTACGTTTGCCATACCCGGTGCCGTCCCTTACTATTTGTTCCTTTACGCATCCTATTGAAAACTTTTGTGAGTTTAATTTACCTACCTTGTTTCTTGCGATTTAAAGTAAATAAAATGTCGGATACCGAAACCGGCAACGAGACCGTTAGGGCCGTACTTTACACGGATACAGCTGAATACCGTGAAGCTATAGGTGAACTCCGTTATATTAGTGACTGGGTTGATGATTCCCACCGAGTTCTTGAGACCTTTTCCTCCAATCGTATGCGAGCGCGTCTTTCCGACCTGCCACTTATGTGCGATAAGTTTTCTGCCGCTTGTTCCAAGCTGTTAGGTAATCTCGATCCTGCGATTTATGAACAAGAATATGTGCAAGTTAAGAACGAGATACGCGTAGTAAGGGACAAAGTAGACGACTTAAAAATTAAGTTAGACGAAATACGACCTCACCAATTTGAGACGTCCCGTACTAGCACCCCCTTCAAGGAGAATAAATCCCTGGCTATTGATAACCCGGCTAGTAAATTACCTGACCTACCTATACCTAAGTTTGATGGCCGTCCCGATAGTTGGATCAGTTTTATAGACCAGTTTGATAGCGTGGTGGACAACCAGCCTAGCCTTACCCCGACTTTGAAGCTACACTATTTAGTGGGAGCCTTATCGGATGAACCTCGTCGATTGATACAACATCTCAAGATTGAGGCGGGCAATTACACCGTGGCCCGTGACCTCCTAAAACGTAGATACCATAAACTTCGTGTTTTAGCGGATACCCACATAGCTCAAATAATGATGCTCCCTACTATAACGCCTTAACTTTCCGGGTTACGTGTGTCGTTCCTGAACCCCCTGCTTTCGACTTATCGATGCTTAGAAAGATTGGAACTTCCTGTTAAACATTGGTCGTACCTATTAGTTCACTTATGCCTTGCTAAACTGCCTTCAGAGTTAAAAATCGAGATTTGAACGTCGTTATGGCGATAATCCTAATCACCTCCCTACTTTTGATCATCTTATTACCTTTCTTGAGGATGAATGTAGGCACCACGACAATGTAGGTAGTGCTTCTGTCGTTGACACTACTACCCCCCCCTACTGTGAGCTCCCCTCGTTTGTCTAAACCTAACGCGCGTTCCCCACTTCCTGCGAGAGCCTTTGTTACTTTTGCGACGACATCTAAATGTCACCTTTGTAATAGTACTTCGCATTACTTACGCGAGTGTCCCGATTTTATTCGCCTTCCTACACGTCAACGTGTTGCTTTTGTAAAAGAAGCCCGACTGTGCTATCGATGCCTGGATAAACACTCCATATCCCAATGGACGCGAGATTATCGCTGTCGCACGTGCCGTCATTCCAGTCATCACACGTTGCTGTGTTATGATGACTCCTCTCCTGTGAATTGCGATCGCGAGCGCTCGTACCGAGACGTCGTGGCTTTAGCTTCTGACCAACCGCGGCAGTCTCCACAAAGTCACTTAACGGACCGTGTGTCGCCCCCACGTACTGAATGGCACCGTGTTCGTACCCCGCCACCTCGTGATTCCCGTAGAGTATCCCCTCCCCGTTCGGGCGGGCGATCCCCACCTGCACCCAACGGTAACCGTACTTATAATGCCCCTCTAGGTCAAAGAACCCAGGATGAACGTGCATTTCATCATAAGTACAATGAGGCCCCACATTTCTGACTAGAGACTACCCCCTTCCATACCCGCTTTTACATCTTTACCTCGCAATTCTCTCGTTCTTTTACCTACGGCCTTGATTCATGTTAAAACCTCGTCTGGATATTATGTGGAAGCGCGTGCCTTATGTGACACTGGTGCTCAGGGCTGCCTTCTTACTACTGAGCATGTTGTTGACCACATGAACTTACCTATCATTCCTTCTCCAGTTCCTGTTCGTGGAATAGGTAATGTTCAAGCAATTAATTCCCCGGGCATTGTATCCTTTTCATTTAAGCCAGTTAATTCTGCCTTTCCAGAAATCTCAACCAGTGCAATAGTTGTTGATGTGATTGCTGGTACCCTCCCAGAGGTAGACTTACCTAAAAGTGTAATTACCTGTACTAAGCACCTCCCTCTTGCTGACCCTTTATTTTACAAACCTGGTACTATAAGTGTACTTCTTGGAGCTGACGTCATTGGTCGCCTTTTAAGGTCCGAGTTGTTTGTGTCCCCTGATGGCCTTACTGCTATCTCAACGATTTTTGGTTATGTCCTGTGTGGTCCTGTTTTTGGAGGATTTACTAATTTGGAACCCCCCATGACTGGAGTCTCGCTGTCCCAAATAGTTGAAAAATTCTGGAAAATCGAAGAGGCCCCCCAATCTCCAGTTGCAAACCCTTTGGATATAGAGTGTGAAACCTTTTTTAAAGAAACTACCACTCGTGGAAGCGATGGTAGATTTATGGTTAGACTCCCTTTTCTTCATGATCGTCCACCTCTCGGTGATTCTAAAACCAATGCCTTACGGCGATTCCATAATCTTGAGAAGCGTTGCAAGCCAATCCTAATTTTCGAGAGAAATATATTTCCTCTATGCGTGAGTACCTTGACCTAAACCATATGTCCCTTTCTTCATATGACTCGACCCGGGAACATTATTTTATCCCTCATCATGGAATTTTTAAATCTGTTAGTGACAAAAATCGTATTGGGTTGGTTAAAAACCACGTCTGAATGGAGGCACGTCCCAGGCTACATGAACCCTAGTGACTGTGCATCGAGAGGTATGTCAGTCACCCGACTGATCGACCACTCCCTTTGGTTTTCACCTTTGTGGTTGACGCAGTCTCCTGACAACTGGCCCGGTATTTCGGAACCTAACCCAAGTAGTTATCTCCCTGGACTACGTTGTTTAGTAGTCTCTGCCGATGTTCCTAACCCGGATCCCTCATTCTTATTAGAGCGGTATAGTTCTTTCAACAAGCTAATAAACGTGACTTGTTACCTAAGGCGGTTTTTATTTCCTAAATCTTACTTGTCCTACCTGAGCCCTGAGGAACGGAGAGATTCCCTTTTGTTTTTAGTGAAAATCGTTCAATTTACCTCCTTTTCTGATGAACTTGATCGCTTACGGCGTGGCGATCCTATCACTAACTCCCTTAGAAAGTTGAATTTATTTCTAGATGACAGAGGCCTGATTCGAGTTGGAGGTCGATTACGAAACTCCGATCTATCCTTTGATGTGCGCCATCCCCTTCTTCTGCCTAAGAATGGTAATTTCGTGAACATCCTTATTTCACATTACCATCGCGAGAATGCTCATGCTGGTGTTAATGCAATTCTTGCCATGTTAAATAGAGAGTTTTGGATCTTGTCGGCACGCAGAGCTATTCAGCATGTGATTTTTAATTGCCTTCCCTGTTATCGTCTCAAAGCGGCTGTATCTCAACCCTTCATGGGTGACCTACCTAAAGACCGCGTCACGGCTGCTAGACCGTTTGACGGTGTAGGTACCGATTTTGCAGGACCCTTTTTTACCAAAGTCCAGGCCTATAGGAACAAAAGGTTAGTGAAAAGTTACCTGTGTGTATTTGTCTGCCTTTCTACTAAAGCCGTTCACCTTGAGGTTGTGTCGGACCTAACTACTGAAGCCTTTATTGCGGCCTTTTCCCGATTCGTGTCGCGTCGTGGTGTACCTCGCCTAATCCGATCCGATTGCGGTCGAAATTACACAGGTACATTTTGGCACCTAGCCAACAATTACCTTAAAGAGTTAGAGTGTTTCCTGTCTCAAAACCAGGCGGCTATTGGTTCTGAGCTTTCAAAGCGGAACATATCCTGGGTTTTCGATCCTCCTGTTTGCCCTCATTGGGGCGGTCTTTTTGAAGCTGCGGTTAAATCGGCGAAATCGCACCTAAAACGAGTAGTAGGCGATACCCCCCTTACGTTTGAAAAGCTGACCACTGTATTTGCTAAAATTGAAGCAGTTTTAAATTCACGCCCATTGTGCCCACTTTCTCCGGACCCTAATGATGTCGAAGTGTTAACTCCCGGCCATTTCTTAATTGGACAACCCTTAACTGCACTTCCGGTGTACCCTTATAAAAACGTAAAATTGCATCGCCTTACACGGTTTCAGCTAATCCAACAAATTACCCAGCACTTTTGGTCTCGCTGGCATTTAGCATACTTAAATACATTACAAATTAGAAATAAATGGACCTCTCCTTGTGATCCTCCTAAAGTGGGTGAGCTAGTGAGTACTAGCTCATGAGTATAAAAGATGACAACCTTCCCCCTTTGCAGTGGCTTCGTGGACGCATTATTAATTTATACCCTGGCCAAGACCAAGTTGTTCGTGTGGTAGATGTTAAAACTCCTACCGGTAGCCTAAAGAGATCTTTGACGAAATTAGTTCGTCTTCCTGTTTAGTGAACTTCCTTTCCTTAGCTTCCTAACCTTCTCGTAAACACTTGACGTGTTTAGGGCGGGCGATATTTTGATTTGTTTGTGTACCCTATTGATACTGCGCCGCGCGCACTCGCACGCGTACCTGCCTTATTTTTATTTGTTTAAAACCTACCGTGAGAACCCCGGAGCCCCAGTCGACATCGAGACGTTACCTATGACACATGTACTAGACCGACCAGAGCGCTTTCGCCGCGTGTGTATCCTGTGAAGCTCCTTACAGACATTTCGAGTGATTGTGGCCTGTGAAGTGATACCTGAACCCCCTGATGTGGCAAGTACCTAGTTATAAGCGCTCAGACTTTACGAATTTTCCACCTGTCATTGTCGCCCTCCACGTGTAATCCACTGCTTAAACTCTCAAACAATCACGACAATTAAAAATAAATTTTAGGGGTACTCCCTCAGATTTTTGATAGTAAATTATACCTTTACCTACCTTGTACCTAAGAAACATTAACATACAATAAATCAATGCTAAGAAAGATAAAAGAATCCACTGCCTAATAATAAGTTAATTAATGAATTTCTGTCACAGAAATAAAAATAATCTAAAAAAATATGACGTCAACGTTTTTTTTGCAAAAACAAAATGCTTAAGTACGAGGGCCATTCAATAAAGACTTAGCCTACAAAAGAAAAAAGAAAATTTTAAGAAAGTAGAGATTTATTTTTCAACATAGTCTTTTTCAATACAACACCGTTTTCAACCCGTCCAAAAAATACGATTTCCCAAGGTCTTCAAAATAGGCCTCTGTGGCGGCGATGACCTCATCATTCGACCCAAATCTTTTGCCGGCCAGTGACTTTTTCAGATTTGGGAACAAGAAGAAGTCACAGAGAGCCAAATCTGGAGAATACGGTGGATGGGGCAGCAATTCGTAGCGCAATTCGACCAATTTGGCCATGACGACGGCGGAGGTGTGAGCCGGCGCGTTGTCGTGGTGGAACAGGACTTTTTTCTTTGCCAAATGGGGCCGTGTTTATTTCAATTCGGCATCGAATCGGCCCAATAAGTCAGAATAGTAGAGCCCCGTGATTGTTTTACCCTTCTCAAGGTAATCGATGTAGATCACACCTTGCGAGTCCCAAAAAACACTGGCCTCACCTTTCCGGCCGATTGAACAGTCTTCGCCTTCTTTGGAGCACGTTCGCCGGGTAAAGTCCACTGTTTCGACTGTTCCTTGGTCTCTGGTGTGTACCAGTGAACTCATGTTTCGTCGACGGTCACAAAACGACGCAAAAACTCTGCTGGATTGCGTTGAAACAGTGCCAAACATATCGCCGATGTGGTCTCACGGTTGCGCTTGTCTGGTGTAAGCAAACGCGGCACCCATCGCGCCGATATCTTTTTCATACCCAGTGTTGTACAACAGTACAACTGTGACAACCCTATTGACATAATCTTTAAATCAAAATTAAAAAGAAAACAAACTATTACAAGGAGTTTTAACACCCAGTTCTTCATGCAGAATATGATGCACTGTCCCTTCTGCGATGCCTACAGTCTCAGCTATCTCGCGAATCTTCAATCGCCGGTCTGTCAACACGAGATCGTGGTTTTTTTTACGTTAACCTCCGTAGTAGCCGTTTTGGTGCACCTGGGCGTGGCTCATCAAAAACCGACGTGCGGCCACGAGCAAACTCGTTACAACCATTTTTTGACGGTCGCCATCGAAGGAGAAGAGTCACCGTACACAGCATCCAACCGCTCTTTGATTTCGCTGCGCGTTTTCCCTTCCAAAAACAAGAATCTTATCACTGAACGATATTGTTCTTTTTCCATTTTTGTCAAACCGACCGACACGCTCGCTTCCAAAGGCTGTCAAAACAAAACAAATGTAGGGAAAAGACTGAAAACTACATAGTAGACTTCAAAAAGTAGGTATTTACTGCACGATAGTAAAACTCTTTTGTAACAACAACAGCGCCATCGGGTGGCGAGGCTCAGTAATTATTGAGTGCCCCTCGTACAGTCTGTTATCATCACTAACTATACCCGGCCCGGCGAACCTTGATCCCTATGACAGTTCATGTTAGTGATGGGTCGTGTCGATGAAACTGAACTTTTTTAACCGACTTCAAAAAAGGAGGAGGTTATCAATTCCACTGTATGTTTTTTTTATTAACCGACTTCAAAAAAGGAGGAGGTTATTAATTCGACTGTATGTTTTTTTTTTGTGGTTATGTTACCGCATATCTCAGTCAGTTGTGAACCGATTTGAAAAAAAATATGTTTACCTAGAGGCTATACCTTCTAGTTGGTCCCATTTTGGCCCAGTCGAGATCTGATGATGGGATCTTGGTGTAATCGAAGGAAACCCTCAAATTTTGAAGGCACGTATAGTGTTTTCGTACTAGTATCTTAATGTTGACATGTTGTTACGTCTGATAGTCATTATTTGGAGCTGAGCTGATGGTGACACTCCTTAAAAATTAGGAGTTTAGTAATTAAAACACCACATGTTTTGTCAGGTACTGTATAGGATGCTAACAAAACAAAGTCAAAGGCGCAGCTCCCTCCTCTTCCCCCCCCCCCCCCCTCTCCTAACCCTCCCTCCCGTCCCCAACAATAACAATATATAATTACTTCAAGAAATATATAATTACTGCAAGTAATCAATTAACTCTTACCGCTGAAACGATGGATTTGATATTCTGAGTACCAAGAAAGGACATAGAACAGTTTTTATCCCCAAAATCATTTGTATAGGGAACCCGATGATACGATATACAACAAACTAAATTAAAAATGCTATTACAAATCTTTAAATGTTCTTCTTTAAACTGTCTTCCTTCTCGTTACTACTTTCTTCCAAATGACGCTGTCGAATGCTGAATGTACTAATACTTAAGTATGAAAAAGTAATGACACTCGTAATTTATCACTTAATTATGCCACACACTAAAACAGATACTAATAAAATCTAATCTTAAATAAAACAAAACTCGGTGTCCCCAGAAATATTTTATAAATTTGAGTGAAATAAAAACAATTTCATGCAATTTTTTAACATTCAGCACCTATAACTTAAATGATTATAAACCATGTGCACTCGTTTCCATTATCGACATTTGTTTATCGATATTTTCCGCACTAGTCGATATCTTCCGAACGAAGTAACTTTTGCAGGACGTAAACGTAAAGTTTGATTGAGATAATTTCTTGTAAATGTTAAGAATTGTTATAATTCCGACGGAATATCATTGTAATGGCATATATTTACCTTACCTTAATAAATGGCATTTTTAGAAGCCTCCAATTCAATTCTAATGTAACGGTAACGCCACTACAATGTTGTGTCGTAGGAATAACTGTCAATGTCATAGGGATCAAGGTTCGCCGGGCCGAGTATAACTACTTGACGAATACCTATGTAAGTATGTTTTTGGTATTTATGGATGCCTAATTTATCTCAGATTTATAATAGACCAAAAATAAAACTAATACGATCTCGGTTTTTCTTTTTGGATTTTATTTAAAATCGTGTGGGAACAACTTGATATCGTGTTGCTCGTCCCCAGCGCCATAAGACGATTTATTTCGTGACTAAACAAGGTCGTGTACCTCGTCCCCTACGGGTTCAATAATTGAAACTAAAGTACATATTAATATTTCCCGTAGGTATCTACGTACCTAATTTGTTTCAATTTCCACCTTAAACAGTTTTATTTGTGTATAGATAAGTATACCTAGGTTGCTCTTAGTCTAAGGCGGCAGTTATTAGACTCTACGCGGTATTCAGAATTTCAGACAGACTTACTGGCAAAATATATGACCCATCTCGCTCTTTTAAGTCTGTCTGAATACCGCGTAGTCTAATAATAACTGCCTAATGCCCGTTTTCACCAACAACCCCTAAATTTTAAGTAAGACCTAAGCTATTTTAAGGGACACCTAACGACTGTTTCGTTTTCACCAAAGTTTAGGTGGCACCTATAAAGCTAAGGCACCCCCTAAGGGGACCCCTTCATTTTAGGGGCCCAAATGTCGGCCTTCTAACGATGTGCTGTCCTGGTTACGCACACAAAACTTACATGCGACAAAAAGAGAGAGCAATATGTTTGTCAATGTGTCTACTTCAAGCTGCGTACAGCCACTAGTACTTATTCTGTGGTACAGCCCTATCTGTCAAACTCGTATCAATCAACACTGTCAAATCTGGCTACGCACAAGCCGTGCAAGCCAAATACCGGCAAAAAAAACCACTGTCAAAACGCTAGCAGCCAAGGTTGTGTGGAATACAGTTTTATTCGATATCGATTATCGACATAAGCCAATATGCAAAATATTTTAAAAATATACTCTGAAAAAAGTGCAGCAGTGAAACACAAATAAGTCAGAGCAAAGCTCGCCGTAGGTGAGTATATATACCTTGGAGCAAAGGGCACTGATACCATGTGGGATAGCTAGATAGATAGTGAGTGATTGAAGGCTATATGATTGGGATGAGTGTAACAGAAGAATGAAGCATAGAGTGGTTGTTATGGGTTCGATCAAGATTGCGGGAGTCGTAAAAAAGATGTTAAGAAGTAAAGATGTTCTCAGATGTTTTAAGATATTTTGTTGATTAAAATGGAGTCCGGGACACTGAGTTGAGATTGAGATATGCAAGTTGGAATGTAGGTACGATGACTGGAAGGGCTAGAGAGTTAGCAAACATTCTAAAGAAAAGACGAGTAAATGTTGCATGTTTACTGGAAACGAAATGGAAGTGTGCAAAAGCGAGAGAGATTGGAGAGGGATATAAATTTTATTATTGTGGAGGGGACGGCAAAAAGAATGGCGTAGGTGTGGTACTAGAAGCTAACCTAAAAGAAAAGGTGACGGAGGTGAAAAGGGTAAATGACAGACTAATTACAGTAAAGATCATGTTAGAAGACATAGTATTAAACGTTGTAAGTGCTTATGCACCACAGGTTGGTTGTGACGACAGTGTAAAAGAGAAATTTTGGGAGGACTTGGACTCAGTGATTACTGCTATTCCGGCACACGAAGAGATCTATATCGGAGGTGATTTTAATGGACATGTGGAAAAAAAGAATGGGAGTTATGAGAGGGTGCATGGTGGTCAGAGATTCGGAGATAGAAACACAGAAGGTGAGACGCTCTTACAATTCGCTTGCGCGTTTGACCTGGTGGTATCCAATACGTGGTTTCAAAAAAAGGGATGGCCATTTAATCACTTACAAAAGTGGCCAACATAAGACGCAGATCGACTATTTTCTCGTCAGACGCAATAGCCTCAACCGCGTCAAAGATTGTAAAGTGATACCTGGGGAAGACTTAGTCTCACAGCATAGACTTCTTATAATGGAAATGAAGTACAAGATAAGACTAAATAAAAACAAGGAGCGAGTCCCACCTAGAATAAAATGGCATATGCTGGACAAGGAAGAAAGTGCAAATGAATTTAGAATCCAAATTCTTGAAAAAATTGAAGAAATGGCAGATATGGAAGAACGGTGTGTAAATGAATGTTGGAGAGAAATGGCAGAATGCATTAAAAAAGCGGCAATAGACATATTAGGCGAGACGAAAGGAAAAGGGGTAATAGAGAGAGATACATGGTGGTGGTCAAAAGAAGTGCAAGTTGTGTTAAAAGAAAAGAAAATTAAATTTAAGGAATGGCAAAGAGTAGCAGATGGAGATGAAATTCTAAAAACAGAAAAGAAGAACGAATATGTAGAATGGAAGAAAAAAGCCAAAAAAGCCGTTGCAATAACAAGGGCGAGAGCGCAAGATGGACTTTACCGTGCACTAGATAGCCCTACAGGTCAAAAACAACTTTACCGTATTGCTAAGGCTAGAGAAAGGAAAGCTAGAGATATTATACATATGAAATGCGTAAAGGATGAAACAGGACAGGTTCTCTCGGGTGATAATGAAATAAAAGAGCGATGGAAGGACTACTTTGAAAAGTTGATGAATGAAGAAAATAACTGGAACGGCATACTGCCGAACGTCTCTACCAACGTTGGATTAGTAAGAGAAGTGAGTGTAGACGAAGTGGAAATGGCAGTTAATAGTATGAAGAGAGGGAAAGCAGTGGGGCCTGATGGCATACCAGTCGAAGTATGGAAGTTGCTAAGAGTAGATGGATGGAAGTGGTTGGCTTTATTCTTCAATAAGTTGTTGCATGAGGAAAAAATACCCGATGATTGGTGCAACAGCCTATTGGTACCAATCTTTAAAAATAAAGGAGACGTGCAGGAGTGCAACAACTATCGGGGAATAAAGCTAATGTCACATAGTATGAAACTGTGGGAAAAAGTAATTGAGAGACGAGTGAGAGAGGAGAGCGTCATTTCACAGAACCAATTTGGTTTTATGCCTGGTCGAGGAACAACGGACGCCATATTCGCCATTCGCCAAATGTGTGAAAAATACAGAAGTGCGCATAAAAACCTCCACATGGTGTTTGTTGACCTCGAAAAGGCCTATGACCGAATACCTCGTGAGGTCCTGTGGTGGGCTCTTAAGATGAAAGGAGTGCCTGGAAAATACCTGCGTTTGATTAAGGCAATGTACCACAGATGCAGTACCCAAGTCCGGTCCGCTGTCGGCACGACCACGAGTTTCAATGTGGCTGTAGGCTTGCATCAAGGATCAGCGCCAAGCCCCTACCTCTTTCTTGGGCCCCTTGGTGCATGTTGTTTGCCGACGACATTGTGCTCGTTGCCGAAGACTCTCTTGAGGTCCAGAGCAGACTGGAGGAATGGCGACAAAGACTGGAGAACGTTGGCCTTAAAGTCAGCAGAACCAAAACCGAGTATCTGTTCTGTGACTTTGGCGGTCTCTCCAGTCCTTTACCTATAACCCTTGCAGGAATGCCCTTACCAGTCTGTTCCGACTTTCGGTACCTCGGGTCTATCGTGCAAAATGACGGCGATATTGACAGGGACATTAAACATCGAATCAACGCAGGTTGGATGAAATGGAGGCAGGTCACAGCAACAACATGCGATCCACGGATGCCCTTAAGGTTGAAGGGCAAAATTTACAAGACCATCATAAGACCTGCCTTACTGTACGGATCGGAATGCTGGGCCGTTAAGCGGAGATGAGAATGTTGCGATGGATGTGTGGAGTGACAAGAATGGACAAAGTAAGAAATGAATATATAAGGGGAAGTTTGCAAGTGGCGCCTGTGACAGAAAAGATGACGGGAAACCGTTTATCTTGGTATGGACACGTGATGAGAAGAGAGGAGAATCATGTGACAAAAAGAGTGATGAGTATGAATGTTAGTGGATGGAAGGGAAGAGGCCGACCGAGAAAGAGATGGATGGACTGTATAAAGCATGATATGATTGTGAAAGGAGTGGATGAGTCAATGACGAGTGATAGGATTGTATGGAAGAGAAAAACATACTGCGCCGACCTCAAATATAATGGGAACAGGGCAAGCGAATGATGATGTTGATTAAGAAGGAGGAAAAAAAGAAAGATTATAACGTATTCGACTAGCATTATTTCAAACCCCGGTTCCACATACATACATTTACACTGTAGCATCATGTTATCAGCTGCATGTGGCTAAAATGAACCGTCTATTGTTCATAAGGGTTATTATGACTTGCATCGGTTCAATAATATTTTATATGCTTATGATGACAACAATTACAATTATATAAATAATCTCACAGGACCCTGTTGCATCAGTAAACAAAGTAAATACTTACCTTGCCGAGATTGGTCAGCAACTATCACAGAAACATCCTGTTAGTAAGGTCACCTCGTTTGGTACAGAAGTAGGACCACTTGCTTCTCCACCTAACTCTCTTGTCTTAATGCCGGTTGATGAGAAGGACATTGACCGTATTATGAGAGGAATGAAAGATAGCTCTACAGTTGGAATTGACGGAATCTCTAGCAGGGTTGTCAAGAGATACATCCACCTATTGGCCACCCCTATTGCCTATGTCTGCAACCTTGCAATATCCACCGGAGTATTCCCAACTATTTTTAAGGTTGCGCTCAAAAAACCAGTGCACAAGAGTGGTGACAAGGATCGAGTCGAGAACTATCAACCAATCTCGATACTACCGACTCTTTCTAAAATTTTAGAGCGGATAATGAACGATGGGTTAATAGAGTTTTTAGAGTCAAACAAGTTGCTTGCCTCAAGTCAGTATGGCTTCCGCCGTGGTAGATCAACGAGTGATGCTGTCCTTGACCTCGTGAACTCTATCATTACAACTTTGGATCAAGGGAGTAAATGTGTGACTGTTTTCCTTGACCTGGCGAAAGCCTTCGATACGGTCTTTATACCACATCTCCTGACCAAAATGGAAAACCTGGGAATGCGCGGACTGCCACTGGCGCTGTTCCATGACTATCTCACAGGTAGGACCCAAAGGATCAAGATAGGAGACTGGGTTAGCGATGAGGCTAAGATCACAATCGGAGTTCCTCAGGGCAGCATAGTCGGTCCAACCTTATTCCTATATTAACGACCTTTGTCTCATGCGGCTGCGCGGTGGTAGGATCTACACTTTTGCTTATGACACTGCCCTCTTTTTCAGCGGATCCTCCTGGATTGAAACTTTCGCCTGTGTCCAGGAAGGTATGGACCAGGTTGTGGCCTGGCTGGGGAGTAACAAGCTCACTCTAAATGTGAGCAAAACTAAATATATGCCCTGTGCTTTAAGGTCTAACACCCTGTCCCCTCCAAGCCTCCATATAACGGCTCATCCATGCTGCGCGGTGGCCGCTTCCTCCTCTTTGTGTGATTGCGCCCCTCTTAAACGCACTCCCAGTATAAGTTACCTTGGCATCATTGTGGAACAGTGTTTGACCTTTAAACCCCATGTGGAAACACTTGTTCCCAAGATACGAAAACTTATTTTCATTTTTAAGGCTCTTCGTAACGTGGCTGATCCCAAAATAGTCAGGATGGTCTATTTCGCTCTATGTCAGCCACTAGTGGAATACTGTATCTCTACATGGGGTAGAGCTGATAAGACTACCCTGTTGCAGTTGGAGCGGGCACAAAGAGCAGTACTCAAAGTCGCGGCTGGTTTTCCAATTCTATATCCTACAGTAGATGTTTATAAAAAATGGAAT
The DNA here is from genome assembly GCA_949316185.1 of Pyrausta nigrata. Classification (NCBI taxonomy): domain Eukaryota; kingdom Metazoa; phylum Arthropoda; class Insecta; order Lepidoptera; family Crambidae; genus Pyrausta; species Pyrausta nigrata. Next base: position 9,352,360 of record OX438951.1, read on the forward strand.
GTACTTACAGTGCGCCACTCCTTTATACTTAAGATAATTTTAATTAAACACTCATGCCTATACTATGACCAGCTCCTAGCTGTAGCTAAACGACGACATGACCTTGTCTGTGTCAGAGAGATCCTGAATACAGCCACCTCAAAAAAAATTAACTGCTTCTTGAGAAGCTACCTCTATAACAAATTAAATAGGGAGTTAAACATCTGCCCAATCAATAAACCAGATGCAAGATTGTTGTCATGTCTTACCTCAAGCCCCTTAACTATGATGCCCCTGAACTACTGCTAGTAGTTCCACACTCAAAAAATAAACTACAATTCTAATTACTCTATATCTTGTCACAACAGATGCGCACATATGCACACACACATACACACACACACCACACATGCCCACACACACCACACATGCACACAAGCCCACACTCAAACACACTCACACATACACACACACACACACACACATTAGTTAGTTGACAGCACATTTGTATACTCTTAAGTCTATTCTTTCTTTTCGTTTTATGACAATGTTAAACTTATTATTGTTTTTGTGATATCTACGGGTGGGGCCTGGTGACCTGTAGAACCGGTTATCCTAACCTATTTCAGGCACCAGCCTCGCGCACTTTAGGTACACCTATTATTTTATATGGATTTACTTTAAAATATAATGTGCCTACTGTGTTAAGGAAATAAATAAATATATTATTATTCTATTATTTACAATCACCATTATTCAGTCTCAGGAAAAGTGCGTTCGTGTGTAGACATCCTCGCTAATCTGTGACTACGCTAGCTTCCGAGTTTTTGATGAATTTCTTGTTAGTTGTTGTTGTTGAGTTTTGTTGTTATTTTGTTGCTTGTTTTTCGTTACTGTTAAATTTGTCTCATCTATTTTGTTGTTTTATTTTCGCTGTCATTTTCGTAGTCATAAATTCTGTTGATTGGTTCGAAAGGTTGGGCTGAAAATGGCTCAGTTTGTAACTAATTTGGATTTTTATGTGGCATTGCAAGATTGTTCAGATATAAAAAAGTGATTACTTATTTAATTTGTTATCAAGTTCGAAATTCATTCCATCGAAAGTTACTGATGAAGACGTAAAAAATATCAAAAAAAATACCAACGATTTGTAACTATATTTCAAATAAAATGGATAAAATGACCCTTATGAACAATAGACGGTTCATATTAGCCACATGTAGCTGATAACTATCCCAGGTAGCCCAAACAAAAGCGCGCGCACGTGCGACACAGGTGCGCAAAGCCGCAAGCCAATTTACAACCATAGTTGGCTACAAATGATATTTGGCTATAAAATATTTTTTTAAATTTGTTACATAATAATTAGTATGTGACACAAATTTTAAAGGTTTTTGGGTGCTACAATATACCTAATTAATTATTGTTAATCTGATCCGAAAGTTATTTGAAGGATTTTTGAATCTAATCTGGTCCGAATAAAATAGTACTATTTATTACCGATGTTTAATCGCCTGTAACTCTGAAAGTTGCAAGTTTACAGAAAAGTTACTTACATTTATGCTAAGAAATAATGTGTTCTTTAGTGCCCACTAGGTGGCATTGTGTGACACGCGCGCATTTTGGAGTTACAAACATTAATAACTTTTTCTCCATACAAAAAATATTCAGCATTTTTTGTCTTAAAATTGGCAAGTTTTTGAGAAAAATTGCAATCAGTAAAAGTGATTTAGAATCAAAAGAGGAATACCTGAAAAAAATTCAAGCTTATAGGTGAACATTGACCCCTATGTCCACTTTTTTAGAAAACTGGACCAGTGTGTACCGGTTCGATTTCCCGCTCAAAATTTCCTTGAGAGCATTGAAATGTGAACCATCCTCACATTTCAATGAGTTAGGTTAGGTTAGTTTGTAGTTTAGTGTTAGTGTAGTTGTGTAAGTATATAAAAAGATTCTGAAGAAAATAATGAACAATGAAATGATACTAAAATACTGAAGACGTGGCTGTATACACTTGATCCTTTGCCTACCCAGAATGGACTGAAAAAAAAAACATCATGATGTCAAATCAAATCAGAATTCAGAGTCAGTCAGTCAGAGTGGTAATTCATTCATTCATTCAATCAATGTTGGTGGACTTGGTGGTATTTGTCTTGTTGGTTGGTGGACTTGTTTTCTACGTCGAGAATTTTAAAGTACCTTGTAATATGATTTAAATCTTGCAGAAGTAAAACGTGGATTGGTTGTAATTCGGATATTGTAAAAGTTATAATCCTTCACCTTACACTTATTCGCTCGATTTTGCTCCAGTACTTAGCCATTTGGAGTTGTTTATTTTTTCAAGTGTTGAATTCCAACTTTTGTTTACGAGTAAAGTGTTTTCGTTGGCAATGGCTGGTAAACTGTACTTTATCGTTGCACTGATATGCGTGGTGCCCATCGTGTACGCGTGTAATGAGGCTATTTGTGCTAGTGTGGTCTCCAAATGTATGCTGACCCAGTCTTGTAAGTGCGATCTGAAGGACTGTTCCTGCTGCAAAGATTGTTTCAACTGCCTCAGCTATCTTTACAGTGAATGCTGCAGCTGTGTTGGTAAGATAATTAACTTGCCTTTATTCAAAAATAATTTAGTTTTGACTTTGTTTACTTTTTCCAAAGTCTTCAAATGTTTAAGAGAATACAAAATATTATGCATAGAAAGCAAGTTAAAAAGATAAAAGAATAAAAAAACGGACATTACCTTTTTTAATTTCAACAGACATGTGCCCTAAACCAAATGATACACACACCGAGCTTTCTAAGACATCATATGTTGAAGAACTTGCCGATGGAGTGCCAGGCCTGTTTACAGCGCTGACAAGTGATATTGACCCGCAAGAGCGTTGGCTCTCCATCACATACCCTGTGGATATTGACCTATCGGTATACAGGCCCACACCAGAAAAACAAGTGGTATATCACTTACGTAAGTATTAAACCACTCTCCAATGTAATTTATGGGGTTTTGAGTATTTTATATGTTGACATATTTTCCTGTTTCTGATGCCCTGGTGATTACTATTAAACTATGATGGTCAGAAAACACACATCACATCAATAACTTTTCTTGTCTACTCCCTCTTTGTATCTGAAATAGAGCACCTTGAAGTAATAATTTTGGTAGATGAATTCTTAGACTAGGTCCTACAATTGTTGTTCTCTGTTTAAAAAGTAAACATAAAAATTTTAATAGAATTGTATAAAAATGGGTAGAGGAGTAGGAGGTTTTAGGATAGTACTTAAAAATAATTCAAATAGTTTAAATAAGAAACCAAAAATGCGCACACAGGTAGGTTTTGAACCTACAACCTTTGGCTAACCGGGCCAACACTCTTACCAACTGAGCTACTGTGCAGTTCATCCAACCGTGTGAAATTCTTGGTCTCTTTTGTCTTACGTCATTGCGTGACGGCAGCGACATCTACCCAAGCTGCATTGCAACAACAGCGGGTCAAGTAGTTATTCTTTACAGAATAAATTCAACTTGAATGATGACGCTTTCGCTATTAAGTAGTGTTTAATATTTTTTTACACTCATAGTTTTTTCTTATTTATATAAGTTTAAATAAGAAACCAAAAATTCGCACACAGGTAGCATTTGAACCTACAACCTTTGGCTAACCGGTCCAATGCTCTTACCAACTGAGCTACTGTGCAGTTCACCCAACTGTGTGAAATTCTTGGTCTTTGGATGGACCTACCTGTGTGTGAATTTTTGTTTCTTATTTAAACTTATATAAATAAGTGAAAAAATATTAAAAACTAATTCAAATAGTGTTTCTTTACATTCAAACTACAAGTTTAATAGATACTCTCCCATAGTCTTTCCATCAGAAAGTTTAGCCTAATAGAGCTGGCAGAGATTGTTGGGCGGTATTGTGTTTTTTTTATTTGGTTTTTATTAGGCAAAGCATATTTTGATTCCAAGATGCCCTGTGTAATATTAAATTTAAGTTCAGTCTCTCTTTGTCTCTGTCAAACAAATGATAAGAGACAGACTAAATTAGTTAAGAAATGTCGGACTAAAATAAAAATAAAATAAAAAAATCATTTTTATTCAGGCAAATTTACACCCATACATTTCATGTTTACATGGTATTCAATAAAAATTGTATAAAATAGCTTCGTTAAATTAAAATTAAATAAAATTAGCATAGTAAAATTTTGATAAGAATAAAATATAATAAGAAAACATAATCACTTCATTAAGATTCATAAACATTAACATAATCATGGTAAAATTTCATTAAAATTTAAATACAAAATTAATAGACATTAAAATTAAGAATTACATTTACTTGTAGAATAAATAATTCGTCAATTTAAAATATGGATCCAAGATTCAAAACATCACTGTTAATAATATCTAATTGTCAAGAATTTCAAAACAAAAATAATTTAAATAAGAATTGGTTTTAAATGTCCTAATAACAATAGTACCTATTCATGAACGATAAGACACTACAGTCACGTGCTTATCTGAACAGTGTTGTATATAGGGACAATCCGGCCTGCTAGCTATCATGGCCAGGACGGCGTTGGAGCTGGCTGGAGTAAAGAGCTGTCAGTTGCTAAGGAAATTTCTTAAATTTCATTTATCCATAGTCAATTTCATATAATATCATTTGATGATGACTAAAGATAGACAAAAACATGTAAAAATATGGAAGAAATCACATCACTTTTGATGTTTAAGTGACAGACTACAATAATTGAGAATTTAATTTAACAAACTAAATTTGTTTGTTTAGCAGAGAAAGAGAGAGACTGAACTTAAAATTTAATCTTGGGCAGGGCACATTGAAATCAAGTCCATTATTTCTAGTCCCTTTCATACAAAATGTATAGAAACAAAACTGGCTTACTTTTAATATGCAATAAAAAATGTAGAGTTCTTTTGTTTCTTTGCCTGTGGTTATCTTATCCTCAATGAATAGACCTAAAAAGAATGGCGGCCGTTACATTTGATGGTGATGACTACTTAGAAAATTGAGACCTCACAGAATCGTTATAAAAAGAACATAAAGGGCACCCCACTGAGAAGCGTGAGTCATTAGCTTGGAATGCCTCACTACCTGTGAAGTCAAAAAACAAGAGCCAGCTCATTGCTCATATATTTTTTTAAAATCGATCTTTCGGAAAACCATCACCATTATTGGGCTGTTATAATATAAAGTGAATAAATTCAAAGGTATTTTTATGCTGTAGGTCATTTGTTTTATGTATTCAAAATTACTTAACCATATAATTATAACCTATTTTCACTTAGCCACAGAATACTTGGCATACCAACCAATAATAAGCAAATGATGAATGCATATTCATCATTTGTTTATCGTTGGTAGGCATGGCAAAATCTATCGAAGGCCAAAGTTTTCTTACTTACATTATCAAAACTGTAATAGAATCGTAATTGAATAGGATGATTTTGCCTAAGCTGATCTTGTTGCTCTGTGCTACCTGCCTGTAGCTGAAAGCTTTCATCACCATTTGGTGTTTGGGATCAAGTATTCGTACATCACAGCTAGTGACTTCCTTAATCGTGGATAGGCCCGCGTAACACGCGTTCACTTCGTAGGTACACACGGCTGTATGACAGACTTTGAACTTGAAACCGCCTCTATTCCCTACGTAATAAAAACTGTTTTCGTAGTTTGCCTGACGTGCCGCCGACTACATACATTGTCGGAAGCGGAACATCATCATCCACCCTTTTTTTAAAAAAACGAGCGTACTTATGTATTACAGTATTCATTTACATTCTAATTCAAACAAAGACTACATCTTCTAAGCAAAATATCGTTCTGTTTATTCGCCGCTAAGATACAGAATCGAAGATCTTATTTCAATCAGACTGTTCTAGGAAAGTACATATCTTGTAAATAAACTAAACATCTGTCTGACTCATCGAATCGCAAATGCGCACGATATCGCCATTATTATTATGTTTCGATTGATCGTTTTGTCTATTTTCACACAAAACTATACACATTTTAGTAATTTTAATTTCATGATATAATTTGCAGATTTTAATATAATTAAATGTTATCATCGGCTTCATTATTTTATGGTACCAAAGATATTACTCGTATACCTAAAATCCACTGTTCCATCATCATTTAATGTTGTACACGAGTCCCTCCCTGCATACGCAACGGGATATTTACCAGGATAGGTATAGGTAACACGGACACGCGACGTGGTTACAGTACTGGGCTCGAATTTCGAACACGGTCATGGAGGCTGTTTCACATACATTTTCCATTAAATTATATTTCTAAAACTTCCCGTCTCGTTTCGTCCGGCTAAAAACGCGTCACGTATGAAGATACCTTAATCCTGTCTGCATTAGGCCATTGGACTAAAGCACTTATTGCACTATCCTATTTGTTTAGCATCCTACTTAGCATCCTTCCTGGTTAGGACGCGAGCGAGCCCCACTCTGAAAGACGATAACCGTAGTTTCGGCTGTAGCCGTCCCTATCACTAATGTCAGCACGCGAAAATACGGACAATGCGTTATCAGAGTAGAGCACCTGCCTATCGATCCTAACTTCCTAGTTAGGAACCTAAGTACGATCCTAGCTAGGAAGCTACAAATAGGATAGTGTAATAAGTGCTTAAAGATTTTCGTTACCTTTCCAGAGAGCGTGGAGCAGGAATCAGAGCCGGTGAACCGTGACGTGGTGACTCTGAACTGCACTGTTGCGTACATGTCGCAGTGCATGTCGTGCGATAAGTGCCGAGCCTCCTGCCGGTCTATGGGCGCTAACAGCCTACGGTAAGTGTCAAGTAGCTTACATAAGATAAGAGCGTTTTTATACCAAAGCCGCATATGGTAAGAGTCAAGTAGCCAACATAGGATAAAAGCCTTTTTCTACCAAAGCGGTGACGAAACGAGCGGAGAGGGGATGTCCTATAAATAATGCGACCTTCCTGCGGTCGCCAGAGGTGCAATAAGCGAATCACTCTAGACGTCAGCGGGTGACGGGTTGACGAATAAAATAAATGGATTTGACAATTGCGTGTGATTGGGGCTTCCTCGCCCCCTTACGTCTTGCGGGGTGCAAGGAGGAACTTGTTGGTCTAAAGCTTGGCATCTTCCCTGGCTAGAAATAAAATACTTACATACCTTGATACCTACTTAAAGGTCTTAAAATATTCTGATAGTAGATGCCTTATAACAAGAATCGGTTCCATGAAAGCTTACTCTTGTTATATTCAGTTCATTAGTACAAACCGACCTGCCGAGTTCGCAATATTCTGAAGTTTAGCACTGACGTGTTAATTAACGCTTTCAGGTGGTTCCATGACGGATGCTGTGAATGCGTCGGGGAAAAGTGTCTACACTACGGAATCAATGAAAGCCGGTATGTTGTGTAATGTCCTCCTAGCCGAATTTCGACTACAGTGGCCAATCTCAACAGAGATTAGCCGACTGCGCGGTAGATATAATAATAATAATTTATTTACTCAGATTTCTAGATCTATTTATGTTAGTAACAAAATTCTTACATCTAATGTTAGTAGAAAACGGCAAAATTCAAATTATTAATTATTATAGTCCACAAGTGTCTGTGATGAATGATGATGAATGAGAGTGAAGGAACAGAGAGTGCACCTGTCAATACACAGGTGCACTCTCTGTTCCTTCACTCTCATAATTCGGTGAGACGGCAGTCCGACATGACCGTAGAGAAATCAGGCGCAGGATCAACAGCTTAACTTGCCTTCCGAGGCACAGGGGTGTTAACACCACCAACTTTCTGACTCCGGAGCTGTGTCTGAGTTATTTCAAGACCCAACACTTTCGGCCCGACCAGGGATTCAAACCTCGTGGATAGTACCCCCCAGCGTGCTGACCACTGGACCATCGAAGCAGTCAGAAAGCAGGCATATATCGCAATGATAAAGCATTTTTAACAAGCATTGTGATTACTTCTACACTCAGAATAAATGTTTGCATTTTGAGCCTTGGTATAACAAACTAAGTATTTTATATTCACATTGTAACAAGGACAGTTTTAGAATTTTGATAACATTAAACACATTTATGAATTCAATGAACGTTTAGATAAAACGACGCATATACCTATTCCTATTATTCATTTTAAATAGCTAGGATCAGTGTTACAGATGTTCTGATGATGACCTATAAATGTAAATCTTTTAGAAACTGCCAAACCAGTCAACCAGTTTAACCTTACTAACGTGCCTACAATAACCAGGACAGTCCTGATTTATTATGTTAAATAGCTTGATATTGTACAGAAGATAATAAGTATCCTCAAATTTTCTTAGGCGAACTTTCTCTGAAAAGCGTTAGTTACATTTAAAAGCTAAGGTCTATTTTGCGACGTAATCAGATTTCAACAGATTTCTAAAATAACTAGCAGCTCCCCGCGACTTCGCCCGCGCCAAAAGTCGGATTTTCCATACAAACTTTCATTTCCCATTTCACCCCCCTGATGATTTTAAATTGCGACAAAAAGTAGCCTATGTCCTTTCCAGAGTCTCACACTATCTCTGTCCCTAGTTTCATTTGAATCCGCCCAGTAGTTTCGGAGCCAATTCAATACAAACAAACATACAATCAAGTATTTCCTCTTTATAATATTAGTGTTGACAAATATATCCCGAATATCCGCCCTTAGAATCAGTAGTAGGTACTAAACAGAAATCTTGGCCAGCCCTATATTTCTACAATGACAAACAAATCCCGATCCGCCGCTATTAGAATCAGTAGTAAGAGGCAGAAATCTCAGCTAGCCCTACAAAATCTTACGTAGTTAACAAAAGTCAACCTCACAAGGCACACCTGCACCGCAAGGCCGCCCTCTCGCCATTAGCATACGGCACTAGCAAAGTGCGCGCGCGTATCAAATGACCAACAGGTGCTGGTAATTAATTATGCCAATATAATAAGATGACCGCTCGACGCGCCGCTGCGAATGACTTGGAAGGTGGTAAACGAGAGAGCGACTTGTTTGGACGATATTGCTACGGGGTATAGTGTGCCTGCCTAACTGATAAAGTATAAAATACTTAGTTTATTTTGAATAAAAAAGCGATTCGAAAACCGAATCATTCGAATTCTATAAAACTTCTGAAGAAGTAAGTGTCTGACAGCACAGAGTAAACAAAATAATAGTACAAGTACCTCAGCACTAATATACTAATAGACCAATATAATATTGTGCAAAATGACATAGTATTTAGAAATTATATCTTGATACTTGATAGGATAATCTAAATAATTATAATTATTTTTAATAACTTAAGCAATTTTTTTGTAAGTGTTTTACGAAATTGAAATTTATTTCGCTCACAAAAATTAATCGACTTTGTCGTCATCCGGTGGGACTCGAACCCACGCCCCCTCGCTATCCGGGCGAGTGCTCTTACCAACTGAGCTACGGAGGACGTTAGTCAGTCGACGAATTTTTGTAAGTGCTTGCTACGCCAGTGAGCCGGCGTTCGATTTCATCAATACTTGGGGAATGTACCCGCATGTATCCAATGGAAATATTTTTACAAATATTTGACCATCAGTTAAGATGAAATCAGCTTAAATTATAATTATTTTTATAACTTAGCAATTATTTTGCAAGTTTGTACGAAATTGAAATTAATTTTATTACGGATTTTATTATGGATAATTATAATTATACACGTGAAGAATAATAAGTAGGTTGATTCGCAAAATTTTACTGATTGTTGTTTTTTGCTTTGGTCATATTTTGTAAAAGATATAAATATCATGAATATTCGACTGGAAATCCAACAACCTTGGATCCGTGTAATCTATTTACTGTCCATATTGATTATTTACTAGGTAGTGTATAAGTAAGTACTATAAATGTTAACAAAACAACTTGACATGGATCTGAAGTCTGTAGTCTTAAGTCAAAAATACATTTATATTAGATACAATCAGGTAGAAAGTTAAGTATTAGTCAGTATTTACTTGTTTACTAAGAGTTATTTTATTGTTTCCTTCAAGTGTCAATTGATTAGTGACCCAGATGTAACTAATAAAAATTGCTATTATTTCTAGCATGTTATGTTAATGCATAACATAAGTACATATGTCATTTTCTCTCATTTTGCTGATTGTTCTTTTTCGCTTTGGTCATATTTTGTAACTACTAGCCGCAAATCGCTAGCGCTCCAATACGTCATGCTATCGCTGATAATTTTGTTGAACGTCTCGTTGTTCTAGTGGTTGGCACGCTCGCTTCTTCCCACGAGGTTTCGGGTTCAAAACCCGAAATTTGTTCCTGGGTTTTTCTGTCTTCTAATAATTAAGATACAGCTCCGGAGTAGAGTTGTAAATCGACCGTAGGCTACTGAGGCATTAGGAAGACTACGGTAGATTATATTAGTCTACCCTTCAATGCGGTAGATAACGTAGCTTTCAAATAGAATATGTCGATCTTTACTTTTAAGTATTTCGGTATACGGACCCTTTACCATTTTACTTGTCATTTTTTGTTCCTATATGCATCCTCTATACATTTATATACACTTTCACCGTGCTCCGTAAATTTATACAGGTTTTCTTAAAATTTATTTAAATAAGTAACCTGCTGATTCCTTCGTATCTTACCATAGTCCACCGTTAGACTATCTAACGATTTGGTAGACTGCGGTAGATTTACAACACCGCCCCGTAGTTTGAAAGTTGATGTTGTTAACACCCCCGGTTGCTCGGAAAGTACGTTAAGCCGTTGGTCTTGCGCCTGATCGCGCTCCGGCCGATCATGTCAGATGACCGTCTCTGAACTATGAGAGTGAAGTAACACTACAATATCTTCTGCGTACCTGCTTGGTCTGTGTTAGGATTGGCCGCCACAGCCGAATATTCGGTAGAGAATATTATTGTTAATTTTGTATGTAGGTAGTACTCTTAATAAAATATTTTTTGTTTATCTACAGGTGCCTAGCCTGTCCCGATGGTAAAGCTACCACAGACAACTCGATAGACGAAGACCTGACGTACGACGACTTCGACTACGGGGAGGAGGTCGACGCGCAGTCTTTATAAATGTCACAAACGGTACCTACATAACTTTTTAATCTTTTCTCTACATTACAATTAAATTAAATTGATGAAATTAGAATTCTTCCGGACAAAATTATACAAGACTGAAATATTTGTTTCTATTGTTTATTGAAATGGCGCCATAATTAAATTAAGGAAATTAAGAAGTTAAGGAAGTTTTTAAAATAAACATGATTAACATCTAAGAGCTTTAAATGCGCACTTGGAGTCCTACCTATACACATGACAAGTGACGACCGAAAATTGGGACTGATTGTGAATAACGCTTTCTGTTTTGTATAGGTAGATGAAATTTAAATTCAGCTGCGACGACTATCAGTGTGAGTAAAAAAGTGCATTTCAGCTGTAGGATACATTAGTATCGCAGAGCTACCTGCCATTTTATTATTCGTGCACTCTTTCTGCTCTTAATACTACTTATTAGAATGTTAAAGATATATATCATGAATTGTCGACTGGAAATCCGGGTAACATCATCACAAACTTCAATCCGTGTAGTCCATTTTGACTATTTACTAGGTAATGTTTAAGTTAATACTATAAATGTTTACAAAACAACTTGACAATCTGAATTCAGTAGTTTTTAAGTCAAAAATACATTTATATAATATGGCGATACAATCAGGGCGAAAGTTAAGTATTCTCTCTCTCTCTACTCATGTTATTGTTTCCTTCTAGTGTCAATTGATTAGTGACCCAGATGTAACTTAAAAAATTGCTATTATTTCTAGCATGGAAACAATAAACTCAAATATTTGCGATATTCAAAAATGACTTACTACTGAACAACAATGAACTTAACCATAGGTATTATAGCTAAATGTAATTTCATTACAGATTATTTAGCCTCTCTTAGCATCGTAGGTAGACATCACAATACATAAATATTGGAATTTTTGGTGTTCAATAAGTTGGACTTATTGTGAACCCCCGGACATTAGCTCATATTTTTGTATGTCACCCTCGGTTTTGTATAAAACCTAAATTGTTAATGATGATTGTCACATAATTTCACTTTTGCCTAAAATCCTGGCAGTCCAATATTCGCATCCACTATCTTCAAACACCCAGTGTGCAGATTTTCTATGCCTTTAGTTAGCGATATTTTCCAAAAGACTGTACGAACGTTTTTTGGGTTTCGTACCGTATACGTATGTGTCGTAATACATGTTTTGAAATTAACCAAGATGTAGTAACAATAATATTTGATGTTCTTATTTCTTAATTCCAAAATATCTTAGTACTATCTCTGTTAACAGATTAGAGATAACCCTTTATTAACGTATATAATAAAGGAATCCATACTAATATTATAAAGAGGTTAAGTATAAAAGTTTGGTTTATTATATTTTATGGAATGTTAGTATTATGTGCTAACATTACATTATATTTAATTTATTTTTTAAAGCTTTATCTTTTGTATTACGAAACTCTTGAAAACAACGTAAAAGTTATTTGATAAGAACAAATTTTATTGTTTCGATAATTATAATTCGGTCCGTCCTATCTCTAAGTCGAAGATTACAATCATAAAGATTATATTGATTTATCTAAAGGGTTTCATAATGCAGTGAACGTTCAAAACGTAATGATAAGATTGTATTTTTTTTGTATAAATGAGTCTCCATGTGCCAAATGCGTTGCTTGTATAAATAATGCCATTTATTTTATTTTTATACCTGGTATAATCTTAACATAAGTCGTGATCCCGGGATTAGTAGAATCATTTTATAACTCGAATAATTGCCATGGTATAGGATGAAAGTCATTGTAGTGCCTTAATTAGTATTATCTTCGTAAGTGCCTTTTTGGAAACCTTTTTAGATTTTTATAATTTTATAATGATGTTTACAATTAAGATTGTAGTGCCTTATAAGTCGAATAAATGTATTTTTAAATACACCAGCATTTTATTAGAAGAAGGGCGTTCCAAATTTTATGAATAGGATACTAGGATACTGACAGAAGTAATTATACAACAACAGTATTATACAGTAAGACAACCGTCTTGGTGTAGTGGTTCGCACCCCGGACTTCTAAACCAAGCGGTTGCGGGTTCGAATCCCGCAAGGGGCAATTGTTTGTGTGATGAGCACGAGCATTTGTACCTAAGTCATGGATGTTTATAAATGTATATAAGTATGTCTATCCGTTATCCTAGTCACCATAGCACAAACTCACGCTTAGTTTGGGGCTAGGTTATTGGCGTGTTTATTGAAACAATTTATTTATTATTTAATTATTCTAAAACTGGCTAAACTGACTTCTCTTATCACAAATTTTGGTGGAAATGCATTTGTTTAATAAGTATAGATAGACGTGAATTCGGACGATGCAGCGGCCTCTGATTTTTAACTTATTATTATTATTATTGTTCAATATGATTATAAACAAACGGTTTTTTTTATCGAAATTTTGTAAAAGCCCTCTTAAAAAGTAGTGGCATTATAATAAGTGCCGGTACACTGTCCGGTGCCTATTTAAAACTCACCTTTCACTTAGGTACAATTTCCTCGATTCGATTTACATAATCATGTCATGAATTATTTAAACCTGATTTGAGTGAAGTTAATTAAAGCTTAAGTAAGTGCCTATATCGAAAAGATTACTATTTACTTAAACTACGGTAGAATTATTATTTCTGTTGGTTAGAAATTGTAAAACTTGTAAGAAAACTTTTTGCATAATCTTTTAAAGGAGCGCCGCAAAATGTTCGCATTGTTCTTTTTTTATTGTCTTTTATCATATTCGTTTTCCATTTGTTGTGGTCAATTGATTGATAGATGTATTGCTGGACTGACGGACACTGTGTACCTATTGTTGTCTATGTTGTTCAAAGTGGTTCCGTGCATTTGTTTATGTATTTTATTTTATTTATATGGTACTGCAACAAAATACAAATTGAGGCTTAAACTAAGTTACATTTTTCTTATGCTATTACATTAAATTTGCATTTCGATTATAGCTATACACATCATTTTCATACAGCAACACATGAAACTAAATAATAAAATAAGGTCAACAAACAAACCTATCTATAATTTACTCGTGCATATTTTTAAATAAATTAAATGAGATTCAGAAAAAATATCTATATCTACTTCCCTACTAACAGTATTATACAATCTGCACATTCGGTATATTGGATTATTATACGTAACATTATTTCGACATACGGGAAGATCAAAAAGTTGCTGTCTTCTTCTACTACCACTTGTCTTAAATGAGAGATGGCCCAACAAATACTCTGCGTCCCATTCAGAATTGGCAATCTTGTAGAGCGTCGACAAGCTAGCTATATCCCGTCTAGATTGAAGGGTGCACAATTTAAAATACTCGAGTCTAGACTCGTAGGTATCTAGCCTCCGCCTTATACCGATATGTACCGAGTATGATTTTAAGTCATAAACCTACTTACTTTTTACCCGACTGCGGAAGGAGGGTTATGTTTTTCGAGAGTATGTATGTATGTATGTATAATTGTTTGGCACGCCCTACAGCTCAAACGGCTGGACAGTTTTTGACCTATGAGGTGTCGTTGAATTTGTCAAAATTGTAAGAGTGACATAGGCTTTATAAATTTTTAAAATGGCGCCCGCAAATGGAAATAAAGGGGGGAGGGGTGATTGATTCTTTCCTTAGCATAGCAATATGGGTATCAAATGAAAACTAATAAAGAGACCATTTCAAAAATATAATAATTTTTGCAGTCTGGTGTTTTGTTTTGAATAATAAAACTAAAACTAATAAAATAAAAAACGGTAATTTAAAAAACTAAAAAACCCGACTGCGTTTCTGTGTAATTTGAAATTAAAAAACCCTAAAACAAGAAAGAGGTCATACCCAGGTTAAATTGGTACCCATATTAAAAATTGTAGCAGTCGGGACCCATGTTAGAAAGTCAGCCGTCTCGTCAGTAGATTGAAGTAATCTGCAACGTATTATAGAGGTATGTCCTCTAAATTCGCTAAGCCTACATTTCTAGAATGGGTCCCGACTGCTACAATTTTTAATATGGGTACCAATTTAACCTGGGTATGACCTCTTTCTTGTTTTAGGGTTTTTTAATTTCAAATAACACAGAAACGCAGTCGGGTTTTTTAGTTTATTAAATTACCGTTTTTTATTAACAATATTTTATGAAAGTGTAAACACTATCAGGTCGCCTAGGTTCGCACCACACCTGATTTCTTACCTATTTATCGACCAACACAAAATAATTACACACCTAAGTCATAGTTAGATATCATCAATAAGTTATCGCCTGTAAGAGTACATTTGGCCGCATGATAATCATAAATACCCGTGCTATTTTAAACGAATGAAAAAGATAACGATATCTGCATAGCAATAGAAAACACTAAAACTTACAACATCGCACACAGCAATTTCGGCCCCTCTTCGTTTTTGATAGTCCTTATTAGTGATTTAAGGGTATGCTGAAACGATTTATAGGATATACGAGTGCAGAGAATATTAAACCGTATAATACAGACTTGCAGACTCCATTGGGTCGGCCACGTAAACATAATGTGGGAAGATTAGTGCTGTAAAGAGGGCATATTTGGGACGAAGTGGAAACGCCCGGTCCGACGTGCATCCTAGGTAGGTATCGATGGAAAGTGAATGAAGTTAAAAATGATGAATTTAAAAAGGACCTGCGTGATCTCGAAAAAGTCATGCCAAGGGATTGCTATGGATCGCAAATAGTGACGTATGTCTTCTGGTGTCGGAGACCTAAATCCACTTTGGGTCGCTGAGCAAGCGAAGTACATTTCAGTTCATATATATATAGGCATTTCCAAGGCTTCAAATATATATGTAACATGGAAGGGTGCTTGTATAAGTACCCTTAGTATATATCTGAGCAGATTCATCAATAAAACATTTAAAAATCTGCTGAGATGTATAATTTTCCAAGTACATATTTGATGCTTTGAAAATGCTCATATATTAATGAACTCGACTGTACATAATATGATCCAGACCTATAATTTTATGCCTTGCCCTTGTTAATCCAATGCACTATAAAAATAATACGTTTTCTTTTATTATTTCGATCTAATACACCTATAAAGGTATATGTAATTTATATTTTAATCTAGAATTTAGATGATTTATTTAGCAACATGTCATCCAATGTAGTACGACTCCAAGTAAATCCTACCATATCCTACCTATAAAACGATACAAACAGTAAAGATTAATGTTATCTTATCATTATCAAAAGTGGTGGATCGAAAAGTTCGCGTTACCACACTTACCACTAAAAAGGTGTAGTCAGCTAATATAATTTTCAAAGCATATATTTATATTCAATAATGGTATTAAATGATTTATTTGTAGATGTAACTGTAGATAGATAATAATAAATTAATATGATTTTGGAAAGCTAATGAGATTTTATAATAAAAAGAAACGCCTATCCTGGGTAGAAAAACTTATCTAAAAATAAAAGTTTGTAAAATAGAGGTTTGCAGTCCGTGGGTTGCATGTTGTTTACTCTTCAAGGCTATTGCAATTCCATGTTTAATTAATTCATTGCATCCTATCAAGCGCACACGAGCTAGTGACAGCATGAGAATATGGTTACTATATACATTTATTATGATAACAATGTGGAATATTCAATTGTGACGTAACATTCTGCCTGCAGCGGTCACGCTAACGTAGTTTTAATGGGGGGTGCGACCGCGTCTCCGTCCAGTTGTCGTGCCGGTTAATGTTAAACTGCATCCAAATAGTTCCCATATTATTTATAGTGGACGAATCAGCTGATGCGAGCGCGGAGTAGGAGTGCCCGCCAGATACACCGCGCGCCTCGATCGCCAGTCGGCGCCCGCGCACAATCTTGCCGCGTTATCACACAAAATAATACCTTATACCACACGTGAACACCTAACAACCGGCTTCGGGCTGCGTACGACGCACACCACACAAGCACAAGACGTCGCACTGGACTGACTTGCAGAATTCGTACAAAACAACACCATTTTAGGTACAGTGTTGTGTTGTGACGTAATTAAACGCTTTCGATATTTAATCGTTGCATAAAGTTTTCAATAAGTGCGGTAGAAAAAGTTGTGGTGCGAGATCTGTAGTGGCGGCGGATAAACAAAATGTCTCTATAAACTGTTCGGTGTTGAAAATTAAACTAAAAGGCTGTGCTGTTAAGGTGCAAAAATGAGGAGCGACGTTTTAGCGCCAAGCGAGCTGGAGGGGACGGACTACCTCCTCTCCTCGACTATGAGGTTAGAGGATAGCTTTCTGCAAATCCTTGGTGAGTAGCCAAATTTTAAATTACAATATTAATTTTGGTAGTATCTTTATCATGCGTTCATTCAACCTATCAAGAACATGCGTTTCTTGTTTCGATTACATAAGTTCACTTAAGTCAATATTAAGTTCAACTTATTTGCGTAAGTTAATGAACAGGTAGAGGCAGGTATTGGTATAACTTATCCTTATTTATGTCTTTTGTTTGTGACATTGGTAAGTATTTAAGTATATTGTTTTTATCGTATGCTTTAGTCAGCTTATAAGATAATTTCTGAATTGTTATGAGCAGTTTATTTATAATTATATAATTTTTTATCACACGTCGAGTGTCATTCGTTACTCTTCTTACTATATATCTTAGTATATAAAATAATAACTTACGGCACAATGTAAACTACATTTGTATTTGATTAAATATAATATAAATCAAAGGATTAAGTAGGTACAGATTGTTGTAACCCTCCACAAAATCTTAGCTACTTATTTTGTAAAAACTTTGTAGATATATGTACGTGATACGTGCCTCACACTCCATATTAATTAAGTAGGTACTCCATAACATTGACCAACTTTACTATAATAATCGTCTCTAAAAACACTGTTGTTTATTAACATGCTCTGTGCTGAGATAATTTTCGCTTTTTTGGTGGACGGACGGACGATACCCACGTTGCGATCATGGGCTACGATTATACTTAGGTACTACTTAACTGTATACATATATTGTTCACTCACTCAAGTATCATTTACTTAATAACGTGTACATACCTAGGTGTTTAAATGCAGTTTACCTGTTACGTTGATTTATTCTCTAGCTCGAGCATCTATTCGTAGACACTGAGGTATTCACAAGTTCAGTCTTAATTTTATTAGTAACTTCTAAATAATTTGAGTTGTTTGCAAACTGGTCAGGAAATACAAACGATACAGACCAGTAAAATCATAGTTGAACCTTCTCATAGTTGAGGTGAGGCCTTTGCCTAGCAGTGGGATCTATATAGGCTAACTTTACTTTTACTTTAACTAGTGAAAGATTAGTTTTGTAAAACGTTTCGTCCGATTCGATTAGGTACGTAATTCATTAGAAATCCTTTTGTTAGGGTACTTGTTCACTATTATATCTCCCGCACAGTTGACTCTCAGTTCAGATTGGCTGTTTTTAGTTGAAATTCGGCTAGGAGGACATTACTACTTAGGTTCCTTTGCCAATTAAATGCTATTCCTTAAAGGTACCCTACGCTTTAGGAGTTATTAATATAAT
This sequence comes from Pyrausta nigrata, assembly GCA_949316185.1. Lineage (NCBI taxonomy): Eukaryota > Metazoa > Arthropoda > Insecta > Lepidoptera > Crambidae > Pyrausta > Pyrausta nigrata. The sequence goes on from OX438951.1 coordinate 9,370,983, forward strand.
TTACCTATTACACATTAAAATAGGTCCAACAATAATAAACAATAAATAGGAACAGTGGAAAATATAATTACTTACATTGCCTTACCTTTTGACGTTTAACACACCACACTCTAGTTATCGCAGTAAATAATGTACCTAACTGTCTCTGTGTGTAGATAGTAGATATCTAGATATCAACGACAAACAACTAATATACATTTAGTGCAATTATCTTCTTCGTGCAAATGAGGTGAAAACTTTTAAATAGGACATACGTTTTTTCCGTACCTTCCTATTAATTAGTTGTCAAGGTTGCATTGTATTGTAGGAGGAGGGGTGAATACCATAATGTAAGCATCCATTACTTGTGTTCAGTAAATGTGAAGTATAATTTGTAAAATTAATATCCGAGAATAGGATTCAATTTAACTCAATGAAAATAAGTAAGAAGTTCTAATTTCGGAAAAAAGATTAAGGTTTTGGCATTAAGTAACTTCGTAAAAAATATTAGTTCTTTTTTTAAGTAAAAAGTATCACTTGATTAAGCATACACTTTGCAATCTAATTACTATATTGCATGTGAAAAAATGACCACCAGTGGCGGGAATTTTTCACCTCTCTCGCCTCTGGTGATCATTTTTGAAATGCAAAAACTACCTAATCTTTTGTAAGTAAAACCTGAAAATATATTTCATGGTACCTACTCTTCTGCTCTGATATCAGTAATACAATTAAGTGGGTGCTGGCTGGTTTACCTTCCTAAAATTCATGGTCCAAATAACCTGCTACTAATGTTTCGCTACGTGCACATGAAGCCATTGCCTTATAAGCAAGATTTTTTACATCAGATAGAGCACTAAAGTAGGTACCTACTACTTTAGTGCTCTATCTGATGTAGGTATAATATCACAGAATAAATGATATATGTACGTAACTAATGATAAAATAGCTAGGTAATCATAAAAAAACAAGCCGATGATGGTTTGTTACCTGACATTAACTAAACTGACCCGAAATAATAGGTAATCAAACTCGGATTCCAGCTTGCGATCAATCAGAATTAATAATTACTGTAACAGTGTACCAGTTTTAAGACAACCAGGCAATTATTCAATAAGTTAACATATGCAGATGTAGTATGCAAGCAGGCACGCAGCATTCAAGCAGGCATGCAGCATGCAATCAACCATTGATCCACTCTTCTCCAGCGCCAAGGGTGGTGCAGCCCTTTCGCCCTTTCGTAACAAATATCTGGAGCACATACCAAACAGAATTTATGGCTTTAAGTAATTTATCCTGCCTGCTGTTAAATTTTCAACTACATGTCATAAAAAGCATTGCTTGTAAAGAACTATAATTTATTCGTTCGTACCAGCTAATTTATTCGTTTTGAATGGAGTCGTTTTGTTCTGAGGTTACTCAACCAATATTTTTACGATACCTACAAACGATTAGAAAAGTGTTAGGTAGTTTACTCGCGTTGAACTTAACACGCTTACACGCACCGGATCTTTGACAAATATGATTTCGTCCATGACCTCGCGGTTAACGCAAAACTAATGACGAAATCGGGGGGGACCGAATTTGTGACGGCCGGTCGGTAGGTGTCTATACTCGTATAGAGAGAGACGTAAGAGACACACCCGCGCTTTCGCAAGAAATTATTAATATTTTTGATATTACATTTAACTTTCAAGCATATGTAGGTACATAATAAAAATACGTTATGATTTTATGGAATATGTTTGGTAGGGTCCTGCTCCCCCACGAACTCACTCCGGCAGGAATGTATGGCGTTGACGACAAGTATTCGAGCAGCAGACAGAAGCAAATTGAAACGATGATTATATCGGTACCTTTTCAGTTGTTGCTACCCCACTTTACTACCTATCTTTTGAAATTGTTATGTTGTTGTTTTGCCACAAATTGCCTAATCTGATAACTTTTTCGCCAAGTTTTTCAGGTTAATATTTGTTTACGATTCATGATCAATTTTGAATGACTTACCTATGCATAAAGAACTACTTTAAATAATTTGGTTGATAGGATGAACAACGTTGATGGCCAGTGTCAATTATATGGTTTTCGTTTTATACCTACTAATACGAGTAAACGAGTGAGTCAGCCTGTTATTTTTTTGTTACTGCAAATAGCATAAGACATGCCAGAGGACAGACTGACCGATATTTTTTTATGTAACTTTATTATTAGTCCCTTTAAAATAGGTACCTATTTGTGTTGTGTGAATGCTTATCCGAATTCGTAGAGAGAATTCGAAGATGTATGGAGCTGGAGCACGTCCAAAACTGTAGCCTCGTATTCCTTCTTTTCTGTTCGTCGGACACCGATTATCAAAGCACTACAACTATGTCTGAATGTCTTCCTACTGGATCTCGATTATTGTTATTTCTGACTAGCATCCATGTTTCATAATTTTTGGACATAGGTACCTACTTAACGCCTTTTAGTTCGAGACGGTAGAGACATAGTTTGGTAGAGGCACAGAATGAATAAGGTAGCAAGATTTTTGGTAACGATTACGAAAACGGTAGATAAGTTTTGTTTCTATGGCATCTAAGGCCTCCTGTGATGTGGAGAATGTTTCTCTGCGCTCAGTAGTTGCAATTCAACTAAAATATATAAAATAAAATTCACTACGTTTAGTGACATAAAGAAATGTAATTTATGTTAACAAAAAACTGTATTTAATAAATAAATAATTTAAAAAAAATAAACTGCTCAAATAGCTTTTTTTACTAAGGCGGCATCATTTTTTTTCATTTTTTAATTAAGTTGGTAATATCTAATGCCTTAAAGTTTAAAAGTAGATAACAAATTGGATATCCTGCATGGGTGAGAACAATTAATATCTATTTAAAAAACCAGCCAAATGCGTGTCGGGCCGTGCGCAGTGTAGGGTTCCATAGTAGGTAGTCCGTTATCACAATATATAACGATTCTGTTGTTTTTATTCGTAAATTATACGGCGGCCTATTTACAATATCGCTCTAGCTAGCCAGTCGTAATAGTTAAGTACCTATATAGAGTTGAGGATACTTAAGTTTATCATCTCGGCAGAGGCCCTAATGCCCCTAAATAACAGCCAAATCGCTTTTGTTTTGAAATGAACCGAATTGTAGCGTCTACTAGAACTAGGAGATAATTTCATTTGACCTCTTGGGATTTTCACACGATTGCCTACTTAGAAGACTTTATCACGGGCTCTTCAAATTTACGTAATTATATCTGTGACTTTATTACATCACCTATTAAATTTTAAAAGTAACAATACAAGATCCTAGTTTTTAATAAAACTTGAGTTTTAAAAATAAATAAATGGCATCCTACTTACAATAGTGGATTGTACAACAAGAGCATAAAACGAGCCGTTTTTCTACCCGAGACTCTCATAATATAGCCGCCAGATGTGACGTCGAGGGTAAAATGTTTAAGTTTTACTCTCTGCTTTTCACTTCGTGAGAAAATTAATGTTCAACAGCAACACACGTTTGGCTAGGTTTTGATGATCATAATTACCTAGTTTCCCGACATAAAAAATTACCTGTCATTTTTTTTTCATTTTACCTGTTCAGAAAGATGAACTTTCATGTGTAGATAGCCGGGTGGGAAATAGCTTTTCCCTCCTACTATTGAATAAAAGGCCACTATCGAGAGTATCGATAGTTATTGCAATAGTCAGAGCTGTATCAGCTAACGATAGTGATTTTAATATTTAACTTTGATACTATCGATAGTATCGATGGCTTCAATACTTTGCTGTTCGATACTATCATTACTATCGATACTTTCATTACTATCGATACTTTCATTACTATCGATACTATCATTACTATCGGTAGTCTATTGATACTATCGATATTCTATCGATACTATTGCTTTTGCTTCAACTGTCTTTAATCTATCGATATTTAATCGATACTATTGCTTTTGCCTCAACTATCGATAGTTTATCGATACTATCGCCTTTGCCTCAACTCGATAGTCGATATACTATCGTTACTATCGATATTTTATCGATACGATTGTTTTTGCCTCAACTATCGATAGTCTATCGATACTATTGCTTTTGCCTCAACTATAGATAGTCTATCGATACTATTGCTTCTGCCTCAACTATCGATAGTCTATCGATACTATCGATATTCTATCGATACTATTGCTTTTGCTTCAACTATCGATATCGAAAAACTATTGATAGTGGACTATCGAGCGGCAACGCTACACTTTAACGCCGCTCGCGGACCAAGTGAAACGCCAAAATGTGCCGGTCGGGCGCTTCGCGGATATGAAGTGGACAGCACCTTTGATTGCACCACATACAAAAAGAAATGCACTTTTTCTTTCCTCACAGTCGAAATGAAAAATAATAAGTTTAACTCGGTTGAAAGCACCCATTTCACTCTCGAGCTATTGGCGCCTCGAGTGGAAGTCACTTTCGTCCCTTGTATAACAATCTACTATTTTGCCAAGTAGTAAATTAGGTATGTACGTTATTTGTTTTTTATGTAAATGCACGCCCGTATTAATTGTGTATTTAGATAATAGGTAATTAAATGATATGCCAAACCTAAACTTAAAAAAACATTTAAAACACACTTTTGTCGCCTAAAAAAGATGAAGAAGAACATTTATGTTATAAAATAAATAATTCCACAAATTTAACTAAAGTGCAGTTCACTTGGCTTAGGCCCGTAAATCGGACACTATAATAACCGAAGACAGTTGCTAAACCTGTCTTCGAGAACAAAAAAGTAAACAACAATAATAACAATGTCCTAGCCGAATTTCGACTACAATGGCCAATTTCAACAGAGATTAGTCGACTGCACGGGCGGGAGATATTATAGTGCGCAAGTGTGTGCGCAATAAACAGGTGAACTCTCTGTTCCTTCACTCTCATAATTCGGTGAGACGGCAGTACGACAAGACCGTAGAGAGATCAGGCGCAGGACTAACGACTAAACGTGCTTTCCGAGGCACGAGGGTCTTAACACCACCAACTTCCTGACTCCGGAGCTGTGTGAGTTGTTTCAAGACAGAAAAACTCAACACTTTCGGCCCGACCCGGAATCCAAGCCCGGGACCTCGTGGATAGTACCCAGCGTTCAGTACACTAGGCAGTCTTGTATTATACCTACATATAAATAAACCTTTGTCTCGAAACACTATCTATGGCTGAAAACTGCATTAAAATCCGTTGCGTAGTTTAAAAAAACCTAAGGGAACAGACAGCGGAAGCGACTTTATTTGCCACTGCTATTAAAAAAGATGGAGCATATTGGGGTGCGTGGTAAGGCTCTTGACATCTTCTGTGACTACCTTTCAAATCGTTCACAGTGCGTTAAGGTAGGAGAGTATGTAAGCGGGGATATGGGCCTATCCTATGGGGTTCCTCAGGGTAGCGTACTGGGTCCTACTCTCTTTTTAATTTTCATTAATAGTCTATGCTCGTTATCACTTAGTCACTGTAAAATAATCAGCTACGCAGATGACACAGCACTGATCATCCATGGAAAAGACTGGACCCAGGCAAAGCTCCATACGGAAAATGCTTTTAGAAAAGTTATGAGATGGCTGGATACTAATTTGCTTACCTTAAATTTGGAAAAAACCAAGTACATCTCATTTTCTCTACGCGACATTACGCAACCTCCGAGTCAATTTTGTATTAAGGCCCATTCATACGATTGCGTGGATGGGGCATGCGATTGCCCCTGCTTAACTTCTACCTTCAACATAAAATACTTAGGTCTAATTGTGGACAATCATTTAAACTGGACCGCACATATACAAACAATTACATCTCGTATAAGAAAACTCATTCTTATTTTTGCCAAACTAAGACATTCTGCAGACCGTGAAACACTGATGTGTGTCTATTTTGCACTTGTACAGTCTCTGCTCCAATATTGTATTGTCTCTTGGGGTGGGGTTGGAATTACGACGTTGCTACCACTTGAACGTGCTCAGCGCGCTATTCTTAAGATAATTTGTGGAAGGCCCCGTAGGTATGCCACATCTCTCCTTTATAAAGAATGCCCGGTTCTTACCGTGAGACAACTGTTCGTGATACTACGTAAGCACAAAACAATGTCATATGTCCCAAACCAAAATAAGCGCAACCAATGGAAAGTCTGTGCATCTATACAACACAGAACTAACCTGGCTAAAAGTCACTTCTATATCATTTCATCTCAGCTGTACAATACAGCAAATAATATTAATAATATTTATCATTTAAATACAAAATGTTGCAAAAAATTGGTTATTATAACGATGGATGTTTGTACACACACACACACACACACACACACACACACACACACACACACACACACACACACACACACACACACACACACCACACCACACCACACCACACCACACCACACCACACCACACCACACCACACCACACACACACACACACACACACACACACACGCGCGCGCAAGCACATTTAATCAATTATTATTATTATATTTTTTTCTTTTTCAATGATTCGTAAATAAATTAGTTAAAAGACTATTGTCTTTATTTGTTTGTAAAAAAAAAGTTTTATTGTAAACCCCTTTAGGGTCCATGTGTGGAAGACGTCTGCAGCTGTGACACAGTTTAAATACACTACAGCTGCTTACGTTAACCTGTATTTAGTAATGCGGCGGGTCCAAACGTAATCTTGATTACGCTAAGACTAGCCGTCACACACTGTAACTTTATAAATCTGTACTAGGTTAATCCATTATGTGTACCTTAAAATTGCAAATAAAGAACATTATTATTATTATTATTTAATACTATGTAAAGAAGATGAGATGTACCTACCTAGAGTTGTAAAATGCCATGTAACTTAATTATGTTTACCTCATCACCTATAGCTTTGAATAAAATAATCATCATAATCTTTACTAAATAAAAACAAAGTAGCTCTCGATGTCTGTATATACGCTTAGGTCTTTTAATTATGCGACGGATTTTGCAGTTTTCAGCCATATTTAGTGATTCAAGAGGAAGGTGTGTGAAATACACGCATATTGGGGCGAGTCGCAAGTTAATGCCTCGTGGAGTATATTGTGTCTTTCTTACTTTCAACAGATATCATTTTATCATGCTAACGGTAGTGGTTCCCATCGACTTCGCCCGCGCAAAATTCGAATTTTCCATAAAAACTTTCGCGCCCCATTTCACCTCCTTAACGTTTTCATATCGTGATAAAAAGTATGCTATTTCCTTCCGATCCCAAGCTCTCAAACTATCTGAAAACCATATTTCATCCCAATCGGTTCAGCGGTTGAAGAGGTCAGACAGACACACTTTCGCATTATAATATTTGTATGGATAACCCAAGGGCAACCGAGATATAACTATTATCTCTGGCAGTATTCCTATCTTTAACTTACAAACATTAAACAAATCGACGGTGTCAAAATTAAACGTTTTAAATATAAAATTATGGAAGTAAGTAAAATTCGTAAGTATAAGACTTATCATTTGACGACCGTCTTGGTGTATCGTTCGCGCACCGGACTTTAAACCAGGCGTTGGCGGGTTCGAATCCCGCATGGGGCAAATGTTTGTGTGATGAGCACGAGAATTTGTACCTAAGTCATGGATGTTTATATGTATTTAAGTATTTCTATCCGTTATCCTAGTCACCATAGCACAAGCTCACGCTTAGTTTGGGGCTAGGTAATTGGTGTGTTTGTTGAAACAATTTATTATTATTATTTGTCACGCCTACTGCAATATTTTTTTTGCAATATCATCATATAATGACTGTAGTATAGGTGAAGGAATGGTTCTTTAAGATTAAAAATATCTAACAAATAATTGCCTTGAATTATTTTTAAAAAGCTTTTCGGAAACTTTTGTTTTGGATGTCGTTTCTATCAATAAAGAAAGATGCAACCTTTTCTACAAAGAACTTCGTTGAGAAAGCCAACGAAATGTAAAAATATGTATGCAGAAGTCCAAAAATCACGTCATGATGATTCTGTCTTATGATTTTTCAGTATCATACATTTGGTTAATGATAGCGAACTTCCTTGTGGAATAGATTGCGTCTTGTCTAGGGGCCGTGAACCCTATACAAGGTAATATTATTATTATAGTCTGTTCGTGCACCATTTTCCTGAAAATCACGCGCCTACGTTTTCATCATTTCCACTTGCCTTCAGTTGAGATCATGAAACTAAATTCTAAAACTAAGTTAGGATGCATGTATGTACCTAGTTACTCGCGTTGTAAAGGTTTTGCAGACGGAAAGTTACGATAAGAATATTTCTTTTCAATTCCCAAGCATTTCCCAATTTTTATGGGCTTTACTTGGTGGCAGCGCGGGTGGTTGTGGATTACCTACGGTAGCGAAATGCGAAAAATATAATCTAACTTATATCCGGGTCGATGACTCGACGTTTTAACGCTTAATCTTATCTTATTATTCTTATCATAAGTACGTGCTTCGAAAATAAATACTTACTTACTCTTCGCTGAAAGTTACGAGTACCCATATTATTTATTATTGATTCACTTCATACATTTTTAGACTAGTTATTTTTTAATTATGTACCTATATTAATTTGTGTCAACTTGATAAAGTACCCAGTATAGCATGGGCCAATTATAATGTAAATATCTTAGTAATTCTACAAAAGGCATCAATAACTGCAATTTTGCTATAGGGTTAAAAACCGGCCAAGTGCGAGTCGGACTCGCGCGCGAAGGGTTCCGTACAATTAACTTAAAATACATTAGACGGTATAGGCAAAAAAAAAGTATATATTTTTATTTTATTTATAATTTCAAAAGTATTCATCACAGGATACCCGAAACAATTTTAAATAAGAGTTTCTGCGCCTGTTTCTTTACGTGAGTAATTTGAAGTTTATAAGTCCAAGTCTTTCAGGGGGGGGGGGGGGACACACCGTGTAAACGACTTTGGCGGGCTATATCTCGCAAATGGTATAGCTGATAAAAAGTGTTGTATGAAAACCCTACCTTATTTTCATAGTCCTTTTCAACGATACCCCACACAAGGGGGTGCACTCAGAAAAATAATTTACCCCCCCCCCCTTTACATGTATGGGGAGGTACCCTTAAAAAGGGGTAATTTTAATTTTTCGTATTTTTAAAAATGAGATCTATATGTGAAGTATCCTCGAACCAAGTTACATGCAAATCAGTCCATAAACGTAGAAGATATTCTGCTGTGACAGACTAGGACGGACGGAACGGACGGACTAAACGATCTTATAAGGGTTCCTTGTCGGACTACGGAACCCTAAAAACGGCCAACTATAATGCTCCTTAGCAAACTTTTTACGTTTTATGAAGAAGTAACGCTAAGTAGGTAGCAGTAAAATAGGATGGGACATTGTAATCATGCCCATTGTCTTCTATGACTGTATCTCATTATTACAGATCTCAGCAAATCATTGCGCTTGCCTATCATTGTTGAGTCTGGCGTTGTTGTACCTACAACTGAATAGCACATATGTATAACAACTGAAGAACAACTGAATATACTTAAATGTTATTATTCCATCTACTTACATGACTACAATAACATTAAGATGCATTTTTAGATAATGTCCATATGACCCACCACCACCTACAGTGTACAAGAATAACATTTTATTATACATAATAATAATAATTTTTCAAAAGCTGCTAAAATTCAGTCCCTAAAATTCCTTCAAAATGGTTTATCTTATGTACAGTGTGCCCGGGTTCTGAAGATCAATAAAAAATAAATTCTAAAATTCAATTAGTACCACTTATTAGTTATTTTACCTCTAGAGTTGGATAAATAATAAATGATTAGTTATTGTTTGTAACTTTATTAAAAAAACAACACATTATTAGTTAAGGGTAGCACATCAATCGTTTATTTCACCAAAACCATAGGTGTGACATCCAACTCAAGTATTCTTGGCATACATAAAGCGTATTGTAATTGAACTGAAAGAACAATATAGGTGTTGACCCCTGTGGCTGTGTGCATAATAATTTACTAAAGACAAGGCACCAATGAATGATCTGTAGATACTTAACTACCTACGAATACTAAGCTACCTACTATTCGTGCCTAATTACTCACTCATTTTTAAATTAACTCGTCCAGCACTAATTAACGTAATCTAAATAACATCGCTCGCGATTCGCAACCAAATTGATAGTGATGGAGTTTGTTACACCTTAATGTTCATTGAAAGTAAATCACAATAACAAGGAACTCTACAATACATCGAATATTTAAGTAAGTAATATGTTGCGTCTACAGGTTCTTTAGAGAAACCTCTGCAAAATGAAAGTGTGTGTGCTTCCGAACAATATGAACATTTGGCGTTAGTTACATGAAGGGCTTTTATCTTATTGACAGGAGAGTTGGTATAACCCTTTTTCGCAGAGTTAGATCCGGAGTCCAAGAATTCCAAAGCGCGGTATCTATTGGTTAAGAATTCTTTGAACTTGGCATAAGTTGGCAGCTCATCTGCCAAAATGTTACTACTAGCGTTAAATTCCCATTGCCGCTTGGTTTCTGGATCCAACTTAAGAGTCAAGATGTAAATCAGAATAACATCCCAAGATTATACATCCACTCCTATATTACCTAAAAAAGAAAGACAGTCATTAGTGGTATCAATCAAGTCCTTGAGACCACTAGCTGACTCACTGACAAGATTCTTTTGACAAAACAATCTCTTTAAAGTAAGATGGCAAATATACTTTTTATTATTGTATCTTTCTTCCAGCAATTTCCAACACCTGTCATAATTTTCATTCGCAATAGGAATGTGCCTCAAATACTGTTCAGCCTCTCCAGTTAAATAGCTTTTTAAATAGTGTAATTACTGAACTTTACTCAGATCTTTATTAGAATGAATCAGCGCAGTATACAAATCTCTAAATGCTGACCACTCGAAATAGTTTCCAGAAAAGTTTGGGATATTAATTTGTGGTAATTTTATATGGGAAGATGGTGTAACATTATACTGGTTGTTATCTGGTGAGCAAGATGCTCTTTCCAAAGTAAACTTGTCCAAGGATGTCTTTAACTCGCATTTGTAATGCAGATAACAATCTTCAGCTTTATCATAAATCTCTTCTGTAGCATACTTAGAATCTGTTAATAATGTTTGATCTGGACTACGCATTATTTCTTTATGTCCAAATAAGAATTCCAACCATATTTGCTCAAGTGATTCTAACCTTCCTTCCACATAATGTTTTGTAATTCTATCTTTCGGGCTCTTTTTAAAGTAAATTTGAGCCTTGCAAATTTTATCATAAAGTTCAACTTGAAAGGTCAACAAAGCCTCCATTTTGTTATTTAAGTACGCATACAATAATCTCGAAAAACAAAGTTACAAAATTTCATAAGTTAGAAAAATCGGCAAAAATTTTCTAAGTGTTTGAACAAATAAATTCGCTCTGAAATTGGGCATAGGTTCCCCGTATTTACCTTTTTACGCGAATTATTCTAAGTCCAAACTACAACACAAAATATTCCAAGTCTAAGCTACAAAGTTGAAAATTATTCTAAGTTGAATTTTACTTTAGAAGTCCCAATAAAATCTCCGAAATTTTCTTTATTTTCAAGAAGTTCCAAACTTCTTGAAAATAAAGTTCAAAGTTACTCACGGTTTTTTCACTGACACCACACAAACATAAAACTCGCCTTGACGTAACACCGTACCACAGACCACACAACCTAAAGACCACGCATTGCGGGGGACTTACATTCGCCTAGGTTATGCAGTATCACTGCATAACAGCCGGCCCCGCCCCCTTTCGTTTCTCATTCCGCTACCGAGACTTCAAAGTAACAACATTGACCTTGCTCCCGAAAAAAAATAAAAATAAGCGGTAATAATGCCGTATTGTTCAGTGAAATGGTGTGAAAAGTGTAGTACAACATCTAGTCTCACGAAAGATGGCATTACATTTCAACGGTAAGTAATTATTCCTATCAAATTAATTGAAATACTCCAATATCAAAAATGAAATAAAATATTTTATTTCAAAGAGCACGCGTTGATGTCTTTTTTTTGCCATCCCTTTCTCGCAAGTTTAGTTCAAATGATGTTGTCTCAATTTGTCAATTAGCTAGGAGTAAAATAGTGTCGAGACACATACTAGTAAACTTAAAATTCAAAATATCGACAAATCCTAAACAAAACAAGTGATAAGTGGGTATCTAAATTTCAGTTATTTCATATATATTTTAATAAAGTGACTTTACATAAGAGCACTTACGATGAATTGAAATAAGTGTAAAGTGCGTCAACAAACAAACTTTAACTAATAAAACAAACAACTAAACTAAACTTTTTAAAATAAATATATCAAACTCACATTGCGTACGATTACCATTTTTTTTCATACTTAGTTTTCGTACACTTAACAAAATGATGTTGAGTGAGATAGGTAACTTGTTTTACTAAAACCGCTAAATTATGAAAAGTAGCTAAATAACGTGAGATCTCCGGCGATTGACCTTTGCCCACTCCAGTTTTTTTTTAAATTGCTATTTATCGGTGTCGGTTGTACGTGTGTTTTTTAAATGAATTATTTTAAAGCTCCTAAATATTTTCTTACTTTTTTTTAAATTGATACCTTAGGTATCGATATCAAGATATGTCTTGCCCATCACTAGTGAGCTATCACTGCCATTGTCAAATTTGACGTCTCCTTGTACTAGCCAATCGGAACGAGCAGACCTCTCCCCGCACCCCACCAACTTTTGGCGATTTTGTTTTCGTATTAGAGTTGATAAAAGCGTGGTCTTTAGGTTGTGTGGTCTGTGCACCGTACGTATGCCACCTGCCCGCTGTAATGGGGCTGCTGCTCCACTCCGATCCTGACTAGCGCCGACTTCCAGCAGTCCTGCACCGTCCGAGGTCTTCCAGAAGACCCCTGGTTCACCACGTTTGCGGCAGCGACCCACTGCCCGTGATGATGAAGAAGACAGAAATCCAAGACACCAGTACTGGCATCCGACAAAGAAGGACCATGAACAATCTACGGTCACTCCCTCACGTTCCTCTCCCTCACGTCGAAGCACAGATAAATAAAATACCTCAGAGCTGTGTGAAAGATGTACTGATTGTCAAATCATTTTCTATTAGTCTGCCCGGAAAAATACAAACAAATCGCGATGTAAATACAAGCAACGCCTACTATTCATTTTCATACAAACTAAACTTATACAAAAGTCGAGAGTGCAAAATTAATAACCGCTTGACAGTTTCACTACCTGATCATAGGCGCTAAAGAATGTTATTTTCAATCACGATTGTCTCGTCAAAGAATTATTCAATCATTTTGAACACGTCTGCCGCCTCACCGCCTGTATGGCATGGTCAGGCGTGTCCTATGTTTTAAGAGCAACTTTAGGTATTTAAGAGCCGGTAAGCATCATTAAAATATACCCCTGCAATGTGTCTATGTGGGTTAAAAATAATAATATTTAGTATTTTAAAACTACTGAGCTTGTTCTGTGAGCTTGTTATTCTTTAGTGTCAAGTCAAGCTTCTTCTTGGTGAGTAATTTAATATGGCAAAAAATATCTGGTCATGTTTAAATGCATCATCGATTTGTTATTTATTTACAATAAACCCAAGTTTATGAAGGTGATTGTCGCAAGAAGGGTAGGTGTACGTATGTGTATGTTGGTACCTATTTACTTTACATTGTGTAAAGTCATTGAACCCATTAGAATACGTTTATTTCGTGGTCAATATCGTAAATATTTACCTATCTAAGTATAACCACTACATTGTATACAACATTAGCAGGTAGGTAACTAAAAGACAGAAGTGGAATGGAAAGAAATAGATTCGTTCGTTGGAAATAGTATAAGTCCATATACCAACTTTTTAAGTAGGGTAGACATACCCCTTTTCGACCACTACCCCTTTTCGGCCACTTTGCACATTATTTTGAATAATAGGTAGTTTAATAGACAGCTCCTTTCTAATTTTGCGCCGTTCAACCCGGACAAACTTTATGCTTCATAATCCTTAAGCATGACCTCGTCATTTGCGTGTTAAGCCCTCGGTCGTCATTTCAAAATTTGGTGTGTGGATGCGTGGCAGATTTAACAAAAAAATTTGCAGGTGGATGAATTTTTAAAGTTTTTAAGTGTTACTATTATTTTATTGGTGACTGTTTATGGTTTGTGTGTTAAATACATGTTAAAATTTATTATTCCAATGCCCAAACTCACAAAAAATTTCATAATCTGTAATATTTTTTGTGGTCGGACAATAGGTTTCTATTTATGTCAAAAACCGCTTTCCGGCCGGGTGGTCGTAAACCGGTTTAATCACGTCATTTCTGTTTGCCTGCATTGCGAAAACCTTAAATTCACCAACATTGATTTCAATAGATTAGTGAACAGCTAGAATTTTGAGAATTGACTACTAGATTCCGGCCGCAAGTATACCTCATAGATTCTGAGATATGACCTTCCAAAATACCGAAAGTTTAGCGGCCGATAACCAGTAAAAACTAAACCTATTTCCGGTCGTTTAAAATAGTTAGAATTTTACGGTATTTTTATTATATGATTGTTTTAGTTAGGCGATATTTAGTCAATAAACATCCCACAACAGAATCGTATAAAAATTAAATTCAAACATAACATGAAGTTATAATTATTATAGACGGCCGGAAATAGGTTTTGTTTTTACTGGTTATCGGCCACTAAACTTTCGTCCAACGGCAAAAATAGCTATTTGTTTGACTCGATATTTTAATCTGTTACCTAATTGTGTTTTAAGTCGCAGAAGAGAGTAAAACTATACCACCCCTTTTAAAGTATTAATTGATTAACTGTCATACTATTATAAACCTTATGAGCTATCAAATAAGACTCGTTTTTCTACCTTGAATTAGGTGGCCGATAACCAGTAAACTGGTGGACGATAACTGGTTAACAAGGCTGATAACCGGTATATTCGCTATTTTTACGAAAATCATATATTTTAAAATGATGTATCACTCCTACGCCTATAAACGTTAGGTTTTATGAAACTAGGCTATTGTAGGGTCAAATGACTTATTTTTAAAAAAGCCTTGAGGCACAGCAATATGATAGAAATCAACTCTGAAGTCAAAAAGTCGCTTAACTGGCCAATAACCGGTATCTTTACCCTACCTACCTACATACTTCCTTCAACCCTTCTTACCCACTTCTCTTCTACTAACGTTATAGTCTCATCATATCTTACAGTAATATTTTTAGGGTTCCGTACCCAAAGGGTAAAAACAGGACCGCATTACTACGTCTCCACTGCCCGTCCGCCTGTCTGTATGCCTGCCACCACTGTATCTCATGAACCGTGATAGCTAGACAGTTGAAATTTTCACAGATGATGTATTTCTGTTGCCGATCTATAGGTAGGTACTTAACAACGAGTATTAAAATAATTATTTAACTGGGGCTTGCCGAGCCCGACTCGCACTTGGCCGGTTTTTGTTAGTAAATATTGACATAAATATTTTTAGCCGTGCTAATTTTAAATATACATTTTTTATTTATACTTTTTTGTGTCGTATTTAGGCCATTTTAATCATGTAAGTATCTTTCTTGATCTTTTTAATCATGTATCTTTTCGTAAGTAGTAGCAGATATTGGTCAGACTTATAAATTTAAAATAACAGAATATATGTGTCAAGTTCGTTTATTTCTACTCGTAATATTCTTAGCGAGTCAGGAAACTGACCGACATTCGCAATCGCAAGAATTCAATAGTGTGGCTAATAGATATCTGCTACTATTTAGTTATTAGTGTACTAGTTCGTTAAATTAACTGGGCAGTAGGGAATAGCAATAATTACGTGTAATAAATACCTATGACATCATAATATAATTATTATTTACTAGCTTAGCGGGCGGTGAGAATATTTGAGAGTTCGATTGCCGCCTAAAGAATTTTATTTTATTTAGTTTGGCCGCTGTAAAGTTATTTAGTTATAGCACCGACTATTAACTATTAATAAATAACAAGTACCTTATCTGGTTGCACTTCTTACTCATTTGAAAGATTTTACGGTTCCTCAAAGATTTCTCACTATCAATCGTATGATGTATTAGGTACCCGAATCATAAATTTCAATTTTGGCAGACTACTTCTGGCATGTTCCCATATTCCAGACATGTTGATACAAACTCAGTTGCATAATAAATAACATTGTACTTATGTACCTACGAAACGTTTAACAAAAATAGCGTTTTCTAATGTTTATTATGCAACGGATATAACTATACGTTGATATGAATAATGTGCATCGTGACGTCACTTTGATATTGGCATCATGGCTTGGCATCAGTTCGGAGCGTTGGGTCGTTCAATGACATGGTTCATTTATAACCCTGCTGTCAGAATGACGCGGTCCATTCATACCAACCGCCATGCCACCGCACCGGCTGCTGCTTGAATAGGTCAGTTCAGCAAAGAAAAGTCCTTCCTTTCTGTGATACCACCAATAGGTCACCAGCCGAGAGAGGGTCGCAAAATACGAAGAAGAGAAGTGTTTACATGCAGCGAACTTGCCGTAACGTCCTAGGCTTCTTTCTTGCCCCATTAGAGTACCTACCTATGAATACCTTGAATTATGATTAGAAAAATAAGGATTAAAAAAGGATTTAATCTAATATACTAATACGTAATACTCATATGGTATAGGTATATATGTATGACTATAACTACCCTGCTGATATTTCCGGTATGGTATTACTGACCTGCTCGTTCAACAATGTAAGCGTATTATCTTTATTATGTTTTATGATTTCTAATTGTTCCAGAACGGACAATTTAAAACTTTTTTCACATGTGTGTAAAATGGAAAAAGTATGATTATTAGGAATACTATGTCCTGA
This sequence comes from Pyrausta nigrata, assembly GCA_949316185.1. NCBI lineage: Eukaryota > Metazoa > Arthropoda > Insecta > Lepidoptera > Crambidae > Pyrausta > Pyrausta nigrata. The sequence continues at coordinate 9,387,870 of OX438951.1, forward strand.
ATCTAAAAGATGTTTGGCGAAGTGTGACTTTTCAGGGTGGTTGTTTCGATACGCGGAAATATGTTCTTTATAACGTGTGTTGAAGCTACGGCCGGGCTGTCCTAGTATAAGTGGCGTTGCATGCACTACAGTTAAGCTTGTAAACACCAGATTTTTGGTGTTTATCAAGCTTATCCTTTCCGTTACAAATTAATCTTAAACAATTAGAAATCATAAAACATAATAAAGATAATACGCTTACATTGTTGAACGAGCAGGTCAGTAATACCACCTCCCCACTTTTGAATCTATTTTCAAATCAACAAAATATTATTAATAACCATCAGTCACCAACGATTTAACTTTTTAATTTTTACTTTAACTCTTTGTTTGCGTTTGCTCATTAGTGGGAACGGTATAAAAGACCTGTTCGCCAGCAACTCATTTCAGTCGTCCGTGCTCAGCCGAGGCGACAACATCTCCTGAGGATGCCGCGTGGAGTGGCGAAACGCGTCGAGGTTTTTTTGCACGTTGGTGTTGGTAACTAACAACTGCATTAGCTGTAGTGCATGCGTATTGAGGGAGGGAGGGCGGTGCATTCTGCATTTGCCTGAACTGGTACTCAACGCGGTTGTGGTTGGTGTGGTTTTGGTGCCTGCGCTAGCGTGTCTTAGCGGAAATTTAAAGCAAAATAATTGTGTTTTATTTTTCCCATCTAATAATGGATTTCCGCAAAGTAACGCCTGATTCTATTAATTAAATATTTTAAGCATGCTGGCGACTACAGTTGCTATAAGACAGAGAAGCTTTTTCGTAGTCGTCGTAGTGAAAGTCGTAGCTGCGGTCGTAGCAGCCCGTAGCACTACTCGTAGCTTCTCAGGGAAAAGCGGATAAGCGCAACGGCATTACTTCCTACAGAAAGATTTTAAATCTTGTTTATTATTTAACTAAGTGATATATTTTATAATTTAACCTCAAAATTATTTAGAAATTTTGAAAATACATATTATCTTTATTCTCTCTTGCATCATATTCTTGTAAATTATAGATAAGTCAATATGAATAAAACTTTTTGTTTACTACAATATTTTGATTTGTTTGTGTACCCGATTGATACTACGCCGCGCGCACTCGCACGCGTACCTGCCTTGTTTTTATTTGTTTAAAACGTACCGTGAGAACCCCGACGACCAGTCGACATCGAGACGTTACCTATGACACATGTACTGGACAGACCAGAGCGCTTTCGCCGCGTATGTGTCCTGTGAAGCTCCTTACAGACATTTCGAGTGATTGTGGCCTTTGAAGTGATACCTGAACTCTGATGTGGCGAGTACCTGGCTATAAGAGCTCAGACCAGACTAATTTTCCACCTATCATTGTCGCCCTCCACGTGTGATCCACTGCCTAAACTCTCAAACATTTTGGTAGCAGAGCGTAGTTTTTTATTAGGACCCCTTATTAGTAACGTAATTTGATTAATTGAGAGTTATTTATTTGCTACTTTCCTTTGTAATTTGAACAAAACGTCTCGTCATATACCTAACCTATTTACAGTAAATTCCTTAATACCATTCGAGTACAACCCCTTTTACATAAGTGTCGATTAAATCGCTTAGCGCGTTAATTACCTACCCTTTGAGTGCAAGTGAGGTGCGCGAGCGCTTTGTTTCCCTATTGATCACGCCACTACCGCGTGACCGCGTGCAAGTTGTTTACGAGTTACGTTTGCTATACCCGGTGCATCTGTGCCGTCCCTTACTATTTGTTCCTTTACGCATCGTATTGGAATCTTTTGTGAGTTTAATTTACCTACCTTGTTTCTTGCGATTTAAAGTAAATAAAATGTCGGATACCGAAACCGGCAACGAGACCGTAAGGGCCGTACTTTACACGGATACAGCTGAATACCGTGAAGCTATTGGTGAACTCCGTTATATTAGTGACTGGGTTGATGATTCCCACCGAGTTCTGGAGACCTTTTCCTCCAATCGTATGCGAGCGCGTCTTTCCGACCTGCCACTTATGTGCGACAAGTTTTCCGCCGCTTGTTCCAAGCTGTTAGGTAATCTCGATCCTGCTATTTATGAACAAGAATATGTGCAAGTTAAGAACGAGATGCGCGTAGTAAGGGACAAAGTAGACGACTTTAAAATTAAGTTAGACGAAATACGACCTCACCAATTTGAGACGTCCCGTACTAGCACCCCCTTCAAGGAGAATAAATCCCTGGCTATTGATAACCCGGCTAGTAAATTACCTGACCTACCTATACCTAAGTTTGATGGCCGTCCCGATAGTTGGATCAGTTTTATAGACCAGTTTGATAGTGTGGTGGACAACCAGCCTACCCTTACCCCGACTTTGAAGCTACACTATTTAGTGGGAGCCTTATCGGATGAACCTCGTCGATTGATACAACACCTCAAGATTGAGGCGGGCAATTACACCGTGGCCCGTGACCTCCTAAAACGTAGGTACCATAACCTTCGTGTTTTAGCGGATACCCACATAGCTCAAATAATGATGCTCCCTATTATAACGCCTAAACTTTCGGGGTTACGTGTGTCGTTCCTGAACCCGCTGCTTTCGACTTATCGATGCTTAGAAAGATTGGAACTTCCTGTTAACCATTGGTCGTACCTATTAGTTCACTTATGCCTTGCTAAACTGCCTTCCGAGTTAAAATCGAGATTTGAACGTCGTTATGGCGATAATCCTAATCACCTCCCTACTTTTGATCATCTTATTACCTTTCTTGAGGATGAATGTAGGCACCACGACAATGTAGGTAGTGCTTCTGTCGTTGACACTACTACACCCCCTACTGTGAGCTCCCCTCGTTTGCCTAAACCTAACGCGCGTTTCCCACCTCCTACAAGAGCCTTTGTTACCTTTGCGACGACATCTAAATGTCACCTTTGTAATAGTACTTCGCATTACTTACGCGAGCGTCCCGATTTTATTCGCCTTCCTACACGTCAACGTGTTACCTTTGTAAAAGAAGCCCGACTGTGCTATCGATGCCTGGATAAACACTCCATATCCCAATGCACGCGAAATTATCGCTGTCGCACGTGCCGCCGTTCCAGTCATCACACGTCACTGTGTTATAATGACTCCTCTCCTGTGAATTACGATCGCGAGCGCTCATACCGAGACGTCGCGGCCTTAGCTTCTAACCAACCGCGGAAATCTCCACAAAGTCACTTTAACGGACCGTGTGTCACCCCCACGTACTGAATGGCACCGTGTTCGTACCCTGCTACCTCGTGATTCCCGTAGAGCATCACCTCCCCGTTCGGGCGGGCAATCCCCACCTGCACCCAACGGTAACCGTACTTATAATGCCCCTCTAGGTCAAAGAACCCAGGCTGAACGTGCATTTCATCATAAGTACAATGAGGCCCCACAATTCTGACGAGATAGCAGCCCCCCTTCCATACCCGCTTTTACATCTTTACCTCGCAATTCTCTCGTTCTTTTACCTACGGCCTTGATTCATGTTAAAACCTCGTCTGGATATTATGTGGAAGCGCGTGCCTTATGTGACACTGGTGCTCAGGGATGCCTTCTTACTACTGAGTTTGTTGTTGACCACATGAACTTACCTATCATTCCTTCTCCAGTTCCTGTTCGTGGAATAGGTAATGTTCAAGCAATTAATTCCCCGGGCATTATATCCTTTTCATTTAAGCCAGTTAATTCTGCCTTTCCAGAAATCTCTACCAGTGCAATAGTTGTTGATGTGATTGCTGGTACCCTCCCAGAGGTAGACTTACCTAAAAGTGTAATTACCTGTACTAAGCACTTTCCTCTTGCTGACCCTTTATTTTACAAACCTGGTACTATAAGTGTACTTCTTGGAGCTGACGTCATTAGTCGCCTTTTAAGGTCCGAGTTGTTTGTGTCCCCTGATGGCCTTACTGCTATCTCGACGATATTTGGTTATGTCCTGTGTGGTCCTGTTTATGGAGGATTTACTGATTTGGAACCCCCCATGACTGGAGTCTCGCTGTCCCAAATAGTTGAAAAATTCTGGAAAATCGAAGAGGCCCCCCAATCTCCAGTTGCGAACCCCTTGGATATGGAGTGTGAAACCTTTTTTAAAGCAACTACCACTCGTGAAAGCGATGGTCGATTTATGGTTAGACTCCCTTTTCTTCATGATCGTCCACCTCTCGGTGATTCTAAAATCAATGCCTTAAGGCGATTCCATAACCTTGAGAAGCGTTTGCAAGCCAATCCTAATTTTCGAGAGAAATACATTTCCTTTATGCGCGAGTACCTTGACCTAAACCATATGTCCCTTTCTTCATATGGCACGTCCCAGGCTACATGAACCCTAGTGACTGTGCATCGAGAGGTATGTCAGTCACCCGACTGATCGACCACTCCCTTTGGTTTTCTTCTTTGTGGTTGACGCAGTCTCCTGACAACTGGCCCGGTATTTCGGAACCTAACCCAAGTAGTGAGAATACTAAACAACGTAGTCCAGGGAGATGGACTACGTTGTTTAGTATTCTCTGCCGATGTTCCTACCCCGGATCCCTCATTCTTATTAGAGCGGTATAGTTCTTTCAACAAGCTAATAAACGTGACTTGTTACCTAAGGCGGTTTTTATTTCCTAAATCTTACTTGTCCTACCTGAGCCCTGAGGAACGGAGAGATTCCCTTTTGTTTTTAGTGAAAATCGTTCAATTTACCTCCTTTTCTGATGAACTTGATCGCTTACGGCGTGGCGATCCTATCACTAACTCCCTTAGAAAGTTGAATTTATTTCTAGATGACAGAGGCCTCATTCGAGTTGGAGGTCGATTACGAAACTCCGAACTATCCTTTGATGCGCGCCATCCCCTTCTTCTGCCTAAGAATGGTAATTTCGTGAACATCCTTATTTCACATTACCATCGCGAGAATGCTCATGCTGGTGTTAATGCAATTCTTGCCATGTTAAATAGAGAGTTTTGGATCTTGTCGGCACGCAGAGCAGCATGTGATTTTTAAATGCCTTCCCTGTTATATGCCGTCTCAAAGCGGCTGTATCTCAACCCTTCATGGGTGACCTACCTAAAGACCGCGTCACGGCTGCTAGACCGTTTGACGGTGTAGGTACCGATTTTGCAGGACCCTTTTTTACCAAAGTCCAGGCCTATAGGAACAAAAGGTTAGTGAAAAGTTACCTGTGTGTATTTGTCTGCCTTTCTACTAAAGCCGTTCACCTTGAGGTTGTGTCGGACCTAACTACTGAAGCCTTTATTGCGGCCTTTTCCCGATTCGTGTCGCGTCGTGGTGTACCTTGCCTAATCCGATCCGATTGCGGTCGAAATTACATCGGTGCCAACAATTCCCTGAAAGAGTTAGAGTGTTTCCTGTCTCAAAACCAGGCGGCTATTGGTTCTGAGCTTTCAAAGCGGAACATATCCTGGGTTTTCGATCCTCCTGTTTGCCCTCATTGGGGAGGTCTTTTTGAATCTGCGGTTAAATCGGCGAAATCGCACCTAAAACGAGTAGTAGGCGATACCCCCCTTACGTTTGAAGAGCTGACCACTGTTTTTGCTAAAATTTAAGCAGTTTTAAATTCACGCCCATTGTGCCCACTTTCTCCGGACCCTAATGATGTCGAAGTGTTAACTCCCGGCCACTTCTTAATTGGACAACCCTTAACTGCACTTCGGGAGTACCCTTATAAAGACGTAAAATTGCATCGCCTTACACGGTTTCAGCTAATCCAACAAATTACCCAGCACTTTTGTTCTCGCTGGCATTTAGAATACCTAAATACATTACAAATTAGTAATAAATGGACCTCTCCTTGTGATCCTCCTAAAGTGGGTGAGCTAGTACTCATAAAAGATGACAACCTTCCCCCTTTGCAGTGGCGTCGTGGACGCATTATTAATTTATACCCTGGCCAAGACCAAGTTGTTCGTGTGGTAGATGTTAAAACTCCTACCGGTAGCCTAAAGAGATCTTTGACGAAATTAGTTCGTCTTCCTGTCCAGTGAACTTCCTTTCCCTTGGCTTCCTAACCTCCTCGTAAACACTTGACGTGTTTAGGGCGGGCGATATGTTTACTACAATATTTTGATTTGTTTGTGTACCCTATTGGTACTACGCCGCGCGCACTCGCACGCGTACCTGCCTTGTTTTTATTTGTTTAAAACGTACCGTGAGAACCCCGACGACCAGTCGACATCGAGACGTTACCTTTGACACATGTACTGGACCGACCAGAGCGCTTTCGCCGCGTGTGTGTCCTGTGAAGCTCCTTACAGACATTTCGAGTGATTGTGGCCTGTGAAGTGATACCTGAACTCTGATGTGGCGAGTACCTGGCTATAAGAGCTCAGACCAGACTAATTTTCCACCTATCATTGTCGCCCTCCACGTGTGATCCACTGCCTAAACTCTCAAACACTTCTTAATAAAAAAACATAACCTGACCACGATGTGACGTTATTTCACGAGCGTAAACTAGTACTAATTAGGTAATTACCAGTTTGTTAATTATATTATTAGTTTATTACACTATTAACGTCGATGTGCGTTAGATTGTTTTGATTTTGTAAATGATACGATTAATTCATTGTTTTTTCCTAACAAATAGATTGATTACTTATGTTGTTGTGTCGTATGTAGGTGCGTACAGCTCCACCGGCCGATGATGAAACAGTGGAAGATACGTTTTATCTTGGTATGTCGCTATTTTAGACATTATCGTATTTGTTATGGTTACTGCCATAGATAAAAGGAATTGTAAGTGTATTTGCTCCGAGATAACATCTTTTTATGTAATAAGGTATTACTTATATATATATATATGTAATAGTATAAAATAATCACTTTGACAAATCATTTAAACATATACATAACGACTCTTGCTACGACATACACAGCAAGCGCCGATAATTACCTACCGATAAAGATGTTCAAAAAATCCGTTAATGTAATTTTACTTGAAAAAATCTATGCTATGCTACAATTTGTTTAAAATAACCAGGTGTTTATTTAACACCCTTCAGTTATGACGGGTTCTTTGTAACACCATGTAGGGTAAAGATACCGCTTATCGGCCAGTTAAGCGACTTGTTGACTTCAGAGTTGATTTCTATCATATTGCTGTACCTCAAGGCTTTTTTAAAAATAAGTCATTTGACCCTACAATAGTCTAGTTTCATAAAACCTAACGTTTATAGGCGTAGGAGTGATACATCATTTTAAAATATATGATTTTCGTAAAAATAGCGAATATACCGGTTATCGGCCTCGTTAACCAGTTATCGTCCACCAGTTTACTGGTTATCGGCCACCTGATTCAAGGTAGAAAAACGAGTCTTATTTGATAGCTCATAAGGTTTATTATAGTATGACAGTTAATCAATTAATACTTTAAAAGGGGTGGTATAGTTTTACTCTCTTCTGCGACTTAAAACACAATTAGGTAACAGATTAAAATATCGAGTCAAACAAATAGCTATTTTTGCCGTTGGTCGAAAGTTTAGTGGCCGATAACCAGTAAAAACAACGTTCATAAGTGGCATTTTCTGTCCTAAATTGAATAAATTATTTTTGACTTTGACTTTGACTGGTTATCGGCCGCTAAACTCTCGGTTTTTTGGAAGGTCATATCTCAGAATCTATGAGGTATACTGGCGGCCGGAATCTAGTAGTCAATTCACAAAATTCTAGCTGTTCACTAATATAATGAAATCAATGTTGGTGAATTTAAGGTTTTCGCAATGCAGGCAAACAGAAATGACGTGATAAAACCGGTTTGCGACCACCCGGCCGGAAAGCGGTTTTTGACATAAATCGAAACCTATTCTCCGACCACTAAAAATATTACAGATTATGAAATGTTTGGTGAGTTTGGGCATTGAAATATTAAATTTTAACATGTATTTAACACACAAACCATAAACAGTCACCAATAAAATAATAGTAACACTTAAAACTTAACTTTAAAAATTCATCCACCTGCAAATTTTTTTGTTAAATCTGCCACGAATCCACACACCAAAGGATTTGTCCATTAATGGTTTTTTATTCGTCAATATTTCTAACCAGAATAAACTAAATATTACATAAAAAAGTTCACAAAAACTAGCCTTTCTACATAATCAATATATTTTTTAAGGCCTCCGATTTAAAGAAAAAAATAAATTATTTTTTCTCTTTGTCTGTACATAAACCGCACCTTCGCCTATATCAAATAACGCATGAAAAAAAATTGACAGCAAAATTGACTTTCCATTGACAGTAGTATCTATTATATAATCTTTGGTGGTACCTTGTAGTATTTATCCACCTGTGGAAAGGCAATGGTACATAGCCATACAGCCAGGAAATACAAGTAAGTGATTAATGGATGATGCCTTTTACAAAACATATTTTTTCTCAAAAATGGAGGCGTTTAAAATTCTGATTTCTATGATTACGTGTTTCATATTTTCGTAGCTTAAAGATAAATACAGGTTATTGGTGGTTGGTGATATTTTGGAATAAAAAACCAGCCTCCATACAAAAAGAGGACAAGTCCTTTTGAAATGACGACCGAGGGCTTAGCACGCAAATGACGAGGTCATTGCTTAAGGATTATGAAGCGTAAAGTTAGTCCGGGTTGAACGGCGCAAAATTAGAAAGGAGCTGTCTATCAACCTACCTATTATTCAAAATAATGTGCAAAGTGGCCGAAAAGGGGTATGTTTACCCTATGATGATTCTAGAAAACAATCATATTGGTCTACTACGTTCGTCTCCAGAAGACCATGCAAGGTGAATCGTGGCGTGGCATCACATCTCAAAAGGTATAATAAATAATAATAATAATAAATTGTTTCAACAAACACACCAATTACCTAGCCCCAAACTAAGCGTGAGCTTGTGCTATGGTGACTAGGATAACGGATAGAAATACTTAAATACATATAAACACCCATGACTTAGGTACAAATGCTCGTGTTAATTTGCTCCTCGCGGGATTCGAGGGAGCAACCGCCTGGTTTAGAAGTCCGGGGCTCGAACCACTACACCAAGACGGTCGTCTATAATATAGTCTGAGACATTTCTTACAGACTTTAGCCCCGTTATTACTTAGTACCGGGTTTAAGCCAGGATTAAGCTATTAGCTAGCTAATTAGAAAAGCGTTTTCTATTAGGTTATGTCACGAATGTGTCATTAATTCCTCTGTTGTCGGGCTAATATTTAGACCTATTTTAAACCTGGTTTAATTTTTTTGTAATAAATATAATAACACCGTATTTGTTTATTTATTTTTGCAAGTACACACACACAGTAGAAACTTAAAAGTTACACTAGAATTGTGTACACCCAGCAGGGCACCACAGCATGATTGAAGAGCGTAGTTTTCATCCGAATGTACAGCAGTGATATAGTAGCGTAGGTACGTGTGTTGAACAGCTGTACGTACATCAGTAAAATAGTTGTCGATGGAAGTCGCATAGCGCCGAATGCGCTCAGTTGGCATAGGTTAGGAGCACTAATACTACGCGTGATAGCGCATCGGCGCATCTACGTCATACCACAGAATAAAATAGTACAAGTGTCATACTATAAGTGAGTTGCGAATTCGCGGTCAATATGCCGCCAAAATATCCACACTTATTTGATCGCGAACATCGCTCGTTTTCAATAGGAATTAAGAAAACTAGTTTTATAATTCCTGATCCTGTCACTGATATCATTTCCGTCTTCGTAGTGCAAAAGGAATAATTCTTCTCAATCATCATACCACGTTTTTGAAACAGTTCATCCACCTTTATTGTCAACATCGTTAGGTGCTAGCTACTTCCACTTTGAAACTTCCCCTTATTGTCTTCCTTGTTATTGCTCGACTGACAGAGCAGGTGTACGGTATGTACTACATACCGTACACCTGCTTTGATGAAATACAATTAGGTTCTAAGGTACTTACATACTATGTACGGTACCTTAGAACCTAAGTAAAGTCAATGTTGCTGATTTAAGCAAAGAAAAGTGGATTTAAGTAGGTAAACGTGAGATCTCGTCACGTGTTTAGGCAGACATTAAGGACCCAGCACACGTGCACAAGGACGTTCTTTAGTATTCTAAGTTAACCTTTAATTGCCGAGGCGGTGTCACCGTGACACCGCGCAAGTTAGAACAGGAATATTTTATTAATCAATAGAGTTTTATATCAGTCTATTTGAGTAGCTGCTTATTTTGATTTGATCTTTCGTTAGATGGTCATGCACAAGCAGCAGGTTTACAGGTGTGCCCGGAATCAGACCTCTGGTGTCACCGTGACGTAAGATCGGTGTTATAATGTAACAATGTTATTTGTGTTTTTTTAAAAACTTCGATTACGCTTTTTTTGTCTTATTTTATTAATGTCACAGTCAAGTATGTACATGAAGAATCGGGCGTAAGAGAAAAAAAACGGCCAAGTGCGAGTCGGACTCGCGCGCGAGGCGTTCCGTACCATAAACTTAAAACATTAGACAGTATGGGCAAAAAAGTATATATTTTTATTTTATTTATAATTTCAAAAGTATTCATCACAGGATACCCAAAACAATTTTGAATAAGAGTTTCTGCGCCCGTTTCTTTACGTAAGTGATTTGAAGTTTATAGGTCCAAGACTTTAGAAATTACAGGGAGGGGGGGGGGGGGGGCACACACACCGTGTAAACGACTTTGGCGGGCTATATCTCGCAAATAGTAAAGCTGATAAAAAAGTGTTGTATGGAAACCCTACCTTATTTTCAAAGTCCTTTTCAACGATATCCCACACAAGGGGGTGCACTCAAAAAAATAATTCACCCCCCCCCTTTACTTGTATGGGGAGGTACCCTTAAAAAGGGGTAATTTAATTTTTTTGTATTTTTAAAAATGAGATCTATATGTGAAGTATCCTCGAACCGAGTAACATGCAAATCAGTCCATAAACGTAGAAGATATTCTGCTGTGACAGACTAAGACGGACGGACTGAACGATCTTATAAGGGTTCCTTGTCGGACTACGGAACCCTAAAAAACAACTGAATTTGAATAACATTAATGATGAAATGATTCAAGAGAGCTGGTTAGAGGACACTTACAATAAAGCGTATTTTAGGTAAAAAATGACAAACAAAGAACTAGAAGACCATGAAGTAGTCGTAATAAGTTAAACTAGGAAGTTGTGTAAGATTTGTCTATTCAATCTCAAAAAGAAGACATCTTATCAGTGTATCAACATCAAGTGCAAAATATACATATGTCTACAATGCGCCCAAAACGTTTGCCAGAATTGTGCCCCAAATTATTAGATCTTAAATTAAATTTATTGTGTCTTGTTGATTAGAGTTTGTTTTTATTGATTAGAAGAAAAAAAAGTTGGTTTTGTCAAAATATTTTACGACTTACTTAGTTTCTTTCCAAAGACTCAAAACTAAGTTCCTGAAAATGTGTCATTTGTGTATTTTTGCTTTAAAAAATTTAAAGAATTCATTTTTATTGTTTTTAACATTTCATTTCAATGTTTGTTAAGTAATCATTCAGATTCTAACAGATTTTTAATCCAGATTTGACTAAAAACATCAGTATAAATAGGGTGTCATCATGACCTAACCTCGGCAACTTACTGTACTGAAAACATCTGAAAATAAGGGTCGGTAATTAAAGGTTCGGTAATCGAGATGAAAAGGGTAGGTAGGCATGATTCAGCTACAGACACAGCATAGGCAGGTACTTGTCCCAGCATGGCATCACTGCAGCTTATTTGCAGTATTCGCAGAAGAAGAATTATCCATAGAAGGAAAGAAGGAAACTACATTTTTAAAACTTCGTTTTGAACACTAACGCCGTCTATTACATTTCAACAGAAATAGAATAGAACCACCACACCAACCAATCAAACCAAACATTCATCACACCAATCGTTTGGGTTACTACTGTCGCACTAGATGTCGGTAGCGTGCAAGCATCAAATAAATCCAAATTATTTGGCAGGCTTGCAGGCAAAGCGAAAGCGAATCCTATTCTGATGGTGGCAACACTGCACAACATTCGTTCAATCGTTTTTCCGATATGTTTGTTGCGAGTGTGACTCACTCACTCTTTGATTGACATTTCAAATGTCAGCTCAGCTGTCTGTCTGTCATGCATGTCATATCATCATTTCTTGTGTATTGTTGATTCATTTTATTAATTAATTGCAAAAGTATTTATTAATTTCATTGAGTGATTCAAGTTAAAACAGATATGGGACTCTGCGATGAAGGTAGGTAAACATATTTTTACTTATTTGATCAATTCGAAATGAATATGAAACATCCCAGAATTTGGTTAGAAGGCACTTTCTAAGATTAATCATTTATGAAGTCTTTGGTATTCTAATGTACCTAAATGCTTTAAACATAATACCTAAGTTGCTTTAAGAAAACATGCAATGTTTACCACTTAAGGAAGCTGCTCAGTAGGTATTAAATCATGTCATCATCCATGTCTATCTGGGCTCTCTTGCTGGGCCAACTAAATCTATTTACTTACGTACTTATTCCGTGATGCTTTGTTGGAGCAACAGGCGTAGCTAGTAAAGTAGAAGTGCTAGGATAAGTTTGACCTCTAAACTTGTTACTCAATGTTTATTTATATGTGAGACTCAACTGACTTTGTTTAATGTGAGTTCAATAAAAACACAAAATTTTCTTTTTTGTTATTAGTTAGTCTTTCACAATGAAATAATAAGATTCCTATCTTATCAGTCTTTCACAATGAAATGAAAATTATCAAATTTTTGCTTATTTCTGATTTTATGCTTGGCAAAGTTGTCTTCAATAATACCAGAAATCAGTCAATGAATGGCCATCATCTTTAATTATCGCCTTTTGATGCGCCATTATGAACAGGAAGTACCAATGTAGGGCTAACCATAGTGGTTAATTTCTCTATGGGGCATACACTAAACACATGCCATTTTCAAGGGACATTTATAATGAGGAATATTTGAGGAATCTTTAGACTTTTCTAAATATTACATCAAACAATTTAGAAACTTGTAACACTTGAGCAAACTATAGTTTGTATTTGTATAGGAGTCAGTGATAGATGGGTCTTGTACTAGTAGGGACAGTGTGGCCACAATTAGGTTCAATTGTAAGCACACTGACACTGCAGACCTAGCAATTGAGATGGTCCATTTATATACCACAGCAAGAATGACAATGTTGTACAATAGATTCCCCTACCAGTAGAACTACTCATAGATAGATTATTATACCTTACACAAGTTCTTCAGATAAATTGAAATCTTAAATTACTAAACAGCATTTTTGTACGGTTACTTATTTACAATTTTAATGTAAAAAATAAGATTTTCATAAAGCTCAATATTTTTCTTAGTATGTTTGTAACAAGTAATCTTTAGTCTACTAAAACAATTTTGTAAATTCTTTCATCAGTAGACAGTTATTATTCCTGAGTGACTAGGCCATATTTTATTTTTCAAATTCCACCTTTACAAGCTGGGGTGGTGGTTTGCTAGTATATGAGATAATTTACCTGGAGCACACAAATAATATTGTGCAATCAAAAAATATTTTTGCTTTTGTATATGTTTTAATCAATTTGAATAGTGTGTTCTTTTATCTTTCTTGCAAGGTGAAAATTACTACTTGAAACAGATAAATCTAAATGTAAAGTTAATAATTATTTACTTTTTTTACTATCTATTCCCATCTTATACCAACAATCTAATACCAATGTAAGAGAAACCGTCATTTCATAATCTAAAATAATTTTGACATACTGTTTACTAGAAAAATACCATTCACATAATGAGAATAAACTATGTCTACTGGGAAATACATCAGTTTTTCCAAAAGTTATTCGACACCACGTGGAAAATTCTGCTGAGACCCCTTCCCGGGGGAGTTTCTAATGTAGGGGCAGTAATGTCTTCATAGGCTATGAAACAGGTTTTAGATATCAAGACTGTTCAGTTATAGAGATAACACCCATAGAATGCTAGTAGGTGCATCTATACTTATCTGTTTTAGTTAAATTTTAAATTAATATTTAATAAACAGGCGTTTTTATTGTTTGCTAACTACTATAAGCTAAAAGTACAATACGCAGTAGTGTATGTACTATCATTGATAAATTTCCCAGTCTATGCAGAGTGGCAGAAAATTTAAATTATTTTTTCCAACATGAAGAATAAAAACAAGTTAAATAAGTTTAGTACTAGTCATAATTCAAGATTTAATTGTGTGCAGCACACTTATTAGACAGTATTTGTAGCTAAGCAAATGTGCAGCTAGAGGCCATACTCGGACGTAAATTATTATGTTATTCTCTGCTTAAGTCTCGCATTGTTTGGACAAATGATAGACTTTATATAATACTTGTACAGTACAAAACATAAGTACAATATTATACTGGTTATATATAAAAGTATATTAAACTTTTACTTTTAAAAGACAAATAATAATTATGTTCTTCTTTTTAATTTTTTATCAAGATTTGATAATATAGTTTAGAATTTAATCAAGTTTTCTAGAAGTAGGTGCTCCTGTAATATTTTATATACCTACTTAAAAATTAAAAAAAAAACTATAAATAAAAAATATTTGTATTCTATGCATAAAAATAATGCTTTGTATAGATTTACAGAGAAATCTCATGTTATTATACTCTAATAACTGTGGATTCTAGCTGTGGTCATTAAGTCACTTATTAAAGTATTAAGTTGTTTTTGCTTGATCATCATGACTCAATGACATTGCAAGAAAGCAATTATTGTATGCTAACATTGAGTGACAGTTTGTGGGTTTTGAATTTTTTCTTTATTTGTCATATAGAAAATTTTCAAAATACAAAGCTATTTAAATTCTTCAGTGTTTAAAACAAGTACCTACTTTATTAATAGTTTTAGATTCAGTAATAATTTTGGAACTATTTATTTTTAAATAACTACTTTTTTTATTAGGGTAGTTTTAGTAAGGTGAGAAGGAACTCTTATAGTTTCGTCATGTCCGACTGTCTGTCTGTCCGAGGTTTTGCTAAGAAACCGTTAGTACTAGAAAGCTGTAATTTTGTAGGTATACCAATTACGCCGACAAAGTGGTAAAATAAAATTTTGGAAAATTGCGTTTTAGGGTTGCTTCAAATTTATTTTTTAATTACTTTACATACCGAATTACGTTGTACTGTTGTACCTGAAAGGATCTGGCAATACCTACCAAAATCTTTTCCTTATACACATGCCTACGTGTTTTGCAAACTTGTTTGCAGAAAATACTGTCATGATTTTTTAACTTACAATAACATATTTTAAGACTTAAGGAAGTCAAAAGTACCTACAAAAATAATCCAACGGCCTAAATTAAGTTTACTGATTATTAGACAGGAGCTCTGATTAGACTATAATAATAATACACTTTTGGACACATCTATTGGCCCACCTTAGAGTTTAGGTTTCGATGGCCTCTACCGAAATATAATTGCTAGATTGGGCATCTACCACAGCTCTCATACGATTAGGCATAGAGTTATCAACCGCTCTATGAAATTTTGAGGGATTATCTCCCATTCCTCTTCTATGGCAGTTTTCAACTACTGCATCGTCTGGGCAACTGGCTGACGAGCCCTAACACGTCTTTTTAGCTCGTCCCACTTGTGCTCAATAGGGTTCATGTCTGGGCTTCTGGCTGGCCAGTCCATAACTGTGATGTTCACATCCCGAAGATATTCCCTGACGATGCCGGCCGCATGGGCTCTTGCATTATCATGCATAAAAAGGAAATTTGGGCCCACATAGTCCGCGTATGGTATCACGTGAGGTTCTAAGCACTCACGAATGTACCTTTCAGCATTTAATGTTGGCAGCCGTCCATGAGCCACCGCCATAAGCAACCCTCTCTTCAAAGCAGCATTGTGCGAAACGCTCTCCCTTACGTCGGTAGACCTTCTTCCTTCCATCATTGCCATGTAACACAATTTTAGACTCATCAGAAAAGAGTACACGGCTACAATCTTGCTGTGTCCAATTTAAATGACTGCGTGCAAAATGAAGGCGCGCTGTTCGGTGGACTCGCGTTAGTTTGGGCCCATTAGCTGGCTTGTGTGGTACCATATCGCGTTCTTTTAACCTTCTCCGAACAGTTCGAGCGCTCACAGATACTCCGTGGAAGTCGCGAAGTTGGTTTTGTATCTCAATGGAGGTAAGGTGACGATTTCTCAAGCTGGTCGTCACGATGAATCGATCCTGCCTTTCAGTTGTGACCCGAGATCGTGGCCTTCCTTGGCGACGAACAAAGCCGCCAGTCTCTAGGTACCTCCGATAAACATTTCGGACTGCAGATCGACTTAAATTAAGTTGAGCACTCACGTTACTTTGGCTGTGTCCGGCCTGAATAAGTGCCACAGCTTGGGCGGCGACTTCAGGTGAAGTATCCATTGATAGAACCTCACCTTAATGTTAAAAATAAGTAATGTTTGTTGCAAATCCAAAGATATCAATCACTTTTTCAAGAATTAAATCCAAGTAAACCAATAAAACCAAGTTTTCTTAGTGTTCGATTGTTTGATATCAACAAACAGGCTCCAAATTGTCTTTTGTTTCTTTAAATTCTGTGTTCGAAATTCAAAAAAAGACTATTGAATGAAATTGTGAATGTGCCAGGTTCAAAACTGCATAAAAACTTTATGCTCAACCTAATATAAAATTTTAGCTAGGACCAAACGAAACTGAAAATACAAGGTAGGCCAATAGATGTGTCCAGAAGTGTATTAGGCATGAGGGATCATATGTTTTATTAATTAGACTGATTTAGTGCACGTTCGTCCGCACAAACGTCAAAATACGTTAAATAAATAATTTACCGATTACCGAGCATTTACCTCTTAGGCAATGTAATTTTAATTCAAAAAACTTTGAAACATTCATGATATTAATTTTGTTGTAAAAATAAAAGCTGTTTGATTATCCAATAGGCATCTTTCTTGATTTTCCTGAACTGTAATTAATAAGAAAATATATTACGATTTATCATTAAAATGGTATATCTTGAAAATTAAATGTATTTTATAAAAAGTAACTGCAAATTTAAAAATACGGTAGTTAGTATTCGTATTTTATTTTATTAACAAACAAAAACAAAAATATGCCTAGCAAAGATACCACCTCCTTGTATACTCTGGTAAAAAGTGACAACCCTACAAAAATAGACTTTGTACCCTGATAACGAAATGATTGAATAACTTGTTGGTTGCATGACTATAGCAAGTAATAAGTTCATTCGGTACATTTAGATATAAGCTTTATGTTTTGGACATAAGATTTATTTTGTGGTGTCTAGTTTGTGGGTCCGTCTGTGCAAAGTCCAATCTCTATGACGTAATATCTGCTAAACCAGTTACAAAGACCAAGTTGGCAATTACGCAAATCATCATGTTGTAATTTAAAAGAATCAAGGTTTTCCCTATATTTAGCCAATATTTATAGAGTACAAATGGCGGGCTTATTTTCTTCTCCATCTAAGTATCTATGTGATATACAATTTATTAACTGTGTCTTTACTATCTTGGTGGCCTCTTGCCTCTTCTTCCAATGCTGACGTTCTTGTGCCGGTTGCGCCCGACTCATCCAGTCAAGGCCTTCGTGTCGTCGGATATCATTCGGTGAGGTGAGATGAGACCACCGCAGCAGGCAGACACCCGCCTACATTGAAGAATAAGGTCCACTTGCAGCAAATGGGATCAGACTCAGATCATATGCCGTCCTTGCGGATAGTCCAGCTTAGTTAATACGGACCGGGCGCTCGTGGACCTTCCGGATTAATCCAGACTTGCGCAAGTGGGCTTTAAACTCAGATAATAGGCCTTGAACAAATTCAGATTAGCTAATCTGGACTTGCGAAAGTGGACTACTGGCTAAATACTTTAAGTAAATGTTAGAAAAAGAAAGAAAGAAAAACTGGCCAAGTTCGTGTCGGGCCACGCGAAATGTAAGGTTCCGTAGTAGCCCGCTATAAACAATCAACTAGGTACTTCATCTCATCACAGTCACTATTAAGAATTTATTCGAAATTTTCTGATTTCGAATTTGGTACGAAATTATCCAACACCCAAGTTCAACGACATTACTGCTAAACAATTTTGTTTTAGTGTTAGTTGGCGTAGCTTTTTCGGCCAGCTTCTGATAGGTTGAAATTGAAAACTTAGTTTTTTTAAGGCTCATATTTCCTGTGCTAATTCAAATATAAAAATAGAAGAATAGATGAATTGTCTTAGCATAGCTGTAATAAATGTACATATTATGGTAAAAAAATATATGGTCATTCTCATTATCCAGGGGTCAGGAGACTACATTTGTATGGAGAAGGATTATTTATAAACAAAGTACCGATTACAATAAGTTTTATAAAACGCAAAGTTTTATAAAACGCATACGTCAAACTGTCGCACCTCCTCAGGCAGGGAGTGTAGAGGAATCGCAACCTCGCAAAACACATTTCTTCTAACCTTGATGATCAGTTGAAGGGAGTATCTAAAACATTAAATGGATTAGAATAGAGCTATTAGTCCAGCAGAGGATAATGATGAGATGACCTAATCCACCGCTAGCACCGCAAGCCTGGGCCCGTAGCCAAATGGCTATTTATTCTTAAGCGAAGTTCGTTATCGCTAACAAAATGTATGAAACTGACATAAGCCATCGAAACATCACGTGACTTTTGCATTCATATTTTGAAATTTTTGTTGGCGATAGCTTCGCTCCAGAAAGATTGCCATTTTACGGGTCCTGATTTGAAGATGGGTCTTTTTCGAACAATTTCTGTTTGAGGGACCTAGTCTACCAAAGTGAAGGAAAGACAAGCGGAGGGATATGCGATTAACAAACAATGTAATCATTTGTACTTGTCATCAGAAACTTCATTGTCTATAACAACTATCTTAGGGGTTCAGTTGTTCTCCAATCCCCTGGAGAGATTGTGACGTTTTGATTCTTGTGCAAGTTTAATGGATCTGCTTGATCTGATCTTGCATCTAGGGTCATTATAATAATAATAATGTCCTCCTAGCCGAATTTCGACTACGGCGGCCTATCTCAAGAGAGATTAGCCAACTGCGCAGGACATATTAAAGTGCACATATTACTAATTTTTAAAGTTTTGACGTTCATAAGTGGCATTTTCTGTCCTAAATTGAATAAAATATTATTTTTGGCTTTGACTTTGACACAGGTGTGTGCGCAATACACAGGTGCACTCTCTGTTCCTTTACTCTCATAATCCGGTGAGACGGCAATCCGACATGACCGTAGAGGGATCAGGCGCAGGATCAACGGCTTAACGTGCTTTCCGAGGCACGGGGGTGTTAACACCACCAACTTCCTGACTCCGGAGCTGTGTCTGAGAGTAATTTCACGACAGAAGAACCCAAACACTCTCGGCCCGACCCGGGATTCGAACCCGGGACCTCGTGGATAGTACCCAGCGTGCTGACCACTAGACCAACGAGGCAGTCAATAGTCGACGTTCATATTATGCCATTGAATATGTCCAGCGACTTTGGCTAATCCAGCCTACCATTCAGCCCATTCACCTAGCAATAGGCTAATCTTAGGGGCGACGTAAAAACTATGTCAAATCGCGAGTTGATTTCAGTTACCCTGTATAATTATTTATTTTTGTTATAAAATATCACTTTTACCTAAAACATATTTAGTATTGTCCGTCCGCTTCCGCTAGTAACTCGCGCAGCATTATCTAATATTATGTGAAGTTTTTTCGAAACATATCCTGATGTCGAGAAGTGTTAGCGATGACGTAAACTGCCGCGGGCGTGCAGGTAAATACGAAGCTTTAACAATAATTGACAAACGTGTGGTGGGGCCGTGACGTCTGCGGGCCTAGACCTTGACATCGCATCTTTATACCTACAATACTCGGATCACTCACAGATGACACGTTTTTTTAATACATTTAATCTAATCGCTGCTTTCATGTTGGAAATATCTAGGTCAACTCTAATTTAATTAAAAAGCAAAACTTAGTGTGAAGCCTTTTGGATTTTTGAGGTGTTCATATGTTGCAAAATGTCTTGGAATTTTGTGCAATTGGTGTATTAGGATTACATAATTTATTATATTTTGCTTAAGAAACTGGGTTTTTTCCTAAGAAGTAGGTAGGAACCTTACAAAGTTAAAAAAAAACAGATAGTGATGTGCCATAATTATAACTTTATCACAGAATAAATAATAGTAACAAGTGTTTTATGACAATTAATCTGAATTTCCAATATGCTATTTATTAGATATATGTTTGAAATCTTTGTTCCTTTGGACAAAATAAAACTTTTAACCCCTTGAGGATCGAAATATTGCCGGCGGTCTCATAACAATGAATTTTCTATTGTGCCTGGTCACGTGATCTCTGTAGTATTAAAAACCTTAAAAATCTGTCAACGAGCATTCCAAAAAATACTTGCATTTTAATAACTTGTTTTGTCTTCCTGACACAATTTTTAACATGCATTACCTTGAAATACAACGGTCATAATAAAGTTACCGCAATCCGAATACATTATAATTCTATTTCCTTAATAAGTAAGTCTGTCAAAATGTTTTAAATCTCTAAAAGTAAGTACCAAATTGAATATGAATTTCGATGAATTAATTAAAAATGTTTGAACCAAAGGCAGTTTGAGTATTGTCGTTCATTTTTTAAAACATAGTACATCCAATTTTTATAAAGGTTTTTTTTGTAAGTACAGGTAGAAATCCGCTGAAGGTCGGCGTAACCTGACCCGTGACATCTAACATACAAAATGTAAGAATACTTCAGCAACTGTTTTTACAGGTTTCTTCATAACACATTATATTAGCATTTTCTTTTATTTTTCCCTCTAGGCATAAAAACTATGTATGTATAAAACTAATATAGATAGGTACTATGGAAAATTACAAGTGTTAGTCCTATAAAAACACAAAATTTTAAATTACGCTAATATTTTTTATGAGGCTATACAGAAAAAATGCAACACGATTGTTTTTTTTCTCAATCACGCGTGAAGATTTTTGAAAATATTTTTTATGTACCTATTTGTCACAGGGACATTAAAGCCTTATCACAAAGTTTTTTTTGTAGGTATACCTCGAGGTGACAAAGAATGTAGTTTTTTATAAATATGCATTTTGTAGTCTTTTGTATTCTTATTATGTTTACTTACTCTGTCTTGAACAGTTTACCTAATAGGAAACTTTAAATGATTCCCAAATATTCAAACATTATCCTAAATAACACGAAAACAAAATGAATCAAAAAGAAGAAAGATCTTGGACTGATATTAAACATAGTGTTCTTAGGGCCACCACTTGAAAGAATGACGCTTAGCCTGCTATACCCCTTGTATTTCTAATTCGATTATAGGTAATAAGTGCAATGTCGTAATTAAAGTAAAAAAAAATCAAAGAGATTCCCAAGAGGCTGGTTAACATCAGTGGTGACCCAAGAGCTGGCAGCTACCTTGCTCAGCGTATAAGCATCGCTATCCAGCGCGGTAATGCTGCCAGCATCCTGGAAACCTTACCACAAGGACCCTTTTTAAAATTTTTGTTTTTCTATTGTATAAAATAATTTATCTTATTTTTTATTAATAGGTTTTATATATATTACTATTATAGTTCAGTTACTAGTGTTTTTGTTACCCTAATACTAAATCTCTTTGACTGCCTCGTTGGTCTAGTGGTCAGCAAGCTGGGTACTATCCACGAGGTCCCGGGTTCGAATCCCGGGTCGGGTCGAGAGTGTTTAGGTTTTTCTGTCTTGAAATTACTCAGACACAGCTCCGGAGTCAGGAAGTTGGTGGTGTTAACACCCCCGTGCCTCGGAAAGCACGTTAAGCCGTTGGTCCTGCGCCTGATCTCTCTACGGTCATGTCAGACTGCCGTCTCACCGAATTATGAGAGTGAAGGAACAGAGAGTGCACCTGTGTATTGCGCACACACTTGTGCACTATAATATATCCTGCGCAGTTAGCTAATCTATGTTGAGATAGGCCGCCGTAGTCGAAATCGGCTAGGAGGACACATTACTAAATCTCATTAAACATAATATTTAAAAAAAAAGTGTATGTGGCTGTATGGTCTAATTGCACAAGTCTTAAAAAAACATTCAACATTACATGTGACATGGGCATAAAATAAAAAGTCATGATATAAGCAGACATAAAGAACAACTTTACGAGCATGACAAGTGAAAAAACAATATGAATTTGCATGCATAGCAGTTCTAAATTATTTATTGAAGTTGCAATTACTTTGACTTCTATACAATATTTTTAAATTGAAGAAGTATGTTTAGGCTGCAAAAGCATTGGTTATCTATCCGTCATTCTAACTGGTTTAACTACATAGTATGTATGTTGGGGAATTATCTCCACAGCCTTCTAACATTTATAAATTTCAGCCTTGACGTCTCTTGTCTTAATTACGTTTTTAAATCAAGATAACCTCATGATTTTATCGTCAAAGCTTTGAACGTGAGTCATTTATAATGTTCGTTAAATATATGAAACACTTGATAAAATTATAATAGATATCATGTAACTGTGTAGAGCAGATTCAGATTTGTAAAGAGACCTATTAAAAAAGGAAAATATGGGGTCAATACATTTTTTAGGGTTCCGTACCTCAAAAGGAAAATAGGAACCCTTATAGGATCACTTTGTTGTCTGTCTGTCTGTCAAGACCCTTTTCTCAGGAACGTTAAGTTAGGGCAGGAAAGGAGGTTAAATTGAAATTAACGTCAAATACTTATGTCTCTCTTCTCTCTCTCTTTCTGGTCGTTCCCTCAATGCTGAGGATCGTGACTGTATGTCAATTTTCTCCACACGGTCACTTATGTCTATGGTCCCTTAAAGCTGTAAAAAATCAAGCTTTTAAGTTCTTGCAAACAAAAGATACGGCCATTTTAGTCCTATTTTCTAACATTGCTCTAGGAAATCAATATGCCATTTTTTTTTTTGCGGCGACTTTAGCAGCGTGTCTGACGCGCTGCTGATAATTTCATACCATAAACGGAGCGCGACAGCCGCGCGGTAGCAGCTGCGCGACATTCGCAGCATCTAGTCATATTTTGGAGGCACTTTTAAGAAGCTTCGACAGCGCGACTGTATCGCTTTAGTCGCGCTGCTAAGGTCACCTAAATGTGAATATGTTTTCAGTGATAAGGGAAGCTCATACGGAACCCTTCGTGCGCGAGTCCGACTCGCACTTTTTTTTTACAGATTCGTCTATAGGTGTGTTGAAAAAAATTATACCCATACTATATTTTGAATAGCATTCAAAAAAAATTTTTTAAGGGCCATTCAATAAATACTTAGCCTACAAAAGAAAAAAGAAAATTTTGAGAAAGTAGAGATTTATTTTTCAACATAGTCTCCTTTCAATACAACACACTTGGCCCAGCGATACTCCAACTTTTTCAACCCGTCCAAAAAATACGATTTCCCGAGGTCTTCAAAATAGGCCTCGGTGGCGGCGATGACCTCATCATTGGACCCAAATCTTTTGCCGGCCAGTGACTTTTTCAGATTTGGGAACAAGAAGAAGTCACAGGGAGCCAAATCTGGAGAATACGGTGGATGGGGCAGCAATTCGTAGCGCAATTCGACCAATTTGGCCATGACGACGGCGGAGGTGTGAGCCGGCGCGTTGTCGTGGTGGAACAGCACTTTTTTCTTTGCCAAATGGGGCCGTTTTTTTTTTCAATTCGGCATCGAATCGGCCCAATAAGTCAGAATAGTAGAGCCCCGTGATTGTTTTACCCTTCTCAAGGTAACGATTACCTTCATCTTTACCTACATCGATATGTAGATCACACCTTGCGAGTCCCAAAAAACACTGGCCATCACCTTTCCGGCCGATTGAACAGTCTTCGCCTTCTTTGGAGCACGTTCGCCGGGTAAAGTCCACTGTTTCGACTGTTCCTTGGTCTCTGGTGTGTACCAGTGAACCCATGTTTCGTCAACGGTCACAAAACGACGCAAAAACTCTGCTGGATTGCGTTGAAACAGTGCCAAACATGTCGCCGATGTGGTCTCACGGTTGCGCTTGTTGTCTGGTGTGAGCAAACGCGGCACCCATCGCGCCGATAACTTTTTCATACCCAGTTCTTCGTGCAGAATATGATGCACTGTCCCTTCTGCGATGCCTACAGTCTCAGCTATCTCGCGAATCTTCAATCGCCGGTCTGTCAACACGAGATCGTGGATTTTTTTTACGTTAACCTCCGTAGTAGCCGTTTTTGGTGCACCTGGGCGTGGCTCATCAAAAACCGATGTGCGGCCACGAGGAAACTCGTTAAACCAATTTTTGATGGTTGCCATCGAAGGAGAAGAGTCACCGTACACAGCATCCGCTCTTTGATTTCGCTGCGCGTTTTCCCTTCCAAAAACAAGAATCTTATCACTGAACGATATTGTTCTTTTTCCATTTTTGTCAAACCGACCGACACGCTCGCTTCCAAAGGCTGTCAAAACAAAACAAATGTAGGGAAAAGACTGAAAACTACATAGTAGCCTTCAAATAGTATTTACTGCACGATAGTAAAACTCTTTTGTAACAACAGCGCCATCGGGCGGCGAGGCTAAGTAATTATTGAGTGCCCCTCGTACTTATATACATTTATAAACATCCATGACTTAGGTACAAATGCTCGTGCTCATCACACAAACGTTGCATAAACAATATTTTTGTAAAATTTGATCTTTAAAAACATACTTACCTATTCGAAGCAAACAAGAAAAGTACCACCTACCTACATTACATTACATTTAACAATATTCTGCCAAACTGTGAAGCTGCTTGTCGGCAGTAGCATGTAGCTTTCGTGGACCAAAGTCTATTTTGTAAGTACCACCTAATCCAATACCAGTACAATATCATCTCTTTTACTGTGTGCAAAATCGCATTTCCCATTCCCAAGTTTATAAGTACACTTTATTGATTGACACATTACAAGTTATTAAAATTTATGGCGTCGGACTAAAACCATACATATGTAGAATTCTGAATGTGTAGCGCTTCTGAAAACTCCAAATACTGAATTGAATTATAGTTTAGTAATGACTTACTTATTTATGAGGGCTATGACTAAAAAAAGATTTTCAAAGAGTTTTTAGCGGACTACGATTCAAAATGATCAATTTTTATATTATTTATATTATTACATTAGTAGCAGATTACCTAAGTTAGCCTATATAGATCCCACTGCTGGGCAAATAGATTCCCTAAGATAGGTAGTAAGACTAAATCATCTTTGTAATCTTAATGTAAACATGACCTATAAGATAAACGTTGATATGGCCAAATAGCCGATATAACTGACCTCGTAAGAAATGAAATCCACTGTATTCATCAGGATTTTCGTAACGCCAAATCGTTAAATCGTTACAAGTTTAGACGTAGTCGAGTTAGCGGGTAACATTATCATTAAGCTTATTGCTGATAATCGCAATGAAGTAAGTTTACCATTTAAAAAGATTTTGAAACATTCAAAGTGATAATATTTATATTTATATTCTCTAAATTGACGTTTAGTCATATGTCACTCACAATTCAAAAGCGAATTTTACTTATCAATATTTTTGTCCAGTCATATACTGAAATGTCTGACGAGGGTTTTTGCTCCCTGCACTAACTATGTCGTCCGTTAAGGTGAAAGCGCATTTATCCGCGCCGCACTATCCGCCGCGGCCGGAACCGCAACGGTGCCGCTGGTGCCGTACGCGCTGCCCGCACCGCACTTGCCGCACGCATCGAATTTTGAAGACGTCATCCGCGTTTAATGAAATGCAGCGCTTGCGGCGAGAATTAGTGCACGGTGTTCCATAAAATTTTATTTATAAAATGGGAGGACTTCGGCGCATACGGCGAGTGAGGCGCGGATAAATGCGCAGTCACCTTAGGACCTTGTGCTCGGGCACGGGTTGTGCAATTTTTTGGCAATAATTGCTCTTAATCTGTATTGGATCAATCTTAAGCAATCATAATTAAATTGTTTCAGGAATATTGCTTCTTATTGCATGATTGAAAATAATATTTATGTAAATATTATATTTAATACTTAATTTTTTTTTAGTATCCTTGAAATTGTGCTTGATTTTCTAGAGGAAATGCTGTTGCTAATCGTGTACCTACAGTGATACAGATGTAGATGCGTTCGTTACATCTTCCCAACGAACAATCGATTAGTCTTTCTTTGTTGTTTCGCTATAGAGTTTATAATCCAGAATTCCGTACACGGATACGTCGTACGACGACGTACCGGGATATCTAGCCCCGATTCTAACTCGCCACGGTCTAAGTGTGAGTCTTAACCTGAATCCAGTTTACGAGGTTGTCAAGCTAATGTTTGCATTATAAAGGTAAACTACTAGACTTTTAAGCAATGTTTTACTTGTCCAAGGTACAATATATTTTTACATTTGCTTGAAAGCCTAGTAAACTGGATTCGGTGCGAGATAGACCTAACCCGAATCTTCAACAGGCGTTTCTTTAACAGTAACAAAATCGCAAAATCGTCGTGTTAGGTTTGGGGACAATGCGTTCACTTTTCGAAATAATCACCTCTTATTTTTATGGTTTCTCTGTAAAAAGTAATGTCAGCTATCATATTGTCTTGAATTGAGGGTAGTTGCGCCGCCTCCGTGGCCCATCTTCGTATCGCGCAGATATCGCGACCCCGACCCGCCCTGTCTGCTGATAGCGGTCTGTCCCCAAAGATGTTTACATCTTACACCAATATCTATGTATGTACACATGGTAAATATGTGAAAATGAACATACCACTGATGATTGTTTTAACGGTTTTTTTTATCTACGCGGCATTTTGTATAAATCAGAATTACTGTAACTTCTCTGTGTTCCTTCCTATAGTCAAATTCATAATCTTCTTAAAAGCCAGTGGTCACAAGTATCTTAAGGAATAGAGGTACCTGGCTAGGTTATTTATTTTAGTATTTTTCTGTAACTTAATTTATTCACTTATTTACCTTGTGATCCTATTGGTAATGATGATGATACATTTAACTAATTGTTAGTTTACTTATTGACAATCTATTTTCTGTTCAGCTAAGACAATGTTTTCGTTCGTTATTATCTTTGCTATAATAACCTACTTACCGTAAAGGGTATGCAATTACGTGTCTTTACAATAGATGATGGCAACAAAGGGACAAAGAGAGAGTGCATTTGTTAATACTGACAGGCAATTAGTCACTCAATGTTGCTTATGTATTTTATATTATTAAAACCGCAAAAGGCTAAAAGCTGGAAGTCAGTCAGCTGCTGGCCAATGAGTCGCGAGCATCGAATGCGCATCCGCTGCATTTCCGATAACGCGTGACTCAGCACGCGACACCACGCTATTGGAGTCGAGTCTCCGAAGCGCTGATCTGGCTTATTATTAGACAGGTCATTCATACAGCGGCTTCTAATCGTATACTCAGCGAATTTTCATTGAAACGGATGTTGTTGGTGGATATGTGGTCAACATACGCTGTCAGTCGCTAGCAGATCGCGTACAAGGAAGGTCGCGTGCGAACTCGCACCTCGGAGTGCGACACTCGACTCCAGCGTGACTTCTGTAAACAACGTTAGCCGGCCCACCCGTACACAATTAGTGATAAAAACCTAAACACCTCCCGGAAACGATGCGACTCGTCGCAGACAAATATTTGCTGTGATTTTCGAATTGGACTAGAAGTTCTGGAGCATCTCTTTTAAACGGTGGTAGTGATAAGATAGGAATTGAATCAGACGATTTAATTTGAATACGTTATGTCACCTGCTGGTAAATAATAGGTTTTATCGCGTATTATCGGTTGAACCTTGCTGAGCTGTGTTCAGTCGTCGATAGCGGTCGAGCCCGTGAGCATTGCCGCGTGTTGGAAGATGCCAGTGCTCGGCTACGAGAGCATGGCGAGCCAGGACCTGTGCATGCTGGCGTACGGCGCGGAGTACATGCTGCCCGCGCCCTCCGCGCCCTCCCCGTGGGAGAAAGCCCCGGGCCCTGAGCACTACCCGGGATTCGTCTGCAGAACCAACCTGGACACAAACAATGTCAACGTCAAATATAACGAAGGTTTGTTTACAGCTCCAAGTTGACCTCTACGTTCACGTGCTGTCTGCTTCGTGCTCGGTTAAAAATATGTGTCGTGGAACTGCGTCGTCGTGTTTAACTATATTATTTGTCAGTAAACGAAAGAAATCCCTGTGAGTGAAATAATAATGTCTGTATTTTGGTGCTCTCATAAGCTTGTACAAAAATGCAAGTCTTATCTTCTATTTTTTGCAATAGATTCATTTAACAGATAAGTGTTATCATCAGAGTAGATAATAATGGTATACATTTTATATCGCTCATACAATAGCTTACACGCTAAAAGCTACATTTTGATTTGTCAAAATGTCGCTTTTAGCAAAGTAGGTTTGAGGAAATAGTTCGCACCGATTGGCGCCCTAAACACGCTTTCCTTCTCGCGACAATAGGGGCGTATTTTAAATAAATAAAATGTACAGTATGATGTGCTGGCCACTGTACGTAACATTCAAGTAATATTTTTTGTGTCAGAATGTAAATCAGTAAATTATTCTAACCTTTCCTTCTAATCCCGAATTTAAAAATACTATAAGAGTTACCAATTACATCAACCATCGCATAAAGGAAGAGTGTGATTTGAAACTTAAAAAAAAACAATAGATGTAAACACCAAAATGGTTTCGAAAGGCAGTAAATTAGTAGAGCCCGGTTTTATGTACCTACTCAAACAGTAGGTGTATTAAATGACTTGCTGATAAAGCAGCTCTTGCTTACGTATACAAACCGTATTGAGCAGGATCAGTATTTTTAATGATTCCCAACTGTTGCTAATATTTTGCAACCGAGTGCATCAGTTTTACTTAGTGCGAAAAGCATTTATCATCAAATTCAAATGATACCTATTATGCTAAATTGTTTTTAACTCTTTAACCTTATTTATAAATTATTATATATTTAAAAAATTTTAGTATCAAATACAATACAAAATAATTTGTACGGAGAGCAATTACCTTAAATTAAGGTATTAAATAATCATTTTTTGTACTGAAACAGTTAGATTTGTAACTATCAATTCTAATGTTATATATATGGATTATACAGTTTTATAGTAATCATCACTGATAATTTTTATTAACAGTTTTTAAGACAGGTTACTTTATTTAAGTTTCTAATAATACGTTTAGTTTAGCTAAAAAAAAAGAGCGCGAGGGTCGTCTTAAGAATAACCAGTTCTAAAATAATACGTTCTATGTCTTATGCAACAAAAAAAAATGTCTTTTCACAAACGTACTACGTAAACGTGAACGTAGCGTAGATATATACCGGCGCGTGTATACATTTAATAAGATAAAACTTGTAAGTTAACGAATACGGATATTCACAAAACCTGTCTTGAAAACTTGTTTTAAATCTTAACAGATTTTTTTCCAATGTCGACGTTCAGCGAGACTGTTTTTTAAGTACAAAATTCTATTCTCGTTTTGAATGACATGATGCTAATAAGATAGTAACAATGTAAATGTTTAAACATGCATTGACGCCATTAACACCATTGATCATTGTGAAAAACAAAAAAAAAAAAATTTTTTATTCGTAACGCTTATGGCTGAAAGTTTAGGAAAGGCTATGAGCGTTGTTTATGTATTATTGTATGGAATGTTTATCGACGTGTTATTTTTATTTTGATACATAGATTACAGTGATTAGTAGCAGTTACTCTATGGATAAGTAGGTCAAATAAAAACATTATTTTAATTACATACCTAGTACCTTAAATTACCAGACTTGGTCAGCACGCTGGGTACTATCCACGAGGTCTCGGGTCGGGCCGAGAGTGTTTGAGTTTTTCTGTCTTTAAATTACTCAGACACAGCTCTGAGTCAGGAAGTTGGTGGTGTTAACACCCCCGTGCCTCGGAAAGCACGTTAAGCCGTTGGTCCTGCGCCTGATCTCTCTACGGTCATGTCGGACTGCCGTCTCACCGAATTATGAGAGTGAGGGAACAGAGAGTGCACCTGTGTATTGCGCACACACTTGCGCACTATAATATGTCCCGCGCAGTTGGCTAATCTCTGTTGAGATAGGCCGCCGTAGTCGAAATTCGGCTAAGAGGACATTAGATATCAGGTATTTTATCTGAACTGTACTTATTAGAATCATACACATATTTAGGTATCTGATATATTTTATTTATACGTAGCGTACCTTAAGTAGTGTGCTTGACAACCACGACAAGTTATTAATGTAGAGGATATATGTAGAGGTAATTATTTCAGCGCATATAAAGTTTGATTGTCCAGCAGTGGACTGCATCTTATCAGCCTATTAGGCTGATATGATGAAAGTTTGACTGATGTCCATCATGCCCTCACACGTTGTCAATTGTGTAGCAATAGTTACCACAGGTGTTAACGTACCCTTAACTTCCTTGTTACAGATAGTGATATACAGCTGGAAACGAGCAGTAGCGAGGCAAGCGCGGCGAGTTCCACGCCGCTGTCGCAGCACTGCGCCATCTGCGGCGACCGCGCGACCGGCAAGCACTATGGCGCGTCCTCGTGCGACGGCTGCAAGGGCTTCTTCAGGAGGAGCGTCAGAAAGAACCACTTGTATAC
Organism: Pyrausta nigrata; assembly: GCA_949316185.1. Taxonomy (NCBI): domain Eukaryota; kingdom Metazoa; phylum Arthropoda; class Insecta; order Lepidoptera; family Crambidae; genus Pyrausta; species Pyrausta nigrata. The sequence continues at coordinate 9,418,542 of OX438951.1, forward strand.
ATGCAGGTAAATACAGCAACAACAGCTGTATCTAATAGGAAATAAGGCTCAGCACAGCACTGCGCTATCGTGAACGCGCGGCTAGTAAGCACTATGACATGTCCTCATGCGATGGCTGCAAGGGCTTCTTTAGGAGGAGCGTCAGAAAGAACCACTTGTATATGTCACCGCAAGATTATAAACATTGTTCGATTACAATATATCTCGTGAGATTGTAAACTGTCAAAAAATTGTGAACCGTAACATATGATTGCAATTTAACGCATTATTTATCGCTATATTATATTCTATCGAAGTGAAACTGTTAAATTACAATCTGTCCCGCGTCAAATTGTCAACTGTCCGAAAGCTCTTCCTGATTGGTCGGTCTTGGTCGTAAGAGCGACCAATCACGGCCAGCCGTTCTTTGTCCCCGCAGAGTTAGAAATGAAATAAATAGTAAAACAAATATTAAAACACGAAAAATTTATATAATTTAGGTTATTTTCGGTAACTAGCACTAATTCGTTGGTTTATCATTCAAACTACTTTTTTTTGGTTAATCACAGAAATTTTTACGTCCACAATAATTTTACATAACTAATTCTATAGATATAAGTTATTTTCAACACGAAATTAATTTATAATCACGAAAACAGTAGTTTACATTCAACAACAAACCAAATAACAATAAATATGGCGAGTGCCGGGGCGGTGGGGGCACATAGCGTTCAACCAATCAGCGCCTCAGATGCATTCCGTTCTACGACGTTTCACAATTTGTTCGCTTCCCATCGATAGATTACAATATAGCGAAAAATAATGCGTTAAATTGCAATCATATGTTACGGTTCACAATTTTTCGATAGTTTACAATCTCACGAGATATATTGTAATCAAACGATGTTTATAATCTTACGGTGACATATACATGTAGGTAAATACAGCAACAACAACTGTATCTAATAGGAAATAATAAGTCGCAGCACAGCACTGCTATGGCGAACGCGCGGCTGGCAAGCACTATGGCATGTCCTCTTGCGACGGCTGCAAGAGCTACTTCTGGAACAGCGACAGAAAAAAACCACTTGTATACATGCAGGTAAATTACATCAACCATATCTGTGTGGGAAATGAGGCTACACCGCAAGTTCCGCGCCACTATCTACCTATAACTACTAGACAAGAGCGTCTTCGAGAGCAACGGTAGCGTTTGTGTTGTGTATCTACGTACGTGGACTGATTCAAAACTTCAGCCTCATCAGAGAGAAAGTGATACTTGCTATAGAATTATTCTAAAATCGAAACGAAGTTAGGTAAAAATATGTCTTGATTTTCAATAGTAGGAATTAATAATAAAGTAATAAAGGTCTTCTTTATTTATTATTGAGTTTTTTTATCTTCTTTTCAGATTCAGCAGAAATTGTGTGGTGGATAAAGACAAAAGAAATCAATGCAGATATTGTAGGTTAAGGAAGTGCTTTAAGGCTGGCATGAAAAAGGAAGGTGAGTAACATTCAACATTATTTCTACTCAATTATCTCTATTTGCACATATTTGCTTTTATTGATATGATTGATGATGAAGAGTGCTTGTAAATACACTGGCCTGCAATGTAAGTATCTACTGCACTTTTAAAATAGCAATTACTTAAATTGCACAAGGGTTTTTTTTAAATAAAAAGTATTGGGTAGAAAATTTTATCTTTAAATAAAAATTCCATAGTTACAGAGCGAAAAAAGCTTCATAAACAAATATGAGTCCTTTCCCAATCACTGTAGGAGTACACCAAATCGACTCAAAACTGTCGACCCCAATTGGGTCTGAGGAGTCAATATTAAAATATAAATAAAGTAAAAAAAATATTGTTTAATGTTATTGAAGTGTTTTTGTTATAATATAATATGGTTATTTTTTTTTCCTGTTGTGTTTTTACCTTTAAAAAAATGTGAAGTAGGTACTTTATTTTACAGGCCAGTTTAGTTTTAGGTTTAGAGTCACTGACGTGGATTTTCTATAAAATTCTGTACCTACCTTTTATGAAAGCTTTATTAAATACTAGTGGTTCCCCGCGACTTCGCCCGCAAGAGTTGGATTTTCCATATAAACTTTCATCCCCCATTTCCCCCCTTAATGTTTTTATATCGCGACAAAATGTATGTCCTTTCCAGGGTCTCGAACTGTCTCCATACCAAATTTCATCTCAATCGGTTGAGTGGTTTAAGCGTCAAGAGGTAACAGACAGACACACTTTCGCATTTATAATATTAGTATGGATTAAAATCGAACGTTTCAAGCAACGTGCCTCAACATATTTGCGTGTTTAGTCAGTATATCTGTTGGAGCCATCGACAATATAACCTAGGATATTATTCTTAATGATTGAAGCATACCTAAAATACATATGAACGTTTTTCCTTGTTTGAAATAACTTCTTTTGACATTTACTATCCCCTCTGATGCGTGTCTGTCAATATTATATTGAGCATATGTACTAAGTCGCAGCTTGCAGCCTATTAAGAAACAAACCTTTAAAGTAAATCTCTTGTCAATGACAAGTAATCTGAATAAATCTAGGTAGTAGGTAAGTATATTCACGACTATAGCCCTGACTTATTCGCCTTTAATCTGTCCGCTATTTACAACAACCGTTGCTTGCCAGACGCTCTTAAATTATATAAATAACTAATAAATCCATTTTGTTTACACCTAGTTAATGAGTAAATAAACAACCTAATTAATATGTTAGTTCTCTTTGTCTGATAACATTCTTATAGCGAGCTGTTGCTGTGAAGTTCAGCAACCGATGTTATCTGTAGGGAATGCTGGAATCATTGCATTAATTACTCAACAAACTTAATTATTCATAAACAACATTGGTTCCGTCACCGTAAGACATCGCACTAATTCTGGGAAATTCGATATACTTGTTATTTTGTTCAAATTTGCCTGAATTCAATTCCGGTATGTAAATTGGAGACACGCTCTTTTTACTGAAATTTGAACGTTTAAATCAACAAATTCTTCCTTTTTACGTAAAGTCGGCAGCTCGTCAGATTACCTATGTGAACTACGAAACAGCTTTTAAAGACTTCCAAATTTGCCAAGGTAGATTATGTCCAGGGGGCAGCTGCTCTGTCAGAGAGTTGGGAGATGTATTAGGGTATCTCTACTTCTAGAGGCTTTCTGAGCTTGATTAGCTTCGCAATCAAGGCAACACCTCTTTGAAGAAGCTATGCCGGCTTTTCTACGAACGAGGAAAACTTGCTTTATAATATGATTCTTTGAATTTCAATAATTTATGTAAGCATTAAAGTGATTTAACATAAGTTATTATATGTTTTTTATTATTATTTAATTGCTATACGTAGGTAACTAGGTGTTTTGAAATATTGAAGTCATCAGGGTCCTATTATGTCCATGTACAGTGGGCCTCGCATTAACCTTCCCAAATCTTTCAAACTGTCAAATCATATGGAGCCCTCTGTGCTCAACATAAGGTACGCCTACGGAATATGGTTGCGGAAATTTGACAGATCAGGGTAGGTTGATGTACTGTACGTGTCTTACTGAAATAAATAATAATAATAGCAACATACATCCTTCTACAAAAAACGGCAATTTTAAACACTTGTCGTATAGTTAGGAAGTTTTTAAGCATATTTTAAAGCAACCTGGAGCTCGCTTGGCTGAGGCCCGCGAGTTTCAGTTATTTACCTCTTAGAAGAGAAAACTTTTTAGGTTGAACATAATAATAATAATAAATAAATTGTTTTAACAAACACACCAATTACCTAGTCCCAAACTAAACGTGAGCTTGTGCTATGGTGACTAGTATAACGGATAGACATACTTATATACATTTATACACATCCATGACTTAGGTACAAATGCTCGTGCTCATCACACAAACATTTGCCCCTTGCGGGATTCGAACCCGCAACCGCCTGGTTTAGAAGTCCGGGGTGCGCACCACTACACCAAGACGGTCGTAAATATTAATTTAAATTAGAAGCTTATTATGTTTCGACGAATATGTGCGTTTTTGTACAGACAACTTTTTATTCAAATATGCTAAATATAGTTGACGTCTAGGCCTACCTTTCAAAGAGTTTTTTTTCATAGTTGTTATTTAATTTTCAGCTGTTCAGAACGAAAGAGACCGAATCAACTGCAGAAGGCCTTCGTACGAGGAGCCGACGCAAGCCAACGGACTGTCCGTCGTGTCGCTGCTCAACGCTGAGCTCCTCAGCAGAAAGGTCATAGATGAGGTAGTTACATGAGTATTTTTCACACTTTATCACCATTTTACCTAACTATGTTCGATCAATAAATCGTGGATTCAAACATTCAATTGGTATCGGTGAACAATTGATTATAAGCCACGCTTTTACGTCTGGCAGAATTTCCGGGAAATAATAGATACGACCTGTTCCACAATGAGGAGTTTTCCTGAAGGTTCCAAGGCGTTTGTAAGTTATAGTCCGATTGCGTAACTGAGTACTTGCCTACGGAATACAGGGGTGCGGGGGTAGACGAAAATGGTGCCGATACTTTTATGAAAGTGTGTCGGGGCAATAATACATACAATAGTCTCTCTAACCTGCCACCGTGGCGCTGATTAAATTTTCTGATTGTATGTGCATATCTCTGAACTACATACAGTTCTGTACAACTGGGTTTTGTATTGCGAGTTTTTTAAGTTTCACCATCGTCAGTGTGACGAAAATTTGTATGGATATTTGTCGGAGTCTATAGCAGCACTTTAGCGAAACCTGTTTTTTCTATAGTAATTTTCGTTACCAAGTCAATGGTGAGCGCGTCTAATAAAAACTCGCCCTAGGCCCTCTGGTACAGACTACTAAGATACTGGGGTAACACCAGCGAAAGTTTTCCTCCTAATAAAAAGTGATTTTTGTGTTTGGTGCCAGACGATAAACATATCAGACGCGGAGCTGAGCAACCGCAAGCTGGCAAAGATCAACGACGTGTGCGACTCGATCAAGCAGCAGCTGCTGATCCTCGTCGAGTGGGCCAAGTACATCCCCGCCTTCACGGAGCTGCATCTGGATGACCAGGTTAGCGCGTATGGTTATAGTAAATCCGCTTAAGTAATTGAGTCCTTCCCCACGAGTCTTATTTAGGAAATAGGAAGATTAATCGCAGTTCACTACTTGATCCTACCTTGTTAGGATCCTAATTATCCTACCAACTTAGGATCTGATAGCTTCCTACATTCTTAGTTAGGATCCTTGTTAGGATGCTACAAAGCGGATGGTGTAATAAATGCTTAAGGATCCGATTGGTTCCTGCCTTCGTAGTGAGGATGCTACAAATAGGATCGTATTATAGGTAGTGCTTAAGGATAAGATTGATTCCTACCCTCCTAGTTAGAATGCTACAAATAGGATGGTGTTAATAGGTGCTGAAGGATCCGATTGGTTCCTACCTACGTTCCTTACTAGGGTCCTACTTAGGATCCTAACTAGGAAGGTCGGATGGACAGGCAGGTGCTTTACTCTGAAAACTCATTATCACGTCTAGTCGTCGCACTCGCTCGCACTGACATTAGTGGCAAGGACGGCTACAGCCGAAACTACGGATATCGTCTCACAGAGTGGGGCCCCAGTCACTTTTCTAGTTAGGTAGTGAATTTCCTAACTAGGAACCTAAGTAGTGAAATGCAATTTCATCTTCTTATTTCCCAAGTAGGATGGTACACAAATAGGATAGTGTAATAAGTGTTTTAAGGATCCTATTGGTTCCCACCTTCCTAGTTACAATGCTTCAAATAGGATCGTGTATTAAGTGCTTTATGTTATTTTAGACTATCCTCCACCCGAAGGTTGTCTGGAAGAAATTGCTTTCAGCAATAAGGCCGCCTAAATTGTACTATTATTTATGAGCATTTATGTAAATGTATACTGTGTGTGGTGAACAATAAAGAGTATCTATCTGAAAAAAAGAAGCATTTAGTAATTTGGGACATCACAAACAATCACAGTAAAAAAAAACAAAAGATACAAAATTACAAAGACAACAAGGAAAATAAAAACAACGAAATCAAAAACAATACAAACAAAACAGTAACTGTCAACGCTAGCCAGTCAGTGCCTTTGTGTGTCTGTGATGTCCAACTCCAGGGGACCTCACTCAGCATAAGCCAGGCCCTCAGGCCCTGGCGCTGGTTTTCAGTGGGCCCCTACCGAGTGAGGTCCGCGGACAATGGCGTCAAAAATACATAAATAATTATACTATAGATAGTTGATTATATATTTAAATAACACAAAAGCTAAGGTCAAATCGATATAAAGGAGCGTGTGTGTACAATGTGCATTAATAATAAAAAAAACTAACTGTGACGGTGTCGTCAATTAACAACACGTGCAGAGCTCATGACTTCATTTCTCGTACTTTATTATGTATTATCTATCTATGTGTACCAGGTGGCTTTGCTGCGCGCGCACGCGGGCGAACACCTTCTTTTAGGCTGTGCTCGTCGATCGTTGCATCTCAGCGACGTGCTGCTGCTCAGCAACAACTGCATCATCACCAAGCACAACATCGGTCAGTACTACTGGTTCAATAAATAAAAAATGTTCTTAGGAATAGGCTGACAAATACGGGAATCAATACCTTCTTGTAATATTCGCTCGAATTTGTTATAATTTATTAAATTACTGATGTTTTTACTAAGAATATTTTTTAAGTCAGTGTTACTAAGCCCTATGGTTAAAACTGTCGGAAATGAATAATGTATTAATAACACCATTACCCAGCCCAAAACTAAGCGTGTGCTTGTGCTATGTCGACTTGAATAACAGATATTATAGTCTGACAAGTGCGACCCTCTTGTACCCGCCAGACGTGCGGGAGGCGATGAAGCGCCAATCGCACACGACTGGCATTGGAAATCACGTTCCCTGCAACAACACTTGTCCCCGCTGACATCTATTATACCTCGCCACCCCCACGTTTGGCGCGCGGCAGTAGGCGTACGAACTTGTCGGACTATACTTGATGATTTATGCAGCATGATAACAAATTTGCAGTACACACAGCCGCACGTTAGACTACCCCACTTGACCTTGAGGCCGCCTCTATTCCTTACATAATAAAAGCTGTTTTCGAATTTCAAATGGGTGACGTGCTTCCTACTGTACATACAAACTGTGTTTTTAATATATGGAAACGCCGCACAACTCTTCCCTCCGCATTGGTGCAAAACAGCCCTTGCCGTAAAATAGCAACGCGGTATTAAGATATGTCTAGCTGGCCTAGTGGTCTAATCAATCGCCCGGTATGCAATGAATGCTGGTTCGATTCCTCAGGCGTTAAATTTTTTTTCACGTGCAATATATCTTATCTATCTTTAAATCCTTTTTTTGTTGGCATAGACGGGCGGATGGACGTGGACATCAGCATGATCGGCATGCGCGTGATGGACGAGATCGTGAAGCCGCTGCGCGAGATCGACATCGACGACACGGAGTTCGCGTGCCTCAAGGCCATCATATTCTTCGACCCCAGTGAGCATTGTTTTTACATACACTACTTGGAGTTGGCAAATTTAGATACGTAAGGTTTTTTTCATTTCGCAAAGCTACAAGTACATGCGCCGGGTCAGGTGCTTATAGCGGTAGGCTATTGGCGTACGTACCACGATCTCAATTTGCACTTTATTGTTTCGTAGCAAGAGTAGCTATTTATTAAATTAACTTTGGGGGTGGTCCTTCTGTACTTGTGCTATTATTTATTATGTGGTTCTGGCGGCAAAAGAAATACATCATCTGTGAAAATCGGCTACATAAATACATTATTTGTGAAGACAGACAGACGGAAAGTGTGGAGTCCTAGTAACAGATATGACGATTCTTGTGACCAATAACAGGCTTGAATAGACTATAACGTTTTCATCTCACCTGTTCGGAAAGTTGAACTTTCATGTGTAGATAGGCGGGAGGAAAATAGCTTTTCCCTCTTACTTTATACTCCTACTATTGAATAAAAGGCCACTATCGAGAATATCGATAGTTTTTGCAATAGTCAGAGCTGTATCATCTATCTATAGTGATTTTAATATTGAACTTTGATACTATCGATAGTATTAATAGTATTTCTGTGCCGATAGCATTTATATTAACGGAGCTATCGATACTATCATTACTATCGATATTCTATCGATACTATTGCTTTTGCATAGGCTATCGATAGTCTGTCGATACTACCGATATTTTATCGATACTATTTTTTTCCTCAACTGTCGATACTATTGGTTTCGCCTAGACTTTCGATTTTTATAGATACTATCGATATTTGATCGATACCAATGCTTTTGCCTCAACTATCGATACTATCGATATTCTATCGATACTATTGCTTTTGCTTCAACTATCGATAATCTATCGATACTATCGATATTTAATCGATACTATTGCTTTTGACTCAACTATCGATAGTCTATCGATCTTTAACGCCGCTCGCGGACCAAGTGAAACGCCAAAATGTGCTGGTCGGGCGCTTCGCGGATATAAAACGGAAAGCACCTTCGATTGCACCACATAAAAAAAGAAATGCACTATTTCTTTCCTCACAGTCGAAATGAAAAATAGTATGTTTAACTCGGGTGAAAGCACCCATTCCACTCTCGAGCTATTGGCGCTCTCACTTCGTTCCTGCGCCAGAAACTTCTCGAGTGGAATGGTCACTTTCGACCCTTGTATAACAATCTACTATTTCAATATTTCTTGATCTCGATGATCTCTTACACTTCACCCCCTAGGGGAGTAAAATTGACCGCCCAACTCCCCCTCGGTGGGAGACGATTGTATACTTTATTCAAAAAGTTCATATTAGCTTTTACATTAGCGTATTTTTTTATTAGGTAGGTTCCTTGTTAAGTTAGTCAGCCTTAGACATAAAAAATATTCTTTCGGTATTGTAATTGATGACGTGCTCATTTTAGACACTATCGACACCGAGTTTCAAGTAGTGCTAACTCTCTTCCAGACGCCAAAGGTCTATCCCAGCCTCAGAAGATCAAGCAACTCCGCTACCAAGTGCAGATCAACCTGGAGGACTACATAAGCGACCGCCAGTACGACGGGCGCGGCCGCTTCGGCGAGCTGCTTCTTTGCCTGCCGCCGCTGCAGAGCATCACGTGGCAGATGATCGAGCAGATACAGTTCGCCAAGCTGTTCGGCGTGGCGCACGTCGACAGTCTGCTGCAAGAGATGCTGTTGGGAGGTAAGCATCGATCGCCTTAAAAATACTTACGTCCCGTTCAGTGCAAGTTGGCCGCTACCTCCCCTCCCACTTCCCCATGCCGCACCTCAACGCAGACCAGCTTAGTACGGAACGGTTAGCTTAAGCAGCGTTGCCATACATAAATACGGATTTATCCGTATCTATACGGATTTTAAAAGTCGAATACGGATGAAACATGGTTACGGATTTTTATACGGATTACGTACCTCAACATGATACTCATACAGACAAGCTCTTATTATCAGAGAGATGCAGTGGATACACGTCTATATTTTTGTTTTCTAATAAAAATCATCTTTTAATAAAAATGTAGATAGTATAGAATTATTTGTCAAAACACATTACAGATTAATAGGCCCTACAGACCGTTGACTTTGCTAACCATACTGGCGCACAGTGGTCCCGATTTAATAAAACATGGACATTGATGCTACAAGTATGAAGATTTCATTGATGGTTAGTACTAAGATAACTAATAAGACAAAAAAATATTATTATCCTATCACGACTATTTCTCGGTAAAAAAAAATACTTTTTTTGTATGGAACGAATGAAATTTCTATTAATTTCTCGAAATTACTAAGAGATGGCAAGATGGCGATTACATATGTTAGAAAATAAGTAATTCTGAGTATTTTATGCGAATATACTATTTACTTATCTCTGAGTACTTTTGAGTTATTGAGGGTTGAAAAATCGTATTTTTTATATAAAATTTCTCAGTAACTGAAATGCTTAAAATGTTTTAAAATTTAAAATTACACGATAATTTTTGAGATTCGTTCGAAGAAATAAAAACTCAACGAAGCATCCCTGCTTCTTTGTACATGCGTACATGAGTCTAGTTTACTCCAATCACATAATATTTGGGTCAACGTTTTCTTGAGAAATCTCTGTTTCCTCTGAAAGATATTCATTGTTTAAAATCAATGAGCTGGCCTCTGGAAATAGTTGCTTTTGCGATCGAACAAATTTTGGTTTAATATGAGTGATGTAGGGATCTGAGCTAATTAGAAAGTTGTGGATAATGTCCAAATTAGATTGAACCCTACCGATTTTTCTTGTGTGGGCCATTCTGACGTTCCGGAAATCTTTTTTTCTCGCTTCGGATGCTTATGCGGAATAAACGAGAAACTTTCACAAATGTCTGCACTATGAACAGCTTATGGACACTTGAAGGCATGTAATACCATGGGTATAAGTTTCTATAAAGTATTGCTGTTTCTCTGCCCTAAAAAGGCTAGTATCAATAAGTTGCCCAGATGAAACAGTTTGTAAAATAACTGCAAATCTTTTGATTAAATCAGGGTGAATGCCTGTTATTTCAGCAGATAGTTCAAAATTCGTGAAAAACCTTCGTGCTGTATTACCGTCGTTAGTAGTGCCAAATCCTTGTTTAACTATATCAACCAACAAACCAGTTTTTTCCCGAAATTCTTTATGAGTATTTTTTTTTTTGTTTTCTTTTAACAATTTGTCATCATTCCGAGCTGCCATTTTTTAAAGTCTAAGTTGTAGGAAATATGTAAAATACATTCCATGTATCTTATCCAATTATGAAGCGAGGACATATCATATTGTACATGTCATTTCTGATAGGTTGTTTGAACACAAAATCCAAGTCATTCATTTTACACGGTGGGGTACCACATATATTACAAACCGCTGCGGAAGAAGTATTAGAAATTACAGTGAAAATTTTCCCATCAATCATAGTCATATACAAATCATGACGTATCTCAAGATTTTGTACAATTTGTCGGGGGAAGGTTGCAGATTTCTTCATTTATAGAAGCATTTTCCTTCTGGATCAAATCATTTGTTTCTTTTGAAAATTGAAAACCTATTGGGCGACAGTTATTTGTTGAAGATGGAGTAGGATTCTGCCATAAGATAGTACCACTATCTTTTATCAAACGAAGCGGAACCAAGCTGATCATAAACAATGAAGAATCGTCAATTTTTATGTCTGACTGACTTTTGTTTATAGTTGCTTTGAGAAGATGACCCATCAAACCCCCATTTACTTATCAATTTCAATAGCTTTGTATTTTCTTCGTTTCGGAATAGTTCTGGACTATAGTAGCTAATTTTGTTTTGTTAGACTCTTTCAGTTTGGCACATAAAGCGTAAACTAGAGTCTCCTCAGAATAATCCAAAAGTGTTAAAGAGCGCCTTTTCTTTTGCTTATCAGATAAATCTTTAAAAGGTTTTTTATTCATATTTGAACTCGATTGATGCACATCTACTTCAGCGGTCTTAATAATTGGAACGTCTTTCTCAGTATTAACATTAAAAAAGATTATTTAAATCTATATTTTTACATTTCGGCCACACAATTTCGGACTCTAACCAATGTGAATTCTGATGCAAAAAAGTCCACCTCTTTGATATAATGCTTGTAAAATTACGACAAAATGATTTGATACTACTCAAATCTTCGGAAGACATATTGATGCCGACACGTTTGACAAGAATATTATATAAAGATTCAGCATTTTTAAAACCAGCACCAGCTGATTTCAGAGCGCAGTACAAATCTAAATTTGTGACAAATGCGGCCATATTAACTGTATGTTATTCAAAGAAAATGAACAAAAAGAGAAAAACTCCGGATAACTAAGATAAAAGAATTTGTAAAATGTTGTGATAAATAAAAATACGAGAGCAAGAGACAAACTAAAGTGAACTGTAACTAAATTCGAAAAAAAATAAAAAAAGAAAGAATAACAAGAACAAATAACAATAACAAAATAAGAACAATAACAAAAAGAAAACAATAACGACAACAAATAACATTAACTGATTGTAAGCGTACAGAAAATATAGGAACACGTCTTATCGCTACCACACTTAGCTATACACTGATGCATACGAGCGCACGCGAGTGTGTGTTGCAATGCGTCATCAAAGGTATATTGCAATTTTAGGCAAACTCGCGTCGAAGCTGCTTTTTGCTGGTCAGCGAACCCATCACTATACATTGTATTATGTATTTCCCTATAAGTCAGCCTATTAGATCCCACTGCTGGGAAAAGGCCTCACCTCAACTATGAGGAGGAACGAGCCATACTTCACCACGCGGGCTCAGTGCGGATTGGTGGAGGGGTGTATGTAAGGCAAGTGACAAACCTTACTGTCAGAAGTTACCAAGCCGCCCTAGGGCCTCTGACTAGGCTTAACGAATAATACCACAGATATTAGCCGGGACCAACTGCTTAACGTGCCTTCCGAAGCACGGAGATGCTTGTCATGGACGTCACTTAAATGGTCGGAATGGTCACCCATCCAATCACGACCGCGCCGTGGGTTGCTTAACTTTTGGTATCACTACCAAAGCGCTGCCGCCACTGCGCCACAAGCACCTGTATTTCCCTAAAAACAGCGATTTTATTTATTTAAAGAACTAAAACATTCTCCCAGTAATTTTATTAGACATAATAATATGTACATGTTATAATTATATTATCCAGTCCATTTTGAATCCTACTTTTATTCTTTATTTTCATGGTTCATTTCATAATAGGCTAATAAGTTAGAAAAAAATTATGATTTTTTAACCCACAATAACTCAAAAGTACTCAGAGATAAGTAAAAAAGTATCTTCGCATGAAATACTCAGAATCACTTATTTTCTAACATGTGTAATCGCCATTTTACCATCTCGAGTATCGAGATATTAACAGTCTCGAATATCGAGATATTAACAGAAATGTATTTTCTTCCATACAAAAAAAAAGTATTTAATTTTTTTTACCAAGAAATAGCCGTGTTACGATAATAATACTTTTTTATCGTATTAATAATCCTAGTACGAACAAAATTATGGTGCTGATAGCATCCATGTCCATGTTTTATTTAATCGGGGCCACTGTGGCAGGGTTGGCCTGGATAATTATCTTGATAATTATCGTTGATAATTACGTGTTGATAATTATCGTTGATAATAACGAATGAATGCATTTATTTGCTTAAACTGTACGAGTGTTAAACGAGTAACTGTATTGTACAAAACAAAACGAAATAATATACAGGGTGTGGCGTAAATAGTGGTCCAAAGCAAAGGTGTGGATACACTGTACACTGAAGCACCACATACCAGTATTTAAAAAAAAATTATGTACAGGGTTTTCAAAAAAAAAAAAAAATTTTTTAATTTTTTTAGAAATCGTTACCTTGCCTTACAAATTTGGTTATAATTTCCAAAAATGACGGTTTTTTTTATCCATTTTTTTAATTATTATTGCTGATCACTTGTACTTAGTACTCCATTCGTTTTTTTTTACAAACTGAATTTAATAAAAAAAAATAAGTTTCTTTCAAAATTCAATACTCACTGCTAGCAAATCGTTTGACTTTCAATGCTTTTGGTGCAAAAAAAATGTACCACACTGTCAGTGCCCATTGTTTAAAAAAAATGCCCATCTTTTGCAGATTCTAAAATGGTGCAACAATAAGTGTTACGACTTACAGGAAAAAAGTTATTGCTTTTCGAAACAAAAAGGAGCCCAATTCAGAAAAACAATTTATTTGAAGTTCAAGGGTTTACAAGGGTTGTAATTTTTTTCTGTGTGGTCCAAAGCAAAGGTGTGGATACACTGTACACTGAAGCACCACATACCAGTATTTAAAAAAAAATTATGTACAGGGTTTTCAGGGTTTTTTTTATTAAATTCAGTTTGTAAAAAAAAAAAAGAATGGAGTACTAAGTACAAGTGATCAGCAATAATAATAAAAAAAATGGATAAAAAAAAACCGTCATTTTTGGAAATTATAACCAAATTTGTAAGGCAAGGTAACGATTTCTAAAAAAATTAAAATTTTTTTTTTTTTTGAAAACCCTGTACATAATTTTTTTTTAAATACTGGTATGTGGTGCTTCAGTGTACAGTGTATCCACACCTTTGCTTTGGACCACACAGAAAAAAATTACAACCCTTGTAAACCCTTGAACTTCAAATAAATTGTTTTTCTGAATTGGGCTCCTTTTTGTTTCGAAAAGCAATAACTTTTTTCCTGTAAGTCGTAACACTTATTGTTGCACCATTTTAGAATCTGCAAAAGATGGGCATTTTTTTTAAACAATGGGCACTGACAGTGTGGTACATTTTTTTTGCACCAAAAGCATTGAAAGTCAAACGATTTGCTAGCAGTGAGTATTGAATTTTGAAAGAAACTTAAATTTTTTTATTAAATTCAGTTTGTAAAAAAAAAACGAATGGAGTACTAAGTACAAGTGATCAGCAATAATAATAAAAAAATGGATAAAAAAAAACCGTCATTTTTGGAAATTATAACCAAATTTGTAAGGCAAGGTAACGATTTCTAAAAATTAAAATTTTTTTTTTTTAAAACCCTGTACATAATTTTTTTTTAAATACTGGTATGTGGTGCTTCAGTGTACAGTGTATCCACACCTTTGCTTTGGACCACTATTTACGCCACACCCTGTATATGTGTATCCAAACGCATTTTTTTTTGTCACAATATCAAAAATGCCTTTTATTTCTAGCGTTACAAAAAATATATATTAATAAATTTAAAATTGCATTATATTTAAATAAAACATTAGTAAATAGCACTCAAAAATTACAATAATTTAGTCGTACACATATCACAATTAATAGTATTTTTTTAACAAAAGTTGTCACAGGTAAAACTAAAAGTAATATCTAAATATAGAAAAAAACTCTCATTTATATATACGTTATTTGATTTGATAGTTGGATAATTATCGGATGATTATCAAAGAAAATAATTTTCTTGATAATAGCCTACCCTGCCACTGTGTGGCGTGGCGCGGTATGGGGAAGCGGAAGGGGAGGTAGCGGCCAACTTGAACTGAACGGCTAGTAGTAAATAAAAATTCATTGACCTACCCTTCGCTATTTGCGCGAATGCCCTTCCACTGAGCTACCGAAGACGTTAGTCACTCGGTTTTTTTTGTAGTTCGAAGAGTTGCTTCTGTCTGTCGTCGCCGCATTTTGTCTGTTCCCAGACGTGCATACCCGGGCCTTTATTATCAGCAAATAACTATCCTTTGAATAGCCAGCAAAGAACTGTACTTTAACTTTTCACGATAAGATCGGATATCAAGTGTATTTTGATATGGTCCTACACTCCTACCACGGCCAGAGTATGGTACGGTGTAGTGGGTACAGACTGAGTGCCATTGGTCTAGTGGTCAGCACGCACGGTAATATACACGAGTTCCGGATCGGGCTGTAACTGATCTTCGCGGGAGATGTTGTAGTGCACAAGTGTGTGCGCAACACAGGTGCACTCTCTGTTCCTTCACTCTCATAATTTGGTGAGACGGCAGTCCGACATGACCGTAGAGAGATCAGGCGCAGGACCAAGGGCTTAACGTGCTGTTCAAGACACTGGGGTGTTAACACCACCCACTTCATGACTCCGGAGCTGTGTCTGAGTTATTTCAAGACCGAAAAGCCCCAAACACTCGGCCCTACCTGGGATTCGAACCCGGGACCTCGTGGACCAGCGTGCTGACCACTAGACCAACTAGGCAGTCTACCAAGGCTGCCGAGTACTAAACTGATGTTGTCGTCCGCAGGCGCGTCCACCGACTCGGCGATGGAGGAGGCTCCAGCGAGCGCGGAGCAGCCCGCGCACGGCCTACGCGCGACCCCCCCGCCCGCCGCGCCCCCCGCGCTGCCCGACGCCTTCCTGGAGCCAGCGCCATTCAAGCAGGAGCCCAACATGTGAGCACACACACGTATACGTGGAACTGACGAACACACAACCTATGCAAATGTCATCAATTTTGTTTAAGAAAAAATCCCATAGCACATACACACACATAGACATAATGTACATTTTATACACAATACGGTTTACCGTACTTCAATTCAGGGCAAGCGATCGTTTTTAGGGTTCCGTACCCGAAGGGTAAAAACGTGACCCCATTACTGAGCCTCCGCTGTCTGTCTGTCTGTCACCAGGCTGTAACCGTTATAGCTAGACAGTTGAAATTTTCACAGATGATGTATTTCTGTTGCCGCTATAACAACAAATACTAAAACACTACCACTCCTCGTGACATTAAAAATAACACACTTAATATCTTCAAGGGTCAATTGTATAAATGGCTTATTGACCAAAAAATATATGACCTCAAAGATATACTTGACCGACCAGTTTATTAAATAGTTCAATTTTATAATAGTTTAATTTAATTTATAGAATTTACAATCACTTTTTATTGACATTGTAAATTTTTGCTTATTTTTACCTTATTGTATTTGCATGCTAACAATTTTGGCAAGACATGTGCACTGTATTTATTGTAACATCCATTTATACCATGTTCTTACGCAAATAAAAGAATTATGAATTATGAACAGAATAAAATAAATATTTAAGGGAGGCTCCTATGCAACTAGTGTTTTTTTTAGCGTTTTTTGCTCGCTCTTAATAACGGCAATAGATAGACGCTTAAAATATTCACAGAATATTAAACTGTATATAAAATATTAAAAAATATGTATTTAAGGGGGGGCTCCCATACAAACGTGTTTTTTTGCCTATACGGTCTAATGTTGTAAGTTAATGGTACGGAACCCTTCGTGCGCGAGTCCGACTTGCACTTGGCAGGTTTTTTTCTGTGTGCGAGCAGGTTTGCCGTGCTGGTTGTCTCTCGCTATGCGACACGCGTGATGCAAAGATGTTACGTAATTTTATTTTACTAGGCATTTGAATCAAATATTTCATATTATGCTTTTCTCATAAGATCGTAACATACGAGGGTTTATTATATAGATTGGCATCACAAAAATACAATGTTTTTTTTTACATTTATCCCATTCGATTCCCAGACAAAGCAAGTATTTTTTTATGTCTTTTAATGCAGTAGGTATTACTTTTTTTAAATGTCTTCATTTAGCAAAATGAAACAATCAGCATAGCTGTGCGACGCCTGTTTGTGATCACGTCTGTTGCACGCATGACTTTACGTCAAAAAATAGTACTATTTGAATCCAAATAATGTGATGTGACTTTGCAGAATCAGACTTGAAATAATTATATGGATTGTAAATGTGCCTTTATCAATGATATTCCGAAAAGCACTTCGTATAATTTATCTAAATGAAAGGTTTCATA
This sequence comes from Pyrausta nigrata, assembly GCA_949316185.1. NCBI lineage: Eukaryota > Metazoa > Arthropoda > Insecta > Lepidoptera > Crambidae > Pyrausta > Pyrausta nigrata. Next base: position 9,435,909 of record OX438951.1, read on the forward strand.
ATGTGTATTTTTAAGTCCGATTTGTTTACATTATTTCATACTTATTAATACAAATAAAGGCTGGCGTCCATTAGGCTTTAGGTAGAAAGACGTCTCCTATACTAAACTGCGTCCATTAGCGACGAGCCTCGCCGCGCCGAATTCTAAGATGGACGCACTAAAAGTAAATGTCTGCATTTACTTTTAGTGCGTCCATCACTTCGATTCGATACGCTTCTGCTGTAAATAGTCACCGCCAGCCTTTACATCCGCATAGATCTCATTCTAAGTAACATTGTCATTATGCTGCACACTCTTTTGTTAACATTTGGTGATGGTTTCTCTGGTCTTGGGTAAATAAATAGACCGCGCACTGTGGTTATAATGTCGATTTTTATCTTTAACCAGGAGTCCCGAGCCTTCGCCAATGAGGACCGCAGATATCACTCTCTTATAGTGCAAGACATTATATTGGAATTATTTTTGACATCATTGAAATAACTAAAGCTGCTTCCAAATTCGTTGTACCAACATGTATAGAAAAAGTTGGACAAAAATTAAAAAAGTAGTGATATTTGTTACCCCAAATGAAATGAAAAACATAATGTTTAAGTGATTATAGATTAAAAAGTTGCGAATGCAACGTTTTAATGTGGCTTTTAGTAGGATTTAGGAACCAGAAGGTGCCCGTTATTTTCAAGTTTTTAAGATAAATATAAATATTAAATAGGTGTAGGTGTTTACTACTTTGCCAAGAAACAAATCTATTTATATAATATTTACAATTTGTATTAGTTATTAACTATCATAATATCATAAAGTGCAATTGATTATGTGGGCTGTGTAACGTTTAAAATATCTTGAAACATCATGTCTTAAGTGTTACATTTTGGTATTTTAATATTTTTGATTGGCTGAGCTTTGTCTTAGTAATAATCACTAGACAATTTTAGATATCAGTAGTTATGAAATATTGTTTTTGATTAACAGGGAATGGATATATAAATATTATTGTTTTATTAATGTTGATCATAATACGTTATCACAGCTAATATGTATATTATGAATTTTATACATACATGATTGTAGACTGTATCTACATATTGTAGAATTTTTTAGATAAGTTTGTAATAGTGTTTACTGTACATGGTAGAGTCAATATTTACGACGTTATTGATATGAAATGCTCAATGTAAGTTCCCTTGCCATTTGTTTGGTATTTTTGAAATTTAAACCATTATGAGGTGAAAGTTATTTACATTAGAGACTAGTATGATTTTTTAATATATTGGTTTGAGAATTTGTACGCGTTATTTTAATATTTAACTATAAGTGCCTTATGTCCTACATATCGTAGGTTGGTGTATTGTTGATGTACATACAATGTTACGATTTTAGTAAATATATTTTAATAAATAACCTGTTACCAAAATTTTCTTTTATTACTACTATCGAACAGTTTCTGGAAGTTTTCTTGGTCAGACCTTTACTATTAAATATTAAAATAATTAGCGCCTATGTGCAAAGGAATGAAACTTAGGAAATGGGTTAGAGTGTATACTAATTCAGGTAAAAATATTATTAAGTAAGTACATAACTAACAATAGAAATACGTATTGGAGTGATCCGATTGCAGCGTGCGTTCTATTCGTGCGTAGAGGGTTTCTGCGAGACGTCCACATAGCCTTTCCTCCGGTTGCCCCGGTTTTTGCAGTACAGGTACAACACCGACAGCGCGGACACGGCGGACATGGCGAGCAACGGGATGAACACGGGAAACATTGCGGATGGTGCTCTTTTCTAATCAAACTGATCACAATCAATGAAGGTAGCGAAAGTAAGTTTGGTTAATCGATCGGTAAACCAAATAGCATTTGACAAAAATTATGTCATTCTGTCAGATAGTATGACAGAAAGATCATTTCCTCTGACGAAGCACAGATAATTTATAAAAAAGAGTTAGTAGCAAAGTATTCAAACTGCACGGCTTTAAAATAAATTATTTTTATTATGTTTTATGTTTGTGTTATTAATACATACTACGTATAAAAATAACGCTTAAATCTATAGTAAGTATCATTTTTTCGCACAATCACTTGTATTGAATTACAGATCTTTGTAATATAACACGAGTATGTTTATAAAATCTACTCGGGAACAACCGTAATTTACGGCATAGTAACGATGGTTTTGCATCATAAATTATTAACTTAACTTCTGCATTAGAAGCACATTACGCAAGTACCTACCCCTAATATTGGGTGCTGCGTGGTGTTCATGGCTCGATTAGATTCATCCGTACCTACCTACTGGTAAGTAGGTAGGTACGGATGAATCTAATATTTTGATCATGTAGTACCCTACATGATCAAAATATAATTAAGTAAAGGTATATAAATATACATAACTTACCATTGGTTTTATTTAATCATTAAATATTATCCTTGTAAGGCTCAATGACCTCATATGATGACATAAACTAGATTTTATTTACAGCCCAAACTTATAATCCACATGCTTTCAATTATCGTCCAGTATCCTCATCTGATCACATATAAAATTTTCTCGCTTATGTGTATTTGGTATGAATGAATATTTTTTTTTTATATATTTATTTATTTTTTCATATATATTTATTTGTATTTAGTATTTATAGATATTTATTTATATTATATACATACATCATAATGACATTTATTTATATTAAGTTCACATAATTATATTTATTTCATTTCTTCACTCTTAATAATTGTAACTAAGTTTTTGATCCGGGCCGTAGCTATTAAGAATAATATGTCATCATGTGAGCACATTGGGCAATAATTTATGAGATGTTATTTAATGTTGGGCCTTACGAGGCTATAGGTACCTACATAGTAAGAACCTATTTTAAACCTACCTAAAGGTTGTTTGGAAGAGATCGCTTATAGCGATAAGACCGCCTACATTGTACATTTTTCTGTGTAAATCGCTGTACTTACTGTATTTTCTGTTATGGTGTGCAATAAAGAGTTATCTATCTATCTATTTTCTACATAATTTAGGTGAGATGAGCCAACGAGCCACGAAACATTCAAAGTACGCAGACACAACGTAAATACGTGTACTTTTCAATACACATTCGACATAATGCATGTGTAATAAAACAATAATAATACACAATTTTTTATAAACTAAAAAATAATTATAACAGTCACAATTTTAAATGAATAAACCATATAATTACAACAATGTCCAATAATTTCCAAACATATCATCCAATAGCACACATCTACATATTATTGTAGGTAGTTCTCTTTATGACTAGTTATAATATCGCTATAGATCGGATATTCGGATACATTTTACGAACGTCTTCCTTACACCGAAACGTGCTGTAAGAGTGTTGGAGTTTCGCGTAGCCGTAAAAACGCAGGAACAAGCGATCGTTAGGCATGCGTGGCTTACGTCTAAAATTAAAAACCGATCCGAGATCGAAGATTTCAATCTCGGTTGTTTGCGAATCCATTTAAGACGTATTTTGAAACTGGACTAAATTCCAATGTGCCCCTTTTTGTTTATTTGGCAAGAGAGAGAGACTGAACTTAAATTTAATCTTGGGCTCATTGGAATCGAGCCGTGTCTACCGTAAGCTCAACGGATATGCAAATAGCACATCGGTTATTAATATCGGGCGTTAGTTAGCCCAAAATATGTACTCTAAGTATGCATCCGATTATCCGACCTCTGGTCATGAGACAGGCCTAGCCTTGCACCGAGTGGTGTGCACGCCGACGTAGCAGAACTCTGTGTCGATCTCGTGCTGCTGCAGGTAGTGCATCCACTGGATCTGCTTCATCGAGGGCCTGTCTGTATCACTCTTTACCTCGACAAACCGTATCTGTGACAAAACATACACAGGGTAGAGAGTTGTAACTTGCTTTCTATTTGAGTCCATGTTACAAAAATAAATTCAATTAATTATTGATTGTATTGGTAGTAAACGTTGTAAGTATTGATGGTCATATTCACCTCCTTAAGGCTAACAATGTGTACACTAACACCGTGTAAGGTCCTAACTTGCGTTGCGGCTAATGCCCGAGTGCTCCGCTAAGCATGGCATCATCAATCAGGCTTACTTGACGACCGTCTTGGTGATGAAATAGGTAGCCCGCCACCGCGGCAATATGCTCCCAGTTGGCGTCGCAGCCGATGCCACGCCTGTTTCACTCCCCGTGTTGGTATCAAACGGCGGCAGTACGCCGTGCGTAGGTACGTTACCTACGCACGGCAGGATAATTTAGTAGGGACCCGCGAGCGAGCAGTGACACACGCGCGCGTTTTATTCACCGGCGGCCCGCGGCGCTACGATGCTGACTGAACAAACATGAGTAAAAGTGCTCGTGAGGTGCGCTAGATGGCGATAGTAGCTTCTTGTAGTTATCGATCGACCCTATCGCACCGCATGTTCAGACATCCTTGAATAGCTTAAGTATATTATGAATCATTACCCAGAGTTATAAGAATGAAATTCGCTTGCAATGTATTTCGGTGTCTAAAATATAGGATGCTCCTCTGAGAGGCAAGCTATATTACACCATATTTTTACGACATTGAGTAGACGTTTCTGTGAATAACATTGCAGAGTAATACTTCTGTTCGTAGTTCCAGTATATATTCTGTGCCGATGACCAAGTGCTCCGCTAAGTCTTGGTGATAAGTTCTGTATACCTGGTTAGTATCAGCGTTCCACAGCGTGAGGTCGGGGAAGCCTGCGCGCGCGTGGCGGTAGTCGGTCGCGAGGCGGCGGCACAGCGCGGCGAGGCGGCGCCCGCGCAGGCAACCCGCCACCGCCGCGACTTGCTCCCAGCTGGCGCTGTCGCGGCCGATGCCCGAGTGCTCCGCTAAGGACGGATTCATCAGTTATAGCCACTGACCACTACAGGTTGGTCCGGTAATGAAGGATAATCCTTTAGGCACATATTAGTTACATCATTTTCTAATTTAAGCAAAAAAACAAGTAAAAAGCGTTGCCATTTTAGAGATTTTGCTTTTGAATTTTATTATTTTTGAGAGCCTTACTAACATTTTAAGTAATAAGTTGATTTGGTGTTCGGAATATTCAAGGGTATTAAAATAGAAACAAACTTTTTAAAAGTCATTAACTGAAGAAAAAGTCATACAACAATTAAATATTAATATCTCGAAAACTTGCTTTTACTTGAAAATATTTTTGGCATATAATAGGGCACGATGTAACTAATCTGTACCTAAAGGATTATCCTTCTTTACCGGAGCACCCTGTATAATACAAGTACGCTGGACTGCATACTGTCAACCTAAAAATAAAGCCATTTGATTATCGCCATATTGGCGCTGACGGCTGTATAGTGAGCGTGTGGTGATCGTCCACGGAACTAATGAATAAGAGTTGACATAAACATATGCAAGTTACTCTTTTTTAGTTCTCTAGACACTCGGTGAGGGCGTGTTGATTCGGCACAAAAATTATCTGTCATTTCTTAGAGAATGTTTAGTCCAGCGTACTTGTATTATAGAGATCAGTGATTTAGCAGACTGATTCACTCCGCAACTTAGCATAAAGTGACAATATTATTGCACTTGAAAAATCTTACCGGACGATTGCCTAACCTCTCGGCCACCCAGGCGTTGACAGAGCCTGTCAACATTTTCAAGCTTAACGCTGTAATGCCGCGTTGCTTTCATCAATGTTATTGGGATTACACCCTCAACACTCGAAAGAAATACTAGTGCTAAAGCTACAAGTACATGCGCGGTTCCGGCCGCATCAAATGGGAGATCGACGACTCACGCGCACGTGTGGCGTTGCATCGGTCGACCCTATGCTCACAAGTGAGATGAGGTTACGCGAGAGAAGGAGAGGCAAAGAAATAGGTGTTTATATCGGTCGGCTATTGGCGTGCCGCAATCTCAATTTGCACTTTATTGTGTCGTAACAAAAGTCTCTATTTTCTTTAATTATTCTGCGAAGTAATCCTTCTGTATGTATTTGTGCTATTATTTATTCTGTAGTTATAATCCGACAAGTTCTTACGCGACCATCTTAGGTAAGGTAAGATACGAAAAATAACAATTTATTCCATGATAGTTTTGGATCGGTCCCGTCTATTCGATATGAAACGAGATTTCGTGCTTGTCGACTACAGCGAGACATTAATTGACTTTATTTGTGGTACGATGAGGAACTCGGAACGAGAAGATATAATATAAGCTAGAACGAGGAAAAATAATCAAACTCACTCTCGGGCCTTGTGCACCATTTCGATTCCATAATCCGCAACACTTCATGAAAGGGCCAGTGTTCTATCATTAACAACATCGCCTCTATTTCATTCTTCCTGTTTTCATAGAAACTATCGCAAAACAAATCGAGTGGAAACTTCTGGAATCGAGAGAGAAAGACGCCCGCGCATCTCGGCGGCTTCCAGTATATTATATCCCAGAATAAGAGGAAGAATATGGTTGTTATGATCCTGCCTTCCCAGTGCATGCCTGCAACAGTATAATTTATGTAACATTTATTACACAATGAATAAGGCAATGTCAAATCAGAAATGTTCCAGAATCTACTGCTGAAGAGGTAAGGATACCATTCGGCATTTGCGAAATACAGCTTAAGGTAAGTTCCGAGAAGGTTAAGATTATGAATATGACAAACTATCCATCAAGTAAGCTAGAAAACTTACTCTAGCGGGTGAAAGAAGCCCAAAAACTCACAAGCATTACACCGAATTGTAATGGAAAAACAGATGAACAAAATGATAAGATGGCTGGAAAAAAATAAAGCTTATAATGAGGTTATTCTTACCGTGTGTAAATTCACCACTGCTCAGATATTCCGATAAGCAGTACTCTTCCACGTCTTGTATAGTTCGTTCGCCTGATACGCGCGTCTCAAACTTTAGTTTTCCTTTCTGTTGTGTTCTACTGTAATTTATGAAGATAAAATAAAAATACTATGTAGATTGTAGGGATACTTTTTATACAGACAACAAGTTGGACTATACCTACATAATAAATTACTACACATTTTTGGTTGACCTATCCATGGTCTTTATCAAGACTATACTTATACTATGAATGCAAAAGTGTGTCATTCTGTCTGACCCTCTTCGCGCTTAAGCCACTTAAACGATTTTGGTAAAATTTGGTATAGAGATAGGTCGAGTCCCAGGAAATGACATAGGTAGGATAGTTTTAATTCCAGAAATCAATGTTTATGGGTATGGAAAGCGAGTTATTAAACATAGTTGGTGTTATCATGGACCGAGTGGAACTTACTCCATAGGCTGCTTGTACATGTGAACCCCCCTCAAGTTTTTCTCCAATATTTGTTCTTTATTCGCAAATTCTATGAGTTCAGTTTTCACCTCTTGATTTGCAGTGTGTTTGGCAATTATTTTAGCGCGAGGGCGCATCACATCTTTAGCTTCTTCTGACAGAGTTGATTTTAAACCCTCTAATAATACTTTAGCTGCCTAAAATAAAGAAATTACTTCAAATTAGCGCACAAAAAAGGTATACCAATAAACATTTAGGTAAGTGAATACTAACTTCTTCTGTTTCGCCACTCTTTTGCAACACCAATGCCTTTTCTGCATACCATTCTGTTTTTTTATGACGCCGGAATGAGTTTTGTGATATGAGCGTCTGCAAGACTTCCAATGCTAATGGATAATTTTTCACCTTCTTCAGGTCTTGAATACCAGCTTCTAATATTTTCGTGTACAGGTTTGAAGGAGTATAACGTCTTAACCACTCAGGAACAGACATTTGCCTGTAAAACAGAGTTGATGAATTTGATAAATAATTTATTGTGATATTAATTAAATATATTAATATAAAAGAGTGCTAAGAACTGATTATTACCATAGCATCTCATTTTCACTTGTATTTTTATAAGCTTCATAAGTGTCTGTTATAATTTGAATCTTCTTGTGTGGATCAGCTTCTTCTAGGAATGCATCGTAAATTTTAACAGCCTTTATGTAACTGAAAAATCAATTAGTAAGGTAAAATATGAAATGAAATAAAATTAGCATTCCATGAAAATGCAATAGTTACAGTAAGACATATAATCTCAGAAATTTAAAAGAGGTGAAAACCTTTCGAACTCATGTTTTTCTTTAAAGACAACACTTGCATCATCCAGCATATCATCCTCCACTGGATATGTCTCCCTGTTTATTTTGTCATACAGAAGTGTCAGTTCTAAATTCTTCTCCTTAATAACATTATAATCTATCCCAAGATACATGAGGATGTACAATTTGTACAATGATTTTCTTGCTATATCAGACAGCTTGTAGCATGGGCCAACTTTTAAACTCATCCTAAAATCACACAAAAGAATAGTTAATAAAGGCTACATGTTTGGATTAAATATGAATAAAACAAAATATGTCAATTCATCATACATTTTTAAAACTCTTGCAGAGTTGTCATTTGTCTTGTTTGTATTAAAAAATGTAGCAATACTTTTCTCTCTACTGAAATTCTTCAGAGCTGCTATTGCACCTTGTTTTGAATTTATTTTTAGTTTCAGATCTTTGCAGATTTCTTTTAATTCCTCAGCACTGAGTATTGCAGAATAATCTTCAAAGGTCAAATTGTGTCCTGCAAAAAAAAAATAAGATTATATTCAGCCATGGTATGACACAGTTGTTATTATTGACGTTTTTTACACATGCACACATACTTCTTTAGCTTTGAAATACAACTAAGTATATATATAGCTTACCATCAGAGCTAATAAATCCATTTTCTTGCAAAGACTTCAGCACTTCATGCAAGGTGGGGTCATCTATTGTTTCTTTACCAGCCAGAATCATCTTAAGTTTTTCCAGTTTGTACCAGCCTTCTTTGTGCCAGTACAGCCGGCACACAAGTCTCATTCCTGGTTTGACAACATGCATGCATCTTGACAGCAAGGTTTGGGATTCTTCAACCAGTAAACACCAAAGAGCTTGATTGTTGATGCACTTGTTGACAATACTCAAAAGAAATATAGCTGAGAATAAATAAAGAGTAATTATTATTCACAACATCACATAATCAATATGTAAAAGAACAACTACAAAGTATAAAATAATGAAGTTGAATAATTAACTAATACTTACTTTTATCATCCATACCAAGACATGCTTCATTAAAAAGTTCATTGTTTTCTTCATTACTACATTTATCAAGCAGTTGAATTAGATCTTTTCGTACTGATATCCTTTTAAAGACAGCTCTCTTTTTATTGGGAGAAAAATATTTGTTCCCGGACTGAGGGCTTCTGAAGTTTGAGCTTCTGGATGTTGCCACAGATTTAGTAGGGGTCTGTGGTGAATAGTAAATAACAGTTTTCTGTGAAGAGTCTGAGTCGTTTCCATCTGTTGTTGTATTGGAAATCTCAACAGCATTTTTAGGGTTGCAAATTTTGTCTATATCGCAAAGCAAATCAAGTACGCAGTTATCAACATTCAAGTCAATGTCATTAGCAATCACGTTTTTGCACTCAGAAGAAGACTCTCTTGCATCTTCTTTTTTAGGTGTGATGTTGTTGTCACTTGTTCTTTGACTGTTATCATCATCATCATCACTACACAGGCTTATAACTTCACGGTTATTTTTGGCAGGAACAGCCACTTTGGGAGATTTCAGTGGACTAACAGACTTTTTTATAGAAAGACTGCGTTTTTTGGTTACTTTAACTTTATCACTGTTCATTTTCGTAGACTTATTAATAGGCGGCGAACTACTCGATTTTGACTTAAAATAAGCATCAAGTGAAAGTTGCCGACTCATAGCTTACGCTTTCAGTGATTACTAGCATGGAAAAGTTAATAATACCAAACAACCCTTCCCTCCAAAACACCTGTCGAAGTTGTCGGACGACAAACGAAGAAAGAAACTTAACCCAGCACCTTGTGACATTACAGAGTACACCTGTCTGGAAAACCACATTCACATCACATCACAACCTTTGATCACAACAAAACTCTTCTCTCTAGTAGGTAGTAAGTAGGAGTAGGTAGGTAAAAAAACAACATCAAGCATCTTGCAAACCAAAAGCAGCGAGCGAAGCACAGATTAGTAAGAGTATGTCTAAAGACAGATAGGAAACGGCCCTTTTTGGGCGCCTGAGTTAGTAGAAAATTTTGACAGCTAGCGAATGAACGATGACAGCTGTTTTTTTTGATCATGGCTTCTCTGGCACAGATGATATCTTTGCTCACTAAATTAACGTTATCGTTATTGAATAGGTATTTAATAACGGTACTTACTATACAGTTATATTATTTTTGGCTCAGGAAAAGGGTTTGTCACACTGGATGCGTTCTGCGATCAGGTCAAAGTAATTTCAGCCCACACTAAGAATGAGCAACATTGACCTGACCGCAGAACGCATCTAGTGTGACAAATCCTGAAAATAAAACAGTTAGAAACACTGGAAAAACTTGTATTGTTAAAAGATACAATAAAAATATAATGCAGAACGGAATTGCTAAGACGTATCATAAATATTCAAAGTTTACAATAATTATGTATACGTAGAGTGCAATTGGAGAACTATAATAACTAACCTACATTAAATAAGACTAAAACTACATTTAGTAGAGTGACGACTGACATAATTACTGTACACTCACACCTAACACAAACCGTTACAGATTTCATCATAAGTTCCAAAGTTTTAATTTTATAGCTTACCGTTTAATTGTGAGGAACAATGTACAATGTAGTTTTATTTATCCCTCGCAACGTTGTTTACAAACAATCAATTGCTATCTCGATTGGATTCAACTGATAACTGCATCTGAAGTATTATAAAAACAAACCATACAACGACTAAACTTCGGTAGAGTTCTCTCGCACTCTTGTCTACCTACTAACCACTTTAAAGCATAAAATACTAACACAACAACGGGCGTATTTTTAAATAAAAGACGACGCTAGGTGAAAAACATTTTTGCTCTTTTAAGGTGCGAGAGACCTCGACAGTACATAGATCTAAGATTAAGAGACAGACAGACACACTTTGCATTTATAATATTATTGTGGATAGAGACCTATTTGTTCAATATTGTACAATTTATTAACTTACTAAAAATATTAACTATTTTAGCCAAATAAATTATACAGACTGTCTCAAAAAATAGTGTCAAGCTAAGCCAAGAATTTAGTTACAGTCGAGCCGAATCCTATAGTTACGTATGACGTTTGTCAATTTTTTATTTTCAATTTTCTAGCATTAAAAATGATAATAATATTAGGAAACAATTTGTGTAGGTTAGAGTTGTTATAATGTATATCTTTTGTTTGTAATTAGTTGGTATTTCTGAATTTTGATTTGAAAAGATGGCGACGTAACAAGGTTTTAGCGACCTGTGGTTGAGCTGTCATACGTAACTTTAGGATTCGGCTCGACTGTTATAAACTTAAATCAGTATCAACATTAAAGAAAACTATTTGCAACAAAAAATACATAAAGGTTTAATTAAAACTATAGGCTAATAACAATGCCAAAATCACACAGTACACCATACTAGTAATTTTAGAATACTTCGATGTATGTATATTCGATACATGTATATTGCACACTGATTATGATTAACTGGCATGGAAGAGAAATTATTATAAAAACGAACATAAGTTTGAAAAAATATAAAACAAACATGCCATACAACAACAAACATGCATTAGCTAAACTCCTATTAATTTATACATGCGGAATACATACAAATGAGTAACGAGACGAAAAAGATTTTAACATAATGATGAGTCCGAGAATCATGTGTATGTATATATATATATATATATATATATATATATATATATATATATATATATATATATATATATATATATATATATATGCATCATCATAATATCCTTCAGGTTTTGTGAAAGTTACAATAAGTGTACAATGAACATCAAATAGTGACAGTTGTTACAGAATCATTAAGCATTTGACGACTAAGTTTGCCTAACTAACGTTATAAAAATAGGCACTCAAATACACAACTTAATTAAGTAACAAGTAAAGAAGAAAACATAAATAATAATAGAACTTTCTATTAATAGAACTTTCTATTTTATTATGATTATTTCAGATCAAGCGGGCAAGTATGGCATGTTTCACACAATATGAAAAGTAATTTGATGAATAAATTTATGGCAGCACATTACACCTCTGTAGCTTCTTTAGTATGTGTAGATAAGTTAGCTTACATTATTTGTATTGGTACCTTTTTCATACTATTTCACTGAATAAAAAAAGTTCTTGAACTACTCACATAGTGAAGGAAATGGTTTGGTTGGCTGCCTCGAAAGAATTTCTGCTGGTGTAAACAATGTTGGACCACAAATCAATAGCCTTCTGTTGTTCTGTATATATTTTTCTTCAAAATGAAGTTGGCAAACCTATAAAATAAACAAACACAGGATGTGAGTGCTATGACTGTAAAATAGTGAATAGAGAATAACAAGATGATCTTCTGTTCATCAGGATTATTGAAAAAGCTTTCTTAGTATAATTTACTAGGTGTGTTATGATACTACACAGGATCTTTCTTCGCTTTAGAGGCAGGTGTATCAATTTCTAGGTATTTCAGAGATATCATGTGTATCGATAAATGTAAACTTTAGAACTAACCTTGCAGTGAATAAGCTGATCTTTAGTGAGTGATGCTAGTTCGGGAACAATAGGAATAAGATATTCCATCCAAATTGCTCGCAATCGATCAGTACGAGGCAACCGAAACGTCCTGATGGACTTCCTCTTGTTGGATGGGCACTCCGGAATCACGCAGAATCTCGGCATATCTGAAAGATAAAAGATCAAACAAAAGAGATTTGGTTAATAACAATTAAAACAATTTGTAAGAACTTAATAGAAAATGCAAATAAATAAACGGCCGAATTCGAAAACTCAATGTCAGATAGGGCTGCCAACAACTAAATATGTTTTTCCCTAAGCATTCAAAAATATACCGCTCCAGAGTAACCAAAGTCATCTAAAAGATGATGAAATTGTATGTATTGTCTTCTTAATAGTGCATTAAGGGTCATTATATAATAAAATAAAATAGTCAAAGCTTGTTTTTGATGTAATACACCAGCATTTGCAAGCAGTTCAATGATGATACCGACAGTTGAGTTAAGTATGTCAAAAGTTACTATAATTATCTTAAAATTGTTGTGTTTTACATTTTTATTTACAAAATTCATATTATTCCTTAAATATTTTCTCTACTAAATTCCCCTTCCACCGTTATAATTACCCTAATATTCAGGGAGATTATACCTAAAGTGGTAACCCTCATTGAAAATACTTTTTTAGTTCTGAACTTTATCACCAGATGTCGTATCGCTACATAGTCTGTGCGAAATAGTGGATCCTGATTTTTGCATAGATTATAATGCGCTGCCCACTAACTCTATGTCATCTCTATGGCCGTTTCCACCCCGTGGAGCGAAGTAACGAACAGCTGGCTGATTGACAGTTTGACAGTGACAAACGACAGTTTTTTCTGGGTAGGCAAAGGATCAAGTCAATACAGCCAAGTCTTCAGTTCATATATTTTCTGAGTGATTCTCCGAGGGCCGGTTTTTGGTGGTCACACGTTCTTAATTCCCAACTCACTTAATTAACAGCTTCGGAATCAATTTTAAATGATTCTCTGTTTATTCATCTACACGAACATAGTTTTAAACATAAAATAGGGCTTAAAGTTATTTTTTAAATAATACTTAACAGCCAAAAACGGGAGCAAAACCGGTGTTCTACGCGCGTCCGCACGACCTCGCGCTCAGTTCAACCACTAATATCTTTATTGTTTGTTTTGTTATGTACACATACTATATGTCAAAAAATTTGTAAATAAGTCGAGATTAATTAACTATGAAAACAGTAATGATATCGTTTAAACAGAAAGAGTTAGAAAATATTTTGTCTCGGTCACACGATTGTGGTAAATCCGTGAACGCGACATATAAAGCCTCATAGCATCAAAGAGCCTCAACTTTCTGACAAGTTTAATGGCCCTACGGAAACTTTAGTTCCATTACAGCATCATTGGAGGAGAAATGCCTTTCTTATCGCTTTGATAAAGAAAATACTGGCACATAAATTCATCAACTTTTTTCTGGCAACCTTTTGGAGAAACCCTTCATGGTAAAATTTTAAAGATAACAGAATGATTTAGATGTGTTGAATATTCAGTATAAACCCCTTTTCAATTTCTTTGTCCGCTATTAAATTTTCATATTTGTTAAGAAACAAGTAGTAAATTTTTGAAAATGTAAAATTTTCGTAACTTTCGTGACATGGTTTTCGTGGACATTTGACCACGAAGGTTATCTTTCACTTCACGTGAGATTAGGTTAGGTCTTTTTATGCAATCTTAATGGGGATCCACACGCAAAGCTTAATGCAGATGGCGCCAGCATAGATACGCCTACGTCAAACATTTTGCTATTGTTTATGTCGGGCTTTTTCGTATCTAATTTACAGTTTTTCGTGACTGTCTAATGTTATTTCATCATAATGTGTTCTTTAATGAAGTTATCTGAACTAAAAGACGAACTTCTTAAACGAGGTTCAAAAGTATCTGGAAAAAAAGCCGATCTTTTTGCGAGGTAAACATTAGGGTGTTAATCTAATTTATTATTGTAAATGTTACATTTAATTGGTTGTTGAAATTGTTTTTGTTGTATTTGTGTTACAAATTAACTACATAACAAGGTTTTTAATAAATATAACTAAAATAATAAAACACGTAAATGTTTGTTATTTAGGTTAGAATTCTACGATCGGAAAAGCAATGATACCGGGAATTTTGGTGTAGCTTCACAATCTAATTATACGATGAATGTTCCCGATCCAGAAGCTTATCATTATGTAAATAGTTCCAGTAAACTACCTAAAATTAATTAATTTTCTTCTTATAGCTGTTTCCCCACTTCTTTTTTAAAACTGGGTCTTTTGGAAATAAATTAACACCATTATTGTAACAACCTGGCACAGCACATAACGGCATTATGCTTTCGTAGATTGAAAACACAAAAAAATACTCAAAAAAACACAACTTCTGTACTGGAATGACAGATAGCTTTGGTCAAAAGCGTAGGGTAGGGCGTTCACCAGCAAGATTGACAGACGACCCTGCAAAGGTCGCATGATCGCACTGGATGCAGGCCGCATGTAACCAGGCGGTTCAGTCACGTTGGAAGTCTTTGAGGTAGGCCTATGTTTATCAGTGGACGTCCTGCGTCTGATTATGTTATTGATATGCATGTGTGCATTTAGTACATAAGCTAACAAAAATAAACCTTATTTTTTTGTACTGGACCAGAGAAACTTTACTTTCTATCTACTAGTTGTTTTTAAAATATTACACATTTTATGCCGTTACTGTCCGATAGCTGGGCATTGGCCTTCCCTAAGTGTGTCCATTTGTCTCTATTGTTGTTGTTAGGAAAATCCGCAGCAAAATGAAATATCTAAACAATGAATTGTTTTGAATTAATTTAAAGACCATAATGACTAGTCAGCGGTCAGCGCATGAGTTGAAACAAGAATCGCTATCTCAGTGTAAATACAATGGCTTTTTGTATCTATTATTAAATTAAGAGGAAACATCTATAATCCATAAGATAATAGAAGAATAATCAAGATGGAGGTGCTGCGGTGAGCAGCAAAAGTGATCCGACTCGTTAAAGACGTTACGAGTAAACCAGTCTTTTTCAAAGTGGCCCCTGTTGCGAAAAAGATGGTTCAAAGCAACTGAGATAGATTGGGCATGTGTAACGAAGAAATAAAAAATACGCTAAATAAAAATGAGTTAGTAAAAAGAAAGACTTTTCTAGACAATAAAGAAGACTGCTGGCTACATGGTGAACAATCATTGATAAAGTCATATAACAAAAACAGCTGACCAAATGAACAAAAGATGAAATGATCTGGCCCACAGCTAATAGCAGCTAGCAGATATTATATTATCAGTCATTTGCCTGCTGATACATGAAATGTATTTTATGTTTCTTTTCTTCAAAAAAACTTCAAACTTCAAAAAAACTATATATTTTTTAAAAAGCAGGTATAATATTTTTAGTTTTATATGAGATATGTTTATGTAATGAAATAGAAATTCACTATGAAAAATACGTTTCGTAACTTTCGTGGAATCAGAAATAACTTTCGTGGGTACCGAAATTTCAAAGTTAAATATCGGAGCGAATAACAAACCGATTTGTTTGATTCCAACAGAATTTATTATAATTTTAGGCCTTCTTTAGTGTAGTATTTATTTCTTGTCAAAAAAACTTTAACTAAAAATCGTGACGAAGGTGACGCGGAGAATGCTTTCCGAAGAATCAATCTTCTGATAGCTGGAAAGCCAGCAATACCCAACTTTAAGATGGCTAAAACGATGGATAAAACTCATAATATGAGCGTTCACAAGGTGATAAGCTTACAGAATGAAAGAGCGAGATGAGAGCCTAATCATGAGGCTATACATTTACAAATATTTATTTCATCATATTTGATTGGTGACAGCCGTCATCATATTATTTGCATATTTTGTATAGGAATTGTGTCAAATAAACGGTCAATCTATGCTTAAATGTTGGTGAAATCGGGTCAGTTAACACAAACTGCCCTGCTAAATTAGGGGTCGTCTAAATGCATTGTTCTTATCTGATGGTAAGAGGGCTTAGAGGGCAGATCAGATATAAGCGCCTTACTTTGCTTCTCACTTTTACTTTGTTATTTGTCCTCTGCGGCACATTATTGAGATAATATTACCACGCAATCTCTGTATTAACCACGAAATCCTAATTTAAAAAATAAGAAACAAAGCCCATTCTTCTTTTTCTGCTTCCCGCGAAAGCTACTTCTGAAAGGCGACAGCTTGATTAGGTAAAGGATTAAGGTAGTAAGTCTTCAGCATGTTTTTATTTCTATAATTTTTCGACCTTTACTTCAGTACAAGTATATTAAGGGACCCAGGTTAAGAATGCTACAACAAATGGGATGGTGTAATAAGTGCTTTACAAGATTTAAAATATATTATCAATCTAGATGGTCATTGATTTGTGTTGTGTTGTGCTTAATAACAATTATGTCCAAAGAATACAAAAGATTTTCTGTCCCCAGATTGAGTGAAATAGGCCGGAGGACCAGTATTAAAACTAAATCGGTAAATAAAAATCAATGTAAATTAGACAGAAGGAACTTAGGTAATTAGGTGCCTACACATATTAATAAAGTAAGCTCATTCAATCGGTTCATCGTTATTAGCTTCAATCAAAGTCCATCCATACCCAACTACGTGTAGGCTAGGCAGATAGAGTACGTAGTGATAGTGAGCCCCGATACTTATCGATCAAATACCTTTAAAGCGACTAGCTTCCGGTTTCATGTAGTGTTCCTCAAGGCAGTATCCCCGGACCTTCCTTGTTTGTATACCTAGATAATAGCCTTAGCGGTAATGAAAGATGAGTTTTGTGTGGTAACTAGACTGCATAGTGAATTGCATATTTGCAAGTCTGTGCATCAAATACTGAATCAGACTCTTCGACAGCCACAGGTGCCAGCTAGGTGTGTTTAATAGAAAAGCTCTAAACTCTTATCACCTCTTCTATTTAACTTAACATGGTAACTTCCCTCACTGCTTACGTTGCTTAACTAGGTAGGTACCTACCGGGCCGGACTACATGTAATCATCAGTAAACTTCTTTATTAACAACAATGATGATCAAACGCGATGTAAACATTATATTGCTATAGTAGGTATAGACAGGCAATTATTATTCAACGCCTTCTGGGATTTGTGTAGGTAAGTAAGAATCTCTTTTTCAATCTTAATTGGGGTATCTTAGGTACTGCGGCGGATATAACCTAATCGTATAAAATCGACCTAAAACCAATCCACACAGATTGGGTTAGGTCAGTAGGTAAGTTAGTTATACGATTCGTATTGATCAAACCAAACCTTAACATGTCGGAAACTAAAGAATCTTCCAAGCAGGTTCGGACATACCAACCAACTTACCAACTGAATCCAAGAAAACGTTTTAGTGAGGAAAGAGTGCAAAAAATCTTGAAAGACCTCGTGGACACAGAGCTTGCGGAAGCAGAGTACAGCGAGAAGACCGTCGCCGAAATTACCCTAAACTTGGCAGAAACTGTACGGAACGCCATAAAAGAAGAAAACTTTAACAGGTATTTCTGTCAGAAACTTCATAGAATAAGACAATAAGATGTCAAGTAAAAGTCGCTGAAAAGTCACTTTTCGACTTGTAAATATGCACAAACCACGAAAAATCAATAGAAATATGCAATTTGTATAGGACTGGAGTCAAAATGATGTACATTTTACCATTTTTGGCTGGAATGTCAGCATTGTCTTGTTTCTATTGTTATTGTTGCAAGAGAAGGTGTTAAAAATCTATCAGTGAAATGATGTGCTTGGCGGTAATGTTCACAGATTTTGCAAAGTGCGATGGCTAATACTTTTAATTAAGAATACCTATGCTTTGTTTTCGATTCCATGTCAAGTATCAGACACTTTCTCTGCAGTCAAAAAGTACTAGGATTTTCCCTTTTGATTTATAATAGGCATACCTACCTACTTGATAAGTTAAGATTACCCACGTGCTTTGTTACTTTGAATAGGTTTTATGTACATAAGATGAATTAACTGTGAACCTGTCTTGATTTAACGATCCAATTGATAGTCTTCGACCTGCGAAATTGGTTGATTATTTTTCTCAGCATAATTGTTATAATCATAATCAGCTGCACAGGGCGTCCACTGCTGAACATAGGCCTCCCCCATTTCCAAAGTGTAGGAACAAGTTGGCCTGCGTCCAGTGCGATCCTGCGACCTTCAGGCTGACCCTTTGGGTGGGTCCCACGGTGGGACTCCCACCCATTGGGTATGCCCGTCCCTTAAGCGTGCGAACAATGTGCATCTTGCTCGAGGACGACCTACATACTGTTGCTCAGAATATGTTTCGTAAACTACAGGTACCGGATAATAGTAGTGGTGACGATCGGGCAGCGGCGAAATCAGGGCGTGCAGATGTTCCACTCCTTCCTCTGGGACCAAGAGCGGGACATGTTCGTCTCCACCAACTTCGAGAACCCGCACATCTTCGCAAATGTTGTCGTCTACGGTGTCTACTTAGATTGAATAATTATGGTTGAATAAATCGTAACAGTCATTATGTGTTTACTTCAGTTCTTTCATAAAGAATCGTAGGGAACTTTTTAAATACTCGAACCTAAGCTTTTGATCTATTCATGAGTTAGTAATGCAATCAGATTCGCTATGTAAATAACCTATTTTTATATCAAAAAATAAAGAGGTAAAAGGGAGGGATGTTCAATAGAAAGACACGTTTAAGCATTTTTACAGATCATACATATTTATTTATCCATTTCATAGTATAGATATCACACTGGCCCGCCCTTATAAAAATAAATGTGTTAATACAATAACGACCCAGTCTGTGGAGCGCGCTGGCGTGACGGCGCAGGTTACAACCCTCGACTTCCTCGATATTATAAATATTGGCATCATTTTCGATACTAACCTACAACAATTTGGACACAATCACTAACGGCGCGGTCACCCCAGCTCTCTAAATCACTATTGTATTTCATCAAATATCCTTAGAAGAAAATTCAAAGATAATTCTAACCATTATACAGGTCGATATACACATGATTTAATAATATATGTTTACATTACAAGAAATTCGCACATATTTGACACACAAAGCGTAGGAGATTACCGATAAGAAGACTAAAATAGCTAAGATATTGGTCCGAGACACTGAAGCGAGTTGTATCCGCGTACAATAGGAAACTAGCACCAAGCCACCGTACGGAACAAGCAGCGCTGCGAGCGAGTCCTGCCGCCGCACTCAACGTACAAAAGCTGCGCGTGCTGTGAGCTGCTAGCTAGAGCCTTGGTCGGACATTGGACAATGCACTCACGCAAACTATGCTCTCGCAAAATTGATCAAAAAGGGTAAAATTCTTATAAAAATTCTAAAGAGTTAACCGAGTCAGGCGATTGAATAGAGCATAATTGCGTAAGCACAGCATTTGAGCAGTGTTTGGGGAAGTGGAGTTTACTCCGGAGATACCGGACTACATTCAGCCTCTCAGAGTTACATTTTACATCCGCATGATATGTGTTACACAGATAAAACGTTATAGTACTGGGTACATGTATACCTACGACCATACTGTACATATATGGCGGTATAAAGTTACTTACAACCTTACGAAAATTAAGAGTAGGTAAATATATACTAGGTATATCAAAAGAAATGCAGTGAATATTGGTATCAAAATATTATTCCTAATTATAAATTGTGTGAAAGTGTACGTTGATTAGATATGTGATATTTGTGTAAAGATACATAAAAAAGCTTTGATACGAGACCACGTTACATCGTTTGGTATGTATAAAAATATGAATAATGTCCATAATAGGTGACTTTATTGAGTTACAAGACCTTATAGGTAGGTAGTCACAAAAATACTTTTAAATTTTGTTTGTACAGTCTAGTCGCCCCGCCTGCGCGGACCGCGACAGCGCGGCCCGCGCGGCCTGAGCCTGTCGGACGATCTGCTACTACACAATGACTGGTGCGTTTAAATAAATTCCGTGACTCTTCTTAACTAGAAAATAATTTACAAAATCTCTAAGTATAAAAAATATAAAACAATCATATACTTTAGGCTCAAATTAAAAATAATATGTCATGTAAAGGCAGCATAAAAATACCTACCGCAAAACATCTAGCATACCTACCACAAAATATCACACGCAAGGTTACCGTTCGTTACGGGCGCGGGCCCAGGGCGGGTGGGTCTCGTGGGGCCAAATTTTAAACATTTACTAATAAAATATTAAAGCTTAACATACATAAAGATTAAGCATCTCTGCATCTTAGATATATAATAGCCATTCAAAATAACTGCAGATTAAAATATCTCATCTTAAAAATAAAGTCTTAAACGTTAAACTATAATAAAAGACTCGTAAGTTCAGAAACGATACCTAACTTAGGCCAAACGTACAAAAGAAAAATGATTAAAATTTATAAATTCATTGTTAATTTCGCTGTCGAAAATCGAACCCAGATAATGATTTGTTTTTATACAAAAAATGCACTGTGATAATATAATCGGGAACTAAGGACTAAACTAAGACGGCTACGACATTGTTCGATCGTAGCAGCCGGTTGGGTGTCGTAGTGGGTGGGTTGAGATCGAACGACGTCGTATTCCGACTCCGAGCAGTAAACGTAACGTAACGCAAAGTGGCGACGAGCCCGCGGGCGCGTCACTCGGTTAAACAGCAGCTTCTCTCTAAAATATAATCAATTGGCGGTGGTTTGTTTGGTTCAGTCCTCGGCGGACGCAATTCAGCTAGACTCCTTCTCCTTCTCTTTCTCTTTTGACTCTGAAAGGAAAGATTAAACGTCAGAAATTGCACAGGGTATATAATAAAAACATCCTCGCCGATCTGATCGTGTCAATAGTTACTCAATTACCCACAAGAACTTGTTTGTATTGTAGGACCGAATAAAACTCTCGAAACTTTTACATTTCACCTGTAATTTGTTATACTCGTAGCATTCATAATATATTTTGTCAGGCATTAAAAATTGTTAAAAATTAAATAAATCAGGCAATATAAAATGCAAAGTCAGATATTTTCAATCTAATGCTTTTTCAAACTCAAGCATGACACTCTACCTTTGTGTCATCTAAAATAATATTTAATCCTTGTAAATGCATAAGTCATACATACAAAATATGCTATAAATTAGAAGTATTAATGATGTGATGACAGGTTCAAATTAATTTAAGATTTAAGGTAACTTCACGCGAAGATAGTAGACCCGATACGTCTCATGACCAAGCTGGCTAAACAGTTTTGGGGACAGCCTTTAGATGTATATGCTTCATTTATATTTTAACAACCAAGTAACCCTAAAACTTCAAATCTTCGATAGCTTTTAAAAAGTGATAATTTCGACCAAAACGACTAGGTACTAGTGAAACATGGCCCGAAAATTCACAGATACTTATTGCGTCCCATAAAATTATAACAAGATTATTAAGTAAGTTGTTTACGTATTTGCTGGAATCGGCGTTTGCGTAAAAAATATATGGAAAGTGTAAAAAGCTAATAGTGATTCGATTTTTAGCGAAAATAATGGTTTATATAATTTTTCTGTGATATTCATGATGTTGCAATGACTTATAACAAAATGAATGTAGGTACAATTAAAATGTTATACTTTATGATTTCGGCCAGTAGACAACCGTGACGAGTGAAACTGAAACACGGTGCTAATTACAAAATTACTATGAAAGCAATTAGTCTAAAGGCTGCTTATATACAAATGTATCGTTCTGGCGACGAAACGCCGCCAATACTAGCCTACTACGTTTAGCCGTTACGTGCGTGCGTATTTAGTATTTTTATATAATAGTAAATACTTTAAGGGACATGCTACAATTTGAAATACCTACATAAGTAGCTGTATACTTACTAGAATTTTTTTAAGTGTACACTTGCCATATTTATGTAGAATTGGTGGCAAAAATTTATTTGGAAAGCTACTGAAGTGAGTTTGCCTACTTAAAAAAAGTTCAGTTGAATAGTTAAAAGCATACTTAAAGCGTGTTTCATCTAGAGTGAATTTAGCCTGGAGTTCACCAACACATGTTTGATTTTTGATCAGCCGGTTTAACATTATTTGACATATTTTGTATGTTATCAAATAAACCGACAATCTATGTATCGGCTGTTTGAAATTTGGTGAACTCTGGTCTTAATCTATGACAATAGCAGCGGTGTAGTAGCACGTCCCTAATGAAGCAGCAATATCTATTAATGATACTTATAAATATTCGATACGTACAATGTGAAGCGGGAACGCATCTACACATGCCTGGTCACAAAAGTTCGAGACTGACCTTCGTCGCTGTTACCGTTAGTGAGCGGTTCTTCACCGTTCTTCTCACCATTTTCGGCAGGTTTCTTTTCCTCCTCCTTGGTTTCTTTGTCTTTCTTCTCCTCGGAGCTCTCCTTGGCGGGCTTCTTCTCCTTGCCGGCCTTGCCCTTGGCGGGCGTGGCGGGTTTCGGCTTCGGCTCCAGGGACGGGTCCAGGACCAGCTTGCCGATGTTCTTGCGATCGTGCATCTTCTGCATCGCTTCACCTACCTGCAGGCATAAATTAGAATTTGTACGATTTTAAAATTGACTAGTCGATGTCGAATGAAATATACCAGGGCCCGTTGCCAAGTGGCAATTTATTCTCAAGCGAAGTTAGTTATCGCTAACAAAATGTATGAAACTGACATAAGCCATCGAAACATCACGTGACTTTTGCATACATATTTTGACATTTCGTTGGCGATAGCGAAGTTCTCACATCTTTCGAACAATTCGGATATTTCTGACATTCTGTCTCTTGGACTATGTGACTTCTTTCTGAAAATGGACCAATATACAAAATTCAAACTATTTTTTATTTAAAACCTAAGGATGTTGTTGACCAATGTGTGGTTTCCATCTTTCATAACGAAAGCAGTTACTTATAAACTAAAGAAGTAATTACTGCTAGCCAGCATGCTGACAGAGTTAATTTGATTGCATTCAACAAATTTTATATTTAATTACAGTTTTATCACAATAATAACACACCCATTCCTTTGTCATTCCGGTCATTAAATTATTAATATATAATTCATCAGAACAAGTTAGTACAGTTCGCACAATGTTGCAGCGCGATAGGACTAAAAGATATGATGACTCAATTATTTTGTTTGTCGCACTGACTGAGATCATTTTTAAGTATGTATAAACGTGCCCGTTAAGCTTTTGATAAGAGATGGAAGAACAAGGGCTACTTTAACAACTTCATGGAACTGACAAATAATTCGAGATAACATATAAATCTAAAGAGACATGACTGTAACTTCGAGAAATTAACTTCTGTGGATGTGAGCCACGGCATATTTATAGTGAATAGGCACTTCAGTTTTATTACCCACATCTCGTGCTGCCAATAAATAAAATATCCCATTCCCATCATGTCTATCAGACAATACGAACATCGAAAGGGTCAGCTGACCTTCGAATATGATCGTATGTCATAATCAGTCACACACGAAAAGTTGTTGGGTCGACGGAGGCTTGACCTAAGCACTTGTTAATATGGGCGAGTGCTCCATCTGTCATAATCACTCAACGCACCACGCGTCGAGGCCATAATATTTAATCACGAAGAGCGTAAAACAGAAACCCCTTTCAATCCATCGAAGCTATCTCGATTAAATTGAACATCGTATCATCGAGAAGGCAAAGCCAATCAAGGAAAAAAGTTTTTATTTCAGGATTCGGCCTCAATAATTTGCGATAAAACTATTAGCATATTGATTGTTTGATTTAGCACTTGCCGGGAATACTGGCACGAGATACTTACTTTACTTTTTTTACAATTGATGATAATAAAACATGTATTGCAGCACTTACGTCTTCCAGCGCCCAGGTGGAGTCAACGAGCGGCTTGACCTTCCCCTGGGCCCACAGCGCGAACACGGCGTTGACGGCGCGGCGCACGTAGTCGGCGCGGCCGTGCTGGAACAGCAGGTGCCGCAGGTTCAGCCCCGCCAGGCTCTTGTTCTCGTCGAACAGCTTGATTGGAGACACCTTGTCCACTTGCCACCACTGCGGGAGACGGGGTTCAATATATCATCATGTGGAACTTAGCGCCGATAGCGCCACTAGCACAAACAGTCACCACTTTTAACCCCCTGAAAGGACGATGTCTGGGATAAAAACTATCCTTTGTCCGGTCCCGCAACTCAAAACTAACTCTATACCTTCTCTAAATCGGTTTAGCGGTCTAAGCGTATAGAGATATTTAGACAGACATACTTACGTGTTTATAAGATTCGTATGGATATGAAATAGAATGGATAGTATGGATTCGTAACAAGTAATTTATAAAAACCAATATTATTATAATGATACATAAGTTCTTCTTATAAAATTGAAATAAGGGCGTTTTTATATTCTTCAAATAATAATAGACGGTCAGTCCGTCTCATGTGCTGGTGGACTGTACCTCTTCATAGATAGATGAAAGGAAAGGAACCATTTAGTTTTGAATCAAATTCCTTATTTACGAGTTTTTTGCATTATTAACTGGGCCGTCACGTTTTTTAATAGGATCATCAATATCATATTACGGTGATTCAAATTATTGATATCTCATTCAAAGTAGAATTATGAATCATAATTAATTTTGGATACCTTCAAAATACACAACAAACAGTTAGGAATTCGAATGGAATTTGGCAGCATATTTTTTGAACCAATTATTTTTATTAATCACTGAACGCATCTCTCTTTTTTACCCAACAACTCTTGTTACTTACCATTTGTAATGCTCTTTAAAGCGTCTAATGTTGAAGTTGAGCATCATAATTAAAACATTTGGTACTCACTGCACGCGCGGCGCTGAAGAAACTCTTCGTCTCGCCGGTCACGATGTTAGATGATCCTGCGATAAAATACTATTGTTTAACACAGATATTTGAAGTACCTACACCTAACGTTCTTTAGGAATTTATTTCAATTTGTCGACCAAGAGGTTAATCAATCACACATAATTTAATTACCTAGGTCATTTCTGCAATTTTAATGTTCTGGTATGTAAGTCATGTGGAGCGCGTGTTTCTTTCGGCTTAGCGCGAAGTTCTACGAAAAGTGTATTCGCATACAGCGTGGAGTTCTTAAGTAATTTATTGCATTCCAAGTAATTTATCTTGTATATCTAAAGCGTTTATCTCTGAGTGCGTAACTAACTGCGTAGGTAACTTTTAATACATACATGCATTAGTAGAGTTTTGTATTATATTAAGTCAAATTAATAAAAAAAATACAAAGAGCAGGGATCGTGTATTTTATAAAATATCAAGATATATCTTAGAGTACTTTTATCGTACTTATTCTATTAATACGCAAAATTCAAGTAGTTGTCTAGATCTACAGCAAAGTGAAAAAAAGGATTTAAATGCTACTGGCTTCCTAATAAATTTTACCGTTCTTTTATTATCTAAGATTCTTCTATTTTCTTTTCTTGTTCTAAAACTTATAAAAAATTAAAATTAGGCTCAAAAAATTAAGATATCCTCAAAGCAGATTTGACGTTATCATCAGAGTGACTTGGGGCTCCATTCATACACTTACCGTAGAGGATGTACCGGCCCATAGGCTTGAGGAGCTGGTACCCGCGGTTGCACTCCTCGCCGCAGAGGCAGTCCAGGACAATGTCAACGCCATCAGCAGACACCCTGGGGGCAACGGTTTTAGCATATTAGGCACTCTTAAACATAGTGCAACGCTCTGAAATATATCCCAGGCAACTGCATTTAACCTGCATTCTTCGTTCCTTCATTTTAATGTTTTATCACAGCATGGATCACATTTAATTACAATTAGTTGAGTATGTTATTGAAAACTGTGGTTATATGTATATTTACTAACTTAACTGTGGTTATATTTTTTCGTCCTAGTCTGTTACAGAAGAATATCTTCTACGTTTATGGACTGATTTACATGTACCTTGGTTCGAGGATACTTCACATATAGATCTCATTTTAAAAAATAGAAAAAATTTAAATTACCCCTTTTTAAGGGTACCTCCCCATACATGTAAAGAGGGGGGGGGGGGTTTATTATTTTTTTGAGTGCACCCCCTTGTGTGGGGTATCGTTGAAAAGGACTATGAAAATAAGATAGGGTTTCCATAAAACACTTTTATCAGCTTTACCATTTGCGAGATATAGCCCGCCAAAGTCGTTTACACGGTGTAATTTCCCCCACCTGTAATTTCTAAAGTCCTATTGGACCTATAAACTTCAGATCACTCACGTAAAGAAACAGCCGCGGAAATTGTTTTAGGTATCCTGTGATGAATACTTTTGAAATTATAAATAAAATAAAAATATATACTTTTTTGCCTATACTGTCTAATGTTTTAAGTTAATGGTACGGAACCCTTTGCAGTCGCAGCCCTTCGAGTCCGACTCGCACTTGGCCGGTTTTTTATTAACTACTCTAAAACTAGCCTTTAGAAGATGTTTCATTATCTTACTAAATCTCTTTTCCCTATCATGTCTTTGGAACACTGCATTGTCCAGTTTCAACTTTACCCCTGTTGCAGGTAAAGTCCGTTCATGTGCGACTTAGAACATAACAACAACAGTAGAACACAATGGAGTGTATCAAACATTGTTACGTTTAACACAGGAAACGTAATACTTAAAGATGGTTTTCGTTCCAGTGCAAACCAAAATACACGCATCCATAAAGTTTTGATTAAATCACAAAATAGCCGTAAAACGGCGATAGTAGATTTCTATCTATAAACGTAAAACGTGAACGTTTAAAATGCGAGTTTAACATGTTTTTTATAGCTGTGTAAATATAATTATGTATAAATTAAGGATTCCACTTGTTATTTTATTTCAAAACAGCGTTGTTAGGTATATGAAAGAGCTTAACGCGTGTCGACAAAATGTTACATAGACCGTCTATGCTATGCATGATCTCAGTGATCACTATGATCATTGATCATAGAGAAAATAAATACTATATATATACTAAATATAATGTATATCATTTGATGAATATTGCAGTCCTAGGTACGAGGGTCAAACTGAAAGTTCTTAGAAAATCAAAAACTGATTACATTAGCCAGTTATTAGTTTTATTATATCTTTTCAAAATATTGTCCATTGACGTCAATACACCGCTGCATGCGATGGAACCACTGGGAAAAGCACTTTGCCCACTCGTCCTTAGGGGTCTCTTCAATGGCATCGCGATACGCAGCCACCGCTTCTTCAGCATTCATAAACCGCTTTCCTTTAAGTTTTTCTTTAATTTTTGGAAATAAATAAAAATCACAAGGCGCGAGGTCGGGGCTATACGGCGGGTGACCCAGTAATTCAACGTTTGATGTCGCCAAATAGTCGATCGTTCGCTTGGCGGTGTGCGACGAGGCGTTGTCGTGGTGAAGGAGGATCCTACTGCGAGGTCGTTTCTCTCGAACTTTTTCCAAGACAAGTGGCAAACAATTGGTACTGTACCATTCTGCAGAAACTGTTTTTTGATCCTCTAATACAATTGTTGCGAAATGACCTATCCTTCCAAAGAACGAGGCCACCATTTTTTTTCCCGCACTTCGATCTCTCTTCACTTTAGTTGGCAACTCCTCGAAAGGAAACACCCACTGAGCAGATTGTCTTTTGGTTTCAGGATCATAACAGTAAATCCAGCTTTCGTCACCTGTTAGTATGTCGAACACAGCATTTGAGTCACCTCCGTTAAATCTTTCAATCATTTTACGGCACCAATCCACACGATGGAGTTTTTGAGCCTTAGTCAAATTATGAGGTATCCACCGGGCGCAAAGCTTCCTGACCGCTAAATGTTCGTGGAGGATTTTGTGCACTTGACTCATACCGATGCCTAAGCTTGTCCGAATCTGCTGATAGGTCACTCTTTTGTCAGTCTCTATCATACGCCGCACAACACAGATGTTATTTTCAGTCGTCGCCGTAGAAGGCCGTCCCTCACGTACATCATCAGTGAGATTAGTGCGACCACGTTTAAACTCATTAAACCAGTTGTAAACAGTCGCACGAGATGGGGCTTCATCGTGAAAGGCCAATCGTAGTCTATCATAACTTTCTTGTTGACTTAAATGACATCGAAAGTCATAAAAAATCATTGCACGAAAATTTTCTCGTGTTAAATTCATTTTGACGTGACACAGACAATTTTCAATTTGCCGCCAAGTCGTAAAACAAATGACAAATGAATGAAATATATACTCAGTAATATTGGCAAAGAGTTCTTTTTTCAAATTTTAGAATATTTTTTTTATTATATTGTTTATAAGTGGCCAGTTCTAAGAACTTTCAGTTTGACCCTCGTATAATAATGTATAAGCACATACCACCTAGGTAATCGTATTTCAGAAAGCATAAAGTAGTACCTACCTAGTGCCTAAGTAGTTGTAATAACATAACAAGTGTTGCGTACGAGCGAGTGTTTATAATTTGCACTAGCTCCAAGAGTTTCAATAAATTGGACATTAGCAAACGCAACAGCTCCATCATCTTAGCCCTAGTAGTAGATATCTGGCGCTGTATTTATTTACATTGAACTTGTGTGGCTCCGATGTTAACGCTCCGAAGATCTCACCAGATATAAAAATATCTTTGTCTATTTACGAGAATTAAATACCGCCGCTGTTACGAAGCAGCTGCCCTAAGGAGCGGGTTATAAACTGAACAATTAACGTGTGCCGCATCCAACTTAATTGGACCTTTACTTTAATCCCGCTCGCCTGATAAATGGACGCAACGGGAAAGGAAAGGGGGCTCCTCCTAAATTGGTGGTATTTGTATCACACGAATCGAGCTGGCACTGAAATATGTAACTGTAATAACCACCAATTAACAGAGCTTGGGATCGGGAACAACTTTGTTTGCGCGGAGACAATGGGGGCAGATAGATGTAACTTATTAACGTGTGAGTGAAGACCGCGTCTCGAATCCTTCCCTCTTCAACACAAATCGTATCATTAATAAAGTGATAACATCGACACATTTATCACGTTGCATCGCTGTTTATTCTCGAATTATACTGCGCAGCCGTTAACAGCATATTGCTATTTTATCAAGAGCGTGAAAGTGAGTTATGGACTTATGCTTTAATCGATATGTCTGAAACTCCATTGTACGAATTGCAGGAAAACGAAAGCGGATATTTACGGCTGCTATAATGTCAAATAAGCGTTAGAATTCACTAAAAGTCCCGCATTCTTAGCATCGCTCGCGTGAAACATAAACAAAGGTATTAGCGAAGAACGGAGGGCCACCGAGCGGGGGCTATTTTTAACTCCTCGTGATATCATGATTTCATCCCTTCATTTTTAGAACTTAACACGGCAGACCCGTTACAAATTATACCGCAGTGACTCATAACTTGTGTTCAGAGCATTCGAACTGATAAACATCTGAATTTATTTACTTACGAAGATAAAATAAAGCTTTGGACTGTTTTATCTCAAACAAATACCAAGTACATTTTGAGTAGAAAAGTGAAGTACATAATTTATCGATAAGCGAAATATATAACTTTCAATATTCGATTCAAGGTCGATTACAAATATAAAGACAAGTTAGTATTATCCCATTAATACAGATGAGCTTTACAAATACCTAGGTCCGGACGGCATCAAGCTTAAAACTGCGGCGTCTTAAGCAGTTGCAATTGGGGCGATTTTGGGGGCAACAAAAATGGGTAAATTCTGATGCTGGTGCATACAAAAGGCAATACTCACTTCCTAACTTCGCTGGTGTAGTCGCTGCCCCTCTCCAGAAGATGATCGATGTTGTTGTTGTTCGCCTTCAGCGCCTCATGCTTGCTCTTCGAGCAGACTCCGAAAACCGTCACGTCCGCAACAGTCTTCGCCAGCTGAGCTACGGCTTGACCCTTAACGACACATTTATATTTAGCCTCACAAAGACATGTGCTTTGAATTTTTATCAGAAATTATTGGGCGATGTGACAATATTTGTATGTTAATGGAGGACCGCAACGCAACAACGGGTTATCCGATGTTGATTTTTAATAATACCCTACGAAACACAGCGTGAGCAGCGAAGCCTTCCTAAACAAAACATATTTGTTTATCTACATACCTTATAACAAATAAGTATTTTTATCAGCTTAAACAACTAGGTGAGCAGGTAAAGTTATCTATCCATGGCTAATTAAGTAATTACTGTGTACGGTAGCGTTTTATGTCGTGTACCTAGGCATTGTATAGCTAATTGCCATTAGTCAACCGCACCTATGGCTGAAAATTTATTGGATTCAAATTACGGGTCATCAACACGGGGGTGAGTGAAGTGGCGTCAGCGGAACGCCGGAAGAGAAGATTCTAGAACAAATAGGGATTTTTCTCACCTTTTTACAACAATTAGAGACCTCGTTATATTGTTTGCAGGCTTGTTATGAAGCAAACACGCGCGCATACAGTTCTAAGAATCTTTTAGATGTAGACACTTAACAGGGCTTTTGTAGGGTCAATGCTACTGAAGGTATTTTTAGCTCTGTGTTACACTTGCACCGTACATGCACATCTGGTGCCAAAATGATTCACTAATTATTTTATTTATTAAGAAATTCATACTTTCAAAATAAGGTTCTTAACACTGCATACCATAATATGCACTGATTTCACCGTACAAGAGTGATAATAATGCACTATATAATGTAAAGAAAGGTAATAGCTTATATGGCCACATTCTAAAGATAATATACCACTTTTTGTTTCAACGGAAAGTACTCATTAATCTCACGCTACAACATCAAATAACAGGATTATGCTACGATTAGAGTGTAAGGCCAGTAATAAATCTAATGCGATTTAATCTGTGAAGCTGAAGAAAGCTCTCGAGAAGCTGCTACAGCTATTATAGACAATTTTTATAAATAAGCTACAAATGTTATAAGTAGATTTTATTTATTTTATGGGTACGTTCCTACTAACTAGCTCCTTTTAGTTCCGTAATAATACTATTAGCAGAAGATTCTAGTCAGTTGGAGATTACTTTCTTGATCAGCTTTGTTGATTTATAGGTACATACTTAGTCGTATATTTGTCCAAAGTCTAGAGGGTATTTTACCTAATATTCGCATCAGACAAGTCTAACCACGTGAAAGTCATTTTACTCTACGTTTAAAGTTTACGACTTAGCTGACACGTCGGTATACCTTTCTACTTTAAAACCGTTTTACGCTGTTTCAGCACACTCTGAACTAGCTAATCTGAGTTTACAGACTTATAGGCATATATATCAGGCAGTGAAGTGATAACTAAACAAAACCAGGGGAATTAAAGCATTGTAAGAATTGTGTTTAAAAGATAGCACCCGCTGTACAAAACTTACTTTGGTCGTAAAATAGATGAATTTAAAATCAACTTGATAAACAGCTACCATGTAATTGAGCCTGTATGTAGGCAAGTGCATACACCTATTTTGTTCTCTCTCTTCTCCGAATCCTATTCAGATCTTCGATGAAGATTTGCCAACCGATATACCATGTGATACTATAGGATATGATGTAACATTGAATTTAACATTACTGTCACTCGTCGTATCGGTTAGTCAGTTTGCTACAGGTAACGGTTCAGAATCTGGGGGGTTAAATTAAAAAAAAAATACTCACCACGCCGCCTCCAGCAGAGTGGACCAGCAGACTCTTTCCAGGCGTCAGGTTGGCCATCTCGAAGAGCAGCAAGTACGCCACCACATAGTTGGTGGTGATAGCGACGGCGTCCAGCGCGGTCATGCCCGGCGGCAGTGCGTACACGTACTGCGCCGGCACAGAGACCAGCTCAGCCCACGCCCTGTACTCCGGCAGGGCCACGACTTCGTCTCCAACCTGTTGGGTGCACATGTTCGTTACTATGGGTACATGGTACCCATGGTTCGGATGATGCGCCCTAAACGCATTTACGACTCCACATAAAATCGCGCGTTAATTAGCGTGTACACTTGTAACAAAATACATGTAGTTGTAAACGAATAATATTGACTTGAATACCTATTAATGAATCATGGAGTTATTAGTTACTACATGATACCCTATATTGTCTGACAACTTTGTTACCACCTATGATGATGATGATGAATAAATGAATTTGTAACGCGCGTTATCAAAACGCGCTTTAAAAGCTTGCCATGTGTACTTGTAGTGGGGGCGATCATGTTATATTATGAACGTGCGCCCTGACGACTTTAGGTGACCTCTTTTACAGTTAACTTTAACATTTTTATTTTTCTTCGTTATGTATTTTTGATTGAGTAAAAGGAAAAGTATTTTGTATTATTATATGTAATTAAGGAAATTATTTCTGCACTTTGGAAATCTATCCCTGGTGGCGAACCTACTAACTGTGATGTATTTGCTATTTGCTACTATGTTACAAAAGTTATGAAAATACTCGTACTTACGATTTTATAATCTTAGGTTGTGTAAATGTAATGTGATGATGTCAAATGGTTCATAAATTAGATCTTTTCCTTCTATTCAAATTAAAAATGCTTGCTAGGTTCACTATACCACAAAGATAACATGTAGGTAGCTGAAACTTACCTACGGTGTACACTGTACGTATATAGACCTAAAATAAGTATTATTATTACCTATTCCAGACACCTCAAGAGATATATGTACTCAAAAACCGGCCAAGTGCGTGTCGGAGCACGCATAAAGTAGGGTTCCGTAGTCATTTTTGGCACCGCGCTGTTTTGCCTGTTTACAGGGGGAAAGAAATTAGGTCTAACTTACCTTAATACCAGGTTAATAGTTTATACTGTTCTTTTGGAAAAAAGTAGGGGAGAGTGGGGTAAGTCCTTAACGTTTGATGGTAAATAAAATTGACCGTAAAGAGTTTTATTAATTTGTTTTATTCTTATAATCTTCTTCGATAATCAGTCTTCATTATTAACGTGTATTTGGCAGTCTAATCAACATAACAAAATATTAAAAAAACAAAAAGCCCCTTATCCCCATCATGCCCCACCCCTAGGGTAAGATGGGGTACCCCCGTGGGTAAGAACCAATAAGAGGGTACCAATAAGAGGGCAAGATGGGGTATGGCAGCAAACGACTATTTACTGTTCACAATGTTCACAAGTGAACACGGTATCGGCATCTTCGTCATCTAAACCTGCACAGCTGCAGTGAGCCCATTTGCCGCAAGCTGAACAAGCAACCCAGCCTTCATTTGAGTCCAAATATAGGCTATTACAATACAAACAAGGTGTATTTTCAGTATCGCTGTCACTATTCTCGTGTAATGATCTATTCTTAGCCCCTTTTTTCTTCTTAGTTACAGGTTTTTTTTGAGATTTTTTAAGTTCCCTCGACTCTTTTTTTCGCTGTTTATCGTCTTCCGCTTCTTTCTTTTTCTTAAAACCATTGACAGCTGTTGACGCTTGTATGAACGCCTTTCCAAAAATTTCAGCTATTTGTCGGACACTGACAGTCATTCCTGGGTTGCTGCGAAGCCACGCCGTGATTTG
Source organism: Pyrausta nigrata (assembly GCA_949316185.1). NCBI lineage: Eukaryota > Metazoa > Arthropoda > Insecta > Lepidoptera > Crambidae > Pyrausta > Pyrausta nigrata. Next base: position 9,470,122 of record OX438951.1, read on the forward strand.
ATAATCGTAGTAGGTGCTTAACGGTCTCATGTAAGCAACGTCTGCAACCTGAAGACGGTGAGTAGTATGTGGTGGGAAACATAAAATGATAACGCCGCAAGTGCGTGCTTCATTTATGAGATCAATGTTCTTCGTATGAGTACAATGTCCATCCAATAATAACAGAACAGGACGCTCAGGTGTTGCTCCGCTAAATTCGACGAACTTTTTGAACCATTCCAGGAAAAGTTCTGTAGTCATCCAGCCCGAATCACTGCAAACTCCCCAAGCTCCGGGGGCAGCATTAATCATAAGTTGCGGATCCATTCTTTTTCTAGGATATACCATCATGGGTGGCATAAAATGGCCAGTAGCACTAAAACAGATTTCTACTGTAATGGTCGTACCCCGTTCAGCAGATGTAATGGCTCCCACTTGCTTTCTGCCCTTTCTTGCTATAATTTTTGATTTGGTTTTGGGCACAACTGAAATACTAGTTTCATCGCAGTTGTACGATCAGGTGTTAGATGATGTTCATCGTAAGCATTGCCTGTTTGTTGTGTTTATTGAAACTAGCAGCACGTGCAGCTGAGGTGCTTTCAGGCTGTCTAATAAACAGTTCTGGGTGCCTTGTTAAAAATCCTAATGCCAAGACTTTCCCAGCTTCTTCTTTTTCATTGTTAAACGGATGAAGTTTGTTATTTTTTACTGCTAGTCAATAGACTAAACCTCTTAAGTCTTTCATTGTCAGTCCATAAAGCCTGCTCTCCATATCTATTATGTAATTACATAGTTCTTTCTCTTCATTATCAGTAAAAACTTGCTCTTTTGGGCCTAACGGTACCTTAAATTTAATAGTCATTGGATCATCCTTATCTAAACTTTCTCGAGCAAGCTTCACTTTTCTTTCTTAAGTTGTCTGTGGGACAGAAAATGACTTTGCTGCTAACATGTAGCCCATTTTTTCTTCAACCACATTTTTCACAGCATTTTTCATATTTTATTCTGACCAATCCCCTCTACTTGTTTTTTTTTATAATTTCTCACCATTCTAGAACAAAATAAATAGTAAAATTAGAAATTTCTAAGTCGCTTGCCTTCATACCCCATCTTGCCTCTTAACAGCTACCCCATCATGCCCCCTTATGCCAAATAAAATTTAAAAAATAACTGAATAAAACCAATACGCAGCAGTGAGGAAACCAAGTACTTACCTGTTAGTGTTGTTATTTTCCTATTTGATAACATTTAAACCAATTGCGAGGTGTTATTATTTACGGAAAATACACGGCCTGTATAATAAAGAAAAATCACTAGCTATTTGGCAAAAAACAGTTTTTTCCAGAAAACAAATCAAACGCGTGGTGTCGTTGTCCGCTCACTTCGATAACTGATTGCCGTAATGGCAGCGCGGCGTCAGGTGCTAAAACGATCCTGATTGGCTAATTCGTTCGCACTCAGGATCGGTCACCCCGTCTTGCCCCCCACCCCGTCTTACCCCACTCTCCCCTATATATTTTTATTTTATTTATAATTTCAAAAGTATTTATCACAGGATCCCCGAAACAATTTTAAATAAGAGTTTCCGAGCCTTTAGAAATTATAGGGGGGAAGGGGGACACCGTGTAAACGACTTTGGCGGGCTATATCTCGCAAATGGTAAAGCTGATAAAAAAGTGTTGTATGAAAACCCCACTTTATTTTCATAGTCCTTTTCAACGATACCCCACACAAGGGGGTCACTCAAAAAAATAATTCACCCCCCCCCCCTTTACATGTATGGGGAGGTACCCTTAAAAAGGGGTAATTTTGAGTTTTTGTATTTTTAAAAATGAGATCTATATGTGAAGTATCCTCGAACCAAGTTACATGCAAATCAGTCCATAAACGTAGAAGATATTCTGCTGTGACAGACTAGGACGGACGGACTGAACGATGTTATAAGGGTTCCTTGTCGGACTACGGAACCCTAAAAAAGAATTGAAATAAGAGGCTGAAAGCAGTCTGAAAGTCCGAGCCAATGCGAAACTGCGGTGTACTTAAACAGCCTCAATCTTTTTTTATCGCTTCTACCCGTGCAAAAGTTTAATATGTATGACCACCCCCTCGTCCTCCCCGGGCCTAACACTTCGACTCGTCACCCTCACCTCATGGGCTCAATTCCGAGGTGCCACGGACTGAACTTATGTCTAAACTCTTACAAAACGTATCAATTTGTCACTTTCTCTGCTGATGAAACGAACAGAGACAGACTACAGTTATATAAAAACGTCGAATATTTTGGCGTGTTTGGCGTAGTTTTAGTGGTGATATATTGATATCCATCCCTATTGTCTAAGAATACTATTATTTTCTTTGCAAACTGATAACAGTTGAATTTGACGTTTATATATTTTGGTAGACTGTCTCTTTTTGTTTCTTTAGAGAGGACATAAGAAATTGTCACAAAGAGGGATGTCAAGAGTCAGGCCCAATTTCGTTGGATTCTTGTTTCATTATAACTTAAACATGTTTTTCTTCCACTTAAGCTATACCGTCCGTAGTCGTATTGTTCGCTTCATTATTAAGAACTACGACAAAAATAATTCATTAAAACGCGTCTCTTCGATGTTCGCACTATTATTATGTTGATTGTCTAATTGTTATAATGGAGAGAATCAGTTTCATGACAACGTAGAAAAACCGTTTTGCTTGTTCCCTACTTTTCAAATGATATAAGATTAAAAAACGGAAAAGGATAAATAAAAACCTTGCTACTTGTGTAACCCAAAAGGCATTTTTTAAAACTTTGGTGCTATTATTCTTGTGGAGAAAATCGGCTTTCAACAACATAAACCATAATTCGTACGTAATTATTAGTTAATTTAATTTTGATCCTGCGCATTACAAGGAACAGCTCAATCATAGTTAATTCATTTCCCAAAGATAAACACCTCACTTGCATTGCGTGCGGTGCAACATGATCAATTACGGCTATTATTCTTAGGCTAGTCGTAAACAATTAAAACATTAGGTCATATTAGTAATACTCCTTATGTGAAGATGCATTATTTTTAATTACGCACCAGTGTTTTGTTTTTAACATGTTATAATAATGAAAATAATAAACTGCACGGTCCGTGCATGCGAAACCACGGGTGATTTGTACAACGGTCAAGTCGCTTGGAAGCACAACCAACCGTGGCGGTATATCCTCCTCCGACTCCGTCACGCCACAGTGACACAGCTTGGGGAGACTATTTTCTGGTAGATAGGTTCGGAGATACGATGTCCAAAAATGAGTCATTAGGTAGCTCGTTTGCCGTTAACGAAGCCGTTATCAGATTAATTTATTTAGAACTATGTTTACTTAGGAAGGTATTTTTTTATACATACAGTGGATTTCGACAGGCATAAAGTACTCATATACATGAACATTTATGTACTCATACCTACTTAATTTACTTTTCATTTACATACCTACTCGTAATTTTATGATTACTTTAATATTATCCTGAAACTTAGCAGGATCTATACCTATACGTAACCACGAGAATTAGGTATCTTACAAACAGAATTAGAAGCAATTGTCATTTGGATATGTAATCAGAATTACCTACAGCAAATCCAACTTAGATTCCACACGTTGGCCATTAGTATCAATCATAGTAATAATATAATTTCGACTTTGCATAGAACAAAGGCTTACTGACTGATAATACAATGTATCTGTGCTCACGCGTTTGAGGTGGTAATAAATAAGCATACAAACAGACGAATAAATTAAATGACAGATAATCCCACAAAAAGCGTTTTTTTTATTTAAATCTAGAATAATGTAATAATAAGTTTGACGTGCATGACATCCGAAACTGTAACTTTTTTAGTTTTTACCCCCAACTTCTTCGCTTCTTCAATGTAAAATAATGTAATACAAAGTTATTGTTATTTTCTCATGATAAGTTAATTTCTGTAATTCGTAATGAGAATAAAGATCTTAAACCTTTGAATAACAAAGACGTTGAGATGACCTTAGTATCATATATAATTGCAATAGGTGGATCGTACTTGCGTAAGCTTAGGAAGGTGAAGTGTCCAGTGCAGAAGGTCCACATGTCCACTACTGGTAAGAAAAGATGTCATCAACCAAAAGAATGTTCCAAAATCTTACCTTGAAGTTGGTGACACCCTCGCCGACCTGCTCGATCTCGCCGGCGCATTCGAAGCCGAGGATGAACGGGGTCTTGGGAGGCGAATCGATGGCGCCTTGCCGCACGATCAGATCTTGGAAGTTCAGCCCACTGGAACAAGATATGCAACCGTTAGTATAACTAGATATACTAGTACTCACACCCAATTTAATCTAAATAAGAACGTATTTTTTTCATTAAAGATTAATATATTTCGGATGCCTTTGATTGTGAGAACCTTAAATAAATTCAGGTATAGGTCATCTAAGATGAGAACAATATAATAGATCTAGATAGAGGGACCTCAAATATCCACTGACGCCCTTGTCCGACCTCCGAATGGCGTCAGTAACAAAATGACAGTCAATAAAGCTTAAATTAATAAAGAACACAGTAAGAACGTCAACGAAATTATCCAATGTCAAAATATCCACCGAAGTTCCTTGCAAAGTCACTCTTTAGAAAACCTAAGTAATTAAACTATGTATGTGCAGAGAAACCTTACTTAAGCATTCACAGCCAATCTCAGAGTTCCATCTTTTTCATAGCTCAAACATCTTACCTACTTTTTATTACTGATCCCATCAAACTCTACCCAAGAAGCTTTTAATGTATGTGAATCGCTTTTTTTACAGAGAACAACGATCAAAGCTATTATTTATTATGTTTTATGATTCATTATTTTTTACTATCTCTGTAATAAAACCTGTATTAGTAAATCGGGTTGGAAAAAAAATGTACATGAATAAGAAGATGAGACCTTGTTCAATTTATAAGATATTAGGGAGAAATTAAAATATGGAATAACACAGTATTAACCAATTTGTTAGATAAATAATTAAGGAATAAACGTAGGCACCTTCTAAACGCTCGTTGATGTCTTTTTAACTGCTAATATTCATTTACGGAAGAATACAAGATTGCTACAATGTATAATTGTATTGTGTGATCTATTTTCTGTACACATCTCATTGAGTGATATGACGATACCCAGATCCATAACTACGAGTACACTACTAAATGTACAGATCGTTATTTTCAAGGTTTACTATACTCAAGGTACGTGCAGCAGCGTTAATCAAACCAGATACCTTAATTAAAGGAGTGGTGGGGCCAGCATGGAATGCGGTAGTCATTTGTTATTGCGCGTCCAATACGCATGGCCAGCATGAAGAATTTCATATTTAAATATTTAAACATGCTGATGTACCAATCAACATCAATAGGTACCCCATAACTTGGACTGACGCGTGTCCATTGTTACGCACCAGTATTATAATGGCAGCATAATGTGGGTCAATTCGGAGCACTCCCCATACTGGTCGAACAGACGACTTCACTTTTGTTTCGTACCAAAAGCTCCGTTTACGAGGTCACCGCCCATCTGGATGAATCGATATGAATATTCAATGGAACAGGCTATAAAGATAGTAGCAATATGTGTATCGAGAAACCAGATGTCTACGTTTATGATGGCTACCAAAAATGCTACATCATTCAATCCGCTTTTAAATAACTTAGTAGTAATTTTCCGATATCTTGGAAACTACTTGAAATGCATTTAACGGGAACATAATTTGCGTCTAAAACAGAAATAGAAATAAGGCAGCTCGTTATTACATTGATAGATCTTAAAAAATACAAAGGACTTAGTTTTTTAGCTGGTCTCGGTGCCTTAAATGACCTGACTTGTTTAACCAATCCAAGTAACAGACCAACTAATACTTTTTCTGTATTATTTGAACATTCAAGGAAAGTAGACAAATCAAATTCAATGGGTTGACGTGACAAGAATGACGAACGCGAAGAACTACGCGTAAAATATTTCGTAGCGTAGGTCAACACACTTGCAACAACTATTGAGTACATGCATCATTACTGTACTGGCAACAAATGCAAACGCAGGTGCAAATGCGTGTAATTACATACCTTATCCTTAGGTAGCTTTGTAAATAGTGTGATGCAGTACCTGCACCTACGTGTCCGCGTTACAAACACGCGACCGCGGCCGGCGAGTAGTCGCTGTAATCGATATTTTGCGATTGTCTCCCCCCAAGTGTCGCATAATGAGTAGACTTATTCGACGACGCACACAATAGCCTCCGTGATATGTAGATACGCTTAAGACGTAATCAAGTAATACAAGTTTAACTTTACTATGAGCGTCGTGTTTATAATACGATCATATGAAAAGGTTTATTGGCAATGTTTTATGAGTTTCCGGTATAGTGTCCCAGCCAGATGTAATCGTTTTTCGAAACGTCATTTCAGAATAAGCTATTCATCGCAAACTTAATATCGCAAATTGAACTTCTTCTAACATCAGGTCAGGTAATAAAAACACGCTGCAAGAAATGTCGTTCGGCACATACTTATTTTATACTTGTGTTAGATTCGGTCTAGAGAACCATCTACTAATTAAAAACCATAACGGAAATTCAACTCCTCTGAAAATTCCTTTGTAACAAAAGTACTTAACGAATGACTAGGAGGACGTGGTACGAGATAATTAAAAGCTTGCGATTTAACGGAATAACGTTTACCTTTCTTTCGGTTCAGACTTGCTGGATAACAATTTATTATCCTAATAGCCAGCATGATTAATGAAGTCGATGTTTGCTACTATTATCATAACGGTTTTCGTTCCACTGTACCATGATAGGGGTCCCGGAGATTGGGACTAAAGACTTTTATTATGTTTAAGTTGTATCATTGTACATATCAGAATATAAATCAATAACGATTTCAATAAGCCATTTGAATATTGTATTTTAAAGAACAAGAGGGTTCCTGTGTTCTAAAGTAAAACTACAATCGGATGTTTTAATAGATAATGTCGTCTACTAGTCAAAGAATTTCAAAATCGGTTTTAAAAGTATTGTAAATTAAGAGAATTAACTATAAATATTCCGTTTTCATAAAAGCATTGTGGCTTTAGTAGTAACTAATTTCTCTATGGTTTTAGTTAATGTGAGAAAACTTTTTCACAACAAAAAATATCGGTCTGTCTTTTATACTTGGCCCTATGAGAATTTTGCAACGCAAAAGCTTCGGCCTTTACGAAAGATGTAATGACTGTAATTTGCATGTACCTCCCTACTTACATATCATGTTATTTTACAATCATTCTCTCTTACGATATTATCTATCTGTGCTGTGAACTTATAGATAGACTATTATACCAAATTTTTATTATTTACTAGACATCAGACTCATCCAATGAGCGAAGCTATATGTAAATTCTATAAGTAATTATAAAACAACTGATTTCACGTCTGCATGACCGCCGTTAGTAGTTTATAATGAGACGCGTATAAAAAACTAGTATTAAGTAACATCCCACTTCCGATCAACTTACGAGTAAACCAGTTCAGCTATCTATACTCCGCTGTGAGCAACATTTTACGTGAAACTGTTTACAGCGCAACACGCGTCAATCGGCCCGAATGGTTCTAAGAGCCTACCATTATAACTAAACAAGGAAACGCCATCGAGGCTAAAACAAAGCCGAAAATACCCATAGCGCATACCTCAAATTCAACAAACGTAAAGCTGGAAAGCCGCGCCTGCAAACCATCGAGAGATCCGGTTTCAACTAAGAAAACGCATATGCAATGTTTCTATTTTAACCATCACTTTCATATGCTGTCGTTAGGTTGAAATTAATTGTACGTACATAATTTTGAACTTAGCACTGAATTTAAAAGTTATCACCACCTAAGACTGCTAAGATAGTCCTAAGGAATAACCTAAATTATCATTATTTAAATTAAAACAAGGTCATTATTACGCCTTGGCGTAGGTACCTTCACGAAGGTAGGTAAGAAGGACAAATCAATTCTCGTAGTCTGAAATAATATAAACATAACTGTGTAAATAGTTTTGCAGGACTTTGTTTATAATAATGTACTATGTTGTTTTTCTTAATAAATAAATAAATAATAAATACAGAATTAAAGTGGTTTAATTAGAGCTTTCTAAGTTAATAAAGCTTTCCTTTGTATTGCAACTCCCAGGGCTGCGCCAATTCCATTTATCAGTGATCGATTGAAATCGAGTTGACCCAGTTTTCCAATCTAATTTAAACTATACCCTAAATAGTAGGGAATTTGAAACCCCTATCGCGTCGAGCATTATTTACGAACAGCTTAAGTTGATTACATGCTAATATTAACAGTGGATACATTAAATACAATGTTTTACATTTGAGAAGTTACATGAATCACAATGTTTGCCATGACTATTTGCTAAACAATTAAATTCACATCTTCAATATTACTCCCAGTTGTAGTACCTAAATGAGTCATTAATTACAGCACTCGTGCTAAAGACGAATCTAATGATCATTCACACAAATTTCAAACCTATGCATGATTCATCAAAGTAATACTGAATATACGAGCAAGTATGTAATCGCAAAATCATTACATTATTAGTTTATTTGCGAGGGCTACTGACGCGTGGCAACGCAAGTGCACACATAATAGTAACATAAGGGGTTGAATAACAAGAACAGTAGTCGATATACCACCATTTGAACCTAGTAATTCTGAATAATTACACGGCATGGGAGTGGAATCGGCCGATAGCCGCCACGGTGTCGCCCAACTTAGCGCCCGCATACGTTTTATTGGATAAATTGGGCCCGGGGTCTATCGTTTTATTATGGAAAAAAAGCTTTGTCCTACATTATCGAGGATCTCACCCGCGCCCATATTGCCGTGGGTCGGAATGTTAATCCGAGATTATCTGTGCCTGCAAGTCTCATATCGAATTTTACGCACGCTACCTGACCGCTTACTTAGCGCAGACTTGAATGGTTTCCTTTTACAATGGCTCGTCGTAGAGCACGTCATGAGCAGGTAGCAGATTATTCTTGTTTTGTATTCCATATTCACCGATGGGTTCCATCCAAATCCCATAAATCCCAAAGCGAAATAGTATTATATTACGTGGGATCGATAGACTAATTTAAGCTCATAATAAACATGACGTAAATGGTCTGTTACAGCAGCTTCAGGCTATCGGGTTACTATTCGCGTGTTTCCAAGCCCTTATGTCTAAGGCCTTGAGGTCGATAAACCGGCTGGTTTCCTGAAAGGCCACCATCTACGAAAGTCGTCAGCCCTGCCCTCTTTTGGTTATCTTAATAGCAGACTCATTTTCACAAAACTTGATGATAAGAACCGTAAAATATCGAGCATCGTCATTCCACAACCATACCATCAACACTTGGTTAACAAAATAACAATATTTTTTCTTATTAAGCGATAAATCTATCTAATTGTGTACTGATGAAATAAAAAAATCTAAGCCTATAAGATACAGCCACGAAATTCGCCGTAATCCATGAATCTCAACCCCAAACTTTGTGCTAATGCGATTAATGGAATAATGCGTTGCTTAGAATTTCTATTCAAGCAATTTAAATAACTTTTCGGTTTATTAAACAGCAACCAAATGATATGTAGAGAATAATTTTGAATAAATTACTTACACTACGGATTGCAGTCCGGCCCCCTCACGTGCGTATCTACAATTTAGAATGGGCATTTAAAATGAACGAGTGAATGAGTGAACACCCTCACTTCGGGGTAATTTAAAATTGCATCGGGGTTCGTGATGTCGCGACCGATGGCGCGGCGTCGCGACGGCGCGCCGAAGCCTCGCCCTGCCTGCCTACCCACCACTATACACGAGGAGACTACTACCGACTAACGATTATTAAAGTCTAACAGACACTATTTCTAGAGGTGTAACTTTTCAGTAATACAACGTAATGTAAGCAGTCAGAGACACTGACGCACCCTTCCCGTCGAATTGAGATTTCGAAACACCTAGTTTTAGGAATTCAAGAAATTCATCAGAACTTGGACCATCAAATTCTTAAGAAATGCGACTTGATAACAGACCAAGTGTAAAATCATTCAAGTAACAAATTACAACGTCTCCTCAGCTATGCAAAAACATTAGCTTGCAAAACAAAAGTACTAATGGAATTCCGGCTGGTGATGATGTGACAAATAAGTGGAAACAAATAGTGCCCGGTATCTTAGGTTTCAATTCACTAGTAGCATTAGTAGGATATTATCGAATAAATAAGTAAGGTAAAGCTTAGTGCCTGGCAAGTCTCCTGTCGAAGAACTTGCACAAGTTGAACATCGAACGTCACGTTCCAATGCGTTTCGGCGAAATACCTCCACGCACCGATCGCTACACGCCACTTTAATTTGAATTTTGGACTTTCGTTTTCAACTCAGTTTTGCAGACAGTCAGAACAGTTTGATTAAAGTGTATTCAATAAACTCCATGAGATACTACTCGTAGAGATCCTCTTTTTTCAAGTAAGGCACTCATTGTAATGCGGGGAGTGTCCAAGATATGACTGAACTCCCATCCGCTCAGCGGCTCATGTTTCATGTGGGAGACGTGCTCGAGGATAGAAGTGGAAATGACACCACTTATCACTCTGAGGAAGTTGGAAATAACTTCTCTTAAGTCCGCCAGTAAATCGCAGAAATGTTATCTCGTCTGAAGCTTTGAATAATGCTTAATAATTCGATTACACGAGCCATTTTGCTCCTACAAAGGACATTGGAGTCAATATTGTTAACAGAAGCGTAAAATACAAAATGATCTTGCAAAATTCACAAAATCGTAATCTTTTTATAATTGGATCCAATTAGAGCTAACAGCGAAATTTGAAAATAACGTTTCATTTATTAAGTCGGTACCTAGAACAATCATGAAAAAGATTTTGCTTTCTTATGTTTTGCTTCGCAGTTTATTTAGGTCAAGATGAAATTTAATAAACCCGTAAAGTAGAAGTCCGTGAGCTGTTGCTTTTATTTTATTTAGTAATTTAAATTTTCACTAGGGAAAATATTTCGGACTGCTTGACGAACAAATTTCTTCAGAAGTGTATTAGTCTAAAGCTGGCAAAGGCACCATTTGGGGGAGAATTTAATGGAAGCTACGTCATCAATTTTAACGAAGGATAATGTCACTTTACAATTAACTGTACAGGCAGTGGGTTAAAAATAGAACAACGTCCTTTATGAATTCTTTCGTTGCATGTCTAGAACGCATGTGGCTTTTGTGGAGCCGCCAGCAGGCTTAATTACTTGAGTATTGAATATGTGACTCATACAGCCCAGTCATAGTAATATTGCTATGCGAGAATAGAACCACGTTGTACTAGTAGTTTCAGTTTATCGACAGTTCATCCAGTGCGGTTGGAATGGAATTTCCTCATTCGCGCACTTTCTGATTCATTTGTATTCCAAACTGACTCGTGCCGAAGCGATGTGTGTTGCGTGGATATTATGAACATCACAAAGTCGGATAGACACAGGAAACTGTAGCTACAACTTTATTGTGATTGCTATGAATCAACTTCGCTAACGCGTTACAACTCCAACGAATTGCTAATATATAATTAGTACGTGTTTTTATTACTATAATAAGTTTACAAATAATAGAGTTGGTTTGTAAAGTAAATTCCATGACAAAGAATGTGACTAAAGGAAGAACTTTTAACCTTCTCAATTTTCTTTTAAATTTGATGAAAACGAAACCGCAACCAAATTACGTTAAACAACTTTTAAAGTATCTAATAAAGAAAAATGAAGCTTCTTATTTTAAACGAGCTTTCTAATGACAGTTGACACTGCTAGATGGGGCCAAGTTACATTTTCACCCCTGCACGTACATGAAGAGGAACCTCAAAAATGTTTACATAATTTGTTATCATGACTGTCTCTTGATGGCATACTCTATTAACTGTCATGGAACCGTAAAATAAGAGGATAACGAACCTGCCATGGGCGTGAGCGTAACGAAAACGCAAACCGAAAGTAGGAAAATAACCAACACTTTCTGGCAATTTGGAGCACACACTGTATATTTTCAGTCGAGTTCTACTTACAGTACTTACCTACCTGCTAATAAAAAGGCCACGTATTTTAATACCGATGGATAAAACTTGGTATAAAACATGAACACGATTAAACGTCGAAAGCATTTTAATTTTTCAGACTTTTTACATGTCGCTTGAAGACATGAATTGTGTTACTGTGTCAAACGACATAGCGTGAGAGTGAACAACAAGAATTCAGTAAACAACGGTTTAAAACGTTTTATGCCCTGATAAGGATTTTATAAATACACTTTACGTCCTTCAGTCTAATTTTATAGCATTACCCCCGAAAGAGTTCCAGCGAAACCTTGTGCGCAAACATAATTCAGGTACAACACCAAACAACTAGTTTGAATAAACTCTAGCAATTTTTATTGCCTACGTAGAACAACTTTAGTCCGTCTAATATTTCATAAAGATCTATGACTCAACTACGAAAACAAAGGTAATTGAGGCAGTAATTCCTATCCTGTGGCAAAAGTTTCACTTTCCACCACCAAAAAGTTTTCAGTCCAATAAATAAAAATCAAGGTTGAACGTTCCAAACAAAGTTCATTGCAACGATTTGTATCCATAGTTCCAGAAAAGTTGGCACTAAACCAAGATTTTGGATGAAGACGGGGTAGGTAAGTCCTACGTTTCTACACCGTATGGTGATTTGCTTGTCTGAGAGTATAAGGGCAAAGTTTTGGTGCTTCCATTTAATTTTCAACTTTACTTATGACTTTGTTACTTGCGTAGCCGAAAGCTAACTTCTTTGTTCTTACCCCTGCACTGTTTTGGAGTACCTTTTCTTTAACATTTGACAGTGGTTCTGCTTGAAGTGTGGATCTGTTGCTTTTAGTACCCTACTTTAGCACCACGTCCTGCCTTTGTCTATTAGAATTTGGGGAGCAACAAAGCAGGTCCCTAAACGCGTGTTAATATCCGGCTAGCGGTCCGCAGTCCGCGCCATAGCATGAATAGTATGTGACTCGCGTGGCGACGCTATCGGCTTCCGATCTACCTGATGATGAGCCACGCCGTCGCCAGCCGCGTGTGACTCCCATTTATTGCATACCCACTTAATTATATAGACATTGCATAGATATCATCGAACTTTGACACCCGTAGCTAGAATATTAAACAGTTTACTTTGTGCTAACATTATGAGTAGGCACCTAATAGTAAAAACAAAACGTGGAAAACCGCGCAACTTACACAGAATATAGATCACATAACAATAAACGCGCACAACAAAGCCATTGGTATTTCAAGGAAATATGGAAGTAGGTATGTAGTATTTATGCTGAGAATGATTCAGATTCGTGCAATGATTTATGTATGGCAAGTCAAGGACCAAAGTAGTGGTGCGTACACAAATGCGATTACAACGTCATTAGTCACAACGCATGCTAATGCTGAACTCGGTTCGTCATTCCCGGCTGTCATCCGCTTTAATTGTCCACTCAGGAAGTGAACTTGCATACCGTGGCCTGCTGGAGCCGCTACGCCGGGGTGACTGGTCAACTTACTAATTGACTACACTACCGGCCCGTACAGTACAGGATCCATTTAGTGCGTGACACGATAGGTAAATGCTCCAAAAAGAGTGTCATGTACAAACATTCTGGCAATATTAAACTTAATTAAACTAAATAATATACACTCAACAAACCTGAAATTAAACTAAAATTAAAGTTAAAAAATAAAGAATAATATTTTTACAATATTTAAAAAGCATCAGCCCAGCAGTGCCGAAAGGAATGGTGCCCAAAAGGCTGGCAGCATTGCCCCTCTTTATAGCAATACTAATTCTTTGCCCAAGGTTGCTGCCAGTCTTTGGATCACCAGTAGCATCATCAGTTAACCTTTTGCAAAGATCTTTGTAAAAACTAAGGGCACAAGGATCCCAAGAGCCCATGGTCTATACTAATTACAAAGTATTATTTGTTATCTTTGTATGACAAGTGAAAGTTGCCAATATATTTCAAATAAGTGATGATCTTCTTGACGGTCGATCAGCGAGCGTCGCCAAATAAATTGTGTCATACGGCGGTCACTTGCCGTGTGTCGGCAAGCAACCATTGACGTCATAATTCGTCGTTCATTCATGCCACCTTAACATTCTTCACATCCCATATTTCGGTCCACATCCTAACCAAGCATCAATGTAATGCACAGCCACTCAAAATGTACAAAGAACACACACAGCATTTTATGGCGCAACACCACAGATATAAAACAGACAAGAATCCGATTGATAACCGGGCAATTATCGCTTTCAAAGGCCAACGGCACAACAATCTCTTATAATAGCCCTTGATTTTGAGCTCGAATAACTTCACATTACTCTCCGTCTACATAGGTAAAAAGCTCACGCGAACGAACAGCGCTTTTTGCTTCCACTCTTTAATTCTTCTATTTTTAATGCAGTCTTTTGTGCCATCATAACGGTTATGATTGGCATGGTGGGCCTTTCGATTCGAAAATGAAAAATACTCAAAAAAAATAACTAACTACGCCTGTTCAATCTCACCTTTCATTTCTTTTCACATCACAGGCGAACAACGAAGTATCGTACGTAACTCATAATAAATATCCAGAAAGTAAAGAATTCCACTTATTTATATTTGCGTAACAAATAGCGATAACTAAAAGATGGCGGTTCTATTAACAGATACCTGCGCGAAGGTTCGAAGACATAAATCAATATTTTAAAAACATATCGTTGTTTCACTGGCGAGATAAAGAATACAAATAGGAGATAACGTTGTGATGGAAAATTAAATATTTTATAAGCCAATGATAGAAACTAGTATTCATTTTGAAATGGACTCTAAACAAAAAAAATATAAACACTGCAAATAAAATTGACTTTAGTAATAATAACGCGTTTTTTATATTTGTCACTTTATGCGACAAAAAGATATCAACGTCGTCTGCTACGCATAGTTCCGTAGCCGTAGTAGTTTCGTAGCATGAAGTGGGAATTACGAAAATTAAAAATAGGTAGGTATATAGTTATTTTTTGTTATTAAACATTTTGAAATGCAAAAGAAAAAGGTAAGTTGTCAAACAGCTTTTTTATGTTGTAATTTAAAGAATTTCGCATTTCCATATTGAAAATATTGGCATGAAAGAAACCGGGGAAGAATTTACATACGAGGCGTCGGAAACAAATCTGTTTATAAAACAGTCTTGTAAGCCTATAAGTATGCGGAATGATATGAACAAAACAGTACCGGAAACTAACCTAACACCAGTCAAGACCCTCGCACGGTGCGCACACATGTGGGCAGAAAAAAATCAACACGACGAACGTGGGTATTATAGTACGAAATCATACAGTGGCCGAAAGCTGCTGCGACGCAAAAAGTCTCGCCACATCTCAGATACATTTAAAGCAGGGTGCCCTTTCTTACGCCTATCTAAATACGAAAGGAATCTTTTTTGGTATCATGCGCATTACTATTTAATAAGGAGGTACTTACCATCGAATCAAAAATATATTATTGTTCACACCGTAATAGTTATCTTAAGTTACATTAACGTTGGTAAGGTAATACATAATGGTCATGGTTGTAGTAGCACATACAAAAGATATTAGTTAATTGATGATTTTACTTGGTAGTACACTAATAAAAGTAATAATGTTTACTTAGTTATTATCATTCATCATTAATTGCTACTTTTTGTCAGTTACTTTATGACCATTTTCTTATCTGAATAGTGAATATCTTTCTTAAGAAATTAGTCAATCTAAGCTCGATTGCTCAACGTAGGTTTGCGGCAAAATCCTAATTAGATTCAATTTCATAGTAAAATGAAACTGGTGGTAACACAGTGTTTATGAAAGAACCCCCGGCTGAAATAAAATACATAATAACCTAATTGTATCGTTCAATTTCCGAAATCCAATTATAATTTAATGTAAAAGAATTGGTAATAATCTGATTAACATGCAATTTAATAATTTTATACTTATCTCAAATTTTAAAAAAAGAGTTTTACATACAAAATAGCGACACCAACCTTTTTAAAATTCAGGAGACATTCCTGATTATTGGCGCACGACTTAACCGGTCTATGAGATATTCATAAAACTATTTTTGGTAGGTAGTACATACTGACTCATTTTTAGTAGTAGCTACTAGTACATACTGACTACTAGTATTAAATATACGAGTAAAAAATAAGTGTTCCAAAATTTTTATCTTACTTTCCCTATTTTAATTTTGACCACGATACCTCGATAAATAATAAAATTGGCTCGTCATCTTCCTTCATATAATTGTAAAGCTACTCCTATAAGACTCCCACACTTTTGTATTATCACTACTGCCACCCCAGAACATAGAATCTGTCACGCGGACTAAGGAAACATAAATGTCGGATCTGAAGATTTAACATTCCAAAGAGGTTCCCCTCAATGAATTCCGCTAGGCGAACGAGAAAAAAATGTAACACATGCTTTTATTCATTTATCAGAGAGCATGGTTAATGGGCGCTGTAAAAAAACAAGCATTGGCGTCGAAAGACGTAGGGCCTGCGGAGATTGGTCGGGCGGGCGACGGCGCGGTAGGGGACGCGTCGTATTGATCTGACGCTCGCAGCGCCCCCTCCCCCCGTGCGCCAGACGTGGCACTAGCAACCCTCACCCCGACCCGACGCACACCACCGAGCCGACACCCGGCCGTAACGCAACCACACCCCTTTTTCATGCGAGTCACGGGATTTTCCAATTCAATTTACCCACCGATCAAGAACCAATAGCCTCCGAATCAATAGAATTAAAAAAAAACTAACTAGACTAGGAATTAAACATACGTTTTTAATTTCAAGCCCGCATCAATATCGGGGGTGACGAGTTTAAAAGGAATCTGAGATTATGGACGTACACGAAAGCAGTATTTCGAAAAGGGCTGGCTGGACATTTCGGTGATTTGTAGCCTGTCATGCGTGTTTTATTTATCAAAAAGGATAAAAAGTGAGACATGTTTACTACCATATAGAGTGGCGACTTGATTCGATTATGGTCACAATAAGCGAAGGAGCATTTTGGTAAGTTCATTGACTCCACGAACAATGTGCCCGCGGGCGGCAGAGGCCGTCGCGAGCCCGCCTGATACATCTGCTGCACGATAAAGGGTTTTATAGATACCACAATATCGGCACATGTACAAGTACAAGGCGGCTTCCGTCAGCTGCAATGTTTTTATCAAAAACTTTTCTTTAAAGTTCAGAATTTGGAATAATTTAGATTAAGATCAAGGCTAAACCATTTAGCCTGGTGATGCTGGTTGAGAAATTCATGGAAACGGTGGCATTGTGAAAGATTAATATTGATTTGAGCAGTAAATTCTTTCCGCGTTATTTAATAATTGCTTGCATTACATGCATTATTAATATCGCTCCCTCGAATGTACGAGTATAACATGTCACAAACCATATTAACATAAAACATTTTTCTCGTGACTATCAATGGTAATTAATTTCTCAGATAAAGTTAATTAAACGTCAACAGGAGCCCCGTATTTAATAACTACGAATGTTATTTCATAAAACAAAAGCTTTTTGCTGTTGTTATAGTACAATTAACAAAACTATAAAACAGCTGTGAGTCAGTACTCTTGATCGCTATAAAGGTCAATATTATCTACTAAATAGCTCTCCCTAATTGTGGAGGGGACCCGAACCTTACAGAATAGAGGTCAGATGTATAAAAAATTTGCGTATTACCGATATCTTTATATCATTGTGCTTGTTTTCGTTTGTTTTTGGATGAGTCAGATGAGATAGCCTCAAATGGGCTTACTCATCGATGTTTAACCGACTGCAAGTTACGCATTTCAAGAATAAGTCCGTGACGTGACGCATCACCGATAGACATGCTAATCGGAATTGTCTAGATAAATTACAGTGATAAAAAGAAAACTATGCATTGTACCCAAATATTAAAATAACGTTAGGAACGGATACTTAAAGATACGTATGAGCCGTCAGCCCGTCAACCGTTGCGGATGATTGATGGATGGACGACTGCATCTCACGGGTCACTCGGACGATAACACGATACAAAAAAATATACGATCAAAAGATATTTTGCGTTGTTAAGTAGGTCTCAAGCATCAATATTTTTTATATCACAGCAATTGTGATGATGATGTGATTGACTCGTTACATTTTTAGTCATTAAAGAGCAAGATATTCAGTACAAGTTCAAACTCAAAATGAAGAATTGAGAGCATTCAAATATCGCACAAATATTTGTCAATGATACATAATCGAAACTTGGAATAATACAAGTGAATATTATACAATATTCAGGTTATGTAAAGGCAAATTTGAGAACAAGGAGCAGTATTGCAGCCAAGTCCACCCACTCGGTGCAGCCAGGTATACAACAGCGAGTTATACGAATCGAGTTAACTCAAGAACATAACTTTCTAGTGACTCATAGGAAGAGAGCTATCTCGCCCAGACGCTCTCAATAAGGAAGAGGGTAATAAACAAATTCATCTCTCCCATCTTATGTGGCTTCGGAGCCCATTAAAATGCACAATACTGCACTTTATACCATAGAGCCCGGTCTGTGTACCCGAGAGGGGCACTCGCTATTTTTAGGTTTTAAATTGATACGCCAACAAAGTAAAGGATGTAAGCAATTAACACTCACTTTTACTACATAAAGAATGCTAACAGCATAAGGAGAAAGTATAATACAAGTGCGCGATATCAAGTGAAGAGGTCCTTTGAATTATATAATCTAAATATTCATTACAACACAGTCCAGACACCAGACGCATAAAGAAAAAAATCAAAACAAAACTATCATATTTCCCATCGTTCGCTCATCTCCACATATAATTAAGCACTCTCTGAATAAAAAAGAAAGCCACTTTTAAGAGGCGTGAGTACGTCGATTGTTCTCGGAAGACGTCTCTTGCCGACACTGACTTGACCTAATTGAAAATAATTGTGCGTTATTCAATGGTCCGATCCCGACGTGAATGCTTACAAAAAAAACAAATTAGCCATAGCAGCACACGAAAACCACATCTGTGCCGGTACCGGTACCCAAGCCTCATAATAGGATGGATTTCGGTCTCTAACTGTTATCATTAATTTAATAGAGCTATTAACAACGAACTCTTGTGCTCTATAATACCATAAGCCCATGGGAAGGGTAAATTTTAAAGTATATTCCGATACCTCTATGGTACCTATATGAGTTTTTGAGAAATTTAATTTTAATCGCGTTACAGGAACGTTGATATTTGAGCAGTGTCCGACTTTAAAACAAAATTACAGTCACCCCAGTAAGTTGCCAACGTCTTCGACTTGAACAAATTATTTCTAACATTCTGATGCCTTACATAACGAGTATTTAATTGTAGGTCAACACACTCCAGCCAGCCTATCAAGTACTTAGTTATGTATCTGGATCGGTACAACTTTTAAACTTGCCTCGCCTTGAACTTGAAATAGTAACACGTCTCAGTTCAGCTAGACATGCACGATCTCTAGTTTGCTTTGTGGAATTTATATTATAGTGTTCACTTGAATAAAGTTGGTATGCTTTTGAACACGAAATAAATTGCGAAGAGCATCTGACCGAGGTTAATTCGCAGGCTGCCACAGGCTGGGCTGGAACTAGCGGCCATGTGGGCGGAACTCACACGTTTTTGCGGTGCAAGACTAGAGAACTTGTATCTGGTACCGGTCGAGACCAGTCAGTTTATATTTTCGCGGCAGCTGGCATCGAGTATGTCGCGGTCATTTACATAGTAAGCGATAAGCGCGCTATATTTAGCACGGCGGGGATGTGCCCTGCGCACCTCTCATTGCACCTACACTTTGCCACCCTACCCTAGCCTTCTTAACGCCTTAAAAAAATCTTCAAATAAAAGAACTCACTTTTATTTTTAAAGAGATGAAGAGTACATATTAAATTCCGATCCCGAATGAATAAATCAACGAAGATTCGGAGGTGAAGCAACAAGTGGAACCATTAAGATCATCGCTGATTCGGAACCCTCATTATTGTTAATCGTAAGGATAACGAAACAGATCTTTCACAGTTAAGTTGTCGTTTTGTTAAGCCTCCGACTGAGAGCAGTTAACGTTAACGAGAAAAGTGGCAGATAACTCATGTGTCGTCGCAAGTAGCGTGTTGACTCGACTCGTCCGCTCGTCTGCATTATCTGAAGCAGTGGAGCGATAAAAACGAACAAAGAACAATGTCAGTCGGCGCTTAACTCCCTTTCGCACGAAGTCGCCGGGCTCCAGTTTCATATGACAAAATAACATCAATTTGTTATAGCCGTCAATGCGGCAGCGTAGCTCCGCGCTTCGGTGCTCGCTTGTATGCGTGAGCGCAGCTACTCGAGCATCCATCGAAAACACATTTCCATATTCTATTGAATCAGTAATGATCTAGCGAAATCGATCGAGAAGAGAATGTAAACATACCTATGTATTAGCGAAAAGAGAGCTGAAACACGAAACAGAACAGAATAGCATCGCCGTTTTGGCGGTCGCCGAAGTGTAAATCCGCTCAGGGCGTGTCGCGCGGCTACCGAGTGCCGGCGGATGAGTGTGCGTGCAGAATTTTCAATCGGCCGAGTGCATTAGCCGTGCATCTCGGTGGCGGCTAATGTTAATGATGCGGGCGACTCTCGCCGAGTGAAACGGGACTCGTCCTCCACAGGCACTAGGTAACTGGGTACACCCTACCACCGTAATGCCGCTCGTCGCCCGTAAGATTTCGCACAACTCTCACTACTGTCGCATCGGTACAATGAACAGAAATTTAATAGAAGCTTAATAACTTTTATAATTATGAAATAAAATCCGCAGTATAGTTATATTACCGTTTAAAGTGGATTCAAATTAAATTAATTTAAGACTTTTTGCTGCATACTCGGAAATTATATAAAAATCATCTATAGTGATCAAGAAAATAAATCGAATACACGGATAGTAAAAATAATTTTTAGAATGGGGGTAAAAGTTTAAAAAAACTCACCAAGCTTTGACTCGAATGAGGACCTCGCCTTCCCCAACAGTGGGTTCTGGTTTCTTTAGGATCTTTACAGTCTTAAGTCCGCCGAATCCGGTAAGGACGACCGCTCGCATCTCTTTGGGCGGCGGGGTCTCCTTCTCCTTTTCTTCGGTAGCCTTTTCGGGGGTCTCCTCTGGAGGAGTTTCAGTGGTACCATTCTCGGTCGGGGTCTTCTCGGGTGCGGCGGCCGCGGGGGTGTCCGTGCTCTCCGTCATGTCTGGGTCGGGTGCGATCGGAGCGGTGCGGTTAACGGACGCGGTGAAAATGAGCCCGGGTGAACGTAGCGGAAGCCGGCCGGCGAGATGACGCGTCGCGATACGAATGAGACGGGGAAGGGAAGCGCGCGCATGAGGCGAGGGTGGCGCGCGGGGCGCGGGGCGGGCGGGGGGCGGGGGTACACGCGCGCGACCGCGCGGCCGCCGCGAACAGGTGGCCACCGGCCGGTTCCGACCCTCGCACCCCGCACCCCGCCGAATATTACACTACACGGGACCTGGATTAACTTTATTACTCAGATGTCGATATAAAAAGCTATATTAGCTATGTCTACTCGGGCTTTGTGTAGCCTTCAGTCGATACCTCCCGAAACTGTACTTACCCTGAACGTGACTTGGCATCGAGATCGATAGAACGCGCATCTAGCATAGGTACAGACGCTGTACATCATAATATTAACGTCCAGCGTTTGATGAGTAGTTGCGTAGTACGTTTGACTATTTCCAGCTTTTGCACTTTACCGAACTACCCCCTCTGCACGCGTCTCAATATATCAATCTACATTATTACTTTTCTGAAAGCTAATGCTGTCCTTTTATACAAATATTAATGTAGGTGCTTATTAATAGATCTTAATTATATTGCACTGAATGCACTACGTTGCATTTAGAGATAACATTGTTTACGAGAAAAAATGAGGTTATTAACTATCAATATGACCTTCGTGAGTGGAAACAAAAACATAATAATAAATTACTTCGACATGTGCGGTTGCGGGCAGTGAAAACTGCGTCGAAAGTTTGAGTATTTCTCTTCATTACTTTACGTGATTGATGCTTTGCTGAAAAATAAAAAAGCTCATGTAATATAAACGAAATTTTTTATTAAATCAACAACGAAATAACATGACTAAGTTTAAAGTAATTTCTGGTTATCATGGTCTTGTTTAGAGTCTGTTTCCTCATAGTAGTAATAATCGTCATCATCGTAATAGTCATCGTCTTCTTCAGAGTCGTAAGGCGGGTCTTCATCTCCGTTGAGGCTGCCCTGAAGCTGCCACTCCTCACGGGAACTTCGCAATTCCTTACGGAGTTTATTTTGAAGTATCTATAACAAAAATATCCTTAAATTAAGACTCTCATTATCAAAACAAACGGTTGCAGATAGTTATCTTCATCCCACAGTCAGGGAGAATTCCACAAATAATTGTAGGGTGACGATTATGTGAGGAATGTCTCTCTTTGCGTCCTATCTTGTGCCACGGATCGTGATCATTATATGGAATGAGAGACGTACAAACATTTCGAATAATAGCTGCATTGCCCTTCCTATTCCACACGCTGTTAATTTATTATTAGAATTGACGTTATTAAATGAGGAATAAATTGATCTAGCGCCTAAAGGGTCCACCCGTACTCAGCCAGGAGAAGTTGCATGCTGTTGGTTGATTGATACATAACGACAGTAAACTAAGAGCACGACAATATTAGAGTCATTAAAATAAAGCAAAACCTCTAAAACATCTCAATCAGACTAATGCTGTCTCACTGATAAATTCGATTTTATTTAAATAATTTCTGTAGAAAGTAGAATGAATACGATTATCTGTTTTTCTAAATGTTTATGGATTAAGATTTCAGACTCAGCAGAAATATTTAGATACCGATTGCTAAAATCGTTTTGCATAAGTTGAGACAACTTAAATTAATGAAAGGCGATATCGTGATTTAGCTATAAATCGTTGACCCGGTAAATTAATTAGGTATCGTAGATACTGACCACGTGATTTAAAAAGAACTAGCAACCCGCTCCGGCTTTGCACGGGTAGACTTCGTATAATAGTGAACTATAATTAGACATACATTGATATTATGTGCCATCGGCGCCATTGCAAACATTTTTAAAAATTAAGCTCATTGAATTACGGTGGGTTGGTTAACTTTGAGTTACATTATTTATCTTATCAAGTTCTTATCTTAGTAAGGTTTTCTATTTTTAGCTTTCTACTGGTGAAAGAATTATTAAAATCGGTTAAGTAGTTCCAGAGATCACTTCGTACAACATTATTCAAAACAATTATATGAAGAATAAAAATATTTTTTATAAATTACCACAAAAAGCGTTATGAAACGATGACGTATGTATCTAGTAACACAATCTGATTTCGTGGAAAATGGTGTGAAAATCAGAGCCTGATTAAAATAAATGATAATAGCAGAGCAATACGCTTAAGATGTAAAAGTTATTGTCGCCATAAAAGCTTGGATATTGGCTAGACATACGATCCCCTTGCGAGAAGTGTACAGTCGACAAGGTCCATTAGTTTCTGATTCGTCCTTCTATGTCTAAGTTAATCGCAATGTCATTTTTTTCTGGTTGTTAATCAGTATGTGCTAATTCAATTGGATTAACAATGTAGAGATTAGTAACACACTAATTTTAACCATCGCATCCGGTACGGAACTTTGTTTTGGTTAGTTGGGATTATGGTTACGTGAACGAAAATATAAATACACTACTGTGTAAGGATCACTGTGTAAGTATCACTATGAAGGTTAAGAGATATTCGAATGAGAAGATTATAATAACCTAAGATGTTAAGTTGAAAGTCATTGATTAATAATAATTTTTACCAATAGCCAATTTATCTTTAGGGTCTCATTCAAAGTGTTCCAGCTTAAATATGTTTCTCGTATACAAATGACGTTAGACTGTAATGTACAAAATATATCGTTAGTTTGTACAAAATAATGTAATGTACTAAATATATCGTTAGTTAGTTTCACCATCGAATACACCAATCCATCTAGATTATTGATTTTACTAATCAAACAAATCAAGACAAATCCCTAAGACTTTGTCCGGGAATATGTCGACTTTGCACAGTAACATTATTTATCACTAAAAAAATAAAAAAACTGTTTTAGTGCTCGCTAAATTATATCATTATCTGACTGACCTCTGTGCAAAGTAAATTCATTAGTTAGGATTGTAACTGTAACTGTGTGTACTTGAGACTAGTACAGAGGAAGTAATAAAAAACAGTACCCTCCTTTTGTCGCAGTCGGGTAAAAATCAAATAAACCGGGAAAGATATCCAGGTTAACAATAGAATCTGAACAATGTGTCAAAATTTACTGACACTTCATCATTGTAAAAAAAGGGACAATGAAGCAATTTATTCGAGCGAGTGTACGTACATGCGGGCGTTTGATTAAATCATGTTCATAAATAACTTAATGCATTATCAGAGATGCATTAGTGAATCAATGAGACCATTTCTCCGAACAAATTGTAACACATAGGGTGGAAACACAAACAGTTTATGGACTTAACACAGGAACTATCATATTAAAAATTCACAATTTAAATAACCTTTAAAAGTTCAAATTCTGTAGATTCATTTAAAAATCACCAGACCTTAGTTTAAGTCAATGGAGTACAAACATGTAGTATTTAAAGTTTTGTCTGTATGTATGCATGTTTGTTGTTCCATATAGACTCTTAATCGGCTAAATTAATTTTAATGCTTATGCCACAAAATCATGTTAAGTCCAGTTCACAACTAAGGCCATGAATCATTTTCATAATGTACTTTCAGTGATACAGGGTAACGTCCCTTACGACATAGTACAAACTAGCAGTTCCCCGCGACTTCGCCCGCGCCAAAAGACGGATTTTACATACAAACTTTCATCCCCCATTTCACCCCCCTGATGATTTTATATCGCAACAAAAATTAGCCTATGTCCTTCCCAGGGTCTCAAACTATCTCTGTACCAAATTTAACATTCATTCATTCGTTATCTATCAGTAATGAAAGGAAAAATAGATAACAAAAATTATATTCAAACTTATGTACTTTTTTTTTCTTTTCTTTCTCTCATTATCATTATGATTAATCATATAAAACTGTCCTACATTGCATTGTATATATTTCTATGGTATAGATAAAGTGTTTCTTACAGACTAGTCTGTATGAGGTGTAAAAATGAGAGTTACCTGTCTCTTCAACAAGAAATCGGCCAGCTCCTTTCTTTGGTTACCCAGGTCTGAGTCTTCAGGTTTTGTATGCGGGGCTCGATATGATATGACGGAGTTATCCATATCCACATTGACCCACGCATCCCGACTTTTTTTCCTTGCCGCTAGCAGACGGTTCATAATTTTCGCGTGGTCCAAACCAAAAACATTGTGGGTCATTTCAGGGATCGGTTCTTCAATTAAGGGCAGCTCTTCTTCGACCTGCTTTATTTTAGCCTGAAAGTCATATTGAATGATTATGTAAAAATGGACGTATTTCCTGAATAATTCATAGCTACTCTCATTTTATATTCCCATTGACGTATTGTCTGGGTGGAAATGGTTATGGAATACAGTAATAGAAATCGATTTTACAGTCGAAGTCGTTACTATGAAATCTACATGGTACGGTTGAACTTAAAAGATTCCAATAAAGGTAATTTAGGTTTATGTTACTTTAGGATTGGGTGCATTACTTACTTAATTTTGTCAAAAAGAAGCCTTTGGTTATGCATTTTTTCTAGTTTACTTATTATTGATTTGTATTATTGAGTTTCCTTTTTATTGTGGTATAGGATAGTGACAGGTGATGTGCCCAAAATCAAGCCTGACGGCCAGTCATAAGGGAAAAAAATATTCTAATGAAATGTCTAGCAAAAAGCGCTCGTTGCACTAGTGTTAGGTAAAGTATTTGGTATTTTAAAGCCTTAAACACTTAACGGTTTAAAAAAAATACTTTTGCATTCATTATATCTCTTAATTTTTAAAGCTATCTTCGGCATTTTTACCCTTTCTTTGGTTTTGGTTTTGTGCAATACACAACCTTAATAAAAAATACCATCTCGTAATTTACAAAGCATTGGTAGTGAATTTTCGCTGCGAGTTAGTTAAATGTTATCTTTACTTTCATCGGTCATATTAGGAATAAGGAAAAAACCGTTTATCTATGGTATCTTTTAAAGATTCTAAGGACCTCATTCTAAGCAGATGAAGTTTTTTTTTTTTAATTTTGCCCAACTTTAAATTTAATTCCAGGTAAACTGTCCTGCTTGCTTTGAGTATTAAATACTTATAAAACCGTCGTGGTGTAGTGGTTCAGCCTACAAAACCAGCGGTAGCGGGTTCAAACCTCGCAAGGGATAAATGTGTGTGTGATAAGCACGAGCGTTTGTACCTAAGTCATGATTGTTTATAAACGTATTTAGTATTTCTATCCGATATCCTAGTCTATGGCGACTAGGATGCACAAGCTAACACTTATTTATACGCGTACTTACTTTCATTTCTGGAGACAATTTCTTGTTCAACGTAAACTCTGTCTTGAGCAAGTGTCCCATTTCGGTGGGCTCGTACTCGTCGCCGTAATCGGCCATGGCGAGGCGGCGGTCCAAGTCTGCTACCTGCGCCTCTTGCTTGTCTATAACGATACGTTAAAATTAGAATCATAATAGATTATTTGACTTTACCTAGCTCGGGCTAAACCTAGCTACCTAAAAGGCAACTTTAGAGATCCAAAATCGAATTTTTCAAGATTTGAACTAGCAATCAGTCGGCAAAGTAGCTGGAGCCTTTAGTAATCTAATATCAGACCCTGACCTCTATATAATCGGTGCCTCTACTTTAGATAGGTACATAAATTTTGATACGTAAAAGTAAAAAGTAAAGTTAGCCTATATAGATCCCACAGCTGGGCAAAATGCGATGTTTATGGACCTGGAAATTTGGTTTAAGCCTTTTCAATCCGGAAGTTTTGAAGTCAAAGATGCACGTCGCTCTGGTCGCCCTATTACGGATAATATTAATGCCATTTTTGAAAAAGTGGAGCAAGATCGGCATATCAGTAGTGACGACGTAGCTGAAGAACTGGGAATTGACCACAAAACAGTTTTGGCGTATTTGAAAAAAACTGGATAGGTACACAAAAAAGCTCGTTATTTGGTTACCCCACGAGCTCACTGAAAGAAACCTAATGAACCGTGTACTCATTTGTGATTCTTTATTACGACGTAACGAAAACGAACTATTTTTAAAGAAGAATTGGTGATGGAAAGTGATTCACGTACGACCAGAACGTGCGAAAAAGATCGTGGTCAAAGGCCGGTCAGGCTTCACAGACTGTGGCGAAACCCGGGTGATGATCGCAACAAGGTGATGCTGTGTGTGTGGTCGGATTGGAAGGGCATTATTCATTATGAGCTGTTACCACCAGGCAGAATTATCGATTCTGAACTCTACTGTGACAACTGATGAGATTAAAGCAAGAAGTTGAGAGAAAGCGGCCGGAATTAATCAACAGAAAGGGTTTGGTTTTTCATGATGATAATGCTAGACCCCACACATGTTTAGCCACTCAGCAAAAATTAAGAGAGTTTGGCTGGGAGGTGTTAATGCATCCGCCGTATAGTCCTGACCTTGCACCTTTAGATTTCCACCTGTTTCGCTCTCTTCAGAATTTTCTAGGCAGTGTCAGGTTAACATCACGAGAGGACTTCCAAAACCACTTATCGCGGTATTTTGATCAGAAGCCCCAAAATTGATATAGCAATGGGATCATGTCCCTACCTACAAAATGGCAAAAAGTTATCGAACAAAATGGTACCTAACCCACATACTTAAGTAAATAAACTATATTAAAAAATGTTTTGAATTTTCTTAAAGAATGAGAAGAAACTTTTTCCCTAACCTATTATTATAAATGCGAAAGCGGATCTGCCTAGCGTACTGTGTACCATTGTGCCATTATGCTCTGAATGTATGTGTCTGTAAAGTATTTTTTGGAGCAATAAAGAATAGCTATCTATCTACCTTTTGACGCTTTAACTGCTGACCCGGTTAAGATGAAATTTATTTAGTAGAGAAATAGTTTGAGACCCTGGAAAGGACATACCTACCATACCCTATTTTTTGTTGAGATAAATAATTAAGCGGGGGAAATGGGGGATGAAAGTTTATATGGAAAATTCAACTTTCGGTGCAGGCGAAGTTGCGGGGTTAAATAACTGCATCAAATAAGGCCGCGGACCAAAGAACAAGATAAAATTTACAAAGAACGCCAGGCTACCTAAATGCATTGTTTGTTTTTTAGCAACTCCCATACATAAATAAAATAAATGCAACGCCTAAAAAAATGGCGTCCGCAAGTTCCGTTGCAATTACACAAGCAAAGGCGCCAGGACGATTTATTTATATGTCAGGAGGAGCAGAGCAAGCATGCTGGTCATACGTCTGTTACAGCATACTAAGGGTGAGAGAGATCAGGTATTTGAACGCATATTATTTACCTACCGTCTTTATAACGCCGAATAACCGAAATGTTAGCGTGGCTACAAAAGTGAGGGAACAAGTGTTCTTGGCACGCACGGACTCTAAGCTGAAGTATTGATTGAAGTTTAGGTAAAAACATGCATAAAAATCCGATCCCTAGTTACACCTTACAAATAAACTCAATCAGTGGTTTAACAAACCGGCCAAGTGCGAGTCGGACTCGCGCACGAAGGGTTCCCGTACCATTAACTTACAACATTATACAATATAGACAAATAACACGTTTATACAGAAGCCCCACTCAAATATATGAAAGAAGGAGATAAAGGGAGTTAATCCTGACAAAAACTATTTTTGTATTTTCGTAAAAAATGACATTTTTAGTAAAACATCATCAAAATAAATTAATTTAAATGTTAAAACCTCTTAGTTATATTGTGTTTTATCGTTGTTTAGGTTTATTACCCAAACAACAATAAAATACAAAATAACTAACTTTTATTAGAGACGATTTAAAGTCATACTGTTGAAGGATTTTTTGATGGAAATAACTCCCTTTATCTCCCTGTATGTTTGATCCACAATTTACAGGGCCACCCTGTATATGAATAATGTTGTTATCAAAATTAATCTAATTATTAGACCAACCTTTAAGGAAAGTAATGTATGGAACTTCCCCCATAACTCTCAATGTAGATAATTCATGCCTTAGAGCCCCAGCCACCCCTCTGAGTACTGCTTCTGTTTCTTCATCAGTAGAGTTCCCTTTACACACCCAGAAGACATTGACTCTTTGAAAATCTGGAGTGACAGTCACCTAAAACAATTTTCAAGCTAATTAATGCTAGTCTTGCCATGCCCATTGGCAAAAATATTTGATCTCAGATAGGGTCAGGATATGCTTTCAAAAGCAGTGCTACTAATTATTCGATATACTCCAGATTACTATGGTCATTGTTTAACAAAACTTCAGTTAGCTCAGCATGAGCATTGTTGATTAGCTACTTCAGAAGCTGCACTAGGCTATACAGAATTTAAATAATTTTGTGGACAAATGGTTGTATAGTGGAGCCAGAATTCAACATAAAGATACCTTTGAAATCTCTATTCCTCGCCCTACAATATCCATAGCAACGGTTCCAGTAGACATTAGATCTGTAATCTGCTTCATAAACATTTTGTTCAACATGGCCACCCTTCGGACTGCCCTCTTGCCGGGTTCATTTTTAGTCTTCGTCAGGCTCTTTACTGTTGGCAACGCATCTCCTTCAAACCGAATACCTGGATACCATTGCCTGAAAAAGCATAGAATTCAATAAAAACATAACCTCTTTGACAATAAAAGCAAACCTTAAAATTGCTCACAATTTAATATAAACAAGAAATCTTACTTTTTAGCTTTGGGGTTGATCATTTTCGTAAGTTTAATACCTTGCTTTTTCAAACTAAAAACTGTGCTGGTAATATGATAAAATCGCCGAAAAGAAATCATGACAGAATCAAAACACTTGATTCCACGATTTACTTAAATATGGCCAATTAATTCAATGAGCTGTAACTTTATTAGAATGACCAAACTATTTTCTTAAAAGATTCCAACAGATTTTTCGCAATATAAAATATTAATTTCAATTTTCGCAGAAAAACAAACAAATTCACTACACAAACTTTTTTACCATAAACATTTTTTTTGTTTTATAACTCACCCCAATAGACAACACACCACACGGTACGCCACAGACGGACGACCTTGAGGGTAGTTTCGCCTGTGACGCGAGATGAGAAATAAAGATGGGCCTTTTTCTCTAAATAAGTCTTTCGGTGGCTCTCACAGTTCACAGACTGAGACTATTATCTATTATCACGGTGGGAATTTCATAATAATGAATAAGAAGCAATAAAGCAAAAGCACAAGTTAAATAATAGTTACTGAAAAAGTTAATCTCGCTTGAAACCGTCTCACTAAGGTGTTTAGTGTCCTTAATAGTTTAATAATCATTGTTTTTATATATAGCCTGACCAGGAATATATGGGACCTGATTTAAGGGCGCTTCGAATCCACTTTATATGACAACACTCGGTATAATCATACCAGCGTAGATTGGCAGCTGAACATAAAAACATTTTTTTTGTATGTTTACATTCATGTTAATTTTTTAAGCCTGCTGTCTAATAATAACAAATTATACGATAAAAGAACACGAGAGAACACTTGCGAATTGTGAACTTATAAAATTCAGTAACTCTTTGTAATATTAGCCGTGAATTTGGACCAAAACACAACATTTTTGCAAAACCACTAACGGGCAAAAGAAACATTCAAACATTGTTTATCTTAATGATATTATTTATAATTTTATCATAATTTTAAATAATGTTTAGGAAATTATGTAAATTTCTATGAACTATTCTAGTTGAAATATCTAAGTAGGGTTGAAATAAAGAAAATAAAATTCAAAATAAGTATTTATTATAATCATTTTTCAAAATCGTTATTTAAATATTCTCCTTATCCGTCAGTAGCCAATTTTCACTATTCGCACTATATGACATACCAAAAATTCGTGATGACAACTATATCAGTAATTAATTTAAAGAAACTGTGGTGATCACATAGACTTTCTTGTCGAAAAACACTATAACACCATGTTAAACCACTTTTCTCTACGAAAACAATTAGTTCTCGGTATTTTTATCACATAAATATTGCACTTGGTCGAAAATTAGATTACGCGTCCACTTTGACACTAATCATTATGACAATTGATGACATGTCAATGACGATTTGAGGTTTCTGTTGCCAGTAAAAGAAATTAGTTCCAGTTGTTTTCCGCAATATGGCGAGGTCCCATATATTCCTGGTCAGGATATTTATAATATTAATAAAATATGTCGTGTAAGCAGTTGTAATTCTAGACCTAATCTGTGCTTATTCCATAGAGAATCAAAATGGCGTGGGTGGATTCCCGCCGCTTCCCGCCAAGGAGCTGTCAATATTGTCAAATTGAGGCAAGTTGCTCGGGATTAGGGGTTATTTATTTTCTATAAAATTATTGTATCAATTTATAAATCAGTGAATTAATATTTGACGATGGCGAAACCTGAAGACAGTGAAGAAAAGTGGATTGAACAATTGGATCAGTTGTGCTCTGATTTGAACGTAGATCCCGTTGCTGCTAAAAAGTCAAAGGAATCATTTTTAGAAATTAAACGTAATTACACCCTTGATGTGAGTATTAATCATTTGCCAATCTCTTATAAATTGTCTGGCATTGCTCAAGTTTCATTTTGTTGATGAATATCGAACGTGGTAATAACACCTCATTTGGGGTTATTGTAAACAACCATGCAATCACTTAGAGGTATCCTATCATCTTTCAATAAATTGCCCCTGATCGAGTGTTGTTTTGTAAATATTCGTTTTTTTAATGATTAATGTTCAAACAAGCTTCTGCTGATTTGTCGCTAAAATTATACAATGGTTACAGGGTGATTTGTTACATTGGATGGCTTGTGCTATGTATGTAGCATGTCGGACATCAATCACTCCTACGGTGCAGTCAGGAAAAGCTGTGGAAAGCAATTGTGTTAGCCTTACTAGGCTGTTGAGACTATGTAACATAAGGTGTGTATTACCACAGTACAGCAAGATAAGTTCATCTCAGACCACTGTCTGCTTTGAATGCAACTATGATAGTTATTGTGTACCCTAGCAGAATACATTATGTAATAAGTAATAAGACTGTTGTAAAATCCATTTGTTTACTCTGAGATTTTAATAATTTGAATGTACCTAATTACAATAATGTAGATACAAATTTTTGAATGTTAATATTCTGTAAATTATTTGCAGTTTAATACAGTTTTTTACAAAAATCAAAAATTGGATGGAAATGGCATCCATGCCAAATGATTTCAAAGAAAGGATTTCAAGGTTGGAACACAAGTTTGCAGTTTCTACTGTTCTGTTTAGAAATTTTCAACCTATCTTCCAAGAAATATTTTCTGGCTTGACCAATGAAACAATGAAAACAATGAATATCAAAAGCAAAAAACACAAGTAAGTATAATAAGCAACAAAACCACAAAAAATCTATTTTTAAGATATTTTTGCTCCATAGCATTTTCTATGCAATAATTCCAAGTCATTGCAAAAAATATTTAACTGTTTTAGAATGCAACCATGCTCAACAAATGCATTATTTGAGTTCACATGGTGCCTGTACATATGTGTTAAGGGGGAATTCCAGAACTCTACTGACTTAGTAGACATGTACCACATGCTGCTATCCTGCTTGGATTTTGTCTTCTCTAATGCTTTTATGTCCAGGCGTATTGATTTGATAAATCCAAGCTTTAAAGGTAAGAAACAACTTTTTATGTAGTTGTGTTGCTGTAATGCAACTTTCATCTATTTGGTTGGAGGCATATTTAAACTTAATAAATCTTATAGGTATTTATCATTTTTATAAAATTTTATTATTTAAAAATACTTTCACTTAAAAAGTTCCTTTAAACAAATTTTTAACAGGACTGCCAAATGATTGGCTCAGAGACGACTTTGAATTGCCTAAAAAGGCTCCATGTATCATATCAACATTATCTGAAATCAAGTCTGCCTTACCAGTAGAGGCAGCAACTATGAAGGAATATAAATGGAAACCTATTATCAGGAGCTTTTTCAAGAAAGGGGTAAGTTGACTAGTATAATTTTGGCTTTAGTTAATTTCATTGTTTGACTTTTATGTATTTACTACTTCGATCATTCAAATACTAAGATAAAAATTATCATAATGTGTATTTTTTCTTTTTCAGATACTCAGAGGTGACAATGAACAACTCCTTGGGCTTTTGGAAGTTGGCAACTTTGATGCAAATCTAAAATCATTGAACAATCTGTATGAAACCTATGTCCTCAGTGTTGGAGAATTTGATGAGAGAATATTTTTGGGTGAGTATTCAAACCTCTTTTTATCGAATTTATGTATTTTTTATTGAATGAGGACAATGTCAGAGTGACATTGTCATTAGATGACAAGAAAATATTGTATCACTTGTGATTTATTTGCCTCAAATTGAAAGAAGAAGAAGAAGAAGTGATTTATTTATTTTGCGTGTTATTCATATAGAATTTAAACATATTTAAAAAATGTCTCGACTTTACTGTCTTAATCAAATTTTAACGTGCTTGGTTGATTTTGAAGGTTAATACTTAAACAACCATCACAGTATTTATTTTGATGCTATGAGTTTTACTTGTAAAAATGATTTCAGGTGAGCATGCAAATGAACAGATTGGTACCCGTACTAAAGTTTCTGGTGATGAGATATCACAAGTTATAGCAACATTTGGACCGGTAAGTATGATTTGTAAATAATGTTTAACCATTTATTTGTTCAATGAATGCTAAAACTGAATCAGTAAACTGCTGACAATATTTTCTTTTTTTGGTTTCATCATGGTGCCACATCTGAATAGCGCCCATATTATGACAAAACGAAGCAACACTCAAATTGATATCACTTCTCTGTCTTGATTTATCATCTCACATTTTATTTGGGGTCGACCTTCTTGATCCTCTTGCAAAGGCGAGATTATTAAATTTGCCACCACTCTTACCACTGCCCATCTCTCTCATAAGTAGGTACCTACCAATGATTTTTTGTACGAAAGCAAATTTCGCTTACCTACGGATGGTCCGATGATATCACGGAACGATAAATGTAATCGAATCGATGCGTGATACTACTACTACTAAATAAAATATATCTTAACTAAATAAAAATGGCGTTCGCACAACTTTTTTTATATAGTGGCAGTTGTAGGTTGTTTAAATTCTTACTCGTAAACCTGAAAGTTTAGTGGTACAGTCTGTTCGCAAACTCTTTCACAAATAAATAAATAAATTGTTTCAACAAACACAACAATTACCTTGCCCCAAACTAAGCGTGAGCTTGTGCTATGGTGACTAGGATAACGGATATACATATTTATATAAATTTATAAACATCCATGACTTAGGTACAAATGCTCGTGCTCACCACACAAACATTTGCCCTTTGCGGGATTCAAACCCGCAAACGCCAGGGTTAGAAGTCCGAAACCAAGACGCCGAATATTTGGCCATGATAAACGTAGGATACATTGCAGAGCGGTCGCGCCTGCCCCGACACACCGCTGACGGGCCGCAGCTACCTGGCGAGACGTGCGGAGCCGCTGACGCCGGTGTCGGAGGCCACCAACAGCCTGGCGCGCCTCGCCGCCTACACGCGCCACGCCCGCCCGCAGCCCTCGCAGCGCCTGCTGCGGCTCTTCACGTGAGTGCCACACGCTAGCTACGTAACGCATAGTAGAGCGGTCCCGCCTGCCCCGACACGCCGCTGACGCCGGTGTCGGAGGCCACCAACAGCCTGGCGCGCCTCGCCGCCTACACGCGCCACGCCCGCCCGCAGCCCTCGCAGCGCCTGCTGCGGCTCTTCACGTGAGTGCCACACGCTAGCTACGTAACGCATAGTAGAGCGGTCCCGCCTGCCCCGACACGCCGCTGACGCCGGTGTCGGAGGCCACCAACAGCCTGGCGCGCCTCGCCGCCTACACGCGCCACGCCCGCCCGCAGCCCTCGCAGCGCCTGCTGCGGCTCTTCACGTGAGTGCCACACGCTAGCTACGTAACGCATAGTAGAGCGGTCCCGCCTGCCCCGACACGCCGCTGACGCCGGTGTCGGAGGCCACCAACAGCCTGGCGCGCCTCGCCGCCTACACGCGCCACGCCCGCCCGCAGCCCTCGCAGCGCCTGCTGCGGCTCTTCACGTGAGTGCCACACGCTAGCTACGTAACGCATAGTAGAGCGGTCCCGCCTGCCCCGACACGCCGCTGACGCCGGTGTCGGAGGCCACCAACAGCCTGGCGCGCCTCGCCGCCTACACGCGCCACGCCCGCCCGCAGCCCTCGCAGCGCCTGCTGCGGCTCTTCACGTGAGTGCCACACGCTAGCTACGTAACGCATAGTAGAGCGGTCCCGCCTGCCCCGACACGCCGCTGACGCCGGTGTCGGAGGCCACCAACAGCCTGGCGCGCCTCGCCGCCTACACGCGCCACGCCCGCCCGCAGCCCTCGCAGCGCCTGCTGTGGCTCTTTACGTGTGTGCCGCACGCTAGCTACTAAAAAATAGCTCCGGAGTCAGGAAGTTGGTGCTGCTAACACCCCCGTGCCTCGAAAAGCACGTTAAGCCGTTGGTCCTGCGCCTGATCTCTCTACGGTCATGTCGGATTGCCGTCTCACCGAATTATGAGAGTGAAGGAACAGAGTACACCTGTGTATTGCGCACACACTTGTGCACTATAATATCTCCCGCGCAGTCGGATAATCTCTGTTAAGATTGGCCACTGTAGTCGAAATTCGAATTCGGCTAGGAGGACATTATACTAAAAAATAGAATTATGTATTTCTGTACATAGGCTCGCAAGAAGCACTTAAACACGTCCCAACATAAATAGAACCTTACCACTGCTTCGGGACAATAGTGGGCTTGTGCTGCGTAAAAGAAGAGCCAGAAACTCAGCCACTATTGTCAGTACTTAGTACAATACTTATCATAAGTGTCTTCCATGGGTGTTAGGGCCCGTACACGATGCTCCAAGGAGATTACGAATTCTCCGGCGTCAGCTACGCTGATCTGTATGTGCACGATGCGGCGACGAAACGGAACTTAGTGCAACGTCGTCAAATATGTCGGACCATAAAGTAAGTGCTTATGGAGTAGTAAAAGGTATGATGAGCCAGTTAGAAATGTAACAGTTGTATTCAGGCGCTCGCTCCTAGCGTGTCCACTCTCGACTATTCACAGATATTGTCGGACAGATCGTCGCTGATGCGTCTCCGTTGAAAAACTTACGTTTAATATTTTATTTATTCACGACTTCAATGTTTAGAACGTCTTTATTTGCAGTGAATGCGGCGTGAATGAGGAAACGATAAACAAGAACATAATAAAACCTTGCAACGGATGGATGGAGCAGTTCGCGAACAGTCTGAGGGAGTCCGAGTGCAGCGAGCAGACCATTAAATTTCGCTGCAACATGGTCACGTGCTTGTACTATAAAGTATTTGAACACATTATCGTGGAAGAGCACAGAAAAAAACCACAAGTGTCTTTCCAAGTGAGTTTTGAATTTTTTCTATTCGTCATTATTGAGCAGGGATTCTGCAGGTTTGGTAAAACGTCCGTCGGGGGGCGTGGCGACAAAAGCGCACCTACCTAAGTTTAAGTATTAAATCAGATGCTTATTTACCAAAGTTTATGTAAATATCCGTACCATACTTTATCTAAACTTAGGAAACCGCAATTCACATTGAAATGTTAGCCACCATTTCAGTATGAATTGAGGATGTGTGAATGTGTGAATTGAGGATGTGTGAATCGAGACTTACTGCTGCACTCAAAGACTTCAATTAAAGGACTTGTCCTCTTATTGTATAGAGGCTGGTTTTTTATTCTAAGATATCACCAACCACTAATAAACCTATATTTATCTTTAAGCTACAAAAATATGAAACACGTAACCATAGAAATCAGAATTTTAAACGCCTCCATTTTTAAGAAAAAATATGTTTTGTAACAGCCGTCATCCATTGATCACTTACTTGTATTTCCTGGCTGTATGGCTATGTACCATTGCCTTTCCACTGGTGGATAAATACTACTAGGTACTACCACAGATTATATAATAGGTACTTCTGTCAATGGAATGTCAATTTAGCTGTCTTTTTTTTCCATGCGTTAATTGATATAGGCGAAGGTGCGATTACTGTACAGACAAAGAGAAAAAAAAAAAATTTTTCTCTAAATCGGAGGCCTTAAAAAATATATTAATTATGCAAAAAGGGTAGTTTTTAGATTAGAAATATTGACGAATAAAAAACCATTAATGGACAAGTCCTTTAATAAGTAAGTCTCGTTCTGACAGTTTCTTTGTCAATGTAATAAAAACCACTGAAAGACGGGATTTATAAAAAGGCATTGTTAAAATAACGATGAAATGGCGACCTCTGTAGCTGAGTGGCTCGCACACTGGTTTTCAAGGTGTCGCTATTTCTTAGGGCCCGGGTTCGATCCCCAGTCGACCGGGGTTAATATAGAAATTCACATATTCTATATTTTTTCGGGTCTGCGTTTACTTTGGGACCTGAGCAATATATGTGAGTTGTCCAACAGTTATTTTATTTAATAACGTCTCCACAGATGCTGCTGACGCAAGAGACGTACCAGCTGACGGTATACGCGTGCTGTACCGAGGTGGTGTTACACGCGTACGGAGTCCATTCGCTTCGCTTCCCGCGCGTGCTTCAGATATACGGCCTTAGCGCGTTCCACTTCTACAAGATCATCGAGCTCGTCGTCCAGGCCGTC
The DNA here is from genome assembly GCA_949316185.1 of Pyrausta nigrata. NCBI lineage: Eukaryota > Metazoa > Arthropoda > Insecta > Lepidoptera > Crambidae > Pyrausta > Pyrausta nigrata. Next base: position 9,508,145 of record OX438951.1, read on the forward strand.
TTCGAGAAGCTTAGCAGGGACGTCATCAAACATCTCAATACGGTATGAAGTCATCCGTCTAAACTGATTAGTTATGATTACCGACCCATGGTTTCTTGTATTTTTAATTTTGTTTTGATTCTGTAAAAACTTATTTATTCAAATTTACAAGACTGCTTACAAAATATTTCAAAGCGCCATCGAGATATATTTCATTACCAATTCAATATTTAATTTTAACATAAACATATATTCAGTTTTATTATCTATGTCAAATTGAATTAATTAAGAAATACATTACCCAATACACAGTCAATATATTTGTTATTCAGTTCAATTATTACAACTTGCGTATTTAATTTAACCAATAGGTAGAGGAAGAAGTTTTAGAATCGCTGGTTTGGACGTCAGACAGCCCACTGTGGGACCAACTCGCCAAGTATCCGGTACCCGCGTCAACAGACGTGTACGTGCAAGAATCTCCGCTGAGTCGTCGGAATAATTGTCAGTATTATTTATCATCTATGACTGGTATTTAGAGGTCTCTGTTAGAGGTTAATCGTTCTTCACGTTTCCAGATGCCATCCTATCGCCCGGATCTGCAGCTATAGATAGGTTTCTATCGCCGATGGCCGACCAGGCAAAGAAACAGTTGTTCAAAGACAATATTAAACCTGGGCAGTCACTTTTGGGTATGTACCTCGTTTGTTATTAAAATAGTAGCAATAATTTGCTCTTTCTGATTTTATAGCATTTGTGTTATTTTTCAGCGACTACAAATAATAAAATGCAGAAATCCGAGCAGAATTCTTCAGAACCGTCCACAGGTGCTTCCAATGGAGAGACGACGCCTACGTCTACTCCTAAAAAGGCTAATAATTCACTAAATCTATTCTTTAGAAAGGTAAGACCTAATGTTTGTCTGATTATTATTTTTAAATATCAATTATTTATTTTACTACCTGATAATGTCACGAATATAATTAATCATAACAGTTTTTTTCTGAATCAGCACATCCATTTGTTTATTTAGTAATAATTATTTACTTATTTTATTTCACTCAAGTTCTGTCTCTTATCTTTGTTATGGCGAGAATAAGAGGGAAGTACCAATTGACATTCCTCATGTAGTATTTTTAGTGTAAGTTTAAGGCCCACTTATACGAAACTCGTTAAATACGATTAACGCTAAACATGTTCAAAATATATCATACTGTTTCTGTCAATGTCGAATGACTGACAGAATAATGTTTAAAATATGTTTAGTGCTAATTGTATTTATCGAGTTTCGTAAAAGAGGGCCTTAGTGTAACGAGAAATAATTAACTGAAGAATAGGCTGTATGGATCCTATTCCAAGGCCATAAAACCTATATTTAAAAAATACAGTCGGTAATTGTTGTTCCAGTTCTACGGCCTGGCGGTGGTGCGCATGAACGACCTCTGCGCGCGGCTTCGTTTGCCGGGCGACGAGCTCAAGCGCAAGATATGGACGTGCCTCGAGCACGCGCTCGTGCGACACGCGCGCCTCATGCGCGACCGGCACCTCGACCAGATACTCATGTGCACCGTCTACGTCGTCTGCAAGGTGCTGTCACACTCGATTATTATCACTTTTTTACGTAGTATTTTAATTTATCAAAGCTTTTCCTGGCTCGTACCTCCTCATAGTGAGGCCTTTGCCCAGCAGTGGGATCTTTATAGGCTAACTTAACTTTTTTACTTTACAAAGCTTTTCCACTATAGTTCAACAAGTACAGTCGACCAAATTGAATCATGACCCACTTTGCCGATTATTCCTTTGTATTCATAAATGTAGTAAGGTTTTCTTCGCTGTCATGCATGTTGCACATAGTACGTTTTAAATATGAATAAAAATGCGTCATTACGGGTCAGAGATCTATGCAAGTTTAACCTTTATTATCACTGTACTAGACATGTTTTAGATAAACCAGTCTTTATATGAATTTAAAATAAGTCCATAATCCAAACTCTTTTCACTACGAAGAAAAATGTATTATAATTAAAAAAATAAAAAACGTCATGTGTCAGATGTCAAGTATACCTAGTAAGTCTGAAATTTTATAAAAATCTAAGTCAATATTTACAAACAAGTCGTATAATGGCTAATTTGGCAGAACAAAGAGCTAAGAATAAGTCGGAACACAGTCAGAACCTGTATAAGACGGCATGCTAAAGAGGGTACCGTCGAAGACAGACGCTAACATAATCATAGCGTTCGTTGAATCACGAACCAACAGAGAACAGAAATGCAACACTATTACGAATAACATATTTACAGACGAGAAATCATTTCACTCTTCTCAACATGGCTTAACTTCGTGGCGTTACGATAACACGCGATACACAGAAGATCATGTAGTGCCCAACCAATTATCCGGCTGAATTTCAGCTAACATGTGTGCCTAGGTGGATGCCGGAAGTGTCGGAGAACTTGTTCAAATTTCTCCTCGTCAGAACACTATAAACTATGTCAATTTATTGGAAGAATCAATGTCGGTAACATTGATTCTTTGTCAGTTTACTTGCGTGAAGAAGTGCCAGTATTCTCCTTTGTTCATGATAACTGTCCAGTGCATACTGCCAGAATTGTCTCGAATTGGTTTACCCAGCATAAAGATGAATTCGCTCTTACGCTCGACGGTCATGGACCGTCTAGGTCCCCAGATCTTAATCCAATAGAAAATTTGTGGAGTTTGGATTGGGGAAGTGACATTTGTAGTCGTCTAATCGGGTCACTTTTCACTTTACCAATTTAATGCCACTTGTTAAATATGTACCTAAAATAAACATTATATTCTTCAACTAAGTATACTGTTTAATTTCATCATGGCTAACACAAGTTCCAGTGGAACTTTTATAAAGAAACTGGTTCCCGATACAGACTCGGCGCCCGGCTGTGCCGAATCCCGAATATCTACCTACCTACCTGTGTGTTGCATTGCAACCCTTACCTAAGTTCTCGCCGATTTTCATGACAAAAATGACACTTGACAGTAAATGGGAAATTGCGATCGCTGATCGAAGTCTTATAGCTATACGTGATCGTGCAATGAGTCGAGATCCATCATAAAACCTCCTAATTTAAAATTTGTTTCCAGGTATCGAATAATGCGAACAATCCAGTTGAAAGAACGTTTGCGGAAATCATGAAGTGTTATAGGCAGAGGCCTTTGGCTGACAATCATGTTTATAGATCGGTATTGATCACTCCCGCCACCGAAGACTGTAAGTTTCTCTCTCTCGCAATTCTTTTTAATTGAATTCGTTTAATGTTTATAATATATGTAATATTTTTACCTTGTTTCAGCTCCTGCAGAAAGAAGTGATTTGATCAAGTTTTACAATAAAGTTTATGTGCAATGTATGCAAGATTTTGCTCTAAAATTCGCCGGACGACAAAAAGAGGTCAGTGCCTACTCTCAGTATAGTTTAAACAGTACGTTGTTCATTACCGATGTCCGCCGAACAAGCTTTGTTCGTTGAAGCGCGTCTAAAATTTGAAGCCGCCTAAAGCCAGTGAGATTCTACGTAGAGATTTTTAGGGGGAGGTGTATATTAAGCGGTGGACTGAGCGAAGTGGCGAGTACAGACAGGCTTTTGGTTGAAGTGACTTTGCAGGGAACAGGGCAAGGGCCCTGTTGTTGCATTGTGGCCCTGTTGTTGCATTGTCTAGGGAGACAAGATGCAATCTTTCTTACTGCAGCCAACTTTGTTATCGCCAACGAAATGTCAAAATGCATATGTATGCTAAAGTCACGTGGTGTGTCGATGGCTTATGTTTCATAAGCATCTTGTAACGTACACAAGATGCTGGGACGATACTGGACTTGATTGTCGAACACGTGGTCATAAACGTGTACAAACGATCCGATCCGTGGAACCTCGCCAGCTCTTTAGACCACTCTTTCTCAAAGTGGGGGATAACACCCCCTTATGGGCGCTGGAGGCCTAGAGGGGGCGGTTAGGGGCACAGAACAAATTGGGGGTGCTAATGTGATTTAATATTGTAAAGTTGCATTATTATTTATTTCTCCGGTAATAAAAGTCTTGTTTAAAATTGAGATTTAATTAAACACCCGATGAGACTAATAATATGTTATTGAGGTTTTTAAGGTGAAAAAAAAAATGGGGGGCGCTACTAAATAATTGATTTTCAAAGTGGTCGTTAGACGAAATAAGTTTGGGAATATCTGTTTTAGATTTGATTTGATTTAAATAAGAAGATTGGAATAATCGGATCCTACAATTGTGATAACAAATAGGTGTAATAAGTGCTCAAATAAGAATGTTTTCAGGAGTGCTGCCTATCGCCGCTGCCTGCAGGTCGCGGAGACGCGGCATATTCGCCGGCCGGACAACGCGTGTCGGAGCGGCACCAGGTGTACGTGAAGCCGCTCACGTCGCCGCCGCCCGCCAACCACCACCTCACCTACCGCTTCAGCCGCAGCCCCGCCAAGGTACCGTCAGTACCGTCACAGCGCGTGGCGGAGCGGCACCAGTCCGTTTACTATGTATCAGTAAAATGACTTTCTTCGTTGCCAGCAATCGAAAACAGCCCAACTTTAAAATGGCGGTTTAGGCTTGTACCGTAAGTGTTCACAAGGTCAGGCCTGTGTACCTACGCGCGGCGGCTCCTACGTAAGGAAATAAACAAGTTGGGTGTCGCTAGCCGGCAGCGACACGCTCCCGCGTTTTATTCACCGGCGGTGTGTGAATAAAGTCCTAGAATGATGCGCTAGATGGCGTAAGTAGCTTCTTGTGGCAGTCAACCCTATCGCGTTGCGTGATAGTACGTCACTGAATAGGTTTAGTGTATTATGAATCATATTCCAGAGCTATAAGAATTAAATTATCTTACAATGTATTTTTGTAGGTGTCTACACGAAAATGTGCTTGAGTCTGAAGCGAACTGAATTACACCATATCGTTGACAAACATTGTGTAGATATTTCTTTAAATTTCATTGCAAAGTCCTACTTCTGTACGGAGTACTAGTACTTATTCTGTGACAAGGTGCTAAGTTTGTAAGATGAAAGAGCAAGATGGGGCTATACATTCACATATCAAATTTGTTTTATTTGATTAGTGACAGGTTAAATAAATAAATTAATTAAAACAAACTGTTTCGCTGCGGGCCTGCTATAATGCCATTCCAGAATCAATAGAACTTAAGCGCGCAGTGCCATAAAAAAATGGTGCGCCACAAAGTCGATATTTTTTTCTGACAATTTTCTTGGTAAATTTGGTCATTTTATTCTGTACAGCATCAGTGTCATACTGTTTCAATACGGCTTCTAATCCATTATTCCGCAACGCCGTACAATAATCATGCGACAAGGCGAAAAAATCGAGGGCTGCAACCCCCTCTCTTTCCGTGGTCAGAAAATATATAAAAAAATACCGACTTGTGTCGCACCAAATCTTTACGGCACTGTGTGCTTTCTTATTATTTTTCATGTATCTATCGATGGTAAAAATGCCGTTCAGAAATATACAGTTGTGGTCATATAATTAAGAACGATTTAAAGTTCTAGAAGTTTTTGTTTGAATCATGTCATATACAAAGATGTGTACCTTCTGAGAAGCAACTATTTATGTTATAAAATATTCACATTAATAGAGCAACGTGGATTAGGAATAAAGAAGATAATCGCTAATTATTTTGTTCTCAAATTTAATTTATTTTACGTAATTAACACATTCAAATAGTACTGAAAGTGGACAAATAATTAAGAACGATTTATTAAACTGCTCGGGAATTGTTTCGTATGACACGTACATTAAAAAAATTACAATAATATGTAGAGCGGGAAATTTAAAAGCAATTAATTACATTTTTAACTAAAATTAATAGTTAATAGCAAATCCACGGCTTTTAATTACAGCTTTACACCGGCGAGGCATTGACTCTATTAATTTTTGACATTTCGCAAGAGAAATAGAGTTTCATTCTTCTAAAAAACGTCATACAGCGCTCTTAAATTCCCACACTGTATTTGAAACCTTTTTCTTTACTTCGAACCACAAATTCTCTATTGGGTTTAGATCTGGGCTGTTAGCTGGCCAGTCTAAGACAGAAACTGATTGCGCTGCGAGAAATTTCTTTACGATGCGTGTAGTGTGCTTTGGATCATTGTCATGCTGGAATGTCCAAATAACCAGTAGGACTTCTTCAGCATAAGGTAACATTGTTTCTTCCAGTATATTTTTGTATTGGAATCGATCCATGTTACCTTCTATCAACTTTACAGGTCCAACACCATGTCCAGAAAAGCACCCCCAAATTTACACATTTCACAACCGTGCTTTAATGTAACTTTCGTGTATTTAGGGTCGAATGCTGTATTCGGGGGACGTCGCACATATCATTTTCCATCAGAACATACTCTGTTTATTTTCGTCTCGTCAGAAAAAAGTACATTTTTCCACTGTCGCACAGTCCAGTTTTCATACTTTCTTGCAAATGCAAGCCGGGCTTGCCTATGGCAAAGTTTCAACATGGGTACCTTTCTTGCTATCCTACCGTGCAACCTTTCTTCTACCAAACGTCTTCGAATAGTGCGTGCTGAGATTGCTGAAGGGTTGTTCTCACCAAAATATTCTTTTCTTAGGTCATTGGACCCTTTGAAAGGATTTTGTTTTGCCATACGTACGAATGATGTTTCGGTCATCTCGAGGAGTTGTTTTTCTCTGTCTAGGTACACGTGGAACATTCGAAGTAGTTTTATTATTACTTCCCTTGTAGATTTATCACAACTTTTATTTTTTCTCATTGTTTTTTTATAAAAAGCAATCACTTAAAAAAAATTACAACACTAAATGGCGCCTAAATTATACAAACAGTAATCTACAACCACAAATCGACTCAGTGTTCTTTATTTAAATTTGAATAATGGTATAAACTATTTAGCGTTCTTAATTATGTGACCAGCCAGTAAATAGGAATACTATGTTTAGAAGTAGTGTAAAGAGTTTTTCTATTTATTTTTAGCTAATCATTGTGTATCAATGAATACAGTGGTATTATGGAAAAGTTTTACAATACCGAGAGAAATACAAAAAGTTGCATGCAATTAGTTTTACGTCTTAGTTTGAAAAATCTTACTTTTAAGTCAGCGTTCTTAATTATATGACCACCACTGTATGACCAAAATGTACTCACTCTACCTGCACTTTTGAATTCTCACCAGCACTCAGTTGGACAGCTTACAAGTGATGGCATAGTGCTGAATCTTATTATTTTATGCTCTTATATTGTCCTATATACGTCACCTGGTGGTTCATATGACCCATCCATTTTGGACATGGGCCTGTAATCAATAACCCAAAGGATGGCGAAGATACTCTAGCGTACTAAATAGTTACTCGTTTTTCAACTTTTTACTTTTCCTTTATTATCTCACCATTTTTTGCGTACCTTGCATTGTTATACTGTACTGTCTCTAATTCTGTTTTGTGTACTGAATTCTTAATAAGTCCGTTTGTTGCAGGACCTGCACGCAATAAACACGATGGTGTCGTGCGAGGTGGGCGGGCTGAAGCGCGCGGGGGCGGGCGGGGCGGGCGCGGTGCTGAAGCGACCGCGACTGGGCGCCGCCGGCGTGGCGCGCAAGCTGCAGGGACTCGTCACCGACAGGCAGGCTGTCTAGGTACGCTAAACACGATGGTGACGGGTGGGACGGGCGCGGTGCTGAAGCGACCGCGACTGGGCGCCGCCGGCGTGGCGCGCAAGCTGCAGGGACTCGTCACCGACAGGCAGGCTGTCTAGGTACGCTAAACACGATGGTGACGGGTGGGACGGGCGCGGTGCTGAAGCGACCGCGACTGGGCGCCGCCGGCGTGGCGCGCAAGCTGCAGGGACTCGTCACCGACAGGCAGGCTGTCTAGGTACGCTAAACACGATGGTGACGGGTGACGGTAACACAGGTGCATTCTCTTATACCCGAACTAGGTTAAGTAAACCTGTATCTCAGGCTAAATGGAGCTTACACAACATGGCGTGATCTGGTGTCGGAGGCCAAGACTCCCTAGTTAATAAGTATCATCATCATCATCCTAGCGTTAACCCGGTGTGCACTCGCACGCGAGAGCCCAGGGTCCGCTGACCATGATCCAGGATGTGGCAGATCAGGTAATAACAGTGGAGCGACTGTCATCTGACCTTCCGTGACCCTGTTAACGGGAGAACCTGACCAGTTTGGATCATGGTCACACATTCAGAAGAGCATCAGTTAGTAAAACAACTAATGTACATAATTCAGAAAAAGTCATTGGTACATGGCGGCACGTGGGATCGAACCCGGCACCTCCCGCTTGAGAGGCGACCCGCTAGCCGCTAGATAATAAAAATATTATAAGTTAAGCTGATTTCATCTTAACTGATGGTTAAATATTTGTAAAAATATTTCCATTGGATACATGCGGGTACATTCCCCAAGTATTGATGAAATCGAACGCCGGCTCACTGGCGTAGCAAGCACTTACAAAAATTCGTCGTCTGACTAACGTCCTCCGTAGCTTAGTGGTAAGAGCACTCGCCCGGATAGCGAAGGGACGTGGGTTCGAGTCCCACCGGATGACACAGTCGATTAATTTTTGTGAGCGAAATTTGATTTAATTTCGTAAAAACTTGCAAAATAATTGCTTAAGTTATAAAAATATTATAAGTTAAGCTGATTTCATCTTAACTGATGGTTAAATATTTGTAAAAATATTTCCATTGGATACATGCGAGTACATTCCCCAAGTATTGATGAAATCGAACGCCGGCTCACTGGCGTAGCAAGCACTTACAAAAATTCGTCGTCTGACTAACGTCCTCCGTAGCTTAGTGGTAAGAGCACTCGCCCGGATAGCGAAGGGACGTGGGTTCGAGTCCCACCGGATGACACAGTCGATTAATTTTTGTGAGCGAAATTTGATTTAATTTCGTAAAAACTTGCAAAATAATTGCTTAAGTTATAAAAATATTATAAGTTAAGCTGATTTCATCTTAACTGATGGTTAAATATTTGTAAAAATATTTCCATTGGATACATGCGGATACATTCCCCAAGTATTGATGAAATCGAACGCCGGCTCACTGGCGTAGCAAGCACTTACAAAAATTCGTCGTCTGACTAACGTCCTCCGTAGCTTAGTGGTAAGAGCACTCGCCCGGATAGCGAAGGGACGTGGGTTCGAGTCCCACCGGATGACACAGTCGATTAATTTTTGTGAGCGAAATTTGATTTAATTTCGTAAAAACTTGCAAAATAATTGCTTAAGTTATAAAAATATTATAAGTTAAGCTGATTTCATCTTAACTGATGGTTAAATATTTGTAAAAATATTTCCATTGGATACATGCGGGTACATTCCCCAAGTATTGATGAAATCGAACGCCGGCTCACTGGCGTAGCAAGCACTTACAAAAATTCGTCGTCTGACTAACGTCCTCCGTAGCTTAGTGGTAAGAGCACTCGCCCGAATAGCGAAGGGACGTGGGTTCGAGTCCCACCGGATGACACAGTCGATTAATTTTTGTGAGCGAAATTTGATTTATTTTGGTAAAAACTTGCAAAATAATTGCTTAAGTTATAAAAATATTATAAAAAAAAATGTTATGTTAAAATGACATTTTTGTTATGATGAAATAGACTACACGTCTCAACACAAACAGGACCCTACCACTGCTTCACAAACGTGGGCTAGTGCTGAGAAGAAGCAGTGCAAGAAACTCAGTCACATTGTCATACTCAGTCATTATTGTCATTTTAAAAAACATTACATATTTTGTAATATCCTTTTTCGAGATTAAAATACTCTCAACACAAACAGGACCCTACCACTGCTTCACAAACGTGGGCTAGTGCTGAGAAGAAGCAGTGCAAGAAACTCAGTCACATTGTCATACTCAGTCATTATTGTCATTTTAAAAAACATTACATATTTTGTAATATCCTTTTTCGAGATTAAAATACATTTAACAGTTGTTTTGAATTTATGTGTAGGTAATTCAACAATATTATCGGGTATCTTTTTGATTAGTTTTATACATCTCCCCAAAAATTAATTACCAACGTTTTGAATCCTCAAGTTTAGAACGGCTAGTACGAATGTAAGAGTACTTAGAAGTACGTACTTTAAATCGTACGTAACTATAGTCCGATAAGTACTTGCGCAACTTTCAGCGTTGGCCAGAGGTCCGGGGCTAAGGCACGCTAGAAGTCAGCGGGTGACGTTGCAGGGTAGCGATGGGCGATTATTACTAAATTAATCGAATTATTCGAATGGTCTCTGTAATCTAATGTATTCGATAAGCAACCGCAGTCATTCGATTATCCTTCGATTATTCGACGAGCAATACCGGAGCGTGCGGTGCGCAGAACTACTAACGAATGAATCGTCATTTGTCGCGTCGATTAATCATTCGTTCACTGTGCGCACAGTCGCGGCAATCCAATCGAATGTATCGAAGGGCCGAGTATAGATTATCATTAGATTGTCGATTATTATTCGATTTTTTTTTCGAATTACTATAAATCGATATTCGATAGTTCGAATGGTCTATTGTCGATTAATTCGATTATTTTTTTTTCGAACAATCGCTCATCGCTATTGCAGGGAATGAATTTGCTTTGACGATCTTGACGCTTCCTCGCTCCGCGAATGTCTTGTGCGGTGCAAAGAGGGTCGCGCTTGTCGCACTACACTATTTTAGGGTTCTGTGGTCGTCATGGCCGTCTGTATGTCTGTCTGTCCGCAGCCTAGCTGTAATTTGGCACAACTCACAGTGATTCTTTCACTGCGCGCCAATGAGCTTTGTGTATTGAATCCGAGCGTTCCACGAGCTTACAAGAGTGTTCTATTACATAGTTGTAACGTACACATTATAAGTTGGTTAATACTTTATAATACATATATCTTCTTGCTATGACCTGAATGACTATGTCCAAAATTTAGTTTTTCGCTCTCTAGCCCTAACGTTTTATTGTTGAGAAATATTTGACGAATTATAAAGAAATCAATTTTATCTTAATCGACGAGAAGAAAACCCCAAATATTATATCAATATGTCACAATAAGTGGAGAGCTTCAGGCTGGTCCGTAGCCAACGAGAGTGAATTATGAATTGGTGCTAGATTAATCGTGAATAATTTTATCAGCTGACACAATCCAGGTCGATGATAGTCACTGCATTCATAGAGCACATTCATTTTGATCTCATTTATTTTTTGAGTGTGAATAGTATTGATAAATGCATAATTTGGTGAATACTGATATTTAGTATTTTCGTATATTGCAGCTGCACTGCTGCCGGCTGTAGTATACATTTTGATTCTGAAATTCTGAAGTTTTGTTTTATCAATGTTAATTGGGTTGTTGAGTTGTCCTGATTAGAACCAAAATGTTAAATATTAGTAACACCTGTTAAGTTGCTCATTACCTTATATTTTAATTAAGATTAAATATCTTGGTTTATGTTGTAAGCCATTATTATAAAACGTATTATGTTATATCAATTAAACTGCTTTGACTAAGAGAAAAGTACTATATTCCAAATTTATATATTTTGTATATTATCGAGTTATGATGTAAGATTTACTTTTGACTGAGGTTTGCCATAAATACTTTTAACTCAAATGTAATGCACATTTGACCCTCTTTTAAGTTCCTTACGATCCAGTTTATGTAAGACATTCTATCTATTGCAGAATCCTTTTTCATTTATTATTGTTTTAAAGTTGTAAGTAATCTAAGCAAAGGTTAGAAATCAATTTGTTTTAACTTCCAATCAAAATTATATGACTGTATATTTCGTACATAACTAATGTATCATGTATTTTAATCTTAGATTAATAAAAATATAGTTCTAAATCTGTTTTCTTCTTTAATCCTTTCGAGTTATAGGTGGCCTTGTTTCCACTTTAGATTTAGAGGTTAAATGAAAATATTTTGTACATTCAACTCTTTTTAATATTTCTTAAAAGCTACACTTTCATATACACCTTATCAAAACACATACATACATCTATGTAAATTTCATAGAAACTATTTATAGGCAGACCCAATTCGACAAAAACATTATGATAAGAGAAAATACTTACCACACGTAGGCGTTTTTTTCTTTGGAAAGTAAGTAATTAACAAAATAATGATTATAGCGTCAGTAAAATTGAGCCTAAACTTAGAAGAACCACTCAACCAAGCCAACTAGACAAATGTCAAACGACTTACGACGACAATTACAACGAAATTACTGAAGGCAATTAAAAAGCAATATTGTTACAATTTAGATGAAATGCCTAAGTTTATTTTAACACCATTGTTTTCTATTTTCATCGGTATTTTTGTTTTATTTGTCTTTGTCGTTTGACATTTGTCTCATTGGTCGAGTAGAAGAAATACGGAGAAAGGCTAAAGCATCTGTTCGTCTGCGCTGGGGTTCTGGGCGAGTAGCGGCGCGGGCGCGCGGGCCTGGGGTCAGGTGGCGCGGCCCTTGCCCTCCTTGATGGCGATCACGTAGCGCTGCGCCACGCGCTCCGGCGGCGAGTAGCCGTCCGCGTACGACGAGTCCTACAGACAAAATGTAACTACTAAGTCAACAGACAGAGGCGTAACCGGATGATGGGATGGGTAATGGGATGATGATGATGTTCCGGGTAATGTAGTGAGACATGTGCTTAGCAGAAAGGTACATAGACAGACAGGCTCTACTTTCTATCAGCAGTCTGGACATTAGGGCGAGTGTCCAGGATCTCGCGATGAACAGGTACCTTCTACCTACTGCCAGGTTCATCCACCGATCTAAAACTAATATTTATTATGTACCAATACTCATCTAATTTTATTTATCCACTCTCAATATAGTCCGATCGCTTATCTGGGACGTCACCTGAGCGGTACAGGCAGCGGGCGCTTGTGAATTGATTGGGTGATTTAAAAGTTGGAATTGCACCCCTGCCAGTACATCGCAGGTGAAGTCTCACATGTCAGTCTCACAAGGTCAGACTCTAGTCGTTTAGACAAAACAGTCGTCCATCAGTCACAGGCCATATCATTATTCTTACGTGCCCGAGTCCTAAGGATCCAGTAACTTTACTTTTACTCCTTACCTCAAACAGCACCTCGTAGGGGTCGGCGGCGTCGGCCGGCAGTCGATTGACGACTGCGCGGTAGAAGCACGTGGTCTGCGGGTACAGCGCCATCACCAGCGCTCCCTTCGGAAACAGTGCAAGCTCGTCAGTGCGCGGGTCGGCCCGCATCAGCGGCAGCGGGACCACGCGCCGCTTGCTCAGGATGTGCCGGTTCTTCTGCTCTTCGTCTATGTCGTCCACCTCGTACTTGCCCTGCGCCGGGAGCCAGCTCACGACCTGATACGGAGTCGTTACATATTTATACTTATAATTACAGAAATTCAGTTACCATGAGCATATAACAATAACTTTGTATTACAATAGAGGAAAGAAACTAAAATAGTGAAGAGTATTAGGAGTCGTAGTCGTTCAAAATAAATTCAAATGCGCAGTCTCTATGGAAACGGCGTGATTAAATAAATAATTGTTTCAACAAATATACCAATTACCTAGCCCCAAACTAAGCGCGAGCTTGTGCTATGGTGACTAGGATAACGGATAGATTGTAACTAATTATAGGATAAAAAAATTAATATAATGAGGATGCAGATTATGTCCAATGAATTTACTTAACAACCAATACAGGTTAGATAACAATAGTAGCAGTAAGTAATGTCATCTAAATTTAAACAACCTGTAAACATCTCTGTGTCACTATCGAGAACTAACCTCAGCCAGGATCCAGTTCTCCTCCTTATCAGACACGCGCACTAACGCCGCCACCGCGTCCCCGGGGTGCGCCACGTGGCCCGGGTCGGCCGGCACCGCCCCGCAGAGAGGCGGCGCTCGCTCGCCCGCCCGCCCCACGTGCAACGGCAACGTCTGAGCCGCACTCAGCAGCATCTTCATTAGGGCGCCGCAGCCGATCGTCTCTTTGTTGCCGGCGTGGCGCGCCTGAACGATACGAGCCGGTTATTATGTCTCATCAGGAATCATGCCCCTGATCTATGTTCCTATAACCAATATTTCCAATTTTATTTGTTCCCATATTCCAAATTTTCATCCAGTCTGATCGTATAGTCTGACACCGGACAGGGTTGCTAAAGGAATTATCACACCATCCTATCTGAAGCTACCATCCTAGTTAGGATACTAAGTAGGAAGCTACCTTCCTAGTAAAGATCCTAAGTAGGATGCTATAAATAGGGTGTAATAAGTGCCTATGTCCTATGTACATTTTGCCCTGAATGCTTGGCCTGTGTTCTCATGGAATGCAAGCCAAGCATTCAGCAAGTAAGCAGGTCCTGGAATCTTTGCAAGGTTGTCTGTTCATCTAGCAGACTGGTGGACTACCTATAATGCACTTTTGATTTAAGATCCTATTTTTAATGTTACAAAGCAGACAAACACAGTGCAATCTGCACTGTTATTATCCCAGTTATGCATTTACATAAGGTTCCAAGTTCACCCCACCTTTTTCCACCTACTATAAGAACATTTTGCAGCCTGAGGGAGATTGTCATCCATCCAAGTCAGTAACACTGATTAAGACTGTAAAGCTTTTCTTTCTTCATACTGATAGTTATTCTTACCTGCATTCTCCTTTCATTTTTTATTGCCCTTATCTCATAAATCCTTGCCAGAGCTGCCCTAAGGAGCCTTTCTTCTTGTTCTGCAGCAGTTAATCCAACTTTGTATAAGTTTTTCAATTGCGCTTGCTGCAAAAAATATTTAATTACATTATACTGATAGTTTCAGCATATATAATTGCATTGTACTGTTCTGAATACATATTTTGTTAATGCACAATGGCCTTATCAAGAGGCTAAGTGCAGAAAACACCCCAGCCAAACTACACATTTTGTTAGGATGCTCACCTGTTGAGATGATCCAGACGAGTCCTCTGCATTTGATGGTGATTCAGCAGCCTTTTCTGCCCTCAGTATGTTATCAATACATTGCTCATTGTGACTCCTCTCAGCTTCAATATCATATACAAGCCTATGCAAGGCTCGCAATCGTTCCTAAAATTAACCAAATAATCTGCTCAAGTCTGCTTATTTTAATGCTGTGTTGTACACACATGGCTGCACATCAGACTACCCCACTACACTATACTACAACTACACCCTACCGAGTGCACTACCTGGCTATGGTGGAATTTTTGAAGCCAAATGATCCTGGATTATTTCAAAACAAAAGCTTGAATGTAGTCTCCACTGAATACTCAAATAATACTATAAATTAAAAATGTCATGCACATCAAGAATATGGAATTTTATCATGTTAGTCTAATATTACACATACTTGCACTTGTTGAGCAGCAACATCAGCGGTTAGCGGCATCCTGGTACAATGGAGTTGATAGTTCCCAACTAAGCTGTATAACGTGGTACCAGCTCACGCATACAAATACCTGCAAATTGTCTGGTTACTTAATTTTACTATCTCTATAAAACTATGCTACTAACTATACAATAAATTACCAAATAACATTAAAGAATGCAACAACACAAATACTTTCAAGACAAAAATTAAAAATACATACATACATTGTTACCTATAGTGGATCTCATCTACTAATAATAAAATTAAATTATTTGTATGACCTATCATTTAATTAGTTGTATATTATACGAGTAGTTGTAACTATACTGGGCAGCACCAGAGGTGTTAATGTTAAGCACTATACTTTAAGATTTTTTTTTCTTTATCTCAAAGTAAATGAACTCAATGTTTTTATGAGAAATGAAAGTCTTTAAACCGAAGACGATCCCAGTTTCTAGTTCTAAGCGAAGAGCAAGTATGAGATTGCTAGGTTCCTAAGAGAGTATGTACCTAACCTAAGGAGACTCTCCTTAGGAGAGTGAACCAACCTTCTAATATTTTTCAACATTCTTTATTTTTGGTCTGAAATGGTATTTAAATTTGTTACTAACTAGATACTTACCAAAATAGCTAATTCAAACCAATGATTAATATGACTGCTCATTTATAAATGATAATTTCGTTCGGGGAAATGATTTTACATTTGATTTTTGAGTAGGATTCTGTAAGATTACTTTTTGTTGCTTTTTGTTGCACAACACAGCACATGAGCACAGCAAACAAAGTTTGACTTATAATTTGTGGTTTGACTGACAACACACAAATTATAAAATAAAAAAGAGTATGCCTAGACAAAATTCTCTGACAATTTTGTAGGGATGTGATTATGTGAGAAAATATTCAATACCTATTTAATCAATTTTATCTTACCAACTATTTAATATTTTACTCGACATTAGCGGTGACTCACCGCCAGTGAGCATAGCAACCCACTCGATGCCATATGACAGCTCAGTAGCGCTGTCGAAGAAAAAAATATATTGAATAATTGGTAACTATACTTTATGTAACTCAATATCTAAATTAACCCCCGACCGGGTGTTATAAGATCGACCGAAGTGTCTGTCTGTGGCATCTTAGCTTCCGAATGGATAAACGGATTTTGGTTTTGTTTTTTTGTTTCAAAGATTATCGATTATTTTATTGAAAGATAGTCGGAACTGTTCTTAGCTATGTTTGATGAAAATCGTTCCAAGATAGCCGCCACCACAAAATAGCGGATTACATATTTTTTTTCATCTCACCTGTTCGGAAAGTTGAACTTTCATGTGTAGATGATAGCCGGGTGGGAAATAGCTTTTCCCTCCTTCTTTATACTCTACTCCTATTATTGAATAAAAGGCCACTATCGAGAGTATCGATAGTTATTGCAATAGTTAGAGCTGTTATCAGCTATCGATAGTGATTTTAGTATTGATCTTTGATACTATCGATAGAATTGCTATGTGTCGACAGTATTTATATTAACGGAGCTATCGATACTATCATTACTATCGGTAGACTATCGATACTATCTATATTCTATCGATACTATTGCTTTTGCTTCAACTATCGATAGTCTATCGATACTATTGCTTTTGCTTCAACTATTGATAGTCTATCGATACTATTGCTTTTGCTTAAACTATCGATAGTCTATTGATACTATCGATATTCTATTGATACTATTGCTTTTGCCTGAACTATCGATAGTCTATCGATACCATCGATATTTTATCGATACTATTGCCTTTGCCTCAAATATCGATAGTTTATTGATTGATTGAAAAATATACAACAATTGGATAGATGCTTTGTTAATTTACCTACCTACTGATTACCTAGCAAAAACTAGGTAGGTACACTACCTTCTTCTTCTTCTTGTTATTTTTAGCTTTCCTCCAATAAAAACTTTCTTGACATATTTTTTGTCGGTAAGTAATTTTCAATAGTGCAACCAATACATACAATACATTCTACTTGGAAACAGTATATACTTTGCTGGTTTTTCATGCGAATAAAATAGTTCTATAGCATTAGGAAAAAAGAAAAAAAGAATTATTAACTTGGTACATACATTAGGTAGATAAAATCCTACACTAAAGTCGTAAGAAGAATTAAATACATAAAATTATTATGAAGTACCTAAATATGTGTAGGTAGGTTATCAAAAACTAGATATGTGTACTGATGCAATAAATACCTAAATTATTGAATTTGTGGATAGATTGAAAGTTTGATCAGTAATAATCTCTGCTCGTTGGGACAAAGTTCTCGCATAAAGAAAAAAGGTAGTTACTGCCTAGGAAAATGAATACCTATTCACATCTTAGAACCTAAGGCTGCAGGTGTAGCCTGCTTATATAATGATTTTATTGCAATTTACGTACCTGCGTTATAATTTTACTTATAATTTCACAATGAAGTCACTTTATCAAAAATAATTTTAAAATAGTCATCAGGCTTCTACGGAGAAATCAAGAAATCGGACTTCATTAGATTAATGTTCACATCTCGTAGATATTTCTTCAATTTTGCATTCAAAAATCTCACATTAGTTAATTCGTTGTATTATTAACATTTCATTCATAAATTAATCCTAAAATTAACTTATGAAACAAGATTTAATCATAACAATTTTGAAAAAGCTACTCGATGGGTAACTTTTTTATGATAGCTTATCAGACATTTAAGGCGGGCAAACTGACACTAGATTGATTTCATATGGAGTGTCATAGTACGAAATTGCATACAAAAAAAAGGTGACAGGATAAACTAACTTCCTCGCTGCGGGCCTGCTAATTTACGGGGTCATGATACGAATTATAGGAACTATCCTGGTTTAGCGATTGCATTGTTTCCGATGGTAAGGTTCCTGATCCCTTACGATTCCCAACCTTTTGACATGGCTGGCGCACTAGCCGTGCATGCCAAAAACAGAAAAAAAGTCGCCCAGTTGCCGAGCTTGCTCGGTTACTATACTAGGTACCTACTATTTATTGTAATATAGGCAAATATTTAAGCACTTACTGCACCATCTTATTTGTGTAGCATCCTACTAATATAAAGAAATAGAAAGATGTAATCGCATTTCACTACTTAGGTTCCTACCTATCTTCATAATTAGGAAGCGAGCTTCATAACGGGGCCCCACTCTTAGACGAAATGCGTAATTTCAGCTGTAGCTGTCCCTAACTAGGATGATTAGATACCTACCTAGTTAGGATCCTATAACTATCATTTAATCTGTGATCCTAGTTAGGAAGCTACAAATAGATAGGGTGGTGTAATATATGTGCTTCAGATATAAATTATAATAAATATATTATCTGAAACAATTTATTTACTACAATTTTCATTTTAAACTTGTGTCTAACAATAATAAAAACTTTAAAAAAGCTAAGTATGAACTTTATTACTTAAAAAACAAAAGTTTTGACGTAATCAAATGAGATTAGAACCCCTGACTGTCAGGCCTACAACTAATCCATTCGGCCCATAAAGTTAATATTCCTAACGGAATAGAGGAACAAAGGGTTTAGCGAGCGAGATGTCTCTATCAGCAAAACTGTATGATAAAAAGAGATGTGTGATGCGATGTAACAGAACCGTTTTTGAAACTGTCAAACAGTTTGTCGGCACTTATCGGCACGCTGAGAATTTCAGCTATTTTAATTTTTCAAATATTACATGAAATCGTGGACATTTTTTTGAAATATTTCTTGGTGAAACATGGTGACTTGTACAGTAAATAATTGTTGTACGACACAGCGAAATAACCCCGAAAAATGTTCATTTCACAGGTAAATTGTTCCAAATGGACACCACCTATTATAGGTTTATTTTTGCCAATGCGTTTCGAATTTTAAGTGCTTAGTGTGATAATTCTCTTCTTTAAACATTTATTAATGTAAGAAGCAAATTTATTAATGTAAGAAGCAAATATCCAATACACATAATGCAGAATTTACGAATATTTTGGGTAAAGATATAATTTTCGTTTTACACTAGGGCTGTATCAAGTTATCGATATTTCGTATCCACTGTCTAACAAACGAATAATATGTATTACTGTTGTTTAAGTATCTAAATTTAGATATGAACCAGCTGGGAATGTAATTACTATTTAAGATACTTAGCCGATCCATGCAGTTTTTACCTGTTAAAATAGTTACTAACATTAGTAATAAATGTATCTGTCAAAATTCCGAATAACTTGAATAAAAAAATGCATGCCTAAAATGTATAAATAGTCCAAACTGTGTTCCAAACAAAAAAATAAGTTTTAAAAATTCAAGTGCAGTAAGCACTTCAAACAAAAATATTTCAACACGCGAGAAGCAAAATAAGAATAATACTATTCTTCTGCTGATGTTTCACTGGATAGCAATGACTACTTAAGGTTATGTCTACGTATTATATGGTTTGCTTAGTTTGGGACTAGATCATATGTTCTATATATTTTTTCACAGGTCAAGATAAAGCCTAGACGCACAGTTTCGTCCTATGTTTACAAAGATATTGTACCAGAGGCGTTCACATGTGAATCATCGTTACCGCTATTTCAACAGTCCACACCATCGACCTATCTCCAACTAGATTGGACGCCAAGGAAAAAGTAGCTTTATGTCTAATATAAATGCACTAAGTTGCATCTCTATAAGTTTGTTTTTTAAATAAACGATTTAAACAACAACATTTTTCATTTCATTTATTATTTTTGTAACAACCCTATCGTCTGTTTTTCTTAAATGTCTTCACTCCAGAAGCATAGTTTCAGCCATGAAAAATCCCATCCCATCCTATTTTTGTTTTATTAATTTAATTAACCTACTATTAATGTTACAAATTAATTTTATCGATATCGATACTAATGTAACAAGCGACATACATACATCACTGACACATGAACAATTCTACACACACAAATGTCATCCTATTTCGGTTTCGTTTGACAGCTCGTGTTTGTTCCTCTATTCCGTTAGGAATATTAACTTTATGATTCGGCCACAACCAACGCTCATGCTTACCAATGCGACCATATTCTGCGTCGAAAAATTAAAAAAAAAACAAAAAAACTTGATAACCTGCGCTGCGTTTTCCCAAACATAAGACTAGTCAAGATTCATTTTTCAGCCCCGATAACTACCTGTTGTTATTGAAGTTGAGTTTTTTGATGGCCGCTGGTAATATTTCCAAATTCCAGCTCATTTTACTGAAAAAAGGAAATATTCATTTTCTTTTAATTTTTTTTTTAAGAAAACTGCATTTAAAGATTTCTAAAAATTCTTACTAAAGGTTACTCCCCCGGGAATAGAACTAATAAAAAATTTTCAAAAATCCCTGCAATTTTATTAATTACACGACTATTGTTCAGGCAGGAGGAGTCTAAAACATTTGGTCTTCGAAATAAATAAACTACCTAATATATATTTTTAAAATAAGTAGTGTGCGGTTTTTTCTTTTTGGCTTGAAGGACCTACCCATCATCACGAGTTCGAAACCCAGCATACACCACTGAAGCCCTATATACCTACAACCTTTTATTTTTTTTGAGGACGAAAGATGTATTTTCAAGTAAGGCTCGCGGGAGGGTGAGGAAACAAAGAATACTAAGTCATTTATTTAAGCATGTAGACACTGAACTCTATAATACAAGATACGCATACTTGTATGCATACTTACGTACGGTCATACACAGACAGATATTACCTAAAATGTAACGGTGAACTACGGTGCAATGCATTTTACCCAGCGTTATTTTTTATTCTATTTAATTTATTTTATTTGCTGTTGTAAGTACACCAGCAAATAGAATAGATAGATACTACTACTGATAAGATAAGCATGAAACACAGGGTCAGGTTTCAAATAAAACAAAAATATTTTTCTTATAACTATTCTTATTCCAAATCTTTTTAATTCACTTTTGTAATGTATGTAGGTAATTTTCTTTACTCTTTATGTTATTTTATAATTCCGTCCAATCGCAAATCAATAGTGGTATTCAAGTTACAGAACTTTAGTCTACTAATGAAATGGCGATTAGAATGGTACTTTTGATGCATGCTAAAAATGTATGCAAATCAAATCACCAATTTCACTTACAAAATGGGCATCATTGAAATGTTCTTGAATCTTACAAAAAATAGTTCAGCGATTTTTAAACTAGAAGTAGAATAAAATGTACCTACCTAATTGTAGTTACAAATAATAATGGACTATCTTTTCAGCTCTATTAATCTTTCTTCCGGAGTTCTCAATACCTTTTAAACAAGGTAAGTGTCCAGTTGCGGATTGCGTTGCATCGGAAAAACGATTTTTTTGCTGACATTGAAAGTAATATAAATGCTACCATTGACATCCTACCGGTCGGTTTTTTTTAATGTGGTCGCTTACCTACCTACCTGTATATTTTTAAAACAAATTAGCAGATGCAGCTTTGATTCCTAGATTTGATTCCTTTGACCTATCCAAATACCTACCTACAATGAATAAGGGTTGCTATACACTTAAGCGGGTCGGCACTGGCGCGGTTCAGCTGTATTTGTTGATCAACAAAGCCGACCCGAAGCAATTACTGCTGTTCGGTTTGTGCCGATCTGGTAGTTTTTTGGGTCAATGCCGGATTTCGGATCAACACATCATCATCAGCTTTGCTGATTACTTTACCAGCCAGCTGTTAAGTGTATATGTGCGACAAAGCCGAGCGGCTTTTGACCAGAACTACTGAACCGAAAATATGTAGATGAATATCTACATATTTCGATTCGATTTTACTGCCCGACTTTGCGGATTTTAGCCTGCCCGCTTGTGTGTATAATAGCAGCAACCCTTACAAACACCGAAGAGTTAAAATCTCAATTTCATTTTAGTTCCTACTCTAATGTGAAAATAACATCATTACAGCTTCTTAGAATTATGTTCAATCCAATCCTGAAAATACTTTCAACTTTGATTTTGGTATAAAAAATTCAACTAAATAAAAAGTGTCTTCAAATGTTACAATATTTTTAAACTAAATGTCAATAACTAGGTATTATAATCATTCAATACCTATGTGGCTTGAATCAAATTGATAAATAATACATAATGCGGTGTTCTCTTAAAATAAAATACTAATTCAGTCACAATTAAATTCAGTTAGAATTACTACGTCCAAATCTAATTTTAGAAATATCTTAACTCAAAAGAAATATTTACTATAATATAATAACATATATGTATTTTATCGTATGCCCTAGCTTTTATAATTACATTGTCAAACAAGGTACATACAAAATAAATGAGATAAATTGAATAATAAGATTGAATACAAAATGAAGTCTGTTAATAATATTGTAATTGATAAAATTAAAAGCGGCCGCCTCACACAAGTTTCATAAAATTATGTAACACCGTAACACGCTTCTGAAATGTGGGCAGTAATAACTAGCCCGATCTTGCTACACAAAAAAATACTAAGCTAGCCTTCCTACTGGATAAATTACCAATAATTTCCTATGTGTCAACAAGGTTTTTTTACCGTCTATCATATTAACGTTATTTATTTTAAGAATGTAACAGTGGAGATAGTTCGTTTCCATCAGATGCCCACCCGCTTCCAAAACCCTAGACAGCGTCTCATGATGAAGTAACGTTCACGTTAACGTATTACCAAACGGTTCACGTTAAAAAAAAAACCAGGGGAATTATTTCATTGTTTTGAAGTATTGATCGATCTTAACTAAGCGGCGGAGTCTCCGGTGAGACGGGGTATGCCACCGACATCACCGACGGCGCGGCGGGCGTCGCGGCCGCGCCTCGCACGCCGCCCGCACTCAGTACGGGTAATACGAGCCGCGCCTCATACCTCTGCAAACAACCACACACGCAATTACTGGACTGTCGCGATGTCGCCGCCCTACACCACCGACTCGCTAGTTTAGCACATTACACCATCCTATTTGTGTAGCATCCTACTTAGAAACTAGGAAGATGTAATCGCAGTTCACTACTTAAGCACTTATTACACCATCCTACTTAGGATCCTAACCAGGAAGGTAGTAACCAATGGGATCTCGTATCGTAGCCTACCTAGGATCTGATTGGCTCCTACCTTCCTAGTTAGGAAGGCTCCCTTCCTAAATAGGAAGGTGTCTGGGGTTTTGGCTGTAGTCGTCCGTCTCTAATGCCAGCATGTCAGTGCGAGCGAGTGCAACCAGCTAGACGCGAAAATACGGACAATGTGTTATCATCAGAGTAGAGCACATGCCTATCCATCCTTCCTTACAAGTTAGGATCCTAAAATGGATGCGATCTTCCTAGTTAGTATTCTGACAAAGATAGTATCTTCCTAGTTAGGATGGAAGCTACAAATAGGATGGAGTAATAAGTGCTTTAGGCTTCACGCAAATGGGCTACCAACCACAGCCACCAATGGCTATATAAATATAATCAAAAAAAATATGTGAACAGCTTGTCACTAGGACAAGCTGTTCACATTTTTTTTAATGCGTTATTTGAATGGAGTCACCGTACACGTGAAGCGAGTGGCGTCCATTCGCGATTTAGTGTTCTCGACACGCCACCGGTGGCAGCCACAAACTTGCCATTTTGACAAAACATCTGTGGACTGTAGAGCAGGTGAGTGGCCTGCGACCACTTTCGTTTGCGCGGGGCCAAAGGGCGTGGCCCGCGACAGCCACTCGTGGCGGTGGTACGTGGCCCATCTGCGGGGAGCCTTATCGTGCAAAGGCGAGTTAAGTGCGCAATGGTTTACCTTCTTGTGAAGAATTCTTAGCGATGGCATTCCACTTCTCTTTACGCTTGAGTTGCCTTACCTTAGTATTTCTAGTCTCTGCCTTAACTCGACTGTGCCGTACAAGCTGTTTTCAACGATCTATGCCCATACAAACATGAAACACTACAGAACTTAAATTGACATGCAGTCATAAATGTTGCGTACGCCGTACGTCAATAATATAAATAAGGATAAATAGGGTTGCTGCATTAAAATACGTAGTTCTTCATAGCAAACTTTATTCAATATTATAATAGTGTCTTATAATGCCTTCGTTTTGTTGATCAACCTTACTTACATGTTTGGAAATATATAAAAAGTTTGTATAAAATATTATGACAATAGCCATGCACATACATTACTTATACAATACTACATAAATGTACTTTATTATCTTTTGTCTATAACTATACAACCAAGAAATATACAACAAAATAAAGAATAAAATATGTACCATAAGCATTGCATGACTGACGACGAGCAGACAATTTGTCTTAAATAAGAATGCAACCAAGGAAATCAAAGAAATCATAAGAACATTCACATAACTTATTTAATTCTACAAATAAAACAGATTTTCGAATACCGAGAAATGTGATACATAAATAATATTTTAGATTCGTGGAGTTATCATGCTACCTACACCCAATACAACGAAGCTCGAGCTGAGTTCATGCTACTTACAAGTAGGAAGAAAATTCAAATACGGCGACAGTGCATCAGATAACTAAATATCTACCAACCAACATAATTTTTTGGTGCAGAATTTGTTGCTGTTTTATGTATGCAATGAATAATTGAGATATTTAAACTCAACAGAAAAAAATTGGCAATCACAATAAAGGCTCACAATTTCATTTGGGACATTTAAATAAATGTTCATTACACAATTCTAGTTTTCATTCTTAAAATGTACATACTTGGACAACAACATTAAAATAATCGACTCAATAACACATTGCATACACAAGTCAAAGAACATGCTGATGTTTTCATACGACTGCGGAAGTCATACATACAGCAAACCAGTATTACATGAAGAAAAAACTAAAAATGTATTACAACATTTAAATGCTCAGTGAGAAGAACATCGAATCGACATACACACGAGATCTGCTAGGTGTATTGCATATTGTCTGTGTGCAAGCCAGTACTGCTGAGGTCTAATATGGATTGTACCTGCCACGACGCATGGGCCGGTAGCCGGAGTAGTAGGGCGAGTAGCCGCCGCGGAAACCGCGCCCGCGACCGCCGCGAGCGCGTGGCGGCCGGTTCGTCGACGACAGGCCCGGCTTGTTGGTGCGTTTAGGCATCACCTGTGGAATGTTATTGCAAACATTGTATAAATGCGCTTCAGAAGAAAAAGTATCATAGACAGGTTCATGATAAAATTAATATACATGGAAGGTCTGCAACAAATCATGTCTAAAGAACAAGATCCTAAATATGATCTGCTAAGCAATTCAAAACAAATTTATGTTTCGAACTTTAGAAGTTACAAAATGATTGATATACATACTTTTTCTACATATACCTTATTCACCGGGCCAAGTCCAAAAATGTAAACAAACCATTGACTAACCTATTAATCCTATTATATGAAGATTCTCAGCACATACACAAGTGAATTTCTTCACAGAACTCACAAACACCTTCACCAATTACGCCGTAACAATATAAATACGATTATTGCATACAAACATACATAATTACACTCAAAAACATAAATCATACGAAAAATATCATCATTTTGACAAAGACAAGAAAAGGACGGCAAACTTTATATTTTTTAATGTAGTGTTGGGATACCAATTTTGTTTAATTGATCGATTCAATTGGTCGTTCGAAACTCCCATGCTAAGTAATGTTATTTGAAAGCTGTTCATGAAATGATGTTGTTAAAGATAAAAAGTACATTGTTTTTTTAAATATAAAAATATAATTAAAATTGGATTTATAATTTTAAAACTCTGCCCTAAATAAAGCTTTCTAAGTATGAATTAGTTATTTAAATATTACTAAACAAATGTAACCGACTTAAAAAAAGAGGTTTTCAGTAAAGTATTCTGACTTCAAAAAATCTCACCAAAAGGACTAAAATATCACTTTTAGCTTCTAATTAGTTGAGACCAATTAATTTGAAGTCAGTCATGATTTATATTTAACCTTTTAAAATTACTTAATGCAATCAGTCGTCATCCGTACAAACATTTTATTTAATTCCTATAAACATATAAAATAAATATTAATACATAAATTAAATGCACAAGCAAACTCGCTTGATACCCGTAGTATGCGGTAACTATACCTAAGCGCGCACTGATCGGACGGAAATGTTCGGTGCGCGGGCAGCGAACGCTCGCCAGTCGACAGAACGCCGCCTGCAGCGTAACCTGTGTGTACCTACCGCGTGTGCAAAGATTTTCATGTTAAATGTTATCCTATTAACTATTTTTGGTGTTTATTCATTTAACTTTAATTTCTTAATTTTTCATGTGTGTGACCGTTGCTTTTTTTCTTTGTGTGGTTGTAAATCTTGTGTATAAACGATAGATATTATATTTACGGACATTTAACCTTAAAATCGTCTTCAAGACGAAAGTATCTTAAAATTCACTACTAAGTTTCCTACATTTCATTTTCAGGTTAGACCGATTGTAAATACAGTCAAAACCTGATATAGCGACATTGAAGGGACTGTATAGTTGTTATAAGCAATAGACATACATACATAGTTATATTAGTTGTGTAGTTATATTATTTATTATAGGTACATATCTATCTAGGTATAGGTTATGTATGTGAACTTGATGTCAAATGAAATGTTACTAAGCAATTGGTGTAAAATATGCAAGGTCAAATGGCCGGGAAGAGGTTCGGATGAGGTGGGAGAAAGTGCGTAGGTAATAATACGCGCCTAATGCTTATCAACAAGATTTAAAATTGTCCGCATTGTTTTGTTTTGCTGGGACAAGAAGCAGTTGGTCGTTATAGTCGATGAATATCGATAAAGTTTTGTCGTTGTAAGCGATATGTCGCTGTATCCGGTGTTTTTATAGGCGGTAAGTTTGCTGAATAGTTTACTAGAGATTCGGCCGGGACTTTACAATCTGGCTGTAATAACCGATCGGTTGTTGTAAACGATGTCGTTATAATCGGTTTTGACTGTATCTTTCAGTTCGTAACCCCTTTTTTCTAAATCGTTTTGGTCATTTAAAGTTAAATCATTTCACTTGTCTTTTTTCATTTGTTGCATTCGATTGTATATTGTTCAATTGACTAAATTCCTCTACTTTTTCCAAGCACTAAAGAGATTGTCTATGGTATTCGAGCCGCCATGTTTGTTTACATTGTTGGACTAAGCCCGGTGAATGAGGTATAGGTTTCCATTCAATAAACTTAGTGTTGACTATTCTACTGAATACACAATAATCTCTCAACATTTGTGTTACCTTCAGTGGGAACTAATAAAAGTTCTCAGCCCACTCTCGTCTTCCCGGTGGGATTGAATTTGTATAGAAATTAAATTTTGTTAAATTATTGTTTGAGCATTAAGAAGTATTATGTTTCCAATGATTAAAAAAACTCACCTTAATCTGTCTTCCTCTAAATAATGATTCATCCATTGCCATTGCTGTTTGTACGCTATCTTTGTCACCAAACTCAATATATGCAAACCCTTTTGGATGTCCATCAAATTTATTACATAATATTGTAACCCTGAAAGCCAAAAGGCAATAATAAGTTAAATCTGTTTGCTTGTTTTGATTCTACTTGGAGCTAATTATAATTTTTAAATTCCTTAAATTCTTATAATTAATTAAACAATTGATAAGAATATATTTCTAAAATTGGTTATTATTACTGGGTAGGTACCCAACAGAAATAAAATCACAGTATACAGACCTATTTATAGATCCACAACCATGGAAATGTTGTTCCAATTCTTCTGCTGTGGCTCCATAATCCACATTCCCAACATACACTGACCTATTGTCTGCTTCTATCTTCTCTTCAATTGACATGTTCAGAGGACTTGCTGTTTAAATAAAGTAATACCATGTTTATAAAATATTTATAGCTCAAATGATTGGAAAAATGGGTGAGGGGGCTACAAAAAATATGTTTATTACAACAATGTTAATTATGATTTCAACTTTTGTATACCAGAAGAATCAATCTTCATAATGTTAGAATCTTGCACATAGAAACTTTAGAATCAACTTTCTGGACTTGTATTTTTATATTCTGGAATATAATAAGTTAAGAGCAATTAACAAATTGTTATACACTCACTAAGTCCTGGTGGGCTGCCCATGTTCATCTGCTTATCAACTTCAGTTTGCATTTGTTTGAGTTTCTCCGCCTCCTCTTCCATCTCACGGACTCTGGCCTTAATGGCTGCCAAGTCAGGCACTTCACTGCCTGCTGCTTCATCTCCACCCTAAAATATTTAATTATAAATTGTCACACTTACAATATTGTTTAGTTAGTAATATATGTACTTTCATAACATATTGATGACAAGAAAGCAAAATTGAAAAATATTGCATGACAAGTACAATAGAATGAATAGGATCAACTTAGTCTGGGCTAGGTTAAGTTCCATACAAAATTTGCATGTTCAGTTATTATTAGTTATATTTTGTTGAAAAAACTACTGTTGCAATAACAGAGTAACAATAATTACAGGGACCGGTATATAGATAAAACACCAGGATAAACATACATCACACACAAGCATAATGTTGATATTTGTATTATTGTTTATGAACGTCAAGCAAGAAGGTTATATTTAACAAAAATACTCACTCCAAGGCTGCTATCCGTCATATTTAGGGAACCGTTGGTTCCGTCTAAATGATTGTTATCAAGTGAATCTAAATAATCATCATTTTCGGCCATATCAACTTTCTGACGCTACCATGAAATGTCCAGTTAGGAATATGGGTAAGCACTTGTTTTCCTAAAAGATACAGTTGCCATTAGAAGAACTCATCGCTGTTTTATTGCATAAATTGGTAAATGAAGATGCACTTTGACAGACTCTTCCTTACCAGAGTACCGGTAACCAAATCAGCTACGAAGCTTGACCTACTTTTAAAATATAATTGTCACTGTTCACTTGTATCAACACTATTTCATTACGAATAGTAAAAATAAGCAAGCGGGATATCACTTCTCTGATATTTCTGGATTTATTTTGAAGAAAACTGCGGAAAAAATATTATTACCAAACAATAACATTTGACAGTTGACAGTCAACCATAAACAAAGCTTAACTCGTTTATCGTTTTGTTAATGGTTGTCTTGGAGGGAGGTAGAGGAAAGAGAAACAAAGACAACAAACAATTTGCAATCTCTATGGTCTAAAGGACTGCTTACACACTGATCATGTAATCTTTTTGTATCTGTGCTTACACACCTTATTTATTCTTATACAGGGTGGCCCTGTTACTCGTGGAACAAACGAAACAGGGAGAAAAAGGAGGTTATTCTTGTCAAAAAACCTTCTACACGGTACGACTTCAAATCGAATCCACTAGAAAATGGCAGAGAAGTCATCTTAGGCCGTCAAGAATAGGCGTGGATTGCCAATCAATAAAAGAAGAACACAAACATACAGAGTGCCCAGTGCGAGTTTCCATCTTTGAGTAGATATCTACTCAATGGTTTCCATTGGTCAGTCACACGCGCTCACGATCGACTAGGAGTGTCATAGAAAAAATCAGGTTTCGCAAACGTGTCGCTAGGGGCGCTGACCTTTCCATATAAATTTTCGTCACACAGACGAAGGTGAGAGCCTGAAAAAAACTCGCACTAAGCCTCTGGCCGCTGCGGGCCTACCACTTACCTCTTTAATATATATATATTGTATATTAATTCAAGTACTTGTAATAATAGAAGTCAGTGGTGCCAACTTTTTCCGTGGTCATGGTAGTAACTATTATATCATCTGTGGTCATGATATGTATATCTAAGGGCGTAGAACCAAGATTGATCCGATTCATAGAATATATTTTATTTTCCAGTCTCATCTTTCGTTAGCCAGACTCTACTCAACAATTTTAGATACTAGCCGCTCTTCTTACCAAATGCTTTTTATTTTTATTTTTGCCGATTTAGTTTTTTATTTATTTATTTATTTATTTAAGAAACCAACAGCTACAATGAATTATGCTATTTTATGAGTACTGCTAATTTAGTAGGCCAATACTAGGTTTCCTTAACATAACATTTTGTATAAAGTTGTGAGGTTAAACGTTAACAGCATACAATAAGTACAGTCGGAAGCACGCCAGGTCACACATTCGAACCACAAAAACAGCCCTTATTACATATGGAATAGAGGCGGACTCAAGGTCAACATGCATAGTCTGACCCGCGGCCGAGTGTAATAAACAATGGAAAAAGAAGAACTTGACATCTTTTTTGACAAGATACTTATATGCATCCTAATTATTATACATCATTGCACTCGTGCGCACTCAGTGCCACTTGTTTATCATATCTACCTACTCATATAGATGAGTAACTAATTAATAGTAGTTAATTAATTAATTAACTAATTAGCGGCCCGAGAACAAACATAAAGCTCATATCCACTACGTTTCACCGCGACACGAGGGTCAGTACCTACTGGTATAAGATAGTGAGTTAAAAATATAAAATATGTAGGTACATAATGTTTTGTTAATATTACAATAGTAGTTATACTAATCCCTATAATTTACGATAGTAAGTACTGTAATTTACTATATAAAGAATCATACTTAAGACTATAAACAGGAAAGACTTTCCATTTTCATATGTTTGCGACGAATAAACCCATAAGGAACCCATATACTCAACAACCACCAATCCGAATTAATATATATATCCATCTGGAATGCGCCTTTGCTTTTTCTTATATATATATATATATATATACATAATAATATCAGTAGAATGCTACACGTTTCCTGAGTGTCATAGGCAAATATTTACCCCACTTCGGAAGGAGGGCTATATTTTTCGAGAGCATGTATGTATAATTGTTTGGCACGCACTACAGCCCAAACGGCTGGACAGTTTTCGACACATGAGGCGTCGCTGAATTTGTCAAAATTATGAGATTGACATCGGATATATACATTTCAAAAGTGGCGCCCCCAAACGGATACCAAGGGGGGAGGAAGATCGATCTCCTCCTTAGCACAGCAATATGGGTATCAAATGAAAGCCAGTAAATATACCATTTCAAAAACATAATAATGTTTTGCAGTCGGGTGTTTCGTTCTTTCATAAATTATGTTTACTTGTCAACTATATGCTTCACCAGTGCGAACCCTCGTCTGGTCACAGGTAAATCTTAAGAAACCCTAACTAATATCTACAGTGCGCTCTTTGAGAGCCTGTACAATTTGACGTTTTAAGGTATCCTTTGATATGCCGAACAATTCCAGTTCACTAAATTTAGTGTTATAAGTATGTGCTATACGCGTGAGGACACTATTTTTCGCGTAGTTAGAGGAGTGTCGAGGCGTGTGCAACAGAGGAGTGTGACGAGTACGTCGCCTCGGAGTACACAATGCAATACCCGCCACCAAGTCCGCGCAGTCCAAATGTCCATTTAAGATATCAAATAATAGACACATATCCAGCAAGTCTCTTCTCTCCTCGAGAGTCAAAAGACCATGATGACGACAACTACTGAGGTAGGAACCAGAAGAAATGCGCTGACGGTAATCAAGATGATTAGTGAATTTTCTTTGAATACGCTCAAGAGAATCTTTGTATATATTGTATTGTGGCGACCAAATGGAACTCGCATATTCTAAAATGCTCCGAACATATGCAAAGTAAACTGATTTGATGGCGGCGATATCTTTAAAGGGCTTACACGATCGCAGGACGAAACCCAAATTCCTAAATGCCTTGTTGACAACTCCATCGACATGAACATATAGTGTTAATTTACTGTCGAGAGTAACTCCAAGATCACGGATTTCTTTTGCTATTGTGATGGGATTATTGTTGAAGGCATATGTGAATTTAATAGGATTTACTTTACGTGTAAATGTTATAGACAGACATTTACGTATGTTAACAGTGATTTTATTTTCAATGTAGTACTCAGCAAGCCTGTCCAAATCGGATTGTAAAGATTCACAATCCTGTAAGTTTCTAATGCGCATGAAAACTTTTTTATCATCCGCGTACAGTAAGTGTTCCGCGTTTCGCACATGGGATCCGATGTCAAAAAGATATGCGTTATAGAACAAAGGTCCAAGATGTGAGCCTTGAGGGACACCTGTAGGAATTTTCACAAAGTTTGATCTAAACCCGCCTAGCACTACTGCCTGGGAACGATTTTCTAAATAGGATTGTATCCAACGAAACAGATCCCCATGAATCCCCAGCAAGTTCAACTTTTGGAGAAGGATGACGTGGTCTACACGATCGAAAGCTTTTTCGAAGTCAGTGTATACCACGTCAACCTGTCCACCACCATCCATATTCTTTAGGACATAATTGGTGAATGATGACAAATTAGTAATAGTAGAGCGATGGCGCAAGAAACCATGCTGACGGTCCGACATACCCTTATGAATAACAGGATATAAAGCGTCGTATACTAATTTTTCAAAAACTTTTCCTAATGTGTTCAGTATTGAGATGCCTCTGTAATTTTCCACACATGTTTTCGAGCCTTTCTTATGCAGAGGTATGATGTGGGCATTTTTCCATATGGTGGGAAAGGAACCTTCAACCAAAGAACGGTTAAATATAAGGCATAATGGGAATGCCAATGATTTAGCGCAATATTTCCAGAAATAGGGAGGAATGCCATCACATCCGGCTCCCTTTGAGGCGTCTAAGCTGGTTAAAGACTTTAATATCATCTCAACCGAAATGTTGAATGTAGAAATTGAATCAGCACACATAGGATGTTTTTCTCTAAGTGGTGGACATGTGATACTAGAATCGCCAAAAACGCTTTTGAAAAAGTCGTTAAACGCCTCACAAATTGAAAATCCGTCTGAGTGTGTGCAGGAGCCCAAAGTAAGGGACCTAGGGTAGTTCGAACCTCCGCGCAGTGACTTAATATACGACCAAAACATTTTAGGGCAATTTTTTACCGAATCTTCAACACAATTTATATATTTTTTATAACAAGCTTCTTGGACACGACGTTGTCTTTTACGCAACATAGCAAATTCGTCGTAATCGAGGAGATTTCGATATTTTTTCCATCTGGAATGCGCCTTTGCTTTTTCTTTTATTATTTTAATTAGAGAATTGCTATACCAAACAGGATACTTATGAGAAGAACTACGTTGTCGAACAAAGGGAACAAAATTTATAATAGCGTTATTTACAATTTGGTAAAATAAATCAGTGGCGTCATCAACTGAACCTGATTTAACAAGAGACTGCCAATCAATTTTAGCAAAGTGGGTATTCAAACTATCGTAGTCTCCTCGCCTATAGTTACGCCTTAAGCTATTTGATTCGATTAATGGCTTTACCGCTAAGTCCAGTACCTCCACATAGAATGAAGGATGAGCGTTGTCTTCGCTTACAAACGGAGTGCATTTTTCAATTAAAAGTGGTAAATTACAGAACACAAGGTCTAAAGTGTTTCCTGCATAGTTACGTAGGTTATTATACTGCGACAAACCTATTATGGACAGGTTTCTTATTAAATGAGCGCCCGCGTCTTGGACTAAAACGGGGCCTTTTTTCAAAAAAGTAGGATTATTCATATTCCATTGAATGAATGGCAAATTAAAATCGCCCAAAACTAAATAATTGTCTTTAGGACTACAGCTGTAATTATTGTTTATTGAGTTAGCTATAGAATATATATCTTGTGGAATACGATCTTTATCTGGTGGAATGTAAATAGCGCTTATATGCAGGGCAGCAGACGAACTGAGCGCGTGCGCAGGTACAGAGACCGTCAGCATTTCGACCGGCGGTCGCGGTTCATGCTTGTCATAACGTTGCGCCCCAAGACCACTTTTAACTAAAATCATTAGACCACCCCCTTTTGTCTTACCACATGAACCGAGATCACGGTCTCTCCGAAAAACGTCATACCCGCCAACACATACCTCCCCATCGAAGAAGCTATCGAGTAACCATGATTCTGTTATGACCACAACATCGTAATTACTACTACTTAGACTCTGTCTAAACTGTAAACATTTGGTTCTTAAACCACGAACGTTTTGATAGAAAACGGTTATGCTAGGAGCCATGAGCGTTATGAAACTTTAATAAAACTGTTTTGCTTGCTCGCGTAAAGAACTAATACAATATACAAACATAATAATTTCGACGCATCATAGAACAGAGCCTCGTTAGTATCAAATAATATCAGTAAAATGAGTTTATTTAGATTAAGCAGTACAATAACCAGAATAGTAATAACAATTGGAGACGCAAACGAAAAACTTTGATATTTATGACAGGGGTAAGTCGCAACAAAGATCGTGCGAGACACGAAACACTGAGATTTTTTTAAATCACTGCCGTGCAGCACGCTTACTAAAAACAGGTGCGTGTTTTTTAACACCATTAAAATAGTATCCTGTTTTTCTTTGTACTATAGTATTTAGATGTATTATTAGGTTCTTTAATGTATTCATGCAATTTAAAATCATCTGTGAAAACACTAAAACACTATTATAAGTTCTTGATGAAGTTATTCGCCTTTTTTATATAAAATAACCGTAAGATGCAAAGATATAAAAGCCAATAAAATTAAATAATTATACAAGTAGTTAACGGTAAAAATTATAAAGTCGTTGTATGTATTGGAAATGCAGCGAAAGAAAGGACTCACATGTTTTGGTCGAGCGCTTAGTGATGGGCGATAGTTGTTTACTCGGGCCGCCATAGACTTATTGACACTCGCAGAAAGGACAAGGTAACTTATAACATTTTTATAAAAACATAATAAATGCTCAGGAACGCAATACGTATAACATTTACATGATAAACTAATAGTTCCAAACGAAACTAAAAAATTTTTTTGAGATCATCTTCCATAGTAATCAGGATCGCCGGACTGGTGTCGTTTTTCCGTACGTAGATTTTTCCGTATTTGGTCCAAACATACAGATAATTTTTCAGTTTAGCTATCTGCTTACATTTTTGCAACAATAATTTATTGAAAATAGTCAAATGCTCGTTCACGTAGATAGATTTAGGGGTTCCTCGTAGGTTTAAATCTTCTGGTGATAGACGATATTTGCGGGCACATGATATGAAATTGTCCCTAAGTAGGCGTGATTTTAACTTGACTATGATGGCCCTAGGCCGCCCT
This sequence comes from Pyrausta nigrata, assembly GCA_949316185.1. NCBI lineage: Eukaryota > Metazoa > Arthropoda > Insecta > Lepidoptera > Crambidae > Pyrausta > Pyrausta nigrata. The sequence goes on from OX438951.1 coordinate 9,543,671, forward strand.
GGAGCTTTGGTCTTAGGCGTCACTCTGTTTACTTGTAATATGTCTGCGGTTGTCAAATCCATATTAACCTTCTTTGCCATCGTCGATATTATAATCATTAAATCTTCACCTTTCTCCTCTGGTACGCCCATGATCTCTAGATTTAATAATCTATCTCTCTGTTCGGCTAAGTTCATATCAATTTGTAATTGGTAGTTTTGTTTTTTAATCTCTTCCAACTCACTTTCTAACATATTTATTTTCTTTATATCACTGTTAAATTGCTCGACTTTTTTAACAATATCCTCCTGTTGATCACTGCAGAACTGAGTGGATTCCTGCAAAGTGCTTATTTCCTTCTCTAAGCATGCGAATTGTTTGTCAAGTGATTGTACAGATTTCTTGATGTCCAAGTACTCTAAACGAATATTCTTCATTTCAGTCTTTAGATCTTGAGAGGTTTGGCTTATGTCAGAAATATTATTTTTCAGTGCATTTAGAGTCTCGTTAATGATAGAATTATCTCTGACAATTTCTGATTTCCAGTTATTTAAAGAAGCCATCATTCTGTCGGAGAACTTGTCAAAAGCATCGGTGTAATCCTCTGTATGTTTCCTCTTGCGTATAGTTACACCAACCTCTTCTTCCATTAATCCGGTGTGGTTAAGTCCGGTGTGGAGCTGGAGTTCTCCTTAGGTGATCGTAGCATGTCTGATGTTTGTTAGGTCTTTGGATGTTTCGCACGACGGTTGCGATAAGAATAGTTCACAATTTTATGAATAGCTGAATTGCTCACTGCCAATTTATGATTTACGCACTTGTTAATAAAGATGTATCTCGTATGATGAAATGACAAGGATCGAGTTTTAACCGGCAACACGTCTGCTCACAACTAAGCTCGGCGAGATATTTGAAGTTTTCCTACAAATCGGCCAGTTTAAGAAGTGCTTAAGCAATTTTATATTTATATTATGATTATCGCAGAATCTGTTATGATTAGGTAGCGGGCTTAAAAATGACATGGATGTAAACATATAAAAATAGGTATGTTTATATCTTCAGTTGCCAATCTACGCTGGTATGTGATACCGAGTGTTGTCATATAAAGAGAATTCGAAGCGCCCTTAATTCAGGTCCTATATATTTCTGGTCAGGCTATATATAATATTTTAGGCGATTATAAAATAAATAAATAGAGGAACATCACTGCTTTAAACTGTCAACCAACGTAAATTAAAAAAAAACAAAGTAAATCATCTGTTATTAGTGTCACTATATCATAGAGTAAAGTAATATAATGGAAACACTAATTCAAGATCTGGCTGTATGGTTATGTACAATTGCCTTTCCCCTGGTGGATAAATACTACTACTACTACTGTCAGTGTCAGTGTCACATTCTTTCTTTGACATTTGCAAATGCTATTGTTGTTTGTGATTAGTTAAAAGATAAATTGGCAGGCAAAAATGAATGTCTTTTTTAGGCAATAAACCTTATAATTGAAACAAATTGCACTTACCATCACAAAAATGTCAGCTATAGGGCCGGAGTTTCTAAATTTTATTAAAAAACTAGAAGACAATGGTGATAAATTAGTGTCGGGAACACCATTAGAGCAACCTCTTGACTTTGAATTCAATGTATGGGCTTTTAAATAAGATTATGAACACAAGTTTATGATAATTTGGATTCAAGAGTTTGTACTTTCAGAATTATGCCTGTTACGTATGTAATGGGTACTACGGGCCGAGTTTCGGAGAGCCAGTGTGCGTGACCTGTCACACATTTTTGTTTCCTGATTTTCCATCATATTTTCCAAGTTCGTACTTCTCCAGTGAGAAAACTGATGACGGCGACTCAGGAAATGATGAACCTTCAGATCTGAATTACAGTTCAGATCGCAAAATGTACAGGGCATGTCAGTTACCAGCATGCTGGTATTACAGGGTAAGAAAGAAAGCAAAGCTGATTTTCCATCATGACCACTAACCTTATCAAACTGCTTGCTATTGTATTGCAAATCTTCTAAAAAACATTTTTTTTTGCATTTAACCAACTATTGAAATATTGAAACTTTCAATAGTTGTCAACTATTGAAACCACTATTTCTTGTACTTTGCTCCTAAATTTTAACTGACTTGACATATTTGAGCACATTTGTTACTTACGTTTACGCGAATTGTTGAACTCATTAAAATATAATGTAAATAAATCGCGAAGTAATCTGTAAAATTGTGTTTTAATGATATCTGAACACACAACACAATAAAAAACTGGATACAGACAGTACCATTTGCTCAACTGTCTGCCTGATAACTGTATATAGTAATAATAATAATAAACTGTAGAGTTAAACAGCCCAAGTATTGAAGGATAATATGATTCTCAATTCAGACTGATGTATTGTTTTCAGAATTCACTGGACAGCGAAACAAGTCCAGAGGATGAAGCGAGTCGTGCTAGTGGCTTGGGCGCTAGTGGCAGCGGCAGCAGCGGGTCGGGCCCGTCAGGCGCGGGGCAGGCGCCGCCGCCGCAGCCACCAAGCCTGGCACTCTCTTTGCATGCGCTTTCTACACCGCGACCACCGGAAAACCTTGCTCCAGGATTAGTTGAACAGCTGCCTTCAGAAGGTGTGTATTTTCTGAGAATCACTGTTAGAATCATATCTCATATTTTTATTGACAGGGGGTAAATATGCCTAAGAAATAATTATTTCAGCACTAATATTATAATACACTAGTACAGATGCCTCATCACCTATATAAAAACGGGGCCGCCGTAACTCGCCGGGCCGTTCGGGCAACTTCCTACTGCTCTATTTATCAAAAGATGGCGCTAGCTAGAATACCGTGGCCGGTTTTATTCTCGGACGTGCTTAACAGCAAGTTGGTGGATGCTTTGTTAGCAAACTAACTCTAAACACCTAGTACTGCCGTTTTTTCAAGAGATGGCGCTCTCGCGCCACAGAATAAATAATTAGTATGAGTGGCTGTGCAAGCGAGACGGATGATTTATCCTGTCCTGTTATGATTGTTGTCATCATAAAACAAAGTTGTTTGACAGAAATTAGTACCTATACATACACAACACACTGCCGCAAGTCCTATTTTCTACATAATAAAAGTTGTTTTACTACTATTTCCTACATAATAAAAGTTGTTTTACTACATAGCGTAGCTACGTAAAAAAGTTTAACTAGAACTAACTACGTATTTCCGCCTGTATATAAACATTTTAATGACAATTTTTTCGGTTCTTTGGTTAGACTTCATAACGCTGTAATGCCGCGTTGCTTTCATCTATGTTATTGGGATTACACCCTCAACACTCGAAAGAAAATACTATTGCAAGTATTTAACAAACGAAAGATGAAGCTTACAAATACGATGAATTATTGTTTTTAAGTGATAAGCATTCATCTTTCTTCTTCTTCTTTGTTTACGGTATTTGTTAAAAAAGAGACTGCAATACAATACGCGGCCGCTCTACAAATTGGTATAACGTTGCCACCAAGTATAAATGTAGGTAACAGGTAGGTGTACCCAAGCGCGAACGAAGTAACGGACACAGTTAAAATTATAAGTTATTTATATGTTAAATAAAATTAAGCAGGTTGAAAATAAATACGCACACAACATACAAACCAAAACCCATTTATTTACCTACTAAACTTAACAACAATATTAAAACTAGCAGACGACGCACTACGCTGCCGCAACTCAGTGTTGTTCTAGCACTATTAATTGTATTCTGTCTTACTAGCCCGGAGGGTAAATGTCTAGGTTTTTGTATATAATCATCTATTATTTTTTAAATATAATCATCTATTTTGGAGTATTCTTAGTTTCTCAGCCGATTGTAGTGATTTTTTGCGTAATTTGCAATAATCATTTATCTTAACTTGTAGCATTTTTTATATCAAATAATCAAAATGATTGGTATCATGGTAATCACATAAAAAGTTTATTTCATTTTTAAACTTTTGAATCAAATTAGTCACTAAACTAGTTTTATGTAAATCACCAATATTTCTATTGAATAAATCTAAAGCTTTGTCAACTAATTGAAATAAATAATCAGTTGGAGATTTAAGTGAAGGTGTTTAAGTGAAGTGAACAGTGTTTTAAGGAACCGAAAAAAGTGACATCCTCTTTTTATTGCAAAATACTATAGTTTAGATTATTACAAATGCTAGACAGAAACTCCCGCGTTTCTACTATGTAAGGTTTTTGAGAAAAAAAATTTTAAAAATACTATTTTCGTGACCCGGATATCACGAAAAAATAATCATAATCCAAAAGATTTTTAGGAAACTGTTTGATTAGCCTAGTTGTTAGATAAATACAACAAATACATACATTTTAAACTAATCGCAAACTCTTTAGGTCAATTCGTTACGAAGTTATTAATTGTTTTATTGATTTTAGTTTTTAATTTATTTCTTCAATATGCTACGCGATTAGGACGCGATAATTATAAAATAGCTTCCTTTATATGTCTTCTATGCACCCTGTTAATATCATGACATAATTCCATGGATTATTGGATCTGCAGTTAATTTTAGTTTTTAGTCAGGATTGTCACTCGTAATATCCGGGGTATATTTGGATGTAAAATTAATATAGCACTTACTGACATTACTTTAGCGGTACAGGAAAATATCATAAGAAAACTTATACAACGTGCTGTTTTGGTTTTCCGGAAAATCAAACCAACGATTCATAAACAATATTTTCCCAAAAGACTTTATTCTAACATAGGTATAAAGCACGAGTTAGATTGTTTTTGAAAATCAGTTAGTCATTATTTGCTCTAAGTGTTTTTTGCAATGTTGCCAGCTTAGCCATCTCCGATCATGAATACGCGCGCCCTAGCCTGTAGTAAAAATGACTCCTGCGGCTGTCCGACTGTCATTTAGGGATGTAATCGTGTTGTGTACGTATCGTTAGTCTAGTTATTAATATCTGCGATGGTAAGTTCCTGTTGTTTTGATCCAACATACGAAGAAATAAAAGACATAATTAAACATTTAAAAATTCCTTGAAGACGCTATAGTTTAGTATTGGTAAGAGTTTTTGTTGAGAGAATACTCTGCAAGTAAATAGAGTAAGTAAGTAAGTAAACAATCCATCATCACTACTAAAGGACACATTGTTGATTTGGTTCAACTTTCATATTCCTGTTTATCGTATGAAGAAGATCAAATAATTAAATGGTGACTAGCGTCCACATCTTTGATTCCGTGATAAATGTAGTTAAAAAAAGAATGCCATAATTTTTTTTACTATCTTTTTTTCATTAATTATCAATTCTAAATATGAAAACAATTTTCACAACATGAAACGCATTTACTTTTAATAATGTCTATCGATGACGGCTATTTCATTACATTTACTGCGTCACTAATTCGTTGTGTTTACGCACACTCTTGAGCACGCTACATTGCCAACTTTAGTACAACTCAGAATGGGCGCGCGTAACCTATATACTTTAAATATTTTGTATAAAATTAGACAAAAATGCGAAAATGCAAACCTTAGCAAAAGCTTTTAACATCACCTTTATTTATATAGTCTGATTTACATCCTTAATTTTCCGGAAAACAAAAAGAGCACGTTTACATCATAAATAAATGATTTTAAATAAAAAAAATTATGGAGTATAAAAATATCATAGTATTATATTCTTATCTTCCACTTCAAGGCTCTCTATAATGCCATCCCGGCAAGCTGTAGGGGGCTCTTTCTAAAATTTTTATGTCTTCGTGACAGCCGTTGCTCTGTAATTACTGGGTCAAATGACACTAACGCTCTATGAAACAAATCAAACATTGTTTTTCCGCGATCTGATTTGCGTGTATGGTATTCTCTATCATGCCGCCAATATTTATTTTGACATTCTGCCGCTTGCTCAGACAGTTACTGTTATAGGACACCAATTATAACTGCTTACGTATTTGAGCTAGTTCTTTGCAGAAATTGCCAAATTTCTTCCAGAGTCTATTGGAAGACCACTCGATTAAACAACTAAGATTGTGTGCAGATCATCCAGAAGCCACTTCTCTATACCAAGGATATTTGCAAAAGTTTCACGGTATTATAAATATTATTTCTTTTCCTATTAACTTACGTTTTAAGAGACGATTCTTGATCAGTTTAGGGTATGGTTTTACCTCCCTTCTAAAACACTTCATTAAAATTAGTACCCTACATATAAATTAAAATATTAAAGGGACAACCCTAGAACCCGGATATTACGGATATTAATATTTTTGGCAATTAATTCAATAGTCCATGGAATTCTATCATGATAAAAACAGGGTGCCTATAAGACACGTAAAGGAAGCTATTATATAAATATCACGTCCTAATCGCGTAGCATATCGAAGAAATAAATTTAAAACTAAAATCAATAAAACAATTAATAACTTCGTAACGAATTGATCAATAGAATTCGCGATTAGTTTAAATTATGTGTTTCTGTTGTGTTTATCTAACACCTCACCTAGGCTAATCAAACAGTTTTCTGAAAAACTTTTGAATTATGATTATTTTTTCACGAAAATAGTATATTTTTTAAAATTATTTCTCAAAAACCATACATAATAGAAACGCGGGAGTTTCTGTCTAGCATTTGTGATAATCTAAACTATAGTATTTTGCAATAAAAAGAGGATGTCACTTTTTTCGGTCTCTTAAAACACTGTGCTATGTTAGAGTATGTTTTGTTAATCAATATAATTGCTTTTTGTCTGTTAAATCAACTTGATCTTTTAATAAAATCTTCTGACAATCAGATTCAGAATTCAGAACAATCAAATTTATCAACACATGATTTTCCCACCCACCCAGCAAAATAGACAACTAAGCACGTTTCCATCGTTATTTCTACTTCGGCAGGATTTGTTGTTTCTGTCGAGGTAGAAATAGGACAGATTATAGTCACTTGGTCTGCTTTCTTGTTCAATGTGTCATCAACATCACCATCTAAAATTTTATGGGGAATTACAGATGGTGATGTTGAGGTATTTACGTCAACGGTTTTTTGCTGGGTAGGTACAAAATTTTCTTGATCGGATTCACAATTAGTTTTATCGAAATTCATTAAATTATTTAATAAATTTGATCTAAAAATGGATATCAATGATTTTGACGTGGGGTTTTTGTTACAGCCTCCCTTCAATTGATATATTCCAAACAAATTTTCAATAACATCCTGATTTAGCCGATAAGTCATAAAAAAATTTGACGCCAGTGCCTTCTGTAAGTTCTTCTGCAGAGAGTTGAGTAACAGCGTTAATAGTTTGTACCATTCCATCAAAGCATGGGGGCCGGGTTAATCTTTGTTGATTTTTAAAATCACTTATTTTTTGCAATTTCATAAATATTTCCTTACCTCTAATCAAAGTTTGATTGACAAGGGAATTATGATTTTTAGTTATTGCACACCGATAAGGATTAGAATCAAATTTATTCTTTGAATTGAGACAATCAAATAAATCATTACATATCTGAAAAAAATCAGCTGTATATTTTGCAGTGTTGCTATTCAACTCTCCGCTATCAATCGCAGTTTTAATTGCTCCAGCCACCGAACTACTTAAAACTTGAGTAGCAAGTTTCACTTTCATTTTTTGAAAATTATTTGGATTCATATGCACTGGCGTCAGTTTTTTTAAACATTTACTTTTATTATTCTTATCAATATTAAAAACATGCAAAATATCACTAAATGAAATCTGATTACCATCTAATTTAAAATCACTAGTAAGCAAATTATTCCTGATGTTTTTAATCAAATGGGGTGTGTCAAAAATTGCATAAATTTTGTGCCCATTAATAAAGAAGAAAGGATAATCAACTGTAGCACCAAGATTTTTAATCAACTTAACATTCGTAGTGGCCTTATCACACACTGTCACCTTTGGTAGCAAGCCACTCTCAAATAATTTATTAATCACAGAATCAAGAATCAATTGAAACCAACCAGAAAAATGTATTGAATATATTGGTAATACAGAAAATAAATTAACTATAATTCACCAAAATATCCGAAGTATACAGAAAAACTTTGATGACAAACTGAAAAACTTAGCCCGATTAAATTTTTCACCAGACTTAATCGTATTGACGGAATGTAGACTAAATGACACAAGTCCTAAACTACACCTAAATAACTACGACTAGCGATGGGCAAGGGAAAGAAAAAATTGGGATGGAAAAGAAAAATACGGGAAAGTATGGGAAAAAACGGAAAGATTGGGAAATATTCCAATTCGGCGGGAAAATACTCAAAAGTGGACTTAAATTAATAAAATGCGAGAATTTAGCTATTTTGACAATGGTTTTACGCCTGTAGCACACCTTCACATAAAACCATAACAACGGGACCACGCTAGTTTTGCCTGTTTGTCAGTTTTATTACACCAAACGTAAACTGCATGTTCTAATGCTTAGAGTTTTCTGAGTCTCTCTTTCTTTGAGATTCGATGATCCTGTAGTATACTTCCTACTACTGTGCCCACGATGTCGCGAAGGGGTGCAGAAATGTAGACGTTTGAGAAGGATTGGAGAAATCTTGACATAAAGAAACACGGTCATAGTAAAATCTCTACATTAGAAACGGCAGTTTGGCTTCTGCTAAGTTTGAAGATTTAAGATAAGTGATAATAAAGTTTAATCTTCGTTATTAAAAACAAGAAATTCAGAAAAATAAACACAGGTGTCCAAATCTATGTTTTTGAACTCACAATTTACTTCTTTTTGATCAGATACCTAAGTTTCTTCTAAGGAGTAGGAAGTTCAATGAAATCGACCGATTTCGCCTAGTGGCTGATCTTTTAGTAAATGTGAGTACCTAAATTGTAAGTTCAAAAGAGATGACATTAAATTAGTATTACGCGATTTGTCCGCAGTTGGAATTAAGTTTTTGAACTTGATATCAAATCACATACTTTGTAATATCTTATTTATTTTTGAATGTGTCTTAAAATAAAATGAGCAGTTTTCAAATTTAACAAGCAAAAAATTCAAAACCTCAAAAAAAAATCGAAACTCAAAACCTCGAACGGCGACATAGTCACCTCAATTCCAGAGATTCTCGCCGAAGTTGAAGGCTTCTAGGGCCAACTATATGCCTCGCATGTCTCGAAGCCTCCTCCCGATGCGACTGACCCAAGAGCCACGTTAACACACCACTACAATAAAGACCTCCCAAATGTGGACGAACACGAAGTTGCGGGGGCTCTCAAACAGCTTAGCAATGAGAAGGCTCCCGGTGAAGACGGCATTACATCCGAGCTCCTAAAGGCAGGAGGACCTCCAGTCATCAAGGAGCTCGTGAGAATCTTCAATGCCGTCATTGCAAATGGGACTTCCCCGAAGGCGTGGAGTGGAAGCGTTGTGGCGCTGTTTTTAAGAAAGGCGACAAGTCACTCTTGAAAACTTACAGGCCAATCGCGCTCCTGAGTCACGTCTTCAAGCTGTTCTCGAGAGTCCTCACAAATCGTCTCGCCGCAAGATGCGACGCATTCCAGCCAATGGAACAGGCCGGGTTTCGTAAAGGCTACAGTACCGTAGATCACATCCACACAGGCAGGTTATACAGAAGTCCGAAGAGTATAACCAGCCATTGTGTCTAGCTTTTGTGGACTACGAAAAAGCCTTCCTAAACCTAGGCTGTTCTGGAATCTTTCCAGCGATGCCAAGTCGACTGGCGGTATGTGGAGGTGCTGAGAGTCCTGTATGATATGGCAACGATGTCCGTCCAAGTCCAAGGTCACAAGACAAGATCCATCCATCTGCTCAGAGGTGTGAGACAGGGGGACGTTATTTCCCCGAAACTGTTCTCAAGTGCATTGGAGGATGTCTTCAAAACTCTTGACTTCTTGGAACTTGGACAAGACTAAGGTCATTTTTAACGAACATATTGTCCCGGAACCGATAGCAGTCAGTGGCGAGACGCTCGAAGTTGTCCAGGAATACGTCTACCTCAGGCAAGTGTTGCAACTGGGTAAAGACAACTTCGAGCGCGAAATCGCCAGAAGGGTGCAGCTAGGTTGGGCAGCATTTAGGAAGTTGCGTCACATCTTCTCGTCGCCACTACCGCAATGCCTGAAGAGCAGGGTATATAACCAGTGCGTCCTACCTGTCATGACCTACGGGGCCGAGACGTGGAACTTGACAGTTAAGCTGGCCCACCGACTGCATGTCACCCAGCGAGCTATGGAACGGTCTATGCTGGGGATCTCGCTAAGGGATGGAATCCGAAACGAGATCATTCGCCAAGAGACGAAAGTCATAGATATCGTTCAGAGGTGCAGTAAGCTGAAGTGGCAGTGGGCTGGTCATGTCTGCCGCAGAACCGACGGGCGTTGGAGTAGGAAGGTTCTCCAATGGAGACCACGTCTCAGGAAACGTAGTGGTGGACGCCCCCCTGCTAGGTGGACCAGTGGCCGGTGGTGGTTGGAGGCTAGAAGCGGAGGACCGTGAAAGTTGGCGCCGTCTTGGAGAGGCCTATGTCCAGTGGACTGCAATAGGCTGATATGATGAAGCAAAAAAATATAAACAAAAGAGGCGCCTTTCTTTCACTCTCCCGCTGATAGCTCACTTACCACACTCGTGACATTAAGTATGTTCACCTAGACACTTTGAAGAAAACAAACCTACACGTTTTATTTTTCTAATTTTTTTGTTTTAAATAACGAAGATTTAACTTTATTATCACTTGCAGAAACCAACCTGCCGTTTCTAATGCAGTGAATTTACTATGACCCTGTCATTATGTCAAGATTTCTCCAATCCTTCTCAAACGTCTACATTTCTGCACCCATCCGCCACATCGTGGGCACAGTAGTAGGAAGTATACTACAAGATCGTCCAATCTCAAAGAAGGAGAGACTCAGACGAATCTAAGCATTAGAACATGCTGTTTACGTTTGGTGTAATAAAACTGACAAACTGGCAAAACTAGCGTGGTCCCGCTGTTATGGTTTTATGTAAAGGTGTGCTACAAACGTAAAACCATGGTCAAAATAGCTAAATTCTCGCATATTATTAATTTAAGTGCACTTTTGAGTATTTTCCCGAAGAATTGGAAATATTCCGCATACTTTCCCCGAAAATGGAAATAAACCCAACAGTTGGAAATATTCCGGGGAGTAAACCCAACGCTAACTACGACTGTCATTATTCGCAACGCTATATTAATCAGAACGATGGCCTGGTAGAGTTCTATAAAAGCGGACTCCAAGTATTAATTGGCGAACCATCTTTCTCACAGGCTAATTGTCTAACAATACAGATAGGACAAGAATTCACAATATGTGGCATATATAGGTCACCCTCTTTTCCGAATATAAAAGTTTTTTGTACATCACTGGAAAGAATTATGCAATCTATCAAAACTCCGTCTTGTGCTATAATAGGAGACATAAATATAGATATTCGAATGGACTCAAAAGATGAACGCGCTAGTGACTACTTAGATATCACTGGACATTATGGTTTTTATCCAGGTCATCTGTATCCCACCCATGATCGCACTTGTTTAGACCATGTTCTGCTAAAAACTCGCGAGACTGCTAAGGTAATAGTGTGCGATACAGGTATAACTGACCACGACACATTGGTTGTTGCAATAGACAAGCATACCACCTGCACTGGTAATGCCAACGTTAGCGAATTAAAGCACTTTACAAAAATAAATTATACTGGCTTAACTCAATATATTGAAAACATAAACTGGAACTCTATTTATCATCATTATGAAGTATTTGACGCACTTAAGGAATTTACAGATACACTTAGCTCAAAAATTAAAGTACACTCAACTAAAGTATACTTAAGTAACTTAAAAGCTATAAAAAAACCATGGATGACCAAAAATTTGATCAAATGTATTAGGAAAAGAGATTCTTTACATAAAAATGCAAAAAAGGAGGAAAACAAACATAATATAAGTATACAACTAGAATATAAAAATTAAAGAAACTATTGCAATAATATCATACAAAATCTAAAAAACGCACATGATAGGGAAATTTTGGATCGTGCTAAGGGTGATAGCAAAAAGACTTGGGCTGCTGTAAAAAATATATGCAATATCAAAAAGAGAGAAGCACCAAATGCTGATCTGCTTAGCTCATCACAAAACCCCACTAACTTACTAAATGCGGTAAATAAGTACTTTTCCACAGTAGGTGACCAGTTGGCCGAAAAAACTATGCAAAGTCTCAATAAGTCAGAACCTGAACTTGTTAAAATCAACAGTAGTCCCTATGTACCCTCCGATATGAAATTTGCGAATGTTTGTCCGATATATAAATCAGGAGACAAGCAGGTTATATCTAATTACAGACCAATATCTCTGCTTTCTTCTTTTTCTAAGATCTTGGAGAAAGTAATGAACAAAAGACTACTAAGATACCTTGAAGACCAAAATCTGCTAAATGAAAATCAATACGGCTTCCGAAACTTAAAATCAACAGAAGAGGCAGTAACCAATCTTTCTGACTTTGTCATCTCAAAATTGGACAAAGGCTTTAGATGCACTGGTGTATTTCTCGATTTAGCTAAAGCCTTCGACACCGTCTCAAGGCCCATACTCTTAAAGAAACTAGAGCATCTAGGCATCCGGGGCACAGCTCTTGATTGGTTTAAATCATATCTCTCGGACCGTAGGCAAAGGGTGCGTTTAGGAGATTTATTTAGTGACCACGCTAGCACCAAGTATGGAATCCCCCAGGGCAGTGTACTCGGTCCAACTCTCTTCATTATCTACATTAATGGTCTCTGTGCATTAAAACTTGCTAATTCCAAAATTTTCACCCATGCTGACGATACAGCCATCATTTTCTTCGGGAAAACCTGGAAAACCGCCCACGATGCTGCAGAATCTGGCATGCGATCTGTTGCTGATTGGCTAAGACACAACTTGCTCACACTAAATCTGGATAAAACGAAAATGATTAATTTTAGTGTCACTAAACGTACTATACCAATTAGCAAATTTAAACTAATACTATACACATGTAATTCTCAAACTCTCTGTGGCTGTGCTGCCTTTGAACAGGTAAGCTATATAAAATACTTGGGAGTCTATGTTGATCAGCACCTGACATGGACTAGACAAATAGACTCTCGGGTTAGAAAACTGTTGCATATTTTCAAACGACTGCGTTCTATCACAGACAATTAAACTTATGAAGACACTTTACATGGCCCTATGCCAATCAGTCTTAAGTTACTGCATAGTGTCTTGGGGTGCTGCCTGTAAAACACACCTTATTAAAGCTGAACGCGCGCAGCGAGCAGTCTTGAAAGTGATTTACCAGAAGCGCGTACGCTACTGTACAGACACACTTTATAAGGAATGTGCTTTGCTGAGACTGCGACAGCTGTACATCATGGCTGTCTCACTCAAATTTCATAAAACTGCTTTGTTTACTACGCTACAAGGACAACGCTCGCGAAAGCAACTAAAATGGGAAAAACCTGCTTGCAATCTCGCTTTTGGAAGAAGATCTTTTTTCTTCATGGGACCATTCTTATACAATGTTATTAACGATTTGTTTGGCGTGGTTCATTTAACCAAGTATAAATGTAAATGCATCCTTCTTGAATTGTTATCAGGCCTTAATTATATAGACACAGAACAATTACTCGTAAAAGCGCAGTAAAGGAATATTATATAACTTTTAGTAAAACCTATTTTATACAAAATAATATTATATGATATAAACACTTAATAGCTTTCTATATATGTAAAATTATAAACTATCCTATTAGATAAATAAATATTAGATATATAATACACACATCTCTGATGTAACTTTTTGGCTAATAAACATTTATTATTATTATTATTTTTGTTACACTTTTGTCTCCATCCTTCTTGTTAACAAAAAGTCTGGGTAGTTACCTATTACGCGGACCTCAGTCTAGCGTGATAGGGTGTTGTATTCCTGTAGGCGTTAAATTAGAGGACTTGAATTTCCGGGTTATTCTGCATGTGTTTAATATTGTGGCTTTTTGTAGGGTGTATACGATGTTGGATGGTATGTCAAGAACTTCAAGGCTCCTATCCAAGCTACGCGGTATGATTCCAGTAGAAGATATCACTATCGGGAGAATACAAATATCCTCGGCCTGCCATTGGGTTTTTATTTCAATTGCTAGGTCTCGGTATTTAGCTATCTTTTCTGATACTGTTGCTTGCAAGTTGTGGGTATTTGGGATCGCGACATCAACTAAGTATACTGTTTTATTGGTTTTATCAAACAATGTAATGTCTGGTCTGTTAAAGTGGATGGTTTTATCAGTTATTATAGTGCGGTCCCAATACAGCTTGGTTTGTGTATTCTTAAGAATTGTGGGCGGTGTATATTTATAATACGGAACTTTTTCAGGAATAAAGTTATGTGTATGTGCTAGATGTTGGTGTATAATAGAGGCAACCTGATCGTGTCTGTGCTTGTAAACGGATTAAGATTGCTATAAGGTCTGTAAGATTGTAGCTTGACTGGACTTCATCTTGGGACTGGCTTAGAGCACAGCCATCCTTTGGAGAAGGAAAAGAATAATCGTACGGATCGGAATGCTGGGCCGTTAAGAAGATGGATGAAAAACGACTGCATGTAGCGGAGATGAGATTGTTGAGATGGATGTGTGGAGTGACAAGAATGGACAAAGTAAGAAATGAATATATAAGGGGAAGTTTGCAAGTGGCGCCTGTGACAGAAAGGTTACGGGAAACCGTTTATCGTGGTATGGACACGTGATGAGAAAAGAGGAGAATCATGTGACAAAAAGAGTGATGAGTATGAATGTTAGTGGATGGAAGGGAAGAGGCCGACCTAGAAAGAGATGGATGAACTGTATAAAGCATGATATGATTGTGAAAGGAGTGGATGAGTCAATGACGAGTGATAGGATTGTATGGAAGAGAAAAACATACTGCGCCGACCCCAAGTATAATGGGAACAAGGCAAGCGAATGATGAGTCTCCTGTTCAAGGTGTGTACGTTTCCGTTTAAGACCGCGCTCAAGTTCTGAAGCTGATGTTAAGGCATCAGTGTCAGAGTCATTGGTAATGGTAACACAGTATCCTACCGTAGGTGAAGCCAGATTTACTACGGGAAAATCATCAAGTTCATCTGATATCACTGGAAGCGGTGATCCTCCCTTGTCGGGAGGATCATTCATTTTGGACAAAAAATTAAACAACTCACCTAAGATTCAGTTACTTAACACAAATAAACAATAAATATATGTACACAAATGAAGAATATATACACTAACACTACTCTCCTGAACACAAACCCTTATAAAATTCAGATGGAAAAAAAGACGTTCGTCAAGTCTCAGGTTTCCCGCGCTTTTTTTTCTTTTTATTCATTCGTTCCGCGCGAGATATAGGCTAAGGTCCATGACCATACTGCCTAGTTATAAGTTATTTCAAGTAAGTTATTAGTTTAATTATGAAGTTTGTTAAAGTACATAATGCCTTCATAAATACGAGTATAATCAAGTGAATGAAAGGAAAAACTCTCCTTTGCTCTTATTTTAATATTAATTAATTGCAAGCTAAAGTTAAATAAATATCTGTGCCAAAGAAACAACTTCTACAGGTTTTTATTGTTGAATACTGACGATCGTGACATTATTTTATGGAGAAAAGGAAGCTTAATAATATACATTTATTTTGTGGTACATATTAGCATTTATGTCTCATATTACTATTTACGCGTAAAGGAAAAACATAACTTACTTATTTTAATTTTTAGACATTGTGGAAAACGCCATCTATACAAGTAATAAGCAAACATAAATGCGTAAAACGCGCCATCTAGATACTTTCCTAGCAAAACTTTCTGGTCCGCAATATAGTACCATTTAATCCCACCGGAGTTGCTAAAATATTCGTAAAGAAATTGAAAATACAAGAAATGTTATCTATTTTAATATTTTTTGTATTCTAGGGGCTTTAAAAAATTATGTTTTAATATTTACGTGGCTATTTTCTTGTTCTGTTATGTTTATAAACATCATCAATCACCAGTTGGTACACGTATCGCCATCTTGTGAAAAATTTTGGAATTAAAAAAAATTCTACGTGATGAGACCCCGTGTTTCAGTTTAAAAAAAATTTCATTTTCATCTCACCTGTTCGGAAAGTTGAACTTTCATGTGTAGATAGCTGGGTGGGAAATAGCTTTTTCCTCCTACTTTATACTCCACTCCTACTATTGAATAAAAGGCCACTATCAAGAGTATCGATAGTTATTGCAATAGTCAGAGCTGTATCAGCTATCGATAGAGATTTTAGTATTGAACTTTGATACTATCGGTAGTATTGCTGTGTCGATAGTATGTATATTAACAGAGCTATCGATACTATCGTTACTATCGGTAGACTATCGATACTATCGATATTCTATTGATACTATTGCTTTGCCTAGACTATCGATAGTCTTTAGATACTATCGATATTTTATCGATACTATTGCTTTTGTCTAACTATCGATAGTCTATGGATACTATCGATATTTTATCGATACTATTGTTTTTGCCTCAACTTACGATAGTCTATCGAGACTATCGATATTTAATCGATACTATTGCCTATGCCTCAACTAGATAGTCTGTCGACGCTATCGATATTTTATCGATACTATTGCTTTTGTCTCAATTATCGATATTTTATCGATACTATTACTTTGCCTTAACTATCGATAGTCTATCGATATTTTATCGATACTATTGCTTTTGCCTCAACTATCGATAGTCTATCGATACTATCGATATTTTATCGATACTATTGCTTTTGCCTCAACTATCGATAGTCTATCGATACCCTCGATTTCCTCACAGTCGAAATGAAAAATAGTATGTTTAACTCGGGTGAAAGCACCCATTCCACTCTCGAGCTATTGGCGCTCTCACGTGGAATGGTTTTTTTTTTCCCTTGTTTTTTTACTTTCGTCCCTTGTATAACAATCTACTATTACTTGGTTATTATTATCATTTAGGTTTTCCAACTATCTGTATACAGGGTAGAAAACTATGGGCCCTGGAAGGGCTCATTTTACTGAAGGGAAATAATCCTTTATTTTAAAAAAATAAAGAAACTGCATTCAACTGTAAAGCATGAAAATACATTTTTTTATAATAGTGAGTTGACTACTTTACATTAGGTAGGTATATCAAAATAATATGTAAAATATACTTTACTTAAATTCAATCAAAATAATTTGGTAAATATATTTTTTTGCTAATTGTAGGTGTCTAAATAAATGCACTTACCTTGTGTTGAAGGTATTTATTGCCATAGGGAAACATTCATTAATACCTGTCTAGTATTTTATGTAATGAATGTGAATGACAGTGTGAACCTGAATTAGGTGGTTTTAAGGTTGTTGAATATTTTTTTTATTATCTAGGTCAAAACAATTGTATTTTATTATTTAACTAAATGACGGCCTCTGACGCTTGCATGCCGCGCCGATTTCAATGGCGTCGACATCTCTGAGGTCCCGGGTTGGATCCCCGTTTGGGTCAAATAGGGTCAATAATCATATTTTCTTTATTGACTCGAATCTGGGTATTGTGGTACTGTGGTACCACATTTGTTTCTGATTTCCAAAACAAAAGTGCCTAAGCAACTTACTGTGGGATCAGAGCAATGTTATTTTGTATTTAATTCCGTCAAGTATGTGCGTGATCCTCCTGAGCCTCGCCAGACGTGCGAAGGGATAGGAAACGCCAATCGCACACGACTTTCATTGAAAGTCCCCTTCCCCCTCTAATACCAACTGTCTCTGTTGAAATCCAGCATACCTTACCTTCACGTCCGGCGCTCAGCAGGAGGGTCGTGCACGAACTTGTCGGAAGAGCAGCCGCCCGGATAGCGAGAGGTTGTGGGTTCAATTCCCACAAAAAGACGGTCGATGCATTTTTGTGTTGGCTCGCTCATTCATCTCGTTAAAACTTGCAAAGAACTAGAAGTTATCTTACTACCTAGAAGTTATCTTGAAAGATTGGCGGAGTCTTGCGGATTTAGCCTAGGTTTCCAGTCTATAAATCAGTTGTTGGTAGAGTCACTTACTTTATTCTATGCGATTGCTATACCTATGCGATTCTTTCAGAAACTTGTTAGGGCTCCGCGCAGATGGGCCACCGACCACCGCCACCTGTGGCTGTCGCGCGCCACGCCCTTTGGTCACGCGCAAACAAAGGTGTTCAGTGGCCGCTACAATTGACAGTCATGACAGATGATTTGCCAAAATGGCGAGTGGCCTTTACCGGTGGCTTGTCGAGAACACTGAGTCGCTAGTAGCCGCCACTTCACGTGTGCGGCAACGTTTTGAAAATTATGTAAACAGCTTGTCGCTAGCTACCGGTGGCTGTGAGGTCGGCCGCATCTGCGGGTGTTATTAGACTACGCGATATTCAGACAGTCTTACTAAGAAAGTCTTACAAAAGAGCGAGATGGGTCAGACAGACTTACAGGCTAACTCGTATTACAATACGCTGGGTCTTAGTAAGACTGTTTGAATATCGCGTAGTCTAATAACCTCCTGAGTGCACGGGTTTAAAAATAAATATGAGTGCGGTACTGTTACGGCGGCAGTGCTGCTGTGCATCTTCAGCTACCTGGACGACATGTCGCTGGCGGCGTGCGCGTGCGTGTGCGCGCGCTGGTGGCGGCTGGTGCGCGCGCGCGTGCCGCCGCCGCGCTGGGCCGCCTTTGCCGCGCGTCGCTGGCCGCTGTTCCGACCGCTGCTGACTAACATCGACTGGCATAAGGTAAAAAAGTAAAGTTAGCCTATAAAGAACCCACTGCTGGGCAAAGGCCTCACCTCAACTATGAGGAGGTACATCAGGTACAAGCCATACTCCACCACGCCAGCTCAGTGCGGATTGGTGTTTGTAAGGCAAGTGACCAACCTTACTGTCAGATGTTATCAAGCCGCCCTAGGGCCTCTGACTAGGCTTAACGACTAATATCAACAGATATTAGCCGGGACCAACTGCTTAACGTTCCTTCCGAAGCACGGAGATGGTTGTCATAAGGCGGCATAAGGTGCGTCAAAGTAATTCAAATCGTAGGATAGCTTGGACGCCGTGCGCACCTCACCCACACTCCCTCTTCCGCCCTCGCTGGGCCGCCTTCGCCGTGCGCCGCTGAACACTTTCCGACCGTTGCTGCTTAACTTAAACTGACATAAGGTGCGTCAACCAACATTCTCTTGCAGTGAAAAGCGTGGCCTTGTAAATGTGGCATGATAGCATTTGCGCGCGCTACGGTGCATCTTTACCTGGTACCTGACAACATGTCGCTGGTCTGGTAGCAGCTAGTGCGCGAAGCTTATGGTGCGTCAACGTAATCTTGCAGATACGAATATATCTAATATGAAGCGGAAACGTAACGTAATGAAATACAAGTAGCATACGTCTATTCGTTGACTCGCTATTTTAAAGCAACTGTTGACAAATATTAGTTGGCACAGGGTTTGTTCACGGTCCCTTACTGTGGGTATTCAGAATATCAACTTCATCCTTATTCCTCCTACTACAAACATTCGCCTGGATCATAGATAGAAGACGCGGAATGGTTTCTCGTTTGAGACTGCTAAAGATTTTACTTTGATAATATTATAAGTTTTTGACAATTAATTCGTTTGTTATATTTATATTCACTTTCCAAGCCAAATATCGTACTAGTATCCTGTATTACTAACCCGCAAATACTTTTTATTCATCAGAAATACCAATCGCTAGTGGAGTCATGTTTCTGCCGCAACTGTCTGGTGCAGATGTGCGTGCAGGCGCAGCCGGCCGGCGAGGAAAACGCGTGGCGCAGGAACCGCTTGCGGAATGAACTCAAGGTACCGATTTATACAGGGTGTCCCAAGAAGTATAGAGTACCTCTTGGGGTATCCGAATTACCCCCATGCATGTTCCGCGATTTTTAATAGTTTTTGAGTTATGATTTTTTTTCTGAATTTTTAAGAATTTCCAACCTGAGCAATTTAAAAATTATTTTTTTTAAAGTTGAAAATTATTTTGAGATTTCTTTTTAGCAATTAAATTTTCGTGAAATGTACTTTTATGACAAAAATAATCAAATTCGTAACTTTGAATAAAATTGCGAAAATGTTCGTCTGACTGACTAGAAACAGCCTATTCACTTTTTTCCGGCAACGAATTCCATTCTTTAGCCGTATGCAACGGACGTATCGGACACATGGAACTTGTTCGTGCACGATTCTCCTGCACCATGCCAGACGTACGGGGGAGCGAGGAAGTGCACATCGCACGCAACTGTCACCGGAAGTTCCCTTCCCCCGATCCTCGATCCCGCTGACGTCTAGCATGTCGCGACACTCTTGTTTGGCACGAGGCAAGAGAGTCGCGCACCAACTTGTTGGATTATAGGCATGCCCTACTATGATGTCTTAATCCAGATGGTAAAGTCCTTGTTTTCAACTGTTGTTGTCCCATGTTACTCTGTAAGACGATGTCCATATTTTTGACTCTAGATCCCTCATTCACACTGTCATTTTGGCTCATTTAAAAGAGATGGCAAATATTATTAATAAAAATTATTATTACAAAGTATTGTAAGACAACCTCTACTATTTTCGATATCTGAAACTGAAATCCCGACTGATAGCCCGATTTCAGCGCTTACACTTCAACTAGTACAGAAAGAATGAAATAAATTTCAAAAGAATCTAAGTGCATATATTTCAAATTAAGGTCGCATCTATTCTGCCACGATTGGTTATGTTATGGGTACTTTGTACCATCTTGAGAACTAAATCCGTGATGTATTTTTTTTATGAATTCAGATGCTACGCAACGACCCGCCGGAAGGGATTGCGGCCACCCCGCTCGACCCGAAGTGTTGCCACTGGCAGGCCAGCGTCACGGGGCCCGACGGTTCGCCTTACGAAGGGGGCGTCTTCTACCTATACATACAAGTGCCGTACGCGTAAGTTTTGAGTTATACATGGTGTCCGGGTTTTGACTAGCGATAATTTAAGGGCCTTTTATTTAACAAATTTTAAAGACAAAATCTTAATGTTTTTTTTTAAATTATAAATTTCCAAAAAATTTCATTTTTGGGTTTAGTTTTGTAATAGGTTTAAAAAACTTTATTTGACTGTAAAATTTTTAGAAAGATTTCTTAAAAAATATTGTTTTCCTCTATGAAACTTAATAATTGATCTTCATTTTACTTGATAGGCGATAGCGTTTCAAATGAATCATTTTCATAACTTTTAGGACCTCCAGATATAGAAATAGTTTTTTTTTAAATAATTAAATGGCTGCCATTTCAAGAGGGGCGGGGGGGGGGGGGGAGTTTTTTGTCGCTAATATTTGATAAAATAATATACCATAAATTATCGCTAGTCCAAACCCGGGCACACTGTATTATGTGGTCGTGTATAAAAACTTGCTTGCGCGACTTTCTGTTCTATCAATCGTATTTATGTTTTTCGATATAGCACATAAAGTTTATAATAATTATAATTCTTTGACATTAAAAGCGCTCGCTGTGTCGCTTCCATTTTACTGTGATTAAGCGTACTCTAATGCGATATTAACTGGTATACTAGGTGTAATCGTTAAGTGTGCACAGGCACTTATTCCGTAACTATTTGCTATTACTGATATCGAAAGAAAAATAAACTGATATCTGAAGTACAGTCGGCAGTACGTCAGGTTACTCATGTAAACTACGGAAACAGCTTTTATTGCGTAAGGTCTCAAGGTCAAAGTGGTAGTGTGACCGGGTGTACCCAACGAGTATATCAATGCACCAGGTACCCAATGAGCCCGCCAGTGGTGCGGTTCCTCACGCGGATCCTGCACCCGAACGTGTCGCGGCACGGCGACGTCGGCATCGACTCCGTGCACCACAACTGGTCGCTCGCGCTCACCATCAGCAAGGTGCTCATCTCGATACAGAGCCTGCTCACCGACCCCTACACTGCGGTCAGTATGCATGCGATGCGTTATATGCGATAGCAGTAACAAGCCGGCCAATCGCGAGTCGCGCACGAAGGGTTCCGTACCATTATCTATACAACATTAGACACTATTATATATATTTTTAGTTTTAAAATGGTTGTTGTATAGGAAGCGGACCACACCATCTGTGAAAATTTCAACTGTCTAGCTATCACGGTTTATGAGATACAGCCTAATCGATGACAGACGGATCCTGTTTTTACTCTTTGGATACGGAACCCTTAATATCTTCAGATATGGGGTCGGACATCCATAAATTACGTTACATTTCCTAGGTCCTTTTCGCAGAAGTGAGACCCTCCCACTGACCAGGGTGTGGCGTCATATTTTTCGTAGCTTTACACTCAACAAATACTATATTATTACACAGAAATTATTTTTTTACTAAGAATTACTATCGTAGTTTTAGATCTTACGAGGTCAGTTACGCGATAGAAATAGGGGTTATGTGAATATAACGCCCGGCAATTGGCTTGACCTAAACTGCACTTTATTGTATCGCTATTTACTTTAATGATTGATTATTCTGAACTCTAAGGTATTCTTCACTATATCCGTATTGAATACGTGATTGGCGGGTTCCATACCTGCTGCGATTGGTTAGTGAACTAACGACGAATCAATCACATTATAGTTATGGGCGATTACCTAATCTACGTATAAGGAACTGGGGGAGAGCTAACTAGAGCAACGTGGTGTGAAAGTGTGCCTGCAATTGATAGTATAGACTAAAATAATAATAGCAAATGTTTCCAGGTATGCATGGAGCCGGAAATCGGGGAAATGTACGTAAGGGATCGCGCGCGCTTCGAAGCCCTGGCGCGTCGTTGGACATGGCGGTATGCGATGCACGACATATTACCCTACTGAGGATACACAAAACTGTTAACCACCTAAGGCAGCTATTAGACTACGCGGTCAGACAGACTTACTGAGACAGTATATCTCCCATCTCGCTCTTTCATACTGTGAAAGAGCGAGATGGGGCTGACAGACTTACTGGCTAACTCTTATTACACTACGCTGGGTCTCAGTAAGCCTGTCTGGATACCGCGTAGTCTAATACTGCTTTATTGACAGTTGCCGGCGGAGTTCAGGGGCGCGAGGGTAAGGCGGGATTAATTGTACTTTCTTACAAATATTCTCCCTTACATACTTCTAGCTAGCTACACGAGTTAGTTATTAAAATAGTCGAATTCCGCATGGAACGTTTTAGAAACTTGCTTAGTCCCTCTGTCTGATGATAAAAGTTTATACTTTCTCGAAAGAAATGCCTTAAACTTTTATCTACGTAATATGTATTAAGACCTATGTATCCAGATAAACGAATATGAAATGTCATAATTACCTATAGGTACAATATATTTTATTACAATACAGATGTGTATGCCTGTCTGGATAATATACCTAGATATTCTAAGTTTGTAATTTTGAAGGGTTATCGACGTTCAACAAATTAGTATAACAATCACAAGACAAAATCAGAATTAAATATAGCCCTAACAGTATATACCTAAATATTATAAATAAACCACTTTAGACTTTATTTATGTAAATATTGTATACTATGAAAAGGCTGTGTAAATAAATACTTTCAGTAAGTTTCTTATATTCATGTAATTGTATTAAACTTTAAAGTTTTATTTGAAGCTTGTTTTTTTGTTTTTACCATGTCAATTCCCTGAATCATTTTCCATATTTGCGTGAGCTTTTTACAGTTGCATAGCAAAGGTCGGCATTGGCCACTGCCAGGTGCCCTGCAGTACCCTGGGTAAGGCGCTTCGCCCTTTTGCATCCATCTTCTGGTGTTGTACAATGATGGTTCGAATTGGGATTTTCTATATCGGATAATAAGGTTTTTTACCTTTAAGCTGCCTGGTAAGAAGAAATTGACGTATGCTGCAAATAAATAGTCCTGGAATATGCGTTTTCATTAATGTCACTTAAAACAATGGTCATCCATTTATTATTTTTCATTCAAAAATATATTGACTATCTTCAGATGGAATTCACCTGTATGAATCACAAAATTTACTCTTCAGTAAAAACTTATTTGAGATTATTATCATATCATAAAATATCAATTTATTTCATTTTAAAGATTTTTATTTGCTTAGCCACGCCAACGTCGTTATCATATTTTCTTGACAAAGAGAAGGTAAATAACTACCTAATTTATATATGTGTTTATTCATTCGCTAATGATTGATAAGTGCATAATGGAATGAGTTATCACACTGTTTATTCCACTTTAGTACTTACATGACTATTGACTATCTGAAACTGGACAGGATGAATAATCATCTTACTTTCAATTGCAAACTAGGTAGGTACTTATTATCTTTGGAATTAAATTGAAATGACTTAATCTTGGTTTTACGGTTAACTAGCGATGCAATCATTCTAATCGTAATAATAGGCGGATGGATGATTGAATTTGATAACAATGATTTGTTTTTGTGGTCATATTTCATTCTTTTGGTAAAGAAGGATCGTGTTTTATGCTAACATTATAAATATAAAGATTTTCTATAGTACTTAATCTAACAAATAATCAAAAAGGCTGCCACAATAGACCAATCATAGGTCGAGTTTGGCTTTCATATGCCCAAATATCAATAATAAAAATATTTATCTAACACTACGGTTATTGTTTCGATATTTTTTTCTTTTCTTTAATTTTTTAAATTTCTATATCTAGAGCCAAGTTTTTCGGAAGTTTTGGTCTTCTTTAAGTTCATGCGATTAGTTTACTTTTCACGAGATGTCTCCCTAGCGACAGCGGGAATTTCTTCTGGATTTGTCTCGAGATCTCTCCCTAGATCGGCCTCGGGAATTTCTTCTAGATTTGTCTCGCGATCTTTCCCTAGATCGGTCTCGAGATCTTTCCCTAGATCGGCCTCGAGACTTTCCTCTGGATCTTTCACGAGATCGCTCCCTAGATTGGCCTCGCGATCTTTCTCTGACTTTGCCTTGAGATCTTTCCCTAGATCGGCCTCGAGACTTTCCCCTGGACCTTCCACGAGATTTCTCCCTAGATCGGCTTCGCGATCTTCCTCTGGATTTGCCTCGCGATCTTTCTCTTGATCGGCCTCGGGACTTTCCCCTAGATCGGCCTCGCGACTTTCCCCTGGATCTGACTTGAGATTTCCCTCTGGATCGACCTCTGCATATTTCTCTGGATCTCCCTTGAGATTCGTCCCTGGACGTACCTAGAGACCTGGCTTTAGACTCACCTTGGGACGAACCACTCAGCATTTCTCTAGACTGCAATCCTGATCGGGTTCCTTCTATGTGCGAATCATCTCTGTAACAAAAAATATCACTATTTGATTGCTTGGTCTTCCTGGTTTCCATTTCAGAATGGTTGATGAATTCGTTATTTACCTCGACGATTTCCACATCCATCCCCTCGATATTTCTTTCCATGTTGATAACGGGCCTTCGTACTTCTATAAAAATTAACGAATCCATGCCGTGACTTCCGAGCTGGAGTAAAAAATACTAAAAGTAAAACTTCAATGCACCAAAGTAAAGGGCATACGTTATGCTGTGAAGGATTCTGAATAATAACAATAGAGCAGTATGGCAGCCAATATTTATACGAAATTCTATTGCGCAATGATTAAATTAGTTGCGCAAGAATATTATTTACGCTTATTGCGTAATTATTTCAAATTTGTGCAATAGTAAATAATATTAATTTATTTATCTACACTTAATACAAATTATTTCAAACGTTATGCAATTTTATCAAATTGTGGAAGGTAGGTAGGTACAATTGGTACAATACTCATCAGGCCCAATCAAATTGCAGCCACCTCAATAAAGAAACTCGTAATTATGTCCAATTAGCGGTTACCCGCAAATTCGTACGCACGTTAATGTATAGGAATCCCTGTACAATCTTGCATAAGGGGGATGCACCTGCTTCAGGCATTTGGTTTTTCAGGAATAAAAAATCATCCTGTACTCTTTACTGGGCTTCAAACTATTTCCATACCCAACTTCTTCGTAATCGTATGTTGATTATCCATACAAACTTCCACACCCTTTAAAGATTTCTGGGATAAAAATTATCCAAGTTCATTCTTGGGACTCAAATTATCTCTATACCAAATTTCATCCAGTGCAGCGATTAAACGGGAAGAGGTTACAGTGTAATAGACACCAATGCACTTCTGCACGGTATGCAAACTGGGAAAGTATCTGTTGCAAATAGACAATTTTACTGAGAGACAACATTTTTATTTGAAAAAATATTTTTTTTGTCGGCACCGGGAATCGAACCCGCCAATCGTTTTTTACTACGTCGATTATTATTTACCAGATAACATAGCGTCTTAAACAAAAGGAAGACATCGAAAAATTGCATTTATTACCCGACTGCGGAAGGAGGATTATGTTTTTCGAGAGTATGTATGTATGTTAGTATGTATAATTGTTTGGCACGCCCTACAGCCCAAACGACTGGAACATTTTTGAAAAATGAGGTGTCGTTGAATTTGTAAAAATTGTGAGAGTGACATAGGCTATATAAATTTTAAAAATGGCGCCCGCAAATGGAAATAAAGGGGGGAGGGGAGATTGATTTTTTCCTAACCATAGCAATATGGATATGAAATGAAAGCCAGTAAAAAGTCCATTTCAAAAATATAAAATTTTTTGCAGTCGGGTGTTTTGTTTTTTTCGAAAATTATGTTTTTTACTTTAGCAGTTTTTTGCATTTGAAGAGAAAATACATTGATTTAATAATAAATCAATGAGAAAATAGAAACTCTTCACCTGATAAGTAAGGCCCTCCGCTATGTGCCCGGATACCCGCCGCTGTCGTGGCGACTACGCTAGTTGTGTTGTGTTGTGAGTACAAATCTATCGTGTTATAAATTCTTGCAATGGAGTACTTACACATAATAAAATAATAGTAGGTACTTAATTAATTTATTATCTAGCCAAACGCAGACGTACGCATCAAAATCGTCAGCCAATTAGCCCGTTTGTTGCATCATCATCTGCATCCGCCGAGCAGGACGAAAGACCCGCGTAACGTAGCGGTGGAAAACAATTCCACAAAACAGATGCGCACGCGATTCCGCTCCACTTATCGATGGCTGAGCAGACAAAACACATACTAATTTTTATTCAATTTCATTTATTGTTCTTAAAGTACATCATTTTTAACTTGACTAAGGACCTTCATTGAAAATAATAAAATATGCGTAATATTATTCATGCATATTTTGTTGCAATGTCAATATTTAAGGAGAATTAGAAATATCCATATTATCCGGTGAGTTGTTCTCATCGTTCATATCCGGAGGTTTGTTTTCAATGGTTGAAATATCCTTCTCTTCTATGACAGACAAGTTAGGACTCCTGTCGCGGGTCCTTCTGTCATGAGGCGTTTTGGAGTCCCTGTGGGATCTGCTCTTAGATCGGCGACTGCCGGATCGGGACCTTTTCCTTTCGCGAGATCTAGACTTCTTTCTGTCTCGGGAACGAGAGCGCTTTCTGTCGCGTGATCGTGATCTCTTCCTGTCGCGCGAACGAGAGCGTTTCTTGTCACGAGATCTCGATCGTTTCCGGTCACGGGAGCGTGACCTCTTCCTATCGCGAGATCGAGAACGCTTGCGCGACCGCGACCGCTTCTTCCTCGATCTAGATCGAGATCTACGCCGAGACCGCGACCTATCTCTCTTCCTATCCCTCGACCTAGACCGTTCTCTCTTCTTTGAAGGAGATCGTTCCTTCACCTTCTCAACTTCTTTATCTTTGTCGTCTACGAGTGACGACGCTTTAGATTTCACTTCGGACCCGTTCCCGTTGGTCTCGACCGGAACAGTTTCAACGTTCACTTCTTCTTTTTCTTCTTTCTCCACTTCTTTTGGAGGCGATTTGGACTTCTCTTTTTTGTCCTTGTCACCGGATTCCTTTTTATCTTTGCGATCGCGGTCGCGGGAGCGGTCGCGTTTGGAGCGTGAACTGCGGTGGCGGGATTTTGATCTGGAACGTCGGGAACTGCGGTGACGAGAAGTTGATCTGTAAAGAAGAGTCAATTTTTATTTGCTATAGGAAAAAACGTCACATCAAGAATGTTTGTAGTAATAATCATCCATCCACTCTTTCGCAACTACAATCATTAAAATATTTATCATCCTATAAAAAAGAAAATATTGCATGCCACATCTTGTAAGGGCCTTTTTACAGGTGTGCGGATTGATTCACGCACGCGGAATTACATACATTAATCTGTCGCAGGTGCTTCGCACTGTCATGTAAAATGATCTTTTGGCATTACAGATTATGGATCTCTATCCCACTTCCGTGAGCAAATTGCTATCGGGATTCGTGATTCTAAAAGGCCCTTAGAAGTGATGGTACAAATGAATTTTCATGTGTATCATCAAATGTGTATTGCAAGAACATTAATTTTAAACGTAATCATTTGATGAAAATGAAAACAAACGTAGTATAACAATCTTTGTACCAGAAACTAGTGGTAAGTTCGGTAGTTAATTAAATCAGTTACCTGGAGCGATGCCTGTGGCGGGACCGTGAGCGACGCGAGCGGTGGCGGGAGCGGGAGCGGGAGCGCTTGCCGCGGTGGCGCGACCGCGAGCGACGCGACCGCGAGCGCGAGCGGCGCCGGGAGCGCGACCGAGAACGGGTCCTGGTAAAAACCGATAGCAATATATTTTTTAAAGATTGAAGAATCAATCTTTGCTTAAAGTTAAACTAGCATGACAGTTGGATCTGCTGCTCCCCACTAAAATGTCTAAACGTTTGAGACTAAGGGCCCTTGCCCACTGTGAAATCCTGTGTTTTTGCAGGATCCCGTTTAGTAGTATACATGTTTTAATACTATATCATTCACACGAACATCCCGTTTTAGTATCCCGCAAAAACGGATCCGTTCGAATTTGCTATTCGTTTTTAGGGTTCCGTACCCAAAGGGTAAAACGGGACCCGTTGAACTGTGATGGCTAGACAGTTGAAATTTTCACAGATGATGTATTTCTGTTGCCGCTATAACAACAATACAAAAAACAAATATGTATAATAGCCATTTAAGGGGGGCTCCCATACAACACGTGTTTTTTTTTTGCCGTTTTTTGCTCGATATTAATAATGGCAACAGGTAGACACTTAAATGTTCACAGAATATTAATATTTACATTAAAAATGAAATTAAAAAGTAAGAGGCTATTTATTTATTTAAGATTTTGGTATTCACGGTCAACATTAATTCAATAAATAACATTCTCTTCAGAAACAGAATCTATTACATAGATAGACCATCAAAAGTTTTTGGCAACTTTCTAGCTAACAATAAATTTCTTTCCAAAGTCTATAAATGCCTATTGATTAAAATATATCCAAAAGTTAGATTTATGCTTCTTAGCAGCTTTTTCTATAGCAGTGATTAAAGGTTTACTGACCCTCTCCTAAATTCAACCCTCATATTTAGTGACAGATATTTTAGTAGGACTAAGCAGACCCTCATTTCTAGTGGTAAGATAAAGTCATAAACAATTTTATATTTGTGTACATATTTTGCCTCCAAAATATGCAATTTTTCCTCTGCAATATTTTTTTCATAATAGACCACCATGTGAGATATATAGCCAGGAAGAGAGAGAGAGATATATATATATATTTTTGTTACTGTGCTAGTAGCAACAAGAACAAAAAAAAATACTGTGATTAAATATTACTCAGAAACATGTTTTAAGTAAAATACCTTCTTTTGTCCTTGGAAAGCAGTCCAATGACAGGATCAATAGCAGCTGAAATCAGGTTTTGGGCTTCTTTGACACGACACATTGCTTCTTCGATCTCCCGCTGAGCTGCTTCATTGCTCTTTGTTTGTGGCTTGGAGATTGCTTGTGTTGCATGATGAACCTGGAAAACATGAATATCTTACTTGATCCAGTAGTTAGTAAGTAATAGTTATATTATAAATTATATACAGTATTTAATTAACCTGACAAACCCCATAAGACCCGCAGGCGGGTCCATAACAATTAGTTTTCTGTTGCGCCTTGAAACATGATATGTAAAGGTTTTAAAACTAATAACTCCCAGACTCCAAGAGATAAAAGTTATTGAACTTGCTTAATAATATTAGAAATATAAACTTTAATTAGCCTCGTGGCACCCAGAAACTTTTTGACTCTTCCTTGAAGATGGCCTGACTGTCCTTTTCATAGGACATAATTGTTGTAGTCTTAAACGCCCAAGGTTTGGAGTTGTAAATTGTATGTGTTAGAGTTACCATATTGAAGTAAAACTTTTAGGGTATAGTAATGATTATATTAGCATATTTTTTCAATTTTAATTATTTATCTATCTTTTGTTCTTTGCAAAGAGCATTGGGCCACAGTTACTAGACTAAAGAGGAATAAGTAATTGATGTAAATGCCAATTTTGCGAGATTTATGTGTTTATTTCAATATTTTTTTTAATTAAATGACATCCCTTAATTTATATCTCTTACAGGATTTTTTTCTTATAAGTCTCCCATTACAAGTTTTAGGTTTTACTCTTATAGTAAAGAAATATTTAATTTTTACTATCGCATATCTTTTTTTTTTCATAATAATTAATTCTTATCGCCAAAAATATTAATTAAAAATCATAAAATCTAGAATGATACTCTGAACCAGGCTTAAAATACTGAGCTAGAACAGTGCTAGATAAGTTTACACAGACTGGAGACGAAGAGCTAGTAGTGAAAACTATATTCAATAATTCGTTAAAGTTAAGTAGCGTAATTTAAGTAGGTGATATTCCAAATATTTCAAAAATCACACACAAAGTGATAAGCAAAACAATTATCAAAGATTTTTTTTTATACTAACTTCAACCCAAAGGACTTTACAAAGGTCATATTATTTCAATCAAGAGTTTGCAGAATTTTGTCTCTTCAAATGTGAAATCATAGACTTCACTTAAGTGATACCCATTAAAGACCAACTTTTTGCATAAAAATATTTTTGACAGTCACGGGTTATAATAAAAAAATATGATTTAGTTACCACGTCTTG
Source organism: Pyrausta nigrata (assembly GCA_949316185.1). Lineage (NCBI taxonomy): Eukaryota > Metazoa > Arthropoda > Insecta > Lepidoptera > Crambidae > Pyrausta > Pyrausta nigrata. Next base: position 9,574,737 of record OX438951.1, read on the forward strand.
GTGAGGCAGCCATACCACTGTCCATTGTCTTAAAAAGGACGTCTGTCGACTGTCACAGCCAATGGTAGCATACCGGAAACTGTGCTCTAATATTTCGTTCAGAAATTAAACAAAATTATTTCTTTAACCCGCGAAAATTAAAAAAAATATACAGAGATTTATAATATGGACTTATCAAAGGCGCGTGGGAGGTAAATGAAAGTATTTTGAAAAAAGTTCTGGGCTGGAGTCGCCATGTTTATTTTGGTTTATCAAAAGGTGCGTGGGCGCCACGAGGTTAGAAAAAGTTGCTTACTCTGATAGTCTGTCCCTCCACAGTTGACCCATTCAGCTGCAAAGCTTTGATGACACTTTCTTGCTCAGTCATCTCAATCAATGCATACTTCAGTGTGTCAGCATCTCTGTCACAGAAACGCAAATACTTCACTTCACCTGCCTGGCAGAAGTGATCAATCAATTGCTGCTGAGTCAATGGTCCAACATCTACCAGCAACAAAGTTCTCCTAATCTCTTCCACTTGTCTAGAATCGTATGCTGCCGGCAAAGGCGGATAAGGTGGCAATCCTGCAGCAGCCATTTTCGGATCATGCGTCTGGATGACTTGGTTTGGCGGCACACCTTCCAATGCGTTAATAACGTGCGCGGGAAGCCGCGGCTCAACTGTGCTCAAGCCTGGTACCAAAGTACCGTTGCTGGACATCTCCAATGCTTTGTGCTCATCTGGGATCTCCCCGGACTGCATAGGAATAACAATCAAAGCACGATCTATGAACACCGTGTTTGTCATATGTTGGGCGACGTTGACAGTGGCCGAGTCGTAATACTTAACGTAACATATTCGTGACTGTACGGGGCAAGAAACATCTCGGATCGTCGGATAGAGTCTTATATCATCTATTTTACCTAGATAACCAAAAAGTGTTTGCATCTGATCCTTCGTAGCTTGAGGAGCGATGTTGGTGACTTGTATCACTCTCGTACTGCCCGAAACCATTTTCGATGATTTGCACATCAAACTAAAACTAGGTATATAGAATTAAGTTTTATAGATAGAATTTTTACATGGTAAATGATAGTCAAACAGCTCAAAACCAAAATCCAAACCAAATCACACACCAACGCGCACACCAAAATGACAACGACAAAATGTGACATAAAAAAACCGGTAAAGTGCGAATCGGACTCTAGCATGATAGGATCCGTACCGTTATACATACAACAAACCTATTTTCTTATTAAAGTTATAAAAACGGCGACAGTCATGTTTGTTGTATGAAATCCCTACTTAAATATTTATTCTGTTTTTAGTATTTGTTGTTAAAGCAGCAGCAGAGAAATACATAATAATTTATTTATTAATTTAAGTTCTCCAGCAGTTGTATTACATTACAATTATTTTAAACATTCTCATTTTGCTATGGCTACGTAAACAACTATTTTAAGGTGAACATCACTTTATCAAACTTATAAATTATATTATTAAGTATCTACCAGGTTTTAGCTAATACTAACAATGTAAGTACCTATATAAGAAACGATTAGACACTGACAATTTGAACTATTGGAACGAAAAAACGTAAAGTAAAGGCACAAAGTGAGGCTGGTGTCTCTTACATTTTGCATAAAAATATTTCATAATAAAAACGAAAGTGTAAAAAAAATAAATATCAACTATACAAATACTGAACAATAACTTTTTAAACTTTCTCATTGCCTTGTTTATCAACAGTCCTACAATAACACGGCAATTCATGCAACTGGACTAAAACGACGGGAAAAGACGACAGAGACAAAATGCTTAGATAGATACGTTGCATGCATTCCCGTGCCACCACAATGCTAATACTAAACAAGTAAGTATTGGAAGTAAAATAACTACCTCCTTGGCTAATTACTTGTCAAGTCCTGCAGTTACAATCGCTTTTTTGAAATTTCCTAAGGACACTACATTAATGTCTGTGGATCCACTATACCCGTTATATAATCTGGTGAGCCTAGGAATGGGGGAATTAGCGCCTAAAACAGTTTTTCTAAGCGGTGGACTAAATGCCACAATACTGCCTCTCGGAAGACGTGATGGGGCCTTGAAATTGATCCTGGACAATAGCTGGGGGCTGTCAATAACGTTTCTTATTAGTTTAAAAAGAAATGACATATCCAACCAAATTCGTCGGTCCTGCAAAGACTCGATTCTGAAAAATTTAAGCCTATCTTTATAAGCTTTAATACTTTTAGTGACTTTGGCCGAATATGCCAGATTCCATACAAACCTTTTCTGCACCCGTTCCAATCTGAGGGTATGTGTGGCATAATGAGGCCGCCAAACTACGCTGCAGTACTCTAAGATGCTTCTTACTAACGAACAGTATATCGCTAATTTCGCTTTGGTATTCCTAAAAACCTTGGTACTTCTGATCACAAACCCCATCATCTTGGAAGCCTTTGCAACAACTGACTCAATATGTGGAACGAATGACAACTTTTTGTCCAGGATCACGCCCAATTCACGGATCATCTGCAATTCTTGCAATGGCTTGTTAGCTACGAAGTAGGCAGTCGCTATCTCATTGATATTGCGTGTGAACTTAATGTGATAACACTTCTTAAAATTCAGCATCATTTTATTAGCTTCACACCAAGACACTAACCCGTTTAGGTCGCTTTGCAAGAGATCCTTATCCAAATCTGAGGAGATCTTCCTAACAAATTTAAGATCGTCAGCGTACACAAATGGCGTCGAAGAGTTAAAACAGTCGAAAATATCATTGACAAAGATTGTGAAAGCACTGGGCCCAAATGAGAGCCTTGTGGTACCCCTGAAGTGCAGCTACATAGAATGGATTTATAGCCATTAGCCACCACGTAAAGCTTTTGATCAGCGAGATATGATGCCAACCAAGACACCGCTGCCACCGATAATCTGTGACAACTGTCAAGCAATCATTGTTCATGCATGACAGCATGAGAATACCTACAGGATCGGGTCCCTGTTTTACCTAGGGCTACGGAATCCTAAAAGCACACATGCTATTTTTTAAAATGTTTTTTACGGCCTCGGCTCGGCTTATGCCATTCATTTTTTTTATATAAGTTTAACGGCTTCGGCACTAGCCATACAGCCAAACCATCATTGGTATTTCCATAAATGAGAAATGTATTATATTCCACTTTCTTTAAAATTCTTCATATCTTCATAAGTTCTTTTTTTTCCTTTCTCTTTTTTTTTGTCTCTTCTTTGTCTTCTTTTCTTTTCTTTACCTTTATAGTTCTTTAAACGTGGACATTATATAACCGTATAACTCTTGATAAGTATCAATGTTGTGAAGCATAGATGGCAGGAGGCGGGGTACTTCTTCATTTTTATATATCTTTATTAAGCCATCTATGAGCAACAATCTTTGTAAATCAAAAGCAGAGCAGTGCAGGATTAAATGGTCTAATGTTGCTTTATCAGAGGAGCAGAACTCACAAATATCAGATGTTGTAATACGAATTCTTTTCAGGTGTGCTGGGAATCTACCATGTCCAAAACGCAGTCTGTTAATAGTTGTTATAAATTTACGAGGAGGTGACTTCAATTTAAAATACCACGGTTTGCGTGGAATATGCTTCTGAATTTCAGCATACCAGTTTCTTTTATGTACACATGACTCAGTCCAGACGTGATTCCAATTCCAAATTACATGCGGGTTTTCAATATTGGATTGTAATCAGTCATTGGCACCGAAGCTACCACAGCATTTTGTTGTGTATTAATATTTGGAATTTGCACTTTCATCAATTTATCCACTATTTCATTGCCTGTTATACCGGAATGTGATGGTACCCAGAGGAGTTCCACTGTTGCGCCAGTTTCTTGAAGCGTTCTCAAAAATTCTCTGATTTTATACAGGGTGTGGCGTAAATAGTGGTCCAAAGCAAAGGTGTGGATACACTGTACACTGAAGCACCACATACCAGTATTTAAAAAAAAATTATGTACAGGGTTTTCAAAAAAAAAATTTTTTTTAAATTTTTTTAGAAATCGTTACCTTGCCTTACAAATTTGGTTATAATTTCCAAAAATGACGGTTTTTTTTATCCATTTTTTTTATTATTATTGCTGATCACTTGAACTTAGTACTCCATTCGTTTTTTTTTTTTACAAACTGAATTTAATAAAAAAAATTAAGTTTCTTTCAAAATTCAATACCCACTGCTAGCAAATCGTTTGACTTTCAGTGCTTTTGGTGCAAAAAAAATGTACCACACTGTCAGTGCCCATTGTTTAAAAAAAATGCCCATCTTTTGCAGATTCTAAAATGGTGCAACAATAAGTGTTACGACTTACAGGAAAAAAGTTATTGCTTTTCGAAACAAAAAGGAGCCCAATTCAGAAAAACAATTTATTTGAAGTTCAAGGATTTACAAGGGTTGTAATTTTTTTCTGTGTGGTCCAAAGCAAAGGTGTGGATACACTTTACACTGAAGCACCACATACCAGTATTTAAAAAAAAAATATGTACAGGGTTTTCAGGGTTTTTTTTATTAAATTCAGTTTGTAAAAAAAAAAAACGAATGGAGTACTAAGTACAAGTGATCAGCAATAATAATAAAAAAATGGATTAAAAAAAACCGTCATTTTTGGAAATTATAACCAAATTTGTAAGGCAAGGTAACGATTTCTAAAAAAATAAAAATTTTTTTTTTTTTGAAAACCCTGTACATAATTTTTTTTTAAATACTGGTATGTGGTGCTTCAGTGTACAGTGTATCCACACCTCTGCTTTGGACCACACAGAAAAAAATTACAACCCTTGTAAACCCTTGAACTTCAAATAAATTGTTTTTCTGAATTGGGCTCCTTTTTGTTTCGAAAAGCAATAACTTTTTTCCTGTAAGTCGTAACACTTATTGTTGCACCATTTTAGAATCTGCAAAAGATGGGCATTTTTTTTAAACAATGGGCACTGACAGTGTGGTACATTTTTTTTGCACCAAAAGCATTGAAAGTCAAACGATTTGCTAGCAGTGAGTATTGAATTTTGAAAGAAACTTAATTTTTTTTATTAAATTCAGTTTGTAAAAAAAAAAACGAATGGAGTACTAAGTACAAGTGATCAGCAATAATAATAAAAAAATGGATAAAAAAAAACCGTCATTTTTGAAAATTATAACCAAATTTGTAAGGCAAGGTAACGATTTCTAAAAAAATTAATTTTTTTTTTTTTTTTTGAAAACCCTGTACATAATTTTTTTTTAAATACTGGTATGTGGTGCTTCAGTGTACAGTGTATCCACACCTTTGCTTTGGACCACTATTTACGCCACACCCTGTATATGTAGCAATTGTTCTTGTAGGAAATTTTGGGTGATTCTAGGCATTTGAGCACACTTAGAGAGTCTGTGACGATCAGTATCCTTTCCTCATTATACTTTCTCAAACTGTACGCCAGTGCTTCAAGAATTGCATAAGCTTCAGCCGTGAAAATTGAGGTGTTAGAATCTAACATGAAACATCTTCCCAGTTTGATAGCGGAGTTATAAAATGCAGCCCTAACATATTCATTAGTTTTTGACCCATCCGTGTATATTTTTTTGTATGATAGTCTTTCTAAATTGACATATTCTAAGAATCCTTGATTATTTTGCACTATAATCTTATTATTAGTAGCCTTATGCAATTGGACTTATAAAGAGCCATATTCCCACTTCTCAAATTTCTGTATGTTTTTACAGACTTCTCTTAATTCCAACTTATCTTCTTTCTTCCAAATAAATTGTATTCTTATCATACGCTACTTCATATTCTCTATTACTCAAAACTTTTACAAAAAATGTTTCACTTAAATATTTACATCTAATATGCACAGGCGGAATACCTGCTTCAATTTGTAATGCATTAATGGGCGTAGAGCACATGGCTCCAGTAATTATCCTAAGCCCTTTGTTCTGTACAACTTCTATTTTACGAACTAAATTATTATGAAGAAATGAATTATATACAATTAATGCATAATCGTAATGACTACGTACTAGCTTTAAATAACATATTTACAATTTTGGGATCCATTCCCCAACTAACATTTGCTGTGTATCTTAAAATATTTACAGCTCGTTGCATTTTTTGTACAACATTATTTACATGCGACCTAAATGTCATTTTACCATCAAACATTAGACCTAAAAACTTTTTTTCCTCAACAATATCAATTTTAACTGAATTTATTCTGATATTTACAAATGCATTACAATTATTTTTAGAAAATACCACAGCCGAACTTTTCGGGGTTCAATTTAACTTTGTAAAATGAATACAATTCATTTAGAATATTATTCATCTCATTTTGAGCTTGTAGTATATTTCTATGAGTAGTATAAACAACTATATCATCAGCATACTGTAAAACTTTAGCTTTTGACAAATTGACATGCCTGTGAATTTCAGCAAATAAAGCGCGTACAAAATAGGAGAGAGTGTCGCACCCTGCATGACACCTTTATGTGCCACCTTTGGGCCATAATAATTATTATTAAACTTGACATATAGTTCTCGGCCGTTAAAGAAATTAAAAATCCAAAGTAATAACTTTCCTGGAATATTGTACGAATGCAATATCTGAACTAGAGTGGCTAAGTCAACATTGTCAAAAGCACCCTGGATATCTAAAAATATACTTAATAAGTTTGAGTAATTGAGGTTAGCATCTTTAATATCACTACAAAATGTGAGTAAACTGTCCACACTACTTCTACCTTTACGAAACCCATATTGGTGCATAGGAATAATATTGTTAGACTCTACATATAACTCCAATCTATTTTTTATCATATTTTCAAATAGTTTGCCAACACATGATGATAATGAAATCGGTCTATATGAATTTGCAGACAAAGGTTCTTTATCTGGTTTAAGAACTGGAATTACTGCAATGGATTTCCAGGAATGTGGTATTAGATTTCGTAACCATAAATTGTTAAAAATATTTAATAGAATTTGTTTACAAATCGGATGTAACTTTTTAATAAGAACGTATGGGATGTCGTCTAGGCCAGGAGTAGTATCTTTTCTACTATTTAAAGCAAAATGTAACTCAGACTCGTTGAAAGGTTCGATAAGATATTTATTTAAAGAGTTCTGATTGAAATAATTGTCTAGCTCTATGTCGTGTTGTGAATGAGGTATTTCTTCAGAAGAAATCCTATCTAAAAATAATTCAATCCAACTATCGTCTTGACATCGCTCTTTCGTGTTTTTCTTATTAAATTTACGTATGAAATTCCAAATTTTTGAGATAGGAGTAGTTCTGTCAAAACTAGAGCACAATGAAATCCAACTTTGTCTTTTTTGTTCTTTTATAACAAGTTTTTTTGTCCGCGTCAATTTTTTTATAAATAACATAATTTTCTATTGTAGGAAATTTTCTGTAGTCTTTCCACAGCTTGAGAACATACCTCATTCCGCCACGGCACAGACACATATTTGCGTTTACTAGCTCGAGATTGCGACGATGCTGTTGCTGGCAACATTGGGATACATTTTTCTTTTAAAATGTTGACAAGTTCAATGAACTTGTCATAGTTGTCATAGTCACTCAAAGGATCATTTGAAAATGAAAATTCACTAAATAATATTTCTGATAGAAAGTAATAATCAGTCCATTTCGCTTTGCGGTACAAATACCTATAAGATCTGTTAGCAAAATCAAATAACTCTGGCTCAATTTCAAGTTCGACTATGGTTGGAAAATGCAAACTACCCAAACAATCGGAGAGGACTGTCCAGGTGCATGAAGGAACAAGACTCGGTGATACAAATGCAACATCAATGGCAGAAGGAGCATTACCCGGACGAGTTATTGTAGTGGACGAGCCATCATTCAATATAATCAAATTTAGTTCCTCCAACATGTCATATACCTGAACACCTCTGGGCTTATTATGAAAGCTACCAAAAGCAGTGTGGTGTGCATTTAGATCTCCCATTACTAGTATCGGACGAGACATTGCATTAATTGCATTCATTAAAGATCTTATTGGAAAACGACCACTCCGAGGAGGGCAATAAACACCAAGGATTGACAAGTTTCCTATGTTAGTTTTAATTGAAATACCTATGCTCTGTATGCTATCAGTGAAATAAGAATTAACTAGTGAACATTTGTAAGATTCTTTATATAATATAGCTACTCCTCCATACCCATTTGATTTATCTTTGCGAAACAATTTGTAACCTGGAATGTTTATGTGATTTGTAGGCTTCAGCCATGTCTCGTTCAGAATTAAAATATCTATATCATTAGTGAAGAAAAAATCTTGTACCAAAGGCAATTTTGAATTTAAACTTTGTATGTTGTGCTGACAGACTTTTAATAGTTTAATGGGAGTTAGTTAGTTAGTTAGTTTGGCTGGGGTGTTTTCCGCACTTAGCCTCTTGATTGGGCCTTTGTGCGTGTGTCCCTTTACTCTTTTATTCTAACCACTTCAGGTTTTCCCAAAAGGCTAGCAACCTGCCCAGGTTACTACAGGCCTCCGGAAATGTTGCCGGGGATTTGAGAATGTCTGCCCGTTGCTCCGCCACGCCGGCGCACTCCATGAGTACGTGTTGCGGTGTTTCTTCTGCCTCCATGCATCCTCTGCACAAGGGGCTGTCTGTGACACCTATGTTGAATAGGTGTTTGTTTAGAAGACAGTGGCCAGTTATGGTTCCTACGGCTATGCGCAGCTTGTCTCTTGTTAGTCGGGTGAGGTTGCGGGCGAACCTTTTTGAGAATTCTGGGATTGCGTCCTTTGTCTGCCTACAACCTTCACCGTTTCTCCACTCTGTTAGGTGTGTTGCTTCAGTTTCTGCACGCAGCCATGTCTTTGTTTGGGCCTGCGGTATGGCCAGTAACGGCTCTGGTCCGTGTACTGTTGTCGCTGAGCCCCTCTTGGCTAGTTCATCGGCTGCGTCGTTACCTAGTGAGTTGCTGTGTCCTTTGATCCATTGCAGGGTTACTTTATTTGTGCTCGCTATGAATTGGAGTGCACTATGGCATTCCAGTATAAGGACAGATGTTATGCTGTTGTTTTGCAGAGCTTGAAGCACTGAGGCGCTGTCTGAGACAATTTTTATTTGTAGGTCTTTTATGTCTCTGTCCGCTATCGCCTGCGCCGCTCTGGTGATTCCGATGCATTCCGCCTGGAAGATTGTGTTCAGTTTGTCTAGGGTGGTTGATATTCTTATGTTCAGATCGTTTGAAAATACGCCAGCTCCTGTACCCTGTGGGGTCTTGGAGCCGTCTGTGTATATCCTAACTTCATTGATGCCGGAGCTGTCTTTTGGCTCTTCAGTGAGTTGGATATTATATCTTCTTTCAAAGATGTGTTGGCATGGTGTCCTGTCCATGGGTGCGTTCAGAAGTGGTCTTTCTCTCAGGATGCCATCCAGGACTTTTGAGTGCGTGGTATCCGTGTTTCCTTAGTTTAATGGGAGTCCTACTACTTCCCATTAAGAACAAAAATTTTCAATAAAAAGCTCCTTAATTGTTTTGGAATTTACTGGTAATTTATTGTATTTGTGTAAAAGAGTTGTAAAAGTTTTAATGAATGCATTGATCATTTTATCATTGTTAATAAACTCAGTGACTAAATCCTTTTCTTTTCCTTGATTAAGGTTGTTTGCATTTGCTAATACTTTTGAAAAAGATGGCTTGTTCAATGATGGGAAATCAGAATTAAAGTTTCCTACACCTGAATTGCCTGACCACGATGACTGTCTATGAATAATTTTGCGTTTGTTTTCTTCTATTTTCTGCATTTTAATAGGGCAATTTTTTGACACTGCTATATGACTGCCTTTACAATTGACACAGTGAGGATTATCACTATTTTCACACTCTTTGTAGGAATGAGATCCTCCACAAATTGAAAAAACCATCATTTTCTTACAAAACTTAGACATATGTCCAAATCCCAAACATTTATAGCATTGTAGTACTGGTCGTATATAAGGTTCAACTCGCAAAGCACAAAGATCAGAAGTGACATAGTCTGGTAAGACATTTCCTGCGAAGGTGATGGCAACAGTACCAAGAGGCACAATACCTTCAGGTGTTTTCTTAGTAAATCTCCTGACACCAAGGATTTCTTGAGATGAGACAAGTTTGTCAAATAGATGTCTGTTGCTTAGTTCAGGTGGTACAAACTTTATGACTCCGACTGATTCGGCATTTGTTGCTGGAATGTAGGCTCTTAAGTTGTGGTTCACTAGGAAGGTGGAATTGCTTAAAAGTCCATTGGCGTTTTTCGGGCTATCAAAATAAGCTGCAAATTTACTGGCATTAATCCGTTTCAATTGCTTAACACCTTTGATGAATCGGCTGAAAATGCTATTAAGGTACACAGGACTTTTGTTACCTAAGCTTCCATTTTCCTCAGTGCTTTCTAAATAAACAATAAAAGTGGTACCTGGAGAACTTTCAGGATAGCTACGGATGTGGTTCTTTTTAAGGAATGGAGCATATTTACAGTCATCCTCCTGATCTGAAAAGTCATTTGTTGACTCTGTCACCTTCCTTTTTTTGTTGGGTTTTTTATTTCCACCGCTTTCGCTACTCATCCTATCAAGATATATGTTGCTTTCAGTAGGAAAAAACGCAATAAGAATATTTTATTTTAGCAAAGAAAAAAATGGAACTTTCCGCTTTAAGATTTCCCGCCAGAATCCTATGCCATTCATCTGTCAAATAGGGCTGTGCTGTGGTGCACCCCACCGGTATTACCTACCGGCGTAACTATTATATAATCTGTGCTACTGGTAAGCTAATCCATAGACAATATATAAACTTTTTTTGCAATTGATTTCTGAATGTTGGTGTTTTGATTGGAGATAAATGGCGCGTAATCTAAATAAGTTTTTGTTTGTGTCATTTAGTTAATTACTATATACGTACCTTCCTATTGAAGCAAGCAAGTAAAATACCACAAGATAATTATCAATATGACTACACAGTGTAACAAAATAGATAATTTAAAATTTATGTTGAATACAGGTATGACAGTATTAGTTAGATAATAACGTAGACTAGACATAGGTAGGTAGGTACTATTTATTCTGTGCTAATACTCCCACGCAATACTCGTATAAGATTAGAGATAGGTACACACGCCCGCACGTCAGACAACAATTTGAACTCTCGGTCGGACGGTCTCTATTCCCTACGTAATAAACGTAGTTTTCGTAGTTTACATGGGTAACCTGACGTGCCGACTGCCGACTGTACATACCATACCTACCTATTTACGATCGGAGCTATTACTTTAATTATAATATTATTATCGTTGTTTTTTCGCTGCTGCAATAGAATTGATTGTACGGACCTCGTCGTCAATCTAATAATAAAATTATAGGCTAATTCAATTTGATTTTCTCTAACAAAAATTAATCGACTGTGTCCCCGGTGGGACACGAACCCACGTCCCTTCGCTATCCGGGCGAGTGCTTTTACCAACTAAGCTACGGAGGACGTTAGTCAGCCGACGAATTTTCGTAAGTGCTTGCTACGCCAGTGAGCCGGCGTTCGGTTTCATCAATACTTGGAGAATGTTGTGTGACCCGCATGTATCCGATGGAAATATTTTTATAAATATTTAACCATAAGTTAAGATGAAATCAGCTTAACTTATAATTATTTTTATATCTTAAGCAATTATTTCGCAAGTTTTTACAAATTCAATTTGATTTTCTCTAACAAAAATTAATCGACTGTGTCACCCGGTGGGACAGCCAGGGTGGGTGATAGGCTAATGTTGTCCAGTTCGCATGTTTCAATTTATTAATGAATTTGCATTTCAACAGCATCTAAAAAGCAGTTACGAAAAGATGTAGAAGGTCTTCGCTTAAGGAACTTGGAGCGACAATATTCTGAAGAATTGACAACACTACAAACTGAAGTTGACTCGGCAACAGAACAACTTAAGGTTAGAGGTTTAGACCTTTCTAAAAAGATTATTTATTTGAATTCGTTTAGGTTGTTTACTAAAGGTTGATGCAATGTTTTGATTTTGTTACTCGCAGTACTTTCTAGTGAAATTCATCTAAGCCTTATTATTTATATTTATATAAATAGTTGGTTCCTTTTCAATTGGTAGGTACTCGTTATTTACGCGGTCACCTGACATTTGAAGAATTGTTATTTGAATAAAATGTTTCTGTCTCGATGAAATCACTGGCGGCCGCCCAAGCAAAAAAGGGACAAATGAGCTCATACGATAAAACGCTTCTTACATTTGACCAAAACAGCATTTTCTAGTCCCCTATTTCTTCGACAAAAATTGACAAATGATATTTTTTTCTGAAATGATTGATTAAAGGTTTGGACTATGCTCCTATGTTGTAGTTTTAGTGTTAATTTGCGTAGATTTTTTTGGCGAGCGTCTGAAAGTTGAGGTTGAAAATTGGCCTTTGACCTTTAGGCATTATGCAGGGAGAAAACAGGGGACTACGTGTTTTGTATGTAGAAATGGCGCCTAATCTTTCCCCTTAACATATTATATTTTAGGAATTGAAGAATATGATATCGTTAGCTCGACACCAAATTTCTTTGGTTGAGATATGTACATCATCAGAAAAATCTAAAGTAAGAAGTTCGATAAGTGAACTAAACCAACACAAAATTAGCTTCGACGAAATTTTCGATAAAGGTAGGTACTACTAATAATAATAAGTATTTAGCGGTTGCATTATATTATTTTAACTAAGAACTAACAAACGTTAACATTTATCTTAAACCTTTAAATTGCAGCAAGAGCAATTCGTGTATATTGATTGAATATTTTCGTTGTAAGTGTTAACTTACAACGAAAATATTCAAATATATTTGTCACAAGTAGTTTATATTATAAATCGCCTAATTAAGTACTTATGGTTTTATTTATATAATAATTGGATTACCTACATAAAAATAAACTATATATGTACTACCTACACTTAACCAAAACTTTGAAATCTACTTATTAAAAAAAATACCATATCCATGAGGCAAGGAAGCGAGAATGCTGGCTGCATTTCCGCGTTGGATAGCTATAGTTAGCCTCTGAGCGAGAAACGAGCCAGTTTTTTTGTTATATATATTTGTGATCACGGAAAGGGCATTATTTATTTAGTAAAATAACACACACAGAATACAATCACAAAAAGTACAATACAATATGGGCATTTTAAATTTGTTATCTACTGAAACGGTGTCAGGACGTCGCTTGTCAGATGAAAAAGAGCTGGCACTGTTAAGCCGTACGACGTCTCGTTCCAAATATAAAGAGGAACGATTTGATTGTTTGTTTGTACGAACGATTTGATATTAACTTTATGGTTTGTATCATAAAGTTAATATTCCTACCGGAATAGAGGAACAAACATGAGCTGTCAAACGAAACAGAAATAGAATGACATTTGTGTGTGTAGAATTGTTCATGAATGTGTGTCAGTGATGTATGTTATGTCGCTTGTTACATTAGTATCGATATCGATCAAATTAATTTGTAACATTAACAGTAGGTTAATTAAATCAATAAAACAAAAATAGGATGGGATGGGATTTTTCATGGCTGAAACTATGCTTCTGGAGTGAAGACATTTAAGGAAAACTCAGACGATACGGTTGTTTCAAAATAATAAATAAAATGAAAAATGTTGTTGTTTTAATCGTTTATTTAAAAAACTAACTTATAGAGATGCAACTTAGTGCATTTATATTAGACATAAAGCTACTTTTTCCTTGGCGTCAAATCTAGTTGGAGAGAGGTCAATGGTGTGGACTGTTGCAATAGCGGTAACGATGATTCACATGTGAATGCCTCTGATACAATATCTTTGTAAACATGGGACGAATCTGTGCGTCTAGGCTTTATTTTGGCCTGTGAAAAAGAAATATAGAACATATGATCTAGTCCCAAAGTAAGCAAACCATATAATACGTAGACATAACCATAAGTAGACATTGCTATCCAATGAAACATCAGCAGAAGAATAGTATTATTCTTATTTTGCTCCTCGCGTCTTGAAATATTTTTGTTCAAAGTGCTTACTGCACTTGAATTTTTAAAACTTGAATTTTTGTTTTGAACCCAGTTTGGACGATTTATAAATTTTATAGGCACGCATTTTTAAGTTATTCGGAAATTTGACAGATACATTTATTACTAATGTAAGTAACTATTCTAACAGGTAAAAACTGCATGGGTCGGCTAAGTATCTTAAATAGTAATTACATTCCCAGCTGGTTCATATCTAACCTTAGATACTTTTCTTTACACAAAATATTCGTAAATTCTGCATTATGTGTAATTGGATATTTGCTTCTTACATTAATAAATGCTTAAAGAAGAGAATTATCACACTAAGCACTTAAAATTCGAAACGTATTGGCAAAAATAAACCTAAAATAGGTGGTGTCCATTTGGAACAATTTACCTGTGAAATGAACATGTCTCGGGGTTATTTTGCTGTGTTGTACAACAATTATTTACTAAACAAGTCACCATGTTTCACCAAGAAATATTTCCAAAAAATATCCACGATTTCATGTAATATTTGAAAAATTAAAATAGCTGAAATTCTCAGCGTGCCGATAAGTGCCGACAAATTGTTTGACAGTTTCAAAAACGGTTCTGTTACATCGCATCACACATCTCTTTTTATCATACAGTTTTGCTGATAGAGACATCTCGCTCGCTCAGCCCTTTGTTCCTCTATTCCGCTAGGTATATTAACTTTATGGTTTGTATTGAATAGGCTCCGAAACTATTGGAACGATTCAAATGAATTTTGGTACAGATATAGTTCGAGACTTTGGAAAGGACATAGGCTACTTTTTGTCGCGATATAAAATCATCAGTAGGGTGAAATGGGGGATGTTTGAATGGGAAATCAGATTAGCGCGGGTGAAGTCGCGTAGCTCCCCTACATTGTGAAGTAGGGTTTTTTTTTAACGTCTATCCCATCGTGTGGGGTATTGTTGAGCAGGTCTATTAAAATGATAATTATTATTATTAATACATTGTTTTTTATTTAATGTTCCATTTACGAAATATTAAACTTTAAAGTGCAATTTATTGTTCCAGTAGGGTGCCCCCCCACCCTCTAAAAGCTTAACTGCTGGCTCGAAAAATCTAAAAAAAAAAAAAACATAATGATAGTGCATTTCCTAAGCTCTAAATGAAAACTATAGCAGTTAAGATAACTTTGTTAGTTTGGCCGTAATATTCGTGGAGCTTGAGTATTGGATAATTTTGTTTCAAATATAAAATCCTTAAAATAAATTATTTAAAGTGACTAGCCGGTTTCTTGAATAAAAATCTACTTGACTAGGTTGTTCAACTTAACGACACAAACGGGATTTAATGCATCTAATATTTTTTTATAAAGGCAAAGGATATTGCCGTTTTATGTATGGAAGTTGAACCAAGTGCTGGCCAGAATCAAACCTTTCTGAAATCCTCAGGCCAACACGAATCTGTAAACCGAAGCGCTTCAAAACATAATCCCAGGAGACAAGAGAAAAAAAAAGTTTTGTTGTAAATGTTTTTTTTTAATTAACTTGTTAATGTAATAAAAATTGTATTTATCGGTCACTGATCATTGTAAGAGCGTCCGTGGTGTAGTGGCTAGCGGTTTGCCTCTCATTCGGGAGGTATTGGTTCGATATCACGTGCCGCCGGCTTTTCTAAGCTATGTACATAAGTTTGTGAACTTATTAACCGATGCTCTTACGGCGAGGGAAAACATCGTGATTCGTGACTGAATATGTAACCATGATCCAAACTGGTCAGGTTGCCTTGTTAACAGGGTCACGGGCGGAAGTCAGATGGCAGTCGCTCCATTGTAACAAACTGATCTGCTACAGTCATATTGTATAAATACAATATGACTGGTTACAGCTGCGAAAGAAAGGGTCGTCCGCGTATGTATAATATTTTGGAGCCAAGCAGCAACATAATTCTAGCGAAAGATAGTAATAATTACCTATAATTATTAGTTATATCTCCAAAAAAATATTAGAGGAAACAATTCTTTTTTATTATCTCTGGGACGGACATTTTATACATTTCTTTTTGTGTTAAGTATCATAAGGAACCACCTAAAAATATTTTCATGGCTGGGCAGCACTTGGTCGGTAACCTATCTCAATTTCGAAACTTTGCTGTTCGAATTTTAATTGGTCGAAAACTGTTTGACGAAGTTTTAAATAATAATAGATTGATTTATTTACATAATATTGTAAGACTATAAATTTAGTGTCCCGTTGTTTCATTTTCCAGAAAAACAGTTCTCCGATTATCAAAACGATTTTTTTTCTTTTCATAGATGATGATTGCTTGTCATAACTTTAATAAATTTCAAACAGTTTAAAAGATCGAAGTAACCGAAATCTTCTCAATTTGGGGAAACCCGACTCGCCGTGGTCCTTCGCCGTGGTTCAGGTCTGCCCAATACTAGAGTGTAATTTAGAAGCTGAAGCCGTGGAGGGAGTGCAGGGTGGGTGCCAAATATTTGTTATGGCAGGGCGGAAGGACTGCACTTCCCGCAGCGCCGGAGAAGAGCGGATCATATGCATGCTGCATGTCTGCATGCCTGCTTGCATGCTGCTTGCCTGCTTGCATGCTGCATGCCTGCTTGAATGCTATGAGCTTGCTTGCACAGTGCATACCTGCTTGTATGCTTGCTTGCATGCTGCATGCCTTTTGAATGCATTTTTAACCGACTTTAAAAAAGGAGGTTATCAATTCGACTGTATGTTTTTTTTGTGGCTATGTTACCGCATATCTCAGTCAGTTGTGGACCGATTTGAAAAAAAATATGTTTACCTAGAGGCTATACCTTCTAGTTGGTCCCATTTTGGCTTAGTCGAGATCTGATGATGGGATCTTGGTGTAATCGAGGGAAACCCTCAAATTTTGAAGGCACATATAGTGTTTTCGTACTAGTATATTACTGTTGACATGTTGTTACGTCTGATAGTCATTATGTGGAGCTGAGCTGATGGTGAAACTCCTTAAAAATTAGGAGTTTAGTAATTGAAACACCAGATGTTTTGTCAGGTACTGTATAGGATGCTAACAAAACAAAGTCAAAGGTGCAGCTCCCTCCTCTACACTAAATTTCAACTAAAAATAGAAAAATAAATTTATTTTAAAAAAAACCGACTTCAAAACTGACTACAGTGTTAATTAAAACTTAAAATTTTATAAACAAATTTAAACTAAAAAGTACAAAATAATATTTAAATTACCTAACTGTTCTACGAAATTATACAAGAAACCTATTTCCAATTTACTATCTGTTATTTTTTGGAGTCGGTGCCAACCAAGCTAGATATTCTATCTACTCTAAGCAGCCAAGAGATGGTTTAATCCTGTCCTTACTTGCAAAAAATCATTAGAATTAGAATTTCTGGCACCGACTAGGTCCAATATAGGCAATGTCCTTTTTATTTACAAAATAGGTAGTTCCTATAATTGGGAAAACGAAGCGATCAATCGCTGAAAGTGTCATAGAACACATTTCAGCTGTAAAAAATCTACAGACGGGCAAATAGGTATGCGATAGCTGAACATCTGCTCAACTCAGGGGCTAATTACTGGATGGAGCTACATGACCAAAAAATCCTCTCCACTGAACGTTATTATCATTCTAGGATAATACAACGTGAAGCAATTGAAATTAAAAAACATAAAACTTTCAATCAGGATGATTCTGGTTTTCATTTGTCATGAACATGGAATTCAGTGATGACCAAAATACAAATCGCGTATTATGGTCAACAAGAAACCCGGATACTGTTAGTGTAGTTTTTCGAGCTAACTGTACAAGTCAGCAAATTATCAAAGTGTACCAACGGGTGGAAGAAAATATTTCAACGCGCACAAGCAGACGACGCCGAGCTACAGTCAACCCGCGAATAATAATATGATTTGTGCAACCGAATCGAAACGTCGGGAAGGTTATACAAATTTGCCTTCAAAAAAAGTATTAGGGTAAGTTCAGATGACAAGCGCTCAGCGCGCGTTGAACGCGCGTTGAACGCGCGTTGAATTTTTGTATAGTGTTCACATGGTGCGCGCTTGTCAGGCGTTAAACGCGCGTTGTCGCGGCCAGTTTGAGTTCTACATTTGTCGAAGATGGACGTAGAAACAGTTTTATCGGTGATTTTATACAGACGACGGCAGAAACGACACAACAGAAGACGGAGATATTGGGTTCACCCAATTTTGTCAACCAGGCTGACTGAAAGTCAGTACATTATTTTATATCCTAAGTTAAGGCAATTTGAGCCCAAATTCTTTAACTACTTAAGAATGTCCATAAAGTCATTTGATGACTTACTGACTCTCATAAACGATGAACTCGTAGCAGATAAAAACGCTGTGCGATATAGCATTTCACCGGAAGAAAAACTCATAATTACATTGAGGTAAGTTTTTTAATAATCAACATAATCTATAAATCAAATAAATCAAATCAACTGGTTTAGGAACAATTTTTTTAAAGAAAAAATAACATTTTGTTACTCGCAGAATAACTCTAACTCTGATTCATTGCTGACATTAGTTGGTACTGGCGATGGAGACCCCATTGTTGTAGTATAACCATAATGTGCAAAATTATTTGACACACTAGACTGCTGTGATCTATAATCATGATAACGAAAGCCTTCAACAGAAGCTGATGACTGATGACGCTGCTCTTGTGATAAATAATTTCTTCGTTGTGGTACCGGGTAATTTTGATGTACATATGTCTGTTGTTGTGGTCCTTGAAATTCATTTTGGTTTTGCAAAATTAAATTATAAATGGGAATTTTAGTTTGAAGTCGCCTATATTCTGGATTTTTTTTAATCTCTTTAACGAGTGACAAACAAAACAGCTTGTCTTCATCGTCATCTTCTTTTGGATGCGACACATTTTTCTGTGCTAAACTCTGCTCTAATATGTTTGCAAATCTTTCATCAGCAGGATTTAATTTTTGTTTTTTTCTTGAAGTAGATTTAGGACTCTTAAAGCCAGAACTTATTTCTACTTCAGCAACCTCTGACGAAGTTGATGCATTATCTGCATCGAAACTACTTTCTGTATCTTTGTTGGCAATTGATGCCTGTAGAAATCGTAGTCTATTATAATGTATATATGTCGAAGTTTTGGAAGCTCCTGATCCCGATTTGACAGTCTTCATTTTCTTCACCTCTCTCATATAATTATCCCGTAAACTCTTCCACTTTTTTTGCAGGGATGACGCTGAAAAAAAAACAGTATTTAGTAATAGTTTATGTTTTTTTCCAGATATTTGGCCATTGGATGTTCATTTGGGACATTAAGCTACGACTTTAGAATTGGCAAATCTACTGTGGCTACTATAATACCACATGTATGTGAAACTATTTGGAAAAAATTAAGGCCCGTTGTTATGAGTGAACCAACGAAAGAAAAGTGGTGTGAAATATCCACGATATTTGAAAAGAACTCAAAGTTTCCCAATTGTTTGGGAGCCTTGGACGGGAAACATATACGGTTAATCCAGCCTGAACACACGGGTTCTATGTATTATAACTATAAAAATTATTTTTCGCTAGTTTTATTGGCGCTAGCGGATGCAAACTATTGTTTTGTGTGGGTTGACATAGGTGCCTACGGTAAAAACAGTGACTCAGGTATATTCAAGAATTCTTCATTGTACAAAAAGCTGACAGAAAGGTCATTAGATCTACCTGAGCCAAAGGCATTGTTAATACAAAATAGACCGACAACGTTGCCATATGTGATAGTGGCTGATGAAGCTTTTGGCATGATGGAGAATTTAATGCGTCCATATGGGGGAAGGTCACTAACTTATGCTAAAAAAATATTTAATTACCGTTTGACATTAGCACGCCGGTATGTTGAATGTACTTTTGACATAATGTGCAATAAATGGCGCATTTTACACAGGCCGTTAGATGTTAACATCGGTTTTGCAGAAAAGATCGTAAAAGCGATATGTACACTAAATAATTATGTCAGAATCAGAGATGGCTACAATTTTGAAGACACACTTTATACGCCACCCCTGAAAAATCTAGCCTCACATTATACCGGACGTGCTGTGCGACAGGCGGATAATGTTCGAGTACATTTAACAAACTATTTCATCAATGAAGGAAAAGTAGATTGGCAGGATCGTTATATTTAACTTGTAACACAAACCGATTGTAAATGTAAATAAATATATATACTCACATAATATTTTCTTTTTTTCTTCATTGTCATCTCCTTCACAAAATATGAGGACGAGTTTTTCCCAAGCCCGTCTTCTCAAATTCTTATCTGAATAATCGCTACTTGTCATGCCCCATATCGCAGGACGTTTCTCTATTTCATCAATTAATAATTCCGTATTAAAAGCTTCGGTTTCCATTTCGGATGATTTCCGGACGAACTTGACGAACCCTCGAAAACTTAAATACGTCTATCCGCGTCGGAAGCGCGCGCTCAACTGAACGGAAACATACAAAAACAATGATCTCAAAGCGCGCGTTGACGCGCGCTGACAACAGTCGAGCGCTGGCGCAGCGTTGAACGCGCGCGTTACTAAAACGCGCGTTAGCATGTGTACGGCCTGAATAAAATGTATGTAGTTGTAAACGCGCGTTATCAAAACGCGCGTTGAGCGCTTGTCATCTGAACCTAGCCTTAATCCCGTTTGTGTATATTTAGAAATGAAACAACAAAGTTTGAAATCCTATATAGGTTATTCAACGTAATTTAGGGGATTGTTAGGTAGGTAGCTGATTTTTGAAATCAGGAAAATCGCTCATGGAACTTTCAAACATTATCTTCTACCTAGATTAGATAAGTATCTATACAACTCTTCGTTTCATTCAATAGGCATACATAAATAGCTGTTTCATGTTTAGACCGCCGAGAGACGGAGTTGCGTATGAAAGAATTGGAGCAAAATAAAGAAACCGAACTAGAGGTAATGCGCCAGAAAGAGAAGGATGCTGCTCAAAGGAATGATCAAATATTAAAAGAAATATTTTGCCTTGAAAAAGAATACGATGATATAGAGCGTGAATGTGCAGTGTTAAAGGTAAGTGCATTAAAAACCTGCGATTTCGTTTTTTTCCCGAGGCGTCTCTATCTAGTTAGACCTCCCTTAATTCCTATCCATTACACCAAATTCGTGTCGAGAACTATTGCATAAATATTATATAAGTATATTTAATAAGCACTTAAGACTTCCTTAGGATTCAACTTTTGTTTCAGAAAAGAAACAATGCCATTATGTTAAAAATGAGAAGAAAGTTGGTAGAAACCGAAAACATTCGAAAAGATCTGATAAAGAAAAAAACGACTGGCACTTCAGCCTAATAATGATAGAAATGAGATAACACCAAACAATTAAGAATTCAAGTCATAATTATTTAATAATGGAGATGAAAAATTACTAACAATAAATATTATTAAACATACAATTGTTTACTTGAACATTAAACAAATTGAGAACAAAGTGGCCTGTGTGTAAGACACTCAAAATTAAAATAAATTATTATTTATGGCTAAATAACATTATAAATAAGCTTTTTGTAGTAACATTAAATTACCAACAAATCAATGATATGATAGAATCAAGAATACTCAATGCAAAAACACACAAATATTGACTAAAAATGATTACAGTTATGTTAAGTTAAAAATGTTTATGGTAATATATTTAAGGTAGTAATGTATGATTTCACCACTTCCCTCTAAATCTTAGTACCAACCACTAAGAGGTGATATAGTAGTGTAAAAGGAAGGCACCGACAAATACAATAGATTCTTTAGAGGACTAATCATATATCACTTTTTAATTATCTAATTGAAGCAATAAGGCAACACTTCGTTTTATCCAATGAGCCGCTGGTTTATCCGAAGGCAGATAAAATGCAAGAACAAAATTTGATGAATGTCCAGTTGTAGCTAGCACACCCTTTCTTTCCAAAGTCTTGTACAAGGGACATCGATACCGGGTTCCTTCTTGAAATTCAGTTTTTATTTTTGGGTATAGCCACATCACTGGCATGACATCGTTCAAAATCTTCGGAAGCTGTTCATCAATTGCGTATTTATCTCTGTTCCAACGACCGCCATCCATAAAGAGTCCCATAATATATACACCCATTAACGGAGCCTCAGTTTCATAATCAACTCTGCGAACCTCAAAATCAAATATAAGCAAATCTATAGGAATCTTTTTAGCTCTAGCATAATTCTGAACAGATCCCGTCAGAAAGGCTTGAGTAAAAAAGAAACCAGACAGCCAAAATGTGGTCGGTTTTCCATTCTGGTACCAGTCTTCCAACATAGCAAGACGTTCAACTAAATCCGCAACGTAACTAGGTAGTGGTTTCAAGCTTGGGTAGGACACTTTCCGCCAGTTATCTGGTATCCTGCCAAGAAGCATTGCACTTGCTTGCAAATCTAATGCTGGTGACATGACAATAAGACCTTTTACAGCTTTTTGCAAATCTATTAAAGATCCCCTAATTTCACCTAGCAATTTATTAAAACGTTCCATTTCTTGCACAAGTACAGTATTCATTGAT
This sequence comes from Pyrausta nigrata, assembly GCA_949316185.1. Classification (NCBI taxonomy): domain Eukaryota; kingdom Metazoa; phylum Arthropoda; class Insecta; order Lepidoptera; family Crambidae; genus Pyrausta; species Pyrausta nigrata. The sequence continues at coordinate 9,597,318 of OX438951.1, forward strand.
TCGTTGTAATCTACCGGATACTTCTTTTGGGCAATCTCTACGTCAAACTTTGGTGGCAATTTAGAAACGATTTCTGATGCCATGTTCATAAGGATAACTTCAGTATTGCCTCCTTCACCACCGCTCCCAGCTCCCTCGACAAGAACAAGAGCTGCAGTCAAGGCCATTGAAATAGTATAATCTCGAGTTATTCCTGCATTCATATGAAGACCGAACACCTCTGGTGGAGGATTCACGGGAACCATTTCGATGTGTTTAAGATAATCTTGGTACTCGCATCTACGTGGCAGCCCATACACAGATCCTATGTCACAAAATAAATATCCAGGATCATTAACAACTCCAGCATTCACATAGGCATCTAAAATTGTCACAATCAATCGTCGATCCCAGTCATCTGTTACTCTGCCACCATAGTTACATTCACCTGTTAAATATTTTATTGCGACATACTGAATCTCTTCATATTGATTCAAGAACATTTGTAACTGCATTATAGATATTTGAAAGTCTGAATCATTAAAACCGTATTGTATATTCCAACCCAAAGGTCCAAACTTCTTTCTTTCTTGCACTACTGCATGGAAGAAACTTATACCATATAAAAGCTTACTAAATGGTTTGTCTTTACCAGGACATCCTTCGAAAAATTCTGGTTCCTTTAAAGGCTCCGAATTATACGATCTAAACAAATTATGTTGAAGACCAGTTGGAGGCTCGTTTGTCATTTTGACTCCTACTTGAAGAACGGATTGGGGAAATCTATCAGATGGGTAACTGGTAAGCCATAGCCGAAAACTTAAATCTGTGTTTGTTAAATCAAAACCTTCAACAATTTTTTCTAGAACTGGTAACCAAGATACTGCCAAATGACAATTTTGAAGACAAACCCAACCACCTTCTAGCTGAGCTCTTTCTATCATAGACCTTGCGATAGGGCCTTGACCTTGACCCAATGAAATAGAATTGAATCTGTGAGAATACCCCATCCTCTCACAATACTTTATCAACGCTCCCATTGGATCTGAGCCCGGCGATAATATAAATATAAGCGGAGCAAGACAGTTTGAATCTCCAAATGATTTGCCAATATCAAATGGGGGAGGAGTGATGTATTTCGCACCTAATTGATTTTCGACAAAATCTGATATTGCTGTCGTTAATTTATCTGGTCTTAACACTCTTATAACTAGTAGTTTTTGAAACAGAGATAATTTCGTGTCCCATTCGCCGGGTAAAGCTTTATGATGTGGTTCCAAATCATCGTATACTACCTGCCACTTGGTTATTTGTGATGTAAAATTATCCCTAAAACCTTTGAATGCTGGCACATCATTTAATCTACAAATTTCATCCCAAGCTTTGTCTGGTAACCATTCGGCTGGTTTTGCTAAAGGGTTCTGAACAGCTATACCACCTGTTATAAGAAACATATGTTCATCTGCATTCATGTCACCAGTCGATAACATCATTTTTGCACACATTATAAATGAAAACATCAATTTGTCTTTATCAAAAAGTGATCTGCAGACATTGCTATACAAATTATATGTAAAAGTCTCTTTTAAGAATTTTAGCCTTTTATCTAAATCCTTAGATTTATTTGCATTTTCAATAGATATAATGTATAAGTTAATAAACCATGTCAAAGAATACTGATACATAGGATCCACATTAGGTAGCTCGGTGACACAATAATACAAAACTGCCGAATGGGACGCTATCGGTCTATATCCAAGTCTGAATTTTTCTATGATAATCTCAGTTTCCAAACTAGCCTCCTGTTTTTTCATAATATCTATCGCCAATAGTTTAGAAGAATCAAGAACCTCGATAGCAGATTCATCTTCTAAAATATCTCCTTTAGTTTCTTGTAGTGTACGCAAAATATCATCTTCTACTTGTTTAAGAGCAGCGCGATTTGCTGCTCCTTGAACGATTAACTTTTCTCTCTTTTCCTGTAAATCAGGTCTTTCTTTAGCAACTACTATTCCCAAGAGTTGATCTTCCAATCCATCTTTAGTAAGAGCAAAGTTTATAAGTGTAACTTTGTTAAACACCTCTGGCAAATAATGAGGATTTCTTAGTTTTGTCGTCATATACAATCTAAAATTAGGATGATATTCTATGACATTCTCTCCCAAAGCAATATATTCTTTACCGCCTTGCATATAAGTATGTTTTAGTAAAACTGGATCCAATGGTGCCTCAACGTCTTCTAAAATACAATCAATGAGCGCTGGTTTACCGTATTCTAGGCAGGTTTCAATAACTTTCATATAGTTTCCATCGGTGAATTTCAACACTTGCAAGTCATTAGACTTTTCCATTGTTTTTATCCATTTGTTGGCCTGTCCTTGTGGATCAACTAGTAAAGACCATCTCATAGAATTGTCTTGAATAATAGCATTATCAGTAGAGAATGAATCGCGAGGTAAGCCAGCAATGCACCAATTTTGTATTTTGATGTCAGTCCCTAAAACATCTTTAAAAACAAAAACTTCAGAGTGTGGCATATCTAGTTTAATTACAAGGTTACGCCATTTTTCTATCATTTCTGTTCTAACTGGCAAAGTGTAAGGAGCTAAATATGCTATGATACCACAAGAAACCAATATATCCCCAGCTAGGTTATCAAAAAGTAGCTGTAGATTTTCAGCAGCGGCAGTCCATCTCACTTTTTCGCCTCCTAAGCCTCCTATCAATTTTTCGGCTCTGAAAAGTTTATCTATACAAAGTTGCACTTCATCTTCTAAAGCCTTTTTCTTGATGTTAGCTTCTTCTAAAGCTTCATTTAACTCTGCCAATTTTGCTTCCAATCGGGCCACTGTAGCTTTCTTTTCCTCTAATATCGCCATAGTTTCTGAAAACTCTTTTTCAGCAGCTTCTAGTTTAGCTTTTTTTGGGGCCACAACTTTAGCTACGGCGTCATACATATCCATAGCAATAATCCATTTGCATAAACCTTCAGCAGCTGCTGACGCTTTAGCAATAATATGCGGTTTGAAATCTTTATTTGAAAGATATTCTTTTCTGATTTTTTGCATAGTAGCAACAGGTATATTATCTTTGTCAAAGTTGCGTAACGAATCCAAAAAGCTCATATCACCTAACACGCGTTTGCTAGGCCCCCAAAAATCAAATATTTTTTTACCTGGATTATCAGGGTCTGGTATTTTATCTGGTGGAATACCTTTTATAACACAAACCGCAGCCATTACCATTTTAACTGTAGCAGGAGGATTTTTCATAGACTTCACTATAGTAATGTCAGAAGGCTTTAGCGTATTTAATGCAGCAATGGCGTCTTCTAAAATTGGCAGTGCCAGAGCTAAATCAGCTTCACAATCCTTTTTTAATTCTTGAGCCGCAGCCGCCTGAACATTTGCGACTTTTTGGTCTTCCCTAACTTGAGCCGCAGCTTTGTCGGCAATAGCAGTTTCTTTTTCAATTTCCTCCATCATTTTCGTTGATTTCGCGGCCATTACAATAAGCTGAGGTTTCAAAGCATTTAAATCACGTTGCATAATTGCAACAGCTTCAGCTGCTTGATCGAGTTTGTCCAAACCATTTGTATACCGCAATTTGGCCGCTCTTAATTCTCTCTGCTTTTTGTTAGTCAAAGTTGTGAACGACTTTATTAAATCTAAATAAGAAGCGGAAGTAATATAAGTTTTTCTGCCAAATTGGGCAAAAAAATCAGTGGATACACGCCGTGCATCAACATGGAATTGTTTGACAGCAATTACAGCAGAGGCTTTTACTTTGTCAGGTACGTTAACTTTGATCATATAATGATGCGCTACCATTTCTAATGCGTCTTCGGGCCAGCTATCATACCAATCGATGGTGCAACAATTTACTAAAGACGGATACAACCTTAGCCTAGTTCTAAAAGAACTTCCTATGGGACTGAAACATAAAACGACGTGCAGTTTAGCTTTGCATCTCCCAACAAAGAAAGCTAGTATTTGCAATGGACTAATATCAAGGTTTCTATTGCCTCCTTGAGCTCCTAGGCGAACCAATTCAAGAATTTCTTGTTTTTCATCTAAGCCATATAAATTCGGAACTTCTCCCGAATTCAATAAGCTGTCTAAGTTTTGGATGAATGTTTCTTCTTTTATTTGACTTTCTGTGAACAGAAATGTCGTATCCTTATTTAAGCCTCCAGATTCTCGAAGTACTAATTTTAAGTCATCGTGCCAATCTTTTACACCATAGGACTTTGTAATTTCTGGTTGAAAAACTTGTTGACCTAGAATGGTGCTGGCCAGCCGTGTTAGTGACTGGCGCCCAGAACCACCCACACCGACCAACAAAGCATTTCCTAATGGCATCGATAAGATTCGACATATTTTTGATAGATGCTCTAAAGCATAATCAAAAAGCACTATCGTCATTTTAGCTTTGTGCGTTGTATTATATTCAGCCAACATCGCTATCGACACATTAAGAAAAGCTTCTTTTGACGGCAATTCTTCATATTTTCTTTCACCTTCAAGACTTTCAGTGTCTAGATAACACCCGAACATCATCCTTCTAATAGTTTCTAGTGACACGTCACCACTATCATCTTGGTAAGTATCTAGAGCAGATTCAAATGTATCTTTCATGCATTCTCTAGTAGTTTTTTTAAGTATACCAAAAAACCATTTCCGATCATCTTCATCCACTAATCTGTCGAAAAACACTCGCATGATTTCGTGCACCCAAACTCTTGTAAATGTCTTCTTACTTTCGGCAGACTCTTTACGCAACAATGCACATCCTTGAATTACTCTCGAAAAGTCTCTAAGATTAAAAATGTAATGTGATTTGGCAGGAGTCGGTCTAAGTCCTTCTGTGGCTTGATCATAAATATCCATGGTAGCAGCAATAATGTTAACTATAAACGGTTGTGTATCTTGACCAAATCCATTCCGCCGCCAACCAAGTTGCAATAAAGTCATAAATATTTTTGTCATGCTCTCTTTTGAAAATTCATTGATTGAGTATATGTTAAAATGGCGTAGCATTCTTGGATATATAAGCTGTCTACTTCCTCCAACAGGACCAATAGCACCATAAAATGTTGTATCATAAATGTATAATTTCTCCGTCGTTTTTAAATCATACCAATGTTTTTGGTCAAAATATAATCTTAACAATTCGATCGCCGGTTGTGCACCGTACACTTCTTTAGCTGGCATGTTCATGTCATCAATAAATATTATGGCTTGTTTGCCTTTGGTTGGACCGTAGTTATTCTTTCTTCTTTTCACTAATTTAGAAATTACTAAATCTTGTGTTTGATTGCAAGAAGTTGTAGTTGTAAACGTAATAAAACCAGGTGTGTACTTATCCATATCAAGATTATTCATTAGAAAGTTTTGAACATAGAAACTTTTTCCTGTTCCCGTAGGACCGATTAAAAGAATTGGTTTCAGGAACTTTGTGTGTATTTTTAGTAAAAACATGTATTTCTCTGTTTCTAAAGTGGGTATTACAGTCATGAGTAGGTTTATTTGTTCTTTCACTTGAACTGCTTTAACGGCATCTGGCCACGCTTTCCAACAGCCTTTACTTTTATACATATAGTAATGATCAATAAGCATTCCTTCAGTTGGTATTGAAACATCGAGTCTATCAATTTCAGGAGGTATTCCTTTTTCTCCTCTAAAATATTCTTTCACAACTTCATCAAATCTTTCGCGTGAATCTGTATTTAGTATCCCACCCAAACCCCATACTATAGCACTCATAAACGATGCTAGAAACCATGTTCTAGTATATTTAGTATCTTCTTCGCCTTCTATGGCGTTATCCATCAACATTTCTATAAGATTCAAAGAACTCTTTACCAAATTGACTTCGCCAGCAGTAACAAGTTGCTGGCAATTTTTTCTAATATAATAAACGAGAGGGTCGAATAACCATTCACACATATTAAAAATGTATTCTTCGTTTTCTTCGAGCCAAATAGGATTTAGAGTGTTGAGCCACGATTTGTAGAATGGCATGAATCCGAAAGAAGCAGACTCCATGTAAATCATACCACATCTTGAGACGGTGGCTGGGGATGCTTGAGATAAATCCATGACTTCAAAAATCATAGACATTACGCTGGACATAGCCATTACTTCTCCTGACGTCAAGCAAAGCTTTTTATTGTCATCTAAGACAGTATTCATGTTTTCTATCCAGACTGCATCTACAGGGCCATCAAAAACTATCCATTTTTTGACGGGAGTATCTTCAGAAGCAAAATCTCGAAACATAGTTGCCACAATGCCATCAGTCCATTCGTACGATATTGGGTCAAATGCGCCATATAACTGACCCATGGTTACAGCTTTTGGATTAAGTACTTTGTAAGTACAAGCGCAACCTCCGGGTTGTTTCCTATCTTCCATCAAGGTCAGAGCTTCAGATAAGATTTTCAATGTCATAGATTTTCCTGAAAACGGATCTCCCACTAACATAAAGCCATGTCTAACAATCATCATTTCATATGTCTGAATAACTTTTATAAGGAAACATTCCATCGGTTGGAGGTTATTTTTTTCACAGGCATCGGTACAGGCTTTTAAAAAGTTGACGTAATCAGGTTTTGGTAGTGAAATTCCTGGAAAAAGGTCACTAATAATGCCTTCAAATAATGGCACGTCAAAAGACAAAAACTTTGGTAAATTGACGTCGGTGATTGATCTAAGCAGTAATATACTCTCATTTTCATTTGGGAAACTTCTTTTTAAATTACCCGCGGCCGATAGCACTGTCTTCACAGCTCTCATTCCGTAATCGTAGTGGTTTTGAGATGACAACTGCTCTGAACATAAACGATAGGTAGTAACAATCTTCACAGACAAATTACGTGCATCTATAAAGCCAAAAGAATACAAGGAGATTTCACCAATCATGGCGTAATCTGGTACCATCATAGCTACAGTACGAAACAATACTTTCAGATTATCAGGTAACTCTGAACGACCTGCGTAGCCAGGATTCATGGTGATACATACATAACAGGCTGGATTCAGTGTTAATATAGTTCCTTCAAAGTCAAATGTTTCTACGTGTTGCCTTACTGCTTGCACTATACAAAGGATTTGCTGGGCAATTACTGATAAGACCTCAACTTCTATACGATTAAACTCATCAAAACACACCCAAGCACCACAGGACGCGAGGCCCTTGAAAAACTTACCCATAGCTTTATAATCTAGACCATCTGAACAATTGAATACTACACACTGTACAGCCAGGGCTTTTGCAAGGTCTTTAGTAGTTTCTGTTTTGCCTGTACCAGCGGGACCTTCCGGCGCGCCATTAAGGTGAAGGTAGTAAGCTCCAACCAATGTGCGATAACAGCGATCCGTTAGCGGCGTAATGACTAATCGGTCGGAATTTCCTAAATATTCATATGCGTAGTCTACCACAGCGTTTATTATTTTTACGAACACTCTTTCTTCTTCCCAGTAATATCGCAATTGGGCTAACCATTGAAAATCTGTAACTTCAGTGACATTTTTTCCAATCAGATCAAATATAACATCTTTAGCGTGAACATCGATGACAATCAAGGCTTTTACAGTAATGCTGCTTAGTTTTGTTAAATCAGTTCGCCGTATTACAGCTACAGTCTCGTTGAGCTGTTTCGTTAAACTTGTGTGAAACGCTTGAAGTTCGCTAAGTTTATGGGTGCTCAAAGCTTCGTGAACGTCGACTGCCCAATAAATTTGCGATATAGCAAGTACAACCATACCTTCCCACGAAAGGATCCACTCTACTCTCCCCATGTTGGGATAGTCGTAATATGATAATTCGGTCTCCATTTTTACAGCTTTGAGCATTTGGTCCTCAACTTGAACTAACCATTTTTCTACTGACCCTCTAGCAGCAGCTACACTTATGATTTCTAAAAATTCTATTTGTTCTCCCTCCATTGATATCATTGATGATATGTTAAATTCTTCGTCAAAAACTAATCTATTTATGCCTTCGAAACATTTTTTCAGATGTGGTTGTACTTTGAGCGGGTTTTTAGTTTCTGACAATATCTCTAACATTTCATCGTTCGATAAGAAAAAAAATCTTGGGAAATACAAACGCTTCTTTTCTAGATAGTTATTTACGCCATCATTAATTTTCTCTAGCATTCCAGAAGCAATCTTAAAAGATTCTAGCACTCCCATGCCTCCAGCAAGTTCAAGAGCGTGAGGATCTTTGTCGACAGAGCCCATGTAGCGGCGATAAATATTATTTACTTCCACGAACATTACTCCTTCCTCTGGCATTTGAGCTACAATATCTTTCGATGAGAATATCGGTAATAAGTACAACCACTGACTCTGTACTTTACCCCATTCATCTATTGTGGAATTTACTCTCATAATTTTTTCATACCATGCCTTTACTTGAGCTTCAAACGGTTTTACAAATGCAGAGCCACGCATTCCAACGGTTTTTACTATATGGTCATCTAAAACGCTTTGAATATCGTCAAGACCAGAGAGGATAAAAATACCAGTATCTTTATATGGACTTGTTTTGAAACATATATCAGTCCACTCGGCTATCATTTTGTTTAAATTAGTTATAAGAGCTAGTTCTTTAGTGGCTGCTACACTGATGATTTCATACTCATCTAGTTCGGCCCACAAATTAAAATTTATTATTTTTCGTAATGTTGTTCCAGCCGTAGGAGTCAAATCGAAACCAGCGATAGTGGACATCTCATCCCAGTGGCGCTGTACTAATGCTGGATTACACATAATATGAGCCATTTGCACATTAGGCCTCCAATCCTTAATTTCATTTATAGCTTGAGCGCATAGCTTCATTGGAGCAGGTAAATTGTTAACATCAGGATCATCTACTAAGCCTTGAAATCTTTTTTCGACTCCTTCAGCAATTTGCTGCTTTATTTTATTCCTATAATTCTTGGATAACTTTAAAAACTCTTTGTAGTAGAAGTCATGATCTTGTTCAATTTGATTGTGATCATGATATTCAAAAACTCCATCCATCCATGTATAGTAACTGCGCTTCCAACGATGTACAAGATGAACTAGACAGTAAAAAGGCAAAATGAAATCTTTTAACTCCTCCAAATCAGCATAACTTGATATAGGAAATTTAAAAGTAGCCTCTTCGTTGTTAATCCATGTAACGAGTTTATCACATTCTCCTAAACGATGCACAAGTTTTCGTAAATATTCTAAATATTCAGACGTGTGGTTGATATCGTCCATATTGTCAAGAAGTTCCAAATACGGCGTCATTTGAATAACTTCATTGTTAAGATAGGCAATTTTAGAAAGTAAATTATCCTCCATTTCTGCTTTAAACGTTTCATAAGCAGCTGCATTCTTCTCAAATATTGGCTTAATATCTTTCAACCAATTAACCGTACGAGTATTGGACGCTACGTGTTCTGGGGCCAAAGACGTCATTTCTAGTAGGTTCGAAATTATTTCGATTTGCCTCATAATTCTTTCTTTCAAACCTTCAACCAAAACAGTTTTTGCGTGAAGAATATAAACACCTTGTTCAATTAACTCAGCAGCATTTTCGGGTTCTTTTAATGCTTTAGCTGCAATAATTTCAAATTCAGAGCAAATGCTATGATTCTCATCCATATGCGTTCTGACTATACCATCAATTATATCATTTATGAATTCTAATGCTTTGCGTTTTAACCCATCTACCATTCTTAACTGACAAACTACAGCACAATTGAAATATTCATTTTCAAGAACAGCTGTAATTTCAGAATCTACACCTTGAAAATATTTTATTTTATCGCGACTTTCTTCAAATTCTTTGGCTTTTTCTATAAATTCAAGAAGCGCCTCTTTAGCCGGTGTACCATACAACATACTATATTCTTTCCGTAAGCGAGACAAATATTGAAGAAGCGGTTCAAACACTACATCGAGCTGTTTTTGTAACCTTTCATGACCGTCTTTGTGAAGCCATTCATTATAATGAACTGGCAAAGCATCATGGCTGTATGGTATCCTGAGATACTGTTCTATAGGCATTAACCGCTGAGATATATGAGATATTGCGTCCGCGATTTCATGAAAAGCTCGATAAACCATTTCAAGAGATGGATCGTATATAAATTCACCGTCAAAATCAAGGGCTATGTTTAAAATTGGTACAGAATCAGGATTTTTTAAGGCGTCAATAATAGCATTAATTGATCTACGCATTAGCTCTTGTATCTGCATCGATATCATTTTGGTAGCACATCTAACGAAGTCGGGAATCTTTTTTGGTTTCATTCCTTTTAGACATCGAGGATTTTTTAACCACTGCACCAAAATTGCATACCACGTACTCGATACTAAATAATCAGCACGCCTGATTTCTTCTATAATTTTCGTGTGGAAGTCTTCTAGATCCATGGGGCCTCTTGCTCTATATTTTGACAAGTTAATTATGAAAGGAGGAAATGTTTTTTCAGACGATTCAAGAACGAGTCTAATAAAAGGGTGTAGCAGTAAAGATCCATCTTCGAGTTTCTTTCGGAATTTTAGCATTTTTTCGTAATTTGGTGTAACGCCGTCAAATTTAAAGTTTGGTTCTGCATAGCGTTTACGGGATACTCCAGGAACATCACGAATAACGGTTTTAACGGCAAGGTCGTGAAGATTACGGTTCCAATCGGCCTTGCTTTCGTTTATTAACTCTTCCATAATCGTTGGAAATGATTGTCGCATTTTCGGAGGGATTAGATTGCAAATTTTTCTCTCCCATGATTTGAGCATAGGTGGGGGTTGTATTTTATCAGCACATTCTTTTAAAACAGCTATGTGCCTAGACTGCGTTATCTCTAGACGATCTCGCTCGCGTCGCTCTAGAGGCGGACGAGCTATCTCCACTTTTCTCTCAGTTGCTTTCTCTGCAAGAACTTTCCGGAACTTTGCTTGCTTATCCTGAAATAAACGTTTGTTTATAATACAGGGAAAAATGCATATTTTGGAGGCCACATAAATGTACCTCAATGAAACTATGTTTGATCTTGGCTGATCTTGGCACTGGAAATGAGGATCTGCTGAGTACTCGTACTACCAAAATATCTGTCACTAAGTATCAAAATTCAAACCTGTATGGGTTGAATTTTAGAGTGGGTCAATAAACCTTTAATCACTATTGCTATGGGAAAAGCTTTTAAGAAGAATAAACAGTGTCCCGTGATAAAGTTCAACCCCGAAAGGAGGTAAAAGTAAACCTAAAATTATAGACAAAAAATATAAAAAATATGCATATTTTTCTAGCTTCTATTAATGAATTATTTTTATTTTGTACTGTAGTTTCTACTTCATAGAGGAAATTATTCTTTATTTTATTACCTCTTAATCTCTACGACCTTTGAAAGTTGCGCATTGCGATTATTTTTGCGAACTTGCTACTAAGATGCTTTTGTATTGTATTGTATAATACCTTATGGATGTATTTTATTAGGCATTTATAGATTTCGGAAAAAATACAGTTAGAAAGAAAATCGTTACCTTAATGCGATTATATGGTGGCTGTGGCGTAAATGGTAGCTTGTCCATCTTATGAACATCCGGAATGGGCGGCATAATTGGGACCCGACACCCATTTTTAGTTTGCAACAGTTTTCTTAGCTCACTTTCTTCCATTTTCTTGATTTACTGCCAATCTCATAGTACAGTTAATGCAGTACCTTGATGATAAACAATAAAACCGAATAAAAAGGGTATTTGTAACTTATAAACATGAAAAATAGTAATGAAAGTATACACAAAAATACGATTGATTACAAATTCAATACAATTTCCATGACAACGGCGACGCGTGGCAGCACGTGGCAGTTTCTCTCAATGCACTTTCATCCTCAAAGTAGGTTTAATTTTAATGGTGTGATATATATGCGACCTACTTTAAACAGTTTTGGAGTAAATACATTGATTTATTATCAATGAGTAAAATGATCGTTTTTTTTTCAAAACCTGCCAAGTGCGAGTCGGAATCGTGCACGAAGGGTTCCATATACAACATCAGAACTATATTATACTAGTGGTTCTCCGCGACTTCGCCCGCAAGAGTTGGATTTTCAATATAAACTTTCAGCCCCCATTTCACCCCCTTTATGTTTTTATATCGCGACAAAATGTAGCCTATGTCCTTTCCGGGGTCTCGAACTGTCTCCATACCAAATTTCATCTCAATCGGTTCAGTGGTTTAAGCGTCAAGAGGTAACAGACAGACAGACACACTTTCGCATTTATAATATTAGTATGGATAGTATGGATTATATAAGTGTTCCGTAGTCCTGACAAGGAACTCTTATAGTTTCGTCATGTCTGTCTGACTGTCCGAGGTTTTGCTAAGATACCGTTAGTATAGTAGGTATACTTACTACGCCGACAAAGTGGTAAAATTTTTTTTTTTTTTTTTTTTGTTTTAAGGGTAGCTCATATGTGAAGTGGGGATGATTTTTATTTCGTCGTCTACGCCATCGTGTGGGATTGGGATATCGTTGAGCAGGTCTTTTCTAAATGACTTAAGGTTATCTACGACAATTTTTCGATTTAATGCTCCATTTACGAAATTTGAAACTAAAATGCTATTTTTTGGTCCAGGCGTCCTCCCCCCATAAATAGTGTCGATGTATATAGACAATAGTACGGAACCCTTCGTGTTCGAGTCCGACTCGCACTTGGCCGGTTTTTAGTCTCAAAACGGCAAAAAACACGCTTATTTATGGAAGGCTATATAAATAGTTAAATTTAAGTGTTTTTTTTTTAATTTAATTTAACTAAGTAATCTGTTAATATTTCAAGTGTCTACCTGTTGCCATTATTATTATCGATAAAATAAGCAAAAAAACACGTTTTTTTGTATGAGAGCTCCACATAAATATTTACATTATTTTGTTTTTAGTATTTGTTGTTATAGCGGCAACAGAAACACATAATCTGGGAGAAATTTCAACAGTCTAGCTATCACGGTTCATGAAATTCAACCTGGTGACTGACAGACAGACGGACTGTGCTGTCTTAGGATAGAAGAAACAGGACCCTAATGGGGTCCTGTTTCTATCTTAGGGTACGAAACCCATTATTTTTTATGGAAAAAAAATCTAGGAAATGGTGAAAATCACAATAAAAATATGGTGGCCATAGCAAGATAAATGAGTCTACCTTATTTCGCAGAATTTTTAATGTCATAATTTTATTCGGCATAACAGCAAATGGCATAAACTTTTGCAGAACATCAATTAGCATTTACTCATTTATCAGACGTTCAAAATGCATAATCTTGTAAGCCAGCATCATCTTACGGCAGAAATTTTATATCCATAATAGTCTAAAAGCAGAACCATCATATCGCAGAAAGCTCACAGACAGAATCCTCTTGTGGCATACAATTCATATCTATATTCACTAAAAGGCAAAACTATCATATCTGTAAACATGCAGTGTATGCTGCATGTTTACAGATATGATAGTTACAACATGCAAGCAAGTTAGCAAGCATACAACATGCAAGCAAGCATGCAGCATGCAAGCAAGCAACTGCAACCATGCAACATGCATGGTTTCTGTCACGGCTCTGGCGCTGCGGGGGACCGGCAGTCCCACGCGAGCTCATCGTCGCAAATGGTTTTCGCTCACCAACTGCTCCTCAGCTCGCGGACTGCCTCGCCCTTCCGCGCCTACGCAATTTTAAATTACACTCTAGGGGTAGGGCAGACAAGACAGCGTGGAGTCGGTTTTGCACCGATTCGTTTCTGTCACTAAGTTTTGTACCACAACATATTGTCTTTTTAATTAAATTTTAGGGTAAAATACTGTTTTTAAAGAAATAGCAATATGCCATTCATAATTTTGCCATTTTTATAGTATGCCATGTGAAATTGTACTTAACGAAATTCTGCTTTCTTCATAGTATGCCTCGTCAAATTATGCGTAATAATCGTCGTACTTAATAAACATTATGCTTAGCGAAATTATGCAGAGTAAAATTTTGCCAAAGGTAATTATGCCTTATAAAATTCTGCTATCTTAAAAGTATGCCATTGTGAATTCGGACATGTAAATATTCGAACAAATAATAATTATGCTAATAAAAATTCTGCCTGAATTATATTCGACTAAAGAAGATTATGCCAAGTGTGTTATGCCAAATGAATTACGGAGCAACAAGATTCTGCCAAATAGAGGGAACCCAAGATAAATAGATAGAATGGACTAGATAGGAGGTAGTATATAATCTCAGATTAGCTGCCTGTACTAAAGTATATAATTATTAATGGTAACGCAGCTTAGTTCATCTTTGGTCAGGCCTGTGTAACTCTCCGCATAGGTAGCAAAAACGTACCGACGCGTAGCGACCCACTGCAGTGGGCTAATCAACTTGGGTGTCGCTAGCCAGCAACGACACGCGCGCTCGTATTCACCCGCGGCGCGCGGCACTACGTTGCTGGCTGGGCGAGCATGAATAAAGTGGTAGAAAGGTGCGCAAGTCGGCGTTAGTAGCTTCTTGTAGCAGTCAAGGGTTGACTGCTACAAGAAGCGTCGCATGATACCTAGTACGCCACTGAATAGGTTTAGTGTTAACATGGTCACAGAATAAGTACTAGGACTCCGTACAGAAGTATGACTTTGCAATGAAATTCAAAGAAATATCTTAGCGGAGTCATTATACGCATTCAATGTATGGGAACCAATATTTTTCGGATCAAAGGATGAGCCTTGGCATACTTGTTCCTTAGGTAGACTAGTGTGGAAAACTCCCGGGAGTCAGCGGCTCACACCCCGCTGGGGCGCTGGGGGAGGGGGTGAAGTTCCCTTACTCCGCACGCACTATGACTCGTCATAACTGCTAATTTATACCTATTAGGGCAAGTTTGGTATCGTTTTCAGCTAAATCAAAGATGGCCGATTGATTTTTAAAACAAAAACCGAACATTTTAATACAAAAAAATTTAATTACGGCCAAAAATTAAAAAAATAAATTCTTCATTTTTTTTTGTAATGGCCATAAACTTAAAAAATTACCAATTTCTGCTTTCAAAAATATAGGTCAATAGCCGCATTCATACAGATTCTAAGAATATAAGCTTTGTTGAAAATATTAATAATGAAAATGTTTAAAAAAATATTTGCCTCCACGCGGCAGACACGAAAATTCTTAGAAAAATACAGGACAGCATAAAAAAACTTTTATATTTTGCTAAGGACCTGTAATTAGTGAGAATAGAATATGGTGTTTATAGAATAGGACGCAATTTTAATGCTATTTTGATAAAAAGATATTCTATGAACCCTGTGTATAGGTTTACCGTCGTATTTAAAAACGCATTGCTCATCTAGATTTTGTGACAATGTCGGGCGACTTGAAGGTCTTTAATTAATCGATCTACATAGATATGTGCTTAAAACACTCTCATATATTTATACATGTACTGTCTCTTATGTACATTTGCCCTCGGAATCGCTCAACTACGTGCACTTATGTTGCCGCTGCAAGCACCTGCATCTGTGGCCGCCACACTTCA
This sequence comes from Pyrausta nigrata, assembly GCA_949316185.1. Lineage (NCBI taxonomy): Eukaryota > Metazoa > Arthropoda > Insecta > Lepidoptera > Crambidae > Pyrausta > Pyrausta nigrata. The sequence continues at coordinate 9,612,841 of OX438951.1, forward strand.
TTTTCCAACTGCACCTGAGAATTTTAATACATACATACAAAACACGCTTCGGCTGCAACTGGCAAGTCTGTAACATGTAGATTTCCAGCTGTCACTGACTTAAGTCCATCATTCCCAATTAGATGGATCTTTTTGTAAGTAAATGCTTTCATGCATTGTTCACCGTAGAAAATGAACAAGACCTAAAAAAAAATTATTTACGAATACACTATTGAATGATTGGTTAATTACGTGATTACATAGTGTTAATACTCAATATCTACCTGTCATATAAAACAACTATTACATAGTGTTAATACTCAATATCTACCTGTCATATAAAACAACCACAATCTTTTCGATATGGAACATGCATCGCTGTTTCTGCTCACATAAGCTGTCCTAACTCCTTCTGTGGCATTGAGGAAAGCATTCAGTGTCCACCGCAATTTTTCACCTTTACAATTGAAGCTGGAAACAGTATCACACGGTCACACACGCCCATGATGGTATGAACAGCGAAAGAGCTTTTTCGCTTTGTAGTCCTGTAAAAAACAAAAAATCCATATTGCCTACCGAGACGTGTTAATTAAGAGGAAAAGTAAATATCCAGGTAATCGTATTAATTTTAACCAAGATGATTTTCTATCTCATGACATGGTGGTGTTTTACAGTACCTATGTGTACCCGTCAATACCCATAGCTCCACTGGGCACTCGTTGCACAACAGTAATAGTAACACAACTAGCAAGCACCACGACTTCGATCGTCGGCGTCTACGGTTCGAAATCTGATTCGTGTACAGCTGTGGTTATTACTGCATCAAACATGTACCATCATTCTTGTCTCCACCACTTCATAGTTACATGGAGCTCATTTTTGCGTATTCGGAGTGCGGTTTTATAGTAGGTATATCGGATTAGTCCGTGTCATACACGTCCTTATTTAGGCCAAACTTGTATGAATAGCAAAAAGTAGAGAGAAAATGAAATTTCTTCGTTCGAAGTAAGTACCTGGGTTAGATGAGCTATAGGTACGTACACGTAGATACTGGAAAACACCACCAGTACCAACCTTTATATGTGGTAGCAAATACTTTTGAATTTAAGATTACATACAATTTACAGAACAACAAAGAGTAAGTTCTTCTGCTGGTCCATGCCTTAATGGGGCAAATGTGATACTGTTACCATCTTCAATTATATTGTAGACGTAAAAAAGTGCGATGGACACTGAATACTTTCCATAATGCCACAGAACGTGTTACGACAGCTTATATGAGCAGGAACAGCGATGCATTTTCCATAATCGAAAAGATTGTGGTCGGTTTATATGTCAGGTAAATATTTAGCTTGAATTACTCAATAGTGTATACATATCAGCCTATTACAGTCCACTGCTAGACATACTCGTAGGCCTCTGCATGACTGCGCCAACTTTCACGGTCCTCCGCTTCTCGCATCCAGCCACCACCGGCCACCTTCCTCAGGTCATCGGCCCAACTAGCAGCCCCCCTGCTAGGTGGACCGATGACATGAGGTCCAACACTACACTACGTTTTCCGAGACGTGGTCTCCATCCGAGAAAGTTCCTACTCCAACGCTCGTCTTTTTTTTAGGTCTTGTTCATATTCTACGGTGAACGATGCATGAAAGCAATTATTTACAAAAAGATCCATTTAATTGGGAATGATAGACCAAAGTCAGTGACAGCTGGAAATCTACATGTACAGACTTGCCAGTTGCAGTCAAAGCATGTGTTGTATGTATGTATTAAAATTCTCAGGTGCAGTTGGAAAATGAAGTGTAGCGGCCACAGATGCAGGTGCTTACAGCGGCAACATAAGTGCACGTAGTTGAGCGATTCCGAGGCAAATGTACATAAGAGACAGTACATATATAAATATATGATAGTGATTTAAGCACATATCTATGTAGATCGATTAATTAATGACCTTCAAGTCGCCCGACATTGTCACAAAATCTAGTTGAGCAATACGTTTTTAAATACGACGGTAAACCTATACACAGGGTTCATACAATACCTTTTTATCAAAATAGCATTAAAATTTCGTCCTATTCTATAAACACCATATTCTATTCTCACTAGTTACAGGTCCTTAGCAACATATAAAAGTTGTTTTTTGCTGTCCTGTATTTTTCTAAGAATTTTCGTGTCTGCCGCGTGTAGGTAATTATTTTTTTAAACATTTTCATTATTAATATTTTCAACAAAGCTTATATTTTTAGAATCTGTATGAATGCGGCTATTTACCTATATTTTTTAAAGCAGATATTGGTACAAGTTTCAAGTTTATGGCCATTAAAAAAAAATGAAGAATTTATTTTTTTAATTTTTGGCCGTAATTCCATTTTTTTGTATTAAAATGTTCTGTTTTTGTTTCAAAAATCAATCGGCCATCTTTGATTCAGTTGAAAACGATACCAAACTTGCCCTAGTAGGTATAAATTAGCAGTTATGACGAGTCACAGTGCGTGCGGAGTAAGGGAACTTCACCCCCTCCCCCAGCCCCCCAGCGGGGTGTGAGCCGCTAACTCCCGGGAGTTTTCCACACTAGTCTACCTAAGGAACAAGTATGCCAAGGCTCATCCTTTGATCCGAAAAATATTGGTGTTGGCGTATAACAACCCAACTACGTACGTTGTTGTCAACGATATGGTGTAATTTACATCTATATCAAACATTAATAAGACCCATTCTAGAATACGCAGTGATCATATAATTAATTATCTTATCAATAACTATGGCAGTAGCCTTACGCTTCTTATACATCTGTGGAACATGTTGTTGGTGTGTACTATAGTACCTATAGAATATTCTGCCTGTAAACCACTTTTGTACATTACTGTTTGTGTCCCTACAATAAATAAAATAAAATAAATAAAATTCTGTTCGCCTCAGACTCAAGCACATTTCGTGTAGACACCTACAGAAATACATTATACATATTCCAGAGATATAAGAATGAAATTATCTTGCAATGGGGATCCACACGCAAAGCCGTATCTATGCTAGCGCCATCTGTATGGCGCTAGCATAGATACGGCTATGTAAAACATTTTGCTATTGTTTATGTCGGGCTTTTTCGTATCTAATTTACAGTTTTTTGTGACTATCTAATGTTATTTCATCATAATGTATTCGCCAATGAAGTTATCTGAACTAAAAGACGAACTTCGGAAACGAGGATCAAAATTATCTGGTAAAAAAGCCGATCTTATTGCGAGGTAAACATTTGGGTGTTAATCCAGTTTGGGCAGGCTCGGCGATGATGAATAAATAAGTAAAAAACTGCAATCTTCTTGATATGTAAAAAATGTATTATGTACAAAATTGTGGGACGCGTGACATGGGCGCACGGTCGGAGGCGCAGTCGAATGTGTGGGGCACTGGCCGGCCCGCGGGGGTCGAGGCAAGGGAGGGGCGACGCGCGGCGCACAGGCTGCTCGGCGTTAACACAGTTTAATTACTGCAATGTTACATTTAATTGGTTGTTGAAATTGTTTTTGTTGTATTTGTGTAACAAATAAACTACATTACAAGGTTTTTAATAAATATAACTAAAATAATAAAACACGTTTGTTTTTTAGGTTAGAATTCTACGATTGGAACCGCGATGATACCGGGCATTTTGGTGTCGTAGCTTCACAATCTAGTTATACGATGAATGTTCCCGATCCAGAAGCTTATCATGATGTAAATAGTTCCAGTAAACTACCTAAAATTAATTAATTTTCTTCTTAAAGCTGTTTCCCACTTCTTTTTTAAAACTGGGTCTTTTGTAAATAAATGAACACCGTTATTGTAACAACCTGGCACAGCACATAACGGCATTATGCTTTCGTAGATTGAAAACACAAAAAAATACTCAAAAAAAAAAACTTCTGTACTAAAATGACAGGTGGCTTTGGCCGCATCAAAAATGCGCCACCTACAGGGAGAATTTGGCAGTGTGGATCCCCATTGATTTCTGTAGATGTCTAAACGAAAATGTGCTTGACTCTAAGGTAACTTATCTTACATCATATCGTTGACGACATTGAGTAGATATTTCTTTAAATTTCATTGCAAAGTCAAACTTCTGTACGGAGTACTAGCGTGGTACTAGTGCTTATTCTGTACCTTGGTGCTAAAAACCAGTAAACCCGTATAAACTATGTTTTCACACTATGCGTTCACTATTAAATCACATAATTTATATAGGTACCTACCAAATCGATGGTTAATTAATCATCAGTTTAGGGGGCGAAATAAGGTGAAAAAATTGCCTTTACTCTAGTAAAGACATACTTATGGTTTAAATGCATTGAAAGTGCTTAGAAATACGTAGGAATAATTAATCGTTGAAATGTATAGCTGAAAAACAGAAATAAAAGTACAACTTGGTATGTGAATTATATTCGCACAAACAATAAACAGATGCACAAATATAATAAGTCTTTATATACATATCGGTTTTTATAAAACTCGTTCTTAATATAATCCTTACTTAATTTACAATTAATTCATCACAATAAAATATATGACCAGTATTTTTTTAAAATATAAATACAAGTTTAAATAGAAAATACATAGATAGATGAGGCCTAAGAAATTGTTTTCGGTATAAGTAAAGTAATATGTTTCAAATTATCAAACACATTAACAAATGTATGTGCACCAAATAATAAATTTCAGTGGTTTCTTTTTAAGACAACGACATGCTTAGTAGTATCATGCTAAAAAAAAGGAGTGTTGACATCGTTCACAAAATGTGACACTCCGTTTTTTGAAAATAATCTACATCTTACGCGGTGTTTAGCTTGTCGCGTTGGCGAATGAGTTCGATTTCCTGCAGCCACTTGCAAACATTATGTCTCTTCCTTAAAAACAAAATTAAAGAGATTCAGGCCTGTCACGATGAACATTGTCCCCGTTATTCCAAGAACTTAGTACCGGGTTTAAGATCCCCGTTATTCCAAAAACGTAGTACCGGGTTTAAGACAGGACTAAGCTATTAGCTAGCCAATTAGAACAGCGCTTCTCTATTATGCTATGTCACGAATGTGTTATTAATTCCTCTGATGTCGGCTAATATTTAGACCCCTTTTAAACCTGGTCTATTTATGTTGTAATAACACCGTGTTGTGTATTTGAACATTTTTATTACCAGGAAATCAAACCCGGCAAAGTTTACTTGACAGTTGGCACCTCAGTTAAAATTCAGTCCACACACTTTGTACCAAAACAAAATAAAAAAATTGTAAAAATAAAGCCTTACAGGCTTGGCATAGTAATTTTTCATGAAGGCTTTGTATTGTAAGTCTATGCACTATGAGCACTGCTCGGTACCACATGGATTCTGCGACTTAAGTAGGGTAAGGTTATTATCTTGTTCTGTCTAAGAAATAGATCAGATTGTGTAACTTTTAGTTCGATTGTTTGTGACATCTCCTAATATCTAGACTAAGACCTTTTTTGCGATAGTCAAATGAGGTTTAAAAGCGGCTGTAGGAAATGAAACTCAACACTCACTCTTAGAGCCATTTCGTTTTTTCACTATATTTGTATGTCAACTTCCCGATTCAGAATGTATGACCATTTATCGCCAAATCATTTTAATTTCATTTTGTTAATTTATCTGCTTACATAAACAATAAAAACAAATTTCAAGTTTTTTTGGCCATTAAGTTTATATTCGGTAGTTACATACGTATAGGTATGTTTATTTCAAGAATGGTGAGATTCTGCTACATATTTAAGTGAATTATGTTTTTAAAGTATATTTTTTTAACATTAAATATTTAAAAACACACAAAGTAATTATTGGCACTGTTGTTAGTTATTTTAAAACATTTTTATAATGTCTTTAATATTTATTTTAATACATAATGAGAACTACACAGATTACTACCCTCACCAATTCAACAAGTTTGTTTTGATAATTTCTCGTAGACTTGTTGTTTGTTTTATTATTTTTAAATTGCTTTAGGTTGTAACTATGATAACGTAAATTGAATTAGAATACATCATTTGAAAATATCCATTTTTTGTGTTTTGTAGAGCTTTGCATTTTTTCAATATTGAAACGAAGTATGTACTGTAAATCAAGATAAAATTAGTTTAGCATGGAAGAATTTATTAGCTTTATATGACTTTATCAGTCTTTTTCGATGTTAGAGTACATATTTTACATCAAATCATAATGGCACTATACGAAAACCTAAGTACTATACCCACTAGGAACAATATAAATAATTTCATTTTAAAAATGAAACATACAAAAATATTTCTTTATTTCTAGTTATGAAGCGCATTTGTACATAATGGTTCAATACGATTAATTTCAATTCCCGTATAAAGGTTAGATTCGTTACATAAGGAATGTTCGATGTACATTTTCGGGAGATCGCAATCCTGTCTAATTAGTCTCATTGACTGAGATGGCGATTTTATATGTATATTTTATTTCAATAGGTATTTTGACATGCTTGCTTATTCGCTTAGACCCCTAAAGCAAAATAAGTAAGTATTCTTATTTCTTAAGTTATTGCAACGTAAATTCTTACATAATACCCCCACACCCCACATAATGTCATGAGCATATAAAAATTCAAGGAATCCGTATACTGGTACTAGGGTTCATGATTTCTCGAGCATATCAATTTCTCGGGTCTCAAGAATTCTCGAGCCCAATTTCTCGGGTTGTCGAGAAATTCACCTTCACGTATGTTTTTTTAGCGTATCTATTCGGTTCAAAAAAAGAAAATAGATCAAAGAACAATGTCTAAACATACCTACAAAACAATCGTCTGCTTGTTCTGTTTTATAAATTAGCCTTTAGAAAAACTATAGCATACTTATATAACTTTATCAGACAGCCGGTTCCTTATTTTATTTATTAAATTTCCTGATATTAAATATATTTATAATTTTTAAAGTAAAAGTTGTTAAATACATTTTTTGCTATGAAAGTAGTACTTTTATACATGAAATTGTCGGGTCTGTTCAAGTATTTTAGCAACGATATATTATGACGACGACGAAATATGATTTCTCGAGTTCTCGACTTTTCTCGAGCTTAATTTCCCGGGAGCAAAACCCAACGATTTCCCGGAAATTCTCGGCTCGGGAATTCCCGGGAATGAACCCTAACTGGTACACTCGGCGGCACGTCAGATTCCATTTTGACCTTCAGACCGCTTCTAGTTCCCTACGTAATGAAAACTGTTCGTGGTTCAAATGGGTAATCTGACTTGCTTCCGACTGTGCATGCGGTGCCATTTACATGATTATGTTACATTCAAAGTCAGAGTCCCGCCTTTGCTGCAAAATGTTTCATAAAAATAGCTTTGTTAGGTACATGAATGTATTTATATAACAAAGTAACTAATTAATTACTCTCGTTATTCAACGGAACATGCGGTCAATCGTCAGGATTTTGATAAGAAGTTATTATAAAGTATGCGAATACGTTAACAAACTGATAAAGATAATTTAGTTCACCCGGGTAAATCTGAATGAAGTGAATTTTGTTTGATATAAAATGGAACGTAATATTTTTTTACATTTTAACTTACGCACTAATAGACTGGTAATATCATATCATTAACAATTCGTTATCACAGCAAATTAAATAACAATCACGTTGTTGACTCGTAAAGCTTACTTAATGTCTAACACTCCGAAATGTGTTCTATTAACATTATGTAGCAAAGACAAGTTGCCCTGAAAATACTTATCAAGGACTCGTAGGGAGTAGCGAAGGTTAAGCCCGTAGTATGCTGGGCCGGGAGTAAGGTCATACGCTGGCGCCCAGGAGACGTTCGTCAGCGGAATGCTCCTCTTCTTCGGACCCTGATTTCTCTTTCTTTATGGACTGGTAACGCACCTTGAAAGAAAGTCTTACACTAATTAATCAGGTTTTACATCTTTGGTTTAAGCTTGTATAGGTTATGAATTAGGTAACTACTAGTCACTAGTCACTTTTTACACTGAAAAAAAAAAGGATCAACCAAACTAGTTTTGTTAGTTGAAGGTTTTGTTGTAGGGAAGTCAATTATTGTTAAATATGAACAAGTTCGCAAGTCACTAGATTACGGCCTACTAGTGGCCAAATTTTGGTTACTGTTAACCAATCATTTTTTTCAGTGTGTTTCACCAACTCTTCAACTACTTTCAAACAGCGAGAATAAAAAGATAAAAGAAATATTAAAACTGTGTAAGTCATTAATTTTAAATATATTATGTACTAAGAAATAATCCGGTTAGTCCTAGGTAGGTACCAGATTAGACAAAAAAATAAATTGTGGGACTCGTGAAATGTGTAGATACGCCCCACGATTTTATTTATTTGCCTGACCTGATGAACCTGCCGATATATTTTTAGTACATTATCTATTTATTTACGTTTCTTACGTTATGCGAATAGTGGAATTAATCAAAACACTATTTTGAGTGTATAAATCTGTATATGTTACCGGCCAAACCCAATTTCAGGACAAATTAGTTTTGTCTAGGCTAAACTAGTTCTTCCTATCCGCGATAAGATTTACTGGTATAGCCTAGTCCAAATTGATTCGTCTTATGCCCGATAGGATAAACCAGTTAAGGCTATGCCAAACTAGTTAATCCTGATAAAATATGAAATAGAATAATCCTAAATTGTCTGTAAAATCGGTCGAACAATTATCATGTTACCATAAATTGTGTTAAATAAAAGCAAGCATTATTTTATCAGCATTTGATAAACCTAACAAACAATAAATATATATATATAATAGTCTAAACATTAAAGTATACCTAGAAAGCCAAAATAAATAAATAAACCTTCAATACATACAAAAACACTCAGAATTTTTTTTTCTATTTAAACGATAATGAACATTTCAGTCGATATGAAATTCGAAATAAGGCCGCAAAATGCGAGCGAACAATTACGCAAAAACGCGTTTTTTTATATTTTATTAAACACAATTAAATTAATAGTAAAAAAACAAAATCACACGACGGAAACACACGACATGGTCTAAATAAGTAGTGACCGACCAAAGTTTTGGTTTCAGCCAGTTTTAGCCAAAACTCGTGTTTCGGCCAGTGTTTCGATTTCGGCCAAAACAGGCCGAAACTTCAGCCGCGCCGAAACTTGATTATTCATATATTTTAACGCTCTGTTAGGACAAGTCTATGCTTCTTGATTAGCTTATTCCGCTTACTGGTCAGCTCAATTATTGTAAAGGAATTTCCTTTTTGTAAATCTTTACTTTGTGAAATGATTTTGACATTGATAAACGCACATTTTATTGGAATTTATCGCTTAACTTACTATATTATGACAGCACGTCAAATCAAACTGCTGAATCTTTTGCAGCTGTGATAATTGTGATTTAGCAACCAAATGTTGGCTCATATTCTGCTAGCGACTGTACAATATTTTATTCTAGTGGTTAGATTTTCATTTTAGTTCCCGTGACGTAATGCAGCTCCACAACTGCAATTCCTATGTAGTCAGGGTCTATATGTTGGCCTTTAAAAAAGTTGCACCACTGATATTGCTAGTCATGATGCTGATGTCACCACCAAGCGAGTGACACCCGGTGCGAGCAGCCCCCGCCGCTCCCTCTAGCCACGCCACGGTGTACATATTAGTTTAGTAACTTTTACTCTGCTTAATTGGTTTAGACTAGGCCGTACTAGTATATCCAGGAGTGTGCGTATTTCTATTAGGATCAACAAGTTTGGCCTAGCCAAAACTGGTTTTCCCTATAGGAGTTAGGATGAATTAGTTTGGACTAGGCTATACCAGTTAATCCTATCGGGTATAGGAAGAATTAGTTTAGCCTAGGCAAAACTAGTTTGTTCTGAAATCGTGTTAGGCCGGTAACATATACATAAGAAAAAACATTATTATTTACTGTTGATATTAGTGTGACCGCTCGATAGGCCAATATCGATTGTCTATCGATAGCCTATAGATAGTTGAAGAAAAATCGATAGAATCGATAGTCTATCGATAGTATCGATATTTCCTTTACTGCAATACTATCGGTAAACAGAAATACTACGATAGTTTCGATCGCAGCCAACCAATGAATATACTATACTATCGATAGTATGGCTCTTCAATATCGTATAGACTATCGATACTATCGATAGTTTTGTACTATCGATAGCGGTATTTATTTCAATTGTATTGCATGAAATGAAATTTTGACTCGGGTCCTGATTCGAAACTTTTTTTAACGAATACCAAAAATACCCGACTCAGCACATCACTAATTGCTATAGTTGTGCATGTACTATTTAATCTATTACTTTCCCATTTTAGCATCACTTACAGTAAAATCACTCACAACAGTTTGTTTTGGTACTAAACAAAATATAGATACGTTTGTGACGTATAAAGTATGGGCACCTTCTATTCTACGCCTCAACCTGCATGCCTAGCCTACTTCATCCAATACTATTGAATTAAAGCTCACTATCGATAGTATAAAACTATCGATACTATCGAGTCTTTTCAATATTGAAGAGCAATACAATCGATGGTATCGATAGTATCAATAGTTTTTTAGTTGGCAGCGATCGAGACTCGATACTATCTTAACAATCGTATTGCACTAACAGACACGACTATATCTAATACTATCGATACCATCGATAGTATCGATACTATCGATCGTACAGATGATTTTAGTTATCGTACAGACGTTTAGCTATAGATTGCTAAACTATCGATTTTACGGCAACACTAATTGATATTCATTTGAAAGAATTGTATAAGTATCCGTCACCGATGTCGGAGCCTTCAAGAGGTTATAGATGAGTTCCTCTGCAACATTTTTCTCATCTCTCCTCTCATTACAAGAACCTCAAAAACAGACTAAAAAATATCACCTTTCCATACAAACGTTAGGTACGCCGATTTACTAAATAGTATGGGGAAGTGGAAATAGTAGATTGTTATACAAGGGACGAAAGTGACCATTCCACTCAAGAAGAAGCTCAAGAGTGGAATGGGTGCTTTCACCCGAGTTAAACATACTATTTTTCATTTCGACTGTGAGGAAATCGAGGGTATCGATAGACTATCGATAATTAAGGCAAAAGCAATAGTATAGACAAAATATATATAGTATCGATAGACTATCGATAGTTGAGGAAAAAGCAATAGTATCGATAAAATATCGATAGTATCGATAGACTATCGATAGTTGAGGCAAAGGCAATAGTATCGATAAAATACCGATAGTATCGATAGTTGAGGCAAAGGCAATAGTATCGATAGTATCTATGGATTATCGATAGTCTAGGCAAAAACAATAGTATCGATATAATCGATAGTCTACTGATAGTAATGATAGTATCAATAGCTCCGTTAATATAAATCGACACATAGCAATACTATCGATAGTATCAAAGCTCAATACTAAAATCACTATCGATAGCTGATACAGCTCTGACTATTGCAATAACTATCGATACTCTCGATAGTGGCCTTTTATTCAATAGTAGGAGTATAAAGTAGGAGGGAAAAGCTATTTCCCACCCGGCTATCTACACATGAAAGTTCAACTTTCCGAACAGGCGAGATGAAAAATAATTTGGGATTTCAAAGTTGATTCTTTTAAGAAAGTGGTAGCAATTTTGCTTCTTAGTCACCACATGAAGGCTCCGACACCGGTGCCGGGACATATATGTATATGTAATACCTACGTAAACAGACTAATTATTATTATTTACCATTAATATTTCATTAGACAGAATTTTGCTTACCTTAGTTTTAATTTTGGAATTAACTCCTCTAGGATGATACATAAGGAAGTTATCTGTCACCCAAAATATTAAAATCTGTAACAAAATTCGTATCTTGTATTATTCATTAATTTATAAAAAAATACATCCCACATTTTACCAGGACTAAAACATTAAATTCCTAAACATGAACAACATATAAAAGCTGTAGAAATAGTTTCTAAACCTAGTACATGATACCTATAGTTTTTAACATTTTATTACGTAAAACTTGCGTCATCATTAGCAGTGTTTGTACAAATGTCCATATGAACATAAATAAAATATTGGTGCCAATTCAAGTGGTATGGCAACCACTACATTTTTTGTCATGTATTTAAGAATAGTTATTGTTACTTAGCATTATGAAATCTATCGTCAAACCTTCTGACTTGTAGGTTAATAAAAAATAGTTACAGTACATGAACATTCATACGTACTATCACATGTATACAGGCACTTGGATTTGATACTTAAAGTCTTATGACATCAGACATGCTTTAATAAATTTAGTGTCATTACAATGCCACAACATTAAAGCATGTCCGTATACATTACATTGCATAGCAAAGTCGTAGATTGAAAAACTTACATTAACAAAGAAGGGTATAATGAGCAGAACTACTGCTAGCTCCAACCGCGCGTCGGTCACAGGCGAGAGTCTCAGGGTGGAGAGCACGTTGACGACAAACGGTAGCCGGAGTACCAACGCCAGCACGGACTTGGCGAACGTCGCGAGTGCAGCGTACAATATGCATTGGCATATCCATGCAGAGCACATAGGTGGTTTACCTACATGAAATAAACAAAATTTAAACTTTTTACCTAGCCATAAATATAACCGCCTGTTTAACTGGAATATTTAATAATAAAAATGATATTTTAATTTTAACCCCTTGAGGATCGGAAGACGGCCGGCGGTCTCATAACAAATGATTTTCTATTATGTCTGGAAACATGATCTCTGAAGTAAGTAAACAACTACATTAAACACTTTAAAAAAATATAAAGGTTTTGTGTTGGTTGTGCAGTTTCGAGTAAGAGGTGAAAACTTCCAGGAAAGTTTCCATTCCTACGGAAGTTTTCCTGAAAACTTCCAAAACTTCCGGATTTTTGGAAGTTTTTAAAAAACAATGTTTACTTTAATTAGGTACAATAATTTCGTTACATTGACTAAATGTTAACTTAATTATATGATATATAGGTAGGCACTTACATAACACGACGATTTATTTGAAGATAAGTTAAATTCGCATACATTTCGTTGGTGAAGCGGCTTTTGTTTGGCGGCTTTATATCAAAGGATTGACGCCGCCGCTCGCGCGGCTGACTGACTGGCGCTACCCCGCCCCGCCCCGCACCTACACCGCACTTGTGAAACCGATTTTATGGTAGTTGCGTGCACGCAGTAACAGTGAATAGTCGTGGTTGTGGCTTATTTTGTATATGGATATGAGTTAGTGTAATAAGTGCCTCCGTAGATTAGGTAATTAATATGCCTCGTCACTAGCGATGGGCAAGGGAAAGAAAAATACGGGAAAGTGTAGGAAAAAACGGAAAGATTAAGAAATATTCCAATTCGGCGGGAAAATACTCAAAAGTGGACTTAAATTAATAAAATGAGAGAATTTCGACAATCTTGTAGTATACTTCCTACTACTGTGCCCACAATGTCGCGAGGGGGTGCAGAAATGTAAACGTTTGAGAAGGATTGGAGAAATCTCGACATTAAGTAACAGGGTCATAGTAAAATCTCTACATTAGAAACGGCAGTTTGGCTTCTGCTAAGTTTGAAGATTTAAGATAAGTGATAATTAAGTTTAATCTTCGTTATTAAAAACAAGAAATTCTAAAAAATAAACACAGGTGTCCACATCTATGTTTATGAACTCACAATTTACTCCTTTTTGATCAGATACCTAAGTTTCTTCTAAGGAGTAGGAAGTTCAATGAAAACGACCGATTTCGCCTAGTAACTGATCTTTTAGTAAATGTGAGTACCTAAATTGTAAGTTCAAAAAGAGATGACATTAAATTAGTATTGCGCGATTTGTCCGCAGTTGGAATTAAGTTTTTGAACTTGTTATCAAATCAGATACTTTGTAATATCTTGTTAACTTTTGAATGTGTCTTAAAATAAAATAAGCAGTTTTCGAGTTTACAAGCAAAAAAAATCAAAACCTCAAAAAACTTCGGTCAACTATATGCCTCGCAAGTCTCGAAGCCTCCTCCCGATGCGACTGACCCAAGAGCCACGCTGACACGCCACTACACCGAAGACCTCCCAAATGTGGACGAAGACGAAGTTGCGGGGGCTCTCAAACAGCTTAGCAATGGGAAGGCTCCCGGTGAAGACGGCATTACATCCGAGCTCCTGAAGGCAGGAGGACCTCCAGTCATCAAGAAGCTCGTGAGAATCTTCAATGCCGTCATTGCAAATGGGACTACCCCAGAGGCGTGGAGTAGGAGCGTTGTGGCGCTGTTTTTTAAGAAAGGCGACAAGTCGCTCTTGGAAATTACAGGCCAATCGCGCTTCTGAGTCACGTCTACAAGCTGTTCTCGAGAGTCCTCACAAATCGTCTCGCCGCAAGATTGGACGCCTTCCAGCCAACGGGGTTTCGTAAAGGCTACAGTACTGTAAATCACATCCACACAGTCAGGCAGGTTATACAGAAGTCCGAAGAGTATAACCAGCTATTGTGTCTAGCTTTTGTGGACTACGAATACTTCTGGAATACTTGCAGCGATGCCAAGTCGACTGGCGGTATGTAGAGGTGCTGAGAGGCCTGTATGATATGGCAACGATGTCCGTTCAAGTCCAAGGTTACAAGACAAGACCCATCCAGCTGCTCAGAGGTGTAAGACAGGGGGACGTTATTTCCCCGAAACTGTTCTCAAGTGCACTGGAGGATGTCTTCAAGACTCTTGACTGGAAGGGAATGGGCATCACTGTCAACGGCGAATATCTCACGCACCTCCGCTTTGCCAACGACATAGTGCTAATGGCAGAATCGCCGCGGGATCTGAAAAAATGCTGCACAGCCTAGACTTTGCCTCGCGATGCGTTGGTCTCCAGATGAACTTGATGACAAGACTAATGTCATGAACCGATAGCAGTCAGTGGCGAGACGCTCGAAGTTGTCCAGGAATACGTCTACCTCGGGCAAGTGTTGTAACTGGGTAAAGACAACTTCGAGCGCGAAATGGCCAGAAGAGTGCAGCTAGGTTGGGTAGCATTTGGGAAGTTGCGGCACATCTTCTCGTCGCCGCTACCGCAATGGCGAAGAGCAGGGTATGTAACCTGTTCCTGTCATGACCTACGGGGCCAAGACGTGGAACTTGACAGTTAAGCTGGCCCACCGATATCTGCATATCACCCAGCGAGCTATGGAACGGTCTATGCTGGGGATCTCGCTATAGGATAGAATCCGAAACGAGATCATCCGCCAAAAGACGAAAGTCAATATCGTTCAGAGGTGCAGTAAGCTGAAGTGGCAGTGGGCTGGTCATGTCTGTCGCAGAACCGACGGGCGTTGGAGTAGGAAGGTTTTTGAATGGAGACCACGCCCGAGACGTGGTCTCCGGGTGAGCGATGGCGCCAGATGGAGGAGCGTAAGAAGAAAGTAGCTGGGCGCAGGGAGAGTTGGTGTCGGATGTCGAAAATTACGCAGGGTGCCGGGAGTTGTTCCTGACCGTTAAGGTTGCTGCCGGGAGGTCGGCGTTTCGCGAGCGACGAAATCGGAAAGTGGGGAAAGTATAAAGTTATGAAGCGGTGTTAGGAAGCGGCCCAGAGTAGTTTTAGTTATTATAAAAGAAAAAATGTAATCCCATTTAACTTAAGAATATTATTACATAAACATCGCACTGTTAGCAAGTTAGTTTAAAAAATATATATATACTAAAACTTAAAGATTATCGTGACTCTACCTGTCATTACGATTAATTTTTTCAGTGTTTCGATTTGGAAGGAATGTAGGCAGATATTTTTTTCCATTTAGGCTTGTTTTTTTTTAAATTTAATAAATATTTTTATGTAATAATTACAGATTTCTATGACACCAAGACAGCAGGTATGTATTTTTTTCTCATACAAACATGGAAATAAGTACCTATTGTTCACGAAAACTTATTTTAATCCACTTACTACTCTCAGTATAATCACCGATTATATAATAGATACTGTATAATTTTCCTATTTACCATTGAGCATTCAAAAGAGTTTCACAAATACGTATTTAAAATACATTAAATAATAATTATCATAACTAATGTATACAGTTGTCGATAATACCTATTATCATTTAAAATTAAAGTTTAGAAGACAATTTTTTTTACCAACTAGTGAAATAAGCGAATATTCGATGTCGATGCTTAGACACAAATATCTCATTAAATATCAATTTTAAGTTTTAAAATTATGTAAAATAACATTGTTAAAATATACATTGACCTAATTTCATTAAATTGTGTCTGGTTACAAAGAAATTGCTGACGTATCGACACGTGTATTACTCGTACGACGTATCGTCTTGAAATTTGAAGCAGCTTCAAGTTACCGGCTAGTTGAGAGGTGTTATTAAGTATGTACCACGAATTGTATTTTTGCTCGTAATAACTTGTCTGATATCAATTCAGTTTACTGATAATCAAGATTTTTATTACTCACAAGAAAGTAGTTACCAAATTTTTCCGATTTCGAGTCTTTTATAGATGTGACATGATGACCGATGACCGATACACATACAACAACATAGGGTTGTCAGTTTTTTTTTCACTAGTAATAAAATTTAAGCCACTTTATTATTTGTTCGGTTACTTATTTAAAGTTTGATATATTACAGTGTCGTATTAATGAGATGATTAAATATTAAAATGATTTATTACAAAATTATTATGTCTAAAAGAGTTTCAATTCATTTAATAAATAAAGTAAACAAAGAGTAAAAATTCACTAATAAAATTTTTGACTATATCATCTTTCATAGAAATGTTTAATTTTTGTATTAAAAGATAAGGTTGTGTTTCTGAGGTAGTACCTAAAGAATTTTAGTTTTATTGTATTTACAGGTTTTAGAGTAACTTCACATGTAAGAAATTTTAACGTTAAGTTCTAATACAGGTACTATTGCCAACTCTATAAACCTCATGATGGTTTTAAAATCTTTTTTTTTTTTCAATTAAAAGCGTATATTTTTTAATTTCAAATTATTTTTTGGCGCATTTAAAATTAATTGTATATTTAGTCAATGTAAATGAATTTAATTGTATTTTTATATAAAAACCATCTAAATAATGAGAATCCTTTGTCGAGCGTACAAGCATAATAAAACAGAGTCAATACTTTTTAAGGATTAATAGAAATATTTTTTGTATGGATAGCATTTTTTGTAATAGTATTACATATTATTTACGCAAATTGACACAAACGTGTTCCATATAAGTGTAGATAGGCAATAAGCACGATGGTAAAAAGCGTTATTATGGCTGACAGATTTCCTGCATCGAGATTTTAAGTTTTAAAAACAGTAAGTAGTTTCTATGACACTAATCTAGAAGTTAGTATTTTCAAATTAAATATACTTATCAAACATTTTAAGATCACAAATAAATTTTTAAAGGCAGAAATTTTGATTTAGTAAGTTTTGGTCCGTATGTTTTTTTTAAATGAGTTAATGGTATTATATTGTTTTCCTCTTTATAAATGGATAGCTTTTATCATTAGGTTTGCGTTAGTAGGTACAGTTGGTAACAGTAGTACAATGTTTTAAGATAATTTAACAAATAAGGCGACATGCAGACATTCCGAGCGCATTTCCAAGTAGATGCAAAAGTAACCATATAAGTAAGTAGGTAAAGAAAAGCTAGTAATTGAACTCTTTTGTAAACATAGATAAGCCACCCAGGTAGATCACGATAGTTTCAAAGCTCTGTTTATTAGATTACTTGAATGTTTGTAGAAATATTTAACATGAATGATACTTAAATAAAACTAAGATGTTGCCCATTAAGAAGAAATATTAGTTTTACAACAAATTTAGACTTTACACGGATTGACAAATTACATAAAAATCGTAACAAATATGAATATTACGATTTATGATGGTTTTATAATAAGCTAATAATGTGGAACGTTATTAAGCAAGTATTAAAAATCTTTTTGTAATCCAATTGAGTGCAATTAGGTACTGTGCTATAAAAGGAGAATAAAAAAATTTATAGAACGAGGATTTCGATTTGCGAATAATTTGGCTACTAAAGTATTGTGCAATGCAATTTAGGCTGATCACCTAAAAGCTTTACAATATTTTTTTTAAGTCTAAATAAATACTCGATTTCTTGTATTTGATTGTTGTTTTGAATGAATATGTAGGTAAAATGGAAATAATTGTTTTTCGTAAATGTGGATGGACTAGGATGAAACGATTGGACCCTATTTAGATATATAGAGAAGAGAGTAGTGTCGAAGTAAGGAGTACACAACGGATGTACAAAGATTTATTAAAGATCATGTCCTTCAGGGTAAACGCGACTTGAACGAGCTTCATCGCTGATACCCGTTGGAGACATTGGAGGTCTTAATTCATGATACTCTGCTATACGAATTATAATGTAATAAATGGTACAAGGAGAGTTTGGTCCTTCCATTCGATCATGGTGCGAACGAGCTTTCCTCCGTGAGATAAGTTGGAGTCCATAGAGACTTAAATCATAACCTCCGTATAGGTATAAATAAGTATAAGGGCGTGCACGACCCAAATTATAAATAAATAAATATAATATAAAGTCGACTATAAAATATAAAAAATAATGTACCAATATAATAAAAAAAAATGAATAGGTCTGGCCGGCCGATGTTCTTTTTAAATGACTAATAAACATGACATTTATAATGATTATTATGTACGTACAAAATGATAATAAGAGTATTGTAAAAGGTGCACCAAACTAACCAACTAATGATGATTATGATAAATAAAAAGGTAAATAAATGGTAGGAGAATACAAAATATTTATGGACTTTATTACTTAACAATGAAAGCCTGACGAGGTAATTCTTGTTATGAAATACAGAGATTTGACATATACGTACTAAGGTACCTATACTTATTTTCAATGAAGTGAGAATATTTTTCTTTAATGAAGAGAGAAATCTATTTCTTGAGGAAGATGAGTAAAAATGTAATAATGCATTATCATAAAATAATTATTATACTAAAGAAACTCCTATGTTTTTTTTTCCTTGCTGACCGTACTTTATAAAGAAACCTACTGGTTTACTTAATGTTTGCATAGAGGTTGATAAACTGCTAAACAAGCTGATCTTTTTAACTATCATGTAAGAAAGCGAAATAAAGTGTTGCGGTGCTAGGATAGCTATGCATACTTTATATTATGATCAATGTTATTTCTTTTATATGAAGATAATAATTTTCTTTTTATATTTTAACTACGTGTGATGGTGACATGTAAGTAAAAAAATCATAAATGTATTAAATTTTCCTAAAATAAGACAGATTTGTTTTAATTAAGGCATAATTTAATTGTTGTCACTTTGTTTTCGTTTACCACAGTTTTTCTTTTAAATATCCGGATATGCATTACAGAAACTTTGGTTTTAAATCTTTTCTTGACGAATTTTCTAGATAAGTATAGTAAAAAAAAAGTATTTGTAAATCAGTTCACCAAATAATATATTCAAAATAGGACTGTATCAAAACCATGACCCAATGTAACTTGTAATTCCTTCACTGTAAGTTTGAATATGTAAACTTTATAAAAGCACACAAAAATTTTGTTGTCCGTAAAAACTGAATAATTTTACTTTTCTTATTTATTATGTTTTGGGATGTATGATGTAGTCAATAAAAAAAAGTCGTTTGTTAAAATTAATTCTAATTGACTTGGCAATTTTATACCAATTTTGCATTTGGCTTATACTTGTAATACTGTTTAATAAAAAAAAATTGTTTCTTTTTTTTAAAAAAAAAGGAAGGAGGTGTAGTGTATGACGTCTCCCTTTCATACACCTTATATATGCATGTAACCGATAGCATAAGTTCAGTAATAAACTAATATTGGAACGTATAACATCTTTCACTGTTACTCCCGGGGCCCATCCTTACAGGCCGGATACCGGATATTCGGCCAACGGATACCGGATAGCCGAATATCCGGCCGCCGGATATCCGGCGGAACTAAGCTGTTTGGTGTATCGCACACACACACACACACACACACACTTGCGTAGTCAGCGCGCGAACGATCGATTGGACTCGGTTCGATTCGGGTCTTTTCTATGAGCGAAGTTAGCAATTGTTTCATTCATTGTCTTATTGTGTTATTTGCATTGCAGACAGGTGCGTCATCGTTTCAGGTTATTATTTTATCGTGACCCTTATTCTTGGTGGGCAGCTAATAAAATTTAACAAAGTTTACCAAAATCTAGCTTTTAGCACCTTGCAGCAGTGTGTACAGCGAAAAATTTTATTCTGAAGCTGGCCTTATTTATAAAGAGAAGCGAAACTGCTTGCTACCTCTCAATGCAGAGAAATTAGTTTTTATTTACCATAATTTGCCCTTAGTGCAGTACGAGTACCAATTATTTAATTTTCTTTCTATTACACTAATTTACTATTGTGTGATTAAAAATGTGCAACTAAAACTAATTATATTTCTTAAGTGATACTGAGACCAGGATGTCTATCCGGCTGCGGCCGAATAGTATTTAACTATCCGGTATTCGGCTGGATAGTATTAAGGCCGCCGAATAGGCCGGATACCGGATAGTTACCGGATATCCGTTTCATCTCTAGTTTCAAGCTTCTTATTATGCTATTTTTTACACCCTGTATGTAAAAGAGTACTCACCATATTCTCCAAAATTTATAAGAGGTATGTCATATAGTCGAGCACAATATTGAGCAAGTCGGATTCCAGCCCATATGATAAGAAGGCCTAATGTAGAGTCCATCATAAAATTAACAATATACCTGTAAAACACATTATAAGATTAACATTTAATTAATATAAGATGTTCCAATAAAATAGGTCATAGTGAGTTATTTTTATATTTTGTGACATTACTATATCCACTTGCTTTTTACTGTGGTTCAAATAATTAATACACACAGGACGAAATACAGTACAAGCATGTTTCAAAATAAATTAATAGCACAACAAACAGCATCAATTATGTATAATAAACTAGTAAATAGATAACAAACCATGTACAAGTGTTTCCTGTGAAGTGTGGTGAGAGCCAAACATTAGCCGCATGTATAATCAAAGCCCCAAGACCCTGCTTTGATGTGTCGTAGAACCAAATTAGCCATGGCCTTCTAGCATATCGGGGTTCACAGAATCTTTTACCTGCAAAATAATATTTGGCAATGAAAAATAGGATTATAAAATCAGTATAAGGATAAATTATCGAAAAGAAAACATTTTAGTGAATAAAACTATAATGACATTCTATACTAAACAATTATAATAATATTACATATTCATACTATAAATATAATAGTACATATTCATTATTAATATCACATAATCCAATGATTCCAGGGTTAAACTAACTACCCAAATATTTTCTACTTTAAAACAGAGTCTAGAGTTATAACTTTGTGCAATAAAAATTTTTTTAATAACAACATATTGTTCCAGACACTGCCCGAGAATAAAACATACAAACCGCCTGCCGGCATTGCTACCAATGCAGAGGCTATAGGGGTGGGATTTTCCACTCAGTGTAGAATTACATTTGGAAAAACGGAAGGATTTCAGGTCAAAAAAAATAACCCTAACCTATTTCCATCCAGAGTTGTTTCAGCCCTAAGTTTATAGTCAGGTCACAAAAAAAATAGCGCTAACCTATTTCAATTGCATTGGCCAGCTGCACAAGTGTATTTAACACACAAAACATCAAAATAGCAGTTAAATGATTTTATGACCTATACTAACCGTAACCTTAACAATTTTTTTTCTCAAACAAAAACACTTCAGAGGGTTAATCAGTGCACCAAGAGGTATTACTAAAAAATGTATGAAGTGTCTAAATTAAAGTAACAATATAAAAGTCAAGACATTAAAATTAATAAAATTGAAAAATGACTGTTACATTATCAATGTTGTTTCAGTAAGGCATTGATTATATATAATAAATCAATGCAGTAAGGCAAGATTTTTGTGAAAAATAGTATTATATACCTACTTAAAGTTTATTATCAATAAAATGTAGTGTACTTCATTCAGTACCTAACAACTTAATTAATTTAGTGTGATAATGGAACACTAAAGGTAAGCTGATAGGAAGGAAGGCTGATGCCTTGTATGAACCCATCGTTATTGGTGGGTTACACAAGTCAAAACCAATAATAATATATTACTAAAGCGGCTATTAAAGGCTAATCGAGAGACACAAATGATGAAATTGGTTATTTGAAAGGTATCCAATGTACCTTGAACTTTGACTTGCTTCCACTTACCAATTAAACAAGTAAAAGCTAAAACTGCCAACAAAAACTGCATGAACCATCCATAGTTATTAGTTAAAGCATCCTTAGGGCAATGCAACTCAGATAAATATCCAGAACTGTTATTATTCATGTTTCATTTCTTATCTTGAAAACCAACTAAAATGCACTTTACAATGTTTTCACTTTTAAAGTATCAAGAAAAATATGATGACTTAATTTTATTTTGAGGCTGGGATTTCAATATGAATACACAAAATACATTATAAAATTCACAAAATAAAATTTTACTAAAATGCGACATTAAATATGTTATGTCAATGTCAACAAACCCATTTTTTTTGTGGTTGGCAAGGCTGCGTTCCCCTTTGCGCCAATAGTACTGTTAGCACTGTGAGCCCCAAAAGCCGTTCCGTTTTGTTTAGCGTGACAACACTGTTGACGCGATTTCATTTCGGAACGGTTATGCAAATGCATTTAATTGTGTAAGTTCTTATTCTAAGCGTAAGTTTGTATAATATATTTGTTTTGCTTGGAAGATAACCTAAAACATACTTAAATTTAGTGAAATGTCTCTGCCCGTACTTTCGTCTGTAATAATCACTAACATCTTTTTTTGTGTGTTTCAGTTTCTTTTCAATTTTCTGCACAAAATCAATTTTCTGTAAAAGGGAACTAAAAAACAGCGCGCTTACAGTGCCAACGCCGGAGGGCGATAATAATATAATCGTGACGTAAGCGCAAGATGGCCGCGGTAGTGATGTCATCCGTGACGTCATTACAGCTATCGTTGGGTCGCTAACACCACAGAATAAGTACTAGTACTTCGTACAAAAGTACGACTTAGCAATTGTATTCAAAGGAATGTCTACTCAATGTCGTCAACAATATAGCGTAATTTAGTTCGCCTCAGAGTCAAGCACATTTTCGTGTAGACACCTACAAAAATCCATTGCAAGATAATTTCATACTTATTGCTCTGGAATATGATTCATAATACACTAAACCTATTCAGTGACGTAATATCACGCGACGCGATAGGGTTGACTGCTACGAGAAGCTTCTAACGCCATCTAGCGCCTTTTTCTAGTACTTTATTCATTCTCGTCCAGCCAGCACCGTAGCCGCGCGGCCGCCGGTGAATAAAACGCGCGAGCGTGTCGCTGGCCGGTAGCGACACGCGAATTGTTTTAGCCCTTAAGTAAGGGTCGCCGCGCGTAGGTACGTTTTTGCTACCTACGCGGAGAGATACACAGGCCTGCTAACACCACGGTATATAGGTGTACAGTATTTTATCTACATACTAGAGCACATGCATACACGTCAGTTACACGGCCCGTTGAGCAGACTTGGGAAGACAAACCCACGAAGTGACACGCGGGGTGCGAGCCGATTCGCTGTCAAAGACTGACTTTCAAAATGCAAAAAGATATCATTGAACAAAGTAGGTTATATATTAAACATGTATAAAATCATCTTTATTTAGGATGACAGCTGTCAAAATTAAAAATGCCATATCTCGATAACTACCCACCATTGAGCGGTTAGAAAGGAGAGAGCATGTGTCAAAATCCCGATGCAAAAATTTTCGCCACTTTTAGCGGGGGACAAGGAAGCACACATTGAGAAGACAGAATGGAGAGAGCATGGATGGCCTTCCCCTCTAGCCAAAAATGTTGACCATATAGTTTGAGTGCTTATATAAAACTACTTGGTCGTGACCGTTTAACAGAATCTATCGCGACTTGTCGCAACAAACATCTCCGTGTAGAGGATTGAAAATGGTAAATTGTGCCGTTTTCTGACCCAAAAACCGATACGGTATTTACAACAGTATTTCGAAAATCATCATTCTTTACTTTGAGGTTATTTCGACAAGTTAGCGACAAGTTATACATACTTTGAGTACATACTAGTAGCTTCATAGGGTGGGGACAACAACGGTAACTAACTTAGTTAGTAATTAGTTAGTTAGCTTATCGCCACAATTATATATAATAAAGTGTATGTTATCTAAATATTTAAACATACCATAGACATGTAGGATGATAAAAGTAAGTTTTTTTTTAATTTCCGATAGATCCCTTGAATGGTTTGTGGTCGAAAAATACTAGCTTTCTTCTCACACAAGTGTGATTTATTCAGCATCAGTGCACTTTGAGTCAAGATGTTTCAGAGAATGTTCGGACGGACAAATAATTTTGTCCATGCAGCAGCAGCAGTGCCTAGGTACTTTGAAACTTCTTAGCCAAGTGTGTAGTTTTTAGGGTTCCTTACGGGTAAAAACGGGACTTATTAAGACTCCGACGTCCGGTTTGTCTGTCACCAGGCTGGACCTCAAAAACCGTGATTGCTGGACTTGAGTTTTTTGCTCGATAATAAGAACGGCAACAGGTAGACGCTTAAAATACTTGCAGAATATTTTATTTTATTTTATTTAAACACAAAACAGTTTACAGTTGAGGTGAAACAAATTTTATACATAAATGAGTAAATACTAAACTGTAAGCCAAAACATGTGCTTAAGGAATTCGCATAAGAATGAGTTACATCGTTCCGCAAATTCAACTTTTACTTAATATTTTATTACATACGAATTATTATTAAGTTGTATAATCACTTCAAAAATAGATTGTCTTGTATTCTTATATCTATATAATTATGTAAGTGAGTCTTGTTAGTTACATCACACCACGTATAACACAAGAACGGTTGAAACAATTATTATGATTATTGCGTTTTTTAATTTGCCTTCGTTTGGAATAGGATAATAAGTATTAAAATATGATATTTATCGAAAAAAATATAGTCTAATACATAATAATTAGACTAATCTTTCCCGTAACATCACCATGATTATTCTCTTATATTCCGATTAGAGTTGTAAATTACACATCTTTAATATACTTTTCAATAAATAAGCAGTAGTATTGTTTTAAATACACACACAAACAACATTCTAGATACTATTTTGACTAAGACTTGGTCGTATTATCGTAATAAATAACATAATAGTTAATTAAAGCTCTGAAAATCAACAAAGTTAAATAGTTTTAATATTTTGAACACTCATAGTGTTCTTTCTTATTTACATAAGTTTATTAACAACAAAGTTAAACTTAGTCTTTCTCTTTTTCCTTCAACCTTCCCATCTATTGTGTTGTTTAAAAAACTGCCAAGGTGTCCTATCATATTTCCACGTCTATTCTCGATCGTCTTTAAAATGTTTCGCTTATACAGCCATAATATTAGTAGTATAGGATGATTGCATTTAGTTAGTGAGCTAACGAATTAGTTACCCATGTCCCGTCCTTAGCAGAAAATGGAAGGGGCAATGAATGTCAAAAATTTTGTAGTGTGCTGTACGTGTGCTTCCTCGTCCCCCGCCAAAAGTGGCGAAATTTTCTGAACTGGGATTTTTACACATACTCTCTCCATTCTAACTTCTCAATGGGAAGCACATGTACAGCACACTACAAAAATTTTGACGTTACAAAATTTTGACGTTTTACTTTGTAGGGACGGGACATAGCTAACAAATTCTTCAGCTTACTAACTGACTGAGTGCACTAATCCTGTGCTACTAATATTATGGTTGTTTCAACTTTGTTGCCCTTTCATACAAAAACCAATAGATTTTGATGAAACTTTAAAATAATATGACTCATTGAATACATTTTGATATAGGTATACTGCAGCACATAGGCATTTAAGGATTTATGTATAAATACTGACGTAGTCAAATCTTGTGTTTATTTTTATAAATAGGTAGGTACTTTACTAAAGTAGTATCTAGAATATTGTTTGTGCATTTAGCACAATACTACTGCTTATTTATTGAAAAGTTTATTAAAGATGTGTAATTGTTTCAACAAACACACTAATTGCCTAGACCCAAACTAAGAACGGGTAGACATACATATATTTATAAACATCCATGACTTAAGTATAAATGCTCGTGGTCATCACCCAAACATTTGCCCCTTGTGGGATTCGAACCCGCAACCGCCTGGTTTAGAAGTCCGGGACGCGATACACTACACCTAGACGGTCGTAATTAATGGTGCAACTGACGAACAAAGGTTTTTTTGGTGAAATTGATGTAAACTTAGCTCCTAAAGTTTGTTCATAGTTTGTTCTTCCTCCGGATAGAAGGTTTAACTGCCAAACACAGTTTTTAGGACATCTATATATTTTTCCATAATCACTTTTGCTAATTAATGAATGATCATCTCTCTCAGGGGCACTTAAAGGTTTTTGTTTACTCCCCATAAATATTTTTTCGATAAATATTATATTTTAATACTTATTATCCTATTCCAGACGAAGGCAAATTAAAAAACACAAAAATGATAATAATTGTTTCAACTGTTCTTGTGTTATATGTGTTGTAATGTAACTAACACGACTTTCTTACATAATTATATAGATATAAGAATATACGATAATTATAATATATTTTTGAAGTGAATATACAACTTAATATTCTGCGAGTATTAAAAGTGTCTACATGTTGCCGTTCTTATTATCGAGTAAAAAGCTCAAGTGTAGCAATCACGGTTTTCGAGATACAGCCTGGTGACAGACCGACAGACGTCAGAGTCTTAATAAGTCCCGTTTTTACTATCTCTCTCGGTTGGAAACCAATAACACCTGGTGAATATACACTGATGGCAGTAGGCATGACGACAGGTTTGGTGCAGCCTTTGTGGTATTTAGGCCGGATGGGGTCCGAGCGGCAGTCAAGAAGCTGAAACTACATGACTGCTGCTCGGTCTTTCAGGCCGAAATGCTTGCAATTCGAGAGGCATGCGAGTATATAACTTTGGCATTGTCGTCGACTTTGCGTGGGTCAAAGCTCACGTCGGGCTCGATGGAAATAAAGCGGCCGACGAGGCTGCCAAATCTGCCGCCAATCGTCATAAAGCCCCTGACTAAATAGGTTTTAAGTATTTGCTGTGCCCTTACAGAATCATGTTTGTATCTGATAATATTGTTAACATCTTTATAACAACATGGTGCAATTAAGAACTTTGAACTTTGGACTATAACTGCATCCCCATTAGCCACATAAAATAATACAACAAGAAAAAATGCCTGGAAGCCTGCCAAAACCTGTATATGGAACCTACCAAATGCTCATACACTAAAATGCTACTCCCAACGTTCCCGGAAATTCAAAATTACTTAAAAGTAGTAACACCCACATTCGCTGTGACAAAGTTCTTAACTGGTGACCAGACCAGATACAATAGACAGTACCTGCACCGCTTTAAAATCTCCGCAGTGGACACATGTCCCTGCGATGACATGTCAGTACCTACATTCCTTCGAACACCTTATTCAAAACTGTCCTCGTTTCGCTGCCAGCCAGGCGAAATGACCACCTAATTTCATCAAACTTTTATAACATAAACCCTTACAACCTCTCACGAAAGAGACGACTTTAAATACTTTTCACAATTTAATAAATTATATAATAAATGAATCAAAAAACTGTTACAATATTTTCTAAACCCACTCACCGTCTGTTACTGCAGTGTAACCCATTAGCACTGCAGTTTCAGTAATCAGTAGCTGAAACAAAACTATGAAAACAGCTTATATTACACAGGATATAGAGGTGTTCTTAAGGTTAAAGTGGGGTAATCTGCAGGACACATAATTTTTATTAATAAGTTGTGTATATATTACTAATGTACATTTATAATTTTCTAATTAAATTATACTAATAAATATTAAGCTAAGTAATTTAAAAAAATCACATATGAAGAATAAAAATCTAGACATTTTTTACTTTTTGTGTACCAACCCTAGCTCTCCGGGCGGAGAGCTAGGGTTGGTACACAAAAAGTAGGTTCTAACAGGTTCTAATTTCAAAAATACGGCTGAGTACTGTTTTGAAAACAAATATTTCCATTGTGCTAACACCAAATCGGAACGGTTTTATAAACGCGATAACAGTGCTATCATCGTTGTTGGCGCAAAAGGAGGAACGCAGCCTAAGTGAAAGCTGGATCTCAGATGGCACCACTACTGTATAAACCCTTGTTAAAACTGAGATAAATTCGAAATTTTTAAATTTGCGATTATTTCTTGTCAATTTTCAGCTCTAAAATATGTATTCCACTTTCAAAATACGTGAGTTAAACGACCTCTTAACAGGCAGAAACCACCGAGTGACATAGTTATCCGCCATTAAACTTATATAATCTGTTACTAAGCTACGCATTTTTGTGTGTGTATGACTTGTCAAATCTCCGAAATGTCAAACTTGATTGGCCTTTTGAATGAGTGCATCCATTTGTCATTCTGCACGTGGCAAAGACATCTGTACGTATACAGCCATACTATTATAAAATAAAGCAAAACTTAAAAAGTCATGAAAAAATACTGCATGTTCACAATTTTATTTAATTAAGTTTCTTCTTCTTTTTTTATTGTTTAGCAATCCACGCCTATCTTCAGTCTCAACGACCGAGCTTGACTTCTGCTAATTAAGTTTCTTAAAATAGGCTTAACTTTCAGAAAAAATATAAAATAAAAACCCTGAAAATCACAAGGTACCGAGTTGGACGACTTGGCCGAGTAGACTGAATTTCTTTGCTTACTCATAATGAATAAGTGAGAGTGAGTGAGAGAATGCTTACTGAGAATGAAAAAACAGTAAACACCCCGCCATTTTCTATTTATTGGTTGGTCTTGGTTGGTTTGGTTTCGGTAGATTATGAGATTGACAAACTTTCAAGATTTATTTTTCACCTTGAAATCAAGTAATTTTTAACTTATTATTGTGTGCACTATCAAGCTTTATCCAGATTCCAGACCGCTTTGTATTTGGAGTAAGTACCTTGCCATTATAACTTTTAAACGAATACGTTTTTGATCGATCGATTTATTTCGCCCGGCCTAAAGCATTGATTGTTCGTTCTCGACGTTCACCATGCCTGCATTTGATATTTGTAATTTATATGGTACATAATGCATGTATCATATAAATTACAATCGTTAAGTAGGTATTTAGTGTTGATCTCCGTTACAAAACCCACCACTACCAGTCGATTAAATGCTTTAGAAGAAAGTAACGTCCAGTTTTGTTGCGTGATATATATTGGCTATGATAATAAACATTATCACCATTTTTTATAAAAGGTAATTTCATATTGTTTTTATACCACCTTATT
Organism: Pyrausta nigrata; assembly: GCA_949316185.1. Taxonomy (NCBI): domain Eukaryota; kingdom Metazoa; phylum Arthropoda; class Insecta; order Lepidoptera; family Crambidae; genus Pyrausta; species Pyrausta nigrata. The sequence continues at coordinate 9,642,269 of OX438951.1, forward strand.
GATTTGGTTTTCTTGGTATTTGTAGGTTAGAACATCAGTCAACGCCAAGAATTATTCGTTTACCTTGTGCTACTCGACCAAGCCGACTAGACAAATGCCAAACTACTTACGACGCCTATACAACGAAAATAGAAAGGCAAAAAAAAAAAATTGTTACAATTTAAATGAAATGCCTAAATTCATTCACCATATTTTTCATTTCCATTGGTACCTATTTTAGTTGTATTCCTCGTCGTAAGTCATTTTACTTTACATTCGTCTAGTTGGCCTGGTTGGGTAGTATATATATAATTAAGCAAATTTTCAGTAACACAAGACAGTCAAGTTAGGCAAGAGAAAATGTATGCGGCGCTGTTTTTTTTTCCTTTCATTTGATACCCATATTGCTATGGTAAGGAAAAAATCAATCCTCCCTCATCCCTTTATTTCCATTTGCGGTTGCCATTTTTTAAATGTATATTGCCTATCTCACTATCACAATTTTGGTAAATTCAATGACACCTCATATGTCAAAAACTGTCCAGCTGTATGGCGTGCCAAACTTTTATACATACATACTCTTGAAAAACATAACCCTCCTTTGGCAGTTGGGTATTAAATGCCCTGAAATTATCGCCACTCGAATCCCGGACTCACTGTACATAGTCAGGGACACAATTTTTGCAAACAAATTTTTTCCATGTTGTTATTCGCCTACGAACTTCACCATTCTACTGAAAAGTTCGAGTGTTACGTAAAACACCTATTCCGGCGCACCCATCGAACTATTACCAACCGAATTATGTAGTCGGACATAGATTAGACAGTAACTCACGTTCTGTTACGTTTTTAAAAACGCCGTGGCAACTATATTATTGACCAACTAAAAATAATATTTTCGTAAAATTTTATTACAAAGTACACTTATATTTTCAATATCATATTATTTATAATCTATTTCTAAAACTAATACATATAAAAATAATACAACATAATTAATATAAGTTCAATTTTAATTATTTCACAAATAGCATTAAATGAAATGGAATTCGGTAAACTGTCATTCTTGTTGTCATTGTCAACAAGGAGAGTTTTGGTAGGAAGCAAGACGTTAAAGATAGGCTTTGTTTCTTAATTTTCTAAATTAGCTTTTTGTGCTCATTGTTGTGGTTGTGTGGTGGAATAATCTTAATAATATCCTGTATATTAATATGTGACCTCTGTTCAATAACTGGCTCAATCATTTCAATAATAATAACTCCGCATCACTCAAACTGAATGGGTTGTGGTTTACGACTATCCTTCATCGCGACGGCTCTGTACCCGCTGCCTCTAACTCCACCAATTTGGCAAAGAAGTCCACAACAAATTCTTCCTCAACCTCATTTTTTTTAAATAACATCAAACAAACAGATTTTAATGAGGAAAACCTCAGGCCAGGCCTGTGTATCTTCCCGCGTAGGTAGCAAAAACGTACCTACGCGCGGTGACCCCTTGGTAAGGGACTAAACAAGTTGGGTGTCGCTAGCCAGCAGCGACACGCTCCCGCATTTTATTTACCGGCGGTGCGCAACACTAAGTTGCTGGTTGGACGAGCGTGAATAAAGTCCAAGAAAGATGCGCTAGATGGCGTAAGTAGCTTCTTGTGGCAGTCAACCCTATCGCGTTGCGTGATAGCAGGCCTGTGTATCTCCCCGCGTAAGTAGCAAAAACGTACCTACGCGCGGCGCCCCTACTTAGGGGCTAAAACAAGTTGCGTGTCGCTACCGGCCAGTGACACGCTCGCGCGTTTTATTCACCGGCGGCCGCGCGGCTACGTTGCTGGCTGGATGAGAATGAATAAAGTACTAGAAAGAGGCGCTAGAAGCGCGTTAGAAGCTTCTCGTAGCAGTCAACCCTATCGCGTCGCGTGATATTACGTCACTGAATAGGTTTAGTGTATTATGAATTATATTCCAGAGCAATAAGTATAAAATTATCTTGCAATGGATTTTTGTAGGTGTCTACACGAAAATGTGCTTGACTCTGAGGCGTACTAAATTACGCCATATTGTTGACGACATTGAGTAGACATTTCTTTGAATACAATTGCTAAGTCATACTTCTGTACGAAGTACTAGTATTCTGTGGTGATAGTACGTCACTGAATAGGTTTAGGGTATTATGAATCATATTCCAGAGTTTTAAGAATGAAATTATCTTGCAATGTATTTCTGTAGGTGTCTACACGAAAATGTGCTTGAGTCAGAGGCGAACTGAATTACACCATATCGTTAACAACATTGAGTAGATATTTCTTTGAATTTCATTGCAAAGTCATAATTCTGTACGAAGTACTAGTACTTATTCTGTGCTTAGGCAAAATAACCCCAAATCACAACTCTGTTTATAATTTACAATTAATTACAGCTTGTCGTATACGAACTTCGACTTCGACTGGTCCTTACCACTCGTTGCGTTCGGGTGAAGTTCTGAGAATGCACAAACTGTGTTACGTTCGGAAAATTTTCGAATTTCGAACTTTTTTACGAATGTGAACTTTTTTCTATTGCATGAAAATCGTCTCCCAGGTCATAAGTTCTGTCACATGTGTAATATGAAATAATTTAGACATGTTTATTATTTATTTATCCATTTATATAGCAAAATGAACGTAATAAAACGTAGAATCATATGGTAATAAAGTTTATTCAAAATGACCCCAGCCAGCGATTTTGATACACAACTACATTCGTTTTTACGCCTTTCACACAAAAAAGTACCTCAGTTAAGCCCCAATAAGATACTCCCAATCAAACCATGAGCGAGGATGAAAAATGACCTCGTTGGACACGCGGAATACGGTTGCTTGCTTCTTCACTGCTGACTTTATACCTAGTCAGGTCATAAGTTCTGTCACATGTGTAATATGAAATAATTTAGACATGTTTATTATTTATGTAACCATTTATATAGCAAAATGAACTTAATAAAACGTAGATTCATATGGTAATAAAGCGATTTTGAATACAGGCCTTCAATCAGTGCGGCCAGTCGTCTATCGCAGCACGAACGAGGTCCATGTCAATATCGGCGGCTGCCTTAATCAAGAATGCCTTGAGTGACTCCAAATCAGGATAAGGCTTTGAGCAGACCTTTTCCTCCAAGTGTTGCCATATCTTGTAATCTTACGGACTCAAATCTGGACTGGAGAAGGGCCAGTCTTCGTGCTGGATGAAGTCGATTTCACGCGCCGCCAGCCAGTCTTTTGTGCTTTTTGCTCTATGAGCTGGTGCAGAATCTTGTTGGAATACCCAGTGCCTGTTATTAAACATGGTATGAGAAACAGGTTCCACAAGGTTCTTGAGGACTGTATTTTGATACACAACTGCATTCGTTTTTACGCCTTTCTCACAAAAATGTACCTCAGTTAAGCCCCAATAAGAGACTCCCAACCAAACCATGAGCGAGGATCGAAAATGAACTCGTTGGACACGCGGAATACGGTTGCTCGCTTCTTCACTGCTGTGTGCTTACACCTTATCATTTTGTTTGACACCTTATCATTTTGTTTGTTGTAGCTCTCTTCCACGGTGATATTTTTTTCATCCGAAAAAAGAATTTCCCGATGCATTTTTCCCGCGTACCGCTTCAACAAAGCGCGGCATCTCTTCAGTCTCAGGTCCATTAAACGAGCGTCCAAACGATGTCCTGTTTTTCTTCGATATGCCCTAAGCCCTAAGTCTTCATTTAACACCCTTTTCACCGTGGTCCTGCTTAACCCCATTTGAAGGGCCAACAGTTTCTGCTTACGTATGGGATTTCTTAGAATTCGCGCCTTCACAGCTTTTACCACTGCTGGAGTCCTAACAGAGCGAAAGCGACCACTTCTTGACTTGTCATCTACACTAGAGTCTTCATTGTATCGTTATACGGTACGGTTGGCTAATCTCTGTTGAGATAGGCCGCCGTAGTCGAAATTCGGCTAGGAGGACATTATACGGTACGATAAACGAATCTTTTGGTTATATTCAAATTTTTCAGTAAGTCGAAAATCTTAATTGGCGCGTAACCGCAACGATGCAACGCAATAACCGCGACACGGTCTTAAGTGTCCACCCCATATTTAAAATGAGGAAAATTCTTAAGGGTACACATTTTTATTTTCGTGAAAAATTCTAAATTCGAATTTAATAAACTTTTTTGTGGCCAGCATTCTAAATTCAAGTTTTTATTGTGTGACAGAACTTATGACCTGACTATGTATATTTGTAATCTCGGATACGGCTCGAAAAAGTCAAAGTCAAAAGTCAAAAATTCTTTATTCAATTTAGGACACAAAATGCCACTTATGAACGTCAAAATATCAATCAATTATGGCCCATATGGGGCAGAACATGTCTCCTTATCTTTTGGGCCCTACTAGCGCTTCGAGACAAGACACAGACAATCTGGCAAGTGCTGAGAAGAAACGCCGGAACAAACTCATTTACCACTAGCTGCCACAAAAATAAAACAAATCAAAATAAACAGGTAGGTACATCAGTTTGGTGCAGGCTGGACTGTCCATACATTCTCGTCATTAAGATAGTCTTGAATTTTATAATACCCCTTCGACATTAGGGTAGTTTTGACATGTAACTTAAATTTATTAATAGGTAGTTCGATAACATTATGAGGTATTTTATTGAAAAATTTGACACAATTTCCCAAGAATGAATTAATTGTTTTGGCTAATCTGAAGTTTGGAATGACAACGATTTCTATCGGGGTATGTGGGTTATCGAAGGTAAAAATCGATCTAGATTAGTCTTATATGTATGTAGTAAGTAGTAGTCTTCTGCCTAATGTATGACTAGTCGTCTATGTTTGAGAAAACGCGTGTTTTCAAGTTTTCATGCTTTTTTCTTTCGCATTGTTAGACGCAGAATATTGTGGTGTAGTGCGTAAGACGTAGGTCTGAAGAAATTTAGAAGACGTGGGTTCGGATCTCGCTCGTTGACGAAAAATGTTTTTTCCTTTTGTTTTTTATTTATTTATTTTAGTTTATACCTTTTTTTATTAAGACCTACGAATTATAAAGCTTTTTTCATTAACTGGTAGAAACCGAACAAAGCTCAGTCGCCCAAGCGCTATCTATAAATAAGACGAATAAATGTATCATTAAATAGATATCGTATGTAGTGAGTAAATGAGTACACAAAAACTAACCCGAGGATAATGGTGTGGGCTTCACAATAAGTAAAACTGTACACATTTAAAGTTTAAGATATATTGTGATTGCTGTTTGTTATCCCAAATAAATAAAGACAAAGACTGAAAATTATCCCATGTAATAATCAAAAACCGGCCAAGTGTTCGCACTAAGAGTTCAGTACCTTTATCTATACAAAATTAGACACTATATTATAAACATTTAAATTTAGTTTTAAAAACGGAAAAAAAATCACGTTGTATTGTTGTATGGGACTTAATATTTATGTTATTTTAAAATTTAAACTGTCTAGCTCGATGTCTGTCACGGCATGAGATACAGCCTGGTGATAGACAGACAGAAGGACAGCGGTATATGAGGTTTAAGACCGAACTTCATTTACATGGGGACTTCAGAAAGAGGTTTACCATTTTGCGATTGACAATCGATTAAAAAAATACTCTTATTCGGAGTTAAATCTTTGATATCTCATGACCATGCCATCATCCAATTTAAGAGCTAGGCTCTTGTCGGTGGAGTTTTTTTCCATTCCTCTCTGCTTTCCGCCCTTGTCTTGACCTCATAATACGACCCGACATTTATCTTTTCTTTTATTTGCTGCATGTACCTTATTCTTGGTCTTCCTCGCTTCTTTTTTCCTTATATTCTTCATGTACCTGCCTAGTATTTTTGAATTCATGGAAGTGTATGAATGACAATTATTTAGGTCTGACATCGAAAGTTTTTGACGATGTTGTTCAATAATCCATCAGCGCAAGCTGTCTATAGGGACATTAGAGGCGCGTTATTTATTGCCTCGCGTGCGTGCACCGGACTTATAACTGCTTTTACGGTGTCCACCATTTAATTTGAACGTACATGCAATACACACCACATAGCTATTACATGAGGTCTATAGGAGAAATATATGGGAATCTAACTAATTGTCGCCTCATCCCTCCATGCAAACGGTCGGTGGCGTAGTGGGCCAGCCACCACAGGGTGGGGCGGTGCCAATAGCCACCGGAATCAAAAGTAGAACGTAATAATTATCGGTGGTGGCACCGCGGTGGGCTGAGGGCCGGTGGTCGTGGTTCCCGCGGCTCGACCGTCAACAAACCGTCGCGCGGCAACTGCTCATGACATATGCATGAGAACGGCACGGACGATGCCGCCGCTTAAATATACAAGGACGGACGGGGAAATTACTAGAGAAGCAAATACATACAAGATGTCTCCCGCCCGACTGCGCCGTAGCGTGTGGCACGCCCACGAGCCTCTCCAATTATACTCACGAAACGTCCAACCGATGCCTTTCTTGCTATTGTCAACTATTTTTACTTCCTAACCACCACGTCGTCTTCATAAGTCATGAAGATAGTGCCCCATTACACAGTTAAATGCATCATTGTAAATTCCTTTTGCTTCATAGCCTTACACGTAAAAGGCAATATTATGTCTTGATAGATAGATACCAGTTGCTGCATTGGAAAAATACATTTAAGAAATTGATAACATTTTGAAAGTTTTTTTGTTGGTTTTTTTAAGATTTCTTTATTGCAGCTATATCTTCGTGAGTTGTACTTTTATGCCTAACATAATCAAGTTCATAACTTTGAAGAAAATTACGAAAATGTTGGCCTGAAGTGTAAAATATTTACGTTAGATGAATTATGGTTTAAAATTGTAACTTTAAAGTAAAAATCGAATCAGGTGACTACAGTTTTAAAGTAGTTTCCAAAAATTTTTCAGACTCTCAACTTTAATCATCATCAATAAAATTAAGCACTGAATAGGCTACTTTTGGCTTAAAACGGTCTTCACCCTGTATATTTATTTTTATAGTTAAGCAATTTGTTTGCAAGTTTTTACGAAATTAAATTAAATTTCGCTCATAAAAATTGATCGTCGGTATTATCCGGTGGTCATACATTATGTGAAAGAGTAAAGTTTTTTTTAAATCTTTACTCCTTTACAAAATGTACCTTTATTAGTAAAAATAATGTTTAAACAAGTCATTTCACTCTGTTGTGTCGTAAATAAACACATATTATTTTTTAAAATCATAATACCTAATATCTCTTTAGGTCTAGTACTAATACCCAGGTGGCTTCATGCCAAGCGCGAGTGACATTAGGCGGCCCTCCTCGCGCTCGATGGAGCGCCGCAAAGAAGTTATGATCGATAGGAGTATCAAATATTCACGCAGACCATCGGCCCATGAGGAAACGGAATAGATAACGGTTGTCTAAAAGGCCACGAGGGGCTCTGAATTTACCGTAAGTAATTATGTAGTAGGATCTGTTTTCATAAAATTAAACTACTATTAAATATTTTTTAAGCCCGCCGATAAAAGTTACTACTACCTCGGCACAATGTATCGATACTTGCAAAAAAACAATTACTCATGATTAACGATGGGCAAGGGAAAGAAAAAATTGGGATGGAAAAGAAAAATACGGGAAAGTATGGGAAAAAACGGAAAGATTGGGAAATATTCCAATACGGCGGGAAAATACTCAAAAGTGGACTTAAATTCATAAAATGCGAGGATTTAGCTACTGTAACAATGGTTTTACGCCTGTAGCACACCTTCACATAAAACCATAACAGCGGAACCACGCTAGTTTTGCCTGTTTGTCAGTTTTATTACACCAAACGTAAACTGCATGTTCTAATGCTTAGATTTATCTGAGTCTTTTTCCTTTAAAATTCGACGATCCTGTAGTATACTTCCTACTTCTGTGCCCACCATTACCATGTCGCGAATGGGTGCAGAAATGTAGACGTTTGAGAAGGATTGGAGAAATCTTGACGTAAAGAAACAGGGTCATAGTAATATCTCTACATTAGAAACGGCAGTTTAGCTTCTGTCAAGTTTGAATATTTGAGACAAGTGATAATAAAGTTAAATCTTCGTTATTAAAAACAAGAAATTCAGAAAACAAAACGGGTAGGTTTGTTCTCTTTGAGGTGTCTAGGTGAACACACTTAAAGTCCCGAGTGTGGTAAGTGAGCTATCAACGGAATAGTAAAAGAAAGGCGCCTTTTTTGTTTATATTTTTTTGCTTGTAAACTTGAAAACTGCTATTTTATTTTAAGACACATTCATTTAGATTTTTTTTTCTATAGGTCCAAAAGTGAACAAGATATTACAAAGTATTTGATTTGATAACAAGTTCAAAAACTTAATTCCAACTGCGGACAAATCTCGCAATACAAATTTTTTGATAAAGAAAACACTTCCAAAGGTAGGGCTTCTTACTTAAAAATGTTTAAAAAAAACTAAATTGGTAAATTCAGTATAGTTTTTAAATCACACATCAAAAAAGTTTACAATCACTGAAAAATCGAAATCTCTTTTGTTACCGTAGATTATATTATGATTTCTTCTTCTTTTAAGATTATTTTTTTAAAAATATACAATTAGAATACAAAATAATAAAACAGTTCAATTGTTTTTTTTTCATATAAAAAGGCCTTCAGTCATAGCTTATGCTCACTCAGAAATCTGATTTAGTTAATTTTGACGGATTTTTAATATTTTTTCGCAAAAAGTTGTGATTGAAAAAATGCCAAGAGGATATCAGAAGTTTTACGTGAATAGTAACTTTGAGGGAAGAAGGATACAGCACGAGAGATATAGCACGCAGACTGGCTATATCCCAATCCTGTGTCGTGACCACGTTACAGAAGTACCACGGGATGGGTAATTTAGCTGACCGACCCCGCAGTGGTCGCCCATCTGATTTGACTGCTGTCCAAAAGCGCTATATTGGATTGCTGCCAGCCCGTGACCCAACAATCAACTTTACTTTTTTACTTAGGCTTCGGCAGAATGAAGAAGATGAAGAAAAAAACATTTGGCAAAACTGTCTCTTCGTTGACGAATCGCGAATCAGTACTCATCCAGATAACCAACGTGTCCGTGTCTGGAGAAGACCAGGAGACCGTGACAGGCAAAGAACTGCCACAGGAACGGTTCAGCAAGGCAGGAAATCGGTGTCCTTTTGAGGGTTGTATTATGATTGGAGCTAGAACACCTTTGATCCCGTATCGAGGCTTGATGACAGCAAACATGTATAAAGCAGTTGCTATTGATGGAATTGTCAGACCATTCCGAGTAAACCATGGGCACCAATTTGTACTGGTCTATGATAATGCACATCGAGCTCAACGAGTCAATGCTGCTCTCCGAGAATACGACATCACAAGGTTAGACTGGCCTGCCGGCTCGCTTGACTTAAAACCAATAGAGCACGCGTGGGATGCTCTTAAGCGAGCTGTTTTGAACCGTCAGCCACGTCCCCAGATAGTGCCAGAGCTCAGGGAAGCCGCTATTCAAGAATGGGACAGGTTACCCCATAAAATGCTGGATAACTTGATCCTCAGCATGCCCAGGAGAATCTCCGCATGTGTTCGAGCCAGGGGAGGAGTTATATTATATCGAATAAAAACTTTTTATTTTTAAATTGTCGTTAAGGTTGGGTAAACAGTATTTTCCTTTATATCAAATTTCTCTTACAATTACATTATCCCTCTGCCACTGAGGTGTAATTTTTGTAACTATTATACTGAGGAGTAGTCTGTCAGTCGTACATACTAAATGGCATTATTAAAAAAAAACTAGTTATGTTTTTCATAAAAAATCCATAAAAACAATATTTTAGTATATATAACAATATTTTAGGATAGTTAAATATGTAATAAAATTCATAATTTATTAAAATATTCAGTCTCATTTATTCATGACAAAATCTAGGAACTTTTGACACAGCCGTCATTAGAAAATCAAAAAAAAAGAAATATAAAATCAACAAAAGTAACATAACAATGCCTTCTTCTGGCTTATAACTATTAGTAAAAAAATAATAAAAAATATCCTTAGAGTAGTTTTTTTTTAAATCTAGTCTTAAACATCGTCCTTACAGTCAACACAAATCTGCGCTGCACACTGCAGGCAAATCGGTTTTGCACAAGCAATACAAGTAAATCTTGTTTGCCTTTTCAGTTTGCTTGGACAGATAACTTTCTTCCTGATGATGTTTCAGGCTCATTAGAAGTTGGGGGAGCTGGTAAATCACGACCTAGTACACGACGAATGGTCATCCGCAGTTCTCGGGGTAGCTTATCATTATACACCCGCAGTTTTAAAGAAGGAAGTATTAATTCGCGGGCCAACTGCAACAAAAACTCACCTCTTCTCAGTTTTGCCCCTCTATATTGCTCATACAGTACAAATGAGTTAACTCCAGCTAAATCAACAATACGATAAAATATTGCTTGTGGCCATTGTCGTGTTTTGCGGGAACAAGAATAAATTGCACATTTTTTGTCGACTTCATCTACGCCGCCCTTAGTTTGGTTGTAGTCAACTATCATTGTTGGTTTTCTTGTTTCTTCATCAGTGCTAGCGCTGTGGTGACAGGAAGAAATAAGGACAACTGCCTTATCCTTTTTAGGAACATATGACATCAAAGTCAAATCCTTTTGTATACCCATACAAGGAACTTTCTACAGCTCTGGTTTTGTTTGGCTTGAACTCAGGTGGTATTTCACGTTTTTTTTTTTTAATGTTCCCAAATAAGTCAGACCTTTTTGTAGACGATGTTCTGCCAGAGGTATTGAACTAAACCAATTATAGGCTGTATGTTCCGGTTTGTGTTCTCAATCGGTTTAGCGAGACGTAGCACAGACTGTGTAGGAACAGCTAGTTTTTTTTCTGCTTCTAGTAGACCAATACCATCTGATCCTTTCCCATGATAAATGTATGCATTGTATACGTAGAACTGGCGCGCATCAGTTAAAACCATTATCTTGATCCCGTATTTCGCGGGCTTATTCGGCATGTAAACAACAAATTTGCAACGTCCTTTGAAGGCAAGTAAAATTTCGTCTATGAATGTGTATATGGTCCTGGAGTGTAATGAGACTGACAGTTTTCTATGAACTTGTTAAAAAACGAAGAAACTGCAGCAAGAGGGTCAGTTTTCAAACGTTCCTGTCGATCATCAATATTGTCAAGTCTCAAACAGTTAAAAAGGACGTTAAATCTATATTTTGACACAACGCACCGAAAGATTTCATGCCCTGTTCCGTCCGTCGCAAACAAGTAGTTCGAGTCAGAATCATTACACTTGAATACGGATGTGTAATAAAGTACCCCAAGTAAAGATCGTATTTCTACAGCATTGGTATCTTTCAGCTCGTGTTTTGCGTAATTGGAAAACTGCTGACGATAACTTTCGAGCTTCTTATTTGTGCAATTTACCAATGTATCGACCATCTCGTTATTAAAAAAAATCTCCCATATCTTTTCTTATCCAGGAAAAGGCATTTGATCAGTGTTTTGTCTTGGTAAAGTAACAATGTTACGCGCAGGTGTTCTTGAAGTCCTCGAATAGTCATTCTTAGACCAAACAAAACCATTCTTCCCTCGATAACAATGTTGATTAGAAACGCGAGACTCCGTTTCTCTATCACTCCTTTCGGTAATTATTATTTCACGTGTAGGCTCCTGCTCTAAATTTTCTTCTTCTTCACAGTCTAAATTTTCTTCTTCGCTACCTGACATTTCACTTTCCTGCTGAATTTCTTCTTCAATGGCATAGTCTTGGTCAGCTATAGTATCGTCGAAATCACTCGACTCTTCTTCTACATCCTCTAACCATTCCTGAATCTGAGAGACATTCGATGTTCCAGGCGCCTTTCTTTTCCTTGACTGTCTACTTTCTTCCATTTCGCTTGCAAACTAAAACAATAATGAAATAATTCAGTGATAAGTTGTACCCGTAAATGTATAATACATACGAACATACACATTACACCTACGCATATCCCTTAAAAAGTACCACAATCGTGACAGTAAAAATAAGGTGACGCTATTCTATTCTAATCGCAATAAAGTTTATTTATTTTACTGACGTGACGCCTGATAGACACTATGACCAAAATAAATTTACTGACGTGACGTCTGTAAGACAGTATGGGAATTTAATTATTTTAATGACAATGCGTCCACCAGATCCATCACTTATTACTGACCTTACGTCTCGTGGACACCAAACAGCTCTAACTCCACACGTACGCACGCTGCAGCTGCCGCCGCTGTACTGGCAGGAGGCGCGTGCCCACACTGGAAGGTACTGAGCGAGACAGAATGATATGCCGAGAAATGGCGACATGGCAACAGCGCATCGGTATTGAGGTGTCTGACAGACGTGTCGTCAGTGGCAGAGGGTTATAGTTAATTACTCAATTTTTGTTATTCAAAAAATTTAATTAGTTTTTTTAATTTGATTTCAAAGAGTTTTTCTATTTAAAGAAAAAACACAATAAAACATTTTTCTTGATAAAGTTAAATTTAAAGAATTATATCTGTTTATGCTAGTGACCTCAAACTTTTTTTGATGTGTGTATAGCACATTTCAACATCCGCAAATATAACTTAGTTATTCATACAAACACTAAAAAAAACTTACAATTATCTTTAATTACATCTATTACATGTGCAAAATCGCCTTTATTTGTTTTAAACATTAAATTAGTATTGCGCGATTTGTTCGCATATGGAATTAAGTTTTTGAACTTGTTATCAAATCAGATACTTTGTAATATCTTGTTCACTTTTGGACCTATATAAAAAAATCCTAATGAATGTGTCTTAAAATAAAACAAGCAGTTTTCGAGTTTACAAGCAAAAAAATATAAAAAATAGGCGCCTTTCTTTTACCGTTCCGTTGATAGCTCACTTCCACACTCGGGACACACCACACTCGGGACTTTAAGTGTGTTCACCTAGACACCACGAAGAAAACAAACCTACACGGTTTATTTTCTGAAGATCTTGTTTTTAATAACGAAGATTTAACTTTATTATCACTTGTCTCAAATATTCAAACTTAACAGAAGCCAAACTGTCGTTTTTAATGTAGAGATTTCACTATGACCAGGTTTGCTTATGTCGAGATTTCTCCAATCCTTCTCAAACGTCTACATTTCTGCACCAATTCGCGACATCGTGGACACAGTAGTAGGAAGTATACTACAGGATCGTCGAATTTCAAAGAAAGAGAGACTGAGATAAATCTAAGCATTAGAACACGCAGTTTACGTTTGGTGTGATAAAACTGACAAACAGGCAAAACTAGCGTGGTTCCGCTGTCATGGTTTTATGTGAAGGTGTGCTACAGGCGTAAAACCATTGTCAAAATAGCAAAATTCTCGCATTTTATTACTTTAAGTGCACTTTTGAGTATTTTCCCTATTTTCCCGACGTATTGGAAATATTCCGCATACTTTCCCCGAATTTGGGAATAAACCCAACAGTTGGAAATATTCCGGGAAGTAAACCCAACGTTACTCATGATCATGAGTATATTGACGACTTCGGTCGGTCACTACTTAAAATGCAATGTAGTAAAATTATTGGGTTGGGCGTCTTTTACAGACTATTTAAGCAGTGTGTGCATTAAGACACCTCCTTTCGTGGCTAAAAAGACCGATTCGGGAGCGTCTGTCAGCGTCTGTCCACCCACAACTTGCAGAAAGTCTGTCCTTCGATCCAGATTCGCTCTTCTCGGGCACGTTTGCCGAATTAGGCCCTGTGTCGTCGTGGATCTTTTGTCCCTATTTGACTCACATTTGCTATTCTCGGTGTTGGGTGAAGTCAAATTACGTGATATTATACCAATAAAGTAAAACCACGATGATATCTTTGAAAGACCCAAGCTAATAATAACATAAGAAAACTTTGTTATTATTAGATTTGGTAGCAGAATTGTATCTTAGTTGGCTTCTTCTGTTTGTGTTTTTTTTTGGCCTTTTTTGCTCTATGTTAATAACGGCAACAGGTAGACGCTTGAAATATTCTCAGAATATTAAGTTATATACTTTAAAAATTAATCATAATATTATTATTTTTTATTATTTAAAAAGAAATAGGTCTAACTAAAAAAAAAATAACCTACGAGTCATAGGGAGATTTTGTCGATAAGGTTTGATGAATTAAAGACCCTTAACTATCGCCGGTCGAAACCAGGACACTGTATATCTCAGGTACAAAACGTTAACTTTTTGTTGTTTTCTTCCAAACACGTAGCAAGGAATATGTTATACGAGGGTCAAACTGAAAGTTCTTAGAAAATCAAAAACTGATTACATTAGCCAGTTATTAGTTTTATTATATCTTTTCAAAATATTGTCCATTGACGTCAATACACCGCTGCATGCGATGGAACCACTGGGAAAAGCACTTTGCCCACTCGTCCTTAGGGGTCTCTTCAATGGCATCGCGATACGCAGCCACCGCTTCTTCAGCATTCATAAACCGCTTTCCTTTAAGTTTTTCTTTAATTTTTGGAAATAAATAAAAATCACAAGGCGCGAGGTCGGGGCTATACGGCGGGTGACCCAGTAATTCAACGTTTGATGTCGCCAAATAGTCGATCGTTCGCTTGGCGGTGTGCGACGAGGCGTTGTCGTGGTGAAGGAGGATCCTACTGCGAGGTCGTTTCTCTCGAACTTTTTCCAAGACAAGTGGCAAACAATTGGTAGTGTACCATTCTGCAGAAACTGTTTTTTGATCCTCTAACACAATTGTTGCGAAATGACCTATCCTTCCAAAGAACGAGGCCACCATTTTTTTTCCCGCACTTCGATCTCTCTTCACTTTAGTTGGCAACTCCTCGAAAGGAAATACCCACTGAGCAGATTGTCTTTTGGTTTCAGGATCATAACAGTAAATCCAGCTTTCGTCACCTGTTAGTGTGTCGAACACAGCATTTGAGTCACCTCCGTTAAATCTTTCAATCATTTTACGGCACCAATCCACACGATGGAGTTTTTGAGCCTTAGTCAAATTATGAGGTATCCACCGGGCGCAAAGCTTCCTGACCGCTAAATGTTCGTGGAGGATTTTGTGCACTTGACTCATACCGATGCCTAAGCTTGTCCGAATCTGCTGATAGGTCACTCTTTTGTCAGTCTCTATCATACGCCGCACAACACAGATGTTATTTTCAGTCGTCGCCTTAGAAGGCCGTCCCTCACGTACATCATCAGTGAGATTAGTGCGACCACGTTTAAACTCATTAAACCAGTTGTAAACAGTCGCACGAGATGGGGCTTCATCGTGAAAGGCCAATCGTAGTCTATCATAACTTTCTTGTTGACTTAAATGACATCGAAAGTCATAAAAAATCATTGCACGAAAATTTTCTCGTGTTAAATTCATTTTGACGTGACACAGACAATTTTCAATTTGCCGCCAAGTCGTAAAACAAATGACAAATGAATGAAATATATACTCAGTAATATTGGCAAAGAGTTCTATTTTCAAATTTTAGAATATTTTTTTTATTATATTGTTTATAAGTGGCCAGTTCTAAGAACTTTCAGTTTGACCCTCGTAATAACCCAAGTCTTTACTTGAAGCTAAAAGTAGTTCTAGCTGGTGGACCATTCCTTGCGGCCTCGTAGTCAGAGATGCTAATGTAGCGAGCGAATGTTAGCTGGTTAACGTTTGTTGCACATATATCGAGTTAGTAAGTAATGTTGTAATGCTTTCACGGTTCGTTGCTCGTTATCTCAGGGCGGAATTGGGCGCGGCATGGATACGTCTTAGAGCGTGAAATAAGCGCGATCGCTTTGTACTAAGTGGTAATCAAAAGTGTCACCTATATCTATACTTTAACTCAATACTTTTTATCATAAAGGAGCAGTTTGTAAGAAGTAATCAGTGAAACTACTGAACCGATATTGAAAATTATTTCACAAGAAGAAAGCTACATTGTTCCCGAGTGACATAGTTTAGTTTTTTTTACAAATTCCATTCCACCCGTGCGAAGCTAGAACGGGTCGCTAGTGTTGTCGTAATTCCTGATCGTAGTAGTTGTACTCTCTAAAGTTAAATATTTTTTTTTCTTTTTTTTTGTAAATTTAATAAATTGTTAAATAAATTGAATATTAAAAGTAATGGTAATAACAATAATAGTACTATTATTGGATAATACGAGTGGTAGATGTAGTGCAGTGCAGTGATTATTAAATGGTGGTCCGCGAAACCACCAACCGAGCGACGTAGTAACATTTTTATTTCTAGTCAAAAACGAAAATATTAAACCTTTATGGTAAATAAATCTGTTCTTTATCGAAATAGGGATCCGCTAAAAGCATGATCAATTTGGATTTCGTAGCCAGAAAAAATCTGAAAACCCTGTGCTCTGGTAAAGTAGGCGTTGTTAATCTACGTGCACCTTTATTCAGTTTCTATATTGCATGCATCCTGACCTCCAATTCTGCTATTCAAAGACAGTGAAACGGTAGTTGAATGGCAAGATTTTGTCAGTTATAAGTATGGGCCAAAAAATGACAAATTGAACCGTTCACATAGGTATCATTCTATATCCATTTTTAGCAGAATTGAGTGACCTTCCTATCAGAGAACCTAGCAGATCCATCCGAGATAGGTCTCAGGAGTCTAAGACTCCAAAAAAACGTATTTCTTAATCAAATTGAATTTCGCTCACAAAAATTAATCGACTGTGTCATCCGGTGGGTCTCGAACCCACGTCCCTTCGCTATCCGGGCTAGTGCTCTTACCAACTGAGCTACGGAGGACGTTAGTCACCCGACGAATTTTTGTAAGTGCTTGCTACGCCAGTGAGTCGGCGTTCGATTTCGTCAATACTTGGGGAATGTCCGCATGTATCCGAAAGGAATATTTTTACAAATATTTAACCATCAGTTAAGATGAAATCAGCTGACTAACGTCCTCCGTAGCTCAGTTGGTAAGAGCACCGGATAGCGAAAGGACGTGGGTTCGAGTCCCACCGGATGACACAGTCGATTAATTTTTGTGAGCGAAATTCAATTTGATTTTGTAAAAACTTTCAAAATAATTGCTTAAGTTATAAAAATAATTATATGTATTTCTAAATCACAAAATAAAGCTTATGAGATATTATGCATTCTTACAAACGTGATATTCTTTTTCGCTATAAACATGTACATTTTATACGCTTTAAGCTACGGTGGAATTAATTTCCACCCACCATAAAAACGGTAGCATAAGATGTTTTAGGGTTGAGTCCCGTAATCGAATTTATCTTTTGGGGAAATGGTTTTGCCAAAACCCCTATCAATAATAGATTATCTTCTCGCCAACTTTACCCAAAACTCGTTTACCAATGTCCCCTAATTTATCGTGAATGTATAGCTTAAGCTAAATATTAGGATAACAGTGGTACGCATAGGTCTTCAAGATGTCCGCTTTATTATTGGGTTGGACTTCAATTAATCCAGAAGCGGTTTTAGGTTGACATCAAGATATTAAAATTATGGTCGTGATGATGGACCACAACAGGACAGCACATCAAGCACTGTTTACAGTGCAGGATCTTATCCTGTTGGTAATCCGATTTTGCAATAAAAATTTCTGCAGATGTGGTGGTCCTGGTCACTGCATAATAGAATGTACATAATATGGCTTGTTCGGTAGTCAAGTGAAGTCGAGAGTTAATTACGTTGGGAACATCTAATTAAGTATCGGTGACTAGTAATTTAAGTATTAAGACAGGTGGCAGTTCTCTAGCGGGCGAGGTGGTTGGTGGTAAAGTGGGTCTGCCCGGAGACACCCGCGTCCTCGTTGCACGAAGGCGCACGGGTGGCGTGCGCTCCTTGCGTTCTCATCGGCCGCTGAATATTTCAGCAGCCAGCCCGAGGAAAATTACAGACTTCATTTCAGTCCTCACAACTTCTACAATTACGCGTTTAAAATAATATTCCTTGGAAAGGAAAAGACTACTACAATTAGGTCAGCGCAATATGATTGTCTTCGCAGCCGTTTTCTTCCCACGACGCGTCGGACCCAATACTTTGTGAGAGGCCCTCGATACACGTGATGTCTCACATGATAAGTGCCACTTATTATTAAAATCATAAAATAGAGGTAGACTTGTGGGCTATGTATATATCTGGCCTGGCCTACTTTACTGATCTTGAAAACTGAAAGGCAGAAACTGTATGACAACTTTCCTTTATTATGAAAAACACCATAATTTAATCGATATCCTTAATTAGGTATGATCAGTGGTGTATTTGGTTGGAAGTTTTTTTCACAATATAAAGCTATAATTAATTATTTAGATTGACAGACAATGTCGACAATTCGACATAGGTACTTATGTTTTTCTAGAAAAATGTTTCACAAGCGGATATTCTAGCCAAGAGGCACTTGCGGTTTTCTGGTGCTTACATTTTGGGCAAGAGTATTAGGTTTCTGGTATTTAGTGGCAAATTGTCAAAAGAAAAGGCTGCTGCTACCTATCAAGGGATGTGTTTTACCACCAAGAGGGTACCATTTTGACTAATAAAAAACGAAGACAATGTATTAGTGAAGATAGATAATACATATCTCTTGCTTACAACGCAGTGTAGCTCATCCCGACTAAAACGAAGTGCAACATAACGGGTGGGGGTGTCCAACGAACTATTAAAAAGATACCTGCTTAAAAATGTCAAACAAAAAATCTTGTTAGGTTTCTTTCTACTTTTAAAAAGAGCCTATCCCTTATTGAAAGTTGCGTGCAATACAACTTATTAATGTAGTGGAACTTGATGCGATTGTCAGTTATAATAATATAATCCCATGTCTCGTGTTATGATTAGGCAGTGTGCATTTTTGTTGTTAGTTCGTCGTCTAGGCAACGATTGTCTTCGCCTCATCGGTATGCTATTAGCTATTGACAATACAAATATGTAATATACAACATTATGAACTGTGTAGGCAGTACTACATTTACATTTATGTGTTGGTCTTTCTATACAGTCATATTTGATTGTTTTGATTATGTCCACGATAGTGTTTATACGACATGCTTGCTTTTGGTTAGCTTGGCCTTAGATCATAAAAAAACATGATCTAAGGGCTTGGCACTTAGTGCTTGTTGCGTATATGCGATAGCCTACGATTAGGCTCTGAGGGTGAGGTTCGCGCACGAACTTGTTGCACTATAGTCAGTTGGTGCTGCATATTTGGTTGGTGTGTACTGCGCAGGCCACCAACTAAATATGTCTTGCTGGTTGTGTATTGATGAGTTGAATATGCAGATATTCAGCTCATAAAATCAATACGCTACCTCTAAAAAAATTATAATTGATTGACTGTACTCTTGGTGATGTTAATGGTTAAGTTAAAAAACTTTTTAACATTGTCCTTACATGGTTATCACTTATATACTCGGTGTACTCGGCAGGTTTTTTAATACTCGGCCGAATAACTCGGTTTTCATGCCGAGTATACTCGTTTTAAGTAAAGCAATATTTTTGATAGATATTATATTATTAAACATGTGTGTTAAACATAACCCTTTTTCTGACGCAGTCGGTATGCAAAAAGTATTTATTATTAAATTTCAAAACTGGCAATCTCAATTATAATAATGAGTGAGTAGTGATGAAAAAAATTAGGAAAACGGTAATGAAAAAAACGATATTTTAGGATCATCGCGCTCTAATGGCTTGATGTAATTCTTCAAAGCAATCCCAGAAAGCGTTTAGGCGCATATTGTCAAAAGCGCAAAATGACAAACGATCGCAAATTGTCAAAAGCGCACATAGTCAAAAGCGCATACAGTCAAAGGCGTAGAATGTCAAAGGCGCAGAATGTCAAAGGCGCAGATTGTCAAAAGCGCATTACGTCAAAGGCGCACAATGTCAAAAATCTACTTAAATGGGCTTATTAGTTTTATCATTAAATAATTCTATTTATTTGTGAATCTGACTCGCATTTATTAGAAGGAAATTAAATAAAAAGAGGTTTAATCAAATCAACAAGAAATATTTATTTGTAAACGAAATATCGTATGTCTTGCTAATATTAAATTATCAAAGTCGTCAACTTCTATCCTCCAATTTAGTGACACAAATAACATACAGTTTTTTTTAATCAGTACTTTTTTATATCATTAACTTTCTACTTTCTCTTCTCTTTCTCTCATATTTATACACTTTCTCTTATAATAGGTAGTCACAATTTTCAGAAAAATAAATAATTGATTTTTAAGAATTATTAATTTTTATTACTTTTTCAAGGTAAGTTGTAGGAATATATATTTTTTTATAAATTCAGGTATAGTGATTAAGTTTTGCTCCATTTTTTTTAAGTAATATCTGTATTTTTTGTCAAAATCAATGTCACATTGTTTTCTTTGATTTTTTGGAAGCGAGTTGAACAGTGAATTTACTCTTCTATCCCAATATTTGGCTTCTCGCCGAAGTTTTTTTATAAATAAATACAAATTTGGCTTTTTCGGGATTCTTTTATTAAGGCGATGGTGCCAGCCCTCCAGTGCATTGGTTGTCCGGTGTCTTTGATCAGCAACGCTTAATGTAGTTGCTGATTGTTTGGGGTACCACGTATTTTCGAAATAAACTTTAAACTTCCTCATTTCCTGAGAGTTAGGCGCAGTGTGTAAAATATGTTGCCATGTTTCGTGTATTTGTTTTGCAGGTAAAAGAGGAAGTATAGCGCACTCCTTGTTGTATTTCTGCCCTCTTTCGATTTATTTAGATTTATTTTTTTTGACATCCTCCACACAGCGTCACTATAATGATGATAACTTCCGGAAATTCGTAATGAAGGAAAAACTTTTGTTGTAGCATTAAGAATACCGTTTTTGTATTTGGATTTAAAAGTAATCATTTTAACTTTGAGTTTATTTTTAAGAACATCAAACAATCGTTCGTATACTGCCTGAGTTTTATTCATTAAAAGAGCATAGGCTACTGGAACAATGTTAGTATGATTCTCACTGGAGCCAATATCACAATGTACAGTAAACAGTTAATAGTAAGGTTTAGGAGTACATTTGAAGGTACCATCAGCGTAATATTTTCCAGGTTTCTTCATATATTTTTTTGATAAATTTGTAGCAAACAGCAATATTTCACGGTCCTGATGTATCAAAAATTCACGTCCTAAAGCTTCAGGTATGGTAATAGATTCAGGATTACTGTGAGATAATCTGTACATAAATACTTTTTGCGGGCACGACGCAATGAATCTTTAAAAGATTTGTAAGTAATACCAAGGTCTTGCCCTTATTTTCTATGTTATCATGATTTCTATTTTCAACAATTTTTTGAATAGGACCAAGATCTTTACATACAGCTTCCTTTAAAATCTGTTTTTCTTTCAAAAGTTCATTATCTAATTGGTTCGGTTGACATGTATGTGGATTCCCGCAATAGTTTTTTACTGTTATTTTCCGTAGTAACTGAAGCATTACATACATTTCTTCGGACACATCTCCATAAAGTAGTTCCACCCTTGTTGGTTACATTTTTTGTATACCTATAACCACCGCGTAGTAGTGCCAAGTTACCTTTCTGATTAGTAACTATTTCAAATTCTTGATCATCCATGACACCATTACACACCGCCAAAATATGTTACAGAAGTTATGTTTTTAATTTTACAATAAATCTCCACTATGACTATTATTTGTAATATGTAACTATAAACCTTTTATTTTCTAGCGAACCACAACAAAACAACACATTCAATACAAAAAACCGTTCTAATTTTGTTACGAAATGTCACAAACAATTGTAAAACTACCCTCATAAAAATTACTTTTTATTTTGAGATGACGGAACACGTTCCATTCTATGCATAAAATTTATTTTATTAAGTTAATATTGTGAAATATCAGGAAATAATGTTGGAGATGAGATCATAATTATTAAGGATGTTATGTGAAAAAATCAGCAATTATTATGCAACGAGTACGAGTATAATATGTTTAATTTAACTGGACATATTTTTACCCGACTACGGCGAAGCAAAAAGAAGGGTTATGATTTTGACCTGTATGTATGTATGTACGGGTTTTTTAGTTTTTGATGATTTGTATAGTGAGACAAACTATATTTCGTACTGATTCGTAAAAAAATAACATTATTTAATAATAAAACTAATAAGCCCATTTATGTAGATTTTTGACATAGTGCGCCTTTGACGTTCTGCGCTTTTGACAATCTGCGCCTTTGACTATGTGCGCTTTTGACAATTTGCGATCGTTTGTCATTTTGCGCTTTTGACAATGCGCCTTAACGCCCAGAAAGAGCTTGTAGTAGATTATGTAACTTTGAATGAAATTATTTCAATCAAAGTTTTGTTGCTAAAGTACGCCATTCACGACCAGTCAAACTAATTAGTCATTCTGGGGTACGACCAAAATTGACGTTTCCAAAATCGGTAATTAAAATCTAGGCTATAGGCATAAGTACTAAAAAAGTAACTTAACCTTATAATTTTTTTTTCGCAATTGCCCATATCTTACCGGTTCTAAGACCTTCCCGCCCATTTTACCCACTAAATTAAAAAACTAAAAGTACCCTTTGCATGGGGAATTGCCTACGTTCTGGCCTGGGTATATTGCAGCTGTGGTAGTTCATACATAGGCCAAACAAAGCCGGCGGTGGCTGAAAGGGTCAAAGAACATATCGCCGCTGTGAAAAACCGACAAATAACAAAATCAGCGATTGCAGAACATTTACTTGAGGCGGGCACTAATCATTGGATTGAATTTCATAAAACGCAAGTCCTCTCCACAGATCAACACTATTATTCAAGAGTTGTGCGTGAAGCTATTGAAATTAAAAAACATGTTAATTTCAATAGGGAAGAGGGTTACAAACTATCTGCGACATGGAATCCAGTAATTAGCATTACACATCCTCGTTTTGGGTCGCAGTTGAGTAACCACCGGAATACGGACGCGGCGGCCGGTTTACAGAATAGGGACACGGTTAGCGTAGTGTGCAGCGGCGGTACGAATTTTGATAATAATGTGAGGGTAGAAGAATATGAATCTACCCCACATACGGAGTGAAGATATCGCAGTTCTCCAGCCAGTGTGCCTGTGACCACGATCGGTGCAACCCGGTCGAAACGTCAGGCAAAAATTAAAGGTAAATAATTTTTTACCTACTATCCGTCGCGTTAATCCCCGTTTTAATGTGTTCTAATAATGAAACGCGAAAGTTTAAGAGTGATTATCTTCCTATCAGTTTATAGTTCTCTGTATGACCGCGCGAACTTGTTTTGTTCTTGTTTACACACCCGAAACAGGAATTTGACTGAACCGAGTTACTCGGCCGAGTACTCGGTTGGAAAAAAATGAACCGAGTAATACTCGGTACTCGTTACTCGGTACTCGTTACTCGGCAAATGTGCTACTCGGCGCATCTCTAGTTATCACATATTTTTACTTGCTTTTTACTTATTTATTTAAACTTCATTGCACCAAAAAAGAAAGTACAATTGGCGGACTTAATGCCTTAAGGCATTCTCTACCAGTCAACCGCGTGGGAATGCAGAAAGATAATCAGTGGCGGGACATTCAGTATTGATACACTTTTAAGGAAAAATAAACAAAATACTGTAAAAATAAACGTACATACTAGATACAAACATACAAATATACTCATATATACGTGAAATAATACACATACATAAATATTAATATAATAACATTCGATACAATTTACATTATTACCTACAGACTAAAAGGACAAGTAGTAAGACAAACGAAAGTGGTGGTCACTCCTGAAGAGAGTCAAGGTAGTATTTTCGGAGAGACTTCTTGAACGCAAATTTGCTAGGAGATATTTTGAGCTCGTAAGGGAGGGAATTCCAAAGTCGAATCGCAGATCTGGTAAATGAGTCGGACATAAAGCCGGATTTGAAAAGAGGTGTATAAAGGGTCAAATTATGAGTAAAACGAAGGTTGCGTGAGGTGGTCGATCCCTGATAGAGAAAACATTGCTTCATATAGCACGGAGAGTGTGGATCTCGAAGGATGTTAAAGAGGGTGCAAAGTATTCTTGTGGATCTTCGATGACAGATGGGAAGCCATTTAAGCTTGGAACGGTAAGCAGAGATGTGGTCGTATTTGCGAAGGCCAAAAATAAAGCGGATGCCATTGTCTTCATTCTGTAAGGTTTGTACAACAAACGTCGGAATAATCAAGAAGAGGAAGAACGAGGGACTGAATGAGCAAAGTTTTGGTCTGAGGAGGTAGAAAATGCTTGAATTTGTAAAGAGCTCGTAAAGTAGCAATGACTTTTCTACTGACCTCGTCAACGTGTCGTACTTATACATTTTTAATGGTATGTTAAACATAATAAGGTTGGGAAGCAGTTGTGACTTGTCTATTATTATTGACGTTTGGGCTAGTGACAATGGGCTGTACAATCATTTATTGTGGTCAATTTGTTAAGTGAGCTTGTAGGTGGACATTATCGACGACTAACGACTGAGTCGCATGCGACCACCACCTCGAGATGGTTTCATTACATATATTATTTATTACATGTTTTTCTTGCAACATTCTTAATGATTGTTATTTCATTATAAAGATTACCATCATAGGTAGCTCAATTCAAATTAGATTCTTTAAAAAAAACAATTGTAAATAAACATTTTGAATTCATTGTTAATAAATAATTGTAATTATACAACTAATCAATAAAATTAAGATACATTATTCAATACAATAGAAAAACAAAGGGTCTTTGTGGTAAGGTGCCCAAGATGCATTACCGCGCTGGATAGCGATGCTTATACGCTGAGCAAGGTAGCTGCCAGCTCTTGGATCACCACTGATGTCAACCAGGCTGTTAGAAATCTCTTTGAAAAAAGAGATAGCGTTGGGACCCCACAGTCCCAGTGTTTCGACTCCAAACGGTACAAAGTGGTACCGGGAGTCGATCTGCCTGTACTTGTTTTGTTTTTAAGTTTTCGGCACTTGTCACAGCCAAGCATCATCATAAATAATGCATTTCTAACCATCCATCAGCTAATTCAGATCATGGGTAGGTAACTATGTATTGTTAGTGTTACACATAATTGTTGCCCTGTAAATGCCTTGCATATTTAGATCACGGCAAAATTTTTCGGCCTAACGTTTATTGACCAAAGATATTTAAATTAAGTAAATGGGTAGACTTAGTTTGACTTAGAGAACCTTTGATCATTCCATTCCTTATACCATTTCTTACATGTAGGTACATTACATAACCGTCAGTCTGGCTGGCATCAAATTGTGTTGATCGAGCCTTTTGACTTGTGTAAACCTACGTCGTACTCGTAACTTACAAATATACTTACTGTGTAAACATGTTCGCCTTAATGCAAATGCCTGCCTGAGCGATGCCTATCGGCGCGTTGTCAAACGTAGTAAATAGGGGCAGTTTCGTGGAATCCACGGCCACGCTGTGTGCATACAGCCTAATGAACATTATTGGAAAACCTTCAACATTATAGACATAACTTAAATTGATAATAACCTTTTATAAATTGATGTGCGGAATAGTATTAACTGCCTTATATGTATAGGGAGATATAGATTGCTGTTTAGATACTAATTATTAAAAATCTGCCCAAGAACGAGTCAGACTCGCGCACGAAGGGTTCAGTACTCGTAGTAGCACCCTTATCACTTAGTAGAGCGCTTTCACATTTAGGCGACTTTAGCAGCGCGACTGTAGCGCTACACTACAGTCGCGCTGTCAAAGCAATTCTTAAAATTGCCTCCAAAATATGCATTTTCGCTAATATTTATGTAGCTTAGATGAATAGCGTTACCTATCAACATTAAATAAAACTAAAATTATTAGCTGTCAGAAAATCCCTCATTGAATAGTTTCATTTGATTTATTTTATTTGATTTGATTTTTAATCTGAGGATACGACAAATCAGGAACAAATCCAAAATACATTGATTATTTTAAAGGTAACTCTATAATGGCATATTAATATTAGTAGGTATATTCCGAATTAACTTTCATGCTGTGACATTTTTATTTAAATGTATTGCTCCAATGTTCACAAATTTTTTCTACCACTTGAACTTCAAAAGTTAAGTAGGTATTTAAAACGCAGTTGTGTAGGAGTCAGAACAAGTTTTGTTGGGGGTGGTCTGGTATCTAGGCAGCTTAGGCATGGAACAGGGTGTCGTCTTGCGGTGTGACTCGTTAAGTCTTCGTTTCCGGGGCACAATGAGAGGCAGGGTGTTATTGACGGGGCAGCAGGCGGTGCGCATGTGCGCCGTCGGCGCCCCGGAGTCTCGGGGGTGCTATACTAACGCCCGAGCGGAGCCCCACCGATGCCAGTCGACTCGCGGATCGCGCCCCAAGCGGACGAAATCCAAAGATGATCCCGCACGCGTTCATCCCTCAATACTATACCACATGTCACAATGTAGGTTCTCGGAAATTAGTAGTGGATACCCGATTATTTAATTCGACTCTAGAAACTCTTCACTATCTAATCGGCATAATCTGTTGTTTTAGGTCTTCATTCCCGAAACCTAACCGCGACCGATAAACAAAAATTGGTAAGTAGCCCATTTTTGGTAACATCCTGTGTATGTGTCTGTGTGTGTGTGTGTGTGTGTCTGTTTTGAGTTCTTGGCATTTTTTTTTGTTAAAGTCTATGTGTTCTTAATTATTTAGCTTTATATTATTTTCAGTACCGGTATAGTTTTGTAAGTTCTTTGTCTATTGTTACCTCTTAATCATCATTATTAAGTTTATCATAGAGAGGTATGCCGGAAATAACTTTAGTCCTATTTTTATTTTGCACTTTAATTGATTTAGTAATGTGTTGTAATTTTTTGAAAATGTATCCGTAGGATAGGAATGTACAAAGTTCTAATAGGAACATTGATTCAAAAGAATCCAACTTGCACTGACTAATCGCTATCGTGTCTACCTAGATAATATTTCAATTTGAAATAAAACTTTTGACTATGAAATAGATACATGTAAAAGCAGGTGATAAGCTAGTGTCTTTTTGAGTTTTATTGGTCTCGTGTGTTTTTTAATCATTTTTTGCGCGCCGAGTTGCGGCTTTGTGCTGCGAACACCTGCCGCTCAAGGGTTGCTTCGGCCGATCCTCGGTCATTCGGCCTGCCCTATTCAAGATCGCTAACTCTACCCTTCACTAAACTAACCTCTCTACCGATCAACTATTTTAGCTTCCGAATATTTTTATTGTAACACAAACATTCCGGTCCCTTACGCTGCCAATAAAATATCCCAGTCACGTTAATTAGGCTCAGCATTTTACGACTCTTAATAATTCCTTTCCAAATATCGGCGTTTTATAGGTATTTCGGCTGATTATTTATGCGGCACAAATGACTCACAAGTTTGCGAAGTTTGCCGGCACAATAAGTTGTGTATTTAAAAGCGAAGCTACAGGAAATTAAGAAAGTTATGCTTTTGAGGGCGGGTAAGGTGGAAAGTCGGTCGGTGTTTGGTAGTAGGAAGGTGGGTCTTTGTGTTTGCGAATTGGCCTCTGTTCTGTATCTGTGCCGTTCGGCAGCAGCGGCGGCCCTAGGCGCGCACCTGCGGGGGTGTCACTGACCCCGCTCACCTGCCGTCCTGTCCGGTACGCGAATCCATTACCATACGACGGGATTCTACGCTACTATATTGTTTCACCTGACATCGTGATCTACATATACCCTGACTTATAAATCTATAAGGTTCGTTATTCCATGGAAAACTGATTTGTATGTAACCATCCTTAATTGTTTTGCATTGCAGATGCTTTCGCCCGCCCCTGTTGTCGGCTGAACCTTGCCATTTCACTCTGTTCTTAGCACTTTCTTGAATCTAACGAATATATGGTTTTTAATTTAAAATAAAACTTAAAGAAAACACAACTTGTTAGGTACCTACTCTTACATAATATTTACAAAAACGTTGTGTATGTATCAATGATTTTTTTAAAACTTGTCTCAAGAAGGTACCTCTACTACCATACAATTTTAATGTTGAATTATCTAGAAGAATTGTATATTTGTGAGACGATGCCTTTTATGCTGAAGTGCAGTTTGACTGCACATGCATTTGTTACTCGAGTTGCCTGCCCGTGGTTGCGGCACGCTACCTTCGTCGCAATAATAGTTTCCATTGAAATTCCTGTCAGAATACATACGCTCGACAAAAATTCAAGCATGTCAGACATGCAACCTTTTACTGCACTACGACGAAATTTATCATTCTTTTGAAAAGCTATCCTTTCAATTAACTTTTAAGAACGTTCAATTGTTCAAGAACCTTTCTGATGTTTTTACCTGCATTTGCTCCATTCAAATGTTGCTTTATAAAAAGCATCTATGGATTGTATTTAACCTGCAATGAATAAAAGTAGGACTGTATGAATATTTGGCATCTTATCTTCATTATTCAACTAAATGAAATAAATTACTATCCACCTTTTTGTTTTTTGTTATTCGGCTACTAATTCAAACCTTATATAATGGCGTTTGTTTTATAAATGGCATAGATTACTCATCTGCAAATAAAGGCTTGCAATTCATCACACAAATTGGTTTGTTCAGAACTGTCTACAAGATTATTTGATAGTGTCTAGTGAAATCGATACCTCGCCTCCTCACTTCTTCAACTCTCGTCTCTCTGGCGCCACATAAATTCCCACAGTGGGCTCTATTTTCATGTAGCTTTCATCGGCTTACCTTGTTTATTTTTAAAATTATAAGTATAGGTAGTATATTATATATTTGCTCATAGAAATCCTACTATGGGCAGATTACTACCTCCTCGGATCGGTCTCGTCGCTATTTGCGAATGAATCCCTTTAAATTTTATTACTTTCATTTTTAAATTTTCGGTGTTTCATCTTCATCTCTTGTAAAATACCTGTAGGTTATTTTGAAGTCGATTTCACGTTTTGCTTTCGACCGCCTCGTCAACTAAGGTCTGTGCCCGCTACACCGTACCATACCCTGACCGTGCTGGGACCGTATAAAAGTCAAACGTTCTGGCATTGTCAAAACGAGCACTGCGCTTTTAAATGTTGAACTTTTAGGTTTGAAAATCAAATGTGTATTTTTATACGGTCCAAGCACGATCATGGTAGTTTTGGTACGGTGTAGTAGGCCGACCGACAGAGCCTTAGGATAATCGTCTTTTCAAAAAAATATTAAAATGTCCAAGAGTATTCGGAATAATTTCTAGTATCCTCAAAATGGTATTAACGAGTGAATTTTTCAGGGAGAATGAAGCGAGACGCGTACGGCGACGACGGCCCCTCCCAGAAAAGGCAACGGCCAACAGATGACGAAGTCACTTTCCTTATTCCTAGTAAGGTAAGAAGACGGACCTCTCATTTTATACCAATTTAGTTCTATGGAAACACTCATTAAACACATTTCCTGATGCGAATTATAATACGAAGATTCATCATAGACTGACTTTAAACACAACACACCTACTGGAGTTATACATAATTATTATGTTGTATTACTATGTTGATGGTTTCTTTGTGATCTCATTTAGGTACCCGAATGCTAATTAATTATAAAATTATTTTTCTAATCAATTCAATGAATTCAGGTGGCTGGTTCCATCATCGGGAAAGGTGGCGCCAATATATCAAAACTGAGGAACCAGGTCAGTATTTTATAATCAGAGACCTGGGAATACAGAAATGCAGATCAACAATTAACGTAGAATTTACCTATATTGTACTAGTAACACGAGTTAATGATTATACGTATTGAATGTAATTAGAACCTACAATCCATTTAATTTTACAGTTCATTAATCATTTTCTTTATAGATAATTTTCGTATAGTATATTCCTAACGCTGTTTCAATCTACAGGTAGCATGAAGTATCCATTCATACCTTAATAAACGTTTTACCTTAGTATATTCTATATTGATATGGAATTATTTTACTTATATATTAACATTTTTTTCACTACAGGATCGTCAACCAATCTTAAGTATTTTTAAAATGCCTACTGCAATCACTATGCCAAAATCTGATAGATTGACCAAATAGAATGACCAACCAGACCCTTTCAAGTGCTTTTCTAACGTACAGCATATTTAGTACTGTATCATTAATGATTGAAGATATAGTTTTACACAACATGATAAGAGAAGCATCATGATCGCAAGTTTCGCTGGTCGGTTTGGCCATCGAGTCTCGCGCCAGCGGCATGTCCGTAGGCTGTAGACAGAATAACCCCCCGGCAGCCAGTTACAGGTCTATAACGCCCCCGAGATGCTTTGTGGCTTGTAGCGCCAAGTGCCCCGCGGCTCCACGCATTTCACTCCTTTTCGACCAATCTCAACATAACCCCTATGTCATCGGTTAAAACGAGATTCGATAGAGTGTTGAGTGCAGTCGAGTAAAGCGTGGGTGCAGAGTGGAGTCGCGTGGCGCGGCGCTACAGCGTGTCTTGGTTGCCGGTCCCGCCCCGTTGGACGCCGCTGCCCCGCACCCGCCGCCCCGCCACGCAGTACAATGCCTCTATAACAGTCCCAGATTGCCCAGGCCCCGAACGGTAAACTATATCGCCAACTCTACTCTCAATTAAACTGCCCGAGTCGCGCTCTTTTATACTCTCGTCAACAGTCAGGAGTCGGATCGTGTTTGAACAGTCATCAGCTCCCGGCGTTAGTCGCTAAATCCCGAACAGTCGCTTACCCGTCCTATTCACGACACTTCACAGGACGATGCACTAATGATACACTATGCCTTCCGATCTTTCTACACCTCGGTGTTTCCACGTTCAGCTCATCAGTCACAAGGAATATTCTTTAGGTTACTCCTATATCTCCAAACTTTCTCCGTGATGGACGGCTCACATTAGTTTCAATTCTATTTCCACTGAATTCACGACTTCATCGCCATCATGCTTTTTTCGGCAAACAGACCTCCCTGACCGTTGATTATAAATTCCGCTGTTCAGTATTGTGATGTGATTTCTTTACAAAATACAATTTCTGGGGTTATTGATGCAGTATTTGTTTTTCAGGGTTCTTTCTATAACAGCGGCGGACACAGAGACGATTTTGGAAATTGTCAAGGAAATTTTGCCCAATTTGGCTGATGTAAGTATCGCTCAACATGATTTTAATAAGTACACAAAATATATACCTACTTGTTTTTTAAAATTATGTAGTATTGACTGGAGTTTTTTTTGCAGGGAGGACCAAAGGGTGGAAACAATGAAGATCTGGACGTCCGTCTACTCATCCATCAAAGTCGAGCGGGCTGCGTTATCGGCAAGGCTGGCGCGAAAATCAAGGAGCTGCGAGAGGTAAGTGTCTGCACTGGAGGCACGAATGCTGTATCTTTTCAAAATCGCTTTTCTCTTCGGTGTCCTTTTCCTGTTGTTGGAGGCATCGACCATTCTTAGGCGTTGGTGAATCTGCAATTTCATCTTAGAATACTACGACAGAGAAAACCTCTTTGTTTAGAATTAGCCTTTGTGATAAGATATAGACAGCAGCACTGGTAATTCATCAGGAGAGCAGATGCGTTCGAGTTGGAACGTGGCCGTCATCTGCCGCGCCGCGGTACAGTTATTCGTAAAATAAGTTTTTATACGCAGGTATTTGGGACACGTGGTGCTCGGGGATGAAGCAGATGCATACGCAGCTGTCGCCGTCGATCTTGAGCTTTATCTTTTTATCTGACTGTTATGTATTTATATATGTTATTTTCTTTTTTATTTACTATTATACTCTCTTATATAGGCTAATAACATAATTTTTTAAATAAACTGAGAGCCACGCATAATTTCAGGAGCTATGGAATAAATTGTTAATTTCATTTGAAACTGTTGCTGAAACTGCTTTAAGTAGGTTCTGGATAAAGTCGTCATAAAGTTGGCGGAGAACAAACAAGTTAAGCGCTCTAATAACAGCAGAGTGCATCCCAGTGCAGATCAATTACCGCGTCTCAACTTCCACCGAAGTTTTAAAACGTCTGCAGCGGCTAGCGGATGTCGTATAACTTTGCAATCTGCTATGTTGACTTTACTTACAACAACGTGTACTTGAATTCATTACCGAATTGTCTATAATGACGATGTATGTAGATCCTTGGTATTATAGAAATTCGCTACAACTTTTTTTGGCATTAAATATTCTGTGATTGAACTAAAAGGACTTTAAATTCAATGCCTCGAAACAGTATTGGACCTTTATTGTACTGTATATTTTTTGCTATCAGCTGTTCTTGCGAGTCCTTTGTTAATTGTGTAATAAAAGCCGTGCAAAAATTAACGTTACCTGAGATGTGAAGATACAATGAGCACATCGATTCCTTCCTTCTATAATATAAAGCATGGTCGCATCTACCGAGATGCAACGTATAAGTTTTCTCAAAATATTATTTCGCCATTTGTATTATGTAGTGTACGAAGTAGTCAGGTAGTGATTTTAAAAAAATTGGAAATTATGTTGATTTAACGTGTGTAGTCATTGGCGTTTAAATCTGTGTTCATAATAGGTAGAAATTAGTTATACATTGGTAAAGTAACGGGCAATCTCAGAAACGGCTGGATCTCTGCTACTTCACCGATACAAAACCTACTCTTCATTCGTCTGTATTTCGTATGTTTTATCTTTGGACCACCGCGTTCTCGAGGATTGTACGAGTTCGAGTTACATAATCAGGTCGGCTGTTTTTCTTCATGTCTTTGTTTGATCCAATGTTTTGGTCGGTGGAAGGCAAATCAATTTGAGAATAGAGAGGTGATTTTAAGGATTGATTGACGTAGGACAATTTGAATGAAGAGGTTGGCGCGTGTCGCAGTCGGGTCGGTCGCGAGGCGGGCGCGGGCGGCGCAGCTGGCGCGGCAGGTGCGCGCGCAGCCGCCGGATGCCGCACAAAAAGCGCGCGCGCACCTGGGCTTCACCCAGCCTACCTACTTGCACAATGCCCTAGCCGACGGCTTCTTTACCTTTCTTACATTAATACAAATATCGAGCATATGGCCCCGCGACTGCCTGTCGCCCTTCTTTGATTGTCG
Organism: Pyrausta nigrata; assembly: GCA_949316185.1. NCBI lineage: Eukaryota > Metazoa > Arthropoda > Insecta > Lepidoptera > Crambidae > Pyrausta > Pyrausta nigrata. The sequence continues at coordinate 9,675,295 of OX438951.1, forward strand.
TCTCCGCTGAAAACGTTGCCAGGTAGATTCGTACGTGACTGTCGATCTCCTAGTAAACACATTTGTAAGACTTCATAACTCGGAATTCTGCTTCCTTTGCTTTTTCCAATGTTAGAAACTTGTTCTAAAGGAGTTTGTGGAAACCCGTATAAACTAACGTAGAAGTTCCCGATTGTTTGCTCGTGGAAACAAAGAAAAACGTGGTCTCACTGTGGTAATTCAACCAAAGGGTATCACGTGTGTCGTCGGTCGGTGGGGTTTCAGGCCGTCGGAAGAGCGCGGCGCCGGGCTCAGGTTACCGGAGCTACGCGCACGTGACGAAGGAAGCTTTTTTTGGTCGGAACTCATATCCTTTAAATACGTGAATAGGGGAATAAAAAATTGTAGAGCGGATGTGTCGCTTAGATAGTTCGAAAACGTGGAATTAACAGCCGGCGCGGCGTTGGAAACACAAAAGAAGTGTTTATACGTTCGATATTCGGTCCACTTAAAGTCATTATTACCAGTCGTACCTAGACATGAAAATTGTCTATATGTACAGCATAGGTGTAATTTGAACGGTGCGCGCATATGTCGTCCATATAGCGTAATTAGTGGCGGCGGGCAGCGCGCTGGTGACACCGCAATTACGCGCGGCACGCGAGGCCGCTTCCGCCGGTGCCGAACCGCAGCGGGACCGCGCCGCGTACGGCTTCCGACCCCGGTCAACACCAAATACGACACTATCCGCCCACCTTCTGCCGTGTTGGTTTCACACAAAAATATGATGGGGGGAGGAACTACCTTAGAGGCTGGGCGGGATATTGGGCATTCCAGTTCCTCCCTACCTTATAACAGGACTTCGTTTCGCAGACTTCGCAAAATTACTTTTTAGTCTTCTTTGATGATTAACAATAACCGTTTTTATAAATCATTCGTGATTGTATATTAAAGCCTTACTGAATTAAAAGCTCCTTAAGCGCTAAAGCTAAAGGTTTATGTTACGGTAAAGCGATATACGCCAAATCATATCAATCAGTGAAACACAATTTTGTAAATATGCGGAAACCACGTAAAATTTTAGTATTCCGGTCTCCAATATAAAAAAAACGTAACCACTACATACAAAAAGTAGATAGATGAAATGTATTTTTTTCGTGCGTGAAGGATTTTCAATATTTACTTTAAGTGTATTATAAAGAGATATTTTGTGAGTTTGTAGTAAGATATCGCTGAAACTACTGTACCGATATTTTGAAAATTATTTTTTTAGTAGGTAAAAGGAAAGTTATTCCTAAATGAAATAATCATAATTACATTTGCGTCCTAGGTGTACTGGGGTAGGTCGCTACATAGTTAATAATATTAATGTCATAGGTAATATTCAATTTGATCTAATTAGGTACTAAATGACTGTGCCCTACTTACACACCGCTTGACCGCGAAAGTAGCTGTAATATATTGCCAAAATAATTGATGTCGTAGAGTTTATTGAACTGTAAGTTTGTAAGGTCTGCATTATACTACATTCGGGGTCTGGGGTAACAGAAGCGGGCGTCTTGGGCTCCGTCAGTAGGCTGTAGGCGGTTCGAGGAACCTCACAAGTGCACGGAGAGGGGGCGAGGGCGACACCGGCAGGTGATGCATGCTGCGCCACGCTCGCCGGCTCATTATTCCGCCGTCTGCAATCCTGCATGGACGCCCCCGTGCCTTTACTCCTAAACTTTACATCAAGGAAAAGTGTGTTAGCTATATTTTTTGTTGTTTAGGAGTTTGAGTGAAGTGATTTTTTGACGATGCGATGTCGTAACATTTTTGTGGGTGTGTGCGGTTGTTGTCGCCGGCGGGCGTGTTGTTTGTGCGTGCGGCGGGCGGCGCGGCCAGGGCGGGCGGCCACGTGCAGCGCGGTCGATGCGGCGGCGCCTGCGCGTCGCAAACGTCACGGCGCGGGCTGAGGATGATACACCCCGTGGTGACGTTCCACCGAATATAGGTAACGGGAGTTCGTGTAATTACTCAACTGTCACGTATCGATTTCTTAATGGACAGCTGTAGAGCAAAGGCGTTTCGATGAAGACCAAATTGCAGGAATATGCTCCATCATTTCTTGTCTGACGTTGTCATGCATTGAATTCGTTCTTGATGAAAGTATTAAGTAAGAAAATGAATTATTTATTCACGAGTGCCATCTAACCATTTATCTATTTTGGTAGCTGTGTGGATGAATTATTATAAAGAAGTTATCCAAGTATAATGCAAATATTAATTAGGATTACTGTAGAACTTTTAAATATGTTTCAACACTAGCATCGGTTTTGTCATTACGGAATGTCTTATACTTACATACCAAATTTTTACAAATTTGTAGCACAAAGTATTAGCATTTGAGGAATTTATGATTTAATTTCAAAAGCTTGATAAAGTTGCGATCGATATTTTTTTCCGAAATCCTTTGTTTGTAGTTGAAGTTGCCAATGTATTATTAAGAAATTGCTTTAGCTAATTACGAGGGTCAAACTGAAAGTTCTTAGAAAATCAAAAACTGATTACATTAGCCAGTTATTAGTTTTATTATATCTTTTCAAAATATTGTCCATTGACGTCAATACACCGCTGCATGCGATGGAACCACTGGGAAAAGCACTTTGCCCACTCGTCCTTAGGGGTCTCTTCAATGGCATCGCGATACGCAGCCACCGCTTCTTCAGCATTCATAAACCGCTTTCCTTTAAGTTTTTCTTTAATTTTTGGAAATAAATAAAAATCACAAGGCGCGAGGTCGGGGCTATACGGCGGGTGACCCAGTAATTCAACGTTTGATGTCGCCAAATAGTCGATCGTTCGCTTGGCGGTGTGCGACGAGGCGTTGTCGTGGTGAAGGAGGATCCTACTGCGAGGTCGTTTCTCTCGAACTTTTTCCAAGACAAGTGGCAAACAATTGGTAGTGTACCATTCTGCAGAAACTGTTTTTTGATCCTCTAACACAATTGTTGCGAAATGACCTATCCTTCCAAAGAACGAGGCCACCATTTTTTTTCCCGCACTTCGATCTCTCTTCACTTTAGTTGGCAACTCCTCGAAAGGAAACACCCACTGAGCAGATTGTCTTTTGGTTTCAGGATCATAACAGTAAATCCAGCTTTCGTCACCTGTTAGTATGTCGAACACAGCATTTGAGTCACCTCCGTTAAATCTTTCAATCATTTTACGGCACCAATCCACACGATGGAGTTTTTGAGCCTTAGTCAAATTATGAGGTATCCACCGGGCGCAAAGCTTCCTGACCGCTAAATGTTCGTGGAGGATTTTGTGCACTTGACTCATACCGATGCCTAAGCTTGTCCGAATCTGCTGATAGGTCACTCTTTTGTCAGTCTCTATCATACGCCGCACAACACAGATGTTATTTTCAGTCGTCGCCGTAGAAGGCCGTCCCTCACGTACATCATCAGTGAGATTAGTGCGACCACGTTTAAACTCATTAAACCAGTTGTAAACAGTCGCACGAGATGGGGCTTCATCGTGAAAGGCCAATCGTAGTCTATCATAACTTTCTTGTTGACTTAAATGACATCGAAAGTCATAAAAAATCATTGCACGAAAATTTTCTCGTGTTATATTCATTTTGACGTGACACAGACAATTTTCAATTTGCCGCCAAGTCGTAAAACAAATGACAAATGAATGAAATATATACTCAGTAATATTGGCAAAGAGTTCTATTTTCAAATTTTAGAATATTTTTTTTATTATATTGTTTATAAGTGGCCAGTTCTAAGAACTTTCAGTTTGACCCTCGTACTGTGGGATCTGAGCAATGTATGTGATGTTGTCCAATATTTATTTATTTATTATAACTATAAAAATTTACCTATTTTTTAAACAAAAATACGAGTGTCCTGGTCTTGACTTGTAGGTATTATGATAATAATAATAAATATTTATTTCAGGCAAATTACACCCATACACAAATTTAAAATCACAACTCGATTAATACATGAAGTCAACAAAAAATAAATAAATAAAATGAAATGAAATAGAATTAAAATATCGAATAAATTGGAAACTAGTCAATTGATTGGAAATTAGATTGGATTTGAAATTAAATATTCATTAAATTAAATGTCAAATAAAAATTAATTTGAAATTAAATAAAAATAATGTTTAAATGCATAGTATTTCAATCAGGTTCAATAAATCAATAAGTTCATTATAACAAATCAAATTATAATTTGATATAACAAATCATATCAAATTATAACGATAACAACTAATTTTCTTTGATAATATTCATTATGTCACTGTTTATCTATTTTATTAAAGAATCTACTCTTTCTCAATCTTTATTTTAGTTCTCAAATTTAGTTCCATAGTCTCAGTATCTATCTATCAATTTAAAAACTGACTTTAGTGCGAGTCGGACTCGCGCACGACGGGTTATTTATTATCTATACCATATTAAACCATTTTTTAATTATTTTTTAGTTTTTAGTATTTGTTTTATTAAATTATAATTATTGTTATAATAAATACTACTCGTAAACATCTACAATACATTATCTGTGAATCTCAACTTTTTAGTTTTCACGGTAGGTACATGAGATACAGCCTGGTGACAGACAGACGGACAGTGGAGTCTTAGTAATAGGGCCCCGTTTTTACCCTCTAACTACGAACGCCCAAAAATAGTACCGAATTCTAATTTAGAACCCAACGTTTCTTGTTTGTTTGATATAATCTCATTCGCCGTATTCGCTCAACAGAAAACTGGCGCCCGGCTAAAGATCTTCTCGAACACTGCGCCGCAGAGCACGGAGCGCGTGGTGCAGCTCGTGGGCAAGGCGGAGTGTGTCGCCGCCGGCGTGCGTGAGGTGCTCGACCTCATCCGACAGGTCGGTCCACTTGTTATTGTGCTCTAAGTCAGAGCACGGAGCGCGTAGTGCAGCTCGTGGGCAAGGCGGAGTGTGTCGCCGCCGGCGTGCGTGAGGTGCTCGACCTCATCCGACAGGTCGGTCCACTTGTTATTGTGCTCTAAGTCAGAGCACGGAGCGCGTAGTGCAGCTCGTGGGCAAGGCGGAGTGTGTCGCCGCCGGCGTGCGTGAGGTGCTCGACCTCATCCGACAGGTCGGTCCACTTGTTATTGTGCTCTAAGTCAGAGCACGGAGCGCGTAGTGCAGCTCGTGGGCAAGGCGGAGTGTGTCGCCGCCGGCGTGCGTGAGGTGCTCGACCTCATCCGACAGGTCGGTCCACTTGTTATTGTGCTCTAAGTCAGAGCACGGAGCGCGTAGTGCAGCTCGTGGGCAAGGCGGAGTGTGTCGCCGCCAGCGTGCGCTAGGTGCTCGACCTCATCCGACAGGTCGGTTCTTTTTGTGCTCAAAGTCAAAAATATTTTATTTTACAAACAGAAGATGTGAGTTCAAATCCCGTAAGGGGCTAATGTTTGTGTGATGAGCACGAGCATTTGAACCTAGCATTTGAACAAGTTGCGTGTCGCTACCGGTCAGTGACACGCTCGCGCGTTTTATTCACCGGCGGCCGCGCGGCTACGTTGCTGGCTGGACGAGAATGAATAAAGTACTAGAAAGAGGCGCTAGATGGCGTTAGAAGCTTCTCGTAACAGTCAACCCTATCGCGTCGCGTGATATTACGTCACTGAATAGGTTTAGTGTATTATGAATCATATTCCAGAGCAATAAGTATAGAATTATCTTACAATGGATTTTTGTAGGTGTCTACACGAAAATGTGCTTGACTCTGAGGCGAACTAAATTACGCCATATTGTTGACGACATTGAGTAGACATTTCTTTGAATACAATTGCTAAGTCATACTTCTGTACGAAGTACTAGTATTCTGTGCCATAGTACAAGCTCACGTTTAGTTTGGGGCTAGGTAATTGGTGTTTGTTGAAACACGTATTTATTCAATTTTGGTCAGAAATAATGTCCTCCTAGCCGAATTTCGACTACGGCGGCCTATCTCAACAGAGTGTGCGCAATATACAGGTGCGCACTCTCTATTCCTTTACTCTCATAATTCGGTGAGACGGCAGACCGACATGGCCGTAGAGAGATCAGGCGCAGGACCAACGGCTTAACGTGCTTTCCGAGGCACGGGGGTGTTAACACCACCAATTTCCTAACTCCAGAGCTGTGTCTGAGTTTTTTTAAAACAGAAAAACCCAACAACACTCTTACCCCGTCCCGGGATTCGAACCCGGGACCTCGTGGATAGTACCCAGCGTGCTGAACACTAGACCAACGGCACAGAAAATGCTGCTTATGAATGTCAATAACAAATATTGGCCTATATGGGGCTAAAATAAACTGGACTCGATTCCAACGTGATCTGTCTAAGTTTAAATTTAAGTTTTCTCTCTCTCTTTTTTGTAAACAAACGAAAAAAACAGACGAAAATAATTTGGAGTCTATTTCAATTTTGCTAGCGTAAAGACAGACAGACATAAGGTAAGTTCGGTCTGGTTGTTCTTTCTAAATCGATGTTAATATTTATTTTTTTATTATCATCATATTGTCTTACCAAGTGCCGATGGCTTTTCTTTAATTTTTAAACATTATCATATCGTCCTTCCAGGTGCCGATCAAGGGAGCGATACAGAACTACGACCCGCACAACTACGATGACTTCTACTCTGAGGAGTACGGCGGCTTCGGCGGCGGGCAGGGTAGCGTCGGCGGCAGTGGCGGGGGTCGCGGGGGCGGTGGGGGTCCTCGCGGTGCGCCCCCGCGGGCCCCGGGTCGTGGGCCCCCGCCGCCGGGACCTGGGCGTGCCGGCCCCCGCGGACCACCGATGGCCCGCGGACCGCCTGGCGGACCACGCGCCGGGTTCAACGACTTTGGTGGCCCAGGTAAGGTTACTAGATATGTCTTACATAGCGATATAAAACAACGACCCGCAGAACTATGACGACTTCTACTGTGAAGAGTACAGCTGCTTTGGCGGCGACGGCAGAGTTGGGGGGTCCACGGGCCGGCTGGACCTGCGGTCTTCAATTACTTCGGCGCTCCAGGTACGGTTACGGATAATGTCCTTCTAGCCGAATTTCGACTACGGCGGTCGGTCTCAACAGAGCAGCCAACTGCGCGGGAGATATTATAGTTCACAAGTGTGTGCGCAATATACAAGTGCACTCTCTATTCCTTCACTCTCATAGTTCAGTGAGGTGGCAACCTGATAGGATCGGAGAGAGATCGGGCGCAAAACCAACTGTTTAACGTGCTTTCCGTAATACCACTAACTACCTGACTCCAGAGCAGTTTCTAAGTTATTTTAAGATAGAAAAACCCAGAAACTAATAAATTTTTGGTCTGACCCGGGATTCGGACTTCGTGGATAGTAACCAGTGTTCTGTCTATTAAACCAACGAGGCAGTCAGGGTTTGGTTACCAGATAATCTAACGCCTAGTTAACTACGACCCGCACAACACGACGACTCCTACTCTGAAGAGTAGGGCGGCTTCGGCGGTGGGCAGGGTAGCGGCGGTGGTGGGTGTCGCGGGGGGGTGGGGGGTCGTGGGGGTCTACTTGGCGCTGGGACCACGCGGGGGCTTCAACTACTTTAAGTATGACGCGGCGATTAAAATCCAGCGCACCCTGGATTTACTGCTGCAATGGTTGGACGACAGGAAGCTCTCAGCTAACCCAAAGAAGACCCAAGCCATCCTTTTTAGCAACAAGCAATGAATTATGCCGCCCCAGCTAACACTCCGAGGTGAGTCCATTCCATGGACCCCCACGGTGAAATACCTGGGGGTGGCCATTGACCGCCTGCCAGCTGAAGATCAAGGCTCTCACCAACACCACGAGGGTAACGAGAGCCTAGCTGAGACCCATTTTGTCGTCCAACCTCCCCATGAGAGCAAAGCTGGGCGTCTTTAAAGCCTACGTCCGAACCTACCTACGCCGCACCAGCGTGGTACTTGCTGACCGACCGGCACTTACGTAGGAAGATAGAAGCCCAGCAGTCGCTGACTCTAAGAACCGTTGCTGCTGCCCCCGCTACGTCAGAAATGACGTCCTGCGGAGAGATCTTAAGATCGAGACCGTGGAAGACTTCGCCGGACATCTCGCTGAGCGTACGTTCCGTAGAGCGGAGGGATCACGGCATCCGCATTTGAGGAACATCGCTCCGTACCACTCGAGGCCACCAGACCACAGCTCGACTCGACTCCGAGCTTTCCCCGGAGACCTCATCACCAGTGATAGTGACGAAGACAGCAGCAACAGGACTGACCCGACTATAAGCTTGCAGGCGCAAGCCTCGCTTATAGTTGACGACCACCGGATTTGACACCACCCAAACTGACCACGACGCTGGCTTGTAGCTGAAATCTCGTCAGCGCCAACCCAACCCAGGACGCGGGACGGAAACGTCTCCCCAACCCAACGACCTGTCCGTATCCACGGACAGCGACAGAACCCACCGAAGGGGGCCCTTGCCCCGAACGGTTTTCCCGACCTCCTATAGGGGGTTGCGTGACATCTTAGTAGTTTAGGTGCGCAGAACCGACGGCTTACAAAGCAATAGTAGTCCTAGGTACTTATTATTGATAGTTTTATTTAATTTGTCAAAATAGTTGATTTTAAAAATAAAGCATATGTTTGTATTATACAGAGCTTTGTTCGGTTACTACTATTTAATAAAAAAGATATAAACTTTGAAAAAATACAAAAAAAAGAAAATCATTTTTTCGTAACGCACCGAGCGAGATTTGAACCCAAACATTTCTTCGGTCCTACGTTTTACGCTCTTCGCCACGACGCTTACCGGTGCGAAATTAGAGACCATATAAATAAATAAATATACAAGAATTGCTCGTTTAAAGGTATAAGATAAACTATTATCTTCTGCTATACACTATCCATTGCTGTATTCAGTCTGAAAACTTCATTGAAATCTGTCGCGTAGTTCAAAAGCTCTAAGCGAACAGACAGCGGAAGCGACTTTGTTTCACTAAGGTTCATCTCCAGATAATAACCCAAAAATCCGAATATTTTTAAAAATTACCTGGATAATTTAGTTTTGTGATCTGTAATATATCGCGTATTTGTTTTGTGTGCCAAATAAAGACTATCTTATAATTATTTTTAAAACTTAAGCAATTATTCTGCAAGTTTTTACGATTTTTACTATCTTATCTTATCTGCCAACCGCAGGGCCGGGTCCCCGCGGCGGGTTCAACGGTCCCCCGCGCGGCAACTTCGGCGGCGGCGGCGGCGGCGGCGGCGGCTTCGGCGGTAACTTCGGCGGTGGCGGCGGCCGGAGCGGCGGGCTGGGGGGGCTGGGCGGGCTGGGGGGCCTGGGCTCCGGCGGCTCGGGCTTCAGCAGCAACGGCGGCAGCCAGCAGGAGACCACGACGCAGGTCACGATACCGATTGATGTGAGCACTTACTACTTCATTCGATTTATTGACTTGTTCGCGGTTTTGAAATTAGAGCGGGTTCAAATCCCGCAAGGGGTAAATGTTCGTGTAATCAGCACGAGCATTTGTACTGTCCTGAATGCTTATAAATGTGTATAGTATGTTTTTGTAGCTTTTTTTATCCTATACGCCATAACCCAAGCTCACGCTTAGTTTGCGGCTAAGTGTCTCCGTTTCTAAGGTCGCGGGTTCGATACCCGGTCGGATTAGTATAGAAACCCTTACGAAAACATGATGAATTTTTAAGGTTTAGTGCGATTAAAAGTCTTATTTAAAAAAAAACTTAAATACAAATAAAATAGAATAAGAAACATTTTTCGCCATTGAGCGAGATTCGGACCCACGTCTTCTACATTTTTTTGGTCCTACGTCTCATGCTCTCCGCGATGCCGCTCTTGCTTGTCGGTGCGAAATTAGCGATAATTTAAATAAATAAATGTTTGAGAGTTTAGGCAGTGGATTACACGTGGAGGGCGACAATGACAGGTAGAAAATTGTTATAGTCGGCGCTTATAGCTAGGTACTTGCCACATCAGGGGTTCACTTCACACACTTCACAGGCCACAATCACTCGAAATGTCTGTAAGGAGCTTCACAGGATACACACGCGGCGAAAGCGCTCTGGTCGGTCTATTACATGTGTCATAGGTAACGTCTCGGTGTCGACTGGGGGCTCCGGGGTTCTCACGGTACGTTTTAAACAAATAAAAACTAGGCAAGTATGCGTGCGAGTGCGCGCGGCGCAGTATCAATAGGGTACACAAACAAATCAAAATATTGTAGTAAACAATAAATATACAAGCATTGTTCGTTTAAAGGTGTAAGATAAAACTTTCTCTTGAACCACTATCAATTGCTGTTTTCAGCCTAAAAACTTCTTTGTGATTTGTTGCGTAGTTCAAAAGATCTGAGCGAACAGACAGCGGAAGCGACTTTGTTTCACTAAGGTTCATCTTCAGATAGTAAACTCCAATCCTAAGGTTTTTAAAGATTATAGTCTGGGTTGAGCTATTTTAGTTTTTATACCGCAAACATTTTTTTTGATATGAATATTCTCCCGAATTTTATTAATTAAAACTCCTGGTAGTAGTCGCTATAAATAAATTGTTTTTTATTAACAAAGATTAAAGAAAGTTTGTTTATTTAACTCATTCGTAGAAAAGTATGCATGTACGATAAAACGAAAACTGGAAAGTGCAATACATTAAAGTCATTATGGCGCTCTATTTTCTAATATTTAAGTAGATGTTATTCAAAAAACATGATGATAAAATATAACTGCGATAAATTAGTTTCATTAATATTGTTCCCTAGACTTTTTTCTGGCACTGGACTGTATATTAAATCCGGGATTCCGGGAGCGTCCATGTTACGACATCGTATCGCAAGTACAAAAGTTGACTGGTGACTGACGCGTGTGTCGCTCGTTCGTAGCTGGCAGGCGCTATCATCGGGCAGGGCGGGTCGCGCATCCGCACCATCCGCGCCAAGAGCGGCGCGCGCATCGAGATCGCCGAGCCGCTGCCCGGCTCCAGCGACCGCATCATCACCATCACCGCCACGCCGCAGCGCATACAGATGGCGCAGTACCTGCTGCAGCAGAGGTGACGCACTGACACTAACACGCCACACGAGCTCTTACACTAACCTATGTCTCTAGCCTAAGGGTGCGTTTGCACCGCCGAACACAATCGCTTCCGCAAGAAAAGTGTCACAACACATATTGGGTACTCCATGATAGTTTTGCTGTTAAAATAAAAGCCCTATAAATATCATGTCAATAAGCTATTTACTCATAAAATCTCAGTGATCTGACTATAAAAGTTTAAATTATTGACTATTAAATGAACAGAAAATCCGCCAAAATCCGGTGGCACAATACCTCTGTTTTGTCTTCTCTCCACACTTTGTTAAATAAATCCACTTACTTCTTTACATATTTTAAAACAAATGTACTATTTAAATGATTTACGAACAAAATCGATTCAAAATATACGGACAGCTTGACACTTCTCTTATCAGTACTCGTCACTAATAATTTTCGGAGAAAAATAGCCCTTACTTCGCCTCTATAGTCTATCACGTAACAGACGGTTTGCATTGACTTTTAGCTGGACGGAGTGGAGAGGACTGACCTCCGCATCAGCTCCATTCAGTGCAAACGCACCCTAACCGTTGGCTTCGGCTATGAGATTTTATTTTTTTGTATTGAGCTTTACTGACGTAACGTGTAGACCGACCACGTGATTATAAAGTACCAAAATTAATCACTGACATCTTTTACCTAACCTATTAGATCTACCGCCATGCGCCACCATCTACTTCTCATTGCCCTCCTAATGCCCGCTCATATCTAGAATAACAATTTACTTACGTCAAAGCTTTGTTTAAACTACAAATGTGTTTATCCATGATAAAAAATATTACGTGATCTCCTTGTATTTTTTAATGTATTTTATTTTATTAGTTACGTAAAGTATATTTTGAACGAAATTTAAAAAAACGACGGTACGCTACCTTTTTAACATTATATCCCCGAGATTACTCTAACCTGGTACAAAATAACAGTAATAAGTAGGTAAAATAAATCCATCACATTCTGTTGGATTGCAACCCGAGGATTTATGAGGATAATCAATCCCTGGTGTAAGAAGTTAATGACAATGCATTTTCACGGGTTTTATACGTCGACTTTTAAATGTACACAAAAATTATAAATCTGTATGTTTATTTGAATGACTTCCTGTGCCTATATCGTCGAATGATAAAACACGTGCTCAAGCCATATATTGTTATACTTCGTAATATTTGCATTGTTATCATTATTAAATCTGAATTTATTTTAACTTAAATGTATGGAAAATCAATAGTGTATAAATCCTTTAATAAAAAAAGAAATAACATATTTATTATCTCATATTTTTCACTTAAAAAACTCGTTTGTTAACCTATAAAACATAAGCCTGTAAGTGCATGTAGTAAATATTGCGAGTATATAAAACTGTACCTAGATCATACTAATTGAATATTTCATTTAGCCTAATCTGTAATGATGTTTTAACAAATTGTTTGTTAAGGATCCCATGATAAATAATTTGTTTGTCTTCTTGTCATTACTCATTACTAACACAACATTATTTTGACAATAGAATGTTTGAAGAATTCCCTGCGTTGGCCCCAAACAAACCTAAGATTTAAAAATTATAAAGGATTTGACTGACGTCGATGTTAGAGATCAGGTAAAACAATTAATTACTGAACATGTAGATTTGTGTGTATCTTACAGGTTTTGTCAGAAATGTAACTTTTAGATAGAAAAGTATTTGGGGTAGTTAGTTCTGTTAAATTTATTTATGATATTAGACATCTAAATTTGTATTATTATTCCCTATTTTTGTATTAAATAAAATTTATAATACATGTTCATTGTATGCGTACACACGGCCGCATGTCAGACTATCCCATTTTAACATTGAGACCGCCTCTATTCTCTACGTAATAAAAGCTGTTTTCGTAGTTCAAAAGGGTAATTTGACGTTCTGCCGTCTGTATCACTAATATTTTATGGTGGCTTCAAGTTATAAAGGAGAATGACGACACAAACTTGAAGTATAAATTAAACTTATACATATGGGCTAAATATTTGTATGAAATCATTCAGAAAAAACATCTATTCTAGATTAATACTTTTATTGATTATTTATGTTTAAGCTTTCCTTTTTTCATCGCATGTGTTCAATTCTCCTTTGGAACATATTTATCAATTCATTGTGACTAACGATTCTGGTTAATAACAACATTTTCAAGGTGTCATCGACTAACTGGCGACTGCTGCTTGCGGCGCGTTGTATGGAAGACTAGTGATTTTGTTGTTTTGATTTACTAACAAGGAATCACTAATCTGCCTACAAAGCGTCTGCGCGCTCTTCGGAACAAGACTCCTAAGCTGTTCTTCGTCTCTGTAAATACTAACTTGTATGTGTGTCAAATAACAGATTGTGACTTTTCCTGTAATAAAAAATTAATTGTTATCTTTGAAAAATAGAAGGATAATTAGTTCTTTCTATTTTACAGTGTGCACGAGAGCAACCACGGCCGCGGCAACTTCTGATTCGGCGTAATTTTAAGTAAAATAATTTAAAGCTTTATTTAGCCACCTCAAATTCCATAATGTACAATACATAGGGAGGCTCATAATAACTGAAGCTATTTGTAAAATAACTAAAATATTTTACTAAAATAGAAAGGTATTTCTTTCAGAAGTCAGTTTATACATACGTATATAACCAAAATATGTGCTATAACACTACAATGAATATCCCTAATTCTTCAAATAAAATTGTGAGTCCATTTTTTTTATTTCACGTGTTTCATATGAAATTCGTGCATTGCATTTATCATGAATTATTATAAAGAGATATACCTATAAGTAAGATTGTGTGATTCACTCATATAATTTGTTTCATCGATGTATATCTAAGTAAATAGAATATAGGATTCAAATAAATAAATAGTTTATTTTGTGAAAATGTTTTTTTTCTTGCACAACGAACATCATAATAATATACCTAAGTATTTATCATAAGGTTGAGATACTCTTTATCACACCTTCAGAGACTACTATTTTTTTGGGCAATTTTATTGAAAAGCCATTTCTGCCAAACAATCATATAGTAAAAAGGCGAAGCCGTACCGACACTGGGCTCAATTTCAATGTTCCTTGACTAAGACATTTTTTTACAGCTTATATCTTTCATTGATAAACCAACGAAAAGAGACAGACTTAAAAAAAATAAAAAGTTAAGATTACAGCTGTCAAATCAGATGCCAAAGAAGTAACAAGAATCCATAGATAATTTTTGGTAGCTTCGTTTGTTTAGCACAATAGACTGAACTTAAAATTAGTCTTAGTAGGGCACATTGCAATCGAACCCTATGTCCGATTGAAGATATTATCATTTTTAAAGCGATTTCCGTATAAATGCAGAGGGCTTAGTGCGAGTGTTCAATTGACAGCGCTTACCATCGACCGAGTGACGAAAATGTCTATAGAAAAAACCGGCCAAGTGCGAGTCGGACTTGCTCACTAACGGTTCCGTACAAAATTCCCGTGTCACAGGGTTTGTAACAAAACTACTCCGAAAAGGCTTGACTGATTCGTATGATTTTTTTGTGAATATTCAGTAGGTCTGAGAGTAGGACGTTATCAATTTTTTTGTACCACCCCTAAGAGCGCTTTCACATTTAGGTGACTTTAGCAGCGCGACTGTACGGTCACGCTGTCGAAGCTTCTTAAAGGTGCTAGGACCGTATAGAAATACTCATTTGATTTACCTAACCTGACCCTAAACAGAGGAGTTAAAAGTTCAAAGTATACAAGGTAAAGTACAGGGATTTGATGTTAATTTCAACTTGTGGTATAAAACGCGTTTCAAAAAAAAAGGTATTGACAGACAGACGGACAACAAAGTCATCGTGTAAGGGTTCCTTTTGTGAGGTACGGAAACCTAAAAAGGTTTCGCTAACGTGCCGCTAGGGGCGCTGACCAATTTCCTTTTTTTATACACAAGTATTCGTCACACGGACGAAGTGCGTGAAAAACTCGCACTAACTAAGCTACTTAGCTGTACCTATTTAGTTGAGCATTATATCAGCTCATCGCGTGTCTGTGGCGCAGTTGCTAGTGGGTTGCCTCTCATGCAGGTACTGGGTTCGATTCCACGTGCCTTCATGTACCAATTTCTTTTTCTGAGTTATGCACATATAGTAGATTGTTATACAAGGAACGAAAGTGACCCATTCCACTCGAGAAGTTTCTCGCAATAGCTCGAGAGTGGAATGGGTGCTTTCACCCGAGTTAAACATACTATTTTTCATTTCGACTGTGAGGAAAGAAATAGTGCATTTATGTTTTTATGTAGTGCAATCGAAGATGCTTTCCATTTCATATCCGCGAAGCGCCCGACCGGTACATTTTGGCGTTTCACTTGGTCCGGGAGTGACGCCAAAGTGGGTAGCGTTGCCGCTCGATAGTCCACTATTGATAGTTAACGCAAAAGCAAAAGTAGCGATAGAATATCGCTAGTTGAGGCAAAAGCAATAGTATCGATAGAATATCGATAGTTGAGTCAAAAGCAATAGTATCGATTGACTATCGATAGTCTATGCAAAAGCAAAAGTATCGATAGTTGAGGCAAAACTATAGTATCGATAAAATATCGATAGTCTAGGCAAAAGCAATCGTATCTATAGAATCAATAGACTATCGATAGTTGAGGCAAAAGCTATGGTATCGATAAAATATCGATAGTATCGATAAAATATCGATAGTATCGATAAAATATCGATAGTATCGATATAATATCGATAGTCTAAGCAAAAGCAATAGTATCGATAGTTGAGACAAAAGCAATAGTATCGATAGCTCTGTTAATACACACTGTTACTTTGCATCCTTGCCATATTTACAGAGGTAACTATATTACGGACTCTGAACTCAAATCATTAAAAAAATAGTGACCTAAAATTTTGATTTTTAATCTTGATTATTTAATTTTATCGACAATCTGTTACGCACACCAATAACGATCGTAGCACATACACATCACTGTTGGCTGTTCATCGGCACAAAAGAGCCGCGGGGATTGCTCTCTCTTTCTAACATCATAAAAGCCGCCCCTTCTTTTTTTTTCTTTTTTTTCCCTTCTTTTATCTCTACGAATATGGCAAGGATGCAAAGTATTACCGTGTATAAATACTATCGACACATAGCAATACTATCGATAGTATCAAAGTTCAATATTAAAATCTAGCCGATACAGCTCTGACTAATGCAATAACTATCGATACTCTCGATAGTGGCCTTTTATTCAATAGTAGGAGGGAAAAGCTATTTTCCACCCGGCTACACATGAAAGTTCAACTTTCCGAACAGGTGAGGTGAAAAATACTATTTTTGTGAATCTGGAGGTCCTAACAGTTATGAAAAAAAATTCATTTGAAAAGTTTCGCTATCGCCTATCAAGTGAAAAATATAAACATCAATTCAAAATTATTAACCGTTATAGAGGAAAACTTTTTTTTTTTAATCTTGCAATTTTTTTAAAAAGGATGAGTAAAAACGGACACGTGGTATTTGAAGAATAGGTATTGTTGCTGTCTCGATGCGATCTCTGGTAGCCGCCCAAGCAAGAAAGGGACAAATGAGCTCATCAGACCGATAAATCCTTCCTAAACAGCATTTCGAAGTCCCCTATTTCCTCGTCCAAAATTTGACAAATAGTAATATTTTCTTCTGAAATAGTTTCTCAAAAGTTTTAGTGTTTATTTGCGTGGATTTTTTTGGCGAGTGTCTGAAAGTTGAAGTTGAAATTAGGCAATTTTCTTAGTTTTTGAAGGCTGATATTTCCTTTGTTAATTCGAATATAAGAAAAAACGAAAAATAGGAGCATAGCTGTGGTAAATGTTGATTTTATTGTAAAAAACATTTCGCCTTTAGCCATTATCCTGGGAGAAAACAGGGGACTACGTTTGTATGGAGAAATGGCACCTGGTCTCTCCCCTTAATAAAGCTTTTGTTTTTAAAGTTATTAATACTTTTTAAACCTATTACTAAAATAAACACATTTCTTTTATCAAAAAATTTTTTCATTAGGATTATGTCTCTTAAATTTGATAAATAAAAGGCCCTTAAAATATCGCTAGTCAAAACCCGAACACCCTGTATATTATATTGGTAACCACGTTTTTTTTATAATTGGATTGAAAAAAAAAATCTTTCAATTTAACTTGGCCTACAATTTTTTTAATAATAGCATTTATAAATGATACCTACCTGATGTCTAGCAAAATTTGGATACTGATACAAAAGTCAAACTGTATAAATAGAAATTAAATTATATTAAACTTAAACATAAATTTGACCATGCGCATATGTGTTATGAAAATAGAGCACAATAAACTAATTGCCGTTTTTTATCATAATCCTGTATTTAAAAGTTATAATATCATCACAATGAATACACCATACATACTATTTTTATTTTATATACAATAAAAAACGTTAAATAACTTTTATAGTAAACATTACATTGTCACAATGAATATATCATCGTATATTTCAATTTGTTTTCATTCATTGATATTTTTAAGAATCACATTAGGTTGTTTACTTATTTTCGATTTATATAAAAAATGATTTTAAAAAACACCATCATAACTTAAAGCTCATCAGTCAGATTGAGTATGAATAGTACAGGGGTCAGGTAGAATTTTCATGTTCCGGTTTTGGTACATAGAACAAGACATACACAAGAGGGACCACAACACAGAGTAATAGTACAATACAAACTAGATGGAACCATTTTAGTCCTAAATCAGCTCCGTGTGATGTTAGTTCCTTCACCACAACAGCTTCTACAGACATCTTTGGTTTGTTAGGTAAAAGCTGAGTATCTTCTGAAACTGGATCATGCAACTCTGTATCTGTATATGGAACAATAGAAGGTGCTAAAGTGCTATTCATGACAACTGCATTGCAATCTATTGCATAGTCACTGTTGTTCATTACTGTCTCATCTCTTGGCAAGCTAGGTGGAGTTGATTGTCCATTGTGATTATTAACTTGTACCAAATTTTGCACAGGGATTAATGGCACATGGCTTGATGTTGAGGGTACTGGTTCCACAGTAGGCATTGGCAATCTCTCAGTTAAAACAGAGTAGGGTGTGACAGGTACTTTCACAGTTCTTCTTGCAAATATTTCATTGTCCTTGTGGATTTGATTAATTCTCTTTAATTCTGAAATCTAAAAATGTTTTGATCATTAGTTATCTTTTAATAAAGTCTAACAGTTTTATAATCTTACTTTGCCCATTTTAAATACCTAATACTATACAAAAATTGATAAGCAAAAATAAATTGCTCTTATTAGAGTGTATAATATTCAGAGCAGTGACACTGTTGTGAGGTTGGAGAGGTTACCACATGGCTCGCAAAGTTATAAGTTATTTGAGCTACAGAAGTGTTGTGAAACCTAACTTGTATTGGGACAGAAATAGGGGGCCCATCAATCACATGGGAAAGGGACAACATTTGTGCATATCATTTTTCAAATCACACAAGACTCAAAAAACATAATTATGGCTTTTAATGATTTTAAAGTGCTATTTCCCCTAGGAGTATGAAGTCTCATGTGTTTTTTATTTAGTGATTAATGTCAAAGATTTGACATGAGGCTAATAAAAAATCATCATATTTTGTTATCTTTCAAGTATCATGTTTCCAGACACAATAGGCAATCAATTATTATCGGGAAGCCAGCGTTCTTATGAGACTAGGCATTAAGGGACAAAAAACAGGGTTATAATTGTATTTATATGACAACAATCTAGAAGAAATAAGGAGTCATATTGTTTCATTCATAATTTTATCTGCTGACAAAGGTGGCTCTGTTAGAAAGAAGATGAATGAATAGAAGTTATAGATATCATAACACAACTAAGGACTTGCTTGTTTCATGTATGGACAACAGCACATCAGGCTAATCACAGTGGCTTCTTATGTTGGTATGATAGTTGATTTTGCAATGGAAATGAGTAGGTAGTTTGATGTGCAGGTAACATTGGAAGTTATATCAATAAAATGAATATACATACTGAGCAATAAAATCTTAAGGCAATCGCTTGTAAGGTATCCCCTTCCTGAACTTGAGCTTCAATAAAGTGTTCCTGTGGTTTCATCTTGTGTAACTGTATTTCGCTTTGGTCGTAGTCCTCTTTCTTATTGTTACCCATATTATAGGTAATCAGGTCATCTCCACTGTTCATCACACGAGTTCTAAAATATGTAAAATACTGAGTAACACGTAAACAACATCAAATTCAAGATTAATCGAGTTCACTATGCACTACTTACCTTTGTTTCATTTTTTAATACTACACTAGCACTAAAGATATCTAGCATGACCTGAACAATAAAGCAGTTCTACCTGGTGCCTTCTTATTTAGAATTTAGCATTAGGAAACCACGAAACAGCTGGAATTTAACTCTATCCACCAACGCACAATACAAAACTTGACGCACACAAAAGAGGTGACACTTCACATTGACAGCAGACAGCTGGCAATAATCCATAGATCTTTTTTTTCTTCGTACTGTTTGGCAAAAGATCAGAGTATCTGTCAGGCTATACATTCCTTTTTCTTCCTGCGCGAAATCAGCTGACAGGACCCGTACATCAGCAAAATAACTATCCTTCGAATTGCTAACAACCCGATAAACATCCTGCTTTAGGATGGCTAAAACTCGTACCATGAGCTCTCATGAAAAGGCCTCACGGTGACAGGATAAAAGAGCGAGATGGGGCTATACATTCACATATGTCTATTTCGTTTGATTGTTAAGATGTCAAACGTAGAGACACAGATAATAATTATTTATGAGATGTTGGTAAGTAAGGAGTATGGAGTAAGGAGACTAAGGAGGTCTAAAATATATATTTTTTGGACATAAGAATAAATAAGTAATAAAAATAGGGAATGTTTTTTTTTCGTCATGAGGTGATGGGGTAGCCATCGTGTGGGGTATCGTTGAGTATGTCTTTTAAAATGATTTAGGGGTTTCTACAATTTGTTTTAATTTATTGCTCTATTTACGAAAT
This sequence comes from Pyrausta nigrata, assembly GCA_949316185.1. Lineage (NCBI taxonomy): Eukaryota > Metazoa > Arthropoda > Insecta > Lepidoptera > Crambidae > Pyrausta > Pyrausta nigrata. The sequence continues at coordinate 9,695,377 of OX438951.1, forward strand.
ACTAAACTTTTAAGTGCAATTTTTGGTCCAGTAGTAGTTGTCCTTCCTCTTTAAAACTTAACTGCTGGCCTAAAAAATCTAAAAAAAACATGATGATAGTGCATTTCATAAACTTTAAAAGAAAACTATAGCGGTTAAGATAACCTTGTTAGTTTAGCAGTAATATTGGTAGAACTTGGGTGTTGGATAATTTTGTACCAATTACAAAATTCTTAAAGTGACTAAGATGAAGTAGATAATGGTACGGAACTCTTCGTACGCGAGTCCGACTCGCACTTGACCGTAGCGATGGGCGATTATTACTAAATTAATCGAATTATTCGAACGGTCCCTGTAATCGAATGTATTCGATAAGCAACCGCAGTCATTCGATTATCCTTCGATTATGCGGCGAGCAATACCGGAGCGCGCGGTGCGCAGGCCGTACTACTAATTACTAACGAATGAATCGTCATTCGTCCCGTCGATTAATCATTCGTTCGCTGCCTGTCCTGTCGCGGCAATTCAATCGAATGCATCGAAGGGCCGAGTATAGATTATAATTCGATTGTCGATTATTATTCGATTATTTTTTCTCCGAATTACTAAATCGACATTCGATAGTTCGAATGGTCGATTGTCGATTCATTCGATTATCTTTTTTCGAACAATCGCCCATCGCTACTTGGCCGGTTTTTACTAGGGCTATTGTACAAAGAAAAGTTAAACTAAATTAGACGTGGAGATTGCGGCCAAATGTCTGCCTATTATATTAAAAAAAAAGACTAAATAGTTCTATAGCATTAGGAAGAAAGGGAAAAAGAATTTATAACTTGGTACATTAGGTAGATAAAATCCTACATTAAAGTCGTAAGAAGAATTGCATACATGACATCATAATGAAGTACCTAAATATGTGTATGTAGGTAGGTTAGCTAATACTTTTTTTTTTTTTTATAACTTTATTTATTATGTTTGTATTTTTTTAGTATGTTTGGGAAAGGTTAGGTTAGAATGGGAGGGGATTTGATGCATGGGTTGGGGATCCAAGGATAGACCGAGATGTGGTCTGTCCTTAAATCACTGTAGGCCCCCGAGGCGTCAATTTGAGGACTTCCATGGGGGGCCAGGGTGGATAGTATTTTTAAAAAGGGGCAAGGGAAAGAGAGGAAGGAAGGTATTAGGTTAGCTAATACTAGATATTTGTGCTTATGCAATAAATAAACTATTACCGTGGAAAGATTGAAAGTTTTATCAGAAATAATATCTGATGGTTGGGACAAAGTTCTCGTATAAAGAACCTAGTAGTTACTGCCTAGGAAAATGAATATCCACATCTTAGAACCCTAAGCTGCAGGTGTAGCCTATATAATGGTTTTATTGCAATTTACGTTACCTGAGTTATAATTTTCTCTGTAATTACACAATGAAGTCACTTTATCAAAGGGATTTTAAAATAGTCATAGCTTCTACGGAGAAACCAAGAAATCGGACTTTATAAGATTAATGTTCACATCTTGTAGATATTTCTTCAATTCCGCATCCGAAAATCTCACATTAGTGACTTGTTGGATTTTTAACATTACACATTTCGTAAATGGATCCTATAATTAAATTATCAAACAAGATTATTGTTAAACAATTTTCAAAAAACTACTCGATGAGTAACTTTTTTATGATAGCTTATCTGACATATAAGGCGGGCAAACTGACACTAGATTGTTATCAGATGGAGTGTCATTTGTATGTACGAAAGTTCATACAAGAAAAAAGGTGACAGGATAAACAAACTTCCTCGCTGCGGGCCTGCTAATTTTCGGGGTCATGATACGAAATAAGGGAACTATCATGGTTTTGCGATTGCATTGTTTCTGATGGTAAGGCTCCTGCCTATCTATTAAAGACGGAGTTTGTTATAGCCTGACCAAAAATATATGGGACCTCGCCATATTGCGGAATACAACAGGAACTAATTTCTTTTACTGGCAACAGAAACCACAAATCGTCATTGTCATGTAATTATTAAAATTTGTCATAATCAGTCTTGCCAGAAGGTTACTTTTGTAACCTTTTAGGTAACTTTTGAACTGCATTGGTTACTTTTAGGTTACACTAATGAAAAGGTTACTTTTAGGTGATATTTCGGAATTTGTAGACTTAACTTTTAATTTCTTACATAAAAGCAACCTGAAACGGAACGCTCGTTTTGGAATTTTTCATGTTGGTAAGCTCCTTTGAGCCATCGAAAGCATTAATGCATGCTAGAATAAAATACAGCAAGGATAGTGATGATGATGGTGAAGGCCGGTACTTACTGCTTTTACTTATTTTTTCACAAACCAGCAATTTTTTTTCTAAGAGTATATTTCCTAAAATTGTATTTGAAAACGCAAAAAAAACATATGATTTTAAAATTTCAGATGCTGATGTGCTGTCTTCACTCATGTACTCTTCAGTCATCATTTTAATTTCTTATTATTATTTTATTCTCTGACAATTGTTGTACCAAATCAATATTAATCACTATACTTATACTACAACCCGTTATTGTACCTACTTAAATACATATCTCAGGTGTAGTCAGACCTACAGGTAATACTCAGTAAAAAATATTGATAGTATCAATTTTCAAATTTTGATATAGAAATCTTAAATTGTACACTTAAGAGTATGTTCTTACTAATTTTATTTTTTAGGATCACTAGTTGTTTATATAAAATATAAATTTAGGAATCATAACAAATAATAAGTAAATTGAAATTAATATTTAGTATGTATCAATATGAATCAAAAAAGAAATGCGGGCAATTGCTCAAATAGTCATCGATGTTTCTGTAAGTCAATACTACTAATTTTTTTTTCTTGGCCTAGCACGGCTTGTGCAACAGCAGGAAAGTAATACAGGTAATATTTATACAATTTTATAAAATAAATAAATGCATAAGTAAGATTTCAACATCATATTTACAGCTTAATATTATTTCTACGTATATATAATGAAATTATGTTATAGATATCTAAATCACAGGAAGATAATAGAGTATTTATGGTTGTCGGTAGAGGGACACGGAGGGCTAACAGGGAGGCATTAAAGGATGATCTATCATAAGAAGAACATGCAAAGAAGATGTGGTTTAAGTCACCAACATCAGAGCCACACTCACACAAATTACTGTCCACTATACCTAGCCGAGAAAGATGGGCAGGGGTACAAGTATGTCCTAATCTCATACGAATAATGCATGATGTGGCTAGCTTCCCAAGTTTTAATTTGGAAAACGAAGGTTTTAACGAAGCGAAGTAATCCGTAAAATTGTGTTTTAATGAAAACGAAGGTTTATTAGTAATAGATGACTGAATGGCTTTATAGTTTTTACCTTTGTTTATACTACTTTGATTTTTACTGTACACTACAGTTTTCCTCCCAAAAGGACTCCAGGAATCTCTTAGGTAGACAAGCCAAATCATAGCAAAAGTTTTTGTATGGATAAACATCCCCACTTAAAACTGCATCATTAGCCAGTCTGTCGGCCTTATCATTGCCTGTTATATTACAGTGGCTAGGAATCTATGCAAAGTGTACTAGTTGATTTTTAAGATAAATTTTATAAATTAAATCTCTACACATTAAAATGACATTATTGTTGGTGTTACACTTGAATGGGAACTTTTTTAAAGCCTCTAGGTCACTTTTAGAGTCTGAAAAAATTACAGTTTTATTTAATTTCATTAACAGAATATATTCTAATGACTTGAGAAGACCATAGCATTCCCCGGTAAATATTGATGATTCTGGTGATAATTTTACTTTTTGGACTATTCCAAATTGGTGATGATAGACTCCTATCCCTACAGGGGTTTCAGTAGAATGTTTAGAAGCATCACAATAGATTTGGTGCCAATCGTGCCAATCCCTATCAAGAATAAAATTAAAAAGAATGTTAGCATTTCTATCATTTTTAGAAATATTTAGGTCTATGAATTATAGGAGTTAAAATTAATGACTCAAAACTATAGCAGAAAATTGGATTAAAACAATCTATGTGTAGGAGCATGCAGTGATGAGAATTTTCTAAAGCTAATAATTAGACAAGGGACTTTTTTATGTCTCCAATATGGAGAGGTGACTATCAAATGAGAAAGAGTATGTAATTTAAAAGATAATGGGTGAGATGAAAATTGTAGTGCACGAAATAAATATTTATCACATAAGAATTGTCTTCGTAATGATAAAGGCGGGTCGCAGCATTCCACCTGAAGCGCATTATTAGGGCTAGATTTCATGGCACCCGTAACTATTTTTAAAGCTTTGGATTGGATGTTATCAAGTTTGCTTAAAGCCATCGCACTGCAAGGTTCCATAAAATAGCTGGCATAGTCTAAAATGCTTCTGATTATGGCATTGTATAATAACTTTTGACAGAAAGGATGGGCCCCCCACCAGACACCTGATAAACATCGTAAAATATTTATGAGCTTTTCACATTTAGCTATCGCATAATAGCAATGAGGAAGAAAAGTTAATTTAGAATCGAGAATTATGCCTAAAAATTTAAACTCTTTATCAGCAGGAATGACTTGGTTATCAAAATACACTGTAAATGGGGGAGGTAACCGTAATCTAGAGAATAGAACGGAGGAACTTTTGGAAACAGATAGACTTAAGCCATTTTCATCCAGCCATATTTTTAAGAATGCCAATGCAGAAGTAAGCAGCGCACTTAGGTTTTCTACTGACTTCCCATGAACGTAAATAAGTAAGTCATCTGCATATTGTAGGATATTAATGCTTAAATTATTATTAATAACGGTTAATTCTAAATCTGATGTATAAATATTATAAAGTAGAGGGCTCAAGACTGATCCTTGAGGCAGTCCCTTCCAAAGTTGCCTAGAATTGCTGAGAATATGGATGAAACGACCAGATAATAAATTAATAATCAAATTAATTAGTTTGGAAGGAATAGCCAATTTGTGAAGTTTGTTTTTTAGGGTAGATAAGTAGACTGAATCGTATGCAGCTTGTATATCTAGGAAGACAGCTAATAATGATTGGTTATTAGAAAAAGCTAATCGAATGTCAGTTACAAATAAGGCAATACTATCCATCGTACTCTTACCTTTTCGAAAACCGTACTGACTATTAGATAGTAAATTATTGCTTTCAACAAACCATTTCAGTCTATTCTTGACAAGATGCTCTAAAAGTTTGGCAAAAATAGGTGATAATGCTATTGGGCGGTAAGAGGATGAGTCACATAAGGGTTTGTTGGGTTTGAGAATGGGAATGACTTCTTGGGATTTCCAGGAAAGTGGAATATTTCCAGTTTGTAAAATAGAATTAAACAGATTAAGTAAATAAGAAAGAACTTCATCACTTAAGTGGGTAACGAAAGAGTATGGAATTCCATCATTTCCTGGGGCAGAATCTTTTACATAAGAAAGGACTCCTTTTAACTCTGTAATACTGAAGGGGGAGATGAGGCTAGATTCATTATCATCTGAAGGAGAAAAAGTAGACAGTAATAATTATTGTTGGGGAACAAAAGGTGGGGCCAAATTATTGAGAAATTGATCAATTATAGCATTATCTAGTAGAGGACGATTGGAATCTTTAAAAGCAGATCTAAATCTCCGAATATTGTTCCAAACAACCGAAGGAGAAACATCAGGGGATATGGAAAGGCAAAAACTCTTCCAGCCATCCCATTTCTTTTTTTTTAATAATTTGCGGGTGGACGATATTTCGTTGGCAAGTAAGTCAAAATTATCCATAGTAGAATAGGCTTTATCGACAGCCTCTGCTTTTTTTCTTTTTTTGATGGCAGCTGAGCATTCCTCATCCCACTAGGGGGGTGATGGAATACCTTTCCTAGGTTTCTTAGTAGGAAATACTTTATTAGCAGATTCAACTAATAGGGAAGCCAATGCCTCTGCACATACATGCTGATTACTATTTTGAATTTCAGGAAGGGAGGAAATGTTATGGAGAACAGTGTCTTTAAAAATCAGCCAATCAGCATTTTTTAGGAAGTGTTTTAAACGGGGATTATGATTATAAGTTTTTCTACTAGGCATATTAGAAATATTTATTAAAATTGGATGATGGTCACTGCCATGAGTAGAGAGTAAGGTAGACCAGTCAATAGTAGAAGCTAAATTTGGGGTTGCAAATGATAAGTCTGGAGCACTTAGGGCTTCGTGAGGTTGGGTTCTGCGTGTAGGACACCCTGTATTTAAAAAACATAAATTCACTTTATCAAGAAGATCAATGACCCTGGCTCCATAATGATTGGAAGCTGAACTTCCAAAACTAACATGATCAGCATTGAAATCTCCAGTTACTAAAAGAGGCTTAGGGAGAGAAAGTAAAATAGATTCAACTTCATCATATATTGATGAAGATGGATGTGGAATATAAATTGAAACAAAGCAGATGTTATTAATAGAAGCAGCAATTATGAAAAATTAATTACTATGTTGTGGAATTGGAATATGTTTAAAGGCTACAGAATGACTAATAAAAAGAGCTACTCCACTATAACCATCAGACCTATCCTCCCTAATAGAGGAAAAGCCTGATATTTTGCATTTCATGTTTGGTAAAAGCCAAGTCTCCTGAAGGGAGACGACTAACGGATTATATTTATTAATCAAGTAAATCACTTCACTTTTCTTACTAATTAAACTACGGCAATTCCATTGAATAACCGTAGTATTATTTATCTTTATTACTTCTGAAATTATTTCTCAATGAGTCATTAATCTGGGCAACGTGGGACGGTAAGGAACTATTCGGATTGAATTGGGACAAAGTATTAATTAAAGTATTAAGAGTTATTATTAATTCCTTAACTGAAAAATCAGCTAAAGGGCTACTATCACTGCAGTCATTTGCATCACTGTTAATCAAAGCTATACCATTTTTTGTCAAAGGAATATCATAGTCCCTAATGAGAGCAGAATGTGCTGAGCGATCAAAACCTTTCCCATGTTTGTTGGGACTACTAGGTTTCAGAAAAATAGTTTTTTTATAAGAAGTAGTAGGCCTTCTTACTGTGGTTGTTAAATTAGATGATGGTTGATTGGAAAAAGTTGGAGTGGGGAGTGAGGTTAATACATCTGCATAAGATTTAGATATTGGGGGATGCAATTTTAAAGCTTCTGAATATGAAATACAGTTTTTAGCCATAGTTTCCTTTATTGATTTTTGTCTATTAAACTCAGGGCATTTCTTACTATTGGCATAGTGGGAACCGGAACAGAGACAGCAAGTTATTTCTTCATCTTCTGCCAAACAACCATCACCTGTGTGATTCTGACCACACTTAAAACATCTAGGTATTGACCTACATTGTGTTTTAATGTGTCCATATCTACAGCAATTGTAGCATTGTACTGTTGGGTAAATGTATAGATCTACTGGCAATGAATTATAGCAAAGGAATAATCTTTTTGGTAATACTTGCCCATCGAAGGTAAGCACAACAGTTTCAATTGGCACAAAATCAGTCTTTCCATTAACAATATTTTTCTTCAGTCTCACTTTGATAATATTGCCACAGCCTATGGGAACAGTAATGTTATTAATTATGTCCTCATCCATTCACAAGGAACGCCTCTTACAACCCCCATACGGGTCACACTGAAACTTGGGGCAAAAGCCTTGTAGTGATGAGACTTCAAAATTTCACTGTTAATAAATTCATTTGCACTGGAGTATTTAGAAAATGATATGGTCAACCTATTCCTTCCAATTTTTTTAAACTCCCATCAATAATGTCATTAAACCTGTTTTTCTTTAGGAAATAACCAAACGTTAGGGTGAACAAAACAATTTTCATTTGGTGAAGTTGGTTCCCGCTGGACATGCACAATAAATGGAGATACATCTGATGCTTCATAAAGCAATCTTCCACGGCTTGAATTGAGGTTAGGTAAAGAGTCAGACTGTACTTGTTGAGTGGGCTCTGGCGTTGAGATAGGATCTTGTGACATATTATCAAAACTAGTCGGATTGTGCCTAGACCAAGAATTACGAGAAGAGGTAGGGGAACGATCCCGTGGTGTCACCTCAGCTTGATGACACTGGCAATCCTCATTGTTATTATTGTCAGAAACTGAATCAGAAGACCTATGATGTCTCCTTCGTTTTCAGTTACAATGTTTGCATATTTTCTTAGATGAAGACCTCTTACGTACAGCACCGGGTAAACAGTTATCAGAAGCATCTGTATCCGCTAGTGAACCCTCCGTGTCAAGTGTAACATAATAGGAAGGCTGAGTTGGGATCCCTCCGCCGGGATCCTCCACCTCGCCCACCATGAGAGAGGAAAACTTTAGAACTTACCAAGAATCCGTGATATTTATACAACCACTAATAGATAAATATGAATAAACTAATAAAAACTACTTAAACACTACTCAACTGATCCAGAATTGAAAGAAATAATAATTTTAACAAAAAGACAAGAAAAATTGCGTCTGTCACTCGCGACGTTTCCCGCGCTTTCAATACAACTAATATTCTATTCTATCAAAGGACTTGTCCTCTTTTTGTATGGAGGCTGGTTTTTTATTCTAAGATATCACCAACCACTAATAAACATATATTTATCTTTAAGCTACAAAAATATGAAACACGTAACCATAGAAATCAGAATTTTAAACACCTCCATTTTTGAGAAAAAATATGTTTTGTAACAGGCATCATCCATTGATCACTTACTTGTATTTCCTGGCTTTATAGCTATGTACCATTGCCTTTACACTGGTGGATAAATACTACTAGGTACTACCACAGATTATATAATAGGTACTACTCACAATGGAATGTCAATTTTGCTCTCAATTTTTTTCCATGCGTTAATTGATATAGGCGAAGGTGCGGTTTCTGTACAGACAAAGAGAAAAATTAATTTCAATTTTTCTCTAAATCGGAGGCCTTAAAAAATATATTAATTATGCAGAAAGGCTAGTTTTTGTGAACTCTTAAACATAATATTTAGTTTATTCTGGTTAGAAATATTGACGAATAAAAAACCATTAATGGACAAGTCGTTTTAATATCTTTCCAGTAAAAAAAAATATGAAAGGTTACTTTTTATACAAAAAGGTTACATTTTTTTATATTTTAGGTAATTTCTGATAAGACTGACTGGCAACACTGGTCATAATAATTTGTGTCAAAGAGGAAGCGTTATCTAATTTTCGAGTGTGTGATATTATTATGTGGTAAAAACGTCGAAAACTATTCGCTGTCGTAAAAGAAAAGTTGTTTAACGTGTGTTTTAGTCATATTCGACAAGGAAATCTGCGTAATCGTCATAATTTCTTCAAATGGATTGCCGATTTAATTGTCATATCACAGTTTTTGGAACGTCATATATTGCGAACTGTGAGAATTGGCTATTGATGGTAACGTAACGGAGAATATTTTATAACGAGTTTGAAAAATAACAATTGTTTATACTTGTTTTGTGAGTTTTACTTTCTTTATTTCAACCCTGCTTATATATTTTACGAAAATAGTTCGTAGAAGTTTCAAAAATTTAATAAACGATATTTGTTATAGTCTGATGACATTATAAATAATATCATTTTAAAGAACAACGGGTAATTTTACTTCTACTCGACAGTGGTTTAGCAAAAATAATTCCAATTTGGTCTAAATTTCAAGGCTAATATTACAAAGATCCACTGAATTTAATAAGTACTTAATTTGTAAGTGTTCTGTCTTGTTCTTGTATCGTAGAATCTGTTATGAGACTTAGAAATGTAAACATATAAAATGTTTATTTTTTAAATGTTCAGTAGCCAATCTACGCTGGTATGATTATATCAAGTGTTGTCATATAAAGAGGATTCGTAGCGCCCCTAATTCAGGTCCCATAAATTTCTGGTCAGGCTATACATTGATTAATGATATAGCCTGACCGAATATATGGGACCTCGCCATATTGCGGAAAACAAACTGAAACTAATTTCTTTTACTGGGAGGGAACAGAAACCCTAAATTTTCATAATGATTAGTGTTAAAGTGGACGCGTAATCAAATTTTCGACCAAGTGCAATTTTTATGTGATAAAAATGCCAAGAACTATTCGTTTTCGTAAAAGAAAAGTGGTTAAACATGTGTTGTAGTATTTTTGGACTAGAAAGTCTATGTCATTACCATGGTTTCTTTAAATTAATGACTGATGTATGTAGTTGTCATCACGAATTTTTGGCACGTCATATAGTGCGAATAGAGATAATTGGCTACTGATGGCTACGAAGAATATTTTAATAACGTTTTTGAAAAACGATTAAAATAAATGCTTGTTTTGAGTTTTATTTTCTTTATTTCAACCCTGCTTGGGTACCTATCATAAAATAGTTGGTAAAGTTTTCCAAGATTTCTATACTAACATTATATAAAAAATTTGATAGTAATTATTAATACTATTTAGTGGTTTTGCAAAAATAATTGTGTTTTTTGTCCAAAATTCAGGGCCATTATTACAAAGAGTAACTGAATTTAATAAGTACTTAATTCTGTCGTGTTATTTTATTGTAGAATCTGTTATCATTAGGCAAAAGGCTTGAAAATTAACATGAAAATAAACATGTAAAAAGAATGTATTTTATGTTCAGTTGCCAATCTTCGCTGGTATGATTATACCGAGTGTTGTCATATAAAGTGGATTCGAAGCGCCCTTAATTCAGGTCCCATATATTTCTGGTCAGGCTATAATATACTTATATAATAAATCAATGCATTGACATGATAATTTTATATGTATTTTTTTAAATATCGCAGAATAGTAATGGCGAACCTAAACCATAAGACATTCTCAATCAGTCAACCGTTAGGCGAGATTGGATAAATTTCCAAGTGTCCTAGAAGACACTGACAATGTTTTTCGCATTTCAATCTACCTACCTATTAGATCAATTAAGCTAATATTATTATATTATGATCAAGTCAAGGGGTCTTGTTCCCCGATGACAGAGATAGGTAGGTACATTTTGTAAAAAATGACAGCCTGGTAATGGTAATATTAATCTATCTGTGAATTTAGGCAGGCAGGCCAAATTTAAATTAGGATGAATTAAGGAAGTAGGTACCTAATCTAACATACAAATCAAATAATGTTTTACTAGCTAGTTATCAAAATATTTGAAGTAGGTATGTATCTTTATGCTCTATCTCAAAAAACATTGTAGGTACAAAATAAGAACACTTGAGTATGAATCATTTCGTTATAATTTAATAATTCCGAGTATTTTACACAACAGTTACAGAACATAAATACCTTTGGTATTGCGCCAGAAGTGGTAATTATAATAATTGCACATAATTGATTTCCACTAACTACATTATGTACAAAAAATACAATAATACAAAAACTAACTTCATCATCACTAGGTATAGGTAACATCATCATTATTATTATGGAATATTTTATTTATTAGTGCAGGGCTATGATGCCTTCTGGATGACAATACACTATTTTTAAAAGCAATTCTATAAAAAATATTCAAAGAAAGATAGGTAGGTAGGTACATACATAAATTTATTTTTATTTATTGCATATAAGTTCTCAAATTATGCACCTACAAAAGAATGAGTGCCTTTATTCACCAGTCTGTCTGTAATGAGTGATGTCCAAAACATGTTATCAAGGAATGTTAAAAATTAGGTACACATACAATATCACAGAAAATATAAAATACAATAGTCTGAAATATTTTCAATAACATTTTAATTAAATGTTCATACATTTACGCGATATCTTGTGGATATTGCTATATTAAACATAGTTTACTACAAAGCATTATAATAAACGTTGCTCTGATATTACTTCACATCATGGTAGACATGGGTTTAAAATCAATCAAAAATAAATACAGATATATTGTAAATTCATTCCGTAAAGTACATGATTCTTGCTTATGTGGCAATGTCTATAAATAACACTTAATGAAAATAAATTATAATGATTTTCTGTGAAAGCAAAAAAACAATAAATATAATAAGTTAGTAATCTCGCGAGGACAAAGCTTAATCCCTATAAACAAGATAGAAATCTGTTCCGAATTTTATTATATAATAAAATTCGGAACAACAGATTAATTTTATAATATACACCTGTAAAAAAATTGTAGAATAAAAGAGTAAAAATAAAAGCCAAAAAAAGTTTACTTACGTAAACATGCAACGTAAAAATGCATGAATAATATTGTCAAACTCAAAGAGCTTAAAGAATAATGTAAAAAAACATTTCCAGGTGTGGAAATTACAATGTGCGAACTGCATCATCATTATTACAACATCATTGAGGGTTTTTTTAAATTTTATAATTAATACAAGTTATCTATATAACATCATAGTACCAAATGTAAAAGTAATAAATATTAATTATTTTAATATATATTAATACATAGCAATATCAAAAGATTTGTGTCTAGCCAAATATTTACAATAGGTAATGAACCAAATATAATTTCTTTGTGCCCACAAGTTGTCACTTTGACTATACATACACATGGTAAATTGATATTGCTTTGTAAAACAAAACAGAGTACCTATTTGGGTAGTAAAGATTATTTGAGTGATGCCAATAATATTAAATTACGATCGTAACACTTATTTTGATATAATAAATATTGAATCCAGATGGACTTCAGACAGACAGGGTTTTCCAATGCAAAGTAAATAAATACTATCAGCGGAGACACTGTAGCAGAAATAATATTACCGAATTACGAAGCGTTTTATCAAAAAAATAAACTTCGTATAGGGCGTTGCTTATACATATCACAGGTTGCGTCTAAAGGCTTATACAAACTTGAACACGCGAATATTCAAGTTCATATATGTCCTAACATAATAATATACATAATACTAGGGTGACGATGGTCATTGGGTGTACAGCCTAATATGTTACATTAATTAATAAATAACGGCACGTTATCTTAAATGACTAGGACTTACTTTTTCGGAGAGATACTTAACATGGGTATATTTTTAATGCAAAATATTAATAGAGGGATTTAACTAAATCATACATCCTAACTTGATCTTACATTTTGCATACATAGCAAAGCGTAGAAAAAGTTACGCCTTAAAAATCAAGCACTGTGGTAATAACAGTTACGATTTTTAACCCACATTATCGCTAAATACATAGTTGCTATATACGAGATCCATGAAAAAATACCAAATTTTTACTAATGGCAAGACTTATACATGTCCGCAGATAATACTCCTTTAGTTCATTTAAACAGCGGTGCTATTACAATGTCATCCGACAGATTCTTGTGGTCTATGAATATTATGAATTGATCTATGTGTCAAACACGTACTGTAAGTGCAGAGTCAAAATTAAAAAAGGAAAAGAACTTTAATCTATCAGAAAAATATAGCCCCGCTTGGAGGAGGAAGACTGATCGCATAAAAGAATTGTAATTATTATTTATCACTATGCGACCAGACTTATGAACTTCCTATGGCATTTTCGATTCTATATTCCCTCATTCACAAATGGATTTATCAAAGTACAGGAATGTTTTACTTTAAAATGCGACAAATGGCGGTGTCAATAGGAATCCAAAAAAGCGGCTCAGTTTTTAAAACTATCAAGAGCCAACTTTCCGCCGAAGTGCCTTCTACAGAGACGCGAACGAGCGAGTCAGAAACAGGCATGTCAATAATTTCTGTCAAAGAGTAAAAAAACGGACAGAGCGGACGGCTCACGCGTTGTCGAATCCGTGGAAGTCGCCGGGCCAATTCTCCCGGCGGGCCGCGCGGTCCGAGCCGGTGCACGCGAAGAACGCGTCGTTCTCGAACGGGTCCGATTCTCGGGTGAAAATGTTGACCGATTCGGATTTTTTGATGTCCCTGTTGGTATGGAAATTATTGCTAATTTATATTAATTTAATTAGCACGCGAAATTTCATGTCATAGCATGCTTTATGCTATTGCTATGCTAATGTGAAAGGATTATGCCAATACCTGTACCATATTGCGTCATAAGTACATTAACACCAAAAATAATATTTTATTTTTGTGAATCATTTGCTCATTTTTAACCGTCTTTCTTAAACACAATAAAACATATTTAAAAAAGGATGAAAAGGATTAACAATTACCTACTTCCACAAAAAGTGTCATATCCCTAAACAGTTAATTTCCTAATACTGTATCGTTCCGGATACAGCTACAGTCAATTATTTCCGATTGAAGTTATTATACAAATATTGTTCATTAGCTAAGCAAGATTTTACCGTAGGAAATAATTAAAATGCTTAAAAAACGAATACTCAATTATATAATTTCATTTTACCTTCTTAGGATTTTTTTTTAGAAAGGCCTTTGCCCAGCAGTGGGACAATAACGGCTAAGTAAAAAAAAAGAAATGCAAAACACCGTTAGGGAGTTTCGGAACTCCGAATTACAATTGTAACTTGTCAATGCTAATTTGTTTATGTAATTGTATAATATCTATTTAAAGGATCAATGTTTAATAAAAATGGATCGTAGAGGCAGTGTGACTATCGAAAGCAGTCAGGGGTAATAATAACTGTTCGTTGGCGATACTAAGTTACGCTTACGCTAACGCGTAGAACGCGTGTAGAACCATAAGTTAGTTTTCATTGATTTTGACATTGTGTACAGGAAATTGATAGAAAAATAATAGTTTTATGTTCATTATAAATTTATTGTTTTAGTGGAAATAAATAATAATGGTTGTTTTTTTTCAATCCATTTATTTATTTACTCTTTATTACAAATTTATAGTGTTTTTCTTGAAGTTTCTTTAAAAAACAAATCTACTGATTCCTATGTATCTTACTGTAGTCTAACGGAAGACTACCTAAACATTTGGTAGACTACGGTAGATTTACAACACTAGCCACCTTTAATAGTCGACGTACTCTTTAAGGACTATCAAAACGTTATTCTTTCATATATTTTGTATGGCTTACCCTATTATTCGATCACTACCTGTGTGCGGGTTGCGGTTTGGCTCGTAGCGGCGGCACGTCCTCGTCCTCCTCGGCGATAGAGGCGGCGCGGCCGCGTGACGTGGCCACGGACGCGGTCGCGAAGTCGTCCTCGAACATGGACCGCGGCGAGAGCGAGTCGGAGTCGAAGCGGAACCGCGTCGCCGGCGAGTCGGCGTCGCCGCGCGCGCGCGTGCTGCTCGCAGACAGCGGCGACGCCGTCCCGGGCTCCGGCTCGAACGCGAATCTGTGGATGGCGTGATCGTCAGTTTTTTTACGCGTTCACCTTCGTTCGTGTGACGAAAATGTCTAAAGAAAAAAACAGGTTTCGACGACGTGCCGTTTGGGGCGCTGACCCTAATTCCATACAAATTTTCTTTACGCGACTAAAGGTAAGCGCGTGACAAATCTCGCACTAAGCTCGCGTTGCGCGATTCAGAATCTTCCAATTAAAAATTGGTAAACCGGTCAAGTGACACTAATGTTAGATCCAATTGTGTCGATAAAATGTGATTCTAGGAACTACAGTCGGGTTCGGCTCGAACGCGAATCTGTGGATGGGCCGGTGCGCGATTCAGAATCAGTCCACTGAAATTTGATATGCAACCACGTGTCACTGATGTTATATCCTTAACCTTTCGTGTCTTGTGATTTATAATTACGTTCCGTCGTAAGGTATGACTTATTATTACCTCTTTTAGGTCCAAGTCATCGAACCTACCCACCTCAGTTTCTCATAATTTAATCACGTTTGTAATGTGTATTACGTTCAACAGGCGGTTACAACCGCCTATTGAACTATAAAATAACTGTGTGCTACGCGTCCAAGAAAATGACCGGCGTTATGTTATGAACGTTTCAGAAATGGACTGGCTAATTTAACGTCACAGTCACATCACATCACTCACCTAGTGCCTTCGAGGCTGGCGTACGGCGCGCGCTTCTTCGGCGCGTCAGGCAGCTCGTGGTCGAAGGGCGAGGCGTGGTCGCGCGGCGAGAAGTCGTTGGAGAAGCGGTAGTCGCGCCTCTGCCGCGGCTCGTCCCGTCGCGAGCGTCGTCGCGGCGACCGGTCGGCTTCTCGCCGCGACCCGCTGCCCGGCGCGGACCGACGCGACGGCCACCCGAGCGTTGACCCGTATCTATATCATTCAAGTGAGTCGAGTATTGATAAATGATCAGTAGAAAATCAATTGTTACCACACAACGGTACGTGCTGTGTACCGTTGTGTGGTAACAATTGATTTTCTACTGTGTCTCGAGTTTGGCAGTGAAAGGGCTGGCGAGTTTAACCAGCGGGTTTAATTTATAAAAATAATTTCTGTTAATATAATTATAAATTAAAAAAACTATAAAATACAACCTATGTACACATGGCCGCAAGACAGACTAAACATATGGATCTTGAGAACGCCTCTATTTCCAACGTAATAAAAACTGTTTTCGTAGTTTAAATGTATACCTTGAAGTTTATTTATTTAAGCTTTATTGCACAACTAAAACTGTGTACAAAAGGCGGACTTAATGCCTAGTGACTTAATGACTAGAAGTTGACATGCTGTCGACTGTACAACATTAAGTTAGGTGCTTTTTACAAATATCTTGGAGCCCGTTTCACCGGTTCCAAATAAATATTTAGATACCAGTAATCTAAAATAACACGCTATGTAAAAATAAACGTTGCCGAAATGTGTTTCCGACTTTCCATCTTACTCTTTGATAAAGTAACTAGTAGATAAAACGAGCCTCCAAGTTAATAGTAGATTATTCACCAAGGGGGTAAGGTGATGTCTTACGTCACGGGCGTCATATTGAATCTCGAGCGTAACGAAGGAGTCGAGAGTTAACACCCGAGCGCAGCGAGGGAGTTTAGTGTTCACTCCCGAGCATAGCGAGGGAGTTTAAAGTAGAATCCTGAGTGAAGCGAGGGATTTAAGCTCGCCTATTTAATATTCTAGTTCAGAATAATGTGAATTTGTTGTCCTTTCGTTTTAAAGCAAGTACAAGTAACCCTGTTTGTGTGATCTCTAATTAATATAATTGTAAGACTGTGTTTAATATTATAAATAAATACCTGCTGGTCAAAAAACATTGGGTTTTTATTTATTTTATAACTTTTACCAATATGTGTCGTGAATTATTAATAATTACTATTAAAAGTAATAAATTTCGATCGTTTATTCACATTTACCAAAACATGTGGTTATTATTAATAATTTTGTAAAAATATTAATAATTTTCAATTAATCAGATTTACCGTAACATATATACCTTAGATATCCTTAGAGTTTTCTGGCAGTAAATTATTATTATTAACAATACCAGTGGCTTTACATATAATGGACTCCGGTGTCAAATTAATTTCGTCACTCGACAGTAGTAGTAGTAGTATTTATCCACCAGGGGAAAGGCAATGGTACATAGCCATACAGCCAGATCTTGAATAGTCTCATTTTTCGAAGGTAGTAGTAGTGCAGCGTCACTCGACAGTTTTACGAAAACATTGTTTGTAATTTCTTAAAATACATACGTAGGTTTTTTTTTCTTTTTTAGAAGCGCGCGCTTTTTTTTCATTCCATTCGTGCTAAATTCTTGGCTGCCAGGTTCAAATTTCAAATATGTTCTCTTTGGTGCGGGACTGGCTAGTGTGATCATGCCTACGAACTCTTATTCGAAATTCAAATCACTTTGCCTCCCTAGGGGCGTAATGAAATTTCATACAACATTATGTCCCTAGGGATGCAATGACTCACTTTGAGTCAGGTTTACTTGATGTGTAATTGAACATTGCCGAGTAGGTAGTGTGAAAAAAGTAACACCCTACCTTCTATCGCTAGGTTCTTCACTTTGTCTCATCTCTGCCCTGCGTCTTGTTTCTCGCCAGCCCAATGAACCGTAATTTCTTTCTGAAATACAAAATACGAAATGTTTTTCTATTTTAAGGCACAATAAATATTTTTGGGAGCTATTGAACGTGGTTATTATTTTACCGTCTCTTCTCCACCGCTGGTCTGGCCATCTATCTCTAGGAGACGATCGCCCCGATCCACAGCCATCACTATAACTGAAATAGAATAATGGACATTATTCGAAACGTTTGATCATAAGTAGAAAAATTGCAGGTAATTGTAGTTTTTACTATCACAATAATATAACTTACTCTTCTTCTTCATCGTAGGAATGCCGCGGCTTCCGATGTCTATCTCTGTCTTTGTCTCTATAGTCCTTCGATCTCTCTCTACTCCTCGAGTCCCTGTAGTCTCTATCCCTACTATAGTTCCTATCTCTGTCCCACACATCGTTGTCTCTATCTCTACTTCGTCTATCTCTCCTTTCTCTGTGGTCCCTGTGGTCTCGTTCTTTGCTGACGTCCCGTCGGTCTCTCCCGCTGCCCGAGTCCCTTCGGTCTCTAGCTGAGTCTCTTCCGTCTCTACTCATTTCTCTATCTCTGTCTCGCAGATCGCGTTTGTCTCTTAGTTTCTCTTTTTCTCGCCCGCTACCAGAGTCGAGACATTCTCTCGAGCCTGCTGATGAGTTGTGCCTAAGAATAAAAGATAGAATACAGAAATCAATAAAATGGCAAATATTTATTGACCATGAAACAATACGTCATGGTCATGTCGGACTGCCGTCTAACCGAACTATGGGAGTGAAGGAACAGAGAGTAGTACATCTGTGTATAAAATATCTACCGCGCAGTTGGCTAATCTCTGTTGAGATTGGTCGCTGTAGTCGAAAGTATCAGTACCAGGAATACATTATTTTAATAATAAATTCGTATGCTAATTATTAAAAGGTGCCAAAGTAAGATCTAAGGAACAATATAATAAAACTTCTTTAGCGCAATAAAGTAAAATACTTAAAAATATCCGAAAATAAAGTAAAAAGAGAGAAAACGACACTTTTGCGTACCATATTGACTATTAAAGTATTACACTTTTCAGTAAAACGCTATGCAGATTTATTGTGCGTGCGGTTCATTTAATGAACGAGATCAATTATCTATGCGTGCGATTCTAACAGCGGATAATAATAATTAAATGTGAAAATAAAAGTTTCTTTGCATAGTTTGATTACGTTACGTACCATCCTGAAAATTAGGCACCCCATTGCAATGTAACCCTGAATAATTGGGCACTATTCATAAATAATTTCAAAATCCTACTTTCTATAAATAACAGCATATTTCAAACACACATTCATTGATATTTGGTAACTTGCAATATTTGCTTTAAAATTAAGCTAAACTCGGAAAAAAGTAAGTAAGCTGAAAAATGTGACTTTCTGTGATTCACTAATGCCATACAAAATATATGGAAGAATAGCGTTTAAATAGCCCTTAAAAAGTCCGTCAAGCAACTATTTATGTGTCAGCCCACGCTTAGTTTGGGGCTAGGTAATTTTTGGTGTGTTTGTTGATACAATTTATTTATTAGACAGGGTATTTATATTTTACAATATTATATTTTTATTTATATATATTTAGTATATAGGGTAACCTATTACCTGGATTCCCGGTCCCGGTGGTCGCGGTGGTGCGGCGGGCGCTGCAGCCGCGCCACGGGCAGGTCCTCGTCCCACGGCGACACGTCGCGCGACGATGACGACGTTTGGACTGGAATTGTATACATGTAGGATCGCCTTAAATTAGAATAGTTACTCACGAGAACTAAAAAGTACAGTAATACCCAACTGATATGGTTTGCCGATGTACCTGCACAGAGATGAACTTTAAAGCGCGAGAAATACTGTCGGCGGATCTGCACGCTCGCGCGTCTTTTACCTGTTCCGCCATTGGTCATTAGCTAGCGCTCGCGAGATTGAGATGGAACTAAAACCTGCATGTACTATAGACGTTAAAGTAGTGTAATCTAAGGTTAATTGTAAATGTTAGCTTTTTCGTTAATCTTCGGAGCCATATTTCTTTTCTGCGTGAACGAAGATTCACGACGCGCCTTATTAAGTGGACCCTACTGTACATGGTAGCAATCCTGTAAATAACTACCTATTCTAATGTTAGTAAGGCATGACAGTAAGGCGATTAACACACTGCCACGCACCACGCCGCGTGGTGTGAACCACGGCAGTGTAAAGACCGCCTTAGCAATTTCGATGCTGGCACTCCAGTCTTTTGACCGGAAGCTCAGAATACGTGATGTTACACTAGACTTCTTAAAATGGGTATTAGTGTAAAGCGAACCAATCTACTTTGTAAGTTGTCGGTATCAAGAAACATAAATCGTTATCTTTTTTTCTTTCATTTCAATTATTTTTTTATTTAAAGAATACGAACAGATGCAAATGCTCCATAGTATCATATATTTTTTTAGTTTATTTTACCAACAGTAACGAGGGTCGGTGGCGCAGTGGCTAATGGGTTGCCTCTCATGCGGGAGATACCGGTTCGATCCCACGTGCCGCCATGTACCAATGTCTTTTGCGGAGTTATGTACATTAGTTGTTTTACTAACCGATGCTCTTACGGTGAGGGAAAACATCGTAAGGAAACTTGAACATTCAGGCGACAGAATGTGTAACCATGATCCAAAACTGGGTTCTCCTGTTAACAGGGTCACTTAGATCAGTTGGCAGTCGCTCCACTGTAATTACCTGATCTGCTACATCCTGTATCATGGTCAGCGGACCCTGGGCACTCGCGTGCAAGTTCACAACCGGGATAACGCTAGGAAGATGATGAACACGTTCCAATCCGCGATGCTTACAATAACAGTACACTGCTCACCGTGTCTGTTGTCCGGCGGGGTCGCGCGTCGTCGTCGCGCGCGCGGCTCGGACTCGCGCGAGTCGGACGAGCCCGGCGACGCGCCCGCTAGCACCGCCCAGCGCCCCGCCCCGCCCACCCCGCCAACACCGCTGAGACCGCCCCGCTCCACCCCGCGCACGACCACGCACTTTTCTGTAGATTAATACCGTAAAGGCGGGTTACTTTAGCCCTGAGGGTTAAGATTAGCCCAAAACATTGAGTTTACCGCCACTCCTTTTAGAGTAGTTTATTCCATTTACAAATTCTAGATCGTTTTACAGTCTTCATGTAAATGCTTTTTTGCTAACATCGACTCACGTTCTGACTGTCAGTAACAACTGAAGTAGTGACAGTGCTAGTTGCGCGAAATTTACTCCTGCAGACTTTTTGTGTGAAACCTTGTTGAATGGTAAGTTATTTATTGTTACTAATCAATGCTATCAACTGTTTTATTTCACACGTAAGTGTTTGCAGGTTCCCTGCTATATACTTTACATTAGCTTTGTACTTTTAAAATGGAGAATAAAAAGGAAAAAAAAATATTTTGGGACAAGTAACCTTTCTCTAATATTAAGTTTGTCCCAATCCATACTAATATTATAAATGCGAAAGTGTGTCTGTCTGTCTGTCTGTTACCTCTTGACGCTTAAACCACTGAACCGATTGAGATGAAATTTAGTATGGATACAGTTCGAGACCCTGGAAAGGACATAGGCTACAATTTGTCGCGATATAAAAATATTAAAGGGGTGAAATGGGGGATGAA
Organism: Pyrausta nigrata; assembly: GCA_949316185.1. Classification (NCBI taxonomy): domain Eukaryota; kingdom Metazoa; phylum Arthropoda; class Insecta; order Lepidoptera; family Crambidae; genus Pyrausta; species Pyrausta nigrata. Next base: position 9,716,874 of record OX438951.1, read on the forward strand.
AGTTTATATGGAAAATCCAACACTTGCGGGCGAAGTCGCGGGGAACCACTAGATTTTAATAAAATAAAAAAAATACTTATATTTAGTTTTTTTGTTAGTTTCTTAATTGTAAGTTGTAGGGTATATTCATGTCACTGTTTTTTTTAAATCAAACTCTATTTCACCTCCTATGACAGATTTTTAATCCAGAAAAGAATGGTCAAATTTCGGGTCAAAGTAACCCGCCATTACCGGTACTTTATTAAATACAGGCCCGTTATCTTCACAAACAATGCAGTTTCTAAACCAGGCAAATTCCATTAAAGTCTATGCCCACTACACTGTATCATACCATGACCGTGCTAGGACCGTAACAAACACGAAAAACAACATGATACACTCTACTTTGCCCACTGAAACGAATCGACGGCTTTCTATGCCCGCATCCTGTATATAACCTGTATGAGGCCCGTATGCAACATCCACCAAACCGAAAAGGAATCCGTTTCATTCTCGCAATTTCGGTCATCAGTCGCGGTTACAACACGTATGCTCACCGGCTTCCCGCCAGCGCGCAGCGGTTTGGCAACGTCGCGTGTCAACACCGGCAAAATATTCTCCAAGATAATTGTTGACGCTCCGTGCATAGTACCCGACGGTATCGGTCGGTGTCGGAACGTTTTGGTGGGAAGAGTGTCATACTTTTCAATACAAAGTATATTTTTTTGCCTGACACGTTCCTAACACGATCATGGTGTGGTACGGTGTAGAGACCTTTATTATTATATTTAGTACCATGGTAGCATGACGCCGGAAATTGGGAAGTTACCTATAGTGGAAGAGTCGAGCTACAATTCGCTACCTCATCAGATACCCCAATAAGCTGTCTTTAGATTGTTAACAGACACATAAAAACAGGTCTGCCATAATAAACACAAACGATAAGATAAATGATTAGCTATTGTACAATGTACACATTTAAATTATGGCAGCCTTGTTGCGAATATCTATTTGAGCAGTTGAACAGCAAACTTTATATACAATAGACGCACTCTGTGGACACACAAATGCGTACGAGGTATGTGACAGAAAGAGAGGATGCATTGCGGTCCAAATATTTTCCAAAATTCATACAAATACTAATATACTAACTAATGTTAACAGTTACCTTTGGTATCAGGAGACGAACCACTAGGCACATCGCTGATGGAGCCCGTAGATAATCTTGCGGGCGGTTGAAGATTCCTTACTGGCGCCAACTCCACTGACACCTCCTTTTGAACCTCCACCTTCTTTTCCTCCTCCCTTTCTTTCACTATCGGACTCTTACGGAACGCGTCCTCCACGTGCGAAAAAGAGAGCGAGCTATTATCTATGCAGTCGAAGAAGTCAGAATTATCGAAACCATCAGATTTCTCGTCAGACTTTTTTCGCTCTTTGGGCATTTCCGGAGGTAAAGATTCAAATTCGTCCCCCGGAGGTTCTGTTATCGTAATTTCTCTTAGCGCTGCGTACCTATCATTATTGTCTTCTTGTTTCACATCAACATTCCCGTTGTCCCGCGGGGAAACACTTCTTCTCTGCTTCTCTATTTGTAGATTCTTCATTACGGATTTTATGTCCTCTATTTTAGCGTCGATTTGCAAAGGTTTTGGACTAACTGAATTCCTGAACATGTTAAAAGAGTCTAAAGTCAATTCATCTAGCGTTTTTATCGGACTACGCGACGTTTCTTTGGCTTCCATTTTACGTTCTTCATTTGCTCGCATTATGTCGTTGATTGCGGCTAACTCCTCTTTTTCGTCGGAGTCTTGTTTCGTTTCCATTTCTACGCTATCTAAAGGGTCTAATATCGATTTGGCTTTGAGTTCTTGCTCTTGTATTTCCCTGAAGACCGCGTATCTGTCGAACGAGGAGTTCGCTTTTTTGTCGAAGTCTTCGAAGTTCGCTACGAATGTGCCGCTCGTCTCGCTGGTAGGCGCGAAGTTGTCTTCAAACTGTGGTTTGAAGTCGGTCGGGATCCGTGGAGCGGTAGCTAAGGGTTTATCTGGCATTTTCGTCGGCGGTATAGCTGATATTGTCTTCTCTTTTTCAGTTTTCATAGATGGCTCGACGTGAATATGCTGCAAAGAACGTGACGGCTATCAGAAAATATAACATGAAGTTAATCTAATTCAAGTGTTTTAAAGTTTTATTGTAAATATTAATAACATACCGCTCTTTCGTTGTCTGCTGCTAGATATGATCTAAGATATTCTGTTAGCTGAGGTAGTGTCATGGAAGAAAGTGTTGCAGCAGGAACTCGTAACCTGTAAGTAAAAACACCATTGTTTACTACAAGGCAACTAATTTTTTGGGGTACCTACTATGAAGTTTTTAATGATTACTTTTATTGTACGATGTGCGAGCTACTCGGCCACGGAGGTCGTCTAAGAGTGGGTCTGCGGAAGAAGGCTTAGAGCGAATGCCTCGGGCGATAACTCGCAGTTCCCTCCTCATTAATGGTACTTGCACTCTGACTGGTATTTAGTGGGTGGGTATACTCATATACCCTTTCTGGGGTGGGGGAGTCTCACATAAAGGGGTTATGTGAGACTCCCCCACCCCAGGTTTCGCCCGGGATCAGTGGATATGCGTAGCGCCCTTTCCAGTCGTACAAACAAAACGTGGAAAGTTCTTTGTGCACCAGCTGGCACAAGCGAAGGATCTCGTAGTTCGGGAAGACTTAATTAGCGTTTGGTTCCGGGCTCTGAGACTGCAGGTCTATGTCTTGGTAGGGTCTCTGAAAACTGCTGGTTTCACCACATCTCTATAGTCCGTGCCATTTAACGGTGCATAAAAAGTCATTGACCCGTCACCCCTGCAGACCGTCACCCGTATACCACTGCACGCCAGTATGCGAAGCGCGGCGACCCTAACTATAAGCCGTAGCGATACGAATCTGTCTAACAAATGAACCTCGGTACGGGTCGACCTAGAACCGAAAAATCAAAAGTCGTAATAATCGCCGCTAACTTAAGACAAATGATACGTGTCACAAGGTTTTAGCTGTCAAGGTGAACGACCTTTTATGCACGTTTATCTGGCACGTACTATATAAGTTTTCTCGCTCGCTCACCGGTGGGCCAGCTCGTCCACGCTGCAGGTGAGCAGCTGGCTGAGCGTGATGTCGAAGCGTCGCGCGGTGGGCAGCGGCGGCGGGGCAGGGGTGAGGTACTCGTCCTCGCTGCTGTTGGTCGCCGCTGACGACAGCCGCGGCTTCGTGCTGCGGTCCGCCTGGAGACAACAATAGGTCGGTTATGAGTGTTAAGATTTAACATGTTCTCTAGCTACTTAATAAGGGCTAAAGTATAGTCGGACTAGTTTTTGCGCCACCCTCTTGCCAGACTGTAATAGGAAATCTCCTTTTGCACAACACCACCCGTACCCACTGTGATCTAGCACGCTACGCCCCTCGCACGTCAAGAGTGTCGCGCACCAACGTGTCAGACTACAGTTATTTAGAACACTCGTCACGCGGAATAATTCTGTTTGGTCACACCTTTGAAATAAATAAAATTTTGTTTCTATGCGTCACGCTTTTGCGCGTTTTGTTTTGTTAGATGTTCCAACTTCAATGGATATTGAAAATTAGCAACAAATAATTAATACTTATAAGAACCTGTTTTAAGCAATTTCTTGTAAAAGCATTCCTGTTGTAAGATATCTTATACCTTTAAACGAGCAATTTTTGTAATATTTATTCATTTATACTTTGGGGAATAATAAAACAAGCGACTAAAAAAAAACTTTGCGACTGATGATGGCATACTGTTTTAATACCTTGAGCAGCATGAATTTGAGTAAGCGAAAAATAAACCAAACTAACGACGAATATTGATCAATAATAAAATCCAGAACAAGCTTACAAAAGGTGGGTTTTGATTATTAAATTTCAGTTTATAAAAATACTATCCGAGCGACTACATTACTAAGTGAGTGACTAGAAATACAGAGAGGGCAACTTTAATACTAAGATAGATTAGATTTTTCTAATTGAGGTTTTACTTAACGAACTACAAAAAAGTTAGTTCTAAGCAAAGTTTTGTGAGCTGCTTTATTAACGATTATTGGTTACTGATATTATATTTGAGGTCTCATGTTTTCTACTTTGATACGCTTTTTTAATGAAAACAATTCGGCTCAAACTAACAACACCGCCACTGGAAGCAAAACTGATACCCATTGGACAAAAAAGAAAACGAGTAGAGCTCCTCAATCCTCATACCAAACAATGAACCTTATTAGGAAGATTACTTTTTTTTGTTGACTGAAGCGTCTTATTTTATTTTGTTTTTTTGTTTATTTGATTTAAGAAAATACAAATTTATTTAATTTTTTGTAAAACATTGTTTCATTTAATTACCTACCCTTAAATTTTAATATTTTTTTTTCTTCAAATAATAGTGTTCCTTTAAATAGTTATTTCATTAGATAATTTTTTATTTAAATGTGGGCTCATAATACGCTGCTCATAAAAATTCTTTCTGAAAAAATCTGCTATTTTCGTCCCAGTGCCCATGTTCGTCGTGGTGTAATGCGTAAGACGTATGACTAAAGAAATGAAGAAGTGGGTTAGAATCTCGCTCGGCGACGAAAAATATCGCACATTGATAAGAAGACTGTTACTTTACGAAAATATTTGTTTTTTAGTTAAATGCATTCAAACTAACAAAGTAATGTTAAGAGAACTTAAAGCGCTCTTCTTCGAAAAAGTTCAATTTTGCTTAGTGACAGTCTTCTTATCAATGTACGATATATTTCCTTGTTTTTATTTGTGTATTAATTCAAGTTTATAGCTTTTTTTAACAAGACTTACGAATTTAAAAGCTTTTTTTGATAGTAGTAACTGAGCAAAGGTCGCCCAGGTATTAGTATTTAAACGACTAATTTGGTTGATAATTAATCCTCATACTGCCTGATTGAGTGCCGGGTTAAATTATTTTACCTAAAATAAACACTTAACACCGCTTAATTGCAAATTAAGTCCGGTACGGTTAATCTTCTTCCATACATGTCTCTTAGTACTATTTATTGCCTTGAAATAAAAGATGGTCCTTATCAAATCCACATCCGGCTTCAATGCTGCATTTATTTTCAATTTATAGATGAAAATATTCTGTAATTTGTTGTTGTGTGCTTAATAAATACTATTTTATCTTAAACTGTAAATCTTCCAAAAATGAATGAATAAAAATATACCATAGGTTCTTTTTTCCTGCTCGGTCTGGGCAGTGGCGGCCCGGCGTCGGGCGGCTCGTCGTGTTGTGGGGGCCGCGGCGGGGGCCGGGCTATCCCCAGGTCCCCCACTTTCTTCGGTGGCAGGGGGGGAGGGGGCGACCCACTCTCCGCAGACAGCTTCGAGCTAGGCTGCGGTCGCTGTCGGATAGTACTGGAATCTGTGCCCTGGATACATAAGTTTGAATATAAATAGTGGTATAGAGGGATGCACAACAAATAGTAGTGATGAGATGATAGGCCGGTAGCCGTGGAATGACCTACCTTCGTATACGAGACTTCCTCGTATGGATTCGATGGACAAATTGACTTCCTAAAAGACTATTCCCATAGCACCGCACAATATCTGACCGTGCTAGGACCGTATAAAAATGTGTATTATTTGATTTTCAACCTTAGCGTAAAAAGTTCAAAATTCAAAATTTTGAAGCTATTCATCGATGCACCTTTCTGGCACTAAAAAACAAACACCGCGCTTATAAACTTTGAACTTTAGGTCCTTTGTGTACGGTTAAAACTCATATGTAAAGAAAGAAAAAAAAAGAAAGAAAATACATTTATTAATGAACAAGCTGTTGCCCGCGACTTCGTACGCGTGGACTCCATGATACAAAATATTTTATACTCCGCCATCCAGCTATCAGGATCTCTTAGTCTACCATGTCGTAAGGAGATGAGAGGTATGAAAATCAAGGTCAATGGGCACTTTCTTTCTGATAGGTTACTATCACCTCGACATCCTCCTCTGGTATTCTTACCTTTTAAAATTTTGCATGGCATTTCTACTTTTTTAGTTTACTTTATTAAAGGCACTTTTATTTGTTTGTAATAAAATATATGTAAGTTTAAGTTTTAGTGTTCAGAAAAAGTCAGACTCAAACTTCCCTACCACAATAGATGGATGTGGTTTAGCATCTATTTTTTGTGTTTCTGTGGTGTCCCTAGCCTACTCAAGGGTCGGTTTTTGAGTTACTACTATCGTAAAGTAAGTAGGTAAGACTATTTAGATTTCGACAAACTGTCTGTGGTGAAAGTATCCACGAACAACTTAGCGTTAAGATCAGCACCATCAAATTATGACTCCTGAATGTGAACGCTTTAATTAACTAAATTAATGCTGTAGCATTTATGGTATACATGCATATAAAAGCTGAAGGATTCTCAAGATTTCTTCAGGTTTCCGTCACCTGATCGTAACTTGGAGACAGTAAGATTACATTGGGAGTTTGAAAATCAGTCTAAAGTAATTTAGCATATAAATTGTACTAACATAGTTTATAACAATTTGTTACTAACACAAATATGGATTTATGGTCTAAAATAAAAGATTTTTAATTTAATTGCTCCAGACCTGCAATTTGTGTAAGTCAATAGAAAATGCTCATCACGCTGAACAATGTTTCCTAAGGCGCTCTATTCGTAATTCTTATAGTTGAGCTGAGATGCCAGGGTGCTATATCAGTTGTTCAAGACCTTCAATTTGTGGACGTCAATAGAAAATGCTCATCACGCTGAACAATGTTCCTTAAGGCGCTCTATTCATATCTCCTATAGTTGAGATGAACTGCTAGGGTTCTATATCAGTTGCTTCAGACCTTCGATTTGTGTACGACAATAGAAAGTGCCCATCACGCTGAACAATGTTCCCTAAGGCGCTCTATTCATATCTCTTATAGTTGAGGTGAACTGCTAAGGTTCCATATCAGTTACTCCAGACCTTCAATTTGTGTACGTCAATAAAAAATGCTCATCACGCTAACTAACTTTTCTTAAGGAGCTGCTTTCATATCTCTCTTAGTTTAAGTGCACTGCTAAGGTTCCACGTCAGGTACTTCGATTTTCAAAATAAGTTATAACCTAGTATTTTTATTATAAATCCGTTTAGTAGTTCCAGAGATTAGCGTGTACAAACAGACAAAAAAATTAAAAGTTGTAGATTCCTATTCTGTTACTATTTTAACATCACCCTCAATTAGTTTTTGTTAAAAATACTCAATGTACAGACGCATCGGTTTTACAGTTTTATTATAGTATAGATGGACATCACATAATAGTACAGTAAATTTGTACTGTAAAGTGACCCTAGTAGGAAAGTTTTGGGGTAGTTCTGATTTTTTCATTCCATATGTGTTTTGGGGTGCTAAATCTGAATCTGAGGTTTGCAGACAAATTTTCGTGACGCAACATTAAAAAAACCAGAAAAAGTTTTTTTTTTGCTTTTTTCCGGCTTTTTGCTTAAAACTCGAAAACTGTTAACTTTTAGTAAATGGTCCTTTTACAGAAATTAAAGTACATACTTGAAATTCTACAAATATCACTATTTTGGTTATTGTACAGACGAACCGTTCGGTCTCAAGTGCAAGTTGGAAATTGGCAATTTGTACCGGTGTGACTGCAAAACCCACTTTTAAGATTTGTACTGAAAGGTTTTTAGTTAATTTCACCTAGTATTCAAGTTAAATAAAATAAAAGACCGAGTCACACGGATTATTCACGTTTTGACCACTTTGGACCCTGCACCAAACTCAATACCCCGGTACGTTTCATGTAAATGTAAAAGGGCTCTCAACGCAATTGTGGATGCAGGAAGGCGGGACTCCATTGTTCCCCAATATGCACATCATGCGAAGGACTGTGTAACAATGTTGAGCCCCTAGAAGACAGCTCTGATATAGACGTAGAAGAAACTGAAGAAAGAGAGAGAGGTATGTTGGATCTCAAGTTATTTTGTAATCATTCATCTCTCCTGATTTATGATATGTGTCTCACCTCTTTTTATTTTCCAGGAGAACGATTCCCGACGCTGACGATGAAGCAATCAGACCCTGAGCCAGGAAACGATGCCATCGAAGAACCTCAGTACGATGCGGAAGGTATGTTTAATCTCGCAATCTATTTTGCAATCTTCATCTCTTCTTGATAAATGACTTAACTTTAAACTTTTATTTTCCAGAACAAGCAGAACCAGGACTCATCGTTATCGAAGAACCTCAGCCAGGGCCTTCCAAAAGACAACGGCTCATATAAATTTTGCATATTATAATTTATAATCATAATAATATATGATCATAAGTAACGAGATTTTAAGTTTTATTTTGTTACGAGTTCTTACCTTTTTTTGATACCTACTGAATTTGCATAATTTTTGCCTTTTTTCTTTTTAATTCCTTGTGTGGAAAACCAGGTGACATTTATCAAATGACAGCATCCATAAAAATTTAATATTGAAAATTTTCTGGTTCTTTTAATGTTGCGTCACGAAATTTTGTCCGCAAACCTCAGATTCGGATTTAGCACCCCAAAACACATATGGAATGAAAAAATCAGAACTACCCCAAAACTTTCTTAGCAAAAATACAATTTAACTGAACTATAACACACGAAAACAAACAACGTAACGGGCACAGTTATAAAACAAGGAACACAACAAAATTACAATTTATATGGGTAAGCCAGTCGGACTGTGCAGTTGTGCGTCTATGATGTCCATATTAAAACGGCCCCACTCAGCTTAAGTCGTGACCCGCTAGTGACCATGTGTATTTGTATAAGGTCCTAGCGCGGTCATGGTATGGTACGGAGTAATGGGCACAGACCTTTAGAAGTATAATAATATCGATATGTATGGCTACATACACTAGTGGGAATAGTTAGTTACAGTTGTTGAGAACGTCTTATAGAAAAGATTTATAAGGTTCTATGTATAGCCTGACCAAAAATATATGGGACCTCGCCATATTGCAGAAAACAACTGGAACTAATTTCTTTTACTGGCAACTGAAACCTCGCATCGTCATTGGCATGTCATCAGTTGTCATAATCTTTTTCTTAAGGTGCCATCTTCTGTCGAAGTTCGGCGACCATCATAGCAACTTGCACCCTTGATACCGCCGCTCTAAACAATGATCGGGTACTCCTTCCAAACCATTGGCACAAACAGTTGTCATAATGATTAGTGTCAAAGTGTAAGCGTGACCTTTTTCGATTTTCGAATAAGTGATAATTTTATGTGTTAAAAACGCCAAGAACTATTCGCTGTCGTAAAAAGAAAGTGATTTTACATTGTGCTGTAGTATTGTTCGTCAAGAAAGTCAATGTAACCACCATAATTCTTTAAATCAATTACCGATCAAGTTGTCATTACAAATTGTTGGTAGGTACGTCATAATGGTGCGAACAGTGAAAATTGGTCACTGATGGCTACAAAAAATATTTTGATAACGATTTTGCTAAATGACAATAATAAACACTGATTTTGAGTTTTTTTTAACCCTACTTCGATATTTTAACTTAAATAGTTAGTAAAAGTTTCAAATATTTCTTAAAATTAATTATTCAATAGTATGTACAGTGGGCTCTACATCAACCTAGCCTGTCCAATTTTCGCAACCATATTTTAACCTTATGTTTATCACGTAGAGGTATGTAACATGTTCCATATCATTTGAGATATTTTGACAGATTTAGGTAGGTTTGCGCGTGGCCCACTGTACGTTAGTATCTTAAATAATATCATTTAAGAAAACTATTGATAATTTTACTTTTACCCGACTTCGGTTTAGCAAAAATAGGTAATATTGATTTGGTCCTCAAGGTCAATAATATAAAGAACCAGTGACATTAATAAGTATTCAATTTGCGAGTGTTTGTTACGTCTTATTCTTGTATCGTAGAATCTATAATCAGGCTTACAATTTGAACATAAATGTAAACGTATAAAAATTTTTTTTTTGTTACGTTGCCAATATACGCTGGTACGATTATACCAAGTGTTGTCATAGGAAGAGGATTTGAGGCGCTCTTAATTCAGGTCCCATATATTTTTGGTCAGGCTATAACAGATAAATGTGTTGACAAATCTTTTCTTGACATAAGTAGTGAGTGAGTTGTTGAACTGTAGTTAAAGTAAAAATTTAAAACTTTTAATAGCGCGGCGAAAGTAGGGTGCAACGAAGCACAATAGTAAGTTATTAAGATGAATGTACACACGGCCACACATCAAAGTACACACTTGGACATTGATACCGGCCCTTCGTAATAAAAGCAATTTTCGTAGTTTACATGGGTAATATTACGAGCTGCCGACTATACGGGCTTACCCGTACACGATATATGAAGTGCTGGGTGACGATCTAGTTCTGTTGATTAATACCTGTCGCTGCAACCTCGGTGACTTTGAAGTAGGCTCCGGCGGCAGCGACACCTGCAGTGGCCCGTTGAACACGTTCTTGCCTTCCACGCTAGCCTCCGCCTTATCCAAGGTCGCGTCCCTACTGAGCTTGCTCTTTAGATCGTCCGCCCGCAGTATGCTCGACTTAGGGAACTCCTGCATGCTCGTGAATGGGTCGTCTTTGAACGAGTCGGAGAACGGGTCCGTGTTGTCGAACGGGTCCGTCTCCGCGAACGGATCGGCGGCGAAGAACGTGCCTGTGAACATGGCCGGGGCCGGCTTGGCTATGGACACCGTGCCCCCGGAATGCCGCGACAGCGACGTCATGGTGGTGGCCGCCCCGTAATCGGGTTTAGGCTCGGCCGGCAGTATGTCGGTAAGGAGCGTCTGACTCTGAGTCGTCGGTACGAGGTCTTTGAGCACTTTCTTTGGCGGATTTTTGAGCTCCTGAAAGAAGAGTTTTTTGTCAACGTAAGGTTTACTGCGGCCGGTGCCGAGGGGGTCTAGTTCGGTGAATACGTCGTAACTGAGCGACGCCGTTGACGTGGCGGGCTGGCTCACCTGGAACAGGTAGGCACCATGAGACTAAATAACACCATGCCCACTCTGCAATCATGACACTTAATAGTTCTAATACATTTCGGACTTTTAGATATAATCTTAGTAAACGTTTTTGTTAAAATTGTCGGTCTTTTAAATAACAGTAGGTATTATATTATAAAACAAAAGAGGTTAGGGAACATGCCTTCATTGCGTAAACATCAACCAACAAGCAACATTTAAGTGAAATCAAATAAAGATATACTATAGAAAAAACAACAAAAGCCAGATAACGTGTCATGTCTGCAATATTTATTTAGTCTTATGGTCGAGATACCACGACAGGATATTTGACTATTTTCATTCATATGTACTAAGTACATGTAAGCTTCGTTCAAGAACATTTTCTCCGAACATTATTTACTCACGAGATAAGAAGATACAGTTAAAGAATATGTTTAATTTATATTCAAATTCAAGATAAATTAACTTAGGTCTAACAAAAACAAAACCTTGAGTATACTATTCAATAAATAGAAAGTAAATAATAGTCAAATATCCCAATCTATAGGAGAGTTGCAGCAAGTTATACGGGAAGGCCACGTCACATACACAAAGGAGCTTAAAGACAATACTTGTAAGTAAACACTGAATAACTTCGAAGTAGTTGGTGTTTTGATTTCTTCTGTCTAAAGTAAAATGTCCCTTCTAGAGAGACAGAAGGAGAGAGAAAATTAAATAACCAGTCCGAAGTTATTTTTTACTTTTGTGTATTGATTAAGATAAAAGTGTATAATTAGCGGCGGTGCACGACGGTAGAATTTCATGCCTGAAGGATACTTTAGCAAATTATAAAAATACAAAAAAAATAGAGATTCAGACTTCTGGGATCTCTTGCTAAGTGTGGAAAATGAGACAATAGAGAAGTGCGGGTTTTCATATGTGTAAAGATAAAACTATACGAGTTACAATTGGTACGAATAGTTAGTTATCTAATCAATCTACGACCGAAAATAAATAGAAATAAAACGAACAAAATGGTTCTACAATATTATGCAAGTACGTATTACTGAAATAGAGCCACTAACACGTGCTTGGAAAACTAACACTAAATGGATGGAAGGTGGTCTCAATAATAATTAATATAAGTAGAAGAATTATTTGAACGATATGTTAGAATGATATGTCATGAAAAAGTAAAAATTCTTTGTTTATGTAATACTCACTTAGTATTAGGGTGAGTATAAACTTTGAGACTTCACTATTTTTGCACTGCAATAGCTAAATTTAAGATGACCTAAGAAATCAATCAAACAATATCTTGCACTTCGTGAGATCTATTTTATCTAACATCAGAATAATCCTAAATGTATTCAGATATAATTTTTTTTAAAATAACATTTTCAAAAACATAGAAGACAGCAGAATTCAGAGTAGTCAACTAGGAAGTTAACACTACATTTGCATACTTTTGATAAGCAAGATATTAAAAGTGATTAACATGGAGAACTTAAACGTTCGAGTTAATTTAGTAGTCCTAAATAAATAATGAAGAAACAATGCGGCAAGTCACGCGCCCGGTCCATGTCATGTAAAGTGTCAACTTCCTTTTCGAGTTCGGAAAACTTCCGCCTAAATACCAACCGGTGGTTCTGGCAGGTCATCGACGAGCGAGGCAGACGCTGGTTCGAAGTCTGCTGCTACCGTCGCCAAGTCGAACGGCAATGCGGCCGTTGTCTTGTTGGGGCTGAAGACGGTGCGAGTCGCGGCGGGCGTGTTGCGACCGCGGCTTGCCGAGCCGGACGGGGGTGGGGGGAGGAGACCTTTCTGGAAAGGAGGTTACGTAAAACCTTTGAATTTTCATTTTTTTATTTGGTGCTGGACCTTAAAACATGGAAGTAATGTTCAAATTACGGTAAACGCACCAACGTTAACGGCACCGGCCAAGTGCAAGACGGACTTGCGCACAAGGGCTCCATTATCTATACAACATTAGACACTATATTGTAACCTTTTTATGAATTAAAAAACCGGCCAAGTGCGAGTCGGACTCGCGCGCGAAGGGTTCCGTAAGCTAAGGTAAGGTATTCATCAAAGGATACCCGAAACAATTTTAAATAAGAGTTTCCGCGCCTGTTTCTTTACGTAAGTGATTTGAAGTTTATATGTCCAAGACTTTAGAAATTACAGGGGGGGGGGGGGGGTGACACCGTGTAAGCGACTTCGGCGGGCTATATCTCCCAAATGGTAAAGCTGATAAAAAAGTGTTGTATGGTCTCCCTACCTTATTTTCATAGTCCTTTTCAACGATACCCTACACAAGGGGATGCACTCAAAAAAATAATTCACCCCCCCCAACTTTCAAGAGGTACCCTTTAAAAGGGGTAATTTTAATTTTTTGTATTTTAAAAAAGGAGATCTATATGTGTAGTATCCTCGAACCAAGTAACATGCAAATCAGTCCATTAACGTAGAAGATATTCTGCTGTAACAGACTAGGACGGACGGACTGAACGATCTTATAAGGGTTCCTTGTCGGAACCCTAAAAACTACGGTACCCTGAAAACGACACAATAATCACATTTGTTAACTAAAATTTTTATTTTATTTAGTTTTTATAACGGCAGGTGCTTGTGATTTTATTTTTTTTAGAATAGAATATTTTTTATTGCTTTTTTATTTTTTCAAGAATCGGATAATAAATAATGAAATCTCTGGATTAATCTTTAAACAGATAGCTTTCAATCGATTCCCACTTTGCTTCACTACACTTTTGGTCTAATGTGAAACATACTTGACTACTTCTTGGTAGCATTTTCTGTTCTAAATTGAATTGACTATTTTTGACTATGACTTCTTTTTTTGTGTCATTATTTTTGAGGATCAACAATACTCGGTGACTAACAGAATAATAATAATACCTGTGACTGTGCAGGCACGATGAAGGAGTCCCCAAAGGGGTCGGTAGAGGGTGTGAGCCCCTCAACTTGCGTCAGGCCGCGGCGCAGCGAGCACAGTTCCTGCTCCAAGTCCACCAACTCGGCCACGCCACCTTCGCTCGTCACCTCTGTTTTTGGCGTGGACGTGCTTGTCTCGCCTATTGCGGTTATACTCTGTGGACAAGATGTGAAATCAGTAATAAGGATTCGAGAAGAACAGAGCTGTTCGCGACAGCTCATACCCCTTACAATCAGCAGTGATGCCTCCCTTGCTAAGCTTAGCTTTGGAACTGTCTTGCGTATTCGACACTTATTTGTATGAGTTACAAGGCAAAAAAGGCAGTTCCTAACTGGGCTGAACTGCGTCCCTAAAGGGCATATAAGTGCGGACGACGTATTTGGCGCGCACTTCAGAACTGCTGACACGGACTTTATGTAAAATCGTTTAATTACATCAATTTAAAACAAATCAATATCTTACCGATTTCTTGAGTCTTCGGAACAAATTAGTACAGGGGCACATTTGCAAAATACTATATGGCCTAATACTACTGGCAAATGATACTAAAATACATTTGAAAATATATATTAATAAACTGAGCAGAATTTTTAGAACTTCACAGTAAATGAGTACTCGCACATAGCACTGTGTGATCCAATATTTGAAAATTGAATAACCATGCATTTGAAAATATTTACAGATACTCATTTGTGGTAAGATCCAAACAAAAGTTCGTCACATCAAGATGACATAAACTTGGCATCTTGTAAGTTTCGCTAAAGAACATGAGCAGCAGTAAAATCTACTGGTCGAATAAATTCATATGAAACCCAAACTTTTAATCGGCTGAATGGAGTCCATTACATGTTAGTCCGTCTTAATCAAGGTGACACCCATGCATTTAAAAACGAGAAATTATTCTAATAAAACTTTGACTTAGACTATGAGGGTTATTCCAGTCACTTGAAGTTCAACGCAATTGAAAAATTTATTGTAAGATCATAAGTTGATGCGGATGTGGTCATTACAACACATTGAGCTAATCGGGAGAATAACATCATCATGTATTGCGCACAAGTACTTGAGGACGAATTTACAACACAGAATGTAATAATTGCATAGGCACACAATTTGACAGCGTTATAACTTATTACACAATTTTCACAGAAACGACCATCAAGCATACTACAAATAAAGTTTAAGAAAACTCGTCGTTGAAACAGACTTTCGGCAAGATTTTACAGCCCAAAAACATTTAAATGATTTGTAGAAGGTCAACGACTAATGCGTATTCTGAACGTTAAGATGCTTTAAAATGCAGTAATGAATGCTGGCCGTATGTACGGCAC
Source organism: Pyrausta nigrata (assembly GCA_949316185.1). Classification (NCBI taxonomy): domain Eukaryota; kingdom Metazoa; phylum Arthropoda; class Insecta; order Lepidoptera; family Crambidae; genus Pyrausta; species Pyrausta nigrata. The sequence goes on from OX438951.1 coordinate 9,732,130, forward strand.
GAGTAATGTTTGTTGACATAACACTTAGCTATTCGGTGTTTTCACGGAGACCGGCGCTCGTTCCAAACACATTTATTACACACACAAACAGTTCGTGATCGCATACTTAAGTTAGATCATAGATGTGGCATCAGATAATAAGATGCGTATTGTTGCATGTCCGTCGGTACAAGGATAATATACTAATGTAAATAAAATAACTCTTCCTATAGTCAAGAACACTCGAGATTTTGTTATATTTGACATTTAGTGATAGGTAAAATTCACTGTTCTATAAAATGATTTCAATGTGGTGTTTTACAATTGGATAACGCAACTCTAAGTTTGTGATTAATTAATATATCACACGAACATGAATCTTCTTATATGATAATTATTACTTATATTAAATTAAATTAAACTAACTCGCGATTCTCGCTTATAGGGCGACTGCTCAAAACACAAGGATCCTGGAAATCCCTTCTAAATATCTCCCACCCTGGAGATATTGCGTTGCTGCGAGCTGATATGTTGATAGGGCAATGAGCCTGGGCACCTCTCCCAGTCCCCGTTCTCGTCCTACCTCCACGCCTCTGTACCTGAATTGAGGCGAGGACTCAATTAAGATGCTTACCTAACTTCCAAGGGTTATTTACTTGGCCTCCACAGCCGAGTGCCGCAGCAGGCTACTCTGGTGACCGTCTTGGCCTCTAACTGTTTTGCCATCTCCACTGCTTGCTTTTTCAATCGAACTCTATTAGCTGTTATAAGTAGACCGCCTAATTGAGTCCTTTCCGTGTGGGATACAGAGACGTGGGGGGGGGGGGGAGGAGGGAGTAAGACGAAAACGGGGACCGTGAGAGCTGCCGGGCGGGGAGGGCGCTTGAAATTGGAATTTTAACACGCACCTGCCACCTACACCTCTCCCAGCCCCCGAACTCGTATTGACTCCCCGCCCCCTAAAAGGCGAGGACTTAATGAAAGCACTTATAACACTATGCTATTTGTAGCGTGATCCACACATGAGCACTAGAATCCTAGTTAGGATCCTAATTAAGAAGTTTGTATTGTAAAAAGGATCATATAGGATCCAATTTGTCTAACATCGATTACATCTTCCTATTTCCTAAGTAGTGTCACAAATAGGATTGTGTAATAAGTGCTTCAGGTTTGCCCTCCAGGGGTTACTTACCGTAGAATTAGCCTCCGCAATCGCGGCAGCGGCTTGCCGCACCAGGCTGCTGGCGACCACCTTGCTCTCAAGCTGCTGCTTCGATATCTCTACTTCTTTCTTCTTTAATCGACTGACGAATGCTACAAATAGGATTATGTAATAAGAGCTAAGTGATACACCTCCAAGGGTTATTTACCTTGGACTTGGCCTCCGCAGCCGCGGCAGCCGCTTGCCGTACCAGGCTGCTGGCGACCGCCTTGCTCTCAAGCTGCTGCTTTGCTATCTCCACTTCTTTTTTCTTTAACTCGAACACTACTTGGAATAAGTCCCGCATCGCTATAACTACCTGTAAAAAAATATTTAATACTGAGATACTAGGAAAAATGAGAGTATCATGGATTAAAAAAGCTATTAATTGCGAAATAGCTTAGTTATAAATTCTTAGGGATTCTTCCCCTATCACAAAACAAGTCCAACAAAACCTCGCATATTGATTATGACTTTGTTTACCCTCATCTCTGAAGCCCTAAGCAATAATGTTATATGAATACTTATATTAAAATACATAGATAGCTTTTATAGCTATCTCCAGTCCAAAGCTCAATTTAGAATTCTAACCGGTAATATAGACATGTAAAGGGATAAAGTACAAGTGACACATACACATAGTTAATATTGTTATTAAATAAACATGTGATTCAAAAAACATGTTACCCAAATGGTCACATAATGCAGGGTTTGCATGTCGAATTCCGCATGTCAAGCTCCACAAACGATTATACAGGACGTGCTAATTCGATCGATATTATGTACAATCGACAGTCAAAACAGCTATGTTGTAAAATCGCATTAAAAGTTTATAAGATTCCGCAGTGTTAAGCTTGATGTGCTGTGGGTCGTCCATGTGTGTAAACAGACATGAAATTATTAAAATAAGTTTCTCTCACAAAAATTCATCGACTATCTCCTAGTGGTCGATGAATTTTTGTAAGCGTACAAACTTACAAAGAAATTGCTTATGTTATAAAAACAAATATATGACACTAGCTGTTGCCCGCGACTTCGTACGCGTGGACTCGATGATACAAAATATTTTATACTCCTGTCGCCATATTATGATCTCTTAGTCTACCATGTCGTAAGGAGAAGAGAGGAATGAAAAATCAAGGTTCATACTCACTCTTTTTTAGATAGGTTACTATTACCTGGCCATCCTCCTCTTCTGGTAAGAAAATTTCGCATGGCAGTGACACCGACTTCAAAACTAAATTTTGTCGTACATATCTTTCTTAGTAAAAGTGTAAAGGATTTTTTTAAACCTAGTTAGTTTACTTTATTGAAGGCAGTTTACTTCGTTTGTAACTTAAGTTTTATTATTCAGAAAAAAGTCAGACTTTCCTTTTGATTCCCTGCCGCAATAAATGAATGCGGTTTAGCGTTTATTTATTGTGTCCCTAGCCTATTCAAAGGTCGCTTTGTAAGTTACTACTCTCGTTAAGTTATTATTGTTATTAGGAGCCTTTTGTGTCCCACTGCAGGGCAAAGGCCTCCCTACCCTTTCCTTAGTGATAAGTAGTTTTAAAAATAGTGCGAATTGACTTTGATGTTTCATTAATAATACAGTAATTCAATAAATTTCGACAAACTGTCTGTAGTGAAAGTATCCACGAACTACTTAGCGTTAAGGTCAGCACCATGAAATTATGACTCCTGAATGTAAACGCTTAAATACCTAAATTAATGCTGTATTATATATGGTATACATGCCTATAAAATCTGAAGGATTCTCTCCATTCTTCCAGGTTTCCGTCACCAGATCTCCAAATGGAGACAGTAGGATTACCTTGGGAGTTTGAAAATCAGTCTCAAGTAATTTAAGATATTAATTGCTCCAGACCTTCAATTTGTGTAAGTCAATAGAAAATGCACATCACGCTAAACAATGTTCCCTAAAGCGCTCTATTTATATCTCTTATAATTGAGCCGAGCTGCTAGGGTTCTATATTAGTTGCTCCAGACCTTCAATTTGTGTACCTCAAGAGAAAGTGCTTATCACGCTGAACAATGTTTCTTAAGGCGCTCTATTCATATCTCTTATAGTTAAGTTGAGCAGTTAGGGTTCCATATCAGTTGCTCCAGACCTTGAATTTGTGTACGTCAATAGAAAATGCTCATCATGCTGAAAAATGTTCCTTAAGGCGCTCTATTCATATCTCTTACAGTTAAGCTGAGCTGCTAGGGTTCCATATCAGTTGCTCCAGACCTTCAATTTGTGTACGTCAATAGAAAATGCCCATCACGTTTACTAACTTTTCTTAAGGCGCTGCTTTCATATCTCTCTTAGTTTAAGTGTACTGCTAAGGTTATATGTATAGATTATCAGCACATTGAAAAAGGATTTTTCAGTCCCTGAAACTCAGTAACCAGTGGAAACAAGTGTCTGCTTAGATGAATTACACGAAGATATAGTACGCCTTACAAAACACAACTTAAACGTGGCACAACTTTCAAACAACACGTACAGTGACAGTTAGTTATCCATTATTGGTAAACAACAAATGGTAATTTAAAGCATTGAAGTCTAACAGCAATGTATGTATTTACAGACCGAACTTAAAAGTGTCCCGCTGCTGTTTCATGCGATATCTACCTACAGGTATATTCTAAGATTGCCTGTTTATTTTCTGTTTGACAGACAGGTTAATCACTTTAAATATTGTCCTAGTGATTGCTTATTATCAGTTACGCATGTAAATTTCAATGTATCTACAATCTACATAGAACATATTACCTAGCTGAGTAAAAAGCGTAGTTCTCGTGATAGACTGATGCCAATAATACTTTTTAAGCTTTTCAGTAGAAGCCGAGTAACTTTTGTGTTCCAAAGAAGTCTATCAATGTTTTTGAGCACAAAGATTCCACGGGTCTGAGGCCCTACTCCGTATTTTCGAGTCTAGCTATCTTGCTCGTTTGCGTTTCCATTCTGGCGTGACAAGGACAGGTACAGTCGAAAATAAGGACATCATAAACCGGAGTAAGGCCTCTGGTTCATAATATCGACGGTCTACATCGATGGTCGCTGTATCGAAAACGATCTCTCGACGGTTAATGTATCGACAGTACCCGTCATGTAAATGACACAACATTACAAGTGTTTTAAATTATGTTTTTAAAGTAGGTGCGTTAATTAATTTACAAAATGATCACTACAGAATTAGAGGTCCTCCGCCGCGTCTGTCTGTATGTTTGAAATTGATGATCTGAATTTTGAAAAATTAACATCATTATCCGGGGATCACTTCCCGGTACCTAACGGTAGGAGGTGAGGTTTTATTCCTGGGGTATAATTTGTTGAAATATAAAGATGATTGTTGGAGAAGTCAGGAAAATTAAGTCGTCTGGTAGGTTTAACTGAAAACGCTGCCTCAGCCGTTTGAGATACAGCAAAACATGTTTGATGGAATTGTCTCTTTTATACTTATACAAAAAAGTTCGCGATGGCATACGAATTACGAATATGCCTATTTTTTATGGACATCTTACTATACCCATTGTAACTTCACCCATGTGAAGCCGGGGCGGGTCTCTAGCCCACCTATATAATAAAACAATGGCTTTCTTTAGTCATCAGTTGAATGAATAAGACATTCGTCAAGACCGTCGTCGCCGTCGCTAAATGTAGAATCGATTACACTATAAAGGGAAAAACATTCCTTACAATCGGTTTTTTATAAATAAAAATAAATAAAATAAAAATAAAAAACATTTATTTTCAGACAACTTAGTCCATAGTGTGTTAGTAACAATTAACCTTAGATACTATGTTCGTAACAATAGTGCAAACAAAAGACAATTTAATTGAGTGAGAGTAGGTAGGTACGTTTCATTGATTTACACGCTTAACATATAAATCAATAAAACGACCATATACGGCTGAGTCCAGCCTCTCTGCAATCATCATCAGAATTCAGAATTCCGTTCCTGCTTGCCCTCGGTCTTTGTAAGACAGACGCGGTTGTTTTGCGCATTATAGCATAAAAATCATCGGTGTGGGCATCGGCAAACATACCAGAGGCACTACAGTGCCGAGGCAACCTGAACAGAGATCTGAAGATGTTATTATACTGCACCTGCAGGGCACTAAGCGATAGACGCCTGAAACCAGTCCGTAGTTTTTGGGTACTCGTATAAAAAAGTAATAAAAAAATACCTAAATAATGTCCGTTTAATCGAATTTCGACCACTGCGGCTAATCTCAACCGAAATTACCCAGCTGCGCGGGAGATATTATTATCGTACACAAGCATGAGCGCCATACACAGGTGTACGTTCTCTTTCGACAATCGATCAATCCGACATAAACGGAGAGAGATCAGGCGCAGGACCACGGATTAATGTGCTATACAGAAGTAACACTTACTTGACTAGCAGCTTTATCAGTCTTGATGCCGAAGAATCTGTGGCCAGTGTCGGGCGAGCCGAATATGTACCCGAAAGCGCGCGAGTCCGTCATGTCTTGCGCGATGAACGATATCTTGTGCACCGGGTGGTGATACAACGAGTCCTGTGTAGAAAAAAGTACGTATTCGGTAAAGAAGTATTTTTGTTTGCGATTGAGTCTTGGATTGGCTAAACGTAAAAATATCGCAGCACTTGGACAACCTGTTCCGCATGAAATGTTTTGGTGGGAAACATTTCATGCGAAACAAGTTGTCCAAGTCCATCTCACAAAATGTTAAAAAGTTAGCAGAGCTTATGAAGAAGCCAAGCTCCAAAGACTTAACCCTACAAACCCTACACTAAGACAAATTGTATGGCTTCTCTTTTTCATAGATCTATTGTATGACACAACTCTAAAGGCCAATGACTTGATTTTAACCATAAACCACAAATTATGTAGTGGCACCACCTTGTACTATTATCCATACTAATATTATAAATGCGAAAGTGTGTCTGACCGTCTGTCTGGTACGTCTTGACGCCTAAATCGCTGAACCAATTCACATGAAATTTAATATGGAGATAGTTTAGGACCTAAGAACGGACATAGGATAGTTTTTATCCCGAAAATCTACTAATAATACAAAATAAATATTAAAACTGGAAAGAAAGTTATATATGGAAGGTAATGAATGCCATCTATGAGCAAATATTGTAACTATCTTACATCAAACTTTAAAGTACAATGAAATGAATTTGAATCAACTATGGAGGGTAGAGGTAAAGATAACTATATCGTATGGGGGGAAAGTTGAAAAAGGGTCCAGCTGTAAGCAGCAAAAAGCCAGTGGCATTTTCTGTCCTGAATCGAATAAATGATTGTTGACTTTGAATAAAAAAGCTACAATCTAAATCCACGCAGACGAAGTCGCGGGAAAAAGCTAGTTATTAGATATTCCTTGAATGGAGGTTTTTATGGTAAGTTTATGGGAGTGTCCCTTCCTGCTGTCAAAGCAGTTTTTCACCTGTTTTCCAGTATTTCATACAGTAGTATGATCCAGCTCAAGAGTATCTTACAACAACGTCTTCAGAAACACTTTTACCCGACTGCGAAAGAAAGGTTATGTTTTAAAACTAAACTTACACCAGTTTTATCATCCCGCAACCGCAGCCCGTCAATGGCGACGTGCACTTGTATCCTCTGCTTATGCTCGCCGGCAGCTCGTATGGCCATCTTCAGGTCGGCGAGCGCCTCCTGACACATGCGGTCGCCGCGCGCCTCCGGGACCTCGAGCACGCCGATCAGCTTGGCGCGAAACGAAACGCCCTCGCCTAGGAAACGACCCGGCTCGTTCTTGTCTGCTCAAACAATTTGATAATCAATTTTGGTGTAGGCTGAATGCGATTGTTCCCTGGACAGCATTTACGTTCTGGCAAGCAGAGATTCTGATCGATTTGAAAATTTTGGAAGGAAAGCTGGCCATTTTTAGGAATTTTAAACTGCCAGTATCAAAACTTAAGATTAGCCTTGGTTTTAAATGCTTTTTAATTCTCGGATTTAAAACACACTTGTAAATACACGCTTTTGTTATGATCACAGCAAAATTGACTTCAATTAGTTTTCAGACAAAGGTTAATTACTAGGTCACACAAACATTTTTGCACAATGCAGAGTTCATAAAACAGTTGTAGTAAACTAACATTCAACAACCGTATATACTTAAACCATATAAAAATCAAAACAAGCGATCTAAATATAAAGCGAAACAATTTAGTAGTCAGCAGGAAGGAACACAATTTCACACCACACACTCAGTTTAGAAAAAGAAATATCACAGCAGCACCTTTGTTCAGAAGGCTTTTTGATTCGGCTTTTTTAGGTGTCATTTTTTATTCAGCCCAAACGGGACCAGGAGCGAGCAACAGGAGTCGAGTGCAAAATAAAAGTGAGCGGTTGTCCTATTTCGGTCCCTGTTTACGGTGCATCATTGCTGGTTTAATTGAATTTCCTGCTTTTAAATTTAGAATCTCTGGATTCGTTGGGGTCTTGTAGCTGATACTCCTACAGCTTGGCAGCTATTGAACGGGAGAGACCTGAAGCTAGTCACGCCTATGTCTTGTTGTACTGTGTACTTGAGCTGTTATTTCAGAAGATAGGTAGGTCTATGTTTCTTGTTAGAGTCCAAATGGTTAATTCGGTAATTAACAGCGGCATTAATTTTGAATTGCAAGCCGAGGAATAATATTATAAGGAATTTAGTTAGTAACAAATATTATGAAGCCCCAAATTGAATATTTACAGTTACCAACTACAAAAAGAGATACTTCTAACTATGCCTATGAATAGGCATCAGACTTACACAAATACTAACTTATCGCAACTTAAGTTATTATAATAATGTAATACCATTATAATACAATATGTATTGTGATATTAATGTATGTACGTCGTCAAGTCTGAAAAGTCTAGTGTGAGTAAATAAAGTCGTGGGTTCAAATCCTACGCGTGTGTGAATTTTTGGTTTCTTATTTAAACTTATATAAATAAAGTTATTATGATTACTATGGATTTCTGGACGATTTACAGGGTAATGTTTTATTAATTTTAATTGTACCTACGATGTTTTGTTCCATCTTTTCGTATTAAACCAGGTATTACACGGGAAAATTGAAAACGTGATCAGCCGACCCGACACAGATTAACATATATATAACATTTTCTGTCTCGCAGTCTCATAGTAATATTATTTTCTTAATTTGTAGCTGAATCTTTTAAAAGTAGCTACAACTAGGTAGGTAGGTACTAATAATAGCGACATGGACGAAATTATAAATATATTTGTCCATGCTAGCGACAAGTAGACGAACAGAAGACGACAAAGCAGGTCATCTAAAACGAAATAGAAGGAACCAGAGGCTACCTATCAGGATCAGTCAAGGATTTTTAACTTAGGAACAAGAAGTTTCATACTCCTTAGTCCACGTGTCGAGTATTCGGTGATAAGTCTATTAGAAGGGCCCTTAGGGGTTCCGGCACAATAACGGGTTATGTTGTATCTGTAAGTAGGTAATCATAAAATACAGATATTCATGATGAGAACGGAAACAAATGTGTCTGTTCTGTCCATAGAAGTATTTTTAAGGGTAAAGCCCAAATACAACCAGTGTAACCTAGTTTAAACTAATCCGATCGATTTAATCATCAAAAAATATACGTTGTATCTGCATCATCTAGAAATCGAACTGTGTACTTTCGGGTCGGTGAGACTAATTAGACTATGAAGTAGTCGTAAGTAGTACGTACTAAGGTGTTACGTATTTATTATGAAGAAAAACATAATATATAATTTCAGACTAAACGACAGAAAACAGGTCTGGTTTTAGATGAACTGGTAATAAAAATCAATTTACAATTAGTTTAAATAACCTGTTGTTTAATGTATTGCACAATACTTCCAAGAAAATATCATCACGCGACATAATGTTATAAATATTCACTTGTAATTCTATTTAGTTACTTATCACGTCCTAAACGAAAACAAACACAAGAATATTAGCTCTAAAGCCCAGAAGAGGTTACATACGGTATACATTCTTGACGATGAATTCTAGAGATCCTCGATCATAAGAATATTGTAGGTGTAGCGACACCCATATCCTCATTCTCCTTAGCTATCAGCTACACGCACGCCGGGACGGGCCACACGCATGCGGAGATACACATAGAAGCATGGAGTTAATGTATTATCAAAGCGTACTGTTATCATACTCACCGAACTGCCGCAAGAGATGCTGGAAATGACACACCTGCATTATTCCACGTACAAACCGACTAATAGTAAGTTACGCCCCGCCGCACCACCGCTCCACATTCGCCACGGGCCCACAACACACCCTCTGTCCAAAATACCAGGGGTCACTAATTATGACATGGGACTAGCTCGTGAATTATGGGAAACACGATGCTAGCTCGGATCTTATAGTTAGTAGGGTGAATGTTCGTCCGATCCATGCATATTACATGTTACAACAGAAATCGCAAATTATAATAAAGCTAAATGCTATACGTGGTCAATTTACACTGAGCGCTAGCTAATAACACCGCATGGCCTTAGATTTGTAATTAAATAAAAATGTACAGAATATTGTAAGTGAGAAGCTTGATCGAGCTATATAGTAGGTATACACGTTAGGGACTCACATTTGCAAGGGCTGGTTTTCTTACGAAGGGTTTGCATTGGAAAGTCAGTCGGTAACTTGTGATTAAACATCGGGAACTTTTAACCTTTCGGTATCACTGAAACGTAAATTCACTATTGGAGTTAACACCGTTTGACACGAATTCACATCGGGAGCACTGTGGAAATGTGAAATATTTAAGTTACACTACGTGATTTATTGATTTTTACGTCGTCGCTCACGTTAGAGTCGGGAAGTGGGTGGCACATCGCGGTTGGGCTGGTCGGTTTTTAGCGCAATTTTTTGTCGGATGTAACGAGTGAGCAGTAGATAATTTGAGCATAAGGGTATCTTTAGGGTGGGCACAGGAGCTTCCCGGTCGCGGAGCACTGTGCACATGGAGGGCCCGCGTGCCGCGCACCCGTTCGCTCGGAGTCGCCGCGCACACACGCGCAATCCACCCCTAATCAATATTCGCGCCCATCTCCGCCGTGCAACTCTATCGTGCACTCAATCAAACCGCTCTTACACTATTTAAAAGCTCGACACCCTTAGTGCAGATATATTGAAATTTTATTTACAATCTTATTTAACAAATGTTTTTGATAATAATTATAAGACATAATTTTTACATAAACTAAGTTGTTTATGTATCAATTTTAGTTTTGTTATGATACTTACTTTTCTTATGATTCTTAAGATGACTAACATACATGTACAAATTATAATTACATAATCTTTTCTGTAACTACTTAAATATAGTGTAGTTAAATCTAGGTAGGTCAATATCATAATAACATATTGTCTTTTGAATGGTAGTGTGTTTTGTTAATGCATTTAAATTGATTCAGTAAATAACATTGTTCTAGCTGATTGAATAGCAACAAAAATAGGCAACAAACCATTTGACATAGGTTTGTAATAAGAAGGTAATAAGACAATAATCATAACTTTAATTACACAAATAAAAGAGATTTGGGTGGTGGTGACCACACTAGCAAGGTATTTCAAAGGAACTATAATTTATTTTAATAATTTGGAATAGATGAATCCATTGGCAGAAAGTGAAAATAATAATAGTAGGTCTATTGTAAACACAAATTGGTCATTTGATAGCAGTTGGCATTCTTATCAATATATTTTTGAGATGGTATGTACTTTTGGAGTCATGCATATTTGTTTATGCATGTGGGATTGAAATACATAATCTGTGCTGCCAAAAATCATTCAACAAGTCAATGCTCTGTTGTGGGTACCAACTACACATTACAGATTGATTATGTATCTTTATCCTGCATGTTCTAGCAAATCCACATGACTCTAAAAACACCCTTATCAAAGTTTCAAATACACAAGGGCACAAGTTGACATTGTATCATTCATTTCTTTAAGACTACATTAGGTATACTTGTTTAAAAGGTATGAGAAAATTTAAAGTTTTGGAGTAGCATTTACCCGGCAGTGTGATGTGCAGGGTAATAAAATAGATATATACATTAAATTGTACAAAAAATGATTATATTAGCTTTGAAAAGGTTGTATTTTATTGCATTACTTTAATTTATTAACCTTTTATTATCAGTTGGTTGACACTGAACTCTTCACAGAGAACAACTGTGAAGGCTATATGATAACAAAGAGAATTCAAGAACCTGCCAATATTTAATAAAGATAACAATACAGTTTGCACTTTGCACACAACAATTTGGTTTATTGAATAGCCACCATAACCAGGACTTTTTAATTTCACATGTAATTAATAAGGTACACTGTTAGTACTTTAACATTTATTTATTTTTACAATAATTCATAAACTTTATTTAGGTTGGACCTTTGACCTATTGACCTTTATTTTATTGTAATAAATTACATGAGACAAATCTCAACATTTATTTGAGCCTGATTTATTTAGGTTTGTCAAATTTTTCGAAATGAATTCAGAATACCTATGAGCCTGTGTTATTTATGTAGAAGACTTTTAAGAAGAAAAATAAGATTTCTTTACTATTTAAAAGGGAAAAGTTTCGTTTTTTATAAAATTCAAATTGTGTCCTAATAGTTACAACATCTTAGATGGTTAATAATATACAAACAGGTTGTGAAGCCGGTCATGGCTCATAGCTCGGGTTTGTGCGTAACTCTGCAGCGTCTAATAGTTGTTAAAATAAAGAAGGCTTAAACCACTTACCCTTGATAGCGGCCATTACCAGGAAAACATTTTAAGGATGCCAAGAATTTATAATACTGCCTATTTTTCAATTCAAATTCTTAGAAAGATACAGTTAAACCGCCTAACTCATGGAAACAGCAATTCTATTTCATTATCGCAACAATAATAGTATCTTTAACAGTTAGCCTTTAATAGTTACTAGGTTTAACAGTTAGCACTGACTAAAACAAAAGGTATCATATTGTATAACAAGTGTAAAAAGAAATTCTATAAGAAAAAACAATCTCACAAAGCACAGTACAAAGCACTTATCTCACCAATGCAAAGCAAACAACTGTCAATGTCAGAGTGACAGAAATGAATTTTTTTGTTCAATTTACCCATTCTGGGTAGGCAAAGGATCAAGTCCAGACAGCCACGTCTTTAGTATGTTTATTTTATTTTTATTTTTTTATCCTTTTGATTAGTATTCTTTTTCTTTTACAACTACACTAACACTAAAATACTAACTAACCTAACCTAACTCATTGAAATGCGAGGATGGTTCGCATTTCATTGCTCTCAACGAAGTTTTGAGCGGGAACATCGAGCCGGATCATACAGGAGCGCTTTGTTTCTCACTTTTATATCATTATTTCTCCTCTGCAGCACATTATTAAGCTTTGAAATGTCATGGTCAACTGTGTTCCGAGCTGACATGGGCCAAAAGCCCAAACTTTTTAATGTGCTTCTGTGAATGAACTATGAATAGTCACACACTGGTTATATATACGGTTATTTGACTTTATCATAGTTACGAATACTATTATTCTTTCAAGTCATGTAAGAATGCAATAAATATTCGATAATATATAGTTGGTTTCATGGGATAAATTCGGAACGACATAATGATGTCATTTGCTATCTTTGACATTGTCGTTTGTTTGACAGTTATCAGGTGTTTTTTTGAAGTGTGATGGATGGATGTGTTTTGTTGTTAAGCAGAAATCACAGGTTGAATGACAGATGGAAGAGATAGTTATGTGTAGTAAAATTGTGTGCTTAACCCGTGGAACATTAAAACAATAAATAAAAGTTTTAAAATGAGTGTCATGGTAGCAACAAGTAACTGCTGCTTGTTAGATCATAGAGGTTATCTAGAAAAAATATACGACCAAGTTGTTATGGGTGATGGACTTTTTAGTTCCTTTAAAATACTCAAGGATTTGTTTTACATAGTTAGTAAAAAACATTTGAAGGTTGTAGACTTAAAAAGGAAACACAAATCTAGTGAATATCTAGACGAGGTATGGAATCCACCATCCATCCCAATACTTTTCAAGATTCATTCATAGGTTCAATGTCTATTGTGATTATTTACCTATACATATTCAATCCAATTAATTTATATTTTAGACAATAACCATCAAATTGCACTATGAACAATTCTTGCCCGAAATACCAAGTTCACTACAAGAACTTTGTGATAAAGACCTTGGCACCAAGTCATCAGAAGTCCGGGCACTATCTCAGCGTTTATTTGAAGGAACTGCATTTGACTATAGTGGAATAAGTGGAGGAAATAATTTGGGAAACCCTTTGAAATGTAAAGTAAGAAATGAATATTTTCTAATCCCTCAAAACTGTAGGTAAGTCAAAGCTGTTTATATGGCTTATTTATAACATGAAATATTTCTTTACGTGTTGCTCATGCCTCCTCTTAATATATTATGTATTTATTTATTTGAAGATTTCATTGTGGCTCTGTCAAGGAGCAGTGTGAAAAGTTGTATGGCAATAAATACCATATAATTGTAGCTGATCCTCCTTGGTGGAATAAGTACATACGAAGACTGAAGAATGCTAATGAAAAGCTAAGGTAGTATTGTATTTGCCATATAATAAATTAGTTAATAACTTTTGTAATACCTACTTAACTGTAATATTTGCAGTTACACCATGATGTATAATGAAGACATAGCCAATATTCCTGTGAAAAATCTCTTAGCGCCAGATTGTCTAGTTGCAGTTTGGTGCACCAATGCCCCTAGTAACATTGAAGCTGTAATAAATGTCATATTCCCAAAATGGGGTATTGAGTATGTCACCACTTGGTACTGGTTGAAAGTCACCATAGATTTCAAACCAATATGCCCATTTAGCATGGGATGTAAGAAGCAACCATATGAAAGGATTATCATTGGGAAAGTAGGCAATATAAGAAATATTCCAGAAGGGAAAATAATTTTAAGTGTGCCCAGTGCACTTCACTCACACAAGCCTCCATTATTGGGTAATTATTGAAATCCCTTATTTCTAAACCATAAAGTCATTTCAATATTTGATATTAAGCTTTCCTTTTAGATATTCTGAAGCCATATTTGAATGCTGAAAACCCTGAAATACTGGAACTTTTTGCAAGATATCTTCTTCCAAATACAACAAGTGTTGGATATGAACCTTTGAAATGGCAACATATATCATTGTATGAGTTAGTTAATAGGTAAAGTTCATATTAAATTTTATAGATATATATTTACTTTTGCAGTTTCCTTCATTCAAATCTCAAGTTCAGTAGGTATGTTTATAATATTGTTACAAGAAACACAGAATTATAAATTAACTTATATTAGTACATTAAAATAATATATCATTGTAATGCCACATTAACTTTTTCCATTGACAAAAACATTTGACTTCAAAGTTTTCTTGGGATATCCATCAGGGTTCATTGTTTGCCATCTCCAAAAGTCCGAACCTGTAAAATTTCACATTCTGAAATACATATTATGAAAAATAAAACAAATATATGTTGAAATGGTCCCTATAACTATTTTGTTATATATCGGAAGCTGATGCTTCCGATATCCAACAGGATGTAATGTTGCAATCTTTGTGCCTAACTGTTTTCAGAGCATTATTCAGTAATACTAAAGTTTATAAATGAAAGCACATACACACTTAACGTCATAAACCGGATTTAATGCAACTAATACTTTTTTTAAATGCAAACGTTTGATTCGGTTGCACGAATCATTTGTGTCATTAAGTGTATATTTAGAAATGCAATAACAAAGTTTGGAAGCACATACCCTTCATTCCCTTAAAAAACATATTTCTGATATAAGGTGAACGCGCATTTATCTGCGCCTCAGCACCAGCCGGAGTAGCCGAAGTCATCGCATATTATAAATCTTTATTTTTAATCTTTATTTTTTATAATTTAATCTTTATTTATTAAATTCTTTGCAACGTCATTGCGTCATCCGTATTTTGAAGACGTCATCCGCATTTTGAAGACGTCACCCGCATTTTAAAGATGTCATTGCGTCATCCGCATATTGAAGGCGTCATCCGCATTTTAAAGACGTCATTGCGTCATCCGGATTTGGAAAACGTTATGTGCATTTTTACTGAAATGCGATAACTTCGGCGCGTATATACGGCGAGTGCGGCGCGAATAAATGCGGGTTCACCTATTAGCGGTATCACTCAACCCCCAGGGTTAGCCTTAAGATTGCTTTAAAAATACAACAAAATGATCTTCAATATCATGTCACCATTGTACTCATAAGCATGTCCAACACAAGTACTTACACATCTCCTCAACACTGTGTTTGGTGGTCCAGCCCAACTCTTCCTTCGCAAGGGTTGCGTCCGCCCACATGGCAGTGATGTCTCCCAACCTTCGCTCCACATATTTAAGGGGAATTTTCGTATTAGTGACCCTCTCGAAAACCTCCACCAGCTCTTTTACTGACACTCCTCTGCCTGTTCCCAAGTTGTACACCTGAAAAAAACCTTATTTTACCATCACAATCACAAAATCTTACTGACTCGCTGACTTGCCGGTCCAAGCCCTGCAAAAGTCTGTTGCTTCAACTCTAGCCTTATAAGCATATCCATTTATCTATCCACATTCTTAAATTTAGGCCTACTGTCCACGTAAACCGTACGTCATACGCACGACGATTTGACGATTTCTTGCATCTTGCGTATAAATTAACTTAACTGACCACAAAGCAGCAGCGTCGGACTTCCCTATTACATACAAAATAAATACGCCAGCCGCGTCGTAACAGCTTGCATGCTTTCATCACAATAGTCAACGCATAATATTGACCGAAGCAAACGATCTACTGACACGATTCAATTTTGCATTCTATGATAATTTGTCCTGATTGATGATAATAATCGTGGTTTTAAACAGATCGAAATTTGAGTCAAACAAACAAACCTTGAGTCTGACGTGGTTATTGCTTAGCAGATTCAGAGCCGCCACATGTCCACTCGCAAGGTCCATCACGTGGATATAATCTCGAACCCCTAAAAAAGAATTGTTACTAAACTGTATCAAACATACACAAAGGGTCGAAGCAAGTTATTTATTTATTTATTTATTTATTAACTTTCTTACAACTAAAGCTTTTGTTATTCAGCTGTCCAAGCTATAACCTTTCAAAGTTTATTTTAGCGTACCTAGTTATTAGGACTCTATCCAATCCAAAAATAAACGCCACCTGATTACCGTTCCTTTTTAATATTGCCTGGACAGATAAAACTAGCCAGGGTATACTTACCAGTTCCATCAGGGGTGTTGTAGTCGCTGCCAAATATCGTTAGTACAGGTTTCTTGCCGAGAGCCACTTGTGCCATGAATGGCATAAGGTTGGTGAACTCCTTGGTCGGGTCCTCGCCGATCAGTCCTGACGGGTGCGCGCCCACTGGGTTGAAGTACCTCAGAGATATGATGTTCCATTTCTGTAAAAAAACGTTTTAACTTTTATAAAGGATTACGACGATTTGTACCTTTTGGTGTCTTCTAACCTTATACCTATCTATCTATAAATAAGGAGCTAAGCTGTTGTCGGTGAAGTTTCCGTTCCATCATCATTATTTTCCTCCCACCTTCATAACCTTCTGATAAGATACAACATCCAACTTTTCCTTTATTTGGGTCATGTACGACTTTCTAAGTATTCCTCTTTTCTTTTCCACCATTTCTCTTTTCTTTTTTACCTCTATTCCCTGTATATTAATCTTAAAAGCTCATGTACGGCGCCGCACAAAGGATCCCAACATTCCTCGCATATATTAAAACTGTATACTGACTGATTAGCAAAGTATGCAAGTTCCCACTTAAGTACCTACTTAGCATTTTGGTAGCTAGAAACATTTTCGTTCATCACTAACGACATCACATAATATTTTTAAGACATAATATTTCTCTCAAAACTACCTTAAAATGTTAATTTTCTATTCCATATTTTGTGAATGTGATATCATTCTAGTTCACCAGTTCTGACCTTGAACTTAGCTGTTGATAGATTGTAGGTCGACTAAACTGGTTTGGTACTTTATGATACAAATGTCATTGGTTTGATGAAAAAAATATTCTAAGTGGAGTGAAATCACATGTTCTAAAAATCTAGACGACTTCGTCATCTCGTTAGACCATCCTAATCTAGATTTAAGCTTCGATGTGATGTAGGATAAGAATATATTACGGTTCTGTTAAATTAATTTTGATGAGAAATATTACATGAAACTTAGGAAATGTTCGCTGGGTTTTATCTTCATACAGTAAAGGCATTGTTCACCACACCAAAAAAGTGTGTTGCCCGTCGCCTACTGTAAGCAAGCTCACTGTCACCCATATTATATAATACACTGTCAGAAGTAACTATAATATGTAATAGTAATACCGTATTGTCAGTTCGGTGTGAAAGAGTCGAAAGCGGACAATACGTTTGATGTGAACTTTGCCAGGCATATCAGTCTGAATAAGCATTTGTAAAACTTAGATTTTGTGATCTTATGATGTGTCAAAAATATATATGTAATTTTTCATTTGGATACCTCATCAGCGGCGCTCAAGTCTTTGAGCATTTCCTCGATGAAGTACTTGGTTCGTCCGTACACGTTGGTGATATTCCCAGTGGGATGTGTCTCCGTGATGGGCAAATACTCCGGCTCTCCGTACACTGTGCACGACGATGAAAACACCATTTGGTAGCAGTTATGTGCTCGCATTACCTGAAAGCCATGAAATTATATTCGAGGACTGAGTTGCAATATCTATCTAAAACTTAAGAGGTAATGCTCTTGGTCGGTGGAGTTTTCTACATTCTTCTTTATTCCATGCCATTCCCTTGACCCCTTGGTACAAAATGACATCGCTCTTTTGTTTTATTTAATCCATGTTGACCTCTATTCTAGGCCTTCCTCTTTTCCTTTAAGACTGGGAACATGGGACTGAGTTATGAAATAAATTGTCTCGAACTTATGATACTTTAGCCTGGAATTTCTATGTTGTACCTATGTGGAAGACAGTAGTTAAGAATAGTTAAGCTGACATGGCTTTATTAACCAACAAAGCAATGGATGGATTTATCCACACAAGCAACCTCGCGTAGCTTTAAGCTCTAGCTCACAAACTTTACTATCTCTACATAACAAATACCTACAACATTTTAGAGTCTTCATTCGCTTGAACCGGCTATTGCTGTAAAATATGATTGCTTTGCGTTTGCTGCATTTTATTACATTCGTATTCAATAGGGAACATAAATAGAAAGCCTAACATGAGACGCTCGCTTAAGTCGACTTAAATGTATTCCTTTGAAGATACTATTTACTATTACATTTTCTGACCGGTTTACTTACCTCCAACAAATTGAGCATTCCTAGGAGGTTGTTCTGGTAGTACAGTAGGGGTTGCTGCATTGATTCACCAACGGCTTTTAGTGCAGCAAAGTGGATGACGCAATCGATTTCGTGCTGAAAAGAATAGATACAATTGTTTTTAGTTGAGCATAGTACGAGACGAGTATACCTTATTGACCGATATGTCAATGAGGTAATATACCTACTCGTCCTTGTAGGTATCAAATACCTACATAGTCGTAAAATAGCAGAAATGATGTAGGTATCTTAAAACCGTACTTTCAGTAGAATATTTTCATTTTGTAAATAGGTAACTAATTGGGTATTAGCGCAGAACAAAAAAAAGGTATTAGCAACTTTCCGCGACTTCCCGCGGGGTTCTATCTATAACAAACTCCATCTAAATCGATATAGTGGTGTTAGCGTGAACAGGTAACAGACAGACACTTTTGAATTTATAATATTAACCTTTATATTAGTAAGTATGGATGGATAAAAACCAGCATAGATAGTGTGTGTATCCCTATCGAGCTACGTGCAATATAAAGTAACTTAATTACACTTCGATGAACTGTTACTCGTTAACTTTTAATTTAGTTTTCCCATATAACGTAACTTCTGCCCGGTAGACAGGACGTGGCTTAAAACCGGCCAAGTGCGAGTCGGACTCAAGACCTCAACAGACACTATAATGACTAACACGTTTGTATGTGGGGGGCATCCCTTAAATATATTTTTATTTTATTTTAATTATTTTTTTAAAGTAAATATACGACTTACATAATATATCTGTGAATATTTCAAGCGTCTGCCGGTCGCCGTTATTAATATAGAGCAAAAAACCACGTTTGTTGTATAGGAGCCCCCCTTAAATATTTGTTTTATTCTGTTTTTAGTATTTGTTTGTAGTAGCTGCAACAGAAATACATCATATGTAAAAATTTGAAATTTTTACAGATGATGTATGTCCTGGTGACGGAGAGACCGACAGACGGCGGAGGCATGTAATAGGGTCCCTTTTTTACCCTTTGAGTACGGAACCCTAAAAGGGGTGCCAAAATTCTGCCTACCTTATCGAATATATCCACAATCTGTTGCTTGTCCAACAGATCAGCTTTATAGAACGTGATAGTTTTTCCCGTTATGATCTCTGCGCGCCGCAGCGCCGGCGAGCCGTCCTCGTCTCCGACTGCGTTGGCGAAGTTGTCGATCGCCACCACCTCGTGGCCGGCCTGAATGAGGTCCACCACGCAATGGCTGCCGATGTACCCGGCACCACCCGTCACCAGAACCGTCTTGAAACGCGGCATCATGCCTTTTGGTTATGCTGCAAAAGATTGTAGGTACTATAAGTAAAAACCGCTTAATAGAGACTTCGTTTGACCGTTGGTCCCCGCCCGGGGCGTGAGGGGCGTGGAGGTCTGGAGGTAGGACGAAAACGGGAACTGGGAGTGGTGCGGGCGGCGCAGGCGCATTCTTGTTACGCTACAAGCGTCCGCCGCCCTCACCTTTTCTCGTCTTACCCCCGCGCTCCTGCTCCCCGTAGACGAGGACTAAATTAGGCGGTCTACCTTTAGTGACCAAATGAAGTATTCTAAGGTTTAGTCACGATTTGACAAATTTTGACGTTTTTGTTATGAATAAACTGGTGCAACCGAACCTTAGTGGAAGATGCTGAATGTCATGTGAATGCGCTACATTAAGCATTTGTAGTGTGGTAGATACTAGGCTTTTCAATCGCTGTCAGCTCGTTTCGATCTTCAGAGTGATCTAGTATACAAAAACGTGGTCACCAACGTAAATAGCACGCCTCGCCACGTTTATGATAAACAATAATGATGGCGGTTCCCTAAATTGTCCCCTGCATTTGGGCCAGTAAATTTCCGTTGTGTATTATTAATTGAGTTGCGTCTCACTTGTGACATCTTCGCCACAAAAAATTAAGATTACTAATTTTATTTACTATCTAGGTATAAGTCATACACAAGTTAGGTAACCTTGGTATTGGTAACTACGTACCTACTAAAGTCAGACAGCCTGTCTATCATACAAACATTTTTCTAATTATGTGAATAGTGAACGTGAGTTGAGTAACGATTTTGCATTACAATAGTGTCGTTCAGAGTTTATGAATTTTACAGTAAGTAGACACTACGTCGGATACATACGTATTAATTGAGTCTCTCTTTTCTAAGTACATATAAGTACCTTTTGTAGGAAAAGGAATTTTGAAAACTTCCCATCCCGTTTCGAAACCAAACCAGATAAAACACGTTACGTATGCATGCAGAGACCTTAAGATGGCATGTACACACGACCGCACGTTGGACTTTAACCTTAAGACCGCCTCTATCCCCTACATAATAAAAGCTGTATTCGTAGTACAAATGGGTAACCTCACGTGTTGCCGTCTCTACGTTGATGGCTTCAGACAGACCATCGAAAATGTTTGCAAGTACGACCTCGTGCCTTTCGTGGCGGTTTCGGTGAGACAATACTACCATTAGTCCAAGTTACCCGTAATTCACGGCCCTGGCGTAGTCACGTTTCGTCTTGTAAAATATCACGATCAACCGACTCTGATTACTGTTTGATAATTTACTTAATTGACCATTTTGATTTTTGATAGCTGAAGTGTAATATAATAGGTACCTTTTTTTGTTTTTTCTTTATTAAGGAAACAACAGCTTTACAATAGTTATTAGCGTGAGGAAATGTATTTACGCATTTCCCTAGCCACAGGGAAGCGGCCAGGGGGTATGTGGGGCTCAGGTTCCTGAGAAGGAGCCTACTACCCACTAAAACCTCACGATTGCCCTCCGGTGCCATTGAGTGGAGTGGAACCTACGGGTCACGTTGTGTCGTAGGCCTTGGCCACAGACTTATTCCGCATGGTTCCACTTCGGCTGCGGCTCGCCATTCAAGCCGCCCGGTCTCGGGGGGGAGCTAGCTAATCCCCCCAAATATAATAGGTACCTACTCTATCTGATTTCTGAAACAAAGCCTTAGAGATCAATCTTAACGAAAATCACAATTATTATTTTCTCGACTGTGGTCAAAATGATCATAACGAATGAAACATGAAAATATATCTTCAATTTTTATGCTACAACCTGCTGCCCGGCGGAATCTAAGTACTTTTATGAATTTTAAAAATAAGATTAGAGAAAAAGATAGGACGTCGAAAAGCAACAAGATTAAAAACTAGAGGATTAGGAATGGGGTTTATAAGGTTTTGTAATAGGAGAAAAGGACTTAGACGCAGCAACGTCATGCAACCTATCATAATAAAAAAAGAAGTCTCCTAATTTCAAGTCTGACGAATATCAAACAAACTGATAAGTCTGTAGAGGTAAGAAGGTTTTCTGAGCATTTTGCTAAATGCTCATCAAGGAGTATTGCTCAACAAAAAAATGTCTACAATAGTGTTGACACCGTGTTTTGTTTAAGACTATTGGACTTACTGCAATTTGAGTAATAGGTCTTCCTTATTCTCCCTTTTTTCTAAGTTTTTCTGAAGTTCCATTGCGATAAATTAATAATTAACTTCCAATCGTAGGGATGGATGTAAACATTTAATTGAATCATCAGGAAATTGTTAAAAGGACGGAAATGATATCTTTCAATACGTTTACAATGCATTCATTAAGTATTCATCTCTGAAGAATTATCTCTATTCACATAAATAACCTGAAGTCATCGGTGATTGTACCGATTGTATTCATATCGTAATACGAAAAGTATTTCCTTACCGAGGTAATCTAATAATTACTAAACTTTAAAAAGAACAAGTACAGGCAGATCGACTCCCGGTACCACTTTGTACTGTTCGGAGTCGAAACACTGGGTTCGTGGGGTCCCAACGCTCTCTTTTTTCAAAGAGATTTTCAAGAGGCTAGTTGACATCAGTGGTGACCTAAGAGCTGGCAGCTACCCTTGCTCAGCGTATACCTAAGCATCGCTATCCAGCGCGGTAGTGCTGCCAGCATTCTGGGAACCTTACCACAAGGACCGTTTTTATAATTTTTGTTTTTGTATTGTATTAAATAATAAATCTTAATTTTTATTAATAAGTTGTATATATATTCATGTGTTTATTTAAGAAATTTTATGAAAATTTGTAATAAATTGGTTTGATTTCAATAAACGTAGATAATTACTAAGTAAGTAGTTTGCCGACATAATCAATGAGATGCCATCATTAAATTATGTTTGTCTTTATTTGCTAACGTAAATCCTTGTGATTTTGCCGGCTATTTGCCGACTTCAATATTATCGATCAATCAAACTATTTATCAGAATGTATGTCAAAGAAACGTGATACTAAAACTAATCTGCACAGATTTAGTTATTCAATAGCCCGGACTTTAATTTTGAGTTTTTGTATTCATAAGTGTTCGCATCATCATGTAAGTATGTAGGTAGATAAGTCAAAGTCCAATCAGAATCGTCATTCTTGATCTAGAAATCAGAACGAAGTACACCACCGCTATTAAAGCTAATTAAAAAGTATCCACATAGACATAAAGAATCAAGAGAAATCGGCGGCGTTTTCAGATAATCGGCCACACAATACTAGGTGCCTATTCTCACCGTTTTCTCATCTCTAGAAATGAAAAGTTGAAAGTTTCCGTACGATTTACGAGATAGGGGCTCATAAATGCGGTGCAGGTTGTGGTTGCTCTTCCAATAGCTGGTTATTGACATCGTTATGTGCTTTTATGCATCCGTTGTGTGTGTGACTAATCTAAATTTCCCATAATTGCAGCTTACGATGCTACCCGCTCGACAGCGTTAGCTTGTTATTTAGTTTTTTTGCTGTATCCTGTGGCGGAGAGGGTTCATGAACCCTGGAACGGCTACAGTGGAAGTGAAAATTCACCGAGGATAGTTTTTGAACGAAAACAAAGAAAAATGGGAAAATAATGTAATGAAGTTGGTAGAGTTTTTGAGAATTATGAAAAAAATAAGATAAGTAGGAAATATCATTGATATCAGGAAGTCAAACAGCACTATATCTATGTATATCTACTTCACTAGGGATAAAGGCAAAGATGATTTAACAAGCTATTAAAAATATATGTTTTACCTACATATACCTATACCGACCGCAACGTATTTTGGTAAGCTACTTAATTAATGATCGGATTTCCACTTATCAAAGACCCTATAATCGGTTATATAGAAAAATATTTTTGTGCCCAAAAAAGAACACGATTTTGATTATCTATCAGAATTATTATAAATCGCGGATTTGATTTTCGATTTTTCATAAAGTATGTAGTATGGTAATGTTATGTATGCATGTCTACTTGCTTTGGTGCCTTTACCTGTCTGTTAAATTCGTAAGAGGACGATCAATCAAGTGCTACTATTTAGATTTACTTTTGGTTACTTACTGATACAGTTAATTATTGTCAGGTAATCTTACAATATTTTTTATATATTGGTTGGTCTCGATCGATGGAGCTTTCTAATATTTATAGAATTTGTTTGCATGATCACATCTAGGTTACTGTGTAGGTGCCATAGTCAGAATCCGTTATGTTAGGCACCGGCATAAGTCAAGGTTACTGTTATATTTACCTAATTCGAATCTCTTGATTTAGGTATGTATCTCTATCAAATCATAAACAAATATATTTTCTGAATGTTCCAATTGAAACTTAGTTTTACGAATTAAAAAAAAGTCTGAATTAAAGCGTAATTTTTGCTGTTTTAGATACCTATCCATTTAGATATCCACAAATGAAAGTTACTTTTTCACACATGAAAGTTACGATCGAGATAGATTTGAGTTTTTCGTTACATATATAAAGTGACATAATTTTGATATTATTGCACCTGCATCGCGTGCATAACACAAAACAAACAAATGTTTTCGCGTAAAATCACGGCTCACTTTCACATGACCGTTACACAAATTCACTCACCGGTTGATCTATTGCCGGTTCCCGTAGACGTTAACACGGGTTTTTAATTAGGCGTTGTGGCCGGTGTGGTGCACGGGTCGGCCTTATGCGCGCGCGCATCTGACTGAGTCTATAGCGGCGCGCGGCGGGGTTACCAACTCAGAAAAATATTTACCCCTGAAACTACAGTAAAATATCACAAATTCAAAACAATTGCCGACTTAGGAATCTGCCGTGTGCACGTATACCTAGTACCTACCTACCCTCTCAGCTCAAAATCCTTAAACAATGACTAGCCAAAGAAGCTAAACAAACTTTGATTTGAGTATCCTACCTAAGTCCTATTTTTGGTAAATAAAAGTGCCTTAAAATATAATGTCTCTAATCCCTACCTTCTTATTTACCCCTAAAGGAGGGAATACCCCTAAATCGGGTACCCTGGCGAGTGCGGTGTCTGCCACACGCACAGTGCACGTCACAACTCGCGAACTTGAGACCACAATCACACGTATGCGAACGGACTCCGTGGAATTTCCAAGTTTTTGACGGGTCATTGACATTGAGGAATTGGAAGGACACAAAACAACAAGTTTTCCGGGTAATTTGGTACCTATGTATTTTAGGATGGAAAAGGATGTTTTATAAATATGTACATGTATGATTGAAACCTGACTTGACCTGAGCCTTACCTTTATTAACAAATCTTAAAATATATTATTGTTTGTGCTCTCAATAAATGTAGGCCAAGATGCAGGCTAGGTATGAAATCGCGTTTCTCAATTCAACTGGTCATGTAAGTACACAAGAGCCGAAGTCAAGCAATCATGCCGAGCTTTCATTGTTGTTTTCAAAGCTTTTTCAATGGAGATCAAAATAAATAAATTTATAAATTATGATTGTAGATAAATTCTAGGTGTCAATAACCTCTTGTCGTCTCGAACCCACGACCCTTCGCTATCCGGACAAATGCTCTCCCAACTTATATACGGAGGACATCATATCAAGGATTTTTTGTGTGTATAACTTACATTAGCCTATGTTACAGCCCATTTCTTACTAAATATATGTCACAGAAAATAGGCGATGTTCGCATCAGTGTAAATGATGTCGATCCGCGACTGCCCGGCAGTGACCTCGCGGCGGCACGGTCGCCGCAGTGCCATGCTGCCTCATGCGCTCGCGCAAAACGGACGAATACCGTAACCTGTCGATGTCGATACTACTTCCCTCATCTCTGTGAATGATGGACTATAAACATCGCCATTCGGCTGGGTCTACATACGCACGCAATCAAAGACCGTATGACAAAGAAATTAAGAATGGTATTCGTATGGTAACTTAAGTATTTCTCTTTAATGGACACGCGTCATCTAACGATGAGCACGAGAGGCTTGCAATGTCTGTGTAAAAATATAGTACCGCTTTGTTTGTAGGTACCTAAGTGTCCTCAATATGCTGATCATTTTTTATTTTGATCCATACCTCGGTCGGGTGTACCAACTGCTTAACGTTATTTTTTAAATGTTTTTACTTTACAACTTTAAATGTTACGTCTTTAAAGCCCGTTATTTCTAAAAATACTTCTACTATCGGAGCTGCTTATGTATTTTGAAGTTTTCCACCTAACTTAATGGGATGTGTAGAAAAATGCTTAGCGATCAGTTAGGTAGTCCTATTACCTTATATGATGTAACCGAAGGATGTAACTCATCATCATATGGTCGAATTGTTTCCGTGTCAATTTCCGGACAATTTTATGCTCTTTTATTTAGTAGGTTCGATTTTCTTGGCAATAACTCTACAACCTAAACTTGAAGAATCTAGGGCTCGGACTTGGATATTGAAAGAACAACGACTCGGTGATTCGTAATCATTTCACGGAACTTGCAAAAAACCGGTGTCTTTGGCGATAAGATTTTTGCCTAAGATAAGCAATTACTTAGTACCTACGAGTACCTACCTCCTTACATATCTAGATAAATGTTATCGATATTAGTTGTAACAAATACAATAATTGTTGCGCGATTCATTTGTTAAGGATTACTTAGTATTTCTTCTAATTTTTTAAATTTTTATAGGTAAGTATTAGGACCTAATATTATAAGAAAGAATAGATCGTTTCGATCGAGCGACTTTGCGTAAATATTGTGCTAGTATGAAATGTAAAGTACCTATCATATCATATTGTTGTTGGTAAAGGAAATGAAAATACAAAATAAATAATAACAATTTTATTTGCTTCCTTCAGCATTTTAAATAATTAATTAATCAATCAATATGTGTTTAGCATTTATTTTAATTATAAAC
Source organism: Pyrausta nigrata (assembly GCA_949316185.1). Taxonomy (NCBI): domain Eukaryota; kingdom Metazoa; phylum Arthropoda; class Insecta; order Lepidoptera; family Crambidae; genus Pyrausta; species Pyrausta nigrata. The sequence continues at coordinate 9,758,936 of OX438951.1, forward strand.
AAATAAAATACATTGTTTGCCGTCTCGTACGAAACAAATGTCTCTTACTGCATGCAGAGCAGTTTGATCAGATGTTTCGAGGAAATAGGCGTACTTTAGAAAAATTATTACGATAGACAATATTGGGAACACTGTATTTCCACAGCATGGAATTTTCGCGGGTGTCACTTAACCCTTTTCGACCTTTTTTCTTTCAACGAAACATGTGTGCTTCTCCGCTAGCACCCATGCGAATCGGACAGATGTTTCGTTTTAAATTCAAAAAATACGCAAATGTTTTAAACTTTTTATACATATTACAAAGTTATGTTTATGCTTGTCGCCTCAATCTGAGCTTGTAGCAATATTTTAGCACCAGCATAACACTTCTGGATATGCTTTGAAATTTATTAAAAATATATTTACGCAAGTATGTACCGATGACAGTAGTCAAGTAGATGAAACTTACCTCAAAAACTTTTAGTCACAACTTTAATAAAATAATGAAGCTCATGTGGTGGTTTTAATATTTCTATGGAAGATATTCTCATACAATCTATGACAAAATGCATTGATGAGCATTTATAATACTTAAATAGGTATTGACGGTGGGTGAAATAAGCATTTTTAATTCACTAGGATAGGAAGGCATAATTTCTTAGCAGGAAATTGGTATGGTTTTTAACCACCACTTGCAGTAAACTACAAAAGGAAGTCGATATTTCGCTTGTCGTTTCGATTACTAAACTAAATACAAAATAATCCCAATGCTCGATATTTTAACATTTTTATCACACAACAAGAAACTCGGTAATATCAAGCCTAACATTACTTATTTTACATCAAGTTACGATATTTTTTGGCATACTGGGTTACCCATTACAGGCTTAAAAGATTTAAAATAAGGGGAACAATCTTAGTCAGTTTTAACGTGTTAAATAATTTTAGACAAATAATTGGTTGAAGAATTAAAAATAAGGTACAATAATAAAATTTAAGTGCTATTTTTCTTAAATAGCTAGGAATCATTTACGCATACGAATTACGTACACACAAAATATTATGACTAGTCAAACTTAAAACTAATGAAATCAATACTTTGGTCGTTGTGCCATTTTTTTAAGATTTAAAAGGGTTTTACAATTTTTTTGTTATTTATTATTTTATATTTATTATGATACGTTTAGGGAAGCCGTCGCAATTTGTATTGTCGGTGTCAGTTGATGGAGTGGCTTGGAGTTGAAACTGGAAAGTAAAAAAATGAATAAGTATGTAGGTACAATTACAAATTACTGTAGAAAATGAGACCATGATCCAGGATATGGCAGATCAGGTAATTGAGCGACTGCCATCTGACATCAGTGACTTTGTTCCCCCTAACAACTGTCAGTCGCCGGAATATGCAGGTTTACTCATGATGTTTTCCCTCACCGTAAGAGCATTGGTTAGTGAAACAACTAATGTAGGTAAATAACTCAGAAACATGGCGGCACGTAGGATCGAACCCGGCTCCCCCCGCATGAGAGGCGAGGCAACCCGCTAGCCACGACGCTTTTAAGAGTAGATAGATAGAACTAAATAGATAAAAAAATACTCACGGAATATCCTAATTAGTCTTTTTAGCGTCCTTAGTCTCCTCCTTAGGCTGGCCCTTGCCGAGCAGCTTCGCCAGTGAGTCCCAGATGCCTCCGAGGAAAAGTGCGCAGAACAGGTTCTCGAAGGGCACGAAGGGATCGTGGATTCCCAGCAGGATGGAGGATAGCTGTGGAAATAACCCGAGGGTTAATTAAAATTAAAACTAAAAATCTAGACGTTATGATTCTGCTTACAATTTTTATTGGTCGAGGACAAACTGTCCATAGACATTGACGCTGAGCAAAGGCTACAGCAAGTAGTGGTCTTACAGTAGACACACATAAATAACGAGTTATTTTTGATATTCTTTTACTTATGATATTTATTATTCTGAAATATAAAAACTTTTTTAAGGACGGAAAAAACTTCTTGGCCCCATTCTACATAGTTAACCGCTTGTATGAGGATCCCAACTTTTTTGGCCGCGCAATATTGATTCCATAGAAAAAGTTGTTGTATTGGAGCAGAAAAGCACTACATATTTGAGGCATAAAAAGGTTTGTCTAACTATGTCTATGTAAGTATGTCAAAGGACCCTTTTACAAATAATTATCAATGGAACCTTCAACATAAGGTTGGAATAACTATTAGCTATGCGAGAAGTTTTACACATACCTTGAAGTAGACGAAGAATATGACAATACCGAAGTACACCAGGGCATGAGGCGCGGAAATGAGATCCGTCTTCTTGTCGAGCACGAAGATAATGGACGCCACCAGCGATGCTTTTGTGTAGCTAGAAAAAGAAAAATAAACGCGCTTTATACTTTTGTCTTGAAATATAAACGTACCTAGTCTTAAGGAGTGCGATGATCGATGATTGAAAGTACGTTCGTAGTCTTTATGGGGTTCGTAGTCTTCTGGATTGCGTTGATGTCTTTTGAGAGCATTAAAATACGTTCGTAGTCTTCCGGATTGCGTTGATGTCTTTTGAGAGCATGAAAGTGCGTTCGTAGTCTTCTGGAGCGCGTTGATGTCTTTTGAGAGCTTTGAAGTGCGTTCGTAGTCTCCTGGATTGCGTTGATGTCTTTTGAGAGCATGAAAGTGCGTTCGTAGTCTCCTGGATTGCGTTGATGTCTTTTGAGAGCATGAAAGTGCGTTCGTAGTCTTCTGGATTGCGTTGTTGTCTTTTGAGAGCATAAAAGTGCGTTCTTAGTCTTCTGGATTGCGTTGATGTCTTCTGGATTGCGTTGATGTCTTTTGAGAGCATAAAAGTGCGTTCGTAGTCTTCTGGATTGCATTGATGTCTTTTGAGAGCATGAAAGTGCGTTCGTAGTCTTCTGGATTGCGTTGATGACTTTTGAGAGCATGAAAGTGCGTTAGTAGTCTTCTGGATTGCCTTGAAGTCTTTTGAGAGCATGAAAGTGCGTTAGTAGTCTTCTGGATTGCCTTGAAGTCTTTTGAGAGCATGAATGTGCGTTCGTAGTCTTCTGGATTGCGTTGATGTCTTTTGAGAGCATGCAAGTGCGTTCTTAGTCTTCTGGATTGCGTTGATGTCTTTTGAGAGCATAAAAGTGCGTTCGTAGTCTTTTGGATTGCGTTGATGTCTCTTGAAAAAATGAAAGTGCGTTCTTAGTCTTCTGGATTGCGTTGATGTCTTTTGAAAGCATGAAAGTGCGTTCGTAGTTTTTTTGAGGTTATTATAATAGTCTTCTGAAGTGCGTTGATGTATTTTAAAAGTGCGTTCGTAGTATTTGTTGGGTTTGTGGCTTCGGGATTGCGCTGATGTCTTTTAAAAGCATAAAAGTGCGATCGTAGTATTTTTAGGGTTCGTAGCCTTTTGGAGGTATAGGTGTCTTTTATAAATAACAAATCTGTTAATAAATTGTTTCAACATACACACCAATAACCAATTCCTAAACCAAGCGTATGAGAGCTTGTGCTATGGCGACTACTTAGGATGACAGATAAACACTACTATAAACATACATGACTTAGGTACAAATGCTTGTGCTCATCAAACAAATATTTGGCTCTTTGAGGTTCAAAACCCGCAACCACTTGTTTTGTATTCCGGAGCGCGAAACACTACACCAAGATGGTCGTCGTAAGTCCTGACTGAGTGATATAGGTACAGAATTAAAAATGGTCTTAGGCTATATTTTAAAATGAATTGCACCCATGCGAAATAGGGGCGGATCGCTAGTTTATTTATATCGTATTTTATACTTTCATCTTAGAATGCCTCTTTTTGAAAATAATTACGTGACCTGAGTGACCGTGAGTCTTACATATAGTATAAGTGTATTGTTGTCGTTCGTAGTATTTTTGGGGTTCGTAGTCTTCTGGAGTGTGTTGATGTCTTTATAAAGCATGAAAGTGCGTTCGTAGTCTTTTAGGGGTTCGTAGTCCTTTAGGGGTAGTCTTAAAAAGCACAGTAATGTCTACATTTATAGTCTTTTGGAGAGTGTTGAAGCCTTTGGGGAGCTCATTAAAGTCTTTTTGGTTCCGTAGTCTTTTCGAATACATTAGTGTCCTAATGTGGCACGTTTTTCTTTCTGCGCTTGTCTTTTAGAAGCGCTGATGTCCGTTTCTGTTCCTGTTTCTTCCTTCCTTCTGTTCCTGACTCTTGAAATCGTACGTATTTTCTTTGAGTTTCGCCTTTACCTTTAGGTAATCAGTGAATTATAAAAATAGTGACTTACAAGCTAGGCTGCATGGTTTCCATGGCTGTGGGAGTCCAAGCTCCGCGGATGAGACGCTCCACCAGTCTAGTGAAACCGGCGCCGTTGCCTTTCAGTGTTCCTGAAATATAAAAGTAATTATAGACGTAGGACTGAGTACTATGTGTCTGGAGTTCTCACTTTGACCTTGAGACCGCCTCTATTCCCTGCGTAATAAAAGCTGTTTTCGTGTTCGAATGAGTACCCTGACGTGCTGCTGTACAACTTGATCCTTGAACGATATCTACCAATTTATCATTTTTACCAATTTATCGTGATACCTTACTTAGTCAATTACAGCTCAAATAGACGTCAGCTATAACAAGACTACCAAAACTAACACGAATAACAGCTGTTTCATTATTGATTTTTTGTAAGTGCCAATGTATAGTTTGTTTGGTCAACTGTCTTAAATTGGATAATTTATAAGTTGGTGAAGATTCACCGAATAAATTTATTTAATCGGTTATAATTTAAGCAATTTCTTTGCAAGTTCTTACAAATGTTTTCGTATTTAAGTAGGTAACTATTTCTAATCGGCATGAATTGCACAATGCTTGGTTTGATCAGAGGTTATAAGTTAACCGCATTTGAAGCATTATTTTATGCTTTTAATTGCTTTCCTTTATTGTCTGTATAAAATTCAGAGGTCCATAGAAATAAAAGTATACCACGGTCGCCTATGAGCGAGTGAGCCGCGCCGGTTAACCGATCCCTCTCATACATACTCGTACTCCGTGTAATCCATGTTCGGCAGAAGGGGATATGGAAAATCAATAACTTACCAACAATGATCATGATGACCCAAGCGTTAGGGTACAGCTTGCCGGCGTGACTGACACCGTCGTAGACCTTCTTAGCGCGGTAGATCTCCTTCATGGCTGATGCCACCACTTTCACCGGTAGGAACTTGGCCACTTTGTATCCGACGTCGAATGGAGTGTAGAAGACAATGTACCTGGAGAATAAATAAAGGGATACAGCGTATATTTGCATAAGGTACAGCCACAAAATCATGGCTCACTATCAGAAGATATCAGATAGAAATCTGTTAAGTACTTATTTGACTTTCCCTTTTAAAATTGTGCCTAAGAAAAAACCTGCAATAACATGCTTTCTTCGAATCCATAGTCATCAAGGTCACAAAAACATGGTGGCCCATGACTGAAGCTTGTCTTACTGCGGCCCCAAGCCGAATAAATCAAATTAAATCTTATACAACGATGGAAAATAGTATCTTTGAAAATAAAATCTGTTTTGGTTTATTTCCTTTTACATTAGGATTATATCTTGATTGCTATTTTTGTCGTCTGTAAATTTCGAAATCCACCGAAAAGTACTCGAGTCAACTATCAAGTTCCGATTAGTACACCTAGGTATTAAATAAGTAGGATCACACCACTTCCATTTAGCCTGGAGTTGCAAGACATCTTTAATTTTATTCAGCCGGTTTAGCATTATTTGACATAATTTGTATGGGAATTCAATCAAATTAACCGTCAATCGATGTTTACCGGCTTTTTAATATTAAATAAAATTGGTGAACAAGGGCCTTATCCTGTCCCAATGACTAATAGTGACAGACATCTAAGCAGTTCTAAAGCGAGTGACACTACCTCGGCCTATCTTACCATGTGACAGTTCCAATGACGAGCTGCGGCGTGTTCTTGAGCGGAGCAAGAATGGGTTCTCCGAGCAGGCCATTGACGACCATCCCGCCGGCGAAGATCACCAGCATCGTGGACAGCCAGCAAGAGAGCGGGTGCTTGCGCGAGAACGCTTGAGCACCTGGATAATAGATTAGATACCTACGATAAAGAATGTTCAGAGTATGATGGCATATTATTATTTTAATAGACAATTACTTAAACGATAAAACAATTATGGTATTTTTTTTGGTGAGCAATCAAATGTTTGGTATGGTAGGTATATTTCGATATTGACGATAATGTTTGAATAGAATGGATCATTGTAGGGCTACGTTTGCTTTACACGAAAACAACATCAAACATAATTATCATTAAAAAAGACTAATGACAATAGTGTCTGAGTTTCTACGCTTTTTCAGTACTAGCCTTTTTTAGCACTAGCCCACAATTGTCCCGGAGCTGTGGTGGGGTCTCTAGGTATTATATGGGACGTGTAGATAGAAGACCAACATCGAAATCACAAAAAAGAACACCTCAACCTACATACAGCCGATATCAGCTGATATCAGTTTGTATAGAGCGTGGTATGGAGTAGTCTGCATTTTTTGACTTCGCGATTTCGATGCTGATTCCAAAGAAAGTTTTTGTATTTTAGCACCAGAATCAGCCCCCAAGCAAGGGGTTAGCATTCACAAAAAATAACCTTACATATCCTTTAGCACCTTTTCTTTATTGTCCCTTGAAACAGATATTATGGAACGATATTTTAATTTATAATACATATTTAAATTAACTAACTGTTCTACGAAATTATACAAGAAACCTATTTCCAATTTATTATCTGTTATTTTTTGGAGTCGGTGCCAGAAATTCTAATTCTAATGTTTTTTTGCAAGTAAGGACAGGATTAAACCATCTTTTGGCTGCTTAGAGTAGATAGAATATCTAGCTTGGTTGGCACCGACTCCAAAAAATAACAGATAATAAATTGGAAATAGGTTTCTTGTATAATTTCGTAGAACAGTTAGTTAATTTAAATATTATTTTGTACTTTTTAGTTTAAATTTGTTTAAAAAAAAAAGTTTTAATTAGCACTGTAGGCAGTTTTGAAGTCGGTTTTTGTTTTTTTAAAAAAGAAATTTATTTTTCTATTTTTAGTTGAAATTTTAATGTAAGGTGCAACATGGGTAGACCTAATAAACGCGCTGTTCAAATGCGACAGCGTCATGTGGAAGAAAGTAGGAACGAGAAGGAAGACCGTTTAAAGAAAAACAGGAAAAGATTTGCCAATAGCATGTTAAGAGGGAGGAGGGGGGGGGGGGGGGGAGGGAAAGAGGAGGGAGCTGCGCCTTTGACTTTGTTTTGTTAGCATCCTATACAGTACCTGACAAAACATCTAGTGTTTTAATTACTAAACTCCTAATTTTTAAGGAGTTCCACCATTAGCTCAGCTCCACATAATGACTTTCAGACGTAACAACATGTCAACATTAAGATACTAGTACAAAAACACTATACGTGCCTTCAAAATTTAAGGGTTTCCCTCGATTACAGCAAGATCCCATCATCAGATCTCGACTGGGTCAAAATGGGACCAACTGGAAGGTATAGCCTCTAGGTAAACAATTTTTTTTTCAAATCGGTCCACAACTGACTGAGATATGCGGTAACATAGCCACAAAAAAAAAACATACAGTCGAATTGATAACCTCCACCTTTTAATTTTAAGCCCTTTGCTGTACATTTTGTATATATTTAGGTTAAATGAAATTTTAGGTCCTGACCCTAATATTATCAATCTGCAATTTGCAGATGATCTGGCTATTTATACACAAGGTCCCAACCTTCCAGCTCTTATCACCAAATTCAACTTAGTATTAATGAAACTTCATACACATTTATCTTATTTGAATCTGGAAGTCAATGCAAGCAAAAGCAAAGTTGTTATATTCAAAAAACGTAGCACAATTAATTTACTCAGTTCTTCAAACATAAAATACAATAATGAAGTTTTGCCACTAGAAAGTAGTGCTAAGTTTTTAGGTGTCACTTTTCAGCATAATTTTACTTTGAACACGTATGTAGATTGTCTGATAGAGCGATCGCTCAGGGCTACTAATATATTAAAATCCCTTACTGGTGTGTACCAGCACCCCACTGTGTAGTGGGGTGCTGATCCTAAAATACTGCTTTTATTATACAAGTCTCTTGTAAGAAGTCATTTTGAATATGCTTTCTTTTGCTTTTCATCTAACAAAAAACTTGTTGAAAAACTTAATAAAATACAAAATAAAAACTTGCGTATAATCTTAGGTGCTATGAACACCTCTCCAATAAATTCAATGGAAATAGAATGCAATTTACCCCCTTTGCACATACGATTCGATTTTTTGAAAGAAACATTTTTGATGAAATTATTGGTTGTAAATAATAGTTTATTGGTTAAAAAAATATCTGATATAAATTTTACAACTTATCTAAATGTTGCTCTATCGGATGTTAAGAGAGTAAAAGAAGAAAAAAATGTGTATACTAGTAATGAATTGCCTTGCTATAAAGGAGTGTACATTAGTAAATTTTTTGAGATGAAAATTGTTATTAACAGAAATTTTTCTTGTAAATACGATGTAAATAATGAACTGAATTCTTGGGAAGGTTATAGACAATTGTTCACGGATGGGGCTAAAACTGAAGAAAATGTTTCAATGGCATTTTATGACATTAAATTAAAAACTGGACATGGTATTAAATTACCATCAATCACAACTATTTACACGGCTGAGGCGTGTGCAATACAAGCTGCTTTGGAGTTTATTAAAAATCTGATGGTCAGAACTGGATCATTGTATCAGACAGTATGAGTGTTTTGGAGGCATTATCAAATCCGTGTCATAGTGCCAGAACGAATTATATGATTTTAGAAATTAGATCAAAATATTTCGATTTATTCAAAATGGGAAAAGACATTATCTTGTTTTGGACACCCTCGCATATAGGGGTGACTGGTAATGAGGAAGCAGATACATTTGCTAAAACTATAACAAGAACATCAGAAGTAGTTCCTGTTAAAAAAATCAAATTGCCGTCCTCGGATTGTATAGCCCTATTCAAAGACTCATTGCGTAGAAAATGGATAGACCATTGGCATGAAACCCTCGCAATTAAAGCATGGTACAAAGAAATAAATAATGAGATAAGAGCGCCCTGGTTTGGAAAAGGTACATTTAGAAATAGAAAGTTTTATTCATGTATTTCACGCTTGAGAATTGGTCACGGTCGATTTAATGAACATCTGCATAGGATGAACATGATTACCTCCCCGTCATGTACTTTTTGTAATCACGCTATTCAGTCTCTTCATCATATTTTCTTCGAGTGTTCCGAATTCTCACTGCAGAGACTCGTCTTAATTGAAGATTTATTAGAAATATACAAACCGCCTGAAGACATCCCGCGCCGTCTACAGGACCTTCTGAGAAATCAAGAATGTTTTATGGCATTGTACAAATTCGTATGCTCTACCGTTGAAGTAATCTGAATCCACAGCAAATAACAAGATCTTGAAGATTTTACCGATGAAAATATCTTTATCCATAACTCTTAAAGAATAAAAACTGAAGTCCAGGCTGTATGGTAAAACCTTTGCCTTTTCCGAAGCGGAAAGAAGTGAACCAAAAAAAAAAAAGATAACCTCCTCCTTTTTTGAAGTCGGTTAAAAATTGTAGATATTGACGTAGGTATGTTAGGTACCTACCTACCTAATGTAATAATTATGTAGGTACGTACTTCTTGGAATGTTTAGTCCTAAGAGCACAGGGAATAACGTAATGGATGTAGGGAACGGCCATTCTCCGATTAAGCAGTTATTACGCTTTCGGGCTTGTTTAACTGTAATATTGTAAAATTTAAGAACTTCAATATTTTTATATATTAGTTTGCCTCTGTATTTAGCTGTAAACAAAAACATCGGCCTCTGTAAAATAGTTATCTGGCTAAATTAATTTCATAAACCGATAAACCGCTGTTCTCTCCGTAACGCGGCCGCACACTTAATGTTAAAACTTGCCATTAATTTTCATAACTTAAGGAATGAATTTGCTTCGTTCAAGATTTTAAAGAGTAGGTATACGGTAATGTTAACCATATAACAAAATATCCATTCACTACAACTAATCTGTAAATTATTATCAATTTATAACCGCATGTCCGATTTAAAGTTATAATTACCGTGACGTTTTCTATTCCTGGGGACACATCCCCAAGTATTTGGCACATCTCTGCTGTACGCACCGTGCCGTGAGTCCCTAAGTTCGTGACGCGGCCCATCAGCAGGTTGTGTATCCCCAATGAATCACGTAAGTGTATAATTAGTTTAAAACTTTTCTGATTGCCGTGTAGGGTAAATATAAGATAAAGATTATCGGCCAGTTAAGCGACTTGTTGACTTCAGAGTTGATTTCTATCATATTGCTGTGCCTCAAGGCTTTTTTAAAAATAAGTCATTTGACCCTACAATAGTCTAGTTTCATAAAACCTAACGTTTATAGGCGTAGGAGTGATACATAATTTTAAAATATATGATTTTCTTAAAAATAGCGAATATACTGGTTATCGGCCTCGTTAACCAGTTATCGTCCACCAGTTTACTGGTTATCGGCCACCTGATTCAAGGTAGAAAAACGAGTCTTATTTGATAGCTCATAAGGTTTATAATAGTATGTACAGTTAATCAATTAATACTTTACCAATATTTTTACTCGTAATTTAATATATACCAATATTTTTACTCTCTTCTGCGACTTAAAACACAATTAGGTAACAGATTAAAATCTCGAGTCAAACAAATAGATATTTTTGCCGTTGGACGAAAGTTTAGTGGCCGATAACCAATAAAAAGAAAACCTATTTCCGGCCGTCTAAAATAATTATAACTGCATGTTATGTTTGAATTTAATATTTATATGATTCTGTTGTGGGATCAATTGTTCATTGATTAAATATCGCCTAAAACAATCATATAATAAAAACACCGTAAAATTCTAACTATTTTAAACGACCGGAAATAGGTTTAGTTTGTACTGGTTATCGGCCGCTAAAATTTCGGTATTTTGGAAGGTCATATCTCAGAATCTATGAGGTATACTGGCGGCCGGAATCTAGTAGTCAATTCACAAAATTCCAGCTGTTCACTAATATAATAAAATCAATGTTGGTGAATTTAAGGTGTTCGCAATGCAGGCAAACAAAAATGACGTGATTAAATCAGTTTGCGACCACCCGGCCGGAAAGCGGTTTTTGACATAAATCGAAACCTATTGTCCGACCACTAAAAATATTACAGATTATTAAATGTTTGCTGAGTTTGGGCATTGGAATATTAAATTTTAACATGTATTTAACACATAAACCATAAACAGTCACCAATAAAATAATAGTAAAACTTACAAACTTAACTTTAAAAATTCATCCACCTGCTAATTTTTTTGTTAAATCTGCCACGCATCCACACACCAAATTTTGAAATGACGACCGAGGGCTTAACACGTAAATGACGAGGTCATGCTTAAGGATTATGAAGCGTAAAGTTTGTCCGGGTTGAACGGCGCAAAATTAGAAAGGAGCTGTCTATTAACCTACCTATTATTCAAAATAATGTGCAAAGTGGCCGAAAAAGGATAGTGGCCGAAAAGGGGTACTCTTTTTATACTAGATTGGTAAAGCTTAGTCCCCAGTTACTTTTAAAAAAGAGTACTTTAACCTTATATTGTAGTAAAATAGTATTTGCATACCTACTAGGTACCTATCTACGGTATAGATTTGTTGCGAAAATTTGCTGTTTTCTAATTACCGTATACTAATTAGGTTGACGACTGTCTTGGTGTAGTGATTCGCGCCACGGACTTCTAAACCAGGCGGTTCCTGGTTCGAATCCCGCAAGGGGCAAATGTTTGTGTGATAAGCACGAGCAATTTGTACCTAAGTCATGGATGTTTATAAATGTATATAAGTATGTCTATCCGTTATCCTAGTTACCATAGCACAAGCTCACGCTTAGTTTGGGGCTAGGTACCTAATTGGTGTGTTTGTTAAAACAATTTATTTATTTATTACCATGTTACGTACGTATTTCGAATTACCGTTGTATGAAATTATTGCTCACAAGTTGTGTCCACATGAAAAAAAGGCTTTCCAAGAATAGAAAGTAACATTGTCCTTCTTTATAGTTCAAGTTATCTAACATACCAAATTTCTTTAAAATTGGTTTAGTGGTAAAGCTGTAACGTCAAACAAACAGACAGACAAACGTTCGCATTTACAATATTTCCGATTACACATAGTAATACTTATAATAATATCGTGAATACTTATTGATTTACGCTTATTAAGGCAGGTATTTGTTTAGATAATATTTATTCTCGTTTCTTTAATTGAAACCTTGCTATAGATTGATGTCTTATACTAATCATTATTTTATTAAGTTTTAATTTGTAGGATGGGAAAACCAAAGAAATTGGTTTTCTTTGGTTTGGAGGAAATAAAAGAGAAGAGAAGGAAGGAAGGAGAAGAAGCAACACAACGTCGAGAAAGAATGAAAGTATTTAGTTGAATGAAGATTTAATGAAATGTATAGTACAGATGAAACTTTTTAATTTTAATTTGGTTTCACATAGCTATTGAAATATTGGAAATACCTTAGTGTTTTTATAAATAGATAAAATATTTATGATAATAGTAGGAGCGTCGGTGGGGGGGTAGTGTGGCTAGTGGGTTGCCTCTCATGTGGGAAGAACCGATAGGATTCCACGTGTCGCCATTAGTTATTTCACAAACCGATGTTCTTTCGGTGAGGGAAAAATATCGTGACGAAACCTGCACATTCGAGCGACTGAATGTGTAACCATGATTAAAATTGGTCAGGTTCCCCTGTTAACAGGATCACTGAGGTCAGATGGTAGTCGCTCAGTGGTAGTCGCTCAGTGGTAAATACAGTGGTATTTACCTGATCTGCCGTATCCTGGATCATGGTCTAAAGTGGACCCTGGGCCCTCGCGTGCAAGTGCTTAACCGAAATAACGCTCGGATGATGATAATGTTTTATGTATTTTAAAGTATCTTTTTAAATTTTTATTTAATTGCTCAAATACTGCCTTATTCGATAATAACCATATATACGGTATTATTTGAGCAATAAAAAAACAACAGTTTTGTTTCTTTTTTAATGTTTTTTGTTAAATCGGTTATATATAAGCGATTCTTTAATAATTCCAATAAAGCAAATGTGTCCAAAAACTTGGTACAAAACCATGTGTTATACGTAAATATTATAATATTATTTATATAACACCTTATGTAACACATGTTCCTTTTTGTCACCAAAGTAAGGCAATGTAGTACAATTATTTTCATTATTTTTGGAACAATTTTAAAATTTAAATGTATGCTTAGAATCCTTTTTATACCGATTTGACACATTAAACAATAAAAAATACAAAAATGTTTTAATTTTTTTAAAGAGAATTGCTTATTTGTAAGCTATGCTTAGAATTATTCTAAGATGCTATGTGTCCCTGAACCATTGATTTATTATATAATAAATCAATGCCCTGAACAATAAATATTAATATGTTTTGTATTGTTGTAACTAGTATTACTTATATCATTATTAGATACATAATATTATGATTATTGTTTTGATTTACATAGGTACATTTATTGATCTTTTCTAATTACCGTTGCATTAAATATTAGCATATCTAATTAATTAACATGCCCATATTTTTAGGGTTCCGTAGTCCGACAAGGAACTCTTATAAGATCGTTCAGTCAGTCCGTCCTAGTCTGTCGCAGCAGAATATCTTCTATGTTTATGGTTTGCATGTAACTTGGTTCGAGGATACTTCACATATAGATCTCATTTTTAAAAATAGAAAAAAATAAAATCACCCCTATTTAAGGGTACCTTGGGGAGGTACCTACATGTAAAGGGGGGGTGAATTATTTTTTGAGTGCACCCCCTTGTGTGGGGTATCGTTGAAAAGGACTATGAAAATAAGGTTTTCATACAACACTTTTTTACTAGCTTTACCATTTGCGAGATAAAGCCCGCCAAAGTCGTTAGCACGGTGTGCCCCCCCCCCCCCCCCCGTAACTTCTAAAGTCTCTTATAAACTTCAAATTACTCACGTAAAGAAACAGGCGCGGAAACTCCTATTTAAAATTTTGGGTATCCTGTGATGAATACTTTTGAAATTATAAATAAAATAAAAATATATACTTTTTTGCCTTTACTGTCTAATGTTTTAAGTTAATGGTATGGAACCGTTCGCGCGCGAGTCTGACTCGCACTTGGCCGGGTTTTTTAAGGCTCATTAACTTGAAATCCGCTTTTAAAAATCTAATGCCGCTTAAAATACTATTTTGTATTTATTTAAAGAATTTAGGTAACAATAGATACTTAATATTTATATCTTTAATGTAGGTACTTCAAATTTTAATGTGTTTAAGAGAAATTAGCGAAAAATAAAAGGGCACGTTCATGAGGCAAAGAACACCGAATTACTGAGAATGACCGCAAATAACGTGTAGGTGCCAGGTGGTGTGTCCTGTAACTGTAATCCTATTAGTATTTTTGGGCTGTCATAATAAAATGTGTGGTAAAGTTCTTAGTAAAGTGTACTTCGATGATTTTTACAGGTTACCAACTAATATCCTTGTGGTGTCTGGTGGTAAGGTATTTTGTAACAAACCAAACTTTTAAGTTTGTTTTGTAACGAATAATCAATAATAGGATTCATCATCATCTTAACGTTGTCTCGGTCTGTATATTATTATCTGTGTCCCGGTTGTCACAAACGTCGGAAACTGCAGATTTCGAATCCGAAGACGTCAAAAAAATGCGAATCACAAACGTCGGAATTGAAAACTTTGAGGTTTCCATTATGCACAATAATGACATTAGCTTTCGGAAACTGTTCGGAAAGGATTCGACACGGAGCCGGTTATTATAAAAACTTAGTACCTACCGGGTTTAGGCCAGGACTAAGCTATTAGCTAGCCAATTAGAAGAGCGTTTCTCTATTAGGTGATTTCATGAATGTGTCATTCATTCCTCTGTTGTCGGCTAATATTTAGACCTGTCACAGGGATTTTAAACCTGGGACCTATTTTTTTGTATTGACACCCAGAAAGTTTACGAGTGTTTGGTTTGTGAATCAGGGTGCAGGTAGATAATAATTACAGCGGAGCTAGAACTATTATACATCTTTACATCATGTTTTTTGGCTCTTAATAATGATGACGTAGTAAGTCGTGAAAAGGTATAATTAATTTCAACTACGCACAGCAAGGCTCGTTGGTCTAGGGGTATGATTCTCGCTTCGGGTGCGAGAGGTCCCGGGTTCAAATCCCGGACGAGCCCGATGAGTATATATTTTTGCACTTATTATCGGTCTACTTTAATTTATTTATATAATTATACAATGAATATTTATTCCATTAGCATAACTTAATTTAAATTTTATAATAGTTCAGTTATAATACTGCGCCATCTAGCTAATCTATCAGAAAGTCGATAAGACAGACTTGTTGCATGCTTTTACGTCATGCTTATTTCAGGCTCAAGATAGATTTCAGGCTTCAGATAATAAAATATAACCTGTAATTTTATTAAAAATCATAATTTGTTACAAAGAAATGTAAACTCATCTATATCTGTCACGATAGCGATTATAATTTTATCTACAAGTGCTGCAACTTTTGTAGCGGTAATGCTCCGATCCGATAATAATGATTGTGATTGATAATGAACTTTTTGTATTAATTTACTATTTATTTCAGGTTTCGATAAGTAATTAATAGGTAGGTACTGCTGGATGAAATATTTATGCACCTGTTGATTTTTTAATAGGCGACTTATTTTGATTCCGTGTGTCTAAAGACCGTGGTTGACTGATCTGCATGGAAGTCTATTTATAAACTGTTTAGGTGTCTTTATTTTAGAACATTCCAAGCATCAGATAGCCATAAGCTCAGACAGTAAATAACTTTTAGGATGCGGAAGTGGCACTGTTGGGTATTTTGGCGGGTGATACGAAAATGAACATAAATACTGACCAGCTCCTAAATCCTCTCTGACTGCAAGAGCGCACAGTAAAGAGTGTGCAATGTCGAAGTATGGGTACATCTTTAGTTTTATGACCTGGTTGGCCAGGTCCAAGAATGCTTCGGGATCCATGTTGTCAAGTTTGTGTGGATCTCACGATTTTAGTAAAATTATGGCACAACTCAACACCGACAATATCGTGGCACGCTGCGCACGGCCGCGACTGGACGCGGGCGATGTAACCGCGAGACTGGGCTAGCTAGCTAGCACTGGGACGGGCCTGCCTGAAGATCGACTGCCGTTCAATTATTTTTGTCCGAAGCACTATACCACAACGTGGCTCACAGAAAACGGTTTTGACATTTTGTCAGTTATGTCAGTCAGTGCCATATTTCCCTTACTTTTTATTTGACAATTTTTCATCAAGACTGCCAATTTATTTTTATCTACTATACCGTATTTTCATCGAACATAGGTAAGTTTCCGTAGTGTAGCGGTTATCACGTGTGCTTCACACGCACAAGGTCCCCGGTTCGATCCCGGGCGGAAACATATAAGTTTTATTTTGTTTCGTCGTTTGGAAGTCAAGGATGGGAAAATAGCATGGATTTATTTTTGAAGCAGTAGTAAATGGAAATGGCGATCAGGCGAGCAAGACTAATAAAATACATTTTGAATTAATAAGATTGTTTATTTATAACGAAACATTTTATAAATAATTCCAAAACTGTATTACAATTACAATGATATATTATTACACCCATAATAAGGATACAAGTGATTACTTAATTAAACAAACAAACAATAGGAACAGTTGAATTTTTATTCAGTCTTCTGTTCGATAAATCAGATGTACACAGCCAAATCTTTGGGATATGGGTTTGATTCATATCTGGATATTTTACTTCGAATAATATTATCTAAGTGAGTATTGCACATTTCCTTAATTTTTTTACAATTTTTAATCCTAATTACAAGGCAATGAAAACTTCCAATGAAATTACGCCACAATATGTTTATCTGCTCTAGCGACCAATAGCAAACAGCTACGTGCATTCACGCAGTGACTATTTATATTTTAATTCAATGTTATAATCATAATAAACAATGTAATATGTTACGAACTTTTAATATTCTAGGAACGTATTTATAAGATAATTTACAAAAACTTTTACTAATAAATAAACCTACTTCGAAATCCTAAAACGAATTTGCGTATTCATACTGGAGCCACAGAGAGTACCACATATTTTAATATGAAAACGCGATTTTTTAATAGTATTTTTTAAATATAAACCTGTCAAACCACATAAGATCCGCGGGCGGGCCGATAACAATTAATTTTCTATTGTGTCTGGAAACATGATACGTAAAGGGTTAAATATGAAGTTGTAAATAATTCGCCTTTAATATGTTCCTAGTATATCAAAAGTTAGTAAATTACCACATTAATATGAAATTGTAGTTTATAGGTTTTATCGTTTAAAATAAAAGGTGAAAAATATTTCCCGACGGACTCACGCAATCAGTAATACAATAAATTACTTTAACATATAAACATAATAAGTTCACTCGCTTTGTTTTAAATGCACAGATCTACAGAAACACTATTCGTAAAATGGAATTTGATTTGTTAAAAGCGAGTTTAGTGTCGTTAAATAAAATTAAATAGTTCTAATAGTAAACATTTCCTTATTGAGATTCTACATCTAAAGCTAAATTACAAAAATTAAGATTACGGTTGTATAATAATTCTTATAATAAATTAATTCGACGGCGAACAGTCTTATCCATTTACAGCAGTATGCACATGATCACTTTATATTTAGGTATATTGTTTATAAGTGTATATAAAAATGTTAATTCATATGAAAATACGAAGGCAAACAAGGAAGCAAGTTGTTAGATAGGTAATTAGTTCAAATGTGCAAGTCATTGTTTTACTTATACAACTTTTGAATCTATGTGAACGAAAAATAGTAACATTTGGTATTACTAGGTATTAGGAATATTATGTTATTGTAGTATAAGTAGTAAAAGACAGTCTTTGCATAGGTAAAGACACAGAATGGCATTAGTTTTATAAAGATTATGCTAAAGTGAGTCATGTGCACACTTTTCATTTGTTCAGGTAGTGACATAAGCAGACAGTCACTATTTACAAGTATAAAACACTTAATTGTCGTTCGTTTCAAATTCATTATAATTAAGCACCAACAGTTTCGAACAAAGTAATGATAATAATACAGAGACTGCCCGCAAACGTACACGTAAATTGGTATAAAATCACCCTCGCAATTCAGGGATATTAAAATAACAGACATATAAAAAGTGTCGATAAGCTTACTAGTGATGCAACGAATACGAATAGGAATATTCAAATTCGCCGATATCAACTTATTAACGAATATTCGTATTCGCCAAATATCGTGATGATATTCGTAAAGCTACTTTTCTACTTTTGAAATAGCATGGTTAGCAATCGGAACGTCGAACCTACTCGATTAATGAATTTAAACTTTCGTTTGTGTATCCGAACACACTGCTTTAAATAGAATTGCAGTTGATTGATGTTTGGGGATTACCCTTGAATCATGATTAACGGAACGAGCAGGCAGTGTTGCCAATTGCGATGAACTTCCCAAATTTGCGGGGAGTCGGAAAATTAAATAAAAAAGAAATCATCACAATAACAACTGTTTAATTTTAAACTTCACTTAAAAAATTGTCTAATGTGAATTTTAATTACTAAATAAAGATCTACATTCTACGTTGATTGGATATGGTTTTTTTATTGCTTTGCTTATAACATTTTCATTTATTCGTATTCGTATTCGCCGAATATTAAAGTCATTATTCGTATTCGTAAAAGTGGTATTCGTTGCATCACTAAAGCTTACTCTACGTATTTTTTTCTCTCTCTTCTTTTTTGTGACTGAATTCAATCTAAAATAAATGAAAATACATCAATAATATAATATCTCATTATAATTAACCTAACCAGTTTCGCTAGTGCTCTATCCTCGTAAGTCCCTGCGTACTTGTATAAGTACAAACTTAGAATAGTAGTAAAAACCTGACATTTCAACTACATAGCAAGAGTAACTGCCTAATGTACTTACTGAAGTACAAATTTTTCATTACCCAATTACGGGGTACTTTTTTTACAATGGCAACATTCGCTCGACCATTTTCATTCATCATTCTACGGTCCATTCCGCCATGTTTGAGAGGTAACGTCAACTGTCAGAGTCTGTGTCACTTTTTCGCAAAATGGCTACGCGGTCGGGTCGCCTGCCGGCACGAGGTAAGTTAATCTATTTATATCAAAGAAATCTTTTGTGTCTTGTATTGTTTCATTTATGAATCAATAAATAATAAGTGTAATCTTTGTAAATAAAACAGAATTTTCAAAAAATCTTTGTATTTTACGAGGTTTATGATCGATCAAAATAATTTGTACTTGACATGATACGTTAGGCTTTTGTTACATAAATAACTTTTTATAATTTGTACTTGTTACTGTACGTTCGGTGTTTATTACCATGTGTTTTTTTATTTTAATTCTAGCGTTCAACGAAGATCAAATCGCACAACTTCTTAATAACTCTGACATGGAGGATTCGGATGATGAAGATGTGTTTACACCTGAGCAGGATGAAGTATCCCGTAGCGACTCTTCCACGTCTTCGGAATCTGAAGATGAACAAATAGAAGAAATACGTGGATCTAGTCGCCGAGCACAAAGTGCACGTGGCCAGCGAGGTGGTCGTGGACGAGGCAGAAGCAGCAGTGGGAGAATGCGACGTGGGCAAAGTGCAAGAGGCAGGTCTGAGAGATCTAGTCCAGGGTTTGAGCATCCAAATCCAAGCCCCCAAGAAAGAAGATGGTATGATAATAACGAAATAAAGTTTATAAATTCATCACTGATGCAACCTGCTTACCTGCCGTTTTTTTCGCAAGAGCGCTATTATAATAAATTTGAATTTGTTGATAGTTTTATCTCTGAAGAAATTTTTATATTGATGACAAACAAGAGTAACCAAACATTTTTTAAAAAGACTGGGAAGAGCTTGAACTTGACCCTGAAAGAAACGAAAATATTTTGGGGAATAACAGTTCTAATGTCGTGCGTAAACTATCCCATTCAAAGGATGTATTGGGAAAAAAATTGGAGGATTGACTTAATAGCAAACGCCATGTCCCGTGATAGGTTCTTTCTTATTCGCAACTCAATGAAACTAGTGTACGATGACGACGTACCTCAGGAAGAACGCGAAAAAGACAAACTTTGGAAGGTGAGGCCAATATTCGATAGTGTTTTGGCTGGCTGTTTGAAGCAAGTTCCTGAGCAACAAGTTAGTCTTGATGAAATGATAATTCCATTTTCTGGGACATGCGGCATGAAACAATATTGCCCTAATAAGCCAAACCCTGTTGGCTTAAAAGCGTTTATTTTATTAAGCGCAAATCCTAATGGCTTGGTCTTGAACATGGTAGTTTACCAGGGAAAAACCACCTTTCCGTCCTACACAGAGGCTGGTTTTGGATTGGGCGAAAGTGCTGTTTTAAAACTAACGGAAATTTTGGTACCGGGATCAATAATATATTTTGATAGATACTTTTCTACAGTCAAACTGGCAAAAGAACTTTCTACTAGAGGCCTTAAATGTGCAGGCACATTAATGAAAAATAGGATACCTGCAGAGGCGAGAAATGTACTAGAATCCGATTCAAGCATGAAAAGAAGAGGCAGAGGGAGCTACCATGTATTGACTAACACTGATAAGACTATTGCAATCACTAAATGGTTGGACAATAAACCTGTAATAATGCTTTCAACAGCTCATGCAGCAATTGAAACTGATATTTGTGCCCGTTGGTGCAAAAAAGATAGGCAGTATAAAGACATTGTAAGGCCAGATGTTGTCAAGCAATATAACTCTAAAATGGGTGGAGTGGACATGGCCGATCGAATGCTTTCAGTTTGCCCTGCAAGGAGTAGAACGAAAAAGTGGACAATGCGGTTTATTTCTCACATGATAGATCTGGCAATTTCTAATTCATGGCTCTTGTACAAAAAAACAGAAATAGAAAAAGGTGTTCCAGTCAAGAAAATACAGCAACTAAGGTCTTATAAAATGCAATTCGCAGAAAAGATTGTAGAAGAAAATCTGCTGCCTGAACTGAATGAATTAGAAGATGAGGATACAGTACGACCTGTTAAGCGGCCTGCAGGTAGACCGGGAAAAGTGCACATGCCATCAAAAATACGACGCTTCCACGGCAATATCCATTTACCAGAAAACCTGGACAAACAACAACGATGCCGTCTTTCTGGTTGTGACAAAAGAAGTTTGTTTAAATGTTCCTTTTGTAATATAGCTCTTTGCCTGAACCCGACAAGAAATTGTTTCAGGGCATTTCATCTTGAAGATAATGAATAATTTCATGAGTTCAGATGTTTAATTTTAAAATTGATTACTTGAAGATCTCCTTACTTGACTGTGATTGAAAAAAATTGAAATGTCAATTTACTAGTGTATAAGTTTAACGTTTTTTAAGACTTTTATATTTTAAAATGTACATTGATACCGTTACTCACGGGTTAATAAAAGTTAATTATTGTCTTAATGACTAAATTTTATAATTATTGTTTCACATAAGTGATGATAAGATAAAAAATAGAACTTCTTTTTAATACATGAATAAAACCATTTTTTTCATTTTGATGTCGTTTTTGTTATCTACATCTATACTAAAATTATAAAGAGAAAAGATTTGATTGTTTGTTTTTGTTTGCATTGAATAGGCTGCGAAACTACTGAACCGATTTGAAAAATCTTTGCACTATTAGAATGCAAATTTTTTCTGAGTAACATAGGCTATATCAGCAGATTCGCCCGCGTGGAATTTGGTTATGTCGCGGTACCTTTATCTCTATGCGGGCGAAGCCGCTTGCTGAAAGCTAGTACTGTATAAAAGCCTAATGTACTTACAAAAGTACAAATTATTTTCAATAATTTCGTTTTTAAAGGGGTGCTACAGATGCTAAACTTACAGCAAAAAATACAAATAACAAGGTATAAGTCTTAAAACTATGTAAAACTGATTTTTTTTTCTCGGTCTGAAGCACTATTTTTGGTTTGTACTTAGTAAAGTACATCCGGCAGACACAAATACTACTGCTAAAAAAACACAGGACTTACGAGGCTATGGAATATTTTTTGAAAAAACAAAACACCCGACTGAAAAAAAAAATTTTTGAAATGGACTTTTTACTGGCTTTCATTTGATACCCATATTGCTATGGTAAGGAAAAAATCAATCCCCCCTCCCCCCTTTATTTCCATTTGCGGGCGCCATTTTGAAAATGTATATAGCCTATGACACTCTCACAATTTTGACAAATTTAACGGCACCTCATATGTCAAAAACTGTCCAGCCGTCTGGGCTGTAGGGCGTGCTAAACAATTATACATACATACATACTCTCGAAAAACATAACCCTCCTTCTGCAGTCGGGTAAAAAGACCTTGCTTTTTGATTAGGTCTTTTTGAAAAATGAGTAAATATACATGTTTAAAAACGGCCTAGTCCGAGTCGGACTCACGAACGAAGGGTTCCGTACTATTATCTAAATACAACATTACACACTATATTATGACCTTAATAAGCAACTACCTCATGTTACAAAATTATTTAATTTACTTCTACCCAAGTTCAACGACTCTTTTATTTAACCTTTTTGTCGACGTAATTGGTACACACACCTACAAAAAATAAGTTTTATAGTAGTAAAGGTCTCCTAGCAAAACTCAGACGTACAGACAGACAGACATGACGAAACTATAAGGGATCCTTGTCAGGACTACGAAACCCTAAAAAGTGTATTGTTGTTGTACTTGCCTTTATCTTCACATGGTTTTATCTGTGGACTTAGTTTTCGCAACGGACACATCGGAATCCCGTCGCTCACCGTTGACCCCTGCAGCAAATAAAATATTAACATGTATACCTCGATCAGATAATAACTAATAGATAGTTGTCATAACGATTCCACTGAGTGACAGACGTCGAATCGCAGTGTGTGGTAAAACCAATGCTGGTTTATAATCACACTGGTATTAATGTACCTAGATTAAGTCTTTTTTCTGTATGATTTTTAATAAATAAAATAAATAAAGATAACATCAAATCTAAAAAATATTAGAGTACAATAAAATAAAAAAAACAATCCCACGTACTATAGCCGATGCTAACATAAATGCCGTCTTTTTAGATAACTAATGCAGGTTAGTAAAGACGAAGCCTTCATAATGAGAAAACATGGTGTATATGTTAGTAAGTAATGATGTTGATGTTGAAAGATGGTCAGGGAATAAATAAATAAATTGTTTCAACCAACACACCAATTACCTAGCACCAAACTAAGCGCGAGCTTGTGCTATGGTGACTAGGATAACGGATAGACATACTTATATACATTTATAAACATTCATGACATAAGTACAATGCTCGTGCTCATCACACAAACATTTGCCCCTTGCGGGATTCAAACCCGCAACCGCCTGGTTTAGAAGTCCGGGGCGCGAACCACTACACCAAGACGGTCGTCAAATAACAGTTATTAACATTTATCGCTATTACCCCGTTATTCTAAAAACTTAGTACTGGGTTTAAGCCAGGACTAAGCTATTAGCTAGCCAATTACAAAAGCGCTTCTCTATTAGGTTATGTCACAAATGTGTCATTCATTCCTCTGTAGTGGGCTAATATTTAGACCTATTTTAAACCTGGTCTAATTTTCTTGTAATAACACCATTAGTGTTTTTTTAATAAACGCATACACATAATCGACGGCACAATATCAATACCTTTGTTATTAGACGTGGCGCTCAAAATGACGCCGTTGGCTGAAAATAAAAAATAACATCAATAACCCCTCGGTGAATGGAGAACGTACCAATCTGCTGTAATTTGGCATGCTTGTGTTTTAAAATATTATGTGTGAACGCTATAATTAGGGTTGCCAACCGTATTATAATATATTGTTTTGTGCTGTATTTTGGGTCTTACTATATACTGTTGAAGAAACATATAGTATACAAAAATATAATATTTTCAAGATCAAAATGTTAACTAAAAAATCCCTTATAAAAAAATATAAACGTGCCGCTTTTTCTTACCTTCAGACTTTAACTTATAAAAATAACTAAGTACCAAATATATGTTCATCAATTTTTTGTGTGTTTCATAAAATACTATACGTCTTATATTTAGTGCACTATATTTTGTTAAAGCTTTGTTTGAAAAGTACTATATTTCGCTAAAGAAATGTTGGCAACCCTAGCTATAAGAGACCAAGTCTGCGATAGTTTCGTACCAATACTCCGGTCGTTTTTTGGCGGGGATGCGTTCGGTCTCTCAGATCGTAGGAACAACTCCGTTTCACTTTTGGGCGACGTCAGTATTCTCTCAGTTAGCTCTTCTAAGTCTTCAGTCGCCGCTTCGTTTTCTGCGTGCGTTTCGATTTCCGATAGGTCGTTTTTTTCGTTCCTCAAGGGACTGTCTGCTCTCTCCGGGGTTGACACGGCACTCCTGTTGGGCGTGAAGTTGATCTCGACGCTGGTCCGATGCGGCTCGGAGATGTCCGCCTTGCCCGGGCTGGAGGACGTGTCGTGTTGCATCACCGTGTCTTGGTCTGATTCCGTGTCGGAGCGGTCGCTTCTGACGCTTGTGACGTTGGTTAGCTGAAAAACGTTATTTTATTATAATAGTCTGCGCAGTAATAATCTACATTGACGCCTTGAGAATCATAAGGACGCCGGCGTCCCTCTGAGAATTGATTGTCTATTGTGTCTGGAAACATGATACTTAAAGGATTAAACTATATGGCCCGATAAGTTCGTGCGCGACGTTCTTACGGAGCAAAAGTCGTGCTAGGAAGGAAATACCACGCGTGCCCGCTAACTAGAATGCCTGGCTCTCCGCACGTCTTTCGCGAAACGAACGAACGAGGCATGTTAGAGCGAAGACGGTTGGTATTGCGGGGTAATGAATTTCCCAGGATTCCCTATGTCAGTCGATTGGTGCTTCTTCGCGCCTGCCACGTGCAGAGTGGGTGACGCAAGAGGGTCACGCACGAACTTGTCGGTCTATAGTAAACAAATAATTCCCTAATTCACTAAGGAGTCAAATAGGACACGGCTTCATTATTTTAAAGAAAGAAAGAAACAGTAATTTGGGATATCACAACACTGATAAAAGACAAAATTATCACATTACAATAAGAAAACAATCACTCGAAACTTTAAAAAAAAAAAATGGCACATTATATTAAGGAACATTTTTTTCTTATAAATTACTGAAAAATACTCAATAATATACCTACTTTATTTTGGAAATCAACTATTATGACTAATAACTTTAACCTACTTAAATTGTGTACATTTATTGCAATGGCTCGAACTAACGAATACCTACCTACTTATCGTAGCAGCGACTCGACATGCTCATCTTATAAAATTATATTAAGTACTAACCATTTCTTAGTTTTACGTTTCCATGTAAGTGACATGAAATTATCTTAATGGCAATAAAGATTCTTTAAACCCAAAATAAAAAAGAAACACTTAAATTATTTTTAGCTTGTCTGATGTCCAAATCAAGGGGACCTCACTCAGCATATAGCACTTATTACACCATCCTATTTGTAGCTTCCTAACTAGGATCCTAACTACGAAGATCGCATATTACTAAGGATCCTAACCAGGAAGGAATGATGAATAGGCAGGTGCTCTACTCTGATAACGCTTTGTCCGTATTTTCGCGACTAGCCGTCGCGCTCGCTCGCACTGACATGCTAGCTTTAGTGACAGGGACGGCTACAGCCGAAACTACTGATATCATCTTACAGAGTGGGGACAGACACCTTCCAGACATCTTCATATTATTGATTCTTTCCAGACACCTTCCTAGTTCGGAAGCGAGCTTCCTAACTAGGGGGTAGGAACCTAAGTAGTGAACTGCGATTATATCTTCCTATTATCTAAGTAGGATGCTACACAAATAGGATAGTGTTATAAGTGCTCAAGGCAAGGCCTTATTAGGCGATGACAATGGTAGTAGTATACCGTGAAGCTGGAGTCGTCGTCGGAGTCGGCGTCGAGGTCGACCATTATCTTCTCGATGAGCCGCTCCATGGTGCTCTCGCCGGCCGACACCACCGGGCTCGACGACTGGCGCGTGCGCTTGTTCCGTTTCACCACCTACAAAATAAACTATTCCTTTATATTATAGCAATACTGAAAACCTAGTCGCCAGCACCGGAACGTAAAAAAAAAGAATCACAATAATCCTCCTAGCTGAATTGCGACTACAGCGGCCAATATCGACGAGATTAACCAACTACACGGGAGATATTATAGTGCACAAGTGTATGCGCAATACACGGGAGCACTCTCTGTTCCTTCACTCTCATAATTCGGTGAGACGGCAGTCCGACATGACGTAGAGAGATCAGGCGCAGGACCAACGGATTCCGAGGCATGGGGGTGTTAACACCACCAACTTCCAACCACGAGGCAGTCACTATACATACAATGTGTCCCGCGATAAGGTGCAATCACGAAAGGAGGTAAAAATATAAAAGACAAGAATTAAAAAATATATGCCAAATGGTCAACAGTAAAACAGTAATCCTTAGCTTTGCATGCAGTACAGGATTATCGACTATCCTGTCTCTGCTGCTCTACATTTTCTTGTTAAAGTCTTGAGTCTGTAAGCACTTTTGGCTGTCTAAAGGTTAGGGAAATATTAGACTTCAAATATTAATCTAAAGTTACCGACATGTTGCAGTCGCGGAGCTTTTATTTGTACATATATCACATGTTTTCCGCCGTTACACGTTATTAATTTGTTATTTCTTCACCTCTCTCCGCGACGAGAGTGAAGGAGCAGCGAGCGCACGTGTGTATTGCACAAACACTTATGTTGGGCACTATAATATCTCGCGTAGTTGGCTAATCTCTGTTGAGATTGACCTAGCCTAACCAAAATTAGGATAAGAGAACATTATTTTCATCTCTCCTGTTCGGAAAGTTTAACTTTCATGTGTAGATAACCGGGTGGGAAATAGTTTTTCCCTTCTTAGAATAGGATAGGGTGGAAAGTCACGGAGTAAGTGTGGACCCACTATACTCAAAGCTGTGAAACCAACACTTAAAAAAAATCGGGGTGCGTTCCGTTTGCCGTCATCTACGTCCGCACGCTAACTTTGGCGCCGCTACTGGACTAAGTAAAACGCCAAAATATGCGCCGCGATGCGCGCTGATGCATCGCGGATATAAATGGAACGCACCTTCGATTTCACCAGAAAAAAAAAGATCTATGATTAATTAAACGTGGGAACGCGCCATTATTATAAATACCGTGTCTTTATTGCATAAAAATGGTTTCAGAATGTAATTCTAGTGACTTGGACATTGATTTGACACCTCATGAGATAAAAGAGGAGGCACTAGCGGTTGCTGACAATCTTTTCCGCTACTCTTTTAGCTGATTCGGGGGCTAGTATATCAATCCTGAAACGGCATGGTGGTTGGAAGTCCAGCACTGTCGCCGAAGGATATATTGAAGACTCAGTTGAGAATAAAAGCAAAATATCCTCAAAAATAACTGAAGGTATAAATATAAATACTGAACGCCATCTGTCTCAACAACCTGGAACATCAACAACTCGGGAACCAGACGTTGCACAAGATCCGCCACAAAGTCATAACTTTTTTGAGGAAAATGTTCAAACAGGATCTTTCACCATACAAGGGACGCAGCTTTCTCAGAAAGTTTCTAACATTAAAATGCCCGGCAAAACTCTGCATTTTAATATTTCGAACTGCACAAATTTTACCTTTAATTTCAATTAATTACTGTAAATATACCTATCTATTTTATTAAATGAATGTAGTTTTTTTTCCTCTCAGTCGAAATGAAAAGTAGTATGCTTAACTCGGGAAAAAGCACCCATTTCATGTCGCTTTCTGCCCTTGTATAGCAATCTACTATTGTAATTTCTTTATTTAAAGCTTGTATCTTATACTACCTACGTCTTTCGATGAACACATTTCTAGCATTCATATCCGAAATCTTATGATATGTGAAATCATAACTCACCAACACTTCGTCGTTATTGCTTATACTGGTCGTGTTATTGTTCCCATAGTTCCTAGAATTCCTTCTGAAGCACATGGTGAACTCAAAAAGGGACTGCACCCGCGTGTACCAGGCTCGCTGAGGCTGTGAGGAGGTCGCCCTCGCGCGGCTAAGCCGTCCGCCCTGGTACTTGAGCGTGCGTAAGTAGCGCCGCTTGCTTTGGATGTATGTCACCTGTGGATGTCAAAGTCAACATCTTATGTCTGTTGGTGTTAGCAAAAGGGTTGCAGGAACGGACATTAAATCTTAATGGCTTCATTAGCTACTGATGTGTCATTATTGTATTTACCTTTGTGGCAAACGTTGTGAGACATAAGAATTTTTATGTATAATTGGTGTGTTTATTGAAACAAATTATTTATTTAATTTATTATTAAACTAGTGGTTCCACGCGACTTCGCCCGCAAGAGTTGGATTTTTCATATAAACTTGCATCCCCCATTTCACCCCCTAATATTTTTAAATCGCGACAAAATGTAGCCTATGTCCTTTCCAAGGTCTCGAACTGTCTCCATACCAAATTTCATCTCAATCGGTTCAGCGGTTTAAGCGTCAAGGTAACAGACAGACAGACAGACACACTTTCGCATTTATAATATTAATATGGATCCTTCAAAACTGTCAAATAATGTCTGTTCCTGAAACTGGGTGGATATCAAATTATGATTGAAATTACACTTATAAACGTCAATAATAACAAATTGTCTTGTCTCAAACTACTGGTACCTACTAGTACAGTAGGACCCACAAAATGGGTCATTATTACTTCGAGACAAGACACAGACAATGTTAAGCCTAATTTAGGTAGATGAATGAAGTGAACTGGTATTTTTGAGCATGACATCCATTGAAATTTAAGTGTAAATTGAGCCTAAGAACAAATATAGAATTTAATTTAATTTAATAATAAAATAATTTTATTATATAAATAATTTTATTCATTTTTTTAAAGGATAATTTTTCATTATTAGTGTCAGGAGTCTCCATTTAGGCATGAAAACGCCTGTGCCAGGAGACACCGCTCTTACATAGCCATTTCTACTACTACTATATTGCTACTTACTTACTATATTGCTTAAATTAGCTTAAGCTTAAGTTAACATAATAGGTATTTAACTTTAAACTTATATCTAGATAACGGTGTACGTATGTCTATGAGTGTGTGTATGTGCATGTGTGTGTCTGACTGACTGAGAGTGTGCGCGCGCACCGCGCTTGTATGTGTGTGTGTGCGCGTGAGTGTGTGTGTGTGTGTGTGTGTGTGTTTGTGAGAGAGAGAGAGTGTCATTGTGCGGATTGCAGAAGCTTTTCCGTGTCTTTGGAAGTCAAGAAAGTTAACTCTTTATTGCACACCATAAAAGTAACAACAATACAATTTACACAGAAAGATGTACAAATCAGGCGGTCTTATCGCTAAGAGCGATCTCTTCCAGACAATCTTTGGGTATAGTAAATACTTAATCACAGGATTGGTAAGCTATAATGTTGGACGTCTCAAACATTTTTACTTACCACATCGGCAGACCTTAAAGGTGGCTTCCCCATAACGAGGTTGACGAGCGATATGGACTCCCTTGTGATGCGCAGCGCGACGAGCAGCGCTAAGAAGAACACCCATGGCAGTGGCCGCACCAGCTCCGGCTGCGGTCTCTCATCTACATCCACTGCAAATGAAAAATCCCTTATGTAGGTATATGACTAACTTTTTTAAATTAAATTGCAATCTGTCTCTATCTCTGTTAAAAAAGAGAAGAGGCTACAATAATTTTAGAGTGATTCGAATTTAGTTTTTTTTTCAATCTTTGTTTTTTTCTGCAATTTTTTCATTTGACCGCAATCTCACTTGATGGTAAGGGACGATGCGGCCAAAGACGGGTCATGTCTGACTAGTTCACGCAGATCTTTCCAGCGATATCTAGGAAGTCCGACTGGGCGTTTTCCATTTGGTCGTCCCAGATATGCTCGCTTCCCGGCAAGATTTCCCCCCATTCTAGTATGGGTTTGGTAGATTAAAAAAAAAGCATTATCCTTACACGGAGGCGGTACGGCCCACCGAGCGCACTTCTCGACGACCCACAGGGCGCGGTCGAGCTGCCGCAGCACGCTCTGCCCCACCCGGTAGCTGGCCACGTGCTCCGCCGCGTTCTGCAGGACCTCCTTTGCGAACGACACTAGCTCCATCTGCAACCAATTGCAGATTGACAAACTTTCATTTATATTTGTCAAAGCTCCGAGATCACTTGTGTCCCTGAGACGATAAGCAATTGTCAATTTTCATGTTTTCGATGGGAATGGAATTGAAGGTGCGAAGGTATTGATTGGCATAATGGCAAGCCCATTGACAATCGCAAACGATGCAGCCAGTGACCATCTTGATGTGCAATTGACAATCGTTCGGTCAGAATCTAATTTCATTAGTAAAATGCAAAATTAAAGCTAGTTAATTCGATCATTTACATACGAAATTTGTTGTTTAGGTAAATATGATTACAGTAATTATAACTTTAATTAATCATTAATAAACATACAATTGAGATGAAAATGTTATCAATATATATATGAATGATATGCACAAATATTATTACACCTCACAAATGGAAAGACACAAACAACCTGCATTTAGTATTATTAATTCATAGTTTAATTATTTATTCAACTATGTAGAAATACCAATAGAACGGAATTTGATGAAATTAAAAACAAGTACCTTTATTAAGTTATTTTTTAGATTGACAATTAAAAATAGATAAATTTAAAAAAAAAACGACTTCAAAACTGCCCACAGTGCTTATTAAAACTAAATTTTTTATAAACAATTTTTTCTATGAATTTATACAAGAAATCTATTTCCAATTTACTATCTGTTATTTTTTGGAGTCGGTGCCAGCCAAGAGATGGTTTAATTCTGTCCTTACTTGCAAAAAAAAAAACGATGAATTAGAATTTCTGGCACCGACTCCAAAAAAATAACAGATAAAAAATTGGAAATAGGTTTCTTGTATAATTTCGTAGAACAGTTGGGTAATTTAAATATACCTACTAAACGCGCTGTTCAAATGCGACAGCGTCATTTGGAAGAAAGTAGTAACGAGAAGGAAGACCGTTTAAAGAAAAACAGGGAAAGATTTGCCAATAGCATTTTAAATGTAGTTTGTACAAATTAAAAATATAAAAATTTGTACAAATGATTTTGGGGATAAAAACTGTTCTATGTCCTTTCTCAGTACTCAAACTATGAAATCCATTGTTTCAGCGGTAAGAGTTAATTGATTTCTTGCAGTAATTATATATTTCTTGAAGTAATTATATGTTTTTATTGTTGGGGGCGGGGGGGAGGTTAAGGGGGGGGGGGGGGGAGGTTCGAACTCCCTCGCAGGTTTTTAAACGCTACAATATAATGATATTGTAGCATTTAAAAAACCTGCGACTGATGGAATACAGTATTTAAGAAGTTAAATCACAGAATCTTAAATCATGGGCAGTGCTACTCAAAGAGCAGCTCAGAAAGCCAGTGGACTAATTCCAACATTTGACTTTGTTTTGTTAGCATCCTATACAGTACCTGACAAAACATCTGGTGTCTTAATTACTAAACTCCTAATTTTTAAAGAGTTCCACCATCAGCACAGCTCCACATAATGTTGACTATCAGACGTAACCCCATGTCAACATTAAGATACTAGTACGAAAACACTATATGTGCCTTTAAAATTTAGGGGTTTCCCTCGATTACAGCAAGATTACATCATCAGATCTCGACTGAGCCACAATGGGACCTACTAGATGGTATAACCTCTAGGTAAACATTTTTTATGAGGTAACATAGCCAAAAAACATACAGTCGAATTGATAAACTCCTCCTTTTTTGAAGTCGGTTAAAAAGTGAGTTAAACTATTTAAAGTTAAAATAAACCAAAAATGAAAAACTTAGTTAAGTTATTCTTATGTTAAATTTTTATAAGTTAACAGTGATTCCTTTAATTACTCACCCTTCAAAGCAACACCAATTTTTAAACTTATCTTATCATATAACACAATGTTTACTAGTATCACTGTACTTTGTTGATCAAGAACAAGTGACCTTTGAACAAATAATAGAGAGACAAAAAGAAACAATCCATTCACTTCTAGTATGCAAACCAATCAAAACACAATGTGGTGTTATCTACTTTCAGACACAAATGAGTGCAGGATCGAGAATAAATACATCATTTTGACTTCTTTATACCTTAGATAAGTGGACAGTGGCAAAGGGCAGAGGTCAGTGCAATCATAGGCAGATATGGTGGAGCCATCGAGACAAATATATTACATATCTCAATAAGTGCAGCATCGTACTCACCTTGCTACTGCTATGTAAAAATATATGCAGAATCTAATAAAACGGACTTATTCCTTTGCTAGCACTTTCTTATCAGTTGCTTAACCTAAATTGATACTTAATTTTACATATTTCCCATAAAATATATTGTCAAAAAATAATATAACACCTAAGTAAAAATTTAATTTGTTGGTGAAATCGACTCTTTAGGCTTTCAGGCTCTTATCTGATTTAAGGTCAGGCTTAGATAGTCATCAAGGCGAAAAATGGAGGGGGGAGAGCCCAAAATGGGAAGACCATGAACTCTAAAAAACTATTCAAACATGCTTAACGTCACAAGTTTATTCATATTACTTTATTCTGTACCTTGTTAAGAGCATCGGAGAAGCATGCAATAGTTCAAAGTTAAAATAAAACTTTACTGTAACCTACCTACATACTTTACAACAATAAATTAAACTGAGTAACTCAAATTAAGTAATTAGTAGAATTACTGAATGTTTATATTTCGTTGACGATCTCAATGTCTGTACTGCATCTGATTATTATATGTTTTATATTAGAACATTTACCGCAATCGCAATCGGCCGGTAAAAAAAGAAAAAATTTTAGAGAGGTGTAGGGATGACAAAGTAGTTGCCATGTTAATACTATCAAAGTCAAACCTTAAGAAGTAAGCTATTAGTAACTAAAACACGTAATACAAATTAAAATAAATTAATAAAAATCTAAATCACATTCACCTGAATTTTACTCTTTTTTTACAATACACACGCACACACACAAAAAAAACAACTTACTGACAGCTGGCTGACTGCTGCACTGACACATGGACTGACAGACAGACACAGACACAACAATACAAAACATTTTTAAATACAAGTTTTTTCGGCCTTGGAACATGGGCCACGCAGCCTATTCTTCAGATATACAGGCTGTCCAAAAAAATTTGGATAATTCTATAACTCGAATAGGTCACAGTATAATCTACTAGGATTACTAGTTTTCCAAAATGTTACATCGCAAACTATTTTATGCAAATTTTCTTTTGCTAAAAACCATTTGTCAAAACAACTTACTGCAAATTGTTAATAAAATTAGAAAACTCTTTTTTGGTATATTATTGTATCTATCTAGTCGCTCGTGTAATTAGTTAAATAGTGTTTTATTAGTTTTTTATATTTCATATGTATGTTAGTCTGTAAGGTATTTATCCTATGGGCCTGTATTACTTTGTAGTCTGTAGCCTGAAATAAATAAATATTATTATTATTATTATTGTTCAACAAATTGTTTAGTGATGTTTCATTTTACCAAATATTATTTAATCAAATGTTTCATTTGGCATAACTTACTCTTTCCAATATCACAGATTATATAATAGTAAGTAATAGTTACTTCCAAAATATTAGCGAGGGCTGCTCTTCCTACGCGCCTACGGCTTTTAAATTTAAATTACACTCTAGTATGAAATAAACAAATTGGTCTCTGGCAGCGGTGTCGCGAAAGAAGGTATCGCGATGTTCCTAATAATCCAAATGTAAATACGTAAACTAAACCTAATGATAAATGTGAACTAAGCCTAACGATAAATGGCAACACTGAAACAGGGTAGGCAACCAAAGTACAATTCGGACAACTTGACACTTCCGCTTACCCACGCCTAGTAGAATGTCGGTATAGTGTGAACGCATGAAGATGAAAAGTATATCCAAACCAGTGTAATCGTGAGGAAGACGAGCCGGAGACTGTGGCTGCGCCGAGGACATTGCAGCTAAGTACTTAATCTACTAAGATAGTTGTTTAAATAACTAGTAATACTATTGCGCACCGCATGCCCTAAATCATGGGCAAGATCCCTAAATCATGGGATGATGGTGGTGGCCCCACCATAGCCGGAGGCTGCGTGTCAATGGCTAAATCTAAGAAGTGCCGACGGGCACTGGTGTCGACGGGCACGGAGAACATGAAAGATGTATATCAGGAAGAAACGGAATGGAAACTGCGGGTTCCAGGTCCGTCTTCTCATTATTGAGTTTGTTAATGTAAATGATGTTAAGGCGCTGGAGGTGGGCCGTCCTGAGGTGACGGACATTCTCCAGGCAAGTGCATACAACGCTGGTCGCGAGCCGGCCGGTCGTGCTCCAGCGTGTGAGATTCTATACTAAAAGGTGGCAATAGTATTTAGACAAAGTGATAATAATAATAACAATAATGATAATGATGGCTGAGAGAGTCAAAATAAGTAAAGAGTTTATTGAGGCTTCCAAAGGGAAGCATAAATGCATAGTTATACAGTAACGCGAACTTGTGTAATATTATAGGATGTACTTAGCCCAGGTTTAATGGGTATATTACTATTTACAGGTGTGAAAGGAAATGAGATGAGGAGGGGAACGATACCAAATCATCCTAGACAGAGAATACACCGCACAGTGTTATCAGAGAAGGTTTGCCGAGTAAGTAGCTTCAGTATCGCCCGGGGGGCCTTGTGTGCTAGATTCAGTAAAGCGAAGCAACTTATCTTAATAGTAATTTGGTCTCATCTAAACATATAAAGTTAGTTAAATCTAGGATGCACACAGGGTCTGGACCCGCCGCGACATGGTGGAGGTGCTGGGATATGAAGAATCCCCATCAAGAAGAACTCAAGGCAAATTGGCAAACTTTCTCTTGGTAGTACTATCTATTTTCTAAAGTAACAATATCATACCTCTATTTTCACAAACAGGTTAACAGCGACATCTCGAGGATGTTATTGGTATTGTTCCCTTACAAAAAATGTTTATGAAAGTAACCCAAAAGCGCAAAATTTAAACGAGAAAATTATTTAGAGAAAACTAGTATAATATGTCTCACGGCTCGTAAATAAAGAAGGATTTGAGAATTCCCTACAGATATTTGAATGATTATGAAGCGAATATACTTGCATTGTTTAGAATTTTGTATGAATAAAATTGGTATTCTTGAAGGTCGATGCATATTTGGCTTTATTTTCGATCGAACATGAATACTCACCTTTAAGCGGAAGTGACGTCATCCGCCTATTGTGAGTGTTCAAATGAACGTATTTTTATGAGATTCTAAGTGGAAAATGTGTAAATCTTAGAAATAAGTGATGTAAAGTTAATAACTTAATTTATCTAATGTTATTGTAAACGGTTACACTGGATATATGGAAGTAAAAAAGTTATTTGCTGTCATGAGATGACCGGCAACAATCCTCAAAACTTTAAAGATGGCGTGTGGTTAAAACGGGTGTCTCGTTGTCTGAAGTATTTTTGCACCTGAAACATTCTTAATTATTTATAGGGAAGTGAAGATCGTCTGTAAATATCGCAATAGTGAAAATTTTCAATAAGTTTATGTAAAAAAGGAGAACGCTGGTGAGTTTGATCAGATTTTTTCTTGCCAAATTTGTACTTGGCGGTATGGTTGGAAAACTTACAAAGTTGCGGCTGTAGGTGGTTTATTGAAAACGATACTTGCAGGTTGACTCGGAATGAGAATCACAGTACGTAGCAGTCAAGGAGGAGTTCTTCCTGGTGATAATTTTCTGAAGACATAGCATGTTCCCAGTTGTGAAATGGGAATCTAGAAATTGATGAGCAGAAGTCATCGACAAGTTGAAAAGGTAGAATAATTACAATTCTGAGTAGAGGCAGAGGCCGAACTAAATTATATTCTATCAAACGAACCAGCAAGGTTGTTCTTAAGAGGTGCTTTAGGCAAAGAGAGTTGAGTCATGAAGTAGTGTATACATGTATACTTTTCTTGGTACAGTTATTCCACTATAGAAGGTATAGCTAGAGTGAAGCTGTATCATTAGACTATATGTAGGTATTACTTACCAAAAATTGATGTTTTCAAACAGGTAATCGGATAGAAATAGTTCAAACCTAGGACGGCCACATATCTACTTAAACTTAAAATTTTGTTGAATGCTGAACTACTGAGAAGGAACTAAGGTACACATATTTTCTGTTCATTATGTAGGGAAGTCAATTCTATATTATATTTTTAGAAAATCAAGGTGAGCTGACGGATAAACATGTTTTTAAAATAAAGTGTTTGATATGAGTTTATTTCATGTGCAACAATAGTCCCACTTGACCATAGTATTACTTGACTTGTTTTGATGCTTATTTAAATGAATATTTGGTTAATGCAAGTGAAATATAGCATCCTTTGTGGATGCATACACAAATGGTGTTGGTTTTACTTATTGATGGATAAATAATAAAACAATAATAAATTTTTATGTCATTTAAAAAGGGGTCAACTGGGGAACAGTGCATAGCATGAAATATTTTCAGGAAACTTAAACTTTTGAAATTAAACTAAGAAGCTCAGACCAAATAAAAAAAGCAAGACGGAACGCGCTCAAACAATAAAGTGAAGCTCACTGTGCAAATCTGTGTGCGTGACCAAATGTGTAGTACAGTGATTGCGATTGTGTGTACAGTACTTAAGTGATACCATCACTCGGAAAATAATTAACCCACAAACGAATGAAAATATTAAGTCTAGTATGAGACTCTTATTCTCACTCAGATTAAAAATTAATAACGGTAACTGAAATAAGTATTGCACAATTTTAATTTAGCAAATGTATTTTATTTATTTAAAGAAACACCAGCACATAAATTACGTATATTAAGCAAATGTTGTTTATACATTAGCCAAAACAGTTTCGTAAATTTTGTAAACTTGCAATAAATCAGTATGAAATTGATAATGGATGGAAAAAAGGGAATCGAAAGTTCAAAATTTGGCACCCTTACGTTCTCAATATACATAATATATATTTTTTGATAATTCGTTTATTGAAACCATTATTTAAAACTAAGCCTATCATGTAATATTAATAACAAATATTTAAGTTGAAGGGGTC
Source organism: Pyrausta nigrata (assembly GCA_949316185.1). Lineage (NCBI taxonomy): Eukaryota > Metazoa > Arthropoda > Insecta > Lepidoptera > Crambidae > Pyrausta > Pyrausta nigrata. The sequence continues at coordinate 9,796,392 of OX438951.1, forward strand.
GTCGCTATTGGGCTACGACCGGTCCCTCAATTACAGATTGGGTTTAAACTAAAAAATAAAACTTACATATTTTGCACTGTCACTCGCCGGTCGCGCGGAGCGAGCCAGCGCGCCACTAGCTGACCGAGCGGAGCGTGAGCGTGAGCGTAAAAATTACCCCACATTTGTAGGTAAACTTTTCGGACGGAATATTGGTAACACTGACTGCATTTGTTGAGGTCTTGTGTTTCAAAAACGTAATTGTAAACATTTAGGAATAACATTGCAATTATCAACGGTATCTATTACTTACTAATGAAAAGTAATTCCTGAGTGTTTCTTCTGATCAACTGAGTTGTTTTTGCACGATTTTATCACGCACGACGGCATTGTTAATTATTTTATGAACGGGTGGTAGCGCGACTATTACGTCAGAAGTTTGACAGGGCACTGACGCGCGGTCGGCTTCCTATTTCAAATCCGGCTTTCTATTGCCGGCTACACTTCTTTAGTACGTGACACTACGTCTTCCTTTTTTTATTTGGTCTGAGCTAAGAAGAATAACTTGCTTTACCCGTCAGCAAAGATAATAAGTAACAACATAACATTATAACAGTGATTTTAAAATTATTTTGAGTAGAATTTTTAAATAAAAGAAACTTATACTACTTGTTAATTTTGAACTCAGAGAACATGTTGGTTTATAAAATGTCGATTATTCTTCACACCTTATTGAATATTTAAATTAAATAAAAGAGTCAGTCTTTGGTATGTTGTCTATTTAAAGAGTACCAAGCACTGACAAACCCTTTATTATACAGGGTGAAAAATAAAATTTTCTAGTATATAGGGTGAGATAAAATCTTTAATATACAGGGTGAAAAATATTTTTTTTAATATACAGGGTGAAAAAATATTTTTTTTCTTTTCTTTAATGAGTATATAGGGTATGAGGTTCTGAAAATTATATACAAGGTGTAAAGTTTCGAATTTATTTATTCCAGAAACATGGAAAGAATAATATTTACTAGACTAGAGTCTATAGCTAACACCATAAATAAACTTACCTCAGAAGCTCTAGAATATAAAGATAATATTGATGTAAAAAATGCTGAAAACTTAGAAATATTGCTCACAAAGTTAGATAAGTAATGCGGTAAAGAGGTTTGGAACGGAATTAAATCAGAGTTTGTCAGTGAATGAGCTAGGAGCTTATGCAGAAGAGGTCACTTCGTTCAGCGAGATACAATTAAAAGGCGAAGAAGCTTTTGCAGAATTGAGCGTCAAGTTGAAAAGAGCAAAGGAAAATGCCACGCCTGCTGCGACGCCTACTAGTCGTATCGCGTTGACCGGGAAATTACCTAAACTCGAGTTAGCAGTATTTTCTGGTGATATACTAGAATGGCACCAATTCTGGGACCAATTCAGTTCCAATATTGGAAACCGAGATTTGTCTGATGTGGACAAGCTATCCTATCTCAAGGGTTCTCTGAAAGGTGAAGCAAAAAGGATTATCGATGGATTAGAAATCACTAACAAGAATTACGAGGTAGCAGTGTCTATTTTAAAGACGAGATACGGAAAGGAAAGTCATATAGTAGATGCACATTACGCTGCGTTGCACAAAGTTCCTAAAGCGTCCAAAGATAGCACTAAAGACCTGAGAGAGACTTTCAGTCAAATTGAAAGGCATCTTAGAATTTTAGAGTCATTGAATCAAGATATCGGTCATGACCATCTGAGATTTCTCATCCTGGAAAAGTTACCCTCTGATGTAGTGTACGAATTGAAACTGAGAGCGGACACAGAATCTATTGAAGAAATCCGGCGACATTTAGAAGTGATTATTTCGGCTAGGGAAGACGCGCAAAGGATAACTTCCGATAGTATGGGAGAGTATACCACTCAGTCTCTACATGTGAATACGTATGCTAAAAGAAAGAAGCCAGAAAATCATAATCAGAACCGAGGAGATCTCAAGAGGCATAACTTTACACAGCCAAGACGGGGCATTAAGAAAGAAAGCAATTTCAGCGAACCAGGACCATCTCACAAATACCATGGTCACAATAAACAACCAATAAGAAGAAGGTTCCAGAGAAATGAGAATGATAGAAATGCGCCACAAAGTAAGAAGAAAAGGTTGCAATGTATTTTCTGTCAAGACTCACACTATAATGATCAATGCAATAAATTCAGGACCATAAAGGAAAGGAAGGAAAATTTAAAGAACAGGTGTTACCTTTGCCTGGACCTCGGTCACAGAACGTATGATTGTAAGAGAACCATTTTCTGCTTTCATTGTAAAAGGACTAACAGTCATAATCGAGCACTTTGCCCGGAGAAGAAGGTATCTAAGTCTGAAAATGTCACAACACTTCATGTTAATGCCATTAGCTCCACAATATTGCAGGCGGCAATAGTGGAAGCTCAGAGAGAAGGTGATGATTCTACGAAGGAAAATTGTCGAGTTTTGTTGGACTCCGGCAGCCAGCGAACATACATAACACAAGAGTTGGCATCTAAACTGGATCTTCCTATAGAGGAGGAGGACACTCTATCAGTTTTCACATTTGGCGCTAAAACTCCTCAAGTAATCAGGAGTCCAGTAGTTAAACTACAGTTGCAAACAAGAACAAATAACATCCTGTGCATAGAAGCAAACGTTGTCCCACACATATCACATGGAGTTCCTCATTCAGATATAAACATAGGCAAAGAAAAGGAAAATCTAATTCTAGCCGATGACGGTTCACTGGCACCCAAAGTAGACGTTCTAATTGGAAACGATTTCTATTTCTCATTTATTCTTGGGAAGAAAATCCAACTGGAAAATAATTTGTTCCTGATCGAGTCTAAATTTGGCTACATTCTGTCTGGTAGGACCAAAACTAAGGAGATGGATACACTGTCTGTAATAACTTACTTTCAAGGAATAGAAAACAAACTGACTCCACCTGATCTTCCGTTATGTAATGAAAATATCAAATGTTTATGGGAACTAGAGTCCATTGGAATATGTGATTCACCAAAAACAACTAGAGACGAAGAAGTCATCAATCAGTTTAATGAAACCATAGAAGTAGTAGATGATCGTTACACTGTCAGCTGGCCGTGGATTGAATATCCACCTGAACTGGAGACCAATTACGGTCTTGCAATAGGCAGACTAGTGAATTTACTAAAGAGGATGGATTCAGAAGCATTGAAATCATATGATATTACGTTACGAGAACAACTAGCAAAAGGGATTATAGAACAGGTACCCGACCAAGAAAGGATCATGTTGAGGTAAATCATCCTATACATTACTTACCACATCATGGAGTAAGTAACCCCGGAAAACCTACGCGCATCGTATACGACGCATCAGCAAAAACAAAGAATAGTAAAAGCCTAAATGAGTGTTTACATTGTGGTCCACTTATGTTAGAAGACTTGACGGGAATGCTAATAAGATTCAGGTCACATCATGTAGGAATAACAGCGGACGTGGAGAAGGCATTCTTACAAATTGCTCTGAACGAGAAAGACAAAGACGTAACTAGATTCTTATGGCTAAAGGATATAGAAAGAGCGGCTACTGATGATAATATTCTTCACTTACGCTTTTGTCGCGTTCCGTTTGGAGTGATATCAAGCCCATTCCTATTGAATGCTATGTTGAAGCATCATCTGCTGCGTTCCGACGAAGAAGTTCTAAAAAGAGTAGTGAACGACATATATGTGGACAATTTAGTGACGGGAACGGACTCCGTCCGGGAAGCAACTGAAATGTATGAGGCGTGCAAGCTCGCGTTCGAGGAAATTTCAATGAATCTTCATGAATGGAGTTCGAACTCTGAACAATTCTTAAAGGAAATAAATCCTGCAGATGTTTGTCAAGACAGGAAAGTGAAAGTGCTAGGTTTGAATTGGAATACAGAAAAGGATACTATTAGTCTCAGGCCAAAACAAATTACAAAGGCCAGTACAAAAAGGGAAATATTGAAGAACATAGCATCAGTGTATGATCCGTGCGGATACGCTGCACCGGATCTACTACCGGCAAAACTCCTATTGCAAAACCTATGGATAGACAAATTTAAATGGGATACACCTTTAACGGATGAGCTCACTAAAGAATGGCTGGCAATAAGAGAACAATTAGAAAAAACAAAACATATTATTTTACCCAGGAGATATTTTAGTCAAACGAGTAATGAAGACATTCAGTTACACGCTTTTACAGACGCATTGACTAAGGCATACGCAGCCGTTGTATACATTTCCAACGGAAAAGAGCTAAGTTTTGTGATAGGGAAATCAAGATTAGTACCCATCAAAGATCAAGACAATTTAAAGATTCCAAGGCTCGAATTACTAGGAGTTCTGATTGGTAGTAGACTGCTGAAGTATGTAAACAAGTTTCTAGATCTCAGTCCAAAGAAGAACACTATATGGTCAGATAGCCAAATAGTAATCGACTGGTACTATAGTAACAAACTATTATCACCATTCGTAGCTAGGAGGATAAATGAGATAAAGGGAAATGTAACAGCAATTATAAGATATGTACCAACAGAGTTGAATCCAGCTGATGTAGCAACAAGACCTACGGATTCCGAGGAAACCAAAAGTAAATGGTTATCCGGACCAGACTTTTTGCTGAAAGATAGTAAAGAATGGCCAAAGAGCAGAAGGAATGAAACATCTCTACTCGCACAAGATGAGAGTGCATTGAATGCTGCACAATCTTCTGTGGATCAACATTTTTCTTCCGTTGGGGAGGGTCTCACGAGTCTCACTGGTGAAGAATCAACGCTACATCAACAGAGACAACAATCCGATTCCGATGAAGGGTTAAGAAAGGATTCCACAGAGGTTTGTGAAGACGATACACTATCATACGTACAAAAAATAAAGAGAATTCAAGAAAAACACATTTTCCAGAGGAAGTAGAAGGTAAAGATACAAATCTAAAGAGAAACTTAAATGTGTTTACTGACGTCGACGGTATTCTGCGGTGTAAAGGAAGGTTACAAAATGCTGAGTGGTCCTACGATAAAAGATATCCAATATTAATTCCGAAAGACTGTGAGTTCACTAACACAGTGATCCTAGAAACACATAAGAAGAATTATCATGTAGGTGTTAACCACACTCTAAGTCTGATAAGATTGTCATATTGGATTCCTCAAGGGAGAAGTCAAGTTAAGAAGATACTTAGAAAATGTCCAAGTTGTGTTAAACATGGAGGAGGTCCGTTTAAACTACCACCACCTCCTGCACTTCCAAAGGAGAGAGTGAATTATAGTTCACCATTTACATATACCGGTATGGATTATTTGGGTCCTCTTCAAGTAAAATCAGATGATAAAATAGCAAAGCGTTGGATATGTCTATTCACTTGTTTGGCAGTACGTGCAGTACACCTAGAAGTAGTTAGAGATCTTACCGCCGAAGAATGTTTATTAGCACTGCGGAGATTTATATCGTGCAGAGGCATTCCAGCCAGAATAGTTTCAGATAACGCACTACAGTTCAAACTGACTGCAGAAGTATTATCCAGCAACTACTGCATCACTAACGAAATAGACTGGAAATTCATTCCACAACTAGCTCCGTGGCACGGAGGATTTTATGAAAGACTAGTTGGACTAGTTAAACATTGTCTCAAGAGAACACTTACAAAAACCTTATTAAAGGATACTCAACTTAATACCATTATAAAGGAAATAGAGGGTGTAATAAACACAAGACCATTAACTTGTGTAGGATCCGATTTAGAAGATATTCTTAGACCTTCAGATTTTTTAACATTAAGCAAGAACATTGTGACTACACCATCAGATGTTGAATTTCCACAAGAAGGCACAGTGACGAAACAAAACCTGGTAGAAGGTTGGAAGATAGGACAGAATATGTTGAAAGAATTTAGAAGAATGTTCGTAGACCAATATCTTCCGAGTTTAAGAGAAAGATATCGTCATGCTCTAAAAGAACCAAGAGTGATTCAAAAGGAAATTCCTAAAGTGGGAGACATAGTGCAAATCAAAGGAGATACGAAGAACAGAGAAAACTGGAAAGTAGGGAAGATTACATCTCTGTTAAGGGGAGTCGACGGTCAATGCAGGGTGGCACGGATAAAAGTAAATGATACGGAATTCACACGTTCTATCGCTCATCTGTAACCCTTGGAAGTTGATGATGAAGTACCTGAAAGAGAAAAGGTTGTGTTTGAATTTGAAAATGAAGACATAACACCAACATCGTATGACTTACCTCTGTTAGAAAGATTCGACACAATCATACCTACTGAAGATATTTCCACCGCTCCAAGACCTGATGAAGTAAACGTAGACAAACCTGAAACAGAAAAGAAACACATAAATACAACAGAAATAGAAAACCAAATACCTCATAACATACTTACCGCAGAAGAAGATATTCAGTCCATACACGATGAAAGTAATAACGAAGAGAGCAATTCTGAAAACATTAATATAAATGAAAGAGCACAAACAGAAGAAGTGAAAGGTGTAAGAGACGCGTCTATGAAAGCTCGTGAAAAAATTCGAGAGTGGACGCGTAGACTAATGGAGACTATGTAACTTCTGTCGTCGTCGGGAGTGTCGCGAAAGAAGGTATCGCGATGTTCCTAATAATCCAAATGTAAATACGTAAACTAAACCTAATGATAAATGTGAACTAAGCCTAACGATAAATGGCAACACTGAAACAGGGTAGGCAACCAAAGTACAATTCGGACAACTTGACACTTCCGCTTACCCACGCCTAGTAGAATGTCGGTATAGTGTGAACGCATGAAGATGAAAAGTATATCCAAACCAGTGTAATCGTGAGGAAGACGAGCCGGAGACTGTGGCTGCGCCGAGGACATTGCAGCTAAGTACTTAATCTACTAAGATAGTTGTTTAAATAACTAGTAATACTATTGCGCACCGCATGCCCTAAATCATGGGCAAGATCCCTAAATCATGGGATGATGGTGGTGGCCCCACCATAGCCGGAGGCTGCGTGTCAATGGCTAAATCTAAGAAGTGCCGACGGGCACTGGTGTCGACGGGCACGGAGAACATGAAAGATGTATATCAGGAGGAAACGGAATGGAAACTGCGGGTTCCAGGTCCGTCTTCTCATTATTGAGTTTGTTAATGTAAATGATGTTAAGGCGCTGGAGGTGGGCCGTCCTGAGGTGACGGACATTCTCCAGGCAAGTGCATACAACGCTGGTCGCGAGCCGGCCGGTCGTGCTCCAGCGTGTGAGATTCTATACTAAAAGGTGGCAATAGTATTTAGACAAAGTGATAATAATAATAACAATAATGATAATGATGGCTGAGAGAGTCAAAATAAGTAAAGAGTTTATTGAGGCTTCCAAAGGGAAGCATAAATGCATAGTTATACAGTAACGCGAACTTGTGTAATATTATAGGATGTACTTAGCCCAGGTTTAATGGGTATATTACTATTTACAGGTGTGAAAGGAAATGAGATGAGGAGGGGAACGATACCAAATCATCCTAGACAGAGAATACACCGCACAGTGTTATCAGAGAAGGTTTGCCGAGTAAGTAGCTTCAGTATCGCCCGGGGGGCCTTGTGTGCTAGATTCAGTAAAGCGAAGCAACTTATCTTAATAGTAATTTGGTCTCATCTAAACATATAAAGTTAGTTAAATCTAGGATGCACACAGGGTCTGGACCCGCCGCGAAAAGCGGCATTGTAGTCAACACTTCTAATCTAACGTAATGGATGAAGTACAGGAGAGATAAAGATGGATATAAAAATAGTGAAGTTTTATTTTATTTCAATTCCCGGATGAGACTACCGAATTTCAGAAATCTTTGAATGCAACTTTGTTTCCTTTAAAAATAAAGGAATGTTTCTTTGTGTCTTGCCACTTGTAGATCAAAACAATTAACAGATGGTAGTACATGTAAATGTGCATTCAAAAATGTTAACCAAGTAAAGTAAAGCCAAGTTGGTGGAAAGCCAAGTCATACCAAGTCAAATACGGTCAGTATTTGACTTGGTATGACTTGGCTTGGCTTAAATAGTTTTAAGTAATTATTCAAAGAATTTAGAGTTAATTAGTCTTTTAAAGTAATTAGGTCTTGCAGTAAACAAATCAACATCTGTAGAATAGTTTTTGTTAAAATCTGTAGACACTCTGTTAAAGAAGAAATTTCGTCTGTAGTTCGTGGTCGACGTTTCGACAGAGAGGTTTAGGTAGTTTCTTCTGAGATTGGCACGAGGGGGAACCTGAAGCTGAATCCTTGAAAGAAGTTTACTAGAATCGTGCCTACCTACGGCCAAATTGGTGGTGATTTCGGCAGATAATTGAGTAATCAGGGTATGACTTTATTCTAAATTTGTAGTTGAGAAACCTTAAGAACTTACGCTGAATTTCTTCGATTTGATCAATATAGAGGTTATATTGATCAAATCGAAAAATGCGGATTCCTTGGCATACGTACATCAGTTGGCTTCTTACTAATGAGCAGTAGAGGATTTTGAGTGACATTGTCTGAACTCTAATAAGGAATATAAGGGTTTTTATAGCTTTAGAAATAATATGGTCTTAGTGTTTATCTAGGAGAAGCTTAGCATCCAAGATCCAGACACCAAGGTCGCTAATATGGTCAATGCCTTGAAGTGACTGATGGTTTCTTGAGTAGTCGAAGCGAACTGAATTAGGAGATCTGGAGAAGGTGATGCAAATTAGATATATTCACATCAAGCTTATTGCTAGTGCAATAGTCGTGAAACCTATCGAGATCCTGTAGCAAAAGTTCGCAATCATTGGTAGAGTTTATCTTCTTGTAAATTTTCATGTCATCTACGAATAAAAGGTAGTTGGAATGATAAAAACATTTATGTATGTCACTAATGAAAATAGTAAATAGTAACAGACCGAGAATTGAATCCTGGGGTACGCCGGATGGAATAGCAGAGTAATGTGGATGCGAAGAGAAACCCTTTAGAACTACTGTTTGGCTATGACTGAGATATACGAGACAAACCATCTCAGCAGATCTCACCATGGATACCAGCGGCTTGTAGTTTCCGAAGCAAGATCACGTGATCAATGCGATCAAAGGCTTTGGTATAATCCATATACACTGAGTCTATTTGGCCACCAGATTGCATGCCAGAAGTTACATCGTCCGTGAAAGCAAGCAGATTATTGACAGTGGAACCCCCCTTCAAAAAGCCGTGTTGCTGCGGGATAAAGGTATGTTTGAGCGCTGAGTAGACTTGGTGATGGATAATTTTTTCAAGAACCTTCGCCAAAACACAAAGCTTAGAAATGGGTCTTTAGTTGACAACATCACGTTTGGACCCTTTCTTGTGAATTTACAGTTGCGGCTTTCCACATCTTAGGCACAACAACACCGTCAGCGAGCGACCGATTAAATAGTAGACTAACAGGCTACGCTACGAGATCAGTTCGATATGAGAAGTGGGTGCAGACCATCTGGTCCAGCAGATTTATTACGGTCAAGTGTTTCAAATTTTTTTCCACCTGGGTTTGTATAATTTTAATAGAACATATATTGGGAGAATCTGTTAGATTAGAGTTGGTTTAATCCAGGTCAATTAGGACCAAATTAGAATTATATTAGCTAAACCACAGTCGGATAGAAGCAAAATACGTGGTGTTAAATTCTGTAGGGTCCATAGATATTTTTCCACCCTGTATACCTAAGACTTGGCTGAATAGACTTGCTCCTTTGCCTTCCAAGATGGAATGGGTGATTGAACTAAAAATAACTCAATCCAATCTATGGTGCGGCGCCATCTTGCACAATGGCGTGACGTTTATGGCGCGTTTGTCTTGTAAATTATTAATTTTTATTTGTAAACAGTGATAGATCGCAGTTATTCTGTAGCTGTTTTTTTTACTCGTGTTTATTTTAATGTTAGTTAATCTTTTACGTCCACGTCGTAAAAAATGCATCGGTAATGGAATCCCTCGAAGAATCAAATTGTCACTCATTGAGCGATAGTTTCTCTTTATACGAGCGCTATTTGAGAAGTTTTAATGTTGTGGATAATTTTAGTGAAGAAAATAACTTATTACAGCCGACCGTTCCGTCATCAATAAACGGCTTTTACGAAAATTCTAACAGTAGAGGCAACATCGACTCGTCAGCTGTTGGCCAAACAAACATAATATTAGTTAAGCAGCCCGGTTCTTCCGAAGCCGAACTACAGTATAATTTGTTAAAATCAGCTGCAGATGAAAACACAGAAAAAGAAGCATTTTTAGACATTGACAATTGCACCAAAGTAGAGTCGCCGTGCACTTCTCAGGCGCCGTCGTTGCTCGATAATTCGTCCACCACAGCTGACCACTGTACCCTAAACGACAAGTTTGAGGTCATTGACGTGCCTGTTCTATCGGAAGACTCGAAATCTGAACGTTCTAAACATCCTATTTTTATAACCTCAACAATGGAAAACAGCAACAATGCTGTCGACAGTGTTCCTATGTTTCGTGACGTGCGGCCTTCCGAAAGTGTATTTAAGTTGCCTATAAGTGAACTGTCTTTTAATGGCACTTTAAAACATGTACAAAAACTTAAACCCATAGTAGACCCCTTAACTGCACTAAGTTGTAGTAGTGCATTAGGTAACTTAGACATGAAGTCTGAAGATCATAATTCAGATGTTTTGACTACAAATGATGATGTGGCTTCTAGTTCTGATAATAGGCCAAGTAGTTCATCAGATGATCAAAGTTCTTATGAAAAAAATGTTGGTGGTGCCACTGAAAGTACAGGAGACTCTCAGTATGAAGAGTTTATGGTAGGGATATGTCCAGTCCAAAACGATGACGGGAGCAGTAAATGGAATACTTCTGAACAAAGTTACTCCTCTTTTGAGGCATCCTTTGACAGTGGGGTGAGGTCCCCAGACATGTTCTCTGAAGGAGAAGATGATATCCCAATTCCTGGCCCTGAGCCGTTCTGGAATTTTCTTGAAGATTATGAAGCCTATGATAAGAAAAGAGCCAGGAAATGTGAGGTAAGTAGTGTGACTCGTTTTTTTTTTACAAGTAATGAGTATGTTTTAGGTTAATTAATGTTAATAACATGTGTTTTAGCAAATTCTACAAGGAGTATTGCCACCACCATCTGTAACTGTTCTTAAGACAGATGTTGCTCAAATGCTTAAGAAGTACTACTGCTTCCTGCCTGCATTTACTGGTGATGAGAAGCTAAACACTTCTGAAGCCAACACCACACCTACCAAAAGAGTATCATTCGTCCATATTCCTACAGAACTAGGGGTCATTGAAGCAGTGCAAGAAACAACACAGGACATGACCCTAAAGAGCACAACCCAAACTGAAGGTTGTAAAAGTTTGCAGTCTAAAGAAAATACAAAATCTGAATCAGAATTGGATACTAGTGTTAGTGATAAAAATATAGATTTTAAGATGGGCTCAGAGCTTGAAGCCAAAAAGTCCTTGTGGCCTGAAGTGTTGAAGTGTAGATATTATGATGTATAGTAAGTATATTATATATTATTCTGTTTAAAGAACTTTATTAGACTCATAAAGAACAAAGTCCACTTATAATGAGCTTATACACAATTTTAACAAAATGTAATGTTATTGATCAGCATGATGTATTTGAATATTCATTTGTATTGGAACAATAAGCAAGTTATTTGTTACTGAATAACTATTTAAAAATGACATCAAAATCAAGTTTGCTAATCATCAACATTATTATTTACTTGTTTTGCTATTACTTTTAATAGGGCAATAAACTGATCATTTTTATTAATGGCAACTGTTTTTGCCTAACTTAAAATAACAATAACATGGATATCACCTTGTTACAGCTATAATGTAACGAAATATTCTGAGAAGTTTGAGGCGCTGGCTCTTCGCTATGGAGAGAGGTTTGTCGGAGCGGAGACTGACTCAAGTGTCAGTGTGCACTCCGGAGGACTGCAGTCACCCAGCAGTGCCAGTAAACGAAAAGCATTGAGGTAAACTGTTCAATAAATATATGACTCTTAAGAGGAAACGCGGTCTAAGTGACATTTGCAAAATAGGTTTTTGAATAAAATGTTGCTGTCTCGATGCAAGCTCTGGCGGCCGCCCCCGCACCCCGCACTGCTCTTTCCACGTGTGAGTAGCGTAAGTTAGTGTGTGTGCACACTAGACCTCGCGCAAAACTCGCTAAAATACAGTATTTTCAAGAAACATGATGTACTCTGATAAACTATAACCGAAGATACAGTACGCAATACAAAATAGTCTATGTATACACAATGCTTTTTGGTGGAAAGTTTCTTAAAACTAAAAACAAAGAATAAAAGTTATTGAAATTCAGGTTATGGTAGAGTCAATATTGAATAAAATTCGTGTTTTGATATCAATATTTACGTTTTTATATCTTATACGTTGCTATTTGTATAGAAGCTTGAACATGATTCATCATTAAATTAAAGAAAATAATAAATGTAAATATGTGCCGTGGCTGTCAGTTTCATGATTATAATCCTTTAATATAGTTTATCAAAGATATACCTAGAAATACGAAGGAGAGGTGACAGATGACATTTTCCGGTTCACTCATACTACATTAGGTAGGTAACTAAATTAATATTTTAACAAAATAATAAAATATTTATATCTTTACAAACATACTATTAAGACACGACACGACAGCCTACTTTAACAACAAGAATGATTTTGCAAAAGCTTAATATTTATGAAATTAAAGAATCATTAATTTTTTTAAATTTTGTTCATACGTGGAACGGAACTTTTTACTTATGAAGATTGATTGACAACAATGACAACACCTTTCAACAAGACATTATCTAATTGTGCAACAATAACAAGTTAAAATGAATAGCGACAAACATCATCTCAAAGTCACTATTGTCGCCAAAAAACAAAGAAGAAGAAAAAGAACAAGTTGAAATCCACTATCTTTTAAAGAAAATTGTTTGAGAGTTTAGGCAGTGGATTACACGTGGAGGGCGACAATGATAGGTGGAAAATCTGAGCAATTATAGCTAGGTACTTGCCACATCCGCTTTCAGGGTTCAGGTATCACTTCACAGGCCTCAATCACTCGAAATGTCTGTAAGGAGCTTCACAGGATACACACGCGGCGAAAGCGCTCTGGTCAGTCTAGTACATGTTTCATAGGGAACGTCTCGATGTCGACTCCATCTCCGGGGTTCTCACGGTACGTTTTAAACAAATAAAAATAAGGCAGGTATGCGTGTGAGTGTGCGCGGCGTAGTATCAATAGGATACACAAACAAATCAAAATATTGTAGTAAACAAAAAGTAAATGTCGTTTACTTATGATCGCTAAACGGAAGAACATCATTTTCGTATAAAATGCAGTATTCATGAATACTTCAGTTTCATATGCCCGACACAAATAGGTCAACCTGCACAAACATCGTGTGCTTTCGATCGCAGCAAGAGAAGAGGCTAATTATTCTAATTGTTGGCGTGGAAGGAAAACGACGGAATCCCTTTAATAACAGTGGTCGGAGATGGATCTTGGGCGAAGAGAACCAATTGATACAATACCCTCGGACAATTACATATCAGGTTCAGGATAATGCTGCGTGTGTAGCACCTATAACAGCGGATTCAGGGCTCTGTTTGGACTTCTTCGTTACCGTAGCGCATCCGCGATGTTTGCGAAGCATACAACTGATGATCTTTACTCAATCATTCGCAAGAAGACAGGCTCAATATAAGCAGAATGTTGTTACAGTCTCAATGTGTTCGTGTTACGACATTCATAGTTGTAATAATAAAATTGTTTTTCTTTTTTTGTTACTAACCCTAGTTTTGAAGATAATTGTATATAATACTAACAAGTGGTTCGCAGTTGGCGCAATAAAAACAATATTATACAACAATTTGTTTAATTGGTTTAAGAAGCTGGCATGAGTGTGTCCTTCCTGTAGAAAGTAAAAGTAGGTATTTTTCTTATGCTATTTAGTGATCTGCATCTGCGGATTGTCTACAGTGTGCTTATGAACCATACAATAGATGGTGTAATTTATTGAACGTCTTGGTGGATATTACAACACGCCCTCACTAAGGTGAGGGATCTTCTAAATATGTAAGTACTTATATAAAAATTAAAACTGACTTAATGACTGACTGACATATAAACCCACAGCCCAAACTGCTAGGTCTAGAGACTCCAAATCAAAGGTTCCATAAGAGGTCTAGGGGAGCACTAAGAAAGTTTGTATGAAACTCGGTCCGTTATGCAGCTAAATCGATAAAATTTTTGGTTAGAAATCAGGAATGACGTAACAGGATTTCTGGAAGCTCATCCTCTAAGGAGGTGAAAATGGGAGTGGAAATTTGTATGGTAAATTCGACATGTGCGCGGACGAAGTCTTGGGCCACCGCTAGTAAAATCCATTTCTTATTATTAGCTTCCACCGACATCAGAAATCAGCTTGGCTAAAATCTATCGAATTGAAATGGATCTACTTTCGTTACGTCCTCAGTTAGTGCTTACATCACATGTATGTGCACAGTAATTCTAGGAGTCAGCAAGGGAACATCTACCTGCTTTTTTCTTTTATAGGAACACCACTGAGGAGTAGTAGACCTTTAAAAGCCAAAGTGAAGAAAGCTAATGATATAAAATATTAAGACAAATTACCAAGACAAAATTTAACTTAATACATCGATGTCGATTAGGCCAACAATGGCGTATCGATATAATTATCGACTATAAAGCATCACTATACGTATATGTATTTGTTATTACATTACCCACCCCCCAAACCTCTCCTCTTAAAGCAAGAAAGGGACAAATGCAGCACAAACCAAAATTAGCTTCATAAAACTGACCAAAACAGCATTTCGTAGTCCCCTGTTTTCTCGACGAAAGCTTTACCAATGATAATATTGTTTACATAAATAATTAAAAAAGGATGGGACTATGCTCCTATGTTTTTGTTTTTGTCTTAATGTGCGTAAATTTTATTTGGCGAGCGTCTAAAGTTTGAGGTTAAAATTCGGCAATTTTCTTAGTGTTTGAAGGCCCATATTTCCTGTGTTAATTCGAATATGGGAAAAAACGAAACAGGAGCATAGCCGTAGTAAATGCTTATATTATAGCAAAAACATTTTTTTATCTTAGTCTATATCCAGGGAGGAAACAGGGGACTACGTTTGTATGGAGAAATGGTGCTATTCTTTCGTCTTAACACTGTAGCAATTATAATGTAATAAGATTTTTGTGAAAGATACATTTTCAGTAGTTTTAGAAAACAAGTATTTTTTTTTGTATGTTGACTATTGTTATTAAAAGGACAAAATGAAGAATGGAATTCTAATTCTTAATTTCAGTTCAGAAATGTATCTATAAAAATATGAAATATAAAATATAAATATGTCGTTTTAAAACTAGTCTATTATTGCAGACTAGCTCAGGCCAAGTCTCCTGGTCGGCGGCTGTCGCACTTAGCACGCCGCAGACAGATGTTCTGCAGCGCTGCCACAATCAACGAAAAGGCACAGTCATCGGCCCCTAAGATGGTCCTCATTGATAAAAAGTAAGTGTCACGAGTTGTAATAAAATAACAAGCAAACATAATTAATTATTGAAAAAACAAAACGCCTGACTGCAAAAATTATTATATCATATTTTGAAATAGTCTTTTCACTGGCTTTCATTTGATACCCATATTGCTATAGTAAGGTAAAAATCAATCCCTCTACCGCCTTTGTTTCCATTTGCGGGCGTCATTTTTTAAATGTGTGTAGCCTATGTCACTACTACAATTTTGACGAATTTAACGACACCACACATCTCTTATTATGTCAAAAACTGTCCTGGATGTCTACTACGAAAAACTAAATACGATGTTGCGGACGATACGACACACTTGACGATATGTAAGCGATAGACTTACTATGAAACGGTTTCGGATTTTGTTGCTTCAATCGGATCCATAGACATTATTTCGGATGACTTTCGTGAATGAATGATATGGATGTTATTTACCGCTCTTTTTTCGGAAAACCGTAAATAATAATAAAATGAATAATAAATGTGTATTTTCTTGTTTAAATACTTAAAACAAGCGTTACATCTTGATCTTTAAGTGTGATGACAATTATTATTCAAACTAAATCAATATTTAAAAGAAAGCTTTTTCATGGAGAATGACTTTGATGGCTGAAAAACCTGTAGTCAAAACCTAAAACCAATTTTAAAAATAAATTGGTGGTAGACTATTGTCTGTCATCTGTCTGACAGTGATGTTTGTTTGTTGATTTAAAATCAAAGGAAAAACATAGTTAAAAATCTTGCCTATAAAAGTTAACAAATTAAGCTTAAACATTGCTTGGTACCTACCTAATTTGTTAACTGCGTCTAATAATTAATACTTATTGGTAAACTAGGTAAATATTTGGTTTTTAGTGTATCATACAACTATTGATATTTTTAAAATATTTCGTCAAATGGAAAATGTTAGTTATTGGATTGAAAGAAGTAGTTTTTTGTTCGTTTCAATAGCAATATTTATATCAATTTTATTATTAATATTTATTTTAATTTTAAGCAAACATTTTTTACACACTAAACTGACGAAACATGTTTTCAAGTTTCTTCCCACACAGAAAGCTGATAAACACATCTGAAAGAAGAAGTCCAAGGAAAAGGCGCACGCCAGGCAAAAAGACACCAGTGCGCAAGACCCCGGGCAAAAAGACTCCAGCTAAGACTCCTAAGACTCATAGCGGCGGCTCCAGTCGCAAGAAGTCGATGAGGAGACTTCTTATGGACACGGAAGTCATGACAAGATCACAGCCGACACGGGAAACCTTAAAAAGAGCTCTCTTCATCAGTCCTGAACATAGAAAAGGTGTCCCCCCAGCTGCAAGCTCCTCTGTACCTTCTCAAGCTATGAAATCTAAAAGAGCACTGTTTGGGTCTCCCGTCATGGCTGAAACTAAAAGCGCTGACGGCTCGCAAAGTGATCAGTTCCTAAAGAGAAAACGTGACGCATTGGATGACACTCCAGAAACCAGTCGAAGCAAGATCGCTAAAAGTTTGTCTTTTGGTGGAGACTCAATAGGCAACTCCCAACCTCATTCCTTCAGTAGACGAGCATCAGAAAGTTTCATCAATAGAAACATGGCAGAGTTAAATGACTGTCATAAACAGGTGTGTTTGAACATTTCTATTATTAACTTGATGTTGATGATTAGCAATTCTCGTAACATAAAAAACACTGCATAATGTGCCCATTTGAAAAGAATGTCAGTATCTATCTGATCTACATTAGAAATAATGGGGGTATTATCAAGTTATTAGTAACTGTAGTAAGCAAAATGTATATTGATGAACAAAAACACAAAATAAGCATTTAGAGTCACTTACATTTTTATTTCAAAATATGTCATGTAAGGTTTTCAGAGAAAATGAATGTGTTTGGTATGTCGGTCGAAGTGCGAAAAGTAGGTGTACTGCTATTTGGCAAATGAGCACTTAAATGCTCTTATAGTCGGGAAAAGTGCCATTCAATAATGTACAGACTACATTTTTGCCGCAATGACACCTATTAGAACTGTATAAGATGCCACTGTGCTTCCCTTGACGTGGGTGATAAATCATGATCATTATAGTCCTCGGGGTATGCGCGGTCGTGATAACAACGCAGCTATAGCCATAGCTCTTTATTTGCTAAGCTCGACTATAACAGCTTGACTTTATCTTCATCTGACACTATAGACGTTTTTTCAAATTTGCCCTTTTTGCATGTTTTATATGTTTCTGGTTCTAAATTTTCGGAGCCTTCTCTTTTATTCTGTTCCCGAGTACACAAAGACAAAAACAATGGAAATAAATTTTTGATTTATTAAAATTTTCAACACCTGGGCGACCGAGCTTTGCTTGGTTACTAGTGTTTAATAAAAAAATGCTTTATAATTCGTAAGTTTAATTTAAAAAAGCTATAAACTTTAAAAAAAAAAATTGTTTCGTCACCGAGCGAGATTTGAACTCTCTTGCCACATAGAACTATCAGTCCTACATCTTATCATGATCTTATCCACTCGGCCACGACGCTCATGCTTACTGGTGCGTTATTAGCGACCATATTCTCCACTCTTTCACCCAGAGCCGTTACCGAAATTACAAATAAATAAATATACAAGAATTGCTCGTTTAAAGGTTTAAGATTCATGAAAATGCCAAAACCCCATTTTCATTTGCAAAATTTGCGCAGCGACGACACAATGGGAGGTTCGCCCTTACTAATAATCATCCCCGTTCCAGAAACTTCTGTGGGCGGTGTCTGCGGCACTACGCGTGCACGGGTGGGTGATGTCGTCGCCGGGCTTCCGCGAGAAGGCTTCGGCTTTGGCGAGGCTCACGCGCAAGCTGCTGACGCTGCCGCCGCATGCCGCGCGCTACGCCGCGCCCAATGTGTCCACCTCGGAGGTTTTGCTTAAGTAAGTTTACATAATTTTTTATTTGGAATGGGTTTGCTCTTGACTCTAATAGTTGGGTTGTTATACGCCAACACCAATATTTTTCGGATCAAAGGGTGAGCCTTGGCATACCTGTTCCTTAGGTAGACTCGTGTGGAAAACGCCCGGGAGTCAGCGGCTCACACCCCGCTGGGGGGCTGGGGGAGGGGGTGAAGTTCCCTTACTCCGCACGCACTGTGACTCGTCATAAGTCCTAATTTATACCTACTAGGGCAAGTTTGGTATCGTTTTCAGCTAAATCAAAGATGGCCATTTGATTTTTGAAACAAAAACCAAGCATTTTCATACAAAAATATGGAATTACGGCCAAAAATTTAAAAAATAAATTCAATATTTTTTTTGGTAATGGCCATAAACTTTAAACGTGTACCAATATCTGCTTTTAAATAATAGAGGTAAATAGCCGCATTCATACAGATTCCAAAAATATAAGCTTTGTTGAAAATATTAATAATAAAAATGTTTAAAAAAAATATTTAACTCCGCGCGGCAGACACGGAAATTCTTAAAAAAATACAGGACAGCAAAAAAACAACTTTTATATGTTGCTAAGGACTTGTAACTAGTGTCAATAGAATATGGTGTTTATAAAATAGGACGTAATGTTAATGCTATTTTGATAAAAAGATATTGTCTGAACCCTGTGTATAGGTTTACCGTCGTCTTTAAAATCTTATTGCTCAACTAGATTTAGTGCCAATATCGGGTGACTTGAAGGTCTTTAATTAATCGATTTACATAGATATGTGCTTAAAACACCCATATATGTTAATTGTCTCTTATGTACATTTGCCCTCGGAATCGCTCAACTCCGTGCACTTATGTTGCCGCTGCAAGCACCTACATCTGTGGCCGCCACACTTCATTTTGCAACTGCACCTGCGAATTTTAATACATACATACAATACATACTACGGCTGCCACTGGCAAGTCGGTACATGTAGGTTTCATGCTGTCCCCGACTTCGGTCAAATATTTCCAATTAAATGGATATTTTTGTAAATAAATGCTTTCATGCATCGTTCACCGTAGAAAATGAACAAGACCTAAAGAAAAAAGTATTTACAAATTCACTATTGAGTGATTGGTTAATTACGTCAGGCCTGTGCTCCCCGCGGAGGTAGCAAAAACGTACCTACGCGCGGCGCCCCTACTTAGGAGCTAAAACAAGTTGCGTGTCGCTACTGGTCCGGGAATAGTGTACTATTCCCGGTACCGATAGCAGTCAGTGGCGAGACGCTCGAAGTTGTCCAGGAGTGCGTTTACCTCGGACAAGTGTTGCAACTGGGTAGATACAACTTTGAGCGCGAAATCGCCAAAAGGGTGCCGCGGTTGGGCAGCATTTAGGAAGTTGCGTCACATATTGTCGTCGTGGCGACGCAATGCCTGAAAAGCAAGGTGTATAACCAGTGCGTCCTACCTGTCATGACCTACGGGGCCGAGACGTGGAACTTGACAGTCAAGCTGGCCCACCGACTGCATGTCGCTCAGCAAGCAATGGAACGGTCTATCCCCAGCATCGGAAGATCTCGCTAATAGAATCCAGAACGAGATCATCCGCCAAAAGACGAAAGTCAATATCGTTCAGAGGTGCAGTAAGCTGAAGTGGCAGTGGGCTGGCCATGTCTGTCGCAAACCTACGGGCGTTGGAGTAGAAGGTTCTCGAATGGAGACCACGTCTCGGAAAACGTAGTGTAGTGTTGGACGCGTCCCTGCTAGGTGGACCGATGACCTGAGGAAGGTGGCCGGTGGTGGCTGGATGCGAGAAGCGGAGGATGTGAAAGTTGGCGCAGTCTTGGAGAGGCCTATGTCCAGCAGTGGACTGCAATAGGCTGATATGAATACACTATTGAGTGATTGGTTAATTACGTGATTTCATAGTGTTAATACTCAATATCTACCTGTCGTATAAAACGACCACAATCTTTTCGATTATGGAAAATGCATCGCTTTCCTGCTCATATAAGCTGTGGCATTGGGGAAAGCATTCAGTATTCATCGCAATTTTTTACCTTTACAATTGAAGATGGAAGCAGTATCACATTCGCCCCATTAAGGCATGAAACAGCGGAAGAACTTACTTTTAGTTGTTCTGTAAAAAGGAAAAGATCTATGTTGACTAACGGAACGTGTAAATTCAAAAGTATTAGCTACCACATATTAAGGTTGGTACTGGTGGTGTTTTCCAGTATCTATGTGTAGGTACCTATAGCTCATATAACCCAGGTACTTACTTCGAACGAAGAAATTTCATTTGCTCTCTACTTTTTGCTATTCATACAATTTTGGCCTAAATAAGGACGTGTATGACACAGACTAATCCGATATACCTACTATCAAAACGCACTCCGAATATGCAAAGATGAGCTCTATGTAACTATGATGTGGCGGAGACAAGAATGATGGTACATGTTTGATGCAGTAATAACCACGGCTGTACACGAATTAGCTTTCAAACTGTAGACGCTGACGACCGAAGTCGTAGTGCTAGCTGTCGCTGTTGTGCAACGAGTGCCTAGAGGAGCTATGGGTACGGATGGGTACACATAGGCACTGTAGAACACCACCATGTCATGAGATAGCAAATAATTTTGGTGAAAATTATTACGATTACCTGGATATTTACTTTTCCTCTTAATTAACACGTCTCTGTAGCCAATATGGACTTTTTGCTTTTTACAGGACCACAAAGCGAAAAAGTTCTTTCGCTGTTTCATGCCATCATGGGCGTGTGTGACCGTGTGACACTGTTTCCAGCTTCAATTGTAACGGTGAAAAATTGCGGTGGGCACTGAATGCTTTCCCCAATGCCACAGAAGGTGTTATGACAGCTTATGTGAGCAGGAACAGCGATGCATTTTCCATAATCGAAAAGATTGTAGTTGTTTTACTATATGACAGATAGATATTGAGTATTAACACTGTGAAATCACGTAATCACAGAATACTAGTACTTCGTACAGAAGTATGACTTAGCAATTGTATTCAAAGAAATGTCTACTCAATGTCGTCAACAATATGGCGTAATTTAGTTCGCCTCAGAGTCAAGCACATTTTCGTGTAGACACCTACAATAATCCATTGCAAGATTTTCATACTTATTGCTCTGGAATATGATTCATAATACACTAAACCTATTCAGTGACGTAATATCACGCGACGCGATAGGGTTGACTGCTACGAGAAGCTTCTAACGCCATCTAGCGCCTCTTTCTAGTACTTTATTCATTCTCGTCCAGCCAGCAACGTAGCCGCGCGGCCGCCGGTAAATAAAACGCGCGAGCGTGTCGCTGGCCAGTAGCGACACGCAACTTGTTTTAGCCCCTAAGTAGGGGCGCCGCGCGTAGGTACGTTTTTGCTACCTCCGCGGGGAGCACAGGCCTGACGTAATTAACCAATCACTCAATAGTGAATTTGTAAATACTTTTTTCTTTAGGTCTTGTTCATTTACTACGGTGAACGATGCATGAAAGCATTTATTTACAAAAATATCCATTTAATTGGAAATATTTGACCGAAGTCGGGGACAGCAGGAAACCTACATGTACCGACTTGCCAGTGGCAGCCGTAGTATGTATTGTATGTATGTATTAAAATTCGCAGGTGCAGTTGCAAAATGAAGTGCGGCGGCCACAGATGCTTGCAGCGGCAACATAAGTGCACGGAGTTGAGCGATTCCGAGGACAAATGTACATAAGAGACAATTAACATATATGGGTGTTTTAAGCACATATCTATGTAAATCGATTAATTAAAGACCTTCAAGTCACCCGATATTGTCACTAAATCTAGTTGAGCAATAAGATTTTAAAGACGACGGTAAACCTATACACAGGGTTCAGACAATATCTTTTTATCAAAATAGCATTAACATTACGTCCTATTTTATAAACACCATATTCTATTGACACTAGTTACAAGTCCTTAGCAACATATAAAAGTTGTTTTTTTGCTGTCCTGTATTTTTTTAAGAATTTCCGTGTCTGCCGCGCGGAGTTAAATATTTTTTTTAAACATTTTTAATATTAATATTTTCAACAAAGCTTATATTTTTGGAATCTGTATGAATGCGGCTATTTACCTCTATTTTTTAAAAGCAGATATTGGTACACGTTTAAAGTTTATGGCCATTACCAAAAAAAATATTGAATTTATTTTTTAAATTTTTGGCCGTAATTCCATATTTTTGTATGAAAATGCTTGGTTTTTGTTTCAAAAATCAAATGGCCATCTTTGATTTAGCTGAAAACGATACCAAACTTGCCCTAGTAGGTATAAATTAGGAGTTATGACGAGTCACAGTGCGTGCGGAGTAAGGGAACTTCACCCCCTCCCCCAGCCCCCCAGCGGGGTGTGAGCCGCTGACTCCCGGGCGTTTTCCACACGAGTCTACCTAAGGAACAAGTATGCCAAGGCTCACCCTTTGATCCGAAAAATATTGGTTCCCATACATTGAATGCGTATAATGACTCCGCTATAAATTAAACGTGGCGTAGAATGAGTCGACGGTGGAGCGAGCTCACCCAGAAGGTCTGATACTCCCAGTCACCGCAATAAAAGGCTGTAATATAGGTATGTATTTCTTCCTTACAGTTAACTTATGTCAGGGTTGGCTATTATCAAGATAATTATTTTCTCTGATAATTATCCGATAATAATCTGATAATTATCCGATAATAATCTGATAATTATCCGATAATAATCTGATAATTATCCAACTATCAAATCAAATAACGTATATAAATGAAAGTTTTTTTTCTATATTTAGATATTACTTTTAGTTTTACCTGTGACTACTTTTGTTAAAAAAAACTATTAATTTTAACATGTGTACGACTAAATTATTGTAATTTTTGAGTGCTATTTAGTAATTTTTTAATTAAATATAATGCAATTTAAAATATATTAATATATATTTTTTTGTAACACTAGAAATAAAAGGCATTTTTGATATTGTGACGATAAAACATGCGTTTGGATATACATAATATATGTTTATTATTTCGTTTTGTTTTGTACAATAACAGTTACTCGATAATTATCAACACGTAATTATAATTATCGTTGATAACTATCAAGATAATTATCACGATAATTATCCAGGCCAACCCTGTCTTATGTACACGTTTGCCTTTGTCCACAGGCTCGCCCGCCTATACGTATTCCCGATTATCCAGGGTCGCACCGTTGAAGATTGCTTCGAGGAGGAGAAAACGAAAGTGGCTAACGAATCGAACAATAAAGTGACTGGGTACATATCCGCTAGTGCATATCAACAAATGAAAGCAAAACAGGCGGCCGCCACGAATACTTTCACGTCAAAGATCAAAGAAAACACGTTTAACGACGGTTTGGTAAAACAAGAACAGCCTAGAAGTAACTCGAAAAATATCCTGCAAGATAAGTTAGTGAATATTGACACGAGCTCGAGCAGCAGCAGTGGTCTCAGCATGTTAGACAAAAGTAGCCTCGGAATGTTCAAGTCAAACTCCATGCCCTCCTTCGAGGAAGCAGCTAAAATGAGAGCTCGGCGACAAATAAGCTTTGATAATGTCGACTTTCCGAAAAGGTGATGTGATATAATATATCTTCACTGAACCTGTAGCTTTTTATAAATAAGGTGACTGTATACTTTAAATGTTAGCTAATAAAGATTAATCATTTTTATTATTATTAATACAGTAGGTCCTGTAAATATTTGTGATGATTAACTTATTTAAGCATAAATGATTAATTACGTTTGAATTAATAAGTTAGAGGATTTTTCCTTAGTTAATACTACATTTTTATTTGCACTGACTTTTTTAATATTACTTAGTAAGAATCACTTTTATAGTCAACAACTTCTCATGATAGGTTAAACTCTTATTACAGTCATTGACGTGGGTCATTAGTGCTCTTCCTTGTTTTGACTTATAATTTTATTTTGTTGTGCATGACTTACTTAGCAAATAGTAGCCCATAATAATGTAATGACCACTTTGTTAATGTTTTATTAACAAATTGTTAGAACATTAGAATGTCAAGTACATTTCGCTTTTGGCTTGATCGACATGTCCAATTCAATACATAATAATATAAGTGAAAAGTGTGTGTCTTTATGCATTGATGTATTAGGGAAATGCGGTACTATTGCTGAGCTTGATCTCAGGTGTTGTAAAGAAATAATACATTATTTTTTTCTCAATAAGTTTTTCCATTTATCTTCTGTACCTATTGGCAATTAATTCTTTCCAAAGATTAGGACCTATGATACGTACGGAAATAAT
Organism: Pyrausta nigrata; assembly: GCA_949316185.1. Classification (NCBI taxonomy): domain Eukaryota; kingdom Metazoa; phylum Arthropoda; class Insecta; order Lepidoptera; family Crambidae; genus Pyrausta; species Pyrausta nigrata. The sequence continues at coordinate 9,821,169 of OX438951.1, forward strand.
TGCTTCTTCAATTATTTTCAACAGCGGTTCCGGATAGTAGGTATACTTATCAAACTCGATTACTCTGAACCATCTGATTAGATAATGCGCCATGTAAAAACAAACATTTGTGTTGTGTCCATTGTTCTTAGCAATAGCTAGGAAAATAAAATCATTTTGTGCCATTACAAAGATGGGCAGTTTGCAAAGTTATCCAGGTCTGACTGAGGATCTTTTAGAAGACTACACTAATTTGACTTATTTGAAAAAAGGAGAAATACTGTAGTGAGTATACATAATAATATGGAAGCTTGCTAGTACAGCGTTTCATCCTTCGAATGTTATTATATTATAGATCATCACTTTTAAGTTACCAATGTTTTTGTTTGGTATTTTATATCTTATTTAGCAAACTATTCGAAAGTCTTCACCATTCGCATCACGAAGACATCAGTGATCATAAAAATAAAAAGTAAATAGTTACGCACCCGATATTATTCCATGACATGTACCTTCAATCGGCTTCCGTAGGCCCGATTACATACCTAGATCTTTGTTGGTAAGCCGATCTGTGTTACTTTTATTACAGTTTAATGAAGAAGTTCAACTCGATTGATCCACTAAAACTGGAGGACGACTATCATCATAGATTTCCTAAAGAAGATATAATTAACAAGTTTGGGGTTTTCAAGGTGAGTTTATTACGTTATTTTCTGCCTCCACACCGGCCGCCGCTACACTGCTTAAAATACTTACCTACTTTAAATCTACAGTATGTACAAAATCGTTTTTATAAGTAGGTACATTCGATTACCTACCGGAACAGTATTATTAATTTTATTTACAGAATAATCCATTCAGCGACCGAATTTTCCGAGTATTTTCATCTAAACAGGACGATTGCTTTTCGTTCGAGGACTTGTTGGACCTATGTTCTGTGATGAGCGCTGATTGTCCTCTAGAAGTAAAAGCTACGTGGGCTTTCAAAATTTTTGGTAAGGGTTCTGATGTTACTTCGCACAAGTTTGTTATTGTGGCGATTTCTGTCAGTCAACTAAGCTTATTTGTTATTAAGTCCGACAAGTTAGGCAGTTATTAGATTTCGCGGTATTCAGACTGGCTTAAGGAGTTATCAGACTACATGGTATTCAGACAGTCTTACTGAGACTGTCTATATTCCATCTTACTCTTTTATACTGTGAAAGAGCGAGATGGGGTAGACAGACTTACAGGCTAACTCTTATTACACTAGTAAGACTGTCTGAATACCGCGTAGTCTAATAACTCCTTTACTAAGACAGTCTATGCCTCATCTCGCACTTTCCCAGGATGAAAGAGTGAGATGGGGGATAGACTGTCCCAGTAAATCTGTCTAAATAACCGCGTAGTCTCATAACTGCCTTATTGCGCTGCGCGCGCCGCGCACCCCCTTCTTGCACCCCGCAAGACGTGCGGGGGACGAGGGAGCAAAGCGCCAATCTGACATCCTATTGTCAAGGGATAACCTCTTTCCCCCCTCAACATCACCTGTCAGCACCTCTGGCGACCGCAGGAAAGTCGCGCAAGAACTTGTCGGACATATGGTGGTTTTCCATGAAATTGAAAAGAGAGGTGAGGAGTAGTGATTGCAGTGATTTTATGCATTAACACAGCTCCGCTACGCTCGACCCCGTTTTCAATGTCAAATTTATGAAAACACTGCACATCTCGGCTGGCTGAAAACAAAATGCTTTGTTAGAAAACGGCCCTTAGATTCTTAATTATTTTATTTGTACCTACTCAAATATCTAAGTATTACTATATTTTTTGATAGATTTAGACGAAGATAACCAGATATCTGCCAGGGATGTATGCGAAATCCTAGATCGCCTCACATTGCCCGACCCCGCAAGTGGTAACCGTTGCATCGACGATTGCTCCAAGGAAAAAATTGCTAGCATAGTAAGTTGTCAGATTTATTCAAAGTTAAACGATTTAGTAAGAGGTAGGAACCTACGCCTACCTTATGAAGTATAGGTAGTTCTTACATAAATCCGGTTTCTGAGATACTGGACGGCCAGTAAGAGATACCAAGCGAGCAGCAATTACCTAGGTTACCATCATAAATAGGTGTGGTAGGTAGGTACTAGCATAACATAATCAGTGGGTACTAGTACCTATTCTGCGGCTGAACAATAGTAATTTGTCTAAGTAAGACTTTTTAGCGCATTACCCTGCAGCGCTGGGTATAGATAGCCATAGCCATGACACTTTCAGATTATAGGTAATAATTTATTGTCACAAAATAAATGCTTTTTCAGCTAATTTTGATGCTGACTGTACCTACTACGCTACTACTAGTTTATCAATTTCAGATTCTGGAAGAAATCAATTTGGACGAAAGCAAGAGCATCGGTTTAGTTGAATTTAAGTACATGATGACGAGAATAACTGAATTTGAATCGTCTTTTTATTTTCGATTGTAAATAAAACTTTAAATGCCTACAGTTTAGGTATTGTATTTTGAGTAAATAAAAATGCAACTACCGTTGCGTTGGTATCCTTATTTATTCCTCGTGTAGATTTTAGATAGCTGCCCTTAGAACTTGCAGTTTATCTTACAAAGAGCTTACAGGCGGCTTTATTAAACCGGCCAGCGAGCGTGCGGTCTGGCAGCGCAGGAATGCCGCTCGTGCGGCCCGTAGAGCTAGGAAGCACCAGCGGCTGCTTGTATTTCACGTTGTATGTAGGAAAATCTAGGTACGTACTGAAAAAAAATACATAAACATAAATAATGTTTAATAAAGTTTAGGTAAAACTATAATAAAATAGCCTTGAGTGCGTATCAGTAAGCTCAAATAACAATAGGCAGGGAACATGTGCTGACTGTCCAACGGCGTTGGGCAGAAATGTTCTAGATGAAGAGGGAGATCCTTTGCCTATTCTATCTTTGCCACCGGTCGTTGTGGAAAACCGTGGGGGAACCTATTTTCAGCAGTGGACATCCTATGGCTGTTATTGATATAAACAATTGTAAGTTATGGACTTACGGTGTCATGTCTGGTGGACACTGTCCAATCATAACGGGCTCCTTAAAGTAAAGCAAAGGATGGTAAGCCTTAGGATAGCCTCGGTAGTAATCTCTGTGGCGTTGACTAGCCTGAAAGCATAAATATTTATTAAAATAACAGCAACAATCTAAAAGTCCGAATCTATTTAAAAATACTAGTTACACCAAATAAATAGGTACACAGACACAGGACACAGATTAATGATATAATAATATATAATATATCTTCGATACTACATATTTACTTCGTAAAATGTTTCAATTTCGTCTTGTCTTCCGTTGTCAACAAATAAAATATCCATTGTAACTGGGAATTTTAATACAATAATTTCTAGAATATGAATTTTAAATTTTGGCGCTGATTGACAAATACAAAAAAAATAGTCACAAAAAAGTGGTTCGTGATCGTGGTACCATGATGCTTTTAAAATAAAATGACTTGGCTGTAAGGATCGATGTTTGTTGGTTGAGTTGAGCGATAAAAGTCAAAATGTCTATGGCATAAAGCTCAGTTTTCACTGGGACATATATTACTCAGATCAACATCTGAGATATATTTCAGGAAGAATATTATTGAATGGGGGTAAATTATAGTCACCGGGCCTGCACTATCATTACTGCTGACTGGCGTTGTCAAACAATTTTTGTGTCCATTTGATTATTGCCATTTTGGCGCTGTCGGCCTGGGCAGATACATACTAGTGTCCATAGAACTAAAATAAAGGATGTGGTCAATTCGACATCTGTAACATTATAGCACTAACCTCTATAATACAAGTACGCTGGACTGCATACTGTCAAGCTCAAAATGAAGTCATTTGATTATCGCCATTTTGTCGCTGACGTCTGTAGTGAGCGTGTGGTGACCGTCCACGAAACTAATAAGAGTTGACATAAACTTAAGGAAGATACTCTATTTTGGTTCCCTGTACACTGGGTGGGGGCGCTTTGATTCATCACAAAAAATATCTGTCATTTCTTAGAGAATGTTTAGTCCAGCGTACTTGTATTATAGAGATCAGTGCATTAAAGCGATGATTTTATTATTCATCAAGAGTTTTAAATTGATGGTCATATGCTATAAGTGTCCATTTTGGTGTCCATCATTTAAGATAATGAGCCATTTACCTAGTGTCAAAAATCAGTACTTAAAAATCCTCTAGATGGCGTTAAACAACCTAAGTCAGCGAATTTTTATTTAAGAAAAAGGCTGGTTTTAGCATTTATTATGTTATGTTGTTTATGTTTTAGATTTACACATACTAAAGGGATTTTTTTAACAATTTAGTGGCCATTAAGATGTTTTTTTCCATGAAATTTTATTTTTAACTGCATTTTAAAACTCTCTAATTTTTTTCGTAAGTTTTTCCACTACAAGTCTGTACACATAATATTACAATAATTTGTTTTTGTTTTCTGCTTAATGGTTTCGATATCTATCAACATAAAATAAAACTAAAGTTTGAGCTGTCAGAAAATCCCTCATTCCTCGGTTACATCACAGATTAAAATTAATAGTTACTACGTTCGGTACGATTACATTAGGCATTATAGTCACTAACGTCACATTCACGTCCATTGGCAACCTACCCTAAAATTGCATTTATAATCGTGTAATGCAAATTATATTGCCGAGTTGGGCTACGTCATCGTCACTAATAATTATTATATAAATGATTGATTTTTTCAACCAAAATATTCGCCTCTTTGGTAAACGGGTTTAATAAATCAAACACCCTTCTAGTAAGAACTGACGTATAGCAGTAAGTACCTTGAAAGCGATTGGCGAGTGATCGGTTAGTCATTGGTGAGTGATTGGAGAGTCATCATCATCATCATAGTCAGCCGTAGGACGTCCACTGATAAACATAGGTTCCCCTACGGTTTTCCACAACGACTGGTTGCAAGCTGTCTGCATCCAGCAGTGTGATTCTGCGATCTTTACAGGGTCAGACGACCCTGTTCATCCTGTGCTGTGCAGTTCGGTGTGTGTCCATACTATACTGCGGCATTGATCAAAGAGTCTAGCTAGAACTTTCTGCTTCAATTTGAAAAATATAAATATATTTTAGTAAATTGCCCTTATTAGTAGCCCTCGTCTACGTCAAATATAGTTCTCGTAACGCACCGAGATACTTGCAGGTGGAGTTTCAAATAGGCACACAAAATTATCTGTCATTTGTATGGGACAGCCAGGCCGGTGGTAATAATACATTTCAGTGATTATAGTATATTAAAGCTCTATTAAAACGGTTCCAAGAAACTATGGTAAGTAATATATCGGAGACGAAAAATATCCCGTAGTGGAAATTGAGCTCAATGTCCCTTACCATCAGAAACAATGTAGATTTTAAACTGACAAGTGCTTTGAGTTGTTAGAATGGAGAGAGCATGGACGGCCTTCCCCTTTAGCCAAAAATGTTGGCCATATAGTTTGAGTGCTTATATAAAACTAGCGGTCCCCCGCGACTTCGTTAGCGTAAATTGAGAATTTCCTGTGGGCATTGTTAGGAACGGAGTATTTTTTTAAACTGTGATATCCTTTAAGATAAGAATCAAAACGCGTGTGAATAATAATAATAAAACGTTTATTTAAGACCAAATCAAAGATCCATAGCTACAGATAGTTGTTAGTAACATGTAACTTAAAATTATTGTTAGTACTACTTAAAAATAAAAACTTAAAACTACCACATACAAAATAAAACTACTAAGTGCTTAGTCAAAAAACCGATTCCTGAATCCCTGCACATGTATTTGTATCCAGTGCTTAAAAATGGAATATGATGACCTATTTCTGGTAGCCATCAGAATGCTGTTGGGGCTCCGCCGTATCCTAGCAAGCATCGACGACGTCCGCTTCCGAATAATAGCGTAGAAGTCATCCACATGAGCTTCAGCGAACATCGACGATGCACCGCAGAACCTAGGTAGCCCCACCAGCATCCTGAAGGCATTATTGTACTGGACACAGAGAGCGTTATAGGTCCTCTGCGTGTAAGTACACAACAGGCTGCAGGTGTAAATGTCTGGCAGAATGCCTTAAAGAGAGTAATTTTGACGTCTCTTGTACACCTGGCAAACCTGCGAGCGAGCATGTTACATCGGACCGCTAACGCCCTCCTCTCACGTTCTATGTCACAGTCATCAGATAGATTTTCAGTAACAACATGTCCCAGGTATTTAAATTGACTAACTCTCCTCAGTTCGGTATTTAGGAGTTTTACTGGAGGTGCAGGGATCGACTTCCTAGTAGGGATGCAACGATACGGCTATTACGATACCAATACAAATGACGAATACATCGTAATGGCCAAATACGATAACGAATTACGATACGAATGCATTACGATATTTGTTTAATATCATTTTGATGAATTTATTGGAAACTTTGTTGTATGTTAGTTATTATTGTAAGACTAAGTAAGGTAAAAGTATAAAAAAAGTTTTAATCAATATATTTATTAATTTTGTCAATTTTCATCATTAATTTATATTTTATTTTGTTACTATTTGTTACATTTACTGACTATTAATTATTTTAATTGTAGTCGTAATTTATTGCTGGCAAATTCTTATTCAGAAAACACATTTTTAAGTTTTTTCCCATAAGTCGGTTTCTCTCATCACTGTGTATCAGTCCTGCTGTGGAGAATAGTCTTTCAGATGGCACCGTTGCAGGTTTAAGGGATAAAATTTTAAAATAAATGTATCGTAAAAATATCGTATCGTAATATTTACGATAGCGAATGATCGTAAAGGTTTACGATAATCGCTGATATACGATTATCGTATCGGTTGCATCCCTACTTCCTAGTACTTAAACGAAAAACCATTAGCTCACTTTTTTTAACATTATAGAGAAGTCCATGTTTGGAAACATACTTCTCACACACTGACAGTAATTTAAACAGACCATTCGCCGTGGGGCACAGCAACACCATGTCGTCTGCGTAACTAATGCTGTTGACCATGAGACCGTCTATTGAGCAGCCGACCCTGGTGTTGCTGAGCTCCACGATAAGGTCATTAACATAAAGGCTGAAGAGAGCGGGAGAAGAAAAACCACCCTGTCTTACCCCACATTCGAGGACATATTCGTCAGACAACGCTCCAGACCACCTGACCTGGTTAATTTGATTACCATACCAGTACTGAAAAGTGGCAATTAGTTCAGGTGGTAACGCTATGTCAGATAGTTTCGACCATAATAACTAATAATTAACCAGGTCAAATGCCTTGGACAGATCCAGGAAAGCAGCATACACAGGCGTCCCCCTCTGAGTATAGTACCTGACAGTATGCTTAAACGAAAATAAATAATATTAACATATTAATTATAACGGTCCCCCGCGACTTCATCACTTCATTGATTTAACTGCTTCCCCGTTGATTTCTAGGTAGGTATCATGCATTTTATAGCCCATACAAAGCGTTCCCCGAGAAATAAGCTATCTAACACAAAATATTTTTTTCAAATCGGCTCAGCAGTTCCTGTGATTAGCATGTTTAATCAAAAAAAAATTACTCCCGTTTTTCCAGTTATAATGTGAGATATGGTGCAACCGACCCTAACCTCTTTATAATATTAGTATAGAAAAAATAGCAGTCCCCGAGGACTTCATGCGCACCTATTGATTTTACTCCATTCCTGAAAGACATAACGTGATTTTTTTAAATTACCTATCTTATAGCCTTGCTAGATACTTTGTACATTACACAAAGGTTTTTTTCAAAATCGGACCATGAATAGGTAATTCTGATCTGAGATAAGTGCATTCAAACAATCAATTGGACAAAAGTCAAGAAGAAATCAGCAATATTAAAGTACTATCCTGGTGACCACCGCCTTACCACGATGGCCAAAGAAAGAGCATTGCGTCTTGTCGTATTGTGTGTGCAAGCGACAATAGGTGAGTGTAGTAAGGGAGGTGGCAGATATATCTTTGCTTGAACTTCAATTCAACACATCGCACGTCCTAGTAATTACCTACTTACTTATTAAGTTATTGGGAAAAACTCAAGCTGACCCGCGAGTTAAATACGTACAGCGCCATACATTATAATATTTTGTTGCGTCTTTTAATTTCTATTCGACTACATTATCCTGTACATTACAATTTTTCTGCATGACTTATAGGTATGACTGGGGGAGAATACTTTTAGCATTGAGTCTACCTTTTGTACACTGTTCTAAGTGCAATAAAGTTTTTAAATAAAAAAATAAATCTTTTGACGATATAGCAAAAGGCCAACTTTGCTGCCGTCCTAACTTCGATACAATATTATATTACTCGTGATATTTATTTAATGGTATGTCCGATTTGAATATTTCAAAAAGTTATTTACAGGTACTGATATTGCCTTGAATATGACGTGATTTATATGAATAAGGATTAATACCGACATATTGAAACTGTGGCTTTCTTTTTGCCGCCGCAAAAATTTCATATTTTTACCTAAAAAAGGAGTTATTGTGACTTAACTGTTATAGTTAGACATATGTTATCGCGGACTTTATTGTAGATAATGATGTCCTCTACAAAACTGTAGAACATTACTTTCTATTGTCAATAGTTTTTGGCAGCGTTCGCAATTAAATGATTTTCCTTTTACACCTTTGGTTACATAATCGAAGTTTTCATACGGAACCCTAACTTTTTTGATAATGTAATATAGCCTATGTCCATTGCAGATAATGCAGGATTCTAATGGTGAAAGAATTTTTCAAATCGGTTCTGTAGTTTCGGAGCCTATCCGTTGCAAATAAACAAACAAACAAATCTTTTCTCTTTATAATATTAGTATAGATATCACAATTTTTTATACGTCATATAGTGCGAACTGTGAAAATTGGCTTTTAATGGTAACGGAAAATATTTTAATTACGATTTTAAAAAATATCAATTATTATACTTGTTTTAAAAAAAATATTTTTTTAACTACAAGTAAGTTAAGTTGGCCTTTTGCTTCGATATTTTACTAAAATAGTTAGTAGAAGTTTCAAAAATTTCATATACAATATTTGCAATAGTCTGATAATAGTATAAATAATATCATTTACATGAACCACAGGTAGTTTTACTTCTACCCTACTGTGGTTTAGCAAAAATAATTCCAATTTGGTCCAAATTTCAAGGCTAATATTACAAAGAAGCACTGAATTTAATAAGTACCTACTTAATTCGCAAGTGTTCTGTTTTGTTCTTGTATTTTAGAATCTGTTACCAGACTTAGAAATGTAACATAAATGTAAACATCAAAAATGTATATTTTTAAAATGTTTAGTTGCCAATCTTCGCTGGTATGATTATATCAAGTGTTGTCATATAAAGAGGATGCGTAGCGCCCTTAATTCAGGTCCCATATATTTCTGGTCAGGCTATATATGACAACACTTTATTTTTGACATACCAACGTCAGGCCTCTTTCACTCCATGTAATTGCGCGCGCTATTCATCTACGCGCCGCGCGCGGTATCTGCCACTATAGAAATTCAGTGGGTTGCCGGCAAAGACGCGTGCGCTCATGTAAGTAATTTCCTAGCCAAGAAATATGTCTGGTAATTATGTGCAAAAAGATGGTTGTAAATCATTACCGATATTTGGACGGTTTCTGAGTGCTTTATCTCGATATTTTTGTGATCGATGTTTTTGTGTTCTAATTTTTGCGTCAAAAATTATTATACTCGGATATTGATACAAAATTCACCCTGTATTTTAAAGGTCCATAATTTTATCATTACGTTTTATCTTAGGTACATATAACACAATAAAAAATACAGTGCAATATTTGTGTAGGTAGGTAAATAATTGTCTAAATATACAATTCAGAATTATTTATTTTAAAATTTCAAAAAATAAATACCTACGAGAAAAGAATAAAGAGCAAATGTACAACCAAAAACAAAAATTATCTAATAAACGCTTTACACGCAGGTTTATTATACCGTGGTGCCAAGGAGCGATCTGGTAATTGTGGGAAAGGAATCGTTCGTCCTGTTGTTGGTGGTAATATAGGTGGTGCCTTGTATTTTACGTGGAAGGATGGGAATCCAAGGTATACACTGAAAATTCAAGTAAAATGAATTAAATTAGGTGGTAGGTAATTTTATTCATCACAATTTTTAGTCACTTTTAAAGATTCGCGATTTTTACACATAAAACATACATACAGGTCTTAACGCGATAACGGTTAAACAGTTTGAAGGTAAAAATGTATGTGTTATATCACAATTTTTGTTTGATTTTGTATCAGTCCTCTGATCAATAGTAATAGAACGATTGCAATCGCAGTCACAGATGCCTATTTGTATAATAACAGAACTTATTTACATAAAACTTTGTTAAAGTAAGGAAATAAAGATGGTACTTACTGAGACATTTCTGGTGGGCACTGTCCCATGTACGATGGTTCACGGAAATAAGTCAAAGGATGACAGGATTCAGGGTATCCTCTGTAAAAATCCCGATGCATTTGGCATGCCTGCAATGAACATTTTCCTTAAAAAGTTACATGGTTGTGTTTAGCACTTATTACACCATCCTAACTAGTATCCTAATTAACAGATAGGAACCTAAGTAATTTAAATAATAGGATCCTAACTTCCATTACATCTTTCTATTTCTTAAGTTAGAATAGGACTTACCTACTTCAAATAAGATAGTATAATTGGTGCTTTATGTAAATCACATAGGTACAAACGAAAAAACTAAAAGGTTCGGTTGGTATTAATGATTATTAATTATGAGTGTAAATAATGGGGATCCACACGCAAAGCTTGATGCAGATGGCGCTGGCATAGATACGGCTATGTCAAACATTTTGCTATTGTTTATGTCGGGCTTTTTCGTATCTAATTTAAAGTTTTTCGTGCCTATCTAATATTATTTCATCATAATGTTTCGTCAATGAATTATCTGAACTATCTGAACTAAAAGATGAACTTCGGAAATGAGGATCAAAAGTATCTGGTAAAAAAGCTGATTATCTGATTAAAGATGTTTATCTTATTACGAGGTAAACATTTGGGTGTTAATCCTGTTTTATTACTGAAAATGTTAGATTTAATTGATTGTTGAAATTGTTTTTGTTGTATTTGTGTTACAAATTAACTACATAACAAGGTTTTTCATAAATATAACTAAAATAATAAAACACGTACATGTTTGTTTTTTAGGTTAGAATTTTACGATCGGAACCGCGATGATGCTGGAAATTTTGGTGTCATAGCTTTAGAATCTAGTTACACGACGAATGTTCCCGATCCAGAAGCCTATTATGATGTAAATAGTTCCAATAAACTACCTAAAATTAATTAATTTTCTTCTTATAGCTGTTTCCTAATTCTTTTTTAAAACCGGGTCTTTTAGAAATAAATGTACACCATTATTGTAACAACCTGACACAACACATAACGGCATTATGCTTTCGTAGATTGAAAACACAAAAAAAATACTCAAAAATACACAACTTCTGTACTGGAATGACAGATAGCTTTGGCCACATCAACAATGCGCCACCTACAGGGAGATTTGGCAGTGTGGATCCCCATTGTATTGTATTCGTTACCTTGTAGAATGTTTCTATTTCTTCTTGTCTTATAACATCTACAAACAAAATAAACTTTACCATGATTGCAAAATTTAAAGTCGCGTTGTAGGTTATACTTTAGAGATAAACAGAAATTAAAATTATTAATTAATATGGATTAAAATTAGTAATTAATAAGTCTCGTGTCAATCACTGTCTCGCTGTCAATATCTGAACACTGTCACTAATAGAGAAAAAAATGTAGGTGCTTACAAGGATTATGTAGGTTATTAGATATTTTTGCACTTGAAAAAAAATTACCACCAGAGGCGGCACATAGAGAAATATTAAAGTATAGGGCGAGAATCGAACCCGCAGTTGGCAGATTCTAGAAATATACTACATTATTGTATTATACAGTCACCCGTTTTGTAATAAAATAAAAATCATTTTCAAAACATGGCGAGTATGGGCTCCTTTATAATAAATTAAAAAAAACGCTAAATAGCTTGTTATATCCTCATATCTAACGTAAAGAAACATTTTTTTTAATATTATCACTTACAATTATATCATGAAAACTTAATTGTATACCTAATCGAAAAGTATCACATATCGTACTGGACCATGAAAAAGGAGCATGGGAGAGGGGGAGACATCCCTCTCACCCTTTACTGCCACCTTTTGTTAAGAAGAAGGTCCTGTACCTCTTTTATAGTAATATTCGTTTCCTAGCAACTGTTTTTTATATGTTTATTATCATAGTGAACAAAATACACGTTTTCCTTATTTATTTAAAGTGGTAGCAGAGATTATGGATTTATGTGTAATAAATGCCTGTAAAGATCAAATTGGGAACCTAGACACCAATAATTATAAAACATGGAGATACAAAATTCAAATAGTGCTCAAGGCAATGCCGGGGAGTATGGAGATTCTTTAAGGGAGGAAGACCAAACCAGCCATGGCGCCAACAGCAACTGCCGACGAAAAGGCTAAGTTTCAAAAGGATCTTCAAAGTTTTGTAACTTTGAACAGTGCAATTTTAATTTTGTTCACGACAAACATGCCCGATGACGTATTGCAAAAAGTTATTCGATTTGATTGTGCTAAAGACATGTGGGACGAGCTAGAGCGTATCTATAAAGGCACCTGTGTGGATAAAACATACGACTATTGCCTGAAATTCTTCAGTTACAAAAAGGACCGAGATCATGACATCATTACTCATGTGTCAGTTTTAAAGAATATTTGGAGCGATTTGTGTAACGAGTTGCAGAGTGAGGGAAAATTATCAGATATTCTCCTCATATGCAATATTCTAGACACCCTACCTCCAGAATATTTAGGATTCAAGTCTAGTTGGCTGTTTATTTCGAAAAAGGAACGTTCAGTCGGCATAACTGACTTGTCAGATTTTTGATTTCGATTTCGATTTTGCACACGAAAGGGTTTTGTGTCAAAATGACACGCAAGTGACTCAAGACGAGACCAAATCCGAAGCTTTAGTTGCAAGGAAGAGTCAGAGTAAGAAGAAGAATATTTCAAAGGAGATCCTTTGCAATTATTGCAAGGAAAAGGGCCACAGAGTCAGAAATTGCAAAAAGTGGATCCATGACGGAAGACCGCCCAAGGAATCCAAAAGTGTAAACATGAATCTGACAGTAATGACAGTACATTCGGCAAAAACATTTGGCGAAACAAAAGATGGAGAAAACTGGTATGTGGACAACGGAGCAACCAGTCATGTCACCAACAGGGGAGATCTATTCCAAAATTACACTTGTTTCAAAAGCCAGCATACAGTGACTGGCGCAAATGGCCAATGTATTGAAGCCCTGGGCATCGGAAATATTCTCGCAGAGGCTGACGTAAACGGTAAGCAAGAGAAGATACTGCTGAAAGATGTCTGGTATGTGCCCAGCATAAGCAGAAACCTTTTCTCAGTTCTTGCTACTCATGATAAATCAGATACTAGTGTTTTTGAGTCCACTACTCTAAAATGTACTCTTAAAATGTATGGACAGATCAAAGTCATTGGTACTCGAAGCAAGTTTGGCGGACTATTTAAATTAAAACTCAGATGTCTGAAGCCAACAGTACGAGTGAACCAGTTGTCCACAACCTCAAATCTGTTACAGCTGTATCACGAATGATTTGGACATCAAAATAAAAGCCATGTGAAGAAATTGATAGAAAGAGAGTTCGACATTAAAGCCTAAGCTATCAAAGAAATATGTGAGGGATGTATTTACGGCAAATCACACAGGCTGAAGTTTGGGACAAGACCAAAAGCTACACGACCTGGAGAGCTGGTGTATGCTGATGTATGTGATATATAATTCCCTACTCAATTTCAAAGAGAAGATACTTTGTCCTCTTCAAAGATGATTTTACACGATACTGATTTGTATACTTTATGAGAGAAAAAGCTGAAGTACACGCAAAGCTATTACTCATGCTGGCTGAAATGAAAGCGGCTGGAGTTATCATAAAATAATTGCTAAGCGATAACGGCGGCGAGTTTGTCAATGCCAAAGTACAAGCTACTCTCAACAAAGAAGGCATAAAGCAAAGATTGACTATGCCTTATACTCCTCAACAAAACCCAACCGAAAGGGATAACAGAACTGTTGTGGAAATGGCAAGAAGTCTGATGTATGCACATGCCAAGATTCCTACGGGACTGTGGGCTGAAATGGTACTAGCAGCGGTGTACATCCTAAATAGGACAGGACCAACCTGCATTGAAGACAAATCACCGTTCGAGCTATGGCACCAGAAGAAACCCAGATTGAGTCACCTAAGAATAATTGGATCCACATGTTATCCACATGTTCCCAAGCAACGAAGAACAAAATTAGACAAAAAGGCACAAAAGGGAATATTAGTCGGTTACGACGCTGATAATGGCTACCGCATATGGGATAGCAACTCATTCAAGTTGATACGGTCAAGAGACGTTACCTTTGATGAAAATCCCTGCAGGGTCATCTTGAACAGGGTGAAGAAGCTGATACCCAACAGAGCAAACACAATGCTAGACCTAATTGCCTGTTTGACTTCGTTGTGCCCGAATATGAAAGCCTGCACGATAATAGCGACAATCAGCAACCAGATATGAATCATGATGGAGATATAGCCAATGCATCATCATGTCAAGAAGACGCTCAAGATGAAGAAGCTATGCCATCATGTGCAGCATACGAGCCACTGATTGAAGTGCAAAATCCTGAGACTGATATTTCGAGCCAGAACAATCGAATGAAGAGCCTGAAGTAGAGGTCAACGACGAGATCGATGCAGATTATGAAGTCGATGATGTTAATGAAATGGAGATAGAAAGTAGAAACGATTCATCACTGACTGCATCAGAAATCGAGGAGGAAGGCAGGATGACGCTACAAGAGCGCTCGAGCCTAAAGCCACCATCCAGATTCAAAGACTACATCTGCAACGTTTGCTTTAACGTTAATTCGATAAGCGATGAACTTCTGATAGAACCAAGTACGTTCCAAGAAGCAACGTCACGCAAGGATTCTAAAGAATGGCGAAAAGCGATGGACAATGAGATAAATTCGCATAGAGAAAACGGGACCTGGGAAATGGTACACTTACCCAAAGGAAGAAAGCTATCTCCAGTAAGTGGCTTTTCAAAATAAAAACGAACCCAGATGGTTCTATAGACAAATACAAAGCCCGTCTTGTGATACGAGGATTTTCGCAGAAGAAAGGCTTAGATTACGACGAAACGTTTAGCCCAGTTGCGAAGGCAAGTACGATACGAGCCTTGTTAAGTATAGCTGCACAAGAAAAACTCAGTTCGCTCACTCAGTTTGACGTATCGACGGCTTTTCTTTATGGAAAACTAAAAGAGGAGATCTATATGAAACACCCAGAGGGATACTCAAATGATGATGGAAAAGTTTGCAAGCTGAAACGGAGCCTTTACGGACTTAAACAAGCTCCACGCTGTTGGAACTCTACCATAACAGATTACATCAAGGAACTTGGTTTTGAACAGAGTGGCAGCGATCCCTGCTTGTTTAAAAGAGGAAAGGGGAACCATAATTGTTAATAACTTTATACGTCGACGACGGACTTATTGCTTCTGCAAGTCCTGGAGAAACAGAGAAGTTTTTGAATGAATTGCGGCAGCGTTTCAAAATAACAACGAAGTGTGGTTCCTACTATCTTGGCATCGAAATAGAACAGAAGGCTGATGGGAATATAAAAATATGCCAAAAAGGATATGCAAAACGCCTACTAGAACGATTTGGCATGCAGGACTGCAAAGCAGCTGTGACCCCGATAGTCAAAGACACCGTCCTTTCCACAAAGGAAAACGGTGAAACACATAATGGTGAATTCCCTTATCGCCAAGCTGTTGGTGCACTCTCATATCTGATGGTCGGCACCAGACCTGACATTTCGTACGCTGTTGGAGTTGTTTCCCGCAAACTAGATAATCCAACACCAGAAGACGTAGCCAGGGTGAAGAGAATCTTGCGTTATGTCAAAGGCACACTGACGTACGGAATTACGTTCCAGACTTCCACTGCACAGAAAGGTCTGAAGTGCTACAGTGATGCAGATCATTTTGTTGTTTATATGTTTATTATTGTCAATTAAAGATATGTCATAGTAAACAAAATACACGTTTTCCTTATTTATTTAAAGCCTTTTATCAGTTTGAGTAGCTTTTGGTATGCACTAGCGAATGTAGATCAAAGCTGCGTTAATGTTAGTTAATTTTCATTTATTATTTTATATTACAGATGTTTGATATTGTTTGTCATATTTGATATTTGTTTCGTCAGAAAGGGATAACTAACCACATAACTTGGAGGTTGATAAGTTTTATGAATAAAGGGGCTACTTTATTGTAGGTACCTTTTTATTGTAGATGCATGTGCAGTATACAGATACTGATTATAAAATCATTGATGACCAAACACAAAAGAATATCGATTCATTATCGATATGTAACTTAGGCACATTCTCTTCTTCTTAGCGTGTCGATGGAACACGAGAAAATTACATCGTAGCAGCCCAGAATTCAGCCACTTGTATTGCGGATCGACTGCCGTCCATTAAATCCGCTGGCGTGCAGGCACATTAACCACACCCAACCACTAACCCACTTAGGCACATTAGGCTCTACTCTATTTTAGTTCCCTGGACACTCAAAACTCTTTGGTCAGGCACAAAAATTATTTGTCCTATTATTTCCTAAAGAACCTTTTGGCCAGTTTTTACCCCTACTGTGATGGAGGTCAGTGGTTATTATAATAATAGTTCATAATATCAAATTCTGATATCTGGCTGTATAGCTATGTACCATTGCCTTCCCCTGGTGGATAAGTACTACTACTACTTACTGTCAATCAAATTGACATAAATCTAGTTTGTCTATGGTTTTGGTAGTAAACGTCAAAACAAGATTTCCAAAATTTGTTTCTATTTTTCTTTTGTGAATAAAATTCCTCAAGCTATAGGTTTTGCCACCTTGAAGTACTGGAATTTGGAAATGAACAAGAGAGGTAAACAACCTTATATCTTATTAAAAATATTTGGTCACATAGTGACGGGTAATATGGGTGTACTATTTTTGTCCGCTCTACATTCGGTGCATTGAAATAAATTTTGACATCCAGGAAAAGATGTTCTTCCTGCTTGGTGAGAACTAGTGCATTATTCCTTACATAAAGAATCAAAATTTAAGCTACCGGTGCTGGAGAAACTAAGATCTTTGCAATAGTCGCGTGGGAGTAATGGTCATTAACATATTTTTTGCTAAGTGTAAGTAGGTACTTGTGTGTCTTGAGCGAGTTTATTGTGCGCTTTGGTTGGTATGCCTACGTAGTAAGAGGCACCTGCTCTCTCTTTTTAACACGCTTAAAACAATTAGTACATAAACTATTTGTAAATATTTATGATATACATGATTAAAATGGTTACAAAACTAAAAGTATTTGCGAAAGTTTGTATTGGTGCTGGGTATTTAAGTGTTTTGTAGAAATAAAATCATTATGAACATCTGTTTTCAAATTATGATATCTGATGCCTTTGCTCATGAAGACTAGACTCAAAATATTATTTAAAATATGCTACAAAAAATCTCAGCTTCTTAAAACATGTTTGAATATTTGTGACATTGAATGTAACATTCTTGGTCAAGTTTTTACCTATGAACAATAAATCAGTTTACTTGAACAATGCGATGTAATATTATCTCAATGCATTACTGGTTGATGAATTATCTCTACTAATATAATATACAAAAAGATTTGTATCTTTATAACAAAGGAATGCAAAACCTACTGGACCGTCAGAGTTCACCATCAGAATACTACATTATTTATTCCTGAGTGACTAGGACTATATTTTTTTTTAAATTGCATTGAAGCTAGGGCCGTTTGCTAGTATTTACCTACTTTTAAAAATTCTGGTCTAATGTGGCATGCACAAGGTTATTTAAGTATTGTATGAATGTGGTGTCAGAATTCAACAAACTGGAGGAAAGCAATATTATAACTGATTTAGTTATAATATTCCTGCATCAACTTACTTATTTATCTATAATTTTATATCTTATCCCTATAAATGTTGATATACTTTTAAAAATTATGTGCTTATTGCTAATAAGTGTCACTATCAGGACATCACCTGATAACAGTGTTGTGCAGTGTGAATGAACTAGTCTGTTTTACTTTTATGTCAATTTTATCTGCTAGTAATTTGGAAACCATTAAATAATGGAATTAAGCAGAGTGTTTGGTGACCTTGTTAAAGGAAGCATTGTATTTATTTATAAATAATTAATATTGTATTTACTCAGTTTGGGATTGTTACTCTTGCTCTTGTTACTTCATAGTATGTTGAAGCAAAAATAGTTTTATGGCCATAATCTTTTATTTATTCATAATTTTAATTGTTTATTTCAGAAAAAATATTACCAAATGCTAAATTCTAATCCATTAATGATCTCAAATTCAATTAAATTCATCAAAATTATGTTTGCCAAACTAATATTGAGTAGCTGAAGTTTGCCCACACATTTGTTTAGGTAAGTATTGGGATTTAGACATAATTTACTTACCAATATGGGTGGAAAATTATCAGTAAAGTCAGTATTTGAATATTCATAGAATAATAATATTACTGTTGGGACCAAGAAAAATAATTGTAAGGTAAAACTTATATTTTGAATTACTTCAATAATAATTGAGGATATATTTAAATGCACAGCAAAAATCTATTACCTATCAATTTGTGTTCATCAATTATACTATTTTTTCATCAAATAAATTATTGCACTGCAAATATAAAATACTCACACCCTTAACAAATTAACCCCTCTTGCCTTATTTTATATTAAGCATCTCAAAACTTGCACATTTTCGTTAATAAATCAAAAATATCCCAGGGCTTAGTTTTAGTCAGCAGAGTGCAATATTTTTGCATTTTTGGTCTGTGTGTATTCTGTAAGACTCAAAATCTGTTACACTAATTTTGATGCTCATACCACATGTTGTGTAGTCCAGAGCAAACACAACCTAGGCTAGGATTGATCTCAAGAGAATAGGTAGAGATACAGGGTGGCATCACTTCACCATATGACATGGTCTAACTAATGAGCAAATACTAGATAACACGAATACTTTTATTATACATGTAATAATGTTTATTGAAATGGTAGAAATTAGCTATACTGCAGTAATTTGATGCTGTTTTAATAAAAATGATGTAATAGGTTTGTTGTGCACCAGTTATTAGATGTGAAATAATTAAAAAGATTTACTTTTAAATAAATAGTGATGCATCACAATTTTAAATACCTAGCTGTAATTTTTTTTGCTGTGCAATCAGTATTTTTGATTGAATAAAATTGGGGTTTTTAAATATAAAAGAGGAAGATTTATTTATGTACGTTAAAATATTACCCTTATAATTGCAGTAAATCCAGATGCAAGTTTTTACTATGCAGCAAGTCAGCAATACTTTTTTAACTTCTAATCATCACCCAAAAACATTTAAAAAAATGAAACTCAACCTGAGAATTTATGATCTTTAAGAAAGAATCGAAGTTTTTTTTTATGTTATTTTACTGTAACTTCCTTACATCAGGCGGTAGGCGTCATCAGCCCCTTTGTTACGCAAGTAAATTTCGGAACGTAGGGTTCCCGATTCGGCTTAGATGTCCCACTTTAGCTCACGAAAACATACAGCGCATTGCCCCCGCGATACCGCGTACGTACCTCCCATCATTAGATCACATACTTAGTACCATATTTCGTATATAAAACCTTAACGTATCATGTTCCCTGACATAATAGAAAATTAATTAAAAAGGTCTTACGAGGTTTGACAGGTTAACGCTGTTTATTACCCATAGTTTACTAAAAACCGGTACCCTACATACTTTGCTACAGTTTTCGGAACAAATCGTTGGTTAGGTAAAGAGGGACAGTTACGAGCTAGTCAAAACTGTATTTAGGTCCATTTCTCTAGCTTGAAGCTTGAAGCTCTCTGGAGAGATGGCAACAGGTACAAATCATGACCAGGTCGTACCAAATAGAGACACAATTTTTGGCTTAGGATTAATAGAGTGCTGCCGAGTCTTAAAATAGAAGCATAGCAATAGATTGAAAAAAAAAACGAAAGGGTGTAGACGAGTGAAAGATACAGTACCACACCAGATTTGTTTGTGCTTTGATAACAAATGTTTTACGAGTCATTTAATTCCAATAGTGACTAATACAATGTAGACTATCGACTAAATGAATAAAATGCCAGGAGCATGATGAACATTAAGCATGAATCACATCGTGTTATTGTACTCTTCACGGTCCAATAGTTAATATTTTGCACATGACCCTTGTGTGGGTAACTCCACACCTATTTACTTCTCCGCTTCATTTCATATGCTTGTCCTTTGTTTGATAACAATTCGTGTCGGCATGGATACCAATCACCAGTCAATATTGTCCCGTAGACCGTGATTCGCGTTGTATACGAAATAGGTGCGATACAGGCCTTATGTTTACAATTTTTATATCTTCCGTAGTTCCGACGCTGTTTACATAGTTAATTGGTACAAATCATAAATAGCGCGTTCACAGTTCCTACCGGTATACGTATCTACGTTGATGTGCTATTTCTGTAAGGTCTATTGCATATTATTTATTTTTAGTTAATGTAAGTGGAATGGTGGCCATTGAGTGATTGGTATTTCAGACCTCTTTAACATTTTAAATTACATAGTCGAGTGTTGTCTATCCAAGTCCATAAAATATAAGATCCATAAGATTATAACATAATCTTATGGATTTTTTAAGTCTAGCCAGAGAACCGGATCGCGCGTCTTAAATAGATGGCTTACATTTTTAAAATAAGGGATTTCCAGATAATAATATGCTGTTTAATAATATCTGGTATAATAATCTAAGTAATTATTATGAAATATGCATGGTTTTGAAATATTTTAAAGTTTGTATGCAAGTACTTCAGCTGTTTATATTGAAGGTTACGACAAGGATATGCGTTATAGACTAACGTCCTCTATGTATTAATTACTCTAGCTAGGTAGTTATTCTACTATCATCCATTAGCAACTGAACAACTTATCAAAGTCAAAGTCAAAAATTCTTTATTCAATTTAGGACACAAAATGCCACTTATGAACGTCAAAATATCATAATGTACTATGTATAATAATGGTAGTGGTGATACAACGATCAATTACTTACATAGGTATTTTGTTTAGTTTATTTTCCAAAGTATCTGTAACTGCTGCAGATGATCACTACTTACAATATTTTATCATAGATCTCATGTCCAGATAAATTCTGAGCTGTATTGGTATCTTACTAATATCATTGATTTCCAAATAAGGATAACTAAAAACAACATTAGAAAATACAAAATATGCAGCATTATCTGTTCCTTATTTGTTTGCATACTGCTTTTTTTTTTGCTAAATAGACTCTGGGATGGGATAATAATGCCCACGAGAGAGAGGTTCTATAGTCCGGCAAGTACGTGCGCTCCCTCTTGCCGAGCGCCGGACCTGCGGGGGGCGAGGCTTGCCAGATCTCAGCTGGTTCTTTGCCCGCCGCACGTCTGGTGGGGCGACCGAACTTATCGGTCTATAAGGAACTATTAAATCACTGTTTACGTACTTGTTGTGACCCACTTAACACCCATACCCTATTTATGAAAAACTAGCGGTTACCCCCGACTTCTTTTTTACCTCTTTAAGGGGTGAATTTCCAAAAATCATTTCTGTAGTGCTCATCTACAGCATGCTTAAGCTTGATGCAAAATTTCAAGTTTCTAATGCCTGTAGTTTGGGCCGTGCGTCGTTATTCGGTCCAGTTTCGTCCGTCAGTCAATATGTTTGTTTTCTTTTTGTTTAAATTAATAGATAAATATGATTTTAATTTATCCCCCAAACCCATATGTAATGTATGTATAGCAGTTGACACGTAGCGCGGCGCCAGTGTGATGGTAATGACCTGCGCGGTGGGCGTGGGCATGGGCGACGCGGCGCTGCGCGAGCGGTTGCCGGCGCTGTGGCGGCGCATCGAGGACGCGCACTACAGCTACCTCGAGACCGACGACAGCCCGGAGAAGCTACAGCAGAAGAAGAAGCTGGAAGGTAAGCGTGAGAGACATTAGCAGCAAGCAGCACACTACAGCTACCTCGAGACCGATGACAGCCCGGAAAAGCTACAGCAAAAGAAGAAGCTGGAAGGTAGAGAGACATTAGCAGCAAGCAGCACACTACAGCTACCTCGAGACCGATGACAGCCCGGAGAAGCTACAGCAAAAGAAGAAGCTGGAAGGTAGAGAGACATTAGCAGCAAGCAGCACACTACAGCTACCTAGAGACCGACGACAGCCCGGAGAAGCTGCAGCAGAAGAAGAAGCTGGAAGGTAACCGTGGGAGACATTAGCAGCAAGCACACTACAGCTACCTCGAGACTGACTACAGCCCGGAGAAGCTGCAGCAGAAGAAAAAGGTGGAAGGTAACCGTAGGAGACATTAGCAGCAAGCAGCACAGTACAGCTACTTCGAGACCGACAACAGCCCGGAGAAGCTACAGCAGAAGAAGAAGCTGCAAGGTAGGCGACTTTCGTTCCTGCCACGTGTTATAAGCAGTACACTACAGCTACCTCGAGACGGATGGCAGCTCGGAGAAGCTGCAGTGGCCGACTTTGGGCGACTTCGACCTGCTACGTGTTATAAGAAGCACACTTCAGCAACCTCGAGATTGACGAAAGCCCAGAGAAGCTGCAGCAGAAGAAAAAGCTAGAAGGTAAGCGTGAGAGACATTAGCAGCAAGCAGCACACTGCAGCTACCTCGACCCGACGACAGCCCGGAAAAGCTGCAGCAGAAGAAGAAGCTGGAAGGTAACCGCAGGAGACATTAGCAGGAAGCAGCACACTATAGCTACCTCGAGACCGACGACAGCCCGGAGATGCTGCAGCAGAAGAAAAAGCTAGAAGGTAAGCGTGAAAGGCATTAGCAGCAAGCAGCACACTACAGCTACCTCGAGACCGACGACAGCCCAGAGAAGCTGCAGCAGAAGAAGAAGCTGGAATGTAAGCGACTTTGACCTACCACGTGTTATAAGCAGCACACTACAGCTTCTTCGAGAACGACGACAGCCTAGAGAAGCTGCAGCAGAAGAAGAAGCTGGAAGGTAAGCGACTTTGGTACCTGCCACGTGTTATTATACTACAGCTACCTCGAGACCGCCGACGACAGCCCGGAGAAGCTGCAGCAGAAAAAGAAGTTGGAAGGTAAGCGAATTTGGTAAATGCCATGTGTTATAAGCAGTACACTACAGCTACCTCGAGACCGACGACAGCTCGGAGAAGCTGCAGCAGAAGAAAAAGCTGGAAGGTAAACGCAAGTGTGATGACATATTACGGCAGTTTGGTATATGCCACGTGTTATAAGTAGAACACTACATCTACCTCGAGACGGACGACAACCCGGAGAAGCTGCAGCAGAAGAAGAAGCTGAAAGGTAAGCGCGAGTGTGATGACATATTAAGCTTGTGATGACTGATGACATATTGTGGCACTTTGGTATCTCCAAATGTTATAAGCAGCACACCACAGCTACCTCGAGACGGACGAGAGCCCGAGAAGCTGCAACACAAGAAAAAGCTGGAAGGTTTCGTTCTTCTGCAGATCTTATAGCAGAGGGTCCCCCAGTGCGCGAATCCGACTAGTACTTGTCCGGTTTTTTGATCATTTCTCTGTACAGGGTTAATTTAAATTAGCTGGACACCTCTTGCAGGCGGCTTCTCCACAACAATCTCAACAACATTTGTTCTATGACTTTTCAAAATTAATAGTTTTTAAAAATTAAGTTTTCCCATACAAAAATTATGCGTAGACAAAATAATCGCCACGTGCAGCGGGACGCGGGGTGACGCAGCGGCGCGGCGACGCACATGTTAGTACCGAAACGTTGAATTAATGCAGGAGAGGCAAGGTAGGGGCGCCTTGGCGTTGTTATTTTAGGTACATCAGACAGAGTAGTAAATAACAGAGGGAACAACATTTTTTTGTTTTTCTTTTTTTGTGTTATTTATTAAGATTTGTAAAAAAATTTAGAACAAATGTTGTTGGGATTGATGTTGAGAGGCTGCCTGCCAGAGGTGTCCAGCTAATTACAATTAACCCTGTAAATCCAGCTCAAGTAATGTCTCTTTTCGTCCGCAGACTACATCATAGAGTACCTGTCGCTAGTGCCTCACGAGTGCAAGTTCGGTCTGCCGGAGACCAGTAAGGTGTTTCAGCGGACCATCAACGAGCTACCTGAGTTCAGCGCGTACCGCGCGGGGCTGGGATGGGCCGCGCTCGCGAGGTACGCGTAGGGACGTTGAGGGAGAAAATACGATTAATTAAAAACCGATTTTTTGTATTTTAAATCACAATCTAATTAAAAAATCTAAATCTCGTTTTGTCTATCATTAATGATGATTATCAAAAGTTATAAAAAAAGAAATTAATCACTTTGATTATTATTAAAGGACGAAAAAATCGTTAGTGAACCAAAAATATATTTTTTTTTATAGAAGAATAAGTTTGTTTTAAATAATCTATAATATTCTTACATTCCTAGATACGCGGGGAACCTGCTAGCCCAGCCATGGAGGAAAGAATATAAGGTTGTAAGGGTAAGTTGTTTGTAAGCAAAGAACGTATAATAAGTATCTATGTCCTAGCCATTTGCAAATCCCGCTTTGTTCCGGCATGGATAAATTCATCCGTGGCTGGTCATTAAATGTGCTGCAACGTCTCTATCGCTAATAAGACTCCTCTGCTCGCTCCGTGCCGGTCATAATGATGGATTTTAGACTTGTCACATCTACCTTGGCTTTATACCTAAGTCATGGATGTTTATAAAGGTATTTAAGTATGTCTATCCGTTATCCTAGTCACCATAGCACAAGCTCACGCTTAGTATGAGGCTAGGTAATTGGTGTGTATGTTGGAACAATTTATTATTATTTATTTATTGTACCTAGATTTCTTTATTCGACTTCGAGACAGTTTAAAACCGTGTGTTAATTATGAGTATTATTTATGTTTCCCAAGGGAAAAAGTGTAAAAATTACACCTAGAATTCCCATCTAATCCAATCCTAATTATAATCCATTCATCGAACGCTTCGTTTGACATTCGCAGCTATACTGTGGCTACTTCAAGCATGAAGTCGAAGCGAATATGGTGGGCGCGGAGTCGCTACTCTACGCGATGGGCTACAAGCCGGCGGGCGCGGGCCGGCTTGCCTTAGACGCGCCGATATGCCCCGACATGGTCGCCGCCATCTCCAGGGATGCGCTTGTAGCGCAGTGCGAGTGTCAGGTGGGTTATAATAATAGTCCTTCTAGCCGAATGACGGTCAAAGACAAGCCGGCGGCTCCGGTGGGAAGGTGGTAGCTACCAGGGCCCTATTTCACCAACGCGACAGGCGCGACAATTTTCAAAAATCTTATTTTAAGTTTTATTGTAATTATTATACAATGGTTTTATTTATTTTATATGTATTTTTCTTTAAACGCAAACCAGCCAATTTCAGTTAAGATACTTATCCGTTCTCTTTTTATTCTTTTGTATGAAAACCCGTCTAAATCGCTATCACAAACAACCCTTTAAACAAAAGGTAAACACGGCGAAAACACTACAATTGTCACGCAAAACACACAGCTCCGACCTCATGTCTAGAATTCCCGACAATTCTACAAATATGTCGAGTTGTAAAAAATATTCCTGTTTCACAACTGTACTGATACTGACAATTGTCACAGAAATGTTAGGAAAGTTTACAATTGTTAGCAGACATAATGTCACTGACATATGTCGGTTTGGTGAAATAGGGCTCAGGCAGCATCTAACGGTGCCTGCCACCGCTAATTGGATCGTTCAGCCGTCATTACAAATTAGAGTTTCTGGGCCCGTACTATCAGCAAAACAACTATCCTTCGAATTGCTAACAATCCGATAAACATCCTGCTTTAGGATGGCTAAAACTCGTACCATGAGCTCTCATGAAAAGGCCTCACGGTGACAGGATGAAAAAGCGAGATGGGCCTATACATTCACATATGTCTATTTCGTTTGATTGTTAAAATGTCAAACGTATAGACACAGACAATAATTATTTATTAGATGTAGGTAAGTAAGGAGGTCTAAAATAAGTATTTTTTTTTTGCACTTATGAATAAATAAGTAATAAAAATAGGGAATGATTTTTTTTCGTCATCTACCTCATCGTGTGGGGTATCGTTGAGTATGTCTTTTAAAATGATTTAGGTGGTTCTACAAAATTTTTTTGATTTATTTACGAAATATTAAAGTGCGCTTCCCTCCCTCCTCCCTCTAAAAGCTGAACTGATGGTCTAAAAATAAAATAAAAAATCTAGATGATAGTGCATTTCATAAACTTTAAAGGAAAACTATAGCGGTTAAGATAACTCTATATGTTTAGCAGTAATATTGGTAGAACTTGGGTGTTGAATAATGTTGTACCAATTACAAAATTCTTACAAATTCTTTAAAGTCACTAAGATGAAGTAGATAATGGTACGGAACCCTTCGTGCGCGAGTCTGACTCGCACTTGGCCGGTTTTTAAAAGCTATTGTACAAAAAGAAGAAAATTAGAACTAAATTAGTCGTGGCTGTTTATTCTTGATTTCTTTGCCGACCTAGAAGGTGGATAAAAAAAAATATTTAGGAGGGAGAAGAACGTATTCTATCTTATGTGAAACGTATACCTAGTTGTAATTTTGAGAGGGAAAATAAAAAAAGGCTGACTGAATATTCAACAATAAGCTATATTTAATTATGAAAATAAAAATAGACAATATCACAGAATCTTCTGAACTTTCACAGGCGAAAATCAAGATCTTCACACGTTTCTGTATCTCTCTGGAAAATCTTTAGTTGTGTTATATGTGTTTTCTTTAGTGCAATATATGTTTTCTTATCCTGAAAAAATATACAACAATTTGGTAGATGCCTTGTTAATTTACCTACCTACTGATTACCTAGCAAAAACTAGGTAGGTACACCTACCTTCTTCTTCTTCTTGTTAATTTTTTAGCCTTCCTCCAATAAAAACTTTCGTGATATATTTATTGTCGTTAAGTAATATTCAATAGTGCAACTAATACATACAATACATTCTACTTGGAAACAGTATATACTTTGCTGGTTTTTCAGGCGAATAAAATAGTTCTATAGCATTAGGAAGAAAGGAAAAAATAATTATTAACTTGGTACATACATTAGGTAGATAAAATCCTACACTAAAGTCGTTAGAAGAATTAAATACATAAAATTACCTACCTAAATATGTGTAGGTAGGTAGGTTAGCAAAGACTAGATATGTGTACTGATGCAATAAATACCTAAATTATTGAATTTGTGGATAGATTGAAAGTTTGATCAGTAATAATCTCTGCTCGTTGGGACAAAGTTCTCGCATAAAGAAAATAGGGAGTACCTAGTTACTGCCTAGGAAAATAAATATTCACATCTTAGAACCTAAGGCTGCAGGTGTAGCCTATATAATGGTTTTATTGCAATTTACGTACATGCGTTATAATTTTACTTATAATAATACACAATGAAGTCACTTTATCATAAATAATTTTAAAATAGACATCAGGCTTCTACGGAGAAATCAAGAAATCGGACTTCATTAGATTAATGTTCACATCTCGTAGATATTTCTTCAATTTTGCATTCAAAAATCTCACATTAGTTAATTCGTTGTATTGTTAACATTGCACATTTCGTAAATGAATCCTCAAATTAACTTATGAACAAGATTTAATCATTACAATTTTAAAAAAGCTACTCGATGGGTAACTTTTTTATGATAGTTTATCTGACATTTAAGGCGGGCAAACTGACACTAGATTGATTTCAAATGGAGTGTCATAGTACGAAATTGCATACAAAAAAAAGGTGACAGGATAAACTAACTTCCTTGCTGCGGGCCTGCTAATTATCGGGGTCATGGTACGAATTATAGGAACTATCCTGGTTTAGCGATTGCATTGTTTCCGATGGTAAGGTTCCTGATGTCGTTGCCCGGGTTGTCGTTACCTAGTTCAAATTAAGCGTGAGCTTGTGCAATGGCGACTAGGATAACGCAGTTCGCCGCGTCGGTGTGCTAAAGCCGTTAAGGTTATTATATCGAATGGCGTAGTATGTCTTATTGTAAAATTTATTGATTCCAGATAATGTCAGGCATCTGGGAGGCAGTGTGGGGAGTGGGCGCGCGCGTGTCGTGGGCGGAGGTGTGCGCGGAGCGGGCGGCGCGCGCGGGGGGGGCCGCCGCCGCCGCCGCGCGCCTCGCCGCCCGCCCCTGTCCCGCCGGCCCCGCGCGCAGGGACGGTACGTGCCTATGGTGTGACATGTTTGTGCGCGACCCTCCTGTCACGCGCCAAACGTGCGGGCGCGAGGAAGCGTGCAATTAGCTTTTTATCTCTCTCGTTCGGAAAGTTGAACTTTCGTGTGTAGATAGCCGGGTGGAAGATAGCTTTTCCCTCCCTAAGGTGGAAAGTCATCGCTACGATTAGTCACGGAGTCCTAGATAATTGAGTCGCACCCACATCGTACTAAATATTAACAAAAAACTTACTTTTGAACTTAGCTATACATTAAACGACGTATGTAGTAGTACGTGTGTTTATTACAATCGTCGATCTAGAGAACATACAATTGGTTCAATTTATTGCCATTACCAAAAATCTACATTTAAAAATTCGGCTGCTTGCATTAATGCCACCTAAGTGTGGACCCACTATTGCTTAAAACAGTTAAACTACACTTCAAAAAAAATTGCCGGGGAGCGTTGCACTTGCCATCAGCGACAACCGCACGCTCACTTTGGCGCCGCTCGCGGACCAAGTCAAGTGAAACGTCATAATGTGGCCGTCAGGCGCGCGTCGCGGATATCAAATGGAACGCACCTTTGATTGCACCACAAAAAAAAGAGAAAATAACGATTTCTTTTCTTAAATAAAAAATAGTATGGACTCGGCTAAAAGCTTCCATTTTACTCTCGAGCTATTGGCGAAGATAAATTTCTCGAGTGAAATGGGTCGCTTCCTCCCCTTATACACTTCTGGACACATCTATTGGCCCACCTTAGAGTTTAGGTTTCGATGGCCCCTACCGAAATATGATTGCTAGATTGAACAAAAACTTGATGCAGTTTTAAACCTGATACATTTTACCATCTTTTTCGATCGTATTGTTTTAAATTTGAATTCAGAATACCATACGACATGGAGCTACGCCTAACAAGTCGGATATGCGCCTTGTTAAAGGCCATTGATTTTTGAATAAAAAACATGTTTCATCAAATAAAGGTTTAATTTAATAACGCGTGTTGCCTCCATGGGCATCTACCACAGCTCTCATACGATTAGGCATAGAGTTTATCAACCGCTCTATGAAATTTTGAGGGATCATCTCCCATTCCTCTTCTATGGCAGTTTTCAACTCCTGCATCGTCTGGGCAACTGGCTGACGAGCCCTAACACGTCTTTTAGCTCGTCCCACATGTGCTCAATGGGGTTCATGTCTGGGCTTCTGTCTGGCCAGTCCATAACTGTGATGTTCTTATCCCGAAGATATTCCCTGACGATGCCGGCCGCATGGGCTTTTGCATTATCATGCATAAAAAGGAAATTTGGGCCCACATAGTCCGCGTATGGTATCACGTGAGGTTCTAAGCACTCACGAATGTACCTTTCAGCATTTAATGTTAGCAGCCGTGGTCCTGTAACAACCTCAAGTTGAGTTTTGCCGCTCGTGGATATACCGCCCCAGACAGTCCATGAGCCACCGCCATAAGCAACCCTCTCTTCAAAGCAGCATTGTGCGAAACGCTCTCCATAACGTTGGTAGACTTTCTTCCTTCCATCATTGGTATGTAACACAATTTTAGACTCATCATAAAAGAGTACACGGCTCCAATCTTGCTGTGTCCAATTTAAATGACTGCGTGCGAAATGAAGGCGCGCTGTTCGGTGGGCTCGCGTTAGTTTGGGCCCATTAGCTGGCTTGTGTGGTACCATATCGCGTTCTTCTAACCTTCTCCGAACAGTTCGAGCGCTCACAGATACTCAAATTGTGAATGTGCCAGGTTCAAAACTGCATAAAAACTTTTTGCTCGACCGAATATAAAATTTTAGCTAGGACCAAACGAAACTGAAAATACAAGGTGGGCCAATAGATGTGTCCAGAAGTGTATAACAATCTACTATTACCTCGCCTCCCGCAGGTCTACTCTGGCGGGGCGCAGGAGGCGAGCGCACGTACTAATGATACTATATAGAGACAGGTATTATAGCTGAAGGTGATTGGCTAGTTGCAGAAGTCTAAAGTAGCTAAAAGTATGTTCAACCGTAATGATGAGTGCTCGCCCCTCCGAAGTGGCCAATTTGATGTTCGATTTCGATTTGAAAGTCTTTTCAAATTAAACATTCAAATTGTTTATTGTGAGTCACAATTTTATTGTCCAACATGATCTCCATTCTTACCGATAATATTGCCGTTATAAGAAACTGCTCTCGAATATAGCGTGTGTATTTATTGACTATAAATTGTTCCAGGTTCCGAAATATATTCAAACATACCGGTGCCGGTGACGGACATCCACCGCCGAAGCCGGCCGCCTGACCCCCGCCACCGCGACCCCGCCCCCTGCGCGCACTTCACCGAGACCTCCTTCGACGAGCCCCTCGCCCCCATCCACCCCTCCTACATGCTCCCCCCGCAGATGATGTACCCCCTCCCGCCCCCGCACATGCACGACGTACCCGTCACCGTCACCGACCAAGTAGTTATGTCCCCCTACGGAATACCGTACTACTACCCGATTCAAGCGCCCTACATGATCCCTACACCCGTTTACGCGCCGATAAAACACGCTACCAACGTCCCGCTAAACGGATACCCTCCCACTACAAATTACAACAGATACCCATCCGTACCGACCGGCCAACTTATCGAATTGGATCCCCCCTCGGTCTACGAGAACGGCCGCTTCGACAGACACCGAGACGACGACCGGAATCACAGGAGAAGCAAACCGGAAAGTTCTAGAAGGAATAGCACATCGAAGTCGGGGTTCAGTGACGTTTCGCTGCCGAGTCTGCCGCGGTCGGACACGCAACCGGTGCTGAGTAAAGCGAGGGAAGACGGGATGGGCACGTACGAGAGTTGGGACTACGTGTTTAGGAACTTGTCGAGTAAAGAGCAGGAAGGAGACGGTCGGAGTCGGTACTCGCCGTCTTTAGACCGGGATTCGCGGACGCTGGATCGTTTAGACCGAGACGAACGGCGGGTGAAGTACCAACCGACGACGCTCGACCTCGAAGACGGTTTACAGGCGTTGAACATAGACCGGTCGTACGACGAGGACGCGTACCGTACGGCGAAAGTGAACGAGAACTTGATGAGGCTAAAGCAGGAGCAGGAGTTGAAGCGAGCGAAGCAGCTGGCGAAGAAACAGATGGACGAGCGAAAGCCTAGGAAACTGGAGCCTATAGGGAACCCGAAGTCCGACGGGCTAATTAATACTAAGGTAAGAAATTTTTATTCAGTTCTTGATACTTATTTAGTTTCTTGATACTTGATAGTTAGGATAGACACAGATACATCAATATAGTAAAAAACTATAAAATAACTTATACTACACTAGGGCAAGACAGTGTCGCTAGTCTGCACACTAGGACACCCTGTGTCGTTAAAACTAGAGTTCCCTTTTATAGTGAAACATGTGTTAAGGGTTGCTTAAATTAATGTGTGTGTGAGAGCGTTGTTTCAATGTGTGCACGCATCAGAATAATTGCATCAATACCTATGAGACTGGATGAAAGTAGATATCGATTAAAGTTTATATCTGATCCTTTTAAAGAGATTTTGTTGCATCTAGTGATGGGCAGTGGATAAATACTCAAAGAGTAAATACTCGGATACGAGTGTCAAACTGAAAGTTCTTAGAACTGGCCACTTATAAACAATATAATAAAAAAAATATTCTAAAATTTGAAAATAGAACTCTTTGCCAATATTACTGAGTATATATTTCATTCATTTGTCATTTGTTTTACGACTTGGCGGCAAATTGAAAATTGTCTGTGTCACGTCAAAATGAATTTAACACGAGAAAATTTTCGTGCAATGATTTTTTATGACTTTCGATGTCATTTAAGTCAACAAGAAAGTTATGATAGACTACGATTGGCCTTTCACGATGAAGCCCCATCTCGTGCGACTGTTTACAACTGGTTTAATGAGTTTAAACGTGGTCGCACTAATCTCACTGATGATGTACGTGAGGGACGGCCTTCTACGGCGACGACTGAAAATAACATCTGTGTTGTGCGGCGTATGATAGAGACTGACAAAAGAGTGACCTATCAGCAGATTCGGACAAGCTTAGGCATCGGTATGAGTCAAGTGCACAAAATCCTCCACGAACATTTAGCGGTCAGGAAGCTTTGCGCCCGGTGGATACCTCATAATTTGACTAAGGCTCAAAAACTCCATCGTGTGGATTGGTGCCGTAAAATGATTGAAAGATTTAACGGAGGTGACTCAAATGCTGTGTTCGACATACTAACAGGTGACGAAAGCTGGATTTACTGTTATGATCCTGAAACCAAAAGACAATCTGCTCAGTGGGTGTTTCCTTTCGAGGAGTTGCCAACTAAAGTGAAGAGAGATCGAAGTGCGGGAAAAAAAATGGTGGCCTCGTTCTTTGGAAGGATAGGTCATTTCGCAACAATTGTGTTAGAGGATCAAAAAACAGTTTCTGCAGAATGGTACACTACCAATTGTTTGCCACTTGTCTTGGAAAAAGTTCGAGAGAAACGACCTCGCAGTAGGATCCTCCTTCACCACGACAACGCCTCGTCGCACACCGCCAAGCGAACGATCGACTATTTGGCGACATCAAACGTTGAATTACTGGGTCACCCGCCGTATAGCCCCGACCTCGCGCCTTGTGATTTTTATTTATTTCCAAAAATTAAAGAAAAACTTAAAGGAAAGCGGTTTATGAATGCTGAAGAAGCGGTGGCTGCGTATCGCGATGCCATTGAAGAGACCCCTAAGGACGAGTGGGCAAAGTGCTTTTCCCAGTGGTTCCATCGCATGCAGCGGTGTATTGACGTCAATGGACAATATTTTGAAAAGATATAATAAAACTAATAACTGGCTAATGTAATCAGTTTTTGATTTTCTAAGAACTTTCAGTTTGACCCTCGTATTTATCCAAAATGGATAAATACTCGTTTTTATCCATTTTTATCGGATATTTACTCGAAATGGCGGATAAAAATAACTAATTGGGCCTAGGCCCTACTTTACCAAGCGCGACAGGTGTGATACCTGTCATTTAAGTTTTTAACCGATTTCAAAAAGGAAGGAAGTTCTATGTTCCACCATATGTATTCTTTTTTCGTTTTATTTTATCTACGTTCACAGAGTTCTTCGTTTGTTGTGGACTTAATTTCATAATTTATTGTTTTTTTTTCATTTAAAGAGCATACTTTGAGGTTATCTCAGTGTCACCAAGTCAGGATCTAATGCTATTTTACTGTTGTTTTTTTTTGTTGTTTTTTTTTTAATAACAGAGCTCGAAGTCGGGAAATTAGTTATCCATCCCATCTCATCGAACTATGAGAGTGAAGGATCAGATAAGTGCACTTGTGAATTGTGCACACACTTGTACACTATAATATCTCCGGCGCAGTTGGCTAATCTCTGTTGATTGGTTAACGTATTTGAAATTAGGCTATATAGCAGAATATAATTATTATTTTTAGTTTTAGTGTACTAACAGGTTTCAAAGGTAGTTCCTTCGACAAAAGACAAAACCTTATTAAAAAAACTAGATCTATATCACTTCTGAGCCACAAACTGTTTTCAGGGGTCATCGCGTATTGTCTCGTACGTTGTTTTGATGCCTTCCAACCTCCTGAACCAGTTGGCTTTCAAAAAGGCTTCAGTACAATAGACCATATCCATACGCTAAGAAAAATTATGCAGAAGTCCGAGGAGTACTCTATGGTTAGCGTTTGTGGATTATTAGAAGGCCTTTGATTCGATCAAAAGTGGGAGGTGCTACAGTCTCTTCCGAGGTGTCACATAGACTAAAGGTATATGGATGTGTTAGAGTATCTGTACAACAATGCAGCAATTCCACCACGTCGGTCCGTGAAAAGAAGCAGAGCTCGAAGGCCATTCCACTGCGGAGAGGTGTGAGACAGTTGTTGACAAGTACGTCTACAAGTAGTTACTTGCATTGGTACGTTGTGGTCCAACATCGAGAAAAGAGGTCTGTTGACGAATTCGATTTGGCTGGGCAGCGTTTGGAAAACTACGCAAGAGCACCTTCTCGTCTCAAGTACTGCAGTACCTTAAGACGAAAGTCTTTAATTAATGTGTGTTGCCAGTGATCACATACGGATCTGAAACATGATCTCTACTATGGGCCTCATAAAAAAGCTTAAGTTCATGCAATGGCGAAGGCTATGCTCGGTGTTTCTCTACGAGATCGAATCAGAAATGAGAAAATATGTAGAAGAACTAAGGTAAAGCACATAGCCCTGCGAATCAGTAAGCTCAAGTGGCAATGTGCAGGTCACATAGCGCGAAGAATTGATAGCCGTTGGGGCAGAAAAGTTCTAGATTGGAAATACTTTGATCAAAGGCGCAGCGTAGGACGGACTTCCTACGGCAAGATGTACAGACGACCTTGTAAAGATTGCAGGATCACACTTAACTGAATGCAGGCCGCTTGCAATCGGTCATTGTGGAAAACCATGGGGTAGTCCTATGTTCAGCAGTGGACACCCTACGGCAGCATCAACATGATTCTCAGTCGAAACCGAAACCGAAATCTAGGTCATTTAATAATTAAGATCGATTATTTTTGTTTATAGCTAATTATATGGAACTAGCTGTTGCCCGCGACTTCGTCCGCGTGGACTCGATGATACAAAATATTTTATACTCCCGTCGCGCCATCCAGCTATCATGATCTCTTAGTCTACCATGTCGTATGGAGAAGAGAGGAATGAAAAATCGAAGTCAATAGGCACTCTTTTTGGATAGGTTAGGGCTCATTCACATGGGATCCTTCATTGACGATTCGCCAAAATACAGGATAACGTCATGACGGATGGACGTTCACATTGCAAACGGTATCGTGTTTTTTCACGATTTGTCGAAATATCCGAATTGAATTTAGGTATAGTATGTACTATTAGACACGGCGGCCACTCATCATTGGGTATATGTAACTCAGTGAAATCACAACGATGGCACGTTTTCAAATACTACTAATGCCATCTATTGTCAACATTTAGAACTAAAATTTATTTTGTTCGTATTAATTTATTCGTTCCATTAGGTAAGTACTGATAGGTTCAAACTAATACATTTACATCCTCCATCATGCCTTATTTTATCTAAATCCAAATAAAGCGGACGTCTTCATCATAGTAGCTCCAATCTTTTATTTCAGTTTAATCAGTCGAAAATCTAAGAGAAGATTTATAGAAACTTTCATCCCCTATAGGGGTGGAATTTATCAAAATCCTTTCTTAGAGGATGCCTATGTCATACTAGCTTTATGCATGCAAAGTCTCAGCCTGATCGGTTTAAAATTGACAAAGTTTCATACAAAGTTTCATCCCCTATTTTATCTCCTTGGGGGCAGAATTGATCAAAATCCTTTCTTAGCGGATGCTTACGTCATACGAGGGGCATTCAATAATTACTTAGCCGCGCCGCCCGATGGCGCTGTTGTTACAAAAGAGTTTTACTATCGTGCAGTAAATACTTTTTAAAGTCTACTATGTAGTTTTCAGTCTTTTCCCTTCATTTGTTTTGTTTTGACAGCCTTTGGAAGCGACCGTGTCGGTCGGTTTGACAAAAATGGAAAAAGAACAATATCGTTCAGTGATAAGATTCTTGTTTTTGGAAGGGAAAACGCGCAGCGAAATCAAAGAGCAGTTGGATGCTGTGTACGGTGACTCTTCTCCTTCGATGGCGACCGTCAAAAATTGGTTTAACGAGTTTGCTCGTGGCCGCACGTCAGTTTTTGATGAGCCACGCCCAGGTGCACCAAAAACGGCTACTACGAAGGTTAACGTAAAAAAATCCACGATCTCGTGGTGACAGGCCGGCGATTGAAGATTCGCGAGATAGCTGAGACTGTAGGCATCGCAGAAGGGACAGTGCATCATATTCTGCACGAAGAACTGGGTATGAAAAAGTTATCGGCGCGATGGGTGCCGCGTTTGCTCACACCAGACAACAAGCGCAACCGTGAGACCACATCGGCGACATGTTTGGTACTGTTTCAACGCAATCCAGCAGAGTTTTTGCGTCGTTTTGTGACCGTCGACGAAACATGGGTTCACTGGTACACACCAGAGACCAAGGAACAGTCGAAACAATGGACTTTACCCGGCGAACGTGCTCCAAAGAAGGCGAAGACTGTTCAATCGGCTGGAAAGGTGATGGCCAGTGTTTTTTGGGACTCGCAAGGTGTGATCTACATCGATTACCTTGTAAAGGGTAAAACAATTACGGGGCTCTACTATTCTGACTTATTGGGCCGATGCGATGCCGAATTGAAAAAAAAACGGCCCCATTTGGCAAAGAAAAAAGTGCTGTTCCACCACGACAACGCGCCGGCTCACACCTGCGCCGTCGTCATGGCCAAATTGGTCGAATTGCGCTACGAATTGCTGCCCCATCCACCGTATTCTCCAGATTTGGCTCCCTGTGACTTCTTGTTCCCAAATCTGAAAAAGTCACTGGCCGGCAAAAGATTTGGGTCAAATGATGAGGTCATCGCCGCCACAGAGGCCTATTTTGAAGACCTCGGGAAATCGTATTTTTTGGACGGGTTGAAAGTTGGAGTATCGCTGGGCCAAGTGTGTTGAATTGAAAGGAGACTATGTTGAAAAATAAATCACTACTTTCTCAAAATTTTCTTTTTTCTTTTGTAGGCTAAGTATTTATATAATGGCCCTCGTAACATCTACCTGCATGCCAAATTTCAGCCCGATCCGTCCAGTGGTTTGGGCTGTGCGTTGATAGATCACTATGTAAGTCAGTCAGTCACCTTTGAGTTGTATTTATTATATATTATTTAGATTCAAAAACTCTTTAGCACTTGTTTTGGTTTAAACTACCGACTTACTATTATAATAATCATAAATTTGCGTGTTATAGCAAAAAACATGTTTATAAAATATTTATCCGTCTTTTTGGATAAATACTCGAGTAAAAATTGATATTTATGAGTATTTATCCATTTTGAGTATTTATCCGGATAAAAACCTATCACTAGTTGCATCATATCATTTTTCTGTCAACCATTTATACACTGTACATCTGCATTCAGATCTTGTGAGATTTACTATTTTTTATTTGCCTTATACATTTTAGAATATAGGTAAGGTCCCATGTATTGACTAGATCTACTTGCAAATTCTTTTGTAGTCATTGAGCGATCCCATTTTCCCAGAAAATACGAGCCTCTAGTCTGGATTTTCTATGAAAGAGTTTTATATTCGCAGGTGGCGCCGGACAAAGTGAAGTTGTTGACTAAGAAAGACATAAAGGATCGGAAGGAGGTGATAAAGCAGCAGAACTCTGTGAACGGGTCGGTGGCGAGTTCAGAGGCCAAGAGGGTGCGGAAGCCGACGAAGTTGGCGGAGGTTGATCGACCCGCTAAGCCCAAGCCGGTGGAGAACGGTGTACATAGCAGCGCGCATAGTTCGAAAACCACAAGTGGTAAGTTTTTTTTAAATAAGTAATGGGCTAACACTTGATTTTGATCTTAGCCCGAGAGCAAAGATAAGGTCTACAGTGGAGAGAGCAGGCCCAGGAGAAGCCTATTTACAACGCACCTTAAAGAGTTTCGGGCTATAAGTATTCGAAAAAACAGACGCAGGCAGGGCATTGCACTCCTTGGGTGCAAAGCATTAAAAAAATGATGATGAAAAGCGCTTGGTACGAGAGATGTCAACCGAGAAAGGATGGTAATCCGCAGTACGTCTGGTGTTCCAATGGAAGAATGGAGATGGCATTATGAGGTTGTGGATTCCATTCCATTGTAAATTCCATTATGTTCTACAGTATTTTAAAATAATATATCCTGTTGTATATACGCTGATATCCTAATCAGTAAAAAGAAACTTTTTTGTCAGCCCATTATAAATGGTGCTCCTGCATACCTTTTCTATTGTTATATTGTAATGACTGATTCTCAAAATGATAACGTAGTCTAATATTGGACAATACAAATAGTAGCAGTAAGTGTTACCACTTGATAGTCTCGATAGTTGACGTAACAACAATGCTATCGATGATATCGATAGCTAGTATAAATACTATCGATTGTATCGAAGTTAAATATCGAATGTAGTAGTAACTAGAAGCAGCCATAACATCCATCACTCGTCTCCGTCTGTTCCGCAGCCCCGACGCCAGCGAACTACGAGCTGAAAGCGCAGCTAGTGGTGTCTCTAGACGAGCCCGACGCGCGCCGCTCGCCGCCGCGACACGCGCTCAGCAACGGAGACCGACCGCGACCCGACGACCGCGGCGACAGGTTAGTACAGTAGCATGTCTGGTATTTGAACTACGAAATCAGCTTTTATTACGTAGGGAATAGAGGCGATTTCGGCGAGCGTCGGTGGCGTCGTAGTGGCAAGCGGGTTGCCTCTTATGCTGGTTCGATCCCACGTGCCGCCATGTACCAGTTTTTTCTGTTTTTTTAAAATAAGTGATGTACATTACATTAGTTGTTTCACTAACCGATGCTCTTACGGCGAGGGAAATCATCGTGAGGAAACCTGCACATTCAGGCTACTGAAGGCAACTGAATGTGTGACCATGATCCAAACTGGTCAAGTTCCCCTGTTAACAGGGTCACAGGTCAGATGGAAGTCGCTCCACCGTAATTACCTGATCTGCCAAATCCTGGATCATGGTCCAAAGCGGACACTGTGCCCTCGCGTGTGAGTGCTCAACCGGGATAACGCCAGGGCGTACAGACTAATACATAATGGAATAGAGTGTAATGGAATACAGACGATCTCAAGATCAAAGTGGGATAGTCTAAAGTGCGGCCTAGTGTACCATAGACAACATCAACTGAGGTTTTCAGGTACCATAGACGAATCGGACGCGACACGCACTCAGCAACGGCGAACACGCACTATACCGTTTCTCCAGCTTACATAGATGTATCTTCGCTATTATTAATGGTATCTACGTTATTATTTAAGCTACGATTATGTATTATACCTCAGAAGTTCCAGTCGCATTGCAGCACTAGACTCCGAGTATCTCATTTTTTTTGTTCTTACAGATTATTAGCTATAAACTGATAATTAAATTAATTAATTTGTGTAAACTGGGGCTTACACAAATGCCTTAACTAACTTATCCCTTCACTAGATGGGAGTGTACTACGTGCACCTACCTGAATCAGGTCAGCGTGTCAGCGTGCGAGATGTGCGGTAAGTCGAAACGCGGTCCCGAGCTAACGCCGCTCACGTCGGGCGGGCGCGAGTGTCCCGCTTGCACGCTCGTCAACCAGCGGGAAGCGAAACTGTGCGACGCGTGCGGCACGAGCCTCGAGCACTGTCCCACCTATATCTAAACGGTGCTACTCGCGACGATGTTCTGTCCGGAATGACGGTTGTGGTTTTTGAACTAGCGCTACGCTGTTTAGCAAATACGCACTGATCGTGTGAATCTGAAACGTCTTTTTGTCTGCGAATTGTGAAAAAAAAAACCTTTTAAAATAAAAATGTTGCATTTCAAGCATTTATAATTTTCTTTTTTTTTACCGACACGCGCGTTCCAAGTGGAATATCGTCGCTAGTGATAAGCCGTGCGTTCTTATGATCGGAAAGTTTCAGTAATCGGGTTGCCAACTTATTTCTAATCATTTGTTAGTATTTATTTTTGGTAGGATAGGTTTTGTAAGTTTCTTTGTAGCACAAACTATGTTTGCCAATTTTTTAAACAAGGAATGTTACGTTTCTGAAACGAGATTGAATTTATTTTCGTAGAAGTATTTTGTGAACTTTGAAACTATAATGATACATTAAAAATCATGATAAAGTTGGCCTTTTAACAATAATTATACAGATGGATTATTTACATGCTTAAAATGTAGCATATAAATTAATGTATATTTTATCATCCCTTGCAAAATTTATTAGAATATTATGTACATCGCAATATACTAAAAACACGAACGAATTGCGACTTGGATATATTTTAAGAGGTAACTAATAAAATTAATATATGGAAAATTACTGAATGTTAAGTTTCCGAAAGCTTTAGAATTATTTATCCTAAAAAAATGCAAAGAGAATATTAATAAATGTTCTATTTAAAATTATCTCATCGACATTCCTCATGTTGCTCATATTATTGCAAAACACGGATCAGTATCACAACTCTATAATATACCTAATGTTTTCAAGTGATAATAACGAAGTATTGACTTAAATATAAATGCATATCACACAAGTGATATTGATGTCTTAAAATGTATTATTCTTTTTTTTGTGATGTAAATGTATTGTTCATATACATACTTATCTCGCTAGCTACAAGTTGTGTGAAGTTACATCCTTTTCGGTCATCTGGATTATTTAAATACAATTATATAAATAAAAATATGTAGTCGCAAAAATAATGTAGATATTTTTTCTCTTTCTTCTCACTAAAATATATCTATCTTCTTTTTAAAAAACTGGTTTAGAAAACTGAGCTACGCTATCAACTATTTGAATGCCGGTTTCCTAATAGGATGGCGGTTAACAATGAACGTTGATGTTTCGGTTTATTACGACATAACTACTAATTTGTGTTGTCTCTAATGTTTCCAATATAAACCGAAACTTGTGACGCAGTACGAGATTACAAGTACGTTATGTAGTAACTCATATTGAGCCTAAACAGTTTGTGAATAGATTGAAACTTTCTTATTATTTGTTCATCTACAACAGATAAACAGTATAATTTGTAATATGCTGCTATTAACTTATTTGTAATATGTACTGTGAGAACCATTTTTGTTAGGTACCTACTTGTTTTTTTTATTTTCTTGACTATCTACTACCGCTTTGCCACACAGGGTAACATAAGCCGGGCGTAACGCGCCATTGTATCGGTATCTGGACGGTAATTATATTGTATAGCCACAGCAGATGGCTTACGAGTTGAAATTATCTCGAAATTATATTATAATGAATAGTGTTCGTTTATTCGCCTTCTAAAATGCTTTAATGTTAGTTGAAAAATAGATAACGCTTTTATTTTTGTTTTCTTTTTTTGATAAATTATTGATCTGTGTATATAATTGTTAGTGTTTGTAAATATTAGATATAAAATAATATTTATTTAGAGAACGCAGTTTGTGATCTTTAACTTATTTTGGAAGAAATAAACGGTTTTTAAATAATAATCTAATAGTTGTCGGGGAAATAACATCATAAAAGGTGCAATTGTTAACATTGTATGTAATTTATTAATCTCAGTTTGAGACAATATGCACAGTGTATGACTAAATGAATAAAGTTAACAAGTATAGTACACAAGAGTCTAGTAGCATTATAGGCAGTAAATAAAGCACTGAGGACGTGTATTTTTCTATTTCGAAAAAGTAGATTTCTCATACAAACCAATTTGTAAAACAAGTTGTGCTTCACATTGAGTTGCCTCTAGTTGATTCGAGAAGACTTAAATTATTGTAAAGCAAAAAATTACTTTAGTTATACAGATTGGCGAATTATGTCCCTAATATTAATGACAAAATAATAAATACTGTTTTTCAATTTTGACTTTCATTTAACCTTATAATATTCTAGTCTCATAAATAAATAACTTTACATGTGTTAGAACGCTAGAAATAAAAAATAAATAAAATATGTTTTAGTTTTGTTTATTCTGGCAGCTCCCTGCTCTACAACACTATAAATACTTAATTATTAAATTATTACACAAAATGACACTTCACAGTTGTCCAGTCAGTAAGAAATTAGCAAATTATTATTTAATAATGCCCATGGTGCTCATTGTGTCCGTATCCACTGTGTCCATACTCTTGCTTGTGTCCACTGTGTTCATGTTCGTGCTCGTGTCCACCGTATCCATGCTGGTGTCCACCGTGTCCGTAGTCCTCTTTATGTCCGTACTCCTGACTCCCGTGACCGAAGTCGTGGCTTCCTTGTCCATGGCCGTAGCCGCCTTGTCCATGTTCCTTGTGTCCGTCATGCTCGTAGCTGCCATGTCCACCGTGTTCACCATATCCATAGCTGTCGTGTCCTCCGTGTCCGTACCCGCCTATTAGGGAAATTATTAGGTAAACAAAAATATTGCCATTGTAAATTGGTAACTACCAAATAGTTAGGTAAGTAGTACACTACAGCTCAGATTTTATCGTATTATCGTTTCGGTATGAGGATCCTAGATAACGTCTGTGTTCTACAATTTCTTGTACTTTTACTTGATAAACATAAGTAAATTTTAAAAAGCATTAGAAAAATGAAACGTTTATATAATTATTAATTTATTTATTCCAATCTAAAACCACTATACATTGTCGTGACTTCTTTCTACCTCATCCTTCCGCTCCGCCATAATTACTTGACTTCTGTTTTAATCTTTCCATTAATTACTCAACTGTGTTCCATTTCATCTAGCACTCACTACTCACATTCTGACATTAGTATTAATGACAATTTATATATAAATAATATATTTTTCAAGTTAACGAACTCATTTACCTGGTGCCGCAGCCGCCAATGCAACCAGCGCCAGGGCAATAATCTGAAATTGAAATGAAACTAGTCACGCACGACCGCACGACACATTCTCCACTTTTTTTTAATACAAAATACACTATGTACCTAAATGCTAGTGCACATTGAAATTTTCGGTCGCTAAATCTCGTTTTGTTTTTTATGAAATGCTTAATTTTTTTAAAGAATCTCCATTACGATTTTATATTTAAACTTGCGGTTCGCCGCGACTTCAGTGCCATAACCTTTCATCCCC
This sequence comes from Pyrausta nigrata, assembly GCA_949316185.1. Classification (NCBI taxonomy): domain Eukaryota; kingdom Metazoa; phylum Arthropoda; class Insecta; order Lepidoptera; family Crambidae; genus Pyrausta; species Pyrausta nigrata. The sequence goes on from OX438951.1 coordinate 9,864,390, forward strand.
AATTACACCCCCTAATATTTTCTATCGCGATAAAAAGTAGCTTATGTCCTTTCCAGGGTCTTACACTATAGGTATACCAAATTTATTTTAATCGATTCAGCGGTTTAAGCCCAAAGAGATAACAGACAGACAAACTCTCGCATTTGTAATATTAGTATGCATCAACACAACAGGATCAATAAACTTAGTACTCATACTTATGTTAAAACCGTTAGTGCCTCGAAACTATAAGAACGTATTAATTCAAATTCCTTACCAAAATCTTGGCCATATCGAATAGGTCCTATAAGTATCCTTGTCCCTGCAAAGCCAGCCAAGAACTGTGGTCCAAATCTGTGGGCACGTCTTATATATAGTAATAATATGTAAGATCGCGTTAGTGTGTTCCGATTCTGACCTCAAATGACACCAGATCATCTCGTTCCATCTTACGAATCCAGTTGTTGTTAATTGAGGAAAAACAAGGTGTTTTAAAATGAATAGATAAAGGAATTTATAAGTCAAAGTATTTAATCAATTTTCAAATTACATACGGGGCTATTATAGACCTATTTGAGCGCGGATCTTCCTGTAGTAGAATCGTGACGTTTCGCAAAGTACCAAGGTTTCGTTTAAATACCCCTATGCGTCCATCTAATTAAAAAAACTTTTATTTTTAGTTACCACTTGCGTACCCTGTACTTAGGTACCTATATCGTACATGCAGCATGTTTGAGGGGCTTGATTTAAATCCGATTAATCTGTGTTTTTAAGATAATTAGTTGAATTATAATATAATAGTTATGACTTATGGTAATTACCTATTTCCTGTCAAAAGGTAATATGACCGACCAATTAACCTAATTTCTGGCCTGCGAGATATTTACATTTAGCTTCGATTATTAGACCTATTTCGTTGTATAAAATGACATTTCTCCCGATTAAAACAAGTTTCGTTCGGAGCAAAAAGAGTTGTAAATGCCCGTATCTAAGGAAGAAACTAAAAAAAACTACGAGTTTCGAGCAATAAGAGTGAACGCCTTAGATATTTTTTAAAAGGTTACAAATAAAAAATAATGGACTTATGGAAAAATACGTGAATGTTACGTTTCCGAAATCTATATAGGTACTTTATTATTTATCCTCTCACGAAAAGGCAAAAATAATGTTTATTAATGTTGTATTAAAATTAAAGTTATTCGATACCCTCATATTGCACTTACCTACGGTTGTAAATCACGGATCAGGGCTACGACTAATAACAATGTTTTCTAGAGATAAAAAAAAAGTATTTACTTAAATATAAATGCATGCGTGTATGATACACGTGATATTGATGTCTTAAAATATGTTAATGCTATGTCGGTCGATGTTGTTGAACCCAAATCTGTAGTTATTTCATATAAAGACTTATCTCGCCAGCCAGCTACAAGCGTTAAAGTTTTTAAGTTATTTAATTTAGAATTTAGGTCAAAATATTTAGTCGCTGTGTCAGAATGGTGTAGTCTTTAGTTATTATACACAATATATCTATTTTCTATTTTGTATCAGCAATAAACAAATCTGGTTTCGAAAATCGACGCCATTGTGTTTCTATCTCTAAACTATTTTAATTACGGTTATCTAATAGAATGGCGTTTAAATATCTACGTTAATGGTTCGGTTATTAAACAGATCAGCCAAATGTTCCTAATATTAATAAAAAAAATAAACGTTGTTCAATTTTGCCTCAGTATGTTCTAATCTTTTATATAGGTATTATATGATATTATGTTAATGTAAAAAAAACTCTTGTTACAAAAAAATATAAACACAACGGTTTAGTTAAGTATATTGTAGCACCTTTCTGCTCTTTATTTTGATCTACTTGTCAACACTATAAATATTATTAAATTAATCAACAATCATACAAAATAAATCACTGCACGGTTATTCAGTCTGATATTAGAAAATTGTTATTTAATTTTGCCCGTGGTGCTTATCGTGTTCCGATCCACCGTGTCCGTGGTCCTCTTTGTGTCCGATCTCCTTATGTCCGATCTCCTGACTCCCATGACCGACCTTGTGGCTTTCCTGGCTTCCGTGTCCTTGACCGATACCGACTTGTTCTTGACCGATAGCCGAAGCCGCAGCTTGTCCTAGGCGGATACCGACCTGACCTGAACCGGAGTTGCCCTGTCCCTGACCGGTACCGCTTTGCGCGTGACCGGTTTGGTCTTTCACATGTTTAATGCCACCTTGACTACTGCTGAGCCCGACCGCTATTGGTTTGTGGCCATGTTCCTTGTGTGCGTCATGCTTGTAGCTGTCGTGACCGCCGTGCTCTTTGTGTTCGTAGCTGTCGTGTCCACCGTGTTTTCCGTGTTCGTAGCCGTCGTGTCCGTCGTGCTTTCCGTGTTCGTAGCTGTCGTGTCCGCCGTGCTTTCCGTATTCGTAGCTGTTGTGTCCGCCGTGCTTTCCGTGTTCGTAGCTGTCATCTCCGCCATGCTCTCCATGTTCGTAGCTGTCGTGTCCCCCGTGTTCGTACTCGTCACTATCGTACCCTATTAGGGAAATTGTTATGTTAGGTAAATACGAAATTCTTAGTAGAAAGTAAATTTGGCACACAAAAATTGATCGATCGTGTCGTCCGGTGGGGCTTATCCGACTCGATACTATTCGATCCGGATAACTTTTGTACGTAAAAAATCTTTTGTAAAAACTTGCCAAGTAATTGCTTACTTATATTATAAAAAAAACCGGCCAAGTGCGAGTCGGGCTCGCGCACGAAGGGTTCCGTATTCCCTAGGGTGGCTACAATCACTTCAAAACGCTTTTACATTTAGGCGACTTTAGCAGCACGACTTTGGCGTAGTCGCGCTGTCGAAGCTTTTTAAAAGTGTCTCCAAAATACATAGTTATTATTGTCCTATAATAAAACAACACTAGCTCAGCGCCTTGATTGAATGCAGAGTGCGCATGCGAATGTCGCGCAGCTATACCGCGCGGATGTGCGCTCCGTTTATAGTATAAATTATCAGCAAAGTCGTCTAAATTATTTTTAATGGATAACCATGCCCTAATTAATGAATTATGAAGGTTATTAGGTATGTAGGTGACAATAACACTTATTACAAAGACAATAATTAATCTCTAAAAGAGGCTTTAACTTTGCCATTAAATAACTATTGTTGTTACATACAATTGGCGCCATCTCTCGGATAACTGTTATACTGCTATAAAAACTAACTACTGCGCTTCGCGCAATGCATATCGAACACAAATTGAACAATAGATAGCGTAAAACAACAAAAAGAAGTACATGCGTTTTTCTTTCGCAATTGTTTAACGCACATTAAGTGTGCTAATTTCGTCATGGTACTTATGTATGTCTTAGCGCAGTGCGAAAGACGTCACTAAGAATGCTGAATTTTAAAAGACGAGCGTTCGAATCCTAATGGGTGTTTTTTTGTATTTATTCAAGTTCATAGCTTTTTTTCTTTTTTAAACAAGAATTGGTATGAGCATCATAATTAATGTAACAGATTTTAAATCCTACACACAGAGACTAAAATTGCAAAAAAAGTGCAATCCGCTGACTAAAACTAAGGCCAATTTCGGATAAATTTGACGTGCAATTAATATAGGTATTCGATGTGGAAATCAAATTTCTGTAGGTACATTGAACAACTTTTTAGTAGCTTTTTTTTGAGAAAAAAATTATGCACATTTTCAAATTTATTGTTTACTAGCAGTTCCCCGCGACTTCGCCCGCGCCGAAAGTCGGATTTTCCATACAAATTTTTATCCCCCATTTCACCCCCCTGATGATTTTATATCGCGACAAAAAGTAGCCTATGTCCTTTCCAGTGTCTCAAACTATCTCAGTGCCAAATTTCATGTGATTCGGTCCAGTAGTTTCGGAGCCTTTTCGATGCAAATAAACAAACAAACAAATCTTTCCTCTTTATAATATTAGTATAGATAGTACTAGTTTTGTTAATCAATATTTATATTTGCAGTGCAATAATTTATTTCAAGTAAAAATAGTATAATTGAAATTTAATAGATGCTTTATGTCTTTGCTGTGCATTTAAATATACCTCAAAAAAAAAACCGTACATTTCGAAAACATCAATCTTATATCCCTGGGATCGATCTCAGATTCTTACGATCATACCCAAGATGTTAACCACTGGGCCAAGCGTGCTTATGGTTATCTAACGAAAAGTAATAAGAAGTACGTACTCCAAGAAAAAACTCATTTTAGCGCGAACTTAAAAAACAACAATGCCAAATATGATCTAGTGCCATCTAGTAACGAATGTCAGAACTAACTTATATTAATATTCGTTTATTTGCATACACCGTGCGCCCAGTTGCACGAGAATTTTATAAAATTATTGATAAATGATAAAATGTTTCTGTAAAACCATATCAATATTTAATAGGAATTAAGATGTTTCGTGGTCTTTTTTTAAATCTACCTAAACATAATTATATAACAGTATAAAAAACATAGCACTAGCGCTCCATCTACTTATTTTTTTTGGACCAGCATTTTGTCCTCGCGATGACGATCGAAAAAGCTCTTTTTGTATTTGATTTAACAACAACGATTTAACGATTTTCTGACTTTTTCCTTAACTAATGCTGTAAGACCTTCCTTCTTGCCAAATTTCATGGTTCTAGGTCTATGGGAAATACCCTATAGGTTTTGATTCCCCTGAGAAATGGGGAAAAATTATAGAAAATTGGACAAAATTGGCCGTATCTTTTTTCAGCGTTAACTTAAAAGCTTGATTTTTTCGCACCATTAAGGGACCATAGACATAAGAATTTGATGTTAATTTTAACTTTATTCCTCCACGCGTTCCTGAGTAAAAGGGTCTTGACAGACAGACGGACAGACGAACAACAAAGTGATCCTATAAGGGTTCCTTTTTTCCTTTTGAGGTACGGAACCCTAAAAACACAAAAAATATTTAAAGACATTTTTGGGGTTACTGAAAATTTCCAAAAAAACCCATTTCGAGTTAACGACGCAATTTACCTGGTGCCGCAGCCGCAACTGCAACTGCAACCAGCGCCAGGGCAATAATCTAAAATTAAAATAAAACCTGTCACGACACATAATATAGGATATAATATTATAATAATTACGTGATTGATACCATGTTACTTTATTTAAGTATTCTATTTATGTTTTTTTTCTAATGTTCACAGGCCATGAAATTTATAAAATACACAGAGTATAGTGCTAGCTAGTCTAGTACCTATACAAATTGTAAAATCTTGGTTTATTTCTTAAATGCCTAAGGTACCTATAGCCTCTATGTCAACGTACCTTCATGTTATTAAAATTAATATACTTAAAATTCACACATTACTTATTTGTAATAACTTATAACCGTTTATTTGTAAACTTTAAGACGTCGTGGTTAGGCAATCGCCCGGTATGCGAGTGACGCGGCTTTAATTCGCGCTTTAAGTGGTAATTTTTTCAAAGTGCTATATCCTAAACTAAATTAAATCAAACTTCGCTTACAAAAATTAATCGACTGTGTAATCCGGTGGGACTCGAACCCACGTCCCTTCGCTATCTGGGCGAGTGCTCTTACCAACTGAGCTACGGAGGACGTTAGTCAGCCGACGAATTTTTGTAAGTGCTTGCTACGACAGTGAGTCCTCCGTAGCTCAGTTGGTAAGAGCACTCGCCCGGATAGCGAAGGGACGTGGGTTCGAGTTTCACCGGATGACACAGTCGATTTATTTTTGTAAGCGAAATTTGATTTAATTTCGTAAAAACTTGCAAAATAATTGCTTAAGTTATAAAAATAATCCTAAACTAAACTTTAAGAAGTCATTGATTCAAAGCCTTACCAAAATCTTAGCCATATTGAATAGGTCCTATATATCCTTGTCCCTGTAAAGTCAGCTAAGAACTGTGGTCCAATGCGATGGGCACTACTTACTTATATAGCAAGATGTTTTGCGTTGGTGTGTTCCGATTCTGACCTCAATTGACATCAGACAGATAATCTCGATCTACCTTGCGCATCCTGTGGCGGTTAATTGAGGAAAAAACACTTTTTCCTGTAATGTCCTCCTAGCCGAGTTTCGACTACAGTGGCCAATCTCAACAGAGATTAGCCGACTGCGCAGGAGATATTATAGTGCACAAGTGTGTGCGCAATACACAGGTGCACTCTCTGTTCCTTCACTCTCAAAATTCGGTGAGACGGCGCGGCAGTCCAACATGACCGTAGAGAGATCAGGCGCAGGACCAACGGCTTAACGTGCTTTCCGAGGCACGGGGGTGTAAACACCGCCAACTTCCTGACTCCGGAGCTCTGAGTTATTTCAAGGCAGAAAAACCCAACACTTTTGGCCCGACAAAGGGTTCGAACCCGGGACCTCGTGGATAGTATCCAGCGTGCTGACCACTAGCCCAACAAGGCATTCCTATAATAAATAGTAATGGAACGTAAAAGTCAGACATCAAATTCTCAAAGTACCTACCTATACGAAGAAGACCTATTTGAGTGCGGATCTTCCTGTAGGTCAATTTTTTTCGTGAAGTTTGAAAAATAATAGTTAAAAAATACAGGGTGTCAAAACATGAACTGAATAATCACATAAAATCAAATAACTATTCAACCTACTTACTTTGATTAGCGATGGGCGATTATTTGACGACCGTCTTGGTCTAGTGGTTCGCGCCACGGACTTCTAAACCAGGCGGTTGCGGGTTCGAATCCCGCAAGGGGCACATGTTTGTGTGATGAGTACGAACATTTGTACCTAAGTCATGGATGTTTATAAAAGTATTTAAGTATGTCTATCCGTTATTCTAGTCACCATAGCACAAGCTCACGCTTAGTATGATGCTAGGTAATTGGTGTTTGTTGGAACAATTTATTTATTATTATTATTTATTTATTTGAAAAAAAAAATGAATCGCAAGAGGCAAATGTTTGTGTGATGAGCACGAGCATTTGTACCTAAGTCATGGATGTTTATAATTGTATATAAGTATGTCTATCCGTTATCCTATTCACCATAGCACAAGCTCACGCTTAGTTTGGGGCTAGGTAATTGGTGTGTTTGTTAAAACAATTTATTTATTTATTATTTATTTTATTTATTTATAATCGACAATCGACCATTCGAACTATCGTCGATATACTAATGTCGATTTAGTAATTCGGAAATAAAACGAATAATAATCGACAATCGAATGATAATCTATACTTTGCCCTTCAATGCATACGATTGAATTGCCGCGAGCGACTGTTCGCACAGAACAGGCAGTGAACGAATGATTAATCGACGCGACGAATGACGATTCATTCGTTAGTAGTTAGTAGTACTGCCTGCGAACCGCGCGCTCCGGTATTGCTAGCCGCATAATCGAAGGACAATCGAATTACTGCGGTTGCTTATCGAATACATTCGATTACAAAGACCATTCGAATAATTCGATTAATTTAGTAATAATCGCCCATCTCTAACTTTGATTGCCCGTGAGGTGACCCAACATACGCAGTCTGCATGGTTATTTATTCGGGAGGTCATTTATCTATAGGTAATTCAACAATATTTTCAGGCAATTTATTAAAAAGTGTGATACATCTTCCTATAAATGAATGACCAATCTTTTGAAGCCTAAAGTTTGGAACGGCAAGTTTTTTTTAATGTCTTGTATTAAAATTATGTAAATCACTATTTTTATTGGAGAACGAGTGCAAATTTCTTTGAACATACATCAGATTTTCATAAATAAATTGTGAATATACTGTAAGTATTTTTACATCTTTAAACACTTGTTTTAGTGACACGTCAGATTTAAGATTGTAAATAGACCGCACGGCTCGCTTTTGCAGTACAAATATTGTTTCTATATCTGCGGCCGAGCCCCATAACAAAATGCCGTATGACATGAGACTATGAAAATAACTAAAATAAACTAGTCTTGCCGTTTCAACGTCAGTCAAAAGCCTTATCTTTCTCACAGCATAAGCAGCCGAACTGAGTCTCCCAGACAAGGTCTCGATATGAGGACCCAATTGAAGCATGTGATCTAGAGTAATTCCCAAAAATGTAGCAGTTTTCGTAGAATCTAGTGGCTCGTCCTTTACAACGACCTGTGTAGTGACTTGTCGGACATTAGGCATTGTGAACTTAACGCATTTGGTTTTGGTAGCGTTAAGCAATAAATTATTACAAGTAAACCAATGTAATATCTGTGAGAGAGCACCATTTACATCGTCAAAAGTATCTTTTTACCCCTGGGGGTTTTAAAAATTAGTGACGTAATCTCACAAACACTATCCACGAAGTACGGAAGGTCATTTATGTATATCAAAAACAACAACGGTCCTAATATCGATCCTCAGGGCACTCCCATAGTCAAAGGTGCTCCTAAAGACTCAGTTCCATTAATATATACTTTTTGGGTTCTTCCAGTAAGATAAGAATTAAATAGACTCAATGCCCCAGCGGAGACTCCATAATGTCGAAGCTTATTTAATAGTGTCTTGTGATCTACACAATCAAAAGCCTTTGAGAGATCGCAAAGACACCTATAGCATCATGCTTAGTATCATATGCGTCAAACACATGTTTCAAGAGAGCGACTCCAGGATCAGCAGTATTTCGACCTTTTGTAAAACCAAATTGTTTATTATGCAATAACTTGTTTAATGTAAAATGGTATAAAAGCTGGTTAAATATATTTTTTTCTTTCTCGAGTTCTCTCTTTCTCGACTTCTCGAGTGGAATAGTCACTTTCGTCCCTTGTATAACAATCTCCTATTCATCACTCGACCGACAGTTTATCACGACATCTAGGTTAGTTGTACAAAACCCACGTACAAAACATACTGGTAGTGTTTTAGATGCGCGCCTTTTTTTCCCTTCCATACGTGCAAAATTCTTGGCTGCCAGGTTCAAATTTAAAATATGATCTTTTTGGTGCGGAACGGGCTGGTGTGATGTTCACACCACGCCTACGAACTCTTATTCGAAATTCAAATCACTTTACCTCCCTTGGGGCGTAATGAAATATCATACAACATTACGTCGCGTCCCTTGGGATGCTATGACTCACTTTGAGTCAGGTTTACTTGATGTGTAATTGAACATTGCCGAGTAGGTAGTGTGAAAAAGTAGAAACATAAGTAGGATAAATATTGGTCATACATAATAATAATAAATTTTATTTATGTTGTAGGTACGGTAACTAAAGGAAGTCTAAGAAGAACGCACTAAACAGTTTTGTAAACAAGATGCTTAAACTCGTTCCACATAAAACTGCTTTAAACTTGAGTTTGTATGCAAATAACAACAATAAATATTAACGTCCTACCAAGCCTGATTTTGGGTTCCTTGAAGCAATTTTCTTGTTATTGCAGCTTCCTCATAGAGGTAGGATAGTCGGGCATGCCAATTTCTTAATTACTTAGTAACATACTTATTACTTAATTTGTAGAAGTAGGTAAGCGAAATTCTGTAGGTCTAACCCATTTTCCACTCCATTTTCATTTCCACCATTCGGAGTCAGGACCTATTACACTAACCGATTTGTAGGAAACGTAATAAGGAAATCGGAATATGTAATCGAAGTTAGGAACAAATTGGATCCAATTTAGTTAACAATTGAGTTCCTGGCCGCTCTTCTTCATAAATTGTCGCTGATTTAGGTTTCCTACAAATCGGATAGTAATAAGCGGGTTACTTTGGGTTTCGTAGGTAGGTATACCTTACTTACCTCTTATATTAATTGTAACAAAAATCCTGTCCGATCCAAAATTGGGCAATTTTGGTGCTCAATCTTAAGGGTTTCAATTACGCCAACAAAGTGATAGAATAAAATTTTGGAAAATATATTTTTTAAGCTCCTCTACATATGAAATGATAACGCTTAAGATGACTTTATTATTGTAAGAAGATACAAACTTCTTATATCAGTCAGCACATTTTCTCGCGAAAGCTTGAGGTCAACTAGATGAGCGTTGCTGATTGGTTACCTGTTGCTACGGGACTGATCCTCACATGACATTATTTAGATCGAGAAACCATGTAAATATGGTTGTCTTAAAAACCATAAACTGTAATGTCCAATAATTTTATTCATATCCAGCAAACAACACGCTTTTAGACATTAGGTATACAATGGAGGTAGCTACTTAAAATTTGGATTGAATACGTATCACCTCACATACGACACAGAACACTGCGTTCGTTGTTAAAATGTTGTTGTTTTTAAATTACTACCTATACATATAGGTTGGTACCTAAAATTTTACCCTCAGCTTACCAACCTTACCTAAAGGAAAATTGTGTGATTCACGATCACGAATCACGTAAAACCCCATAAAACGACGAGGCGAAATACCTACTTTGTGTGTTGTTTTTATTCTAACTTGGGACTTGATAACACGAAAATTAAATGGCCGCATTTTTCCTAAGTATTTAGATTTAAGTTGTTCCATAATAAAGTAGGTATCTATGTATTTCCATATTTCGTTTGACAGTTAGGTATTTTTTTAATGCGGTTGATTTAAGTTAATATATCGATACAGTTATTTATCATAAAATATCATAAGTAATTATAAATAACAAAAGTAATAATAAATAACGTAAATGTTTACAATATTAGGTACTACCTAAGTATTCAGTCTCCAACATAGAAGATACATTGTAAGGGAATTATTTCGGTCGATCTATTTATTAGGTATATCTAAACTTTATATTATTAACAAGTCTATTTATCAGAATTAATGTTGCATGTCCACTAAAACGCGACGCTATAGCACAGTATAGTGTTTGACTAAATTGGTACATCATGTTTTCTAGTTATTAAGTGTTTTCAGCCTTGTCTTGAAGTCTGGAGCACCATGTTTCTCCTGATGTTATTTTCATTATGGTTTGTATAGTACGGGTAGTACGCTCCGACTTTTCTATTGAAAACTAAGTACGGGGGCATATGGCTATATTCCTTGGAAGACCAGCTGCGCCTGTAGGTACTTCTTTTCGATTTCTTGAGGTGCTTGTGAATACTCCTGTGATTTTCTTGATGTTTTTGTGACCAGAGTCCATCATTGGTTGTAGTAGCTGGAAGATCAACGATTTGTTTGATCTTGCTTCCTTTATTGGCTTCAACAGCGAATATCGCGCTCAGAATGATGCATGCGAGTATAATCTAAAAAAAAACAAAAAAGAATACAAATTATTTCCGTACTTTGGGTCGAAGTCCATGAATTTTTGATAATATCTAAGGAGGTTTAATTTAACGTGTGTGTTAGAAGTTTAATTGTTTATACATTATAACGAAAAAAAATTAAATATACCTATCAGTAATTTTTTACAATGGTTAACTTTAAGTTTAAGATGATGCCACTAAATAACATTTTATTCAATAAAAGAAAATAAACACAAAGACATGCATGAAATTAAAATTAATTAACTTAAAACCTACTTTATCAAAAATAAACCCGTGTCCTTGAGGCAAGGAGGCGAGGATGCTGGCTGCGTTACCGCGTTGGATAGCTATACTTTCCTTTGAGCGAGGAACGAGCCAGCTTTACTATTTGCCAAAACAGAATTTAATTTAGGAGCAATTTTCCAAAAAGTAATTTAGCGGATGGCCCCCACGGTCCAAAAGTTCCAAATGGTTAATTATTAGAACATATGTTGTATGGAGTTACCCACAGTGGTCAACTACTGGGATTCGAACTAATTTGCTTTTAATACAATTTTATTGTTTTTTGCATTGATAATAAGTAATGTTTGTATGGGTAGAAATGTTGGATGTAATTTTGTGTTCCTAAGTTGACCATCAGTTATTTGGTATTGGTTTATTGCCATGTGGTTCTTATTATGACCCTAGACCGACCGCTGCAGTTCCTGGATCTGTGTGCTCTACTTTTGTCCCACCACCTTTAGTGGCAAATGTTGGAGCTGCGAATGAGATGTAGCCTATCCTGATGTTGACCCTACAACCATTGCAGTAGCCTCTAGATCATCGCGCCCTGATACTGGCCCACCATCTGCAGTAACTAATGTTAAAAGTTTTAAAATAGACACTGTAGCGACAAGTTAATTGATGGAGAGATCACACATCCACATTCTGACACATCCCCTCAAACTGAACCTAACCTTGTGTTCCAAGAACTTCGGTACTGACACGTCGTTCCAGACCAAACATAGACCAAATATCCTTCGGGAAGGCATCTGGTACTCTCCTAGCCGATTTCGACTACGGCGGCCTATCTCAACAGAGATTAGCCAACTGCACGGGACATATTATAGTGCACAAGTGTGTGCGCAATACACAGGTGCACTCTCTGTTCCTTCACTCTCATAATTCGGTGAGACGGCAGTCCGACATGACCGTAGAGAGATCAGGCGCCGGACCAACGGCTTAACGTGCACGGGGGTGTTAACACCACCAACTTCCTGACTCCGGAGCTGTGTCTGAGTAATTAAGTAAAACACAGAAAAACCCAAACACTCTCGGCCCGACCCGGGATTCGAACCCGGGACCTCGTGGATAGTACACAGCGTGCTGACCACTAGACCAACGAGGCAGTCAACAGTATGGTACATAATCGAAAACCAACATCCTATTGGGCTCCTTTTTCAAAAGAAGATTAGAAAACTATTGGGAAAGCAAAGAAAGTGGGAAAAAAGGGAAAGAAAAACGTAAACATGAGCGCGACGACAGACGAGTAAACGAATAACTATCGGCTTTTTTCTCGCCAATGCAACGTACAATAGATATACATTACGTTTAAAAAAATAGATGCATACCTACATTAATAGTTGATCGCTAACTGTTAACACTGCCAGCGAAAACTCGGTTTACTAGTTTGTCGCTTCAAGTCTGATTCATCTGACTCTCATAACTCTTACATCACAGTTATTAATAATTATTAATAACTGGTAAGAGTTAATTATCTAAAGGTAAATAATGAACAGTTGTTTTGACATAAATTGACAATTGTTTCATTTAACTTCCCTGTTAATAATGTTGGTCAATTACTGGCACAAAATCAGGTCAATTACTAGCACTTGCTGGTCAAACTTAGGCCCTTTCCACATTTCAGAATTCAAAAATTATTTAAAAAAACACTAGAAGGGTTACATGAACAATAGTTTTTATTTTAATTTGCCGATCAACGACGCCTGTAAACACAGTTCGTCTATTGCTCTATTTCAATAAACCTGTATATGACAGTTTTTTAAAGTCTAAAATTGAGCTTAACTGGTTTGGGATTAGTACGTTTACCCGTGAGTTACGGGCGTCGATATAATATATATGTGTATTAAGAATACGAAATAGATTTTAATAAGTTCACTTACCCGTAGAAGGTAAAGTCTTGTGTTCTCCATTTTTATTGAAACAACTCCAAAATCCAAAAGAAGACAAGAGAGACAAATATTCAAATCAGCACAATTGCTGAATCCCATGCACTAGTAAACCATCTTTGAACTTGGTTTTCGTTTTTATAGTGATATTTCATCGAAAATGACCCACTTGGAAATAGGTTTTCTGAACAAAAGAACCGTAGAGTGGTCTATAATTACATTACAGTACATTCCAAACATTAACTAAAAAAAGGCGATGATTGGTGAAATAATATAGAGGTTTGAGATTAATTGAACTGTAAAATATTAATTTTGATTCAGTAGATCTGGTTTTATATCAGATAATTACAGCCCCACGTTGCGCGAGTATAAATTGGAATTGTTTTTTTTGTGAAATCGTAATGGATAAATGCAAATTATAATCCTTAAATTACTATTAACTAAGCTTAAATTATGATCTTGCTTACTAAGTCTTAATAAAAAGTTTCTCGAGCATATAAGAAAACATTTGTTGATATCTGGAGTTCGAAGACCACGTTAAGCTAATCAGATGAGATGCTATAAATTCTGACACCAATAAGACCAATACACATTTGTGTATTGGTCGTATATCCACCCGTAATCCTTTAACCAAAAACTACATTTTAGTCCAGGGCCGGAAAACAAGACGCAATCTGTAAAGCGAATCTCGCTATCGCTAACAATCTGTATAAAACTGATGTTATGTTGACTGACCGAAACATTAGGTTCATTTTGCATACATATTTTGACATTTCGTTTACGATAGCGAAGTTCGCTATAAGAAATATTTCACCTTGTCTAAAGGGCCCAGTAGCTGTTTATATATTTATTGAGGACAACCAACAAAACATACACGGACAGAAACTAAAAGAAGAGTTAATAAAAAAGAAACCAAATAATGAAATATTTATCACTAACTCGTTATACTATTATTAAAATGAATCGGAAAGCGTAGTTGTCTGAATTTACGTAGCGAATAAGACATATTCACTTCTAGTCACGGATAAACGTGACAACTTACTAAGTAAACTCAGACTGAATCCTATCAATTGTGGAGAAATGACCTAGGTTAAATATATTAATAGGTAAATTAATTCCCGCCTCTGGCGGTCATTTTTTCAAGTGCAATAATATATTTAGATTGCAAAGTGAATGCTTATCACTTAAAAAAAAAAAACAATGACCTAGGTTAGTCCTAAAAGCATTTGCACTGAACGGCAAATACCTGGATGACCGAGCCAATTTACCGGGAACGTTGAAATTTATCCTCTTCAAGAGTTCAGCACAATCGACATCATATCGTCATATAAATAATTTTGAATGAAAAAAGAAAATCTAATATTATCCTACGATTCCAAACTTGAAATGCCTACCTACTCCAAACGGGATTCATAGGTGGCTAATTTGCGTTGGTAAGACACGTGGTATAAATTGCTTATGAATAGGTAGATTATTATCTAAACCATAAAATAGTAACACTTATAACTATAGCACTATAATCGAACAAAAATAATCGCATAGGCTAGAGTCGGCTAGACAAAGTCCATTCTATGGAGTTGTTGATCTGAAGTGTGAAAATTTTATTAACATGTTGGTGCGAGTACCTAAACCTAGAAACACTAACATGGTTCTGATGATTCGACTTTCCTTAGTTTGAACGGCTAAACAGCCGTTAAATCATGGTTCTTTCTTGCAGAATGCGCAGAAAAACTTTCAGCTTTTATAAAATAATAAATCTCTGGCGTTCATTTACGTGCTTTTAGGATAAACTATGATTGACCAAGCCACCATCGGGAGGTAGGACCAATTCTGATAACTCGTATAACGGCAAGTTTCCGTAATTACGTAGATTCATTAATAAACCTGTCTTATGGCAGCTGCTAAAATACGAGCGGATTATTAAGTTGTCGAATTCATTTGGCACCTAATTGATTTACGATAAAGTTCAAAATATTAAATACCTAGCTGTGTTGACATGTAAGTAGAAATTTTATTACGCTTTTGTTTAATAACAAGTTAATGTTGCAATGTGCTTTTATAAAAGAGAGCCCTTCACCTTGAAATGTACTCAGTGCAAAAATGGAGCTCAAATTGGTGATTTTGTCGGTAAGTTTGGTAATGGAAGTATTTTTGTATTTAGTTTATCTTTCCAAATTCCTTGATCATTTAGCGTTTCTGAAAGATAAGTTTTATTTTAAACTGCTATTTCGTCAAACGATGTTTGTCTAGGAGACTGTTTTTAGCGATAAGACCACAAAAATACATACTATAGCACGGAAAAAGTAAGTCAATAGCGCCTTATAAAACATTGTAAGAGAGCAGTTCGTGTTTGCCTTTTAAATACCAGCAGGCATTCTACTCGGTCTAACCTACTTGTACTATTATTTAGTAGGTATGTGGTTTGACACAATCTAACTAAAATGAAAATACTAGTTTTTGATTGCCCACCCAGTATTCTAACTTATAATATTGTCAAGGATCTGAAATTGAATTTGCTTTTAAGTTTCTTTCTCTGTTTTTGTTACTAACAATATAACTATGGACTATAGTCTGAAATAAACAAAATTTATTTTATTTATTTTTTAATAAAAGATGAGTTTGAAACTTGTTTTTCCACCAGCTGGCATATCTATCGTGTCTCGTCCCGCCCTCGATCGGCACGTCTCTCCTGGCTGCTAAGGCGGCAGCGGTGGGCGTGAAGGGCGCCGCTGTGCTGGGCGCTGGGGCGCTGGCTGCTAAAGGGCTGGCCCTCAAAGGTAAACACTTCATAAAACTAGACTCTATAGTGTAGTTCGGTACCACTTTCTACCGAACACGCACAGGCCAGATGCGAACTTTGGCGCAAAAAAGCCTTTCTGCCTACTCCTTTTGTCCCGCTTGCCGAAAATCTCCCTCCTGGACATGATTTACCATGGCCGATCTGGAAGTCTTTATACAGGCTTCGGACTCAGGTTGACCGAAGTAAGGAGAACATGGTCAGGTGGGGATTTTCGATAAGCTCCGATGTAGACTGTGTTTGTGGTGTGCAAACTATGGCACACTTAACATCGTGCCCGGCGTGCCCCAACACCTGCACGCCAGCGGATTTGATGGACGGCAGTCGATCCGCAATACAAGTGGCTGAATTCTGGGCTGCTACGAGGGTCAAACTGAAAGTTCTTAGAACTGGCCACTTATAAACAATATAATAAAAAAAATATTCTAAAATTTGAAAATAGAACTCTTTGCCAATATTACTGAGTATATATTTCATTCATTTGTCATTTGTTTTACGACTTGGCGGCAAATTGAAAATTGTCTGTGTCACGTCAAAATGAATTTAACACGAGAAAATTTTCGTGCAATGATTTTTTATGACTTTCGATGTCATTTAAGTCAACAAGAAAGTTATGATAGACTACGATTGGCCTTTCACGATGAAGCCCCATCTCGTGCGACTGTTTACAACTGGTTTAATGAGTTTAAACGTGGTCGCACTAATCTCACTGATGATGTACGTGAGGGACGGCCTTCTACGGCGACGACTGAAAATAACATCTGTGTTGTGCGGCGTATGATAGAGACTGACAAAAGAGTGACCTATCAGCAGATTCGGACAAGCTTAGGCATCGGTATGAGTCAAGTGCACAAAATCCTCCACGAACATTTAGCGGTCAGGAAGCTTTGCGCCCGGTAGGATACCTCATAATTTGACTAAGGCTCAAAAACTCCATCGTGTGGATTGGTGCCGTAAAATGATTGAAAGATTTAACGGAGGTGACTCAAATGCTGTGTTCGACATACTAACAGGTGACGAAAGGTGGCCCCAATTCGAACAGTTTTTTCTACTATTCATCTAAAAAAAGTATAAGGTACTATTCAATCCTGAATGCTAAAACTCTATTAAAAATAATTTGTAAGTATGTAATTAACTACTTGAATGATTCTTTAAACGTAGATAAATTCTCAAACATTTTGTTGTTTTGATGTCGTTTAATGAGGTACTCATACCAAATATATGGTCGGATCGGAAATAAAACACGTTACATAATTCATTCATACATTTATTTTAAAAATTTAAAACTAAATTTTCTTTACACCACTTATTTAAATAGAATACATTTTTTAAAGCACATATCTTTTCATGATATATACAGCTTAAAATATCAAATGAAGTTGAATATTTACATTGCAAGCGTTCTAAACTTGGACAATGTTTATCTTCTAAATTATGTACATTATAGTTATTAAACATTTCTTTTATCCACAATACTTTTTCGCAGCCTTTAGTAAAAATATATTTATTTTTCAGAAAATCACCAACTACGTTTTTATAACTAAAGTAGGGGACGAATCCTTGATTCCAATAAATTCCTCTATTTCTTTCTATCCAAGATGCTTGTATGCGTTCTTTTTTTGTTAAGTTATAAAATGGGCATGGTGGTTTTATCAGAAGAACAAAAATCTTATCATTGCATATGATAGCTATTTCTTTAGGAATGAACTCGTTTTTCTCGCTTTTGAATCCTTGTACATCTACGATCGCGTGCTTAATATTATTCATGATAATTTTCTCACGATATTGCTTAGAGGTTGGTATTCAAAAATACGATCATTAATAATCAGACAGTAAGCAGTTGTGTTTTCTGGTATTAAATCAGAACATTCAATTTCTATCCGAACATCAACTGGACCGGTTTTAAGCGTATCGTTTTGTCTCGAGCAGTCGATTACAAAAAGTGGAGCCTTTTCTTTAAATTGAACCAAATTAAGCAATGGATCAATACTAGCGTTGTAATAAGACTGACGAAAGTTAGCATACATTTCATATAATATATTGTATTTATCCTCATCGAATTTCAGATTAAGTGAGTCATACGGAAAATATTGTGAATTCAAAAAAAGCTTAACGTTAGATACTTTACAATGATCAAATACTGACAAACTTTTACTTTTATTTGTTTTTCTATCAGTTTGTAGGGCTAAGATTACAAATCTTGGTTTCTCTAATTGAGAGGCGGTTTTGACTGACCATGAATGTTTAGTAGTTTTTGGTAATAATGGGTATTCGTACAAATCCCAATTTCTAAACGCAAGCTGTACAGCGCGATTCTTTTCTAAATGTTTGAGTAGCATCAATTTATTGCGATCGGAAACCTTAACATGAGGAACACGCCACTGAATTTTTTGAATGCTTATTTCAATGTTATCATCGTTTTGTAAATTTACACAGTTTGTAACAGAGCAACTTCTTTGCAGTATAAGTTCATGTCTACAGTTAATAATTATTTTGTTATAGTCTTCCGCAAATCCTAATACTTTATTTAATGGAATAATGGCGCTAAACTGTCCATTTTTTAATTTTGTGCCCTGTAAATTCCACCCCCACACAGCGGCAGCTTTATTTTCACCTTCATTCATAGAAATGTATGATTTAATTGTTGTAGTAATTCCCACATTTTTAATACGATCAATTTCAACACCATTCAATTCATATCGTACATCTTGAAATAAATACAACATTGGGTTGTTAATAAAATTAACATCCTTTTTAACCATTTTAGCAAGACGTAGCATTAGACGTAGCATTAAGACGTAGCATTAGCATAGCCTTCTATGTAAATAGAACTTGCAGAAGGTAACACATATATGTCTTGTTGGTGAATAGGTATTCTAATTTCATCATTATCTTTGAAACTAGTACTATAAGGATTGTAACTATGGATTTCATAGCTTTCAATCGAGTTGTCATGTTGTGGTAGATCTGTGATTTGCAACATTTTGTAATTTAAATCCAAGATATTGTAGAAACTTTTTGTTTTCTTTAGTAATTTTTTTCTTCTTAATCACACTGGCACGTCTGATCCCTTTCGGAAAAGAAGGTGAAATATTAACTTTATCCTTAATGATAGGATTTTTATTATATATAATCATGATTCTCTTCGGATGATTTTAAATCTTAAATAATGTATTTAAATACAACCGATTAAATTATAAATCAATTACTATCAAATAAGTAAAGCAGTTTCTATCACGGGTGATGATTGAATGTGCATATAATAGTATTGTTAACATTATTTATGAGTAATTGGCTGATACAAGAAATGCAAACATAAAAAAATAATTAATCTTATTTATTTTATATTTCTCTCCCAGAATGATTTTAAAAATTTCAAACATAAATGTCCACAATTAAAGGAATGATTCTTTTGTACATTTTCATAATTGTAATTTATATTTTCTCCTAAATATTTAAGTAATTCTTTTGGAGGTTTCAGATTACCATAGCTATCAAAGTATTCAATGTAGTTATTTAATTTTCCATAGGCTACCCAATGCGTGCCAGAGTTTTTGATTGTATCGAGGTTTATGACACCACATTCAATTGAAAAAGGTTTATTTGGTAATTCATCTCTCATAAATACCCCCCGAAAAAAGGGAATATCACATGAATGTTTTATTATATCAATATTTGTTAATGCTCTTTTGGGTAGCCTAGAATTCAGTTTTTTGTTTTAGTGACGTATATTCCGAGTCCATTTTTGTGTGGCTTTAGGTGTAATCCTTTTCCGATGCATACGGCTTCTATTTGCTTGTTGTGTCTTTCAAGTTCTGATAATTGTTTTCTGGCTGCTTTGATCGCATTTATAGCTTTCGCAACGCCAGCAACACCTCCCACTAAACTACCAGCAGCAGATAAGCCAGCAAATATCGGTATCAAAGGGAGAAATCCACCAGTTTTTGGAACAGGTATAATTCTTGGCACTTTAATAGACAAATCTGAAGCTAACTCTTGCGCTGTTGCACAAGCTAATTTCATCAAAGCTTTTTTACATTTAGGTTTTATGTTATTTATTTGTTTTTTAGTATGTGAAACGATGGTTTTAAATGTTTTCTTTAAACTTCTACCTGTACGCTTTTTGGATTGTTCATTACACTCAACTTGTTTTTCTGAAGCTAATGCAGCTCGTTTTCTTTTCATTTTAGTAAATTTTAAAGTTATAATTGTAAATTAAATAAAATGGGAGGTAGACTTAATTGTCGTAAGAACGAATATAAAATGAAGAACGCTTAACCAAAAATCTCTTTAAATAAGCACACAATTAAGTGTTGTCAAGGAAAAACTATGGACCTACTTACAATACATTATTTTTATTTATCCAACTGTTTTCGCTACTCGGGAGGCCAAGCCATTTCACATACACAAGATCACCTTTCCTTTTTAAAACTTTTTCAACTAAATATACGTCATGGTGTTTAGTTTTTTGAAGTTCTTGTGAATAAAATGCTCCAAGTATTGGACAGGACTTTGAATCTTCTATTAAGTATGTTGTAGGATTTGTTTCTTGCACTTTATATATCTTGAATATTTCTGTAGACCAGTTAGGTGTATAACTCTTATCAAAACAAGCTTTATGTTTGCTAATTCTTACATAGTCACCGATCCGTAATTTTTTATGTTTTTTTATTTTCCTATCAGCAGCCAGTTGCATGTATCTCCGCAAAATATTTACTTTATTCATATGAGATATTGTCACCGGTGGTTGACCAATAGTTCTATGCACATCATTATTGTACTCGCGTACTTTTCTACTAAGTAATCCATTATTCCATTTATAATTCCCATTTAGGTTAAATTCTTTGTACAATTTATTCTTTAGCGTTCTAATAAATCTTTCAACTATTGAAGCTTTTTTAGTAGAATACGTGGAATAATGATTAATATTGTACTCGTCCATAATTTTTTTAAATTTGTCGTTATAAAATTCTTTTCCATGGTCAGTTTGCAAATTTTTAGGGATCCGACCATTTAGCAATAACTTTTTAAATGCTTTTGACACAAGCTCTTTGTTTTTTTGCTGTAATGCGATACCCCATGCGAATTTTGAAAAACAGTCTATAACCACTAATATAAATTTATAACCAGCATTGACATGTGACATTGTTTGCATATCAATCAAATCTGCTTGCCACAAATCGTCAATATCTTTTATAACCACGCTTCTTCTCGGATGATTAATTCTTGCATTTTTACAGATTTCGTTTACAACGTCTGCTTTGCTCATAATGTTTGTTTAAATTACTTGCGATATCTCTAATAACAGAACTTCTTTCGATCTTTAGTATTTTATCAGATAAAAATTCGATACTTTTATCGATATTTGCAATTTTTCTCAATAGTTCAACTTTAAATTGATCAGCATTGGTTCTGTCAACGCAAGAAGAATTTTTAAATTCACTCAAAGTTTTCAAAATATCTAAATATTGTTCATATTTGTGGTTGTATTTAATTGGGTAAGTATTAATATGTTGTTTGTCCTTGTTACCGACATTCATTGTCAATGTAATTTTCGGGACTGATTATTGACTTCGTTGTCACAAGCCTTTTATTATAGTATAATACCTGATTCTTTTAGTTCTTCGATTATTGATACAATTTCATTATCATGGTTAGTGTTGCCAGCACTTTGAGAAGCAATCAATAGTTTTAATCTTTCTATCAATTCATTAGGATCATCCCAATATACATAATCCGTATTATTTTTATACTTTTTGCATATTGGTATGTAGCCACCGCTTTTTGTTTCATTTGGTACATACGGATTTTCTATTATGGCATCGGCTTCATCATGAGCAAACAAAGGTTTGATGATTTTACGATATTTCGCGCCTTTATCACCCTTTATTTGACCATGTGGACTAAACCCTCGTTTATGCGCGTTTGTTTGATTAAGTATATTTTTATATGTAATTTTATCTCTTTCGTTAATGGCTTTCAGGTTAGGTTTGCTGCGAATCAGAAGTTCTTTTAAGCCCGGAGTTAATTCATAGTCTCGACCATCTATGCTTATTACATACACTTTTTCCAACTGTGATGCATTATTCTTACTTGAAATTGAGACTTTGCAGTTTCCCATCATCAATTGTTTGTTTGTACTACGTATTCCAAATGGCACATTGATGTTGGTATCATAAATATCAATTAATTCATTCTTATTTAGTGAGGTTAACGTGGCATCAATATCTTTATCAGAAGTTTTACCATCATCATCAAATTCAAAATATTTTGAACTTTCTAGCGAGTCTGCATGTAGGTTTTGACTAAATTGGCTATAATCTAAAGATGAGTTTGAGTCCTCATCTCTGCTCTTTCTACTCAAATCTATAGAAACATTTAGTGCAGGTTTATCTTTATCGTTTCCTTTGATTATTGTCTCTAAATTATCTGTAATTGGCTTAAATGCCTTCTTAAATCTTAAGTTTTCATCATCTTCTTCATCTTTAATCTGTTTTATTTTATTTTTGATATTATTAACTGATTTAATCAGCTGTTCTTTAATTTCGGCTTCCATGACTGTTGCACGCAACCGTTGTTTACTGATTTTTTTTCTCAATTAACATTATTTTATATTTAAAGGTTTATTTATATAATTCTATAAAATCTAGAAACAAATAAACGTATCAAAGCCTTGTCTATATCTGCCTTTATTCAAGGTGCAATCTTTATTTATCAGCAAAAAGTTGAATCGATCACTCCATATGCTCGAGCAAAGCTTGCTGAACTCTTTCCAAGTCATATCTGTATTGACATGCTCGTTGTATATATGTTTTAAGTTAGTGTTATCTTGTCTAAAGATTATCAATAGATTAACATTGTCTCTTATTAGTTGCTTAGGTATTTTTGAGTACGTTTGAGATAAGTAAAAACAATCGATTTGTTTATGTCTTGCCATAGAAAAATAATTGCGAATATTAATTTGCTTTTCACATACGACATCATCGAAAATTATAATGGATTTTTCCAAAGCATCGTTAGGATGAATCACTTCTTCGTTGTCATTAAATACATTAAATTGAGCACTAGGGACCATTTTCATGACTTCATTTAAAAAGCGATATTTTGGTTGGTACGCTGTTTTTGAATAGAGATAAATGTGTTTAAATTTTAAACCATTTTCATGTAACAATAAATTTATCATAACATTAGTTTTGCCGCAGTTAGAAGGACCACATATTATACAGCGGATAGTATTAGGAAAAAGTATACTGTGTTTAATTAGCTGATTCCGAGTTTCTACTTTAATGTTCCTTACTTTTAAGGTTTGGGTTTGCTCAACGAACTTCATTATGACTGAAAAGGAACTGAATAATGGCACTCTTTTTATACTTATTAATTTAGTTGAATACATGCCAGTGTGCGTATTATTTCCACATATACAAGGAAAAAGAAATAAAGAGAGAGAGATAGAGAGACGCATATTATTTACTTTTTCTGATTATTATTAAAAATAAAATACTTGATACTTTTGTAAATAAAATTTTATTATACATATTTTACAATGATCTAAAAAAATACACAATTATATTGAGCATATCTAAACTATCTTAACTTAAACTCACAGGTAATATAGGAATACAATGTTCATTTCACTTAAAGATCTAGTTAATATATCCTTTACATTGTACCATAATGACCCCATGGCAATGTCTCTATTTTATTAGGTAATATTTGTCTTTTATCATCATTGCTATTCAAAACTACTTTATTGACTTCCTGGGAGTAAAGTACGTGTTTAATAGATCTAATCATATTCATTTTATGTTTGACTACTTCATCTGAATGAAGTGCATTTCTATAGTCAGAAATTTGTAATTGATTCGTTATGGGCTTTGATACACCTTTTGCTTTTTTTATACTAGTTTTAACACTTTTTAAACAGTAAAGCTTCGCTCTAAAGCCAACAAACTCAGTTATCACAGATCCACCAAGTTCATCTTTAAACAATCCCGGCACTCTAGCGTTCATTATAGGCATGCCATATGGATTATCATTATCATAATTACTCGTATCAAATTTTGATATATTATTTTTAAGATCCTTATAAAAGTCGTCTGTATAAATTTGATAAAGAAGACTGTCAGTGTCTGTATAACATAGTTTAGCATTGGTGTTATAATTTTTTTTTATAAAATCGTAATGAAATCCGTATAAGTGTTGCTTTGCTAAGTCTAAAACTGTAAAGCCAATATATATTGGTCTGTCTAATAAAAAATTTTCTGGACCTAAATGAACTGCCACAAAATTTTCAGAAAATACAGATACTGTTTTTACATTTGGTTTTAATAGTATTTTTTCAGCACCAATTTGCTTATTTGTTTTATTTAAAGAATCGTTCCATGTTGTGACTAATTTAACATTTACTTGCTTACGTTTATTTTCAATAGTTTTTCCAAAAACTGCATTATTTAATAATTTGAAAAAATCCTTTTCAAAGGTAGTAGTAGCACTTTGTCGTAAACGAGTATTTAAATCAATATATTTTCGTAAAAAAATATCCTGTCTAAAGCGAAGGATACGGTGAATTTT
Organism: Pyrausta nigrata; assembly: GCA_949316185.1. Classification (NCBI taxonomy): domain Eukaryota; kingdom Metazoa; phylum Arthropoda; class Insecta; order Lepidoptera; family Crambidae; genus Pyrausta; species Pyrausta nigrata. The sequence continues at coordinate 9,889,090 of OX438951.1, forward strand.
CTTCAAAATTAGTCCATTTCTCAAACAATCTTTTAAATGAACAAAATGAATTACATATTGGTATTTATCGTACAAAGAAGCAATAAGTTTTTTTGATTTTCCACTTGGCGGCGTAAATTTTTCAGGTGCAAAAGGCAAATCGCTATGGTTATCATGTAAATATTCTGGATATATTATATCTACTTCTAGAATATATCCAAATTCACCATCATTCGGTATTGATAATACATTAAAGCTCTTAAGTTCATCTTCAGATAAAAAAACAAAATCAGATACTGGCATTTGTTGTCTCATTGCATAACCGTAAAGATTGTTACAATCAAGATAAACTAAATAAGAAGTTGGTTTTGATTCGTCAAATTCTGGAGTATATTTATTGTTCGCTTTTGCATTCCTTAGGGAACATTGAGCCAATCCTCCACGTATACCTTTCTCTAGCATTTGATACATATTTACATCATTTATTAGTTCTAATCTAATGCCAGTGTATAAGAGCATTGCATCCCAACTTAAATTAGGTGCAGACACATAATACGCTGGGTCTAGCTTGTAATGTCGTAAACTTGTTTTTCTAAAATGTTCAAATATATCGCATAATAATAAGACATCGCATTTCAAATATAAATCAGTATATTCACCAAGTGTTAGAATATTAAACTCTGACCACACAGTTTGAGCATGTGCGTAATCATCATCAGTAATGTGCTCAGATTTTAAACTATTATAAAAATGCTCTTTCGAAGGCAATTCATTTTCTTCATATTTAGACCATGAATCGATGTAATCATATGGATAAATTCCTTTATGTCTTAGCATATGTGTTTTTTTGTTACCATTAAATTCTTTTGTCAAATTGTGGAATTCAAACTTTTACTAAGATTGTCTAAGCTAGAGCTCAAGAATTGGAAAGAATCTATAAACTTTATTTGCACAGTCTGATGCTTGTCCTCTATTGTTTTTGTAATAGATGTATATTTTTCCTTTGATTTAGGAATAATATGTATAGCTCCTTTATATTTTAAAAGTTCTTTTATGAATAAGTGGCAGTCATATCCTGCTAAGTTATGAAAAACAACAGGTATAAATGAACAAACTCTATACCTTAAATTGCAATGGGAGTGTGCTGCGCCTCTATACTCTGATGTAACATGATCATGATCTTGAACTTTGTCCCCAAATAAAAATTGATTACAAATATGACATTTTGTTGCATTGTCAAAATCATTTTTTTGTTCCAATGTCATAGGTTTCTTTTCATTGTTTTGAGACAATATCCTATTTAAATTTTGTATATCTTTGATTAAACATTTAATACATATTTCAACACAATCAGTCCCTCTATAAGTGACATATTTGTTTAAGTTAGAATCGTATGAACAGCACACATAATACGCAAAACATGTTGGAACATGTAATTTTAAATTATTCGTATTTTTCTTTTCGTCTGTTTCACAATTAATCAGCATACTTTCAAAATCAGCATATATTATAAAATTAATTTTTTGTTTGCGTTCAAAATGTCTGAACTGAATGCAAGTATTTTTTTCAGGCATAATTGTCAATACTTCAGAGCAATAGTGTGAGTTAAATTTATCTTTATTTGAGAAAAATTGCAAGCAAGAATCACAAAAGTAAGCCATGCCCTTGTGATGACTTATTTGCTTTCGAACAAGTCGCACAAGATTTTTTATTAAACAATAATGCGCTTTGTTTTGCTGTTCAATGTATAATAGATTAATGTGTTTTTTCTTCTTTGTTTTTGTCACATACAGAGGTCCTGTTACAATACATTTATTCAAACCATAAACATTTATACTAATATTCGGATTATTTTTTTCAAATAACTTAATATCATCAACTGTGGGTGGAAATGACATTCCCTCTACATTTAAAACTTTTGAATAATGTGGATACGAATTTACTCGACACACATTATTTTTTGATGGAAATAAAGCTGCAATAATGCTCCATACAAAGCAATGATTATCATTATTCTGAATATTAAGACAACTTTTAGTATGTTTTATTTTATCGGGCAAAGGTATGTAACTTCCACCTCTCATTGGACAATATTTATTTATATTCGTTTCTAAATGACTTACACAATAAAAAGACCAACCAGATTTGCAATGTTGGAATTCTATGATTTTCCCTTTTAATTTCTCAAATGCATCAACATAAAGTTCATTCAAATCTGTACTTCTATAAACAACTTTGTACTTCGTGTTAAATGACTTGAGCTGCTGCTCATTCGTTTCTGGTAATGTAAAATAAACAAAAAGTTCAAAGTTCATTTTAATACAGTTATGTTTCAATAATAATATTTCGACCATTTTCAATACATCACTTTGTATATCACACAAGAACGCCTCAGGAGTGAGGTACTCGACTTCTTGTGTTGGATTTAAGCGATATGTAACAATTCTATTTTTAAATGCCGTGGCAATTATTTCAATATTTTTAAATTCTGTATTCAATAAACAGTTAGATTTATGTATGTTTGTTCTCAAATGATATCTGTATTTATGTTTAGGAAAATTAATTTGACATGTCTGACAATATATCATTGAACTGGTTTGCTCGAAGTTGGTGGTTTGAACTGTAAATAATAAAAACAATAATATTAACGTTACATTTTATTAAATATTTATTAATGCGTGCATTGGTTAACATAATCTATATATATAAAAGAAAGTCGTGTTAGTTACTTCACTTATAACTCAAGAACGGCTGAACCGATTTAGCTGAAAATTGGCAGGGAGGTAGTTTAGAGCCAGGAGAAGGACATAGGATACTTTTTATCCCGTTCGACATCATTCCCGTGTGACTTGACATGTAACGTCAGTCACTATAAAACGTGGTATAACAAAAAAGAATCAGACTTGGAATAACAAAATTGACGTATAATGACAGCTATGTAATGACGTATGGATGACTATTTGATATTTGTAAGAAATCAATAATATAACTATTTCTATTAAATAAATAATTAACATTATTGCCCAATTGCCCATTCGTATAAACAGTGAAGTGAACTATAAAACTCGGTATGGTTAAAAATTTAAGTTTTTAGGTGAAGTGAAGTTTAATTAATAATGCCGCGACCAAGACGATCGAATCTTTCCCGACAAAGCCGTGATGCAAGAAGAATACGAAATACTGCAAATGAAAGGACTGAAGAAGAACAAGAAATTGCACGTGAACAGCGCCGCGATAGTATGGCTCGACTTCGTGCTTCTCAATCACGAGAGCAAAGTGAAGCAGCCCGTGAAACAGCTCGGTTGGCAATGCAGAATCGTCGAGCGAACAACAGAGGTCAACAAATAGATAATTTGCGACGCAGAACAAGATATTTATCAAGTGCTGATTTGAATCGAGCAGCGTTTCAATACGATTGCAGCAATGATTACAGCTTGCATCCTAGCGTTTGCATTGGGCAAATGGACGTAGTTTGCGAGTATTGTGGTGCATTAAAGTTTTCCGGAGAAACGCCTGGATTATGCTGCCTTAATGGTAAAGTGAAATTGCCATTGTTGACTCCGCCACCTGAGCCATTGTATTCATTGCTTTGTGGCGAAACACAAGAATCACGCCACTTTCTTGCAAATACTCAAAAATACAATGGTTGTTTCCAGATGACGTCATTTGGGGCAGATATTATCGAAGAACGGGGATTTAATCCGACTTTTAAGGTATTTATTTTTGTACTTATATAGAATGTAGTTAAAGAATAACTTACTTTATCTATTGGTACCTATGTAGTATATTTGCTAATTCTGAACTCTACTCTCCCACCGAAAAAAGTGTTTATAACCCAGTTAATACTGTCTGGTTTTTATTTTGTAGATACAAGGACAGATTCATCATCGAATTGGATCATTACTACCTTTCGAAGATACACAGAATAAATTTTTACAAATATATTTCATGGGCAACATGGAAGAACAACTTGATCGACGCCTAGAGATCAATGCAGGAATGAAGCGAGCAATTCTTCAAGACTTGCAGTGTCTGCTTCATGAACATCATGCGTTGGTCAGGTTGTTTAAGAGTGCTTTAGAGCGCATGCCAAGTGATGACTATAAAGTTGTTATCAAAGCAGATAAACGACCATCTGGAACACACGAAAGGACATTTAATGCTCCAACAGTAGACGAAGTTGCCATCCTGATTGTTGGTGAACAATTGGAAAAACGCGATATTGTGCTTACACGTCGCGATACTGGGCAACTGCAACAAATATCTGAAACTCATCGATCATATGACACATTGCAATACCCGCTGATGTTTTGGCAAGGAGAAGATGGATATTATTTTAATATTAAAATGAAAAATCCATTGAATGGTGAGTATCAGTATCATAATTTATTTCATTTATTTGTGAAAGACACTGATTTAAAATAATGCTTATTAAAAAAATGGTTAATGTCTGTATTGTTTGCCTTTAAAATTTGCCTTTGAAATGGTTAATTATCAAATTTTTAATTTCAGGTGAAGAAACTACAAAGAAAGTTAGCTCAATGAATTATTACGCATATCGTTTGATGATTCGTCAAAATGCTGACAACTATTTGCTGCGGTTTCGTCGATTGTTTCAGCAGTATTGCGTTGACATGTATGTAAAAATAGAAACGGAACGTTTAACATTCATTAGGTTGAACCAAGCCAAACTGCGTTCTGAGGAGTACATCCATTTACGTGATGCAGTTAATACTGAAGGAAATGCAGCTAATATTGGTCGATTAACTATTCTGCCGGCGACATACATTGGTAGTCCACGTCATATGCATGAATATGCACAAGATGCAATGACATATGTTCGTCATTACGGTCGGCCCGATCTCTTTATTACTTTTACCTGTAATCCAAAATGGATAGAAATTACTCAATTGCTGCTTCCCGGACAAACATCAAGTGATAGACACGACATCACAGCACGTATATTCAGGCAAAAAATTCGGTCCCTGATGAACTTTATTGTTAAACAACGCGTCTTTGGAGATACTCGATGCTGGATGTATTCAATCGAATGGCAAAAGCGAGGCCTGCCGCACGCACACATTCTTATTTGGTTAGTGGAAAGAATTCAGCCTGACCAAATAGATGATATCATATGTGCTGAGATTCCTGATTATGAAGTCGATCCAGACCTACATGATGTTGTTACTACTAATATGATTCATGGACCGTGTGGTGCCATCAATCCCCAATCACCTTGCATGGTCGATGGAAAGTGCTCTAAACGATATCCACGGAAATTAACGGCGGAGACTGTCACTGGCAATGATGGTTATCCGCTGTATCGGCGTCGATCACCAGATGACAACGGTCGAACTGTCACAACGAAAGTGAAAAGAATGGATTTCGTTGTCGACAACAGTTGGATTGTTCCATATTCGCCACTTATTTCTAAATCGTTCAAGACACATTGCAACGTTGAATACTGCAATTCAGTTAAGTCCATAAAATATATTTGCAAATATGTCACGAAAGGCAGTGATATGGCGGTTTTTGGATTGCAATCCTCGAATACCAACGATGAAATTTCACGCTATCAAGTTGGTCGTTATGTGAACTGTAATGAAGCGATTTGGCGTATATTCGCATTTCCCATTCACGAACGTCATCCTACTGTTACGCATTTGGCGGTGCATCTGGAGAATGGTCAACGAGTATATTTCACGGCTTCGAATGCTACGCAACGTGCTGAAACACCTCCAGCAACTACATTGACCAGTTTTTTTGCAATCTGCCAAAGCGATCAGTTTGCACGAACTTTGCTTTACTCGGAGATGCCACGTTATTATACTTGGAATGCTTCATCGAAGAATTTTCAAAGACGGAAGCAAGGCGATGCGGTTCCTGGGTATCCAGATGTGCGTTCTACTGATGCTCTTGGTCGTATGTATACAGTTCATCCAAAGAATAATGAATGTTTCTATTTGCGGTTGTTGCTGGTAAATGTGCGTGGGCCAACGTCATTTGAGTCACTACGAACTGTTAATGGTGTAATATTCCCAACATATCGTGCTGCATGTGAAGAATTGAAGTTATTAGAAAACGATAGTCATTGGGATACGACAATCGCTGAAGCCATTATCTGTGCATCTCCAAGTCAGATACGCACATTATTCGCTATCATAATTTCGACATGTTTTCCATCAAACCCATGTAACCTGTGGCACAAATACAAGGATAATATGTCAGAAGATATTTTACATCAAATTCGTGTCAGTTCCAGAAATCACGATATTGAGATGAATGAGGAGATACATAATCGTGCTTTACTCTTGATCGAAGAAATGTGTTACCTCATGTGCGGTAATTTATTAATCAGGTTAGGAATGCCAGCACCATATCGTGAAATGAATGACGCATTTAATCGAGAATTGGAACGGGAACGTGAATATGATCACCAGGAATTAGATTTAGTAGTTCAAACGAATGTACCCCTGTTGAATTACCAACAAAAGAAAGTTTATGATACTTTAATGAAGGCAATCGATGATGAAAATGGTGGTTTATATTTCCTAGATGCCCCTGGTGGAACTGGCAAGACATTCCTCATGTCATTAGTTTTAGCAACTGTTCGGGCGAGATCTAACATAGCGGTTGCAGTTGCTTCTTCTGGAATAGCAGCCACATTGTTAGAAGGATGCCGTACGGCTCATTCAGCATTCAAATTACCGTTAAATCTTCAAACTATTGAAGAACCAACGTGTAATATTGCAAAACAGCAATGGCCAAAGTTTTAGCGGTATCGAAAATCATCATCTGGGACGAATGCACAATGGCGCATAAACGTGCATTAGAAGCACTTAACCGAACATTAAAAGATTTACGCAATGACTCGAGATGTTTTGGAGGAGCAATGATTTTACTTTCTGGTGATTTCCGCCAAATACTGCCAGTAATTCCAAGATCTACGGCTGCCGACGAAATAAACGCTTGCCTCAAATCGTCAAATCTATGGCGCCATGTGAAGAAACTGCAACTGACAACAAACATGAGAGTTGCATTGCTTAATGATACATCTGCTGAAGATTTCTCGGAGCAATTGCTGACTATCGGTAATGGTCAAGTACCTGTCGATGAATCGAGCGGATTAATATCATTTCCAAATAATTTCTGTAATTTTGTCTCATCAAAAGACGAACTTATCAACAATGTATTTCCAGAAATTATTTCTAACTACAAAAATTATGAATGGATGAGTGAGCGAGCAATTTTAGCGGCTAAGAATAAAGATGTAGATGACCTAAACAACATAATTCAAAATAAGATCATTGGAACAATGCATTCATTCAAATCTATTGACTGCGTCACAAATGAAGATGAAGCCACCAACTATCCAATTGAATTTTTAAACTCTTTGGACGTGCCTGGCTTACCACCGCACAATTTACGCCTAAAGGTTGGCTCCGTAGTAATCATGCTTCGAAACATAAACCAACCAAAACTGTGCAACGGTACGCGTTTGGTGGTTAGAAAATTGATGAACAATGTAATTTACGCTACGATAATGATAGGAAAATTCAAAGGTGAGCAAGTTCTCATTCCGAGGATACCGATGATCCCAACCGATATGCCGTTTGAATTTAAAAGACTTCAATTTCCGATACGTCTTGCATTTGCCATGACCATCAACAAATCACAAGGCCAATCCTTAAAAGTTTGTGGTTTAAATCTAGAACATTCATGTTTTTCCCATGGTCAATTATACGTGGCATGTTCACGGGTCGGAAGACCATCTGCGTTGTTTGTTTTTGCGCCTGATAATAAAACAAAAAATGTCGTGTATCACAAGGTACTTAAATGAAGAGCAACCTATGTACTAAAATACAGAAATAATTATGAATGATTGATGTAGAAATTTAATTTTTTTTTTATTTTTTCAAATAAAAAAAAAAACTGCTTATTTATTGACATTAAGGCGGAACAAAGTTCGCCGGGTCAGCTAGTTTTAGATAAACTATAAAATAACAGTACTCTTATTAAAAGTAGAGTAAACAAGGTAAATTATAATTTGTCTTATTATTAGAATACATTTATGATTATATAAAGGTTACAAAAGTGTACATTAATAATAGTTGCTCATGAACGTTGGTGGGCAGGTTCTAAACTCTTTTTGAGTAGCTGTAATAAAGTTTGCGAGATGCATCCAAGCGTCTGAGTTATCATCAGTGCGATTTTTGATGGTAATTATGGCTTGTCTCTACCTATTTACCGGTGAGACCCTTTCTATGTCATCACACTTATAAACTTTGAGCTCAACATAGTGCGAACCTGACTTAATAGGATTCGATTGTCTTGCGATTCCATTCGCAAGTCTTCTTGATATATAAGACAATAATTTACCCGGTACAGGTACTGAGGTTGACGCAGCAACTTCTTCATTCTCCGTATCGCTCCCGAATAACTGAGCAGCAGTAATGCGTTCCGTCTTCGTTTTCTTTGAGCTCGACGTAGACGGCGTCGACTTGCTACGCTTTTTCTTCGCCTTCTCACATGGGTCAGGCTGTATTGGTGTCTCGTCTTCTGATGGAAACAGTTCTTCAGCATTAGATGAATACTTCGACCTGAAACGAATATCGAAATTAATGAGCATAATATTTTTTTATCATGTCGAAAAGTTCGGTAAAATTTACTAAAAATAAAATCTATTTTTATCATTTAGCTTTATTATTGCTAAAATTAAACTTGTAATATTAAATAAATAAAATTTCTGTAAATAGTGAATGTTACAAATATCAATGAAGTAAAAAAAATGAGTTGATAATTTGTTAAACCATTTTAATCGATAACGTATTTAAAGTGATACGTTCAATGAAATGCATTATTTATAAATTCATTTGTTTTAAACTGAATGAATCACACATTAAATGCATCACTTTTTGATTATATGACATATTTGAATAGATTACTTTTAAAAATCTAATAACGATTAAATTCAAAGTGGTGTATTCAAATCGAGTAAGTATTTGAATTTTACTTAGTTTTTAAAGTATAATAAGTAATACACTTACATTTTAGAACAGATGGATCTTCCCCTTGACCGCAAGCTGGATATCTGGAGACTGTGTTTCTGGTTCATGCTAGATAGTTTATGTACCCAATTTTCACGTGTGTTCTTACCATAAAAGGAAAGCCTCCGCGTGATCAATAAACTTCATTTGGCGCTGATGCCGAATCAGCATGTAAGCAATGTTGCATTTAGATCGCTAAGAAGAAATCGATATAGTGGAATACCCTGGTTTTACTTTCACAATTAATTTTACATACTAATATTAGACTCCACCTTCGGTTTACGTCCTGAATTTGGTTTTACCTATAAAACTGGAATCGTTAGTTACAAAACATACCTTATACCCTTTTCCATACCATTTATAATTGCCAGACCATCATGTAAGACTAGTAGGTAACAAATTTTAGTAAAGTCCGGTTAGTCATCAATGTGTAATTCAATAATAAACAAACATACAAAATTTCACTAAGCAGTAATTTGGTTTGTAGTATCATACAACTTGACTCGTAGCAAACAAAGACAGATCAAGTAACTTAAGACGGCAATGCGTATTTAGAAACAACTTAATATAGACTGAATATTATTTTTTCGTTAACATTTTGAACTTTATAAAACCAATTATGATTCCTATATAAAGCACAAAATTATGAGGTACATCGTTTAGTACTTGTCGTGATACAGTCACAGAGAGCTATTCTAATATGTCGGTGAGTTTTACTGTTTATAATTTTTTCTCTTATTTTTTTATTTTAAAATAATTAAAAATTTCAATGTTATAATTTTTTTTTAATATATTGTTTTAGGATAGTGAAGATCCCTTCAACTTCATACCTATGGAATCCATAGCTATTCAAAAAAAACCTGGGCAGAAAACTCTCGGTTTAGAAACAACATCTCGCAAAAGAAAAGGAACAGAACAAACAATCTATTCATTCATTAAAAAACCGCACAAGCGCGGTTCGAAAATAGTTAAAATAGAAATTTACGATTCGGATAACATTCCTAAATCTGAAGATTCAATATGCAGTTGTGAAGCGGAAGTTTGCGTTCAACATGTTGTGCAAAGTATAATGTTTGATGATGTATATAACGCTGTCAAAAACGTTATTAATAAAATCCAAGACGAGCTATTTTTACAATCCAGTTCATAGTCAATGTATTGTCCACTTCATAGTTAATGTAACAGATTAGTTATCAAAGCAATGTATTTAAAAAGCTGAAAATGTAATATATTAAGTTAAAGGAAATAAACAGGAACAATAAAACATTACTTACTTGGTTTTATTTGATCCGACACTCATTTGAATTTATGTAGGAAGGTATTTTTTAGTATTTATCATCTTAGTGAGTATTTAAGAAAAATCAACATGCAGTAACATTGCCATAAAGCGCGTGCTATACCCAAAGATATTATCTACTAAGTAAATTTTGTTTAGCGCAGTTATTAATGTAGCTTATGGTAATAGAATCATTATAAGAAAAGTCTGCGATCATTTTCAAATAAATAAATGGAAATAGATGTTTGCGATGTAACGTAAACAATATTATATTGATGGAACTATGTTTTAATACTTAAGTCCACAATGGATTAATTTTTTAAGCGCAAGGCTGTCTAAGTAAGTATGAATTATAAAAAATAATTCAAAAATACTTACTCATGGTTTCGAAATACATTAAAATAGCATTAGCATTGTAAAGTATCGCTAGCATGAGGTGCAAGTTTTAATAACATAGCGACCGACGGTGAGTACTTATACACGCGCTTGCGCAGCCAGATCAGATTCGACTTAACGAAATTGACACAGTGAATCGAATTACGAATTATGAATAAAAACCTACCTACTGAATCACTTTCAACGTTAAAACAGTACATTAGTATTTTTAAGTTATATGAATAGTGAATCCTTTTATTCAATTAACCGATTTATCTGGGATCGATTTTTTATATATTTCATAATAATATAAATCAGTCTTCTCAAATAATTTGAATAATACCTAATCCTTTTTGCATGGATAGCAGAAAAACTAATGAAAACCTACCTACGTTCTCTAATTAAAAATATCTACGTTCAAAGAATCATTCAAGTAGTTAATTACATACTTACAAAATATTTTTAATAGTTTTAGCATTCAGGATTGAATAGTACCTAAACCTTTTTTGGATGAATAGTAGAAAAAACTGTTCGAATTGGGGCCACCTGGATCGCGGAGTGATCCAGGTGCCCCAATTATTAACTACTTAGGTCATTTCGCAACAATTGTGTTAGAGGATCAAAAACCAGTTTCTGCAGAATGGTACACTACCAATTGTTTGCCACTTGTCTTGGAAAAAGTTCGAGAGAAACGACCTCGCAGTAGGATCCTCCTCCACCACGACAACGCCTCGTCGCACACCGCCAAGCGAACGATCGACTATTTGGCGACATCAAACGTTGAATTACTGGGTCACCCGCCGTATAGCCCCGACCTCGCGCCTTGTGATTTTTATTTATTTCCAAAAATTAAAGAAAAACTTAAAGGAAAGCGGTTTATGAATGCTGAAGAAGCGGTGGCTGCGTATCGCGATGCCATTGAAGAGACCCCTAAGGACGAGTGGGCAAAGTGCTTTTCCCAGTGGTTCCATCGCATGCAGCGGTGTATTGACGTCAATGGACAATATTTTGAAAAGATATAATAAAACGAATAACTGGCTAATGTAATCAGTTTTTGATTTTCTAAGAACTTTCAGTTTGACCCTCGTACAATGTAATTTTCTCGTGTTCCATCATCGACACGCTAAGAAGAAGAAGAAGAAGATAGTGTAGTTTGTCGCCAGCTTAAGACGAAACATGCTCGATGCCTTGCAAATGTATGAGAAGCAAAGTCAGGACCACGTCGAAAAAGTTCATTAAGGAATCCGATCGCGAGAGTTTCAAACCTATATTACCAGAAACTTCAGGTCACGTTTGTCATGGATGGATGTCCAATCATGGATGTCGAAACACGGTTAGAGGGTTAATACCATAGAAAATCCTTCTGAAGTTTGATATAATTTTGCTCTTTTTGCATTTTTAATATATTGTTTTATATGTTTGCTGGTGCAAACATTTCGGAACATTTTCTTTTATTCTGTTTCTTAGTACGCAAATACGCGATATTATTGATTAGCCCCGCGCATTTTAACTGAGTGGTCATCTTAATTACTAGAAAAACTTTTAATATAGAACTTCAGTTCAGCTTATTGGCGTCGCAAGCACTTACAAAAATTCGTCGACTGCCTAAAGTCCTCCGTAGCCCAGTTGGTAAGAGCATTCGCCTGCCATAATTTTTGTGAGTGAAATTAAATTTAATAAAACTTTAGTCTATTAAATTTCGCTAACAATAATTGATCGACCGTGTCATCCGGACTCCGGTGAGACTCGAACCCACGATGTTTCGATTTTATTATGCTCGTGTGAAATTGAAGTCAAACGCTTAAATATCGTTTACTGATTGATGTGTGTGTTTAAAACTCTTATTGCTCTTATGTGTAGGAAGGAACTCAAAGCAAATGTCATAAATGTCAATTTCTTGACTGTTATCTGACGACCGAAGGTTTTCTAAAAGAATTTGCCGTCAGCAATAAAACTGCCTAAATAAATTGTAAAAAAATCCTTGTTTTCTTTATGTAACACGTATAATAATGTGTAAATGTGTTTTGTGATCAGGGGCGGTGGTGGTCGGCGCTAAGGTGGCTGCGGCGAAGCTCCTGGCTGCGAAGGCGGCCGGCCTCGGGGCTGTGGTTGCGGCCAAACCTCATCTACAGGTGATACTTAACAAATATGATACGAATAAGTAAAAAGATAGAGTAAATCCAATATATCGACAGCTAGGAGGTCGCACACTGGTTTCCAAGGTGTCGACACCTTTGGGTCCCGGCTTCGATCCCAGGTCTGGTCAATATAGGTCAATCCAAATCATTTAATTAGCACTGATACAAAAACAAACAAGATAGTTAAAAAATAAAGCGAATTAATAATACAAATTTGATGAGAGCATAGGATGCTCTCATCAAATTTGTATTATAAATTAGCAGATAGGATGAGAGCAATGTATGTGATGTTGTTCAATGTAATATACAGCATAAAATCAAATCCAGGTGCAGCACGTCCCACAAAGCACGGTAGTGTTGAGCACGCCCAGTCTCTCCAACATCAAGGATCGAGTGGTCAACCTGATCAGGACCGCCCACACCGCCGCGCTGAACAAGAAGGCTGCTGTCAGCGAGCTGCTCCTCTCCTTGCTGCCCACTAAGACCATCGTGCAGCCATCGAAGGTCGAGGTCGTGGAAGTGCCGAAAGTCCTGGAAGTAGTAGGACAGCCATGCCCGCCCTCCGTGGCGGTCATCGGACCTACCATGCACGTACTGTAACTGTAAGATCATTCCGCAATGTTGCATCACACCTAAATTAAAATGATAAACGTAGATATATCAGCCACGATATCAGTCAACAACCTTTGATTCACTCGAAAGTAGGTTTAAGGCTTTTGGTTGTCTTGTTTGTATTATAGTTTTAATTAAGTCTAAATATTTTCTTTTTCAGTAGACCAGGATGGAAGACCTGCCTTGCCGTTTAACTAATTGAAAGAACTGGACATAAACGCATCAATATTATAATTTACATACTTAAGTAACTTATAAAAATAAACAATATTTTCTGTGATAATTATGTTTGTTTGTTTCCAAAGTGGGTTTTCATAAAAATGTTTTGATGATAATAATAAGGAACTTTAAGATAATAGATAATTATAAGCATACATCGTCTTAAAGTTACGCTATTCCCAGAGCTCATATGCAAGATATATAATAAATACAAGTAACTATAAGATAAATGCGAACTCAGAACAGTTTCTTCCTATTTTTTCCACATCATAGCGAGTTTTGAATACATAGGCATAGGTATGTAGTTATATTAATCGTTAGCCAGGTCATATCGACAACCTTAGATAGGTTGTCTTAAATATACATATTGAGAGGCACTGATTGTTAGGTTTTGCATGGGGACCGTTTTTTAGTTTTATTTATTAATTAATTTTCTTACAATTAAAATTATAGGTACTTGCGATGTACTACAATGCGATAATGAAAAGAAAGAAAGAAAAAAAGTTTATTAAATTAATAATGAATAATAAATGGTCATTCGACTGTTTCATATGAACTATCTAAAGAGACAGCAAATGTTACTTTTTTGTTAAGCCTTGAGCATCACAGAGATACCTACCTGACTACATCACCCTCGACACTCTACTTTGCATAGCGTAATTTCCCAGAAGAAATGCAAGTTGGTGGCAAATTGTGTTAATCAAATTGGAACAATAATACATAATTAATTTATTAACAAATTGCTACAAACAAAATCAGTTATGTGTACCCACTACTGACTTGAAACGCATCAAATGCTACGTGCTACTGCTAATTGAGCCAAAACAATTTATTTACTGACGAAATGGTACACAGTTTGTTCTCGATGGTTTTTGATTAGTTGCACGAGCATTTAATCGACACAAATTTTAAGCAATTTGTAAAATCGATTACTCAATAAGTGAATACCAATGACACGCAACGTGCAACTAAGTCCAGTTGTGCTCAATGTTTTTTGTTTTAGCCGTGCGTAACGCGTCGAGCCGTTTGACATGCGGTTTTTAGGCAAAGAAGCGGTCAAGTGGGCCCGCTGCGCTTGCGCACTGAGTGTGGACGCGATTTATGAAGAATGCACCAGCAACACGAGTTCTGACAGCTCTCTTGTAACATGCAAATCAATTGCGATTTCTAAGGAACCTATTATGCATATTACTGATTAATAGAATCGATTTGCACCGCTTGTATGCTTCCTGTTATCACCTGAACCTTCAATTAAAGGCGGATACGTAATTCATGTGAAGGGCCTTACGCAAACTTGGCCCGTTCTTAGATCAGCTTCCATTGGTATATGGGCAATAACATTGCCGAATGATTTCTAGTGACTGAGCCGAGGGATGTGAGCGCATCCGACATGGTCTGATATCTCTTACTACAAACGTTTGTTCGATTGCAACCCGCGCTGCCCGACGATTAGTTTTTACTGGACAAACTAATGATATTCAAATAGGGCGGCATCGGCCGGCTGTTTAGCATTGTTAATGTGATGTTAATAATTTTCGAGGGGGTATAAAAGTGCAAGCATTTTTGTGCAATGCAGTATAATTGCATCGCACTGCGTGATCTAGAGTCGTATCGCAGTTAGCACTAATATTTAAAAAAATAGCTATGTCTCGGCTTACGGTAAGATGTGACATGGGGTGAAAGTGCAACTAGATTGTCAAGTTCTGATGAAGTCAAATTCTGATCTTTTCAATTTAATTTCAGATTCTTTTTGTCATCGCAGTAGCGTATGAGGTAGTTGGAGATGGTAATTATTTTGAAATACTTCAACATATATTTTAATATGCTTATTATCAAACAGCTTGTAACGTTGGTGTTTTGTTTTTTGATAGGAGTTGCAAAGGCAAAGGTTGAAGACTCTCAGCCTCAGCAATCCGGTTACTACGGTCAGGCCTTAGGCGGCCTCGGAAGTCTCGGAGGTCTCGGAGGCGCAGGTCTCATCGGAGGCCCCGGTCTCATCGCCGGCGGCCCCGGGCTCATCGCCGGCGGTCCCGCCGTCGTCGCCGCGCCGGCCATCGGCAGCGGAGCCGCGCTCAACAACGCCGCCGCCGTCGGAGCCGCCCAGCTCAGTGCCATCCAGAACGCCCAAGCCGTTCAAGCCGCCCAGATCGCTAACTCCGCCGCTGCTGCCATCCAGGGCGCCAGAGTCACAGAGGCCGCCGCGCGGGCCGGTCAGGTGAACGCCATCAACAACGCTCAGGCTCTCGATGCCGCCCGCGTCGCCAACATCCAGAGGGCTCAGGCCGCGGCCTGGGAAAACGCGAGGGCCATCGAAGCCGCCAGACGCGCGGCCGCCGCTAGCGCCGCCGAAGTCGGGCGCGCCGTCGAAGCCGAGCGTCTCGCCAACGCCGCCCGCGTCCAGGCCGTCGCCATCGCGAACACCCGCGCCGTAGAGGCGGCGCGTATCGCAAATGCCGCAAGAGCGCAAGCCGCCGCCGTCGCTAACAGCGCCGCGCAGGCTCAGGCCGTCGCCGACTCCGTGGCTAGGACCGCGCACGACGGCATGCTGCTCGCCGGAGGCGCCGGCCTCGTGTCGGGTGGAGTGGTCGCGGCGGCGCCGGCGGTCGCGGTGGGCGGACTCGGCGGCTACGGCCTGGGCATCGGTCACGGACTGAACTACGGCATCGGACTCGGCTACGGACACGGCTACGGCTACGGAAATGGCTGGGGCTACGGCAAACACTAAATATCAGATAAATAAACACCGACTCCAGTGAACTCTCCATGGTCAAAACAACCAAATTTCTACATCCATTTCGATCTTTTCATAGAAATGGTTAGCGGCAGTAACAGTAGATTTGGGCAGGTGATGTAAATATTTTCTAAATTACGATAGTCTATGTCTTGTTGTATTAAAACGTAGCATACCAAAAACTGTTTTTTATTTTGTTGAACATGCGAATAAATAAATAAACGAAAACTTTATCACATAAAACATTATTTCATTGAGTTAAGTATACAATAATGTGTTCCATGGCTATGCGAACTTCAATGTTGCATTACTTGTATAATTTTTTCTCGAATAGAAAAGCCTTTTTTATAGTCAGTAATTTTGCGTTCAAACATTTTTGAAACCTTTTTAAAAGTTACAGTGCCGTTCGTTTTTTTATAGCGCTATATGAAGATTTCCTTCGACAGCTACACTTGGATCTTGGTATTACTAGTTTTTAAAAATAAAATAATGTTGGAAACATTCTGTGAAATATCCTACATATTTTTAATACTTTCCCAGCCGTGGGACACCCTGTATACTATAACTACCTATACTGAAATATATATACCTTGTTTTTTTTCAGTACCTATACTGAAAGAAAACTTGACAAAATGATTTTCATTAATAATGTTGTCTAAGGACATTATAAAGATGTGATGATAACAATATCTTGTAGGAGTTGCATTAGATCTGTTTACCATCTCACTTACTTCTAAACAGTGATGCAATGTTTTGCGAAACCAAAATCACTATTTCGGTAACTCGGTTCTAAATTACTTAGACCACAAATAATATAATATTACTAGTCGACTAACAAATCTAGATTGAATGCCTAACTTAACTTTTCCAAGAATCTAGTGCGAAAACAAACACGTGAAACACATTCAAGATATCGTGATCTCGTGTCGTCCGTATCGCGTCATACGATTTATAAAGAAATTCACATTATAAATCTCTTAGTGTTATTTACTGCAGCTTTACGTTTATGTTAAAGTCTAATAATATATTTTGAAAAAACAAAACACACAAGTCAAGTTTAATACATTCAGAAATAGCCGACTTCTTAAACATGACATTTAGTAATATAAAGTATGATTTTTTCTCAAAACTGCCAGGCCAATTTTGATGCCTCTTTTGACACATGGGTGTATTATAGTTGAAGTATCCCACATAAATAACAGTGTCACTATGGGTTCACCGACCACTTCTAATACAAATGAGCTCCGTCTCCTTTGAAACCGTTGACACTGTAAAATATCCTCTACCTCACTAATTTAGTAACGAAAAAGTTAAGGAAATGTTATAAATAGAAATAATAAGTAAGTATGTATGTATGTAAGTATTCCAAAATAGCCACTACGAATTATGCAGGTACATGGGTAACATTAGCTATATAGTATCAAAAACCATAACTTAATAATTGGTTACTACAATGAACATACACACTTGCAAGTAAAGTTAGATATGGCGATTATTTATTATATACAAAACAAACACAGTGGGGTCAACCGCTCGAATTCAGATAACATAGTCTTATATAAAGGTTTTCTAGCACAATCTTCCTACAAAATAGAAAGACAGTTTGTAAAAAGAACATCGTTTTTATTCAACATGGCTTCCAAAGTGAGTATCTTGTTTAATTAAGAGACCCTGTATAGAAGGAAGAAGAGGACATTATTTACTTGCCCAAACAATAGAACAGCAATAGTTAAAGTCCTAGGTTCCTACATACCTAGTAGGTAATCACGAGCATAAAAAACTAAACAAGACCTTAAAGGTATTTGTTACTTTTTAAACCGAAAAGTTACTCGATTTTAAAATGAAAGACAAAATTTTAGAAAGAAGTATCTGCTTAGCACAGCGGATAAACATTATTAATATGCTTCCTGCTTAGCTATCATCTGTTTTCGTATTGATATCAGCTGGCCTAAAGAGAATGATGGAAAATTATTTAGCAATTAATTCTGTTTATTTAGCTCATAACACTATTGATACATGAAAAGGTTATCGCCGCGACACGAATTAATTTTATCCAGAGTCATTACCTACCTACTCATGTGTATACCTACTTTGCTGATACCTATTTGACTGTCTGTCACTGCAATATGGAAAGGGCTCGAGACTTATTCATTTGCAAGCGGATTTTGTCCGAGAATATCCTTTTTGACCATTGTTTAGTAAGAAAATAGTTTGATAAATAAATCTGCAGGTTATTCAACAAATCTGCATTTTCAGATTCCTTTTGTGGTGTTGGTTTTGGCCGTTTCATGCTACGGTAAGTTAAAAATGCTATCATTGTTTTATTAAGTGCTTATTATTTTTACTTTTCAAAAATATCATCTCTGGAATCTTAGTGACATTGAACTAAAATATTAAATCTCATAAAAACAACAAACAACTTGGACCCATTCATCACATTAAAATAAAACCAAGAGACTTACCTATTGTTTTTTCCATTTATCAGGCATGCCTCACTATGGTAGTGGTGGGGCCAGTGGGGGCCATAGCGGACATAGCGGCTACGACCAAGGTGTAAAAGGAGGATTTAACAACGGCCAAGGTGGTTTTGGTCAAGGCGGTGGATCCGGACAACCCGGTGGATTCGGTCAGCAAGGCGGATTTGGACAACAAGGCGGATTTGGCCAACCAGGTAAGCTTTAACCAAGCTAAAATGCAACTTCAGAAGTAAAGAAGTTCAGAAAAACGTAAGCATGTAATGCACTACGCGATATTCAGACAGTCTAAGGCCGTTTTCTGACTTGTCGGTGCGGGATCGGTGCGTGA
This sequence comes from Pyrausta nigrata, assembly GCA_949316185.1. Taxonomy (NCBI): domain Eukaryota; kingdom Metazoa; phylum Arthropoda; class Insecta; order Lepidoptera; family Crambidae; genus Pyrausta; species Pyrausta nigrata. Next base: position 9,908,272 of record OX438951.1, read on the forward strand.
TCGGTGCGGGATCTGTAAGGTCTGTACGATACCGCGTTGCCTTCAGCTACTCACCTATCAGTATATTCTCGGTATGAAATTCTGCAGTAATGAAGATGTCGTCTTCGAGTGATGACGAAATTTTGGAGTGTTATTATTATGTTTATCGCCTACGTAAAAAAAAAAGTTACTGGCGTCATCCTTATATCGGGAATAATATTAATTGCCGATTTTTTGTTGCGGCTAAATAACTCTTCCAAGAAAACGGCATTTTTTATACATGTATAGAATGCCAAAAAAACTTACGAAGAGCTTTTGGACTTGTTGACTACAGTATCAACAAAGCAAAATACACGGGACACACACATCCCGAGACGCGGTAAAACGAAACGATCCCTTCCCGCTCCAGCACATACTGCGTCAATTAGAAGACGCACTTACTAAGACTCGACGCAGCGTAATAATAAGAGTTAGCCTGTAACTTAGAATTCTAAGTTTATTCTAAGGCCTGTAAGTCTGTAATAACAGGATGAAAGAGCGAGATGGGGCTAAGACTGTCTAGTAGACTGTCTGAATATCGTGTAAGTTAACAAAAACAAACCTCCTTCTAAAGCAGTAGGCAACAAGAAAGTTGATGTCAACAAGCTAAACAATTACACTGAATGATATTTATTTTGTGATTTTGCCTTTTTTAAGACATTTAGACCCGAGTTCATCAATTTTTAAACAGCCGGTTAACTTAAATATACGGTTAATTTGACACAATTATTGTACGAAATATGTCAAATAATACTATAACAGCTGTGTTGTATGTGTTGGTAAACTCGTCCCTTAGTGGCGACCGAGTTTGCCGCGCTTCCTGAGCCTTTCAGTACTTGCCTTTTGTGGGATAGGTAATGTAGTAAGGGATAACCTGACAGCTGACACGCAAAGGCATAATTATTTGATTGACGCTACAGTGGCAATTGTGATAAAAATACATTTTGACAGGTCAATCAGGCGGATTCGCTCAGCCAGGCGGACACCAGGGTGGATTCGGTGGTCCTCAAGGCGGGTTTGGTGGACCTGGGTCCAGTGGCTTCGGCGGTCCCGGTTCCCAAGGAGGCTTTGGACAGGGAGGCCACGGTCAAAGTGGCTTCAGCCAAGGTGGCCAAGGATACAACCAACACGATGGACACCGCGGCGGTTACAAAGAACACGGCTATTAAATAATGGAACTTGTTTGATATTGTTTGACGATGATATGGTGTATTATTATCTCGAAGAATCTCTAAATGTTTGTTATTAAATTACTTTAAAATACTCGAAAAGTTTTCGATTCATATCCTCAATTCGCACGGTTAATAAGCTTTTTCACGTTGTTTTGTTTCAGCTACAGGTAAAGTTAATGAAAGAGAAAGAACACAAGTTCATTGGTATAACAAAGTTACTCGAATACATAGATTGACGGTTTATTTGACACAATTGCGATACTTAGACCCAAGAACACTAATTTTTAAATACAGAATTTTCATACAATATACGTCAAATAATGCTAAACCAGCTAATTAAAAATTAAAATTGGTTATATGTTAAAAACGGCTGTTTAAAAATTAAACATGTGCTGGTTTACCGAACCCATCGAGCACGTAACCTATAAGTAGAGGCGAAGTAAGAACGAGGCCTGCCGTGTCACGCACAAGTCTGTTATCTCAAAAACACAGTTTTGAGAAAAACGGCTTAGAAGTTTTACATAAACATTCGCCTGTATCATATTTAATAAAAAATACTATAAAATTGAAACGCTTTGACATATTAATTTTTTTTTACATCTGTAATACTTAATTTTTAAATCGAAATAAACGAGTTTAGAAAAACCATCATTTCATACAAACCTGGTTACGCGTCGTGTGATAATTTAAGTAAGAAGAGTTGGGTGCAATCAGAAACACGTGGTACATGGAAAACCTATCTGTGTTATCTAATAGTTGGATGAGATGTGTTTGACAAGTGTTACATATAAGCAAGCGTAGCGTTGTCGAGATTTAGAATCAAAAAATATATATATTTTTGTGATTCGTGTTTTAAAGTTTTCAATGAAAAACACTTAAAAAATTATGACTTATCATGCACAATATCCAAATCACAAACGTTTTCATTTACAGCAAGGCCTTCGAAAAATAATTGCCGTGTCAGTGGCATTGATTTGCACAATTCCATCAATTCCTTTTTTTTAATTTCACTTATACCTCTACAATGTACTTTTTTAGGAATTTCACTGATAAAATCAATATTGTTATCGTGTAATTTTAAGCATGCTTTCTTCATCACTTTGATTTCCTTATAATCTTAAGTAACATATGAATTTTTAACAAATAAACTTGTTGAACCTCGACGAAATTCAACAATTTTTAATGCCATTATATTGTAGTCTTTTGGAAATTTCTTTGCTGATTGATCTTAAACAAAATCATGTCTTTATGCGTAATTGTTTGAATGCTCATGTTTTTCGTGATTTCTTCATTTTTTCCGTAAAATCTGATAAATCATACATCTCTTTCACTTTATTAAATTTGTTAGCTATGTTTGCGTGAACTGTATTGGCTGCCATAAATGTATGACCTGGTTCAAAGTACACAATTTTTTTTTCTGTATTCACTAACGCCTTTGAGTTAACTAATCTTATCATAGCAGTGAACAGAGTTTTATTCTGTGCAGAGCAGTTATCACAATAGATAAAAGTTAATTTAGGCATGCAAATTGCTTTTTGCATGTCGACTGTAAAAACTTTAACTGTCTTACTGTCATTTTTTAAATCATGGTCAAGACATTTTCGGGATTCAGTGTAATTCAACTTATGAGTATGAAATTCTGTGCATACGATGAGAACCATATTATTATGTGTTCTGAATGCTATTTTCACAATTGCATTCTCTCATCATCTCATCTTCTCATCGACATGCATGTCTTTATGCATTTGGCATGTTGTACATAAAACTTGTTTTGGATTTGCAGTGGATAAATTCATTTCTTTAACTATTTTGTGAAAATATGTCCAGCTGCATTTTTTGGAATTGGTCTCGTCGCAGTGTAAAATATAAGCTTTTAACAAATCACGAAAAGAACCTCCACAAGGCAGATATCGCCTGTTTGGTGCGTGTTTAAGATTGTTATGCGAACAGTTTCGCATTACAACATTTTCTATAAATTCCTTAACTCCTTCCTTATATCCTTCTGGGAACATGTTCCACGGCTTCCTCGCTGTTCTGGCGCTGCTTCTTGCGTGTTCGTGATCTGTTACTCATAATTTATAATTAGCTTTTAGGATTGTCATAACTGTCTGTGCTTTAAAGAACCCCAAAGTATACAAAAAAAAGTTTTACATACTTTAATATTGCGTAAAGTCCACGTTAGAGTATTGTGCTTTGAATTTTCCGTTGTTATATATTTCTTGCGATGTTTAATCACATTCCTGCTAATGAAATTTCTTTGGTTCTGTTTAGTCAAATTCCTAAAATTTTACTAAATTTGCTGCCTGTCTTCCTCGGAGAACTTTTTCCAACATTTTTTCCTACAAGTCTGTCCACAGGTCACTTTCCAGACTTTTTGACATACTGTTACTCTTCTTTCGTTTCTCCTTAGGCTTACCAGTGTTTTCGGATTCGAGACTCTCACTACTTTTTGAAAAGCTGTCATTCTTCTTTAATTTTCCTTTAGATTTCGTAGTTTTCTCAGTTTCCAGACTTTTTGACATGCTGTTACTCTTCTTCCGTTTCTCGTTAGACTTATTAGTGTTTTTAGTTTCCAGTTTTTAGGTTCCCTTTAAATTTGTTGTTTTTTTCAGTTTCAAGACTTTCTACACTTCTTGACTATTTCTTTTTTTTACTTTTTGCTATTACTATTTTTTCGTTTCTTTTCAGGGCCACACACACACAAGTCTGTTCTAAATTGCCGCTCTTCTTTTGTTTTCCTATAATATATTTCTTAGTTTTCTCCATTTGCAAACAATGTTGACTTATTGACTCGTTACTGGTATCTTTAGGAGTTTTAATGTTTTCTTTTTCTGTCTTGTTACAATTATATGACGCTTCATCAAATCTGTTGTTTTCATTACATATTATGTAACTAACTGTCTGTCGTTTATGAATATACAAGTCCAGTAAAATATTCTCATTCACGGAATTCAAATCGCTAAAGTCAATATCTTCATAAAACGTACCATCTAAGTCAATCAGGTCTTCCTTGCGTAGTTCTGGAATGGGCGTGGTCAATACAGGTGGGTACAATGATACTGGCTGGAGATCGCAAATAGTAATCGGTGAAGATACATTTTAGCGATTAGAATCTAATACTAATCCATTCAAAGATACCGGTTGAAGCGCACTACAATTAATCATTGTCGAGTTGTCACCATCAGAACGAATGTCTGCTTCATTTTGTGAATCGATCACTGAGTGGTCTTCTCTCGAACGGGCTTGGACCTGGTGGAGAATTTGAGAGTAATTCGTTGGTAAACCCTCATTTTCAATCACTTTTTTCTCATTGCTTAGACGTAACAAAGTCTATTCTCTTATATTATACATGTTAGTTACTTAAAATATCACTTCACAATGTCTATTTCTCACGCTTACTATTTCGTGCACTATCGAGTGGCCGCGCATAACTATTGTAACTTTAAGTTAACAGATTTAGGTTGAGTAACAGAATGTGTTGATAGATAATTCCCATCTGTATTAACTTAAGTTGAACGAGTTAGGTATGACAGAAACGATAAAAAATGAAGTTAAATGAATTTGTCATATGAGTTTCTGGCTCACTGATAAATATTTTTGTGAAATTGTCTTTAGTGCCATATAGATCATACTGTTTAAGACTCTTTCGCAGTGGTTAGGCGTAACTCGTCTATTTTAAAATAGCATACTTTTGTGTAACAGGGCAGAGGCGTTAAGAGGTAACAGACAGACAGATAGCCAGACACACTTTCGCATTTATAATATTAGTATGGATGAGATATTTCGGTTGTGATCGTATATAACAATCTTTTAAACAGAACCTTTAATTTAAAATATGTTAAAAAATAAGTAAATTTCTTTAACAAAATGCGTTCAATAAAAAACAGACGCATTTATTTCCAAGGGATTTTGATAGAATTTTTCTTAAACAAAATTAATGACATTTCGCCTCTACAGGTTATGTGCTCGGTAGCTGGACCCTTAGTAGGTATATAAGAATTTTATTGTTAATTTTGTAATAAATATGCCCTTATAGTTTGGTTTATTTAATATTCTAGTTCAGAATATGTGAATTCGTAGTCCTTTCGTTTTAAAGCAAGTACAAGTAACCTTGTTTGTGTAATCTCTAATTAATATTATTGTAAGACTGTGTTTAATACTTGGATGAATTAACCACTGGATAAGAAACGTAAAAGAAAATGTATGGGAACATCATCGACCGACTTTTGAGGGGCGGAGGGGGATCGTCCCGTCAATTTTGTGACAACTATTGACGTTTAGTGCATCCAAATGTCGATTTTTTTATCGACATAGGATGAATGAATGATTGAATGATCTACTTCTATTTTGTTGCATTTAAAAAATCATTATTAGGGCAATATTTATGTGATGAGCACGAGTGTTTGTACCTAAGTCATGGATGTTTAAAAAACATATTTATGTACATTTATCCGTTATCCTAATCACCATATACAAGTAATTGGTGTATTTGTTACAACAATTTATTTATCATTATTATTGTTATTAATTTTATTGCTTTTAACATTAGATTAAAGAACAATGCCCACCAGCCAAATATTGCTGGGCCTACAAATACACAGTTGTGAAGCCACTACTCGGAGGGCGTACTGGTCGTAGGTCAAGGAATTTACAAGACAAGGTGTTAAGTCTATCAAAAATATGGGGGACACCACCGACTTAGCGCCGACACTTAGTGAGATCGGAATCAACTTACAACTATACAGGTTTATTATTTGTACTACTGGGTGATCTGTTCGCGAGAGTCGATCGACCATCAGCGCCATCTAAGTTGTAGTACTCGAAGTAGCGTAGTGCGAGTCCTTATTGCTAAAGTTATAAGGTAGTGCATGCATTGAGTTGCTTATTGGTTTTATGTGGTTACATATTAATATTATTATTTGTGTTGATTAGTAAGATAACAACTGAAATGAATATCAAGAAAGTCCGCCACGTTGCTATTATCAGAATAAGTGGAGTACCTATGTATGACTCAGTTAAAGTTTATTATGCTATTAACTTTCAACTCATATCGGCCCAAAATGGCATAGGATGACTCTTTAATTAAGAATTGTTGTTTGAAAACCCATTTAGCTGAATGGATAAAATATAGTTCACACAAGGTATTTTTTAAGGTTCCGTAGTCAAGACGGATTTAAAGTTTGGTCATATATATATAAGATTAGTGTCTTGAATTATGTAGTCAGTAAGTAAATGAAATCAACATCATGCGTTGCTATGAAAATAAAGTTTTTTATTGTTAACATCATATTATCTGATTTACATTAGTAACTTATAATCTAAATACAAACCTGAAAACAAAGAAACGACATTTAATTATCCTTCCTTCCTTCACAATTCTTATTCCTATAACTATTTCTCCTAAATAATCAAGCTTTGATGAACGTAAATAACAAAACAAATCTCCATTTTAATAACCAAAGCCAATCAAGATATTGGCATAGATTACAAATGAGTGAATGTAAATCAGTGTTGTCCCCGCTTCACCGACGGACTTTAAAAAACCGATTCGCTTTGCGCGGCAAAATTAAAGATAAGGAAATATCATGTATTTTCTTTACATATATCAGTCCGTCTGTGTGCTTGTCCTGTTTTCCGCATTAATGGATAATTAATTTCATAACTTTTATTTTTATCGATGTCAAATATCGATATTTTCAAGCCCTATCAAAGAATGAATGAAGTGAATGAACTATGTAAACAAAATAAGTCGACCAAATTACATGTGCAATACATTTGGTGCAAGACGAAACGGCTTACTACTTTTTTAAATGGCAGATTATGATTTACTGTGAAAACTTTTGTTATTTATTTTAAGAAAAACTAACAATATAAATATGATAATACATTACGTACGAGGGAAAATAATTTTTTTCTGGCTTTTCCAAATAGTTTTTTCAATACAAAACGGCATATATACCCATTTTTGAATAGAATGTTTCTCATCGAGAGCTGACACCATACTGACAAGACGTCACCATTAGGCGAGGCTAAAAATCTCGGTTAGTGCCCAAGGGGGCAAAAGAAAATTAGCCGTCATTGCGGGTCCAGTGGTTGACTAGTCTAAGGTTTAATATTATAAATAAATACCTGCTGGTCGAAAAACCTTGGGTTTTTATTTATTTTATAACTTTTACCAATATGTGTAGTAAATTATTAATAATAACTAATAAAAGTAATAAATTTCGATCGTTTATTCACATTAACCAAAACATGTGGTTATTATTAATAATTTTGAAAATTTATTAATAATTTTCAATTAATCAGATTTACCGTAACATATACAAGCAATAGGGATCCACACGCAAAGCTTGATGCAGATGGCGCTAGCATTGATACGGCTATGTCAAACATTTTGCTATTTTTGTCGGGCTTTTTCGTATCTAATTTACAGTTTCTCGTGACTATCTAATGTTATTTCATCATAATGTATTCGTCAATGAAGTTATCTGAACTAAAAGACGAACTTCGGAAACGAGGATCAAAAGTATCTGGTAAAAATGCCGATCTTATTGCGAGGTCACATTTGGGTGGTTTTTTAGGTTAGAATTCTACGATCGGAACCGCGATGATACCGGAATTTTGGTGTAGTAACTTCACAATCTAGTCATACGATGAATGTTCTCGATCCAGAAGCTTAGCATGATGTAAATATTTCCAGTAAACTACCTAAAATTACGAAACATCAAATACAAAGTTACTACTTCATAAATTTAGGAAACAGACTCTGTAGCCAAATCTTGAGACAATATTTTACCTGTGTATGCAGATTCTACAATAAAATCAGTACTCTTGAAGTGATCCCTGCATAACCGAGTGTGTTATCGCGACAAATGATTTTCTTCTTATAGCTGTTTCCCACTTCTTTTTTTAAACTGGGTCTTTTGGAAATAAATTAACACCATTATTGTAACAACCTGGCACAGCACATAACGGCATTATGCTTTCGTCGATTGAAAACACAAAAAAATACTAAAAAAAACACAACTTTTGTACTGGAATGACAGATAGCTTTGACCGCATCAACAATGCGCCACCTACAGGGAGAATTTGGCAGTGTGGATCCCCATTGGTTACGTACCTAACACATACTTACTATGTAATATTAAATTGGCACGAATCTCAAGAACACAATTACAATTGATTGATTGTTTAATTACCATAATAACGTTTCCTACAATTCTATAATGTGAGAGAGCGACACAATAGGAAGGTACTTCTCGAGTTATCAACGAATGCGTGAGTAGACAAGCACTAATTAGATGCCTAATAATTAGTGATTTGTCATTACTTATATCCGCCATGATTAGATCCTGTCTCCGGCCCTATAAAAGGCTCTTCTAGGATGTTATTTGGTCCACTGTTATTTTTCTTCAATCATCAATACATGATCAGTAACTTTACGTCATTTAATTATTTGTTTACTTCCATTGGATATTTAAAATGGCACGGCTTACGGTAAGTTAGGTATTAGTACCTGTACCGTTACCATGAGTTTACTAGATCTGCAAGAGAGCTAGAATGGCACTCGCATTTAGAATCATCAATAAATCGCAATGAATGCATATATCATCAATACCCAAGAGTCTTCTTAAATCATCTTTAGGATCGATGGGACTATAGTAGATAGTCACGTGTCTAGCACATAAATGATTACTAAATAAATTGAATTACTGCAATTATTTAAACTGGAAACTATTTCGGTTAAAAAAATGAAAATCGTTGGAAACTCGTTAAAAGTGAAACAAAAACTAGTACCGTTACCATGAGTTTACTCGCTAGCGACGACGTAAAAAAAGTGTATGGAAAATTTTAGTTCTCCAAGTAACCGCTAGAGGCGCTGTGCAATTTTCTGTACTTGCCAAAAGTAAGAGGTCAGAAAATCATCATCATCTCATCTCAACGTGTCTCTGCTCTATACCAAGCTGTTTACCATTAGGTTTTCTATTTCTCATTCGTTAGTTCCTTTATGACGCTGACTACTCCAAATACTTTCAGTTTTTCTTTGTCGCCATTCTGCTTATGGTCACCATGACGACGGCAGCGGAGGACGCGGCTCCTGACGCCGACAGCGTGGCGCCAGCTTCAGCCACCAAAGACGCCTCCACTGCCACCACCGACGCTCCGAAGACCAACAATAACACTGCTGGTGCTAGTACTGATGACGTGAAATAGTTCGTTTAGAATTCGATCTGTAACTGGTTTGCGCTAGAATTGTTACGACTGTATTATTTATGGTATCTTAAGTAACTTACTTGTCTTTATCTGACAGCAAAATTTACAAAAAGTCTAATACTGAACTGAGTTATTTAGTGCTTGCATACGGGTATGAAAAAAGGTCGTCAGGTCTACTCGATTTAGTCTAATTTATGTAGGTATATATAGTACCTTACTTTTAGTGTGTTAGTAAAGTAAAATATTAATCTTTGGTCCGATTATAGGTTTATATTTATACAGGAATCTAACTGGGTAATTTTGATAGTGACCAATAATGATGTGAATACGAAACTAATTAATAAATAAACTAACATCACTGATAGGACTATGCTCGCGGAAAGCCTGATATAGTGCTGATAGACCGGGTGCAATCAAGGGTGTTTTTGGTCGATGGCACTATCCCTCATGACGTAAACCTTGTGAAGGCCGAGACCGAAAAACAACGAAAGCAGGTATTTGGATCTAGTTAGTACACGAGGTTGCCGAAATGTGGGGAGTGGCATCCGCTGAAATCAATCCATCGTTTTCGCAGCTTAGTACTAGCTTCTTTGGGTGCACACCTAAAGATGCTGGGTTATAGCAGTGGCTCGCTTCCAGACAAGGAAGGCAGAATGCGGTGGTGCTTCTTATCGTTAGCCGATTTCTTTCTCTCTTGCCCTGATCCCGGCCGACTGTGCCATTGCCAGTCTGAGCCGCCTTAAAGGCGAGTGGTTTTTCGCCATAATTATAATAATAAAATAAAATTATAATTAGTTCTAAATTATAGGAAAAAATATTAGGAGATCTAGATGTTCACTTTTAGTGGATGCATTGCGGTTTGCGGGATGTGGCCAGTGGTACTTTTACTAATACAATTCCTACAAATCAGATTTTTCTCAAAATAAAACAACTATACGATTTAAACTCTATCTATGTATCGAATCTCCTATTTGGGTTTTAAATAAAATAATAATCCTAATGCACTTTTATTTACTTTATTTAACGCATTTCATTCTGAATTTTGTACCTCGTATTTTGGTTTGGACCAATCTAAGAATAATGATAGGTAAACATAATAAACTAAGAATAATAATTGAATTGTTCTTATAGTAGTTGATTGGTCAATTAAAAGAATTTTACTTAAATGTTTGTTCATCCTACTTTTGAAAGATATCTTCCAATGTTTTTTTGACTCTAGTTTGTAAATAATTATAGGAATTTACAGGGTGGCCCAGAGAGGCCATAGAAGTACGCTTAGAGGCTACACCTAGCCTCTAAGCGTTCCACTTCAGGTATAGACACGGCTGAACCGAAATAACAAAAGTAATACATACTTATCTTTTACTCTGTGATAACGGTGTTTGAGTCCGCTTTAAATCGAAAAATATTTTTTGTAAAGTAAATTAGCTTCAAATAAATAGATATGTGTTGTATATACCTCATTTTATTTTTTATTAAATATGCATTCTTTTTTGACACGAGGTCACTTTTTAGTCCTACATTTTTTGAACAGTACGGTTTTAAAGTTTTAATTTATTTTCTATGCAACTTATTTTTTGGACAAAAGTAGCCATTAGGTACTCAGAAGTTATTGTGCCCAACTAGTTGGAAAACTACTTTTTGGTAAAGATCCATTCCCTGAATAATAACAAAACACAAAAAAATAGGATTTTAACATTCTGCTTAGTTTATTTTTAAATTGTTTTACTAAATAGGTCATTTTTTAAATACACCCCTAACTTTTTTTAAGTCTATATTTCCAGCACACCGTATAGAAAGATTTTTTGTCGGGAATAACCTATGTGATCTCCGTTTCCTTTGATCCACGAATTTCAGGGCCACCGTAGATCCAATATGCTGTTTATTATATTTTATTTGAAATGGGTTTGTTCTTAACTGAAGACTAAGCAAGATGTGGCGCAGACAGTTCAGACGACGCGACTTTACACTCAGGATACTTAGGTTAGGGTATTATTTAAATGTTTAGCCAATTTTTCTCGTTAGCTAATAAATTAGTATGGGATGCGGTCCTATATTAAAACAAAATTACACTTATGGTTGATAGACAATACTTTTATAATCTTCATCATTATCCTAGCGTTATGCCGGTTGTGCACTCGCATGCGATGGCCCAGGGTCCGCTTTTTACCATGATCCAGGATATGGCAAATCTGGTAATTACAGTGGAGCGACTGCTATCTGACCTCCGTGACCCTGTTAACAGGGGAACCTGACCAGTTTGGATCATGGTTACACATTCAAATGTGCAGGTTTCCTCACGATGTTTTTACCTTACCGAAAGAGCATCGGGTAGTAAAAAAACTAATTACCTACATAACTCAGAAAAACTCATTGGTACGTGGATAGACCCTGTAACTCCTGCATAAGAGGCAACCCGCTAGCCACTGCGCTACCGACACTCATTAGTTTTAAAATCTTAATGATCATTTATAATTATTTGTGTAATTTAAGCAATTTCTAATAAACCTTGCAATTTTTTATAATCAAGTTACCTATATATAGCTACCTATCTTACCTAAGGTTAAACTTTTCACTAATGTGCAATATCCTAAATATAATATCTGATTCTTGTTCCTAAGAAATTTAAGTTAGTCATCAAATTAACCATAACGAACTCTAAAATCATCAAAATTGTTATCAATCTATCCCTATTTCCCTTGGTCAAGCCATCACGCGTGAACGGCTGGACCGATTTCACTAATTCTCTTTTTGTTGTTTGTTATTGTCAGGAGAAGGTTCTTATGAAAGAAAAAAATAAGAAAATTGCGCGGAAAATTATTAAATTCAGGAATACTTAACCACCATATAAAATTATTTCTAATCAAACCTTAGCGCTTTGGACGTTAAAATATTTTGAATGTAACCTTATGACGTTTGACCACTGACCTCTATAATACAAATACGCGGAACTGCATACTATCAACCTAACAATGAAGCCATTTAATAATCGCAATTTTGGCACTGACGGCTATAGTGAGCGTGTGGTGACCATCCACGGAACTAATTTGACCATAAACATATGGTAGTTACTCTATCTTAGTTTCCTGTACACTCAGTGGGGACGCTTTGATTTGGCACAAAATTATGTGTTTTTTCTTAGAGAATGTTAAGTCCAGCGTGCTTGTACTATAGAGGTCAGTGCGTTCGACATAGAATTAATAGATATCGTCAAAGAGGATTTAAAAAACTTAATAACAGGATAAAGTCTGTCGGGTCAGCTAGTATATGTATAATAAAAAATAAACTTTTGTTTGTAAAACAAATTAACTTCTTCAATTAATTTGCAAGTTATTATAACTTGCAAATAAATTGCTTAAATTATCAAAACATGCATTTAAAAGCCAAGCACAGAGAAATTAGATTGAAATCTAAATACAGTAAGTATTTTTATTAAAATGCGTTTATTGTTTTCTAATTTCTATAAATTAAGAATAAGGCTCATACTTTATATACGACAGGAAACAAGTTTCTTAAAATCATGTTTTCCGATATATATCTACCTATTTACCTAAGCACAGAGGCATCACTTTCAAAGTTTTAAAGCCCGGACAAGGTTTTTTTTAAAAAACAGTCTGAGTGCGAACTCGCACGCGAAAATATACCATTATCTACTTCATAGTCACTTCAGGACTTTCTGTGAATGAGAATGTAGGTAATCACCTACCCCAAAGTTGTCTGGAAGGGATCGTTTTAACAATAAAACCACCTACATATACATCTTTCTTGTAAATTGCCTTATTTCTTTTATTGCTATGGTCTGCCATAAAGATTGTCTATCTATTTGAAGGCTCCAATTCCTCATTCGCTTCTCATTACATTCATTCATCACCTTTATTATCGTCACACACCTTACAGTAATAGAATCGATACACATATACTTACACACGCAAACATCCATACTCTTTGCTTTCACTACGCATCTCATTGTTCATAATCCATTAAACCAAGAAAACTATCAAACGTCATGTCAAGTGTTAGCGTTTTGTTATTCGCAAGAAAATCAATAATTCTAACAAAACCTTCCTCGGTATAGGTAGGTTAATGTCATTTTTGCATAGGTATTGATTCTAGTGCGCACAAAATTAATGCCATTTCCCTTCTAGTAGGATATGTCCTCGATGACAAAGAAGCTGTAACGTTGGTACACGGGGGTCAAACCTCCATGTGCCTCACATACTACCTAGGTACTCTCGTTACGGTTGAGTAGTAAAGATTTTATCCCAGACTATCGCCGCCATATAATAGAAGGGATAAGTAGAAAGTAGGCAGACTCCAGACTCTTATGTAAATCACTGGGTATACGTGTTCCATCTTATATGCAATTACCTTACCAGCTATTGTAAAGTAAATAACAAATATTTTTTTACCTGTAGTTAGGAGGAGTTGGAGAGCTACATATTTAAGTACCTACCAAAGTAAATACTGGTATTGATTAAGATAAGAAATATTAAAAAGTTTTATAAAAAACACACTTTGGAGCTCCATTTATTTGCTTCAACTATACATATTAAAACTAAACAAGCTTTGGTCTGTTCAGTAGATCAGTGGTTACGATACGATTGGTGCTATTTGTTGCCGAGGTCCTGGAGCCCCTTTGTATCGGGCAGTTTTGGGGCGTCCGGCAGTTTGGGGGTGTCCGGCAGTTTGGGCAGGTCGCCAGGGGGCTTGAGCCCTCCGGGAAGGTCGAGGCTCACCACTGCTGAGGCGAGCATCAGCAAACAAACGAAGATCTGGAAAAATTTAGAAATGTTGTACACAGAGGTCATTGTTCTATTTATGATTCATTTTGAAACCCTCGTTAGAGATAAATAATTGCAATTTTCTATGATTTTTTATTATAAAAAAACATTAAATTCTATCCACGCGTAAGGCTCGATTTAAAGGAAAAGCTAATCGCGATGCGATTTCTCTTAATAAGGAAAATACGTGTGCTGCTACGCTGTTTATCTCTACATCTAAGATCACCCTTGTCTTTAAAGCTGAGTCGCTTTAGATTTACTAGAATCCCTCGTTTCGTAAAAAGCAAACATATTTGTAACTGAAGCTTCAACTACCTTACGAAGTAGGGTGGTTAATAAAAATATTATCTTAACGCTTTACATAGAGGCTCCAAGAACATTTTTGGTGTTATTACAAAAAAAAAAATAGACCAGGTTTAAGCTAGGTCTAAATATACGCTGACAACAGAGGAATGAATGACACATTCGTAACACGCTTTTCTAATTGGCTAGCTAATACCACCTAGCTTAGTCCCGGCTTAAACCCAGTAATACTAAGTTTTCGTAATATTGGGGTTTTTGTTGATATTTAATAATATAATAACAATGAATTAAAATACAAAATGAAATAAGAATATATATATAAAAATACAATTAATAGGGTCAAATATAAATGTTAGTACTTACCACTACTCGAGACATGATTGAGATTTTCCTGATAAAGAACTAATGGAAGGATAAAGTAGCCCCACTACTTATACCCATACACTTTCTAGGAGATGTTAATTAATCGACATTAACAGATGTAATTAGCGCAAAAACAATGAAATTGCCATCTAATAGGACAAATAATAGTCCACGTAACAACATGTCTATTAAGTATTAATACCTGACTATGTCTAGTGGTACGTGAAGTAATCTATATCTATACTAATATTATAAATAGGAAAGATTTGTTTGTTTGTTTGTTTATTTGCAACGAATAGGCTCCGAAACTACCGATTTGAAAAAATCTTTCACAATGGTGAATTACATGAATTCATTAGAATCCTGCATTATCTGCGATGGACATAGGCTATATTACATTATCAAAAAAGTTAGGGTTCCGTATGAAAACTTCGATTATGTAACCAAAGGTGTAAAAGGAAAATCATTAAATTGCGAACGCTGCGAAAACTATTGACAATAGAGCAAAGTGATGTTCTACAGTTTTGTAGAGGACATCATTATCTACAATAAAGTCCGCGATAACATATGTCTAACTATAACAGTTAAGTCACAATAACTCCTTTTTTAGGTAAAAATATAAAATTTTTGCGGCGGCAAAAAGAAAGCCACAGTTTCAGTATGTCGGTATTAATCCTTATCAAAATAAATTACGTCATATTCAAGGCTATATCAGTACCTGTAAATTACTTTTTGAATTATTCAAATCGGACATACCATTAAAGAAATATCACGAGTAATATAATATTGTATCGAAGTTAGGACGGCAGCAAAGTTGGCCTTTTGCTATATCGTCAATAGATCTTTTTTTTATTTAAAAACTTTATTGCACTTAGAACAGTGTACAAAAGGTGGACTCAATGCAAAAAGTATTCTCCCCCAGTCATACCTATAAGTCATGCAGAAAAATTGTAATGGGTGCAGGATAATGTAGTCGAATAGAAATTAAACGACGCAACAAAATATTATAATGTAGATATAGAAGGCGCTGTACGTATTTAACTCGCGGGTCAGCTTGAGTTTTTCCCAATAACTTACTAAGTAAGTAGGTAATTACTAAGACATACGAACGATGTATTGAATTGAAGTTCAAGCAAAGAGGTGTCTGCCGCCTGCCATAACTACACTCACCTATTGTCGTTTGCACACACAATACGACAAGACGCGATGCTCTTTCTTTGGCCATCGTGGTAAGGCGGTGGTGACCAGGATAGTACTTTAATATTGCTGATTTCTTCTTGACTTTTATCGAATTAAATCAAATTTCACTTACAAAAATTAATCGACTGTGTCATCCGGTGGGACTCGAACCCACGTCCTTTCGCTATCCGGGCGAGTGCTCTTATCAACTAAGCTACGGAGGACGTTAGTCAGTCGACGAATTTTTGCAAGTGCTTGCTACGCCAGTGAGCCGGCGTTCGAATTGTTTTTTGTCTAATTGATTGTTTGAATGCACTTATCTCAGATCAGAATTACCTATTCATGGTCCGATTTTGAAAAAAACCTTTGTGTAAGGTACAACGTATCTAGATAGGTAATTTAAAAAAATCAAGTTAAGGAATGGAGTAAAATCAATAGGTGCGCATTAAGTCCTCGGGGACTGTTATTTTTTCTATACTAATATTATAAAGAGGTTAGGGTCGGTTGCACCATATCTCATATTATAACTGGAAAAACGGAGGAATTATTTTTTTTGTTTAAACATGCTAATCACAGGAACTGTTGAGCCGATTTAAAAAAAATATTTTGTGTTAGATAGCTTATTTCTCGGGGAACGCTTTGTATGAGCTATAAAATGCATGATACTTACCTAGAAAGCAACGGGGAAGCAGTTAAATCAAAAAACACGGACGAAGTCGCGGGGGACCGTAATAATTAATATGTTCATATTATTCACAAGCTTTTGATTCTTATCTTAAAAGATATCACAGATCTAAAAAATACTCCTCTCCTAACAATGCCCACAGGAAATCCTAAATTTACGCGAACGAAGTCGCGGGGGATCGCTAGTATTACATAAGTTAGGTATCTAGTTTCTATAATAAACATAACGGCTTACATGAAATATACAAATCAACACTGTCTAGGGATATTTTGGATATAATAAATAATACTATGTTTTGTATATCCCTAGACAGTGTTGATGTGTGTATAACCTGACAGTCCAAAACTTCTATTAAAATTCAGAGGGCTGATTTCATGTTTTTGTCGTAATTCTATCGATGATGTAACCTAAAAAAAACGTTCTGTAGAAACTGTGGTAGTTTACTACCACAGTTTCTACAGAACGTTTTTTTAACTTAACTTTTTAGGATAAACCACGCGACCACCGTAGGCTGTCGCGCCCTACGCCCTTTTGATCCTGCGCACACGAAAGTGGTCAGTGGCAATTGACATATGCAAGATACTTTGACAGATGTTTTGTCAAAACGGTAAGTGGCCGCTACCGGTGGCGTGTTGCGAACACTTAGTCGCGAGTGGCCGCCACTCGCTTCACGTATGCGGCGAAGTATAGAAAATTATGTAAAAACTGGGCCCTGTTTAATAAACATTACAATCCGACAATTTTGTAAATAACTTACATATTTGTTAAGTTTTATGACAAGTGCTGTTTAATAAACCTTACAAGTATGTAAACAATCTACAAGTAAAAACCTTACAAATATTGTAATTATAAATGCTGTTTTATAAACGTTTACATATGTAGAAAACGCCTGTAGAATTCGATGACAAAATTGTAGTTACAAATTTGTAATTGTAAGTTACAATTACATAAAATGTAGGATTTTGTTGACAATTATTTTTTTAATTAACGAGTGTGGATTTATAAATATTTAGTAGCATAATTGCTTTATAAAGTACTTTCTTATTTGTTTGATTGGTGGGTAGGTGTAAGGGCTACGTTTCTATTCGATCGTATTTAAGATGATGTCCAATTTTTGTCATCAAATATTCGACGGTAGTTTTGCTAACCCGAAATTTTTCGTTAAATGTAAAATCTGTCACGTTAACACTGAAGTTTATCCGTTTACGAAAAACTCTCCGCTGCCGTTCACTTATATACCATCACTACTGTCACTACTTCCACTACTAGTTGTTAGGAGTTGGGACCATTTTTAATAATTATTCCGATTTTCTTTACTTGTAAGGTCGACGCACAGAATTGTAAAGTTCTGACACAAGGCGAGTCTACCTGTCGGAATTGTAATACAATTTACAAAATATGTAAACTTGTAACTACAATTATGCGTTCAATTAAACCGTTTTCCCTACAAATATGTAAATTGTCACCTGTAGAGAGAAAATATTTATTGAACAGAAACTTGTAAAATTATAGGTACAATTCTACAATTTTGTAGATTTTCCACCATGGTAAATTTGTAAGTTGTATTCTTTTTTAAACAGAAACTTGTAGAATTGTAGCCTGTAATTTACAATTACAATTTACAATTTGTAATGTTTATTAAACAGGGCCCTGGTCGCTAGCCATCGGTGGCTGTGATCGGTGGCTCGTCTGCGCGGAGCCTAAGACATAATATCTTTCAAAATCTTATGAGGCATCGGGAAGTACCCTTTTAGGTTTTAACTCCCTCGCGAATAAAGCTAAATATGCAAAATTAACGTTAAAATTTTAATTGCGATATATTTAGTTAAGTAAATTTAAAACAAACAAATCACGTGTTTTTGATGTCATTCGGCTGACAGTTCATACAATATCTAGCTAAAGACGTGGTTTATCAAAACATTTGATTTGTACATACCTACTTATACCCCTCTATTGTTGCGTGTTTATACCTATGGCTTAAGACAACATTTATCAATCCAATCAATTAGATACTAACAATAGAATCTAACTACCTACTCTTAATTGCTTACTCAACTGCAAGGTATGTTTTGAGTTTACCTAGATACCTACTTTATTAGATAAGTCTATTCCCATACCATTCATAAATTGCGTCAAACGCTAACGGGCAACCAAATGTGACAATGGGCTCGATGCTCGATTCCCAAATATGTCCTTGTCTCTTTCATTCTCTTCCAAACAATCGAAAAGAGCCAAACTAGTAGTATAATTTAGAAACGTCAGACTAAACAGCTGTCCGTTGCTAAGGAAATTAGAGAATCCATCTTGAATCCATAGATAACTTAGTAGGGAATGTAGGGATGTCATTCGATGACGACTAAACACGCATAAACTTGTAAAAATATGTAAGAAATAGCATGAGATTTAACTTTTTAATCTTATAGACTACAGGCCCATGTCCAAAATGGACGGGTCATATGAACCATCAGGTATATAGGACGATATAAGAGCATAAAATTAAATAGATTTATATGACCCATCCATTTTGGACATGGGCCTGTAGTCTATTAGACAGGGCACCTAGGAATCGAGTCCATCAAATGTCCCAATATGTTCCTAGTAAGGTCAATCTCCAAAACGCACGCACGCACCCGTTTTGGAGATTGACCCAGTATCCCTTGTACTAGAGTACCTACTGCTGGTAGCTTTGTGACTCAGGTTGTTTGTAGATGAATAAAAGAAATACATAATGCGTATTTTGAAAACATATTTCTTATTAACAACATATTCATAGCTATACATGTAATAAAATAAATTATTTAAGCTGTTAATGTAGTACCTACACTGCAGCGGCACGGATTAAGTAGTTTTCAAGCTTGGTTGGCTCGGTTTGAGGCTGGATTAACTTGGCTAACTTGGTTTGAAGCTTGGTTGTTGGCTTGGTTTGTAGCTGGATTAACTTGGTTTGAAGCTTGGTTACTGACGTTACTGACTTGGTTTGAAGCTTGGTTACTGAGTTGGTTTGAAGCTCGGTTGTTGACTTGGTTTGAGGCTGGGTTGTTGACTTGGTTTGAGGCTGGGTTGTTGAGTTGGTTTGAAGCTGGGTTGTTGACTTGGTTTGAAGCTGGGTTGTTTACTTGGTTCAAGGCTGCATTATTAACTGAGTTTACGTTTTGGTTGGCAACTTGGTTTGCAGCCGGGCTATTAACTTTATTAACGTTTTGGTTTGA
Source organism: Pyrausta nigrata (assembly GCA_949316185.1). NCBI lineage: Eukaryota > Metazoa > Arthropoda > Insecta > Lepidoptera > Crambidae > Pyrausta > Pyrausta nigrata. Next base: position 9,928,196 of record OX438951.1, read on the forward strand.
GGCTTGGTTCACATTTTGGTTTCCGACTTGGTTATAAGCCTGGTTATAGGCCTGGTTATTTACCTGGTTATAAGCCTGGTTAGAGGCCTGGTTATTAACCTGGTTATAAGCCTGGTTATTAGCTTGGTTAAAGGCCTGGTTATTAGCCTGGTTAAAGGCCTGGTTATTAACCTGGTTATAAACCTGGTTATTAGCTTGGTTTACATTTTGGTATGAGCTTTGTTTGTAAGCTTGGTTCGCGTTTTGGTATGAGCCTTGGTTATTAGCTTGGTTCACGTTTTGGTATGAAGCTTGGTTGTTGGCTTGGTTCGTGTTTTGGTATGAAGCTTGGTTCTTAGCTTGGTTCGCGTTTTGGTATGAGCCTTGGTTATTAGCTTGGTTCACGTTTTGGTATGAAGCTTGGTTCGTGTTCTGGTATGAAGCTTGGTTCTTAGCTTGGTTCGCGTTTTGGTATAAGCCTTGGTTATTAGCTTGGTTCACGTTTTGGTATAAAGCTTGGTTCGTGTTTTGGTATGAAGCTTGGTTGTTAGCTTGGTTCACGTTTTGGTATGAAGCTTGGTTGTAAGCTTGGTTCACGTTTTGGTATGAAGCTTGGTTGTTAGCTTGGTTCACATTTTGGTTTCCATATTTATTTGATCCTTGAACTTGGTTGACGGATTGATAACCTTGAGTGGCACCTTGGTATGCGGCAGGGTAGCTGTTGTAACCTTTAAAGAAAATTAACCTTAGCTTAAATAGACGACACCGAATCTACAAGTCAGAAAATGAACAAGAGTAAAGATGTTTAGAATACAACAAATTCGCGAAAATTAATGAATTTGGCATTTAATTTAAATAGGTAAGTACTATTCATATTCAGCATTAATTTGGGTCATACCGTAGTTGCTCACACGTTGTTGAGCTACTTGGTTGGTGACTGGGTTGGCACCCTGGGTGACTTGGTTTACGGTGTTATAACCTTGATAAGCTCCGTTGACTCCGTTTAACTGTTGATTATAACCCTGGTTTCCAGCTCCATTATATCCTTGGCTCACTTGGGTCACGGTTTGTTGAGCGTATTGGTTAACGTTTTGTTGAGCTGCTTGGCTCACGCCATAACCTTGGTTGGCTCTGTCAACTTCCTGAGTCGCTTGGTTTTGGCCTTGGCTATAGTCTTTAAAGAAAGTTTTTCAATTTGAATGAGATAAACATAAGTTTGGTTCTGTTGCAATAATTAAATTTAAGTATGCTCTAAGATAATAGATTAACTTGAATCGAGCATAGTTACCTGGTAGTGCTGAGCAGGCAACAGCAGTGGCGCAGAGAAGGATCTGAAATTGCAATAAGTATCAGGAACTTGTTTTATCTTAAACGTTTTTGTCTTTAACACAATAATGAACAGTGTGCTAAATTAAAGGTGTACGTAAGAATTAAACATATGTTTAGCTTCAGAATGTAATATTCTTAGATTAAATTTTATTAATTTTCATTATCCAGATAAGGTACTAGAATAACCAGGCAAAGCATTTTTTTTTCAGTTAAAAGATACGAAAGAGTAGTACTTACCGCGGTGAAAGCCTTCATGTTGGAGCTGGATGTACGAGTATCAACTTGCTTGGTGGATAGAAGGGATAACCTTATAATGTATCAGCCCCCGAAAATTCCGCCTTTTATACACATTCTGACATAACATAAGCTGTTTGTATAGCAAACATATTACAAATTTATTTACATTATACCACATGTTTCTGTAAAATTCCGTTACTGCCTATTGTCCTAAAACTGCTATAAATAATATCATACAAAAAGTTTCCATTTATAAATATGACATAAGTGAAAAAGAGCGAGAGAGAGTGAAACAAAACATAACATCAGTATACTTTAAATATTTTTAACACTAACTGTGTAATATTATATTTGTAAGATTAAATTATGAAACCAAAGACCTTTAGCCCGTATAGCTAAAAATTGCGAGTTTAAATCCTATCCATGTGCGCATTTTTTATTTTTTATGAAAACTTATAAAATATAACAGTATTATGAATTAACACATTTCAATCATAATATTTAATGTATTTAATTGCAGGTGCATACAAAAGACTTCAACGCGTCAGCGATACACGCCCAAACAAGTATAGGGTTCCGTCCTTGCGTCTCTCATTCTTTACCCAGTAGTAAAATCTATGTTAGTGAAATTTTCCCTTCTCTAGCTACATTTTTAAAGTTGGTCGAATGTTACTCCTTAACGCTTAAGCCTACTAGGCCGTGATAATATTCATTTTTTTTATTAATGTGAACGAATTTTTTACGCGTTTGTCTGGGGATAATTGACTTGACTCAAACACTGTTTGCAAAAATCTATTAAACATATTTAACGATACCTAACATGTGGTTTTCGCAACGTTCAAAGTTTTTAAAAGACTTATTTAACGATACATGGTGGGATATATAGATGAATATACATAATAGGTGCGCTAAAAACTTTCTTCAATATTTTATTCCACTGTTTGTTTCTATTCGTAATTTAAAGAAAAATATTTTTCTTAATAAACACAAAAAAATAATAATAAACTAACTTACTTTAGAACCAATTTGGAACACCTATAAAACTACAGCTTTCTGAACCTAACGGTCTCTTAGCAAAAACCTCGGATAAGCAGACAGACCGACGAACATTACGAAACTATAAGGATTCTTTGTCAGGACTACGGAACCCTGAAAAGACTTATTCAAAAACAAAACCGTGTCCTTGGGGCACACCATATATTATTATAATAGTTACTATGTACTTGAGGCAATTGCCTAACTAGCACACAAGCAGCTTTCACCGCCTTTATAGAGCTGTTTAGCGATACAACTGCCGTTAAAAAGCTAAAACTAACTCCTCAGCCTGTATAGCATCGTATTCTAAAGTCATTATACAGGTATGCGATACAGTGGCCATACAATCGTAATCATTTACACTAACGCAGTTACAATGGTATCTTGTTCCGTTATTCTACGGGAAATGGAGGCTTTTGAATCACTTTAAGTGGGAGAGACCGTCTCTATAGATTCTTAGTTCTATTATAGAGTTTATCACCACTCTTGTAACGTCATTACCTACAGTAGAGTAAAAGTTACTCTGTAGTAGCGCTAAAGGTACTATATTTGAGGAAATGAACTCTTTCGTAGCGCTAAAGGCGCTATAGTAGTGGTTCTAATTACTTGAGACGATGAGTAATACGTTTATAGCATTACTATAACGCTTTGAGTGGGACAGGAGCAGTTTCAAATGCTTTGATTAGTATACGTTGTCGTCCATTTTGAGTTAAAATCTTCGGCCATTATGAATAGGACAAAAACTTGGATATTAATAAAGAAGCTGGGAAACATACGAAAAAAAATTTATATGAAGTATGCGAGTATATTGATGAATGAATTATCATTTGAAACAGTGAGTTAGGTAGGAATCAAAATAAAAAACTATGTCACCAATATTTTAAAATTATTGTAACGCTTAAAAACGTATTATCTTGTGGGCGCGTGAAAATCTAAGCGAAAATACATGTATATATTCACAGTAAACTGATACTCGCAATAAATCTGGCACAGTAAATGTTGCTTACCTGTAACTTACCTTTTGAGTTTATGTATTTGAAAAAAAAATCTGACAGACAGCCCTGTTTTATTTGCACTTATTTAAAAACACAGTTATTATTTTTTATTGATTTCAGAAACACAATCGCGATCAAATACGACAAGGGCTGCAGAATAGCGCTACAAAATATAATTTTACTCTTCCAGCGTACAGTACACCTTTCAAGCGTCATTGATATTCGTTAGCGTACACAACCACTCTTTTAGCGTCATTGTACAAATATTAACGTACATAACCACTCTTGTAGCGTCTTAATATGACGTTTCTAACTCTTATTTCGCTACTAAAGCGTGATTGTAGAACTGATACCGTTATAAAAAGTGCCTATTTTGGGGTTAGAGTAGCGCTATAGCAGTTTATAAGGCTGCTGTATGGCTTATCTATAAAGCTAATGCCATGGTCAACAACCTCTTAACGGCCACTGTATAGCTTCTTATAGCGCTTGTGTGCTAGTTGGGAAGGATTTGCGCTAGACCGCAGAAAGACAGACTGAAAGATAGACAGACGGACGCAGTGACCATTTATGTTGACAGCGGAACCCAAAAAACGAACATTCAAAAGGTGAAATAGTAATACTTTTATACCTTTAATGTTTTGGTTGTTCTTAAGATGTTAGCACAAGTGTGATTTGAAATAAACATGTTTTGGGCATTACTTCATGTTTACTTACGCGAGCAAATATGAGTAAATGTAAAACAGAATGTATCCAAAAATATACTTATTATGAAGTCAAGTTATTACAGTCTTCTCTTTACACGTGTAACTATGTCAGTTTTAGAAGTGTGACCAAACTGGTGACCAATAACTTCGCGATCGTTAGTTCGTTTCGGCCATGTCGCGTACGCGCGGGGCACGCCCTCAGATTTGAAATCTCTCCCTTCTTTGATATGAGGTATTGATGAGTTTACACATTTGTAACACTGTCTGACTGTCTTCGTGTAGTGGTTCGCACTCTGGACTACTAAACCAGGCGGTTGCGGGTTCGAATCCCGCAAGGGGCAAATGTTTGTGTGATGAGCATGAGCATTTGTACCTAAGTCATGGATGTATAAACGTATATTAAGTATGTCTATCCGTTATCCTAGTCACCATAGCACAAGCTCACGTTTAGTTTGGGCTAGGTAGTTAATTAGTGGGTTAGGCTAGGTAATTAGTGGGTTTGTTGAAACAATTTATTTTATTTATTTATTTACTAGTTCTTTTATTTATTATAACCATATTTCTTCTCGTGTTAGTTAAGACTAATAAATTATTTAATATCTAGATACATCATAATAAATAGGTACTAGTTAACTATTTACTAACTGTAACATTTGCTCTAAGGTAATATAAGGCGTCAGTCATCTTTTATTAATCGAACAATATGATATTTTGTTCCTGTCTGATTTCCGCTTGAAGTCAGCCAGGTACAAACCATTTTATTTATTCATGTAGAGAATAAAACTGCAGCTAGCATCCTCGCCTCCTGGTAGCCTTAAGGCTTAACTCGTATCCTTAAGGATACGAGTTAATTTCTGAATAAGTCGGTTTTAAGTTTGTATATTTTTATTTAATGCATGTCTTTATTTGTTATTTTATTTTAATAAATAAATCCATAAAACTGCCGCAAGTACTTGCACTTACTTAGGTCCATACAGAAAATATGGTGTGGTGTAATTAAAAGGTAAAAAAACTTTGTACCGTTTGAAGTGGAAACACTGGGTCCGTGGGGTCCCATCACCCATCCCTTTTTTCAAAGAGATAACCATGAGGCTGGTTGACATCAGTGGTGACCCAAGAGCTGGCAGCTACCTTGCTCAGCGTATAAGCATCGCTATCCAGCGCTGTAATGCTGCCAGCATCCTGGAAATCTTACCACAATGACCCTTTTTTAATTTTTTGTTTTTCTATTGTATTAAATAATTTATCTCAATTATTATTGTTAAGTTGTATATATTTTACTATTATAGTTTAGTAAATTATTAAAAAAAATAAAAATAACTTTATTCTATACAAAAGTTGAATTTATTGATATTTTTATAATTCGTATGAGAGTTGCTGACTTGATATTTTTTATAAATGTATAATTAAATACATTTCTATATTAAAAAAAGTCAGCCAATTAGATCCCATTGCTGGGCAAAGGCCTCACCTCAACTATGAGGAGGAACGAGCCATACTCCACCAAGCGGGCTCAGTGCGGATTGGTGGAGGGGTGTATGTAAGGCAAGTTACAAACCTTACTAACGACTAATACCAACAGATATTACCTTTATAATATTATAGACCAAATGATCAAATTGTCATAGTGCTTACTGAACGTGTTTGTAATAGACGAGCTTTAACGGCGTTTCGTACGAAAGCGTTTTAACAAAACACCGTAAAAGTGCTTTTAGATGTGGTTTTTAAGAGAGTTTTTAAAACAAAACACTAGGTACAAGTTGAAGGGTTTTTAATTCTTATGACAAACTTATTGGACAAAATATATATGTATTATGCTGGCTGAAGTAATCTTAAACAGTTATCTACTGGGATGAGAAGAATCCGCTTTCATTCGCTGTCGCGTGCGTATTGGCCTGTAAAGTAATGGTTTTAGAATTAAAACAAGCAGCCTACTGTCAGGAACTGCGCAATCTTAAGTTCAATCCTATAGTGGCTTATGAGTTATCGGTATCTTGTAAATTCGTAATAAATAAATGCTATGTCATAAAAGCAGGTAGGTAATAATAGTAGCATTTATTTACACAGGATGTCCTGGTTTCGATTAGCGATAATTTAAGGGCTTTTATTTATCAAATTTTAGAGACTTTTTTTTAGTACTACACTTGATAGGCGATAGCGTTACCTTTCAAATGAATAATTTTTATAACCTTTAGGACCTCCAGATCCACAGAAATAGTTTTTTTTAATAATTATAATGGCTGCCATTTTAAGAGGGGGTGAGTTAGAACCCAACATGGGGGTTCTAACTCCCCCCCTCAACATTTGATGAACTACTAGCCCATAAATTTTTGCTAGTTCAAACCCGGACACACAATTTATTACTTTTAAAAAAGAAACATCAAAGCTACTTTTACTCTTTGTAATTGCCACTTTTTACAATATTTTATAAGTTTAGTAGCGGATGTGATGACATAGGGTGGTTTTCGCATGATTAGAGGTCGTGTGAATATTAAACATTTGTTTGTATTTTGATAAAAATAAACCCCATCTTTTATTTCTAAGTAATTTAAATAGCGAAATAGTGTCCAAATGGGTTCAGAATGAGCTTAGGTAATATTTACATTACATCACGAATTAGAAACAAAAGAGGTTTTGACATTATTGTATAAACTAGCATAAGCACTGGCATTAAATGTTGGTCGTTGGTAGAGTACTGTTTTACAGTTACATACCTTGTGGGTCCAAGTAGACAGGGTCAATGTCTGTAATAAAGAAACAATGTGAAAGGTATATACTCATAACAAATAAGATAGTAATAAAATAAAGGCTATAAACATTTACATTTATAATAATTTCAGGAAAAGCAAACTTGCTTGCTTTGCTTATCTTTGCCTGCTTCAATTTTTTATATACGAACAAAGAAATACTTTGGCTCTTCAGTTACTAAGATTACCCTTTATTTTTTTAATCAGCAGTCAGGTTTTATATATTTTTTAACCTATTAAGTATACCTATACTTAGTATTTACTTACTTGGTTTTTGGTATCCGCCTGTAAATGCAAAAAAATAAGTGAAACTATTGTATCCATTGAATATAACGTTGTAATTTTCTATTTCATAAAATAAAATATACAGAAAATAAAACATTTGAAATGAGGATTAATTAAGAATATAAATAAGATATTGCACAAAAAAAATCATTTACTGTCTTCAGGACCACCTGAAATATTTACTTTCGTAGACTTGCAAAGAAATTGAATAAATGATTCAGTAGGTATCTTAGGTACAGGTACTCGTACCTACCGTTAAATGTTGGACGTTGGTACAGATATACTGTTGTACATACCTTGTGGGTCCGCGAAGACAGGGTCAATGTCTGTAATAAAAACATTGTTAAAAGCACCTACTCGGTATTCGGGAAAGTATCTTATCATTTATAAGTATTGCATGTAAGTAGATAGTTTTACTAAAAGGAGACTACTTTCTAAAAACTAAAATCAGGTGAATTGAGGGCCCATTTTAACATTTGGCTGGTTCGATTCCCGGTGCAGACAGAAAAACAAAAAACGAAAAAAAAGTTTAAATTGTTTTTCAAATAAAATTGAAGTCTTTTGTTTTTAGTAAAACTGCCTAAAGGTTAGTAGACAGCGACGACCGCTTGCTTGCTCATTTCATTTGATCGTGTATTGTTAAAAAAATATATCGAGTTAGTTTAGTGCTTACTTGGCTTTTGGTATCCCTGATCTGTAAATTAAAAAGAAACATTAGTTGAAAACAACCATTTACCATTATATTTAATATAATAGGTAGGTAGATAAGGGGTTCTCTACCTACAGTAGTTATTTATAGTTAACCAATATTGAATTTCACTTAATAAAGTCTCCTCGTTTAAGGAATCTGTGTCTAAGATAAATACAAAATGGTAGTTTTGGAATAACGATACATATAACTAATAACTATAACTATTACAAATAAATGAATTCCGTAAATCTGTAGCTGTGTGACTAGTACTTATTTTATTTAACTATAAAATCAAGTTCAATGGATGTAAAAAACTTACTGTCGTATATGCTGGGCTGCGACCAAGCGGGGTCAATCACTGTAACAATATAAATAAGTTGAAATGAACTTACTCATTTCAGGTGTGGAGTCATATTTTATGATTGTATGACAGCGATAAATGCGTGCGAACCAACGTCGTCTCTTCCAACGATCTAGACTAATGTTACAATCATAAGTTGACCTAATAGTAATTAATAGTTGTAGAAAACTCGCGTGCAGAAGTTCACGTAGGTTCACATGTTCCTATCATCAGCTTAAGCGCTGAAGCTGAAAACAAACTATTGGACGAGGCTGACGGATGCGACTGACAGCGCGACTGATAAAGTGTGCACAGTCTTTTGCATTCAGCAAGTCAGTTTTTTTTCGGATATCCGAACGCTATTCGATCATAATGTTGCTATGCCCTGTGCAGGGCGTCACATGTAAATACATACCTACCTATGACTTATATTTGTTTACCATCTATAATGTGACATGCCATAAATGATTGAATTTGAACGCTCAAGCCTACGTTCGCGACTTACCTCTGATAGTTTGCACGGCTCAGGCTCAGTGTTCATTCATTATCTACATAAGCACCTATTAAGATATCAGCCGCGTCCGACAGATTGTTTGAGAAGATCGCGCTGGTCACGCCGCCGAGAAGGGCCTGAGCGGTTACAGGATCAAACTCTTGCCATGCTACTCTAACTGCCCTAGAATCCTAGACGGTAACTTGATACGTGATCTTCCGCAGCCCGCTGTGGCTGTATGCTTATCAGCTTTTAAAAGGGGCGAAGAATATTCTTCGTCGAAATAGGTAAAGTAGTATTTATATTTTTATATAATTCGTTATATGGTCAAATTATGCACAGTCACGCAAGAGTAACGAAAGTATACGAGAGTTATGTCGTTGTAGTTATATAAAGATTTCAAATCAATTCGTGCTATACTGCACATTTATACCTACATTACTTTTGACTGTAAAACTAGATATAAAATATTTCCATATTTTAGGAAGGAAAGTTCTTAGTTTTATTAAGTAGTTACTTTAGGTACTTAGTGAGTACTTACCGGTGTCTTGTGCGTAAACCATCGCCAGCACGGCGAATAAAACGATCTGTAGAATAAAACATTAATTAGTTTTTATTTGTAAAGATAACTACTTTGATGTTTATAAATATTATAAGAGATATTTTCTGACCGCATTTAGGCAAATGTTTGTGTCAATGGTATAGAAGAGATAAGACTGTCTGGAAATATTGCATGAAAGTATAACATGACTTCATAACATCTACCTATATAGCTAGAATTGTAGGTTACTAACTAGTATTTTAAGTTATTTAGTAAAGTAATAATAATAAATTATTGAATACGTTTTATAGGTAGTAGGTATGTCAATACTCGTAGATTTACTAAGGAAAACTAATATATGTATAGATGGTTAGGTAGGTAAGTAGTACATCTCTAGACATATTATTACATGCACAAAATAATTTACTAGGTAATCAATGTATGGGTTATTTGAACCTTTTTTAAGAAAATAGTAAGTTAGAGATTGAAAGCGAAAGCGCGCTTACCTACTCGACTAAGTAATTGATTTATAGATACTAAAGTAAGTTTGGCAAAAAAAAATGGGTGACTTTTTGTTGTCTCATAGGTAGGTTTACTAGGTTTACACTGGTTAAACGTGCAGCGTTAAAAGTAGATGACAGGAAATGACACAAACTTTGTTCTTTTTACAAAAGAAATCAATTTAGAGTAAACTATGTAATACAATATGTAATACTATGACAATACACATTGATAATGAAATCGCATCATTTACCATTATTTGTCCACTTACCAAAGCGGCCTTCATTTTTGTTGTTGAAAAAACACTGTCTGCACAAAAATCAGTTGCGCACTAATCGCGAAAAAACGAATATAAGCTTTTATATGAATCTCTGATAGATAACACCTCGCGACCTGCGCGATTAAATAGCCCGAGAGAATTGGTATACGTATTTTTTTAGCTCGTCATGTAAGTACCACAGTGAGTAGGTATTTGTGTGTACTGTGTACATATGCAAAGTAAAGCTATGAGATTACGATATTTTCATCTCACAATTCTGCTAACTGGACAGGTAGTGTTTGTTAACATTGACGGAAATACAAAGTTTTTCCATGTTTTCCTTATCAAAATTCAGATAAAAACAATGAACTTGTCTTTTTAGGGTTCCGTAGTCCTAGCAAGGAACCCTTTTTTTCGTCTACCCTAAGGGAGGGATCGTTGAGAAGGTCTTTTAAAATGATCGAAATATCAAACTTTAACCTGCCCCCCCCCCCCCCCCCCCACTCTAAAAGCTTAACTGCTGGCTTGAAAAATCTAATAAAATTCATGATGATAGTGCATTTCATAACTATAGCGGTTAAGATAAGTTTATTAGTTTAGCAGTAATAGTCGTTGAACATGGGTGTTGGCGAATTTAGTACCAAATACAATCCTTAGAATAAACTCTTTAAAGTGACCAAAATGAAGTAGTTGCTTGTTTAACGGGCTCCTACGGAACCCTACACTGCGCGTGCCTCGACACGCACTTGGCCGGTTTTATTATTATTAAATAGACAGCAATCCCACTAGGGCTCCCATACAACAAACGTAATTATTTGCCATTTTTAAAACTCAAATAAAAGGTTATCATATATTAGGTAGTAGTGTCTAATGTTGAAATAGATAATCGTTCGGAACCCTTCGTGGGCGAGTCTGATAAACACTTGGCCAGCTTTTTACTAAGGGCAGGGCAAGGACTAACTCGAACCAACTAACTGCATTGGCAATAGAGTGGCGTGGAATAAAGGTGATTTTTGCCTGTGCCAGGTGGCTCCACAACTCTTCTATTATTCGTACTGTAGATACAGACGTAATAGTCGTAACAGTCTCGTAAATGCATTACGTTGCTGGAGTTATTTAGAATGATACAAGTTTTGATAAGCCAAGAGAGCCAAGCTCTACACCTACTCTTCACGCCTTAACACTAACTTAACAAGTTACAAAATTTGTGGTTTCGTTACTACAAGAAAGTAACTACTTATTGTGTGACAGAAACGTAATGAACAGTAAATACATTTTTCACCTTTCACCAATGTCACAGTAGCGAAACGGCCAAGCCAAAAATATGGCTAAGGTTGAGTCTAGTAGAGCTTTAAAGTTAGGCTTTGTAGAGTTATGGCGTGTAGAGTTAGAATTGCCTCTTCATGTAACTTTTTGATAGTGTGAGCCATATGGTTTTATCTTGGCAACATTTTACATTAAAATGTTTTTGGTGGGATTTCACTTCTTTTTGGAAGTTGCTTTAAACCCATACTGACTTCCATCCTTTCATTTAATGCGTGGGTGATGTTATACTAATATATTTTATTGTTTATAACAAGGAGTCCCTATATTAGTTTCAGACCTCTAGCAGCGAAAGTCTCATACTAATTTACATCCCCTAATTTAAGGGAGTTGGGAGGTAAATGTTTAAATGTTTTAGATTTTTTTGTTGTTTGTGTACCCGTTAATTAAATTAGGTATATATGCCAAATTTCTCCTTTCTACGACTTTAGGATGTATCTCCTGTAAGAATTTTAATGATCATCACTGAGTCTCGAAATCGGTCTGTCACAGTTTTTTGTGTCACTTAAATTAACGTTCTCATGTTTGTCTAGTGTTAGTTAAAAGTAGGTACTTCTATGTTATAGGTAGGCTACCAAGAAATAAAAATAAAGACATTCAAATATAGTTTTATATTATTTTAGCATTTTTTCCTTAAAGGAATTGGAATCCAAAAGTCAGTAGGTACTTAATTTTCGCCGTCTGGGATCTGAAAGAAAAGCAAACTTTAGCATAATTATCCGACTGCGGAAGGAGGGTTATGTTTTTCGAGAGTATGTATGTATGTATGTATGTTTTTTCATTAACAATAAACAAAAGTTGTTAACCCAAATAAAATTAGTTCGAAATTGAATACGGGTCATGCATAATTATGTAGGTACATTACCAAACTATACCAAGTGTAAACACTCTAATCCTATAATAAGGGGGTTTATATGGCCATCAATACCTACTTTCACTATGGAGTCTCTCTTCATATTGTCATCGAGGTAGTAGAAATGATAGTAGGTAAAAGTTGTATTAATGACCATATTAACCCCCCAATAGGATTAGAGTGTTGACAGTGGGTGTTAACCCTGTTTAATCGAGTAGTAGGTCTGATCTGAAACATCGAGCACTTAAACTATACAGGCGAAGTAAGCGCGATTTTTTGCCGAAACTTATCAGTGCTTGGCTGACACGAATAGTGTCAATTTAAGCATATATTTTCAATTCGATATTATGAAATAAGGGATATTTCGGTTGTGATCGTATATAAAAATCTTTTAAACAGCACCTTTATTTTAAAATATGTAAAAAATAAGTGAATTTCTTTAACAAAATGCCTTGAAGAAAAAACAGAGGCATTAATTTCTAAGGAATTTTGACGGATTTTTTAAACAAAATTAATGACATTTCGCCTCTATAGGTCATGTGCTCGGTGGTCTGAAAATATGATAAAACAAAACGGAGGCGTTCAGTGCTACGGGATTTTGACGAAATTTTTCTTAAACAAAATTTTTCTTAAACAAAATATGTATGTACTTACTTATTTACCACCACGTAAGTATTCACTTGGGTTTGGTCGATTTTGTTGGTTGACGAAGGCGGGGCCTATGTCTGTAATAGATGAAAAAAGCTTATTGAATAAATTACGTTTTGGAAACTTCAACGTGATCGAAAAGCCTTGTTCTTAAAAAACTGCCCCTGAGCTTTGAACCTGCATATATTGTACATCATCAATAATTTTTTATTATTTTATTTTAATTAATTTAATATATATTCAAAACTATTTAATATACATATGAAATGAATTATTAACATGCATGAATTGAAGTCGCATCTGAACTGCGCTGCAGCCTTGCAGAGAAAACTTCTACCTTTACATTTTAATTCAGTTTTTTAGGGTTCCTTCCCTCAAAAGGAAAAAAGAAACCCTTATAGGATCACTTTCTATCCATCTGTCTGTCTGTCTCCCTTTTAAGAACTGGGGAACGCATGGAGGTATCAAGTTGAAATTAACATCAAATAGCAGTCTTACAGAAAGCAGCTACAAGGGCTTAAGTTGTACAATAATTAAGCTACTAAGTGAACGCGTTAAATTGGTGATATACGGCCATTTCAGCTGTTTTTACTAACAAAACCTTAGACCTAGAATCATTAAATTTGGCAAGAAGGAAGGTCTTACTAGGCACAAGTAAAGGAAAACAGAAAAACAGACATTTGTGTTTACATCGTAGTAAAATAATATTGTTTGTACGGAACCCTCAATGCGCGAGCCCGACTCGCACTTGCCCAGTTTTTTTAATTGACAGGCCAGATCTTTTTACTGAAAAAAAGGATCAATCAAACTAGTTTTGTTTTTTGAAGGTTTCGTTGTAGGGAAGTCAATTATTGTTAAATATAATCAATCTTCTGGTTATGAGTAACAAAACTAGTTTGTTACTGATAACCAGAAGTTCGCAAGTCACCAGATTACGGTCTACTAGTAGCCAAATTTGGGTTACTGTTACTGGGTGTGCGCGCACTTTTATAATTATAAATAATACACCTACCTGGCTTTTGGAATCCACCGGGCCCGTTAGCTGAAAACATAAAATATTGTTGTTACGTAATAATTTAACTGTCACAATAAAAATAAATTATTTCAACAAAGACACCAATAACCTAGTAAGCCCCACACTACGCGTGAGCTTGTGCCATGGTAACTAGGATAGCTGAGAAACATACTTAATACATTTTTAAACATCCATGACTTAGGAAAAATGCTTATGCTCATCACACAAACATATGCCCCATGCGGGATTTGAAGCCGCAACCGCTGGTTTTTATAGTCCGGAGCGCGAACCACTACGCCAAGACAGCCGCCAATAAATCGAGAATCGTAATCGACTGCCTTGTTGGTCTAGTGGTCAGCACGCTGGGTACTATCCACGAGGTCCCGGGTTCGAATCCCGGGTCGGGCCGAGAGTGTTTGGGTTTTTCTGTCTTGAAATTACTCAGACACAGCTCCGGAGTCAGGAAGTTGGTGGTGTTATCACCCGTGCCTCGGAAAGCACGTTAAGCCGTTGGTCCTGCGCCTGATCTCTCTACGGTCATGTCGGACTGCCGTCTCACCGAATTATGAGAGTGAAGGAACAGAGAGTGCACCTGTGTATTGCGCACACACTTGTGCACTATAATATGTCCTGCGCAGTTGGCTAATCTCTGTTGAGATAGGCCGCCGTAGTCGAAATCGGCTAGGAGGACATCATCAAATAATCGAGTGGTGGTTTTCAATTGTGTTTTGCTTTCGCATTAATACATTAGTATTTGTGCTGTGAAATAACGCTTTAACGGTAATAAATAAATAACACTTTTTAGAGGCGAATGTACTCACGGCGGTTTTGCTGGATTGTGGGTCTGGAAAATGCAGGGTCAATAACTGTAAAAAAGAAAAAGTTTTACTACAGCCTACCTACATGAATATCTTTATATAGGTGTAAGATCGGAAAAGTATTTTGTTTATTCCTAACTAACTTAAATAAGTTATTGTGATGTGAAATACCGCTACAAAAAGGAACAAGTAATAAAAAACTTAGACACAGCTCCGAGGAAGTTGGTGGTGTTAACGGAGGTCTTCGGAAAGCACGTTAAGCCGTTGGCTCTGCGCCTGATCTATCTACGGTCATGTCGGACTGCCGTCTCACCGAATGATGAGAGTGAAGGACTATTCCTTCTGACTCTCTATGAGTGCACCTGTGTATTGCGCACACACTTGTGCACTATAATATCTCAGTCGGCTAATCTCTGTTGAGATTGGCCACTGTAGTCGTAATTCGGCTAGGAGGACACATTATATAATTTTGTATAAGGAAGTGGTAAGATATATCAGAGTATATATTAGTGTCCCATACGTAGGTCTGTACTATAGATATATCAATATATTTTTATCTATTAGATTTCGTAGTTATTTTCTTTTCTTTTTATTTTCTTGTTGTAACTACGTGTAATATCTTTTTTTAATGTTGTATTGTTTTTGTTTGTGAAGTCCCAAACTACAAAATGCTTCTTTCTTTTTCACTCGCAAAATAAACTAAATTTTATTTTATTAAACCGGCTAGGTATTTGCTTGTATTGTACTAGTAACTTACTCTGTCTACCGGGACGATTGCTGGGGTTGTTCACAATGTTGACTGTAACAAAAATGTTAGTTTAATTGACTAGCGCTACATACATATGTACCTACTATTATCATACATATTACTACCTATAATAATAATCTATTTGTGTACACATGTTTAGAATTATAGTCCTGCGTCTATGTAATAGTTTGTAGCATGGTTTTATTGTGACATGGTTTGTTTTGTGTACCATATACATAAATAAATAAATATTATAGCTCCTTACATCGGAAAGAATCTATTTTAGAGGTTAGGCATCTAATCAGAAGGTTGGTTCGGGTGACCCCAAATAATAATGCGTGTTCAGATATACTTCATTTATTTGGGACGCCTAAGCACGCCCAGTAAAGTCTAGAGCTAACGAGCGACTGCCCGCGACACAGGAATACTTAACCTATAAAAGTACAAAACTGTGTGCGCTGCATTTATGCAGGTGCGCACCCTACACTATAAAACGTATATATAACTATAATAAATAGTTTCAACAAACACCATAATCTAGCACTATGGCGACCAGGTTAGATAGATAGATAAATAAATAATTGGACACATTCATGACCTTTATATTTTATAAACATTCATATTATAGGTACAAATACTCGTGCTCATCCCACAAACTTGCCCCTTGCGGGAGTTGAACCCACAACCTCTGGTTTCGTAGTCCGGAGCGCGAACCACTACAGTAACTATTATATAATCTGTGCCACTACATCAAGATGTAGAAAGAAGGTAGATAAGAATACGTCACTCAGATTTCGTACTCATTTGAAAAAGTTAAAATGGTAAAAAGCACGTCTCAACACTTGCCAGATTGTTTATGTTTTGTCTCGAAGCGCTAGTAGGGCCCAAAAGATAAGGAGACATGTTCTGGCCCCATATGGGCCAAATTGATTGATATTAATTATTGACGTTCAGTGGCATTTTGTGTCCTAAATTGAATAAATAATTTTTGACTTTGACTTTGGAAAAGTTATAGGTACTATAATTTACCAGAACCAGGGCCGAAGCCAGGACGGTTTCCAGGGTAGTCCACAATGTTTACTGTATCAAAGATCCGTTAAGATGTAAGGGAGCTCAGTTAAAACACATTTTAATTAATAAATCACATTAATTCACAAGAAATATGACGCCGCGTACAGAGAGAATCGTGCGAGAGAGAGGGAAGATACATGTCAAATATTTGGCGAGAACGCGCGCGCACAGCATCAATGGATCGTTGCGTGGAATGCGTTCGGAAATCCCTTACAGTTGGTAAGTAGTCTTGTCGACTAAATTGTGGAAAATACAGTGCAACAAATACTTAGGTCTCACATAAATGTCTGGCTCTGGCTCTGGTCAGATGCAAATTACATACAGATTTTAATTATATCAGAGGTGCTTGTGGCGCAGTGGCGGCATCGCTTTGGTAGTGACACCAAAGTAAGGCAACCCACGGCGCGGTCGTGATTGGATGGGCGACCATTCCGACCATTTAAGTGACCTCCATGATAAGTGCTTCGGAAGGCACGTTCAGCAGTTGGTCCCAGCTAATATCTCTTGAGATTAGTCGCTAAGCCTAACCGGGTGGCTTGATACAGTAAGGTTGGTCACTTGTCTTACAGACACCCCTCCACCAGTCCGCACTGAGCCCGCACGCTTGAGTATTGCTCGTACCTCCTCATAGTTGAGGTGAAGCCTTTGCCCAGCAGTGAGATCTGTATAGGCTAACTCTACTTTACAGTTGGAGTGAAGTACTATCTACTTATTACCATCATGCATTAATATATTTTACGAAAAAGCTCACCAGAACCAGGGTTGGCGTTGTCCACAAAGTCCACTGCAATAAAATGGCAGTAGATATTTGAGTTATGATAATGAGTTACGTATTATATTGGTTGAGGCGTTAATACTTTTAGGTAATAGTATAGAAATATTATTGTTATGGAACAGCTCACCAGGAACAGGGTAGTTGTCCACAACGTTTACTGAAAGATGAAATTATATACAGCGTTCTAAAGGGTCCATTGCTAAGCGACAGATAAAACCTTATCTACTAGGTTAATTGTACTAATAAGAAGATGATTGTTAATTGAAGTAAAACATGTGTTTATGTATATTTTTTTACTTTAAATACATATCTTAATTCTATGTAGCTAAACAGGGTTACTTTTCAGTAAGGTGCCAAATTTTCGAATCAATATAAAGAAACGACTTTACGGCGTATAGAATAATTGAGTTGTTAAGAATGTATTTTTTCTTTGCAAAGATCAATTTAGTTACTGATTCCGAGTCGCGTCTGAGCTCTATGCAAAGTAACCCTGTATAAAAATATTTAGTTGATAGGTAGGTATTGTAAACAGACAGTTAGTTCTCATTACTTACCTCCGCCCGGCCTTCCTCTCTGTGCGCAGGCTGTGGCCAATACGGCGAACAAAACGATCTGTGAATAGTTTCAGTATACATAAGTGTATCTGATACACCTACTTAACACTAGATTGCAATACCTTGTCTACCTATCCTGTTACTTATCTACTCGACTAGTAATTACTGAAACATGCATCACGAACAAAGACAGTTCTTATTCATACGAATACAAATCCTGAAAAAATATTTTTGATTGGTATCTACAAAAAAGTTTTATTTTAGATTACTTATTTCAGAGACATGTAAAAAACTGTAAATATTTAGGGGCCTAGAAAGCAGGAAGAAACATAGTACCTACGTATTAACTTGGGGTTCCCCACGACTTGGCCCGCGTAAGTCGGATTTTCGATATAAAATTTCATCCCTCATTTCACTCCTTTAGATAGATAACTCTTTATTGCACAACATAATAAAAAACAAAAGTACAGCAATAAACATAAGCGATCTCATCCAGACAACCTATATGTAAAGGAACATACTTAAATGTTTTTATATCGTACAAAAAGTAGCCTCTGTTCTTCCCAGGGTCACCAACTATCTCTATACTAAATTTCATCTAAATCGGTCCAGCAAAGCGTCAAGAGGTTACAAACAGACTCTTTCGCATTTATAATATTAGTATGGATGTAAGATGAGCTTCAAATATTTAAACGCACCAATGTATGGTTCGTTAGTCAATCATTATTAAACTACACAAACTACTTTGTAAATTTGCATTGTTGTAGAAAATTACAAGCTTTTCGCTTTCAACACATGCAACGTAGGTAACATAAATCAATTTATTCCAATAACAATAAAATGACTTCCTCTATTTCGAAAAATATTTTGTATGTACTTACCAAAGCGGCCTTCATAGCTGTTTAAAAAATATTACAGGCGGTAAATAAGTACACTGCACAAAATTCTGATGTCTACTAATGGCAGAAATTCGAATAGAACCTTTTATATGAGTCTACGTTAGATACAACTCGCGATCTCCGTGAGTAAATAAATCGCAAGTTGGTGACATAATTTTCCTGGCAAAATTCTGCTTAAAAACAACTATTGTAGATCGGTTTGCTTGAGTGTTCGGACTTCATGAAGCGGTTGTTTAAAAACAGGCCAAGTGAGAGTCGGACTCGCGTACGAAGGGTTGCCGTTGTTATTATTATAAGAGCAAAAACCGCCAAAAAAAACGTTTGTTGTATAGAAGCCCCCCTTAAATATTATTTTTATTCTGTTTTAGTATTTGTTATTATAGTGACAACAGAAATACATCATCTGTGAAAATTTCAATTGTCTAGCTATTACGGTTCATAGGATACAGCCTGGTGACAGACAGACAGACAGAGGAGGCTTAGTAATAGGTCCCGTTTTTACCCTTTGGGTACGGAACCCTAAAAATGATAACACCAACTTACTGACTGAGTTGTTATTGGACTAATTTAGTGGAAATTTAGTTGGTAGTTATAGTGAATGTGATGTCATGCATGTTGGTATGTAGATAACTTCTTTAAACCACATGACTTATAAATATTTTACATAATCAATCATAATTTCATTCTTTGTGCTGCTTATAGTAACCAGTAAACAAGCACCAAATTAATGGCCTAACTCCAAACATCAAAAAAACGTTGATGTTCCTACTTAATCCCATCCTTACCTAAATAATTGGCCTTTTCACAAACTTAACTACCTAGGTAGTATTATTTTAGCATTCATGCGAAACAAAAACGTTTCATTTAACTGATGGTTCGTTCTTATCCCCTTTGTGATGCGTGGAAATATAACATTGTACTCCAATATTTAATTTTACTAAGTTATTTATTAATGCTCACGTCACATTTTACTAAGATATTTATTAATGCTCACGTCTTGCTTGCCATTGTGTTAACTTTAGTATATTAATCTTAAGATAAATCTTTAGCTATTCTTTGACCTAGATTCGTGAGTTGCAAGCTTGCAACTTTATAGACATAGTACAATAATTTAGTAGAAAAAACACATGCAGAACAAAATTATTTTCTATAATTATTATAATAGGTAGTTATTATAATATTATTAGTAATTATTTAGGTATCAAAAAACCTGGCGCAAGTGTGAGTGCGATCCGTGCCCGCGCAGTGTGGGTTGCGTACAAACTTGGTGTATTTGCTACAAAAAGTTTTTCTTTGATGTTATCAGACATTCTGTACCCATGCTGTAAGATCTTCCTTCTTGCCAAAGGACATTGGGAACTTTTTTACCCGCTTTACGAAAAATTGCGGACACAAAATTAAATGAAAACTATAGTACTTAGTCGTTTGTTTATTAGGTACACCTACTCTAACCCTGCCCTGTGTAATAAGTGTGTATGTATGTCTGCGCCCTACAGCCCAAACGGCTAGACAGTAGTTTTTGACATATGAGGTGTCGTTGAATTTATCAAAATTGTGAGAGTGACTTACGCTATGTACATTTAAAAAATGGCGCCCGCAAATGGAAATAAAGGGGGGAGAGGGATTGATTTTTTCCCCACCTAGCAATATGGGTATCAAATGAAAGCAAGTAAAGACCATTTCAAAAATATAATAATTTTTGCAGTCTGGTGTTTTGTTTTGAATAATAAAACTAAAAATAATAATAAAAAAAACGGTAATTAAAAACTAAAAAAACCCGACTGCGTTTCTGTGTAATTGGAAATTTAAAAAGCCTAAAACAAGAAAGTGGTCATACCCGGGTTAAATTGGTACACAAATATAAAAAATTGTAGCAGTCGTTTAAATTACCGTTTTCTCACTCTTATCTACTGATGAGAATGTTGAGAAAATGAGGTTGTATTTTGGCTTATGTTCGTTTTTCTCAACTTATTACAATAACATTTTGTAATAAGTTTGGGTTCGCACTCCGGACTACCATACACCAAACCAGCGGTTGTTGGTTCGAAACCCACAAGAGGCAGATGTTTGTGTGATAAGCACAACACCATTATTTGTATCTAAACACACAGAATAAGTACTAGTGCTAAACATACAAGCTGTCTTGTAGACTTTGCCTCGCGATGCGTTGGTCTCCGGATGAACTTGGACAAGACTATGGTCATGTTCAACGAACATATTGTCCCGGAACCGATAGCAGGCAACGGCGAGATGCTCGAAGTTGTCCAGGAATACGTTTACCTCGGGCAAGTGTTGCAACTGGGTAAAGACAACTTCGACCGCGAAATCGCCAGAAGGGTGCAACTAGGTTAGGCAGCATTTGGGAAGTTGCGTCACATCTTCTCGTCACCTCTACCGCAATGCCTGAAGAGCAGGGTATATAACCAGTGCGTCCTACCTGTCATGACCTACGGGGCCGAGACGTGGAACTTGACAGTCAAGCTGGCCCACCGACTGCATGTCGCTTAGCGAGCTATGGAACGGTCTATGCTGGGGATCTCGCTAAGGGATAGAATCCGGAACGAGATTATCCGCCAAAAGACGTAAGTCATAGATATCGTTCAGAGGTGCAGTAAGCTAAAGTGGCAGTGGGCTGGTCATGTCTGTCGCAGAACCGACGGGCGTTGGAGTAGGAAGGTTCTCGAATGGAGACCACGTCTCGGGAAACGTAGTGTTGGACGCCCCCCTGCTAGGTGGACCGACGACCTGAGGAAGGGGGCCGGTGGTGGCTGGATCCGAGAAGCGGAGGACCGTGAAAGTTGGCGCCGTCTTGGAGGCCTATGTCCAGCAGTGGACTGTAATAGGCTGATATGATACAAGCTGTTCTTCGTCTTCATAGTCGTATCCTACCTACCTCATTACTGAGGCTCGCTCGTGATAGTAATTTTTAAAGCACACACAACGACTTTCTTGGCAATTAGTGGTTTACCATTGGGTACCTATTTCACAAACTAGCCAACTAGTGTGCAGGTTTCCTCACGATTAGGGATGTGCCGTCCCCAGTAACATCCCAAGGCGGGGAATATTCCCAGTAGCGATACCGGCATCGTTCCCTTAACTGGGAACTTTGGGGAACGTAAAATTTGTTTTTCTTGTAATCTAAACTTATTAAAACATGGCGTTAAAAGACTTTTTAAGAGCATCTTTGCAAAATATACGCTATTGTGTGTAAGTTAAAGTATATTTTATAATAAATCGCCCGTTTATGAGCTTTTAAACATTTTAATAAACATAAAACTTTTATTTAATGTTATTTATTTAACACTTATCTCTCTAATACTCATTATTTTGTAATAACAAGGCGATATTATTGACACTTACATTGCGTTGAGCAAGAAAAACAAATCCTTCCACCGATGCTATACGTGTCATAATAGTCATGTACAAAGTCAAATTCGGTACATTGGTACAATCAAAAATACTCCCTAGAGTAGACTAGGGCTGTTCTGTCTAAGGCATAGACCTTAGTTTAGTCAGTGGAGTGCAGTAGATTTTTTTAATTTCTGCACCTATGCGTTTAAGCTTGATGCTATCTTTTGAACTTGTTTTATCATGTTCAGATTGTAGTACGAGGACAGCACAATCTAAACTATGTTTTGTCTCAAAAGAATAAGTACCTTATATCGAGAACAGGTGTGCCTTACCAGTTTACGGTCCAACATCGTTTTAGCATCACATCGTAGTTTGCTTAGGATAAAACCAAATAACAATTTAATCTCGCTCGCAGCTAATTCAGGTATAGTGCGAACTTTTCAAATAGTACATTAATTAAGTGTATTTAATTAAAAAACTAAGCTACGGAGGACGTTAGTTACTTCACGAATTTGCGTAAGGGCTTGCTGCGCTTGTGAGTGAAATTATCATCATCCTAGCGCTATCCCGGTTCGTTCGGCTAGTCGTTATCACTCGCATGCGAGAGCCCAGGATCCGCTTTGGAACGTTATCTAGGATGTGGCAGCTAAAGTAATTATAGTGGAGTGACTGCCATCTGACTTCCATGACCCTGTTAACAGGGGAACCAGACCAGCTTGGATCACGGTTACACATTCAGTCGCCTAAATGTGCAGGTGTCCTCACGATGTTTTCCCTCACCGTAAAAGTATGGGCAGGCCTCATTCACTTCATGCACTTGCGCGCGCAATTCACCTACACGACGCGGTATTGTTCACGGTACAAATTCAGTTCGGTTGCCGGCGAAGACGCGCGCGCGCGAATCTGTTTTACGAACCAAGAAAGATGTACCTAGTAATTTATGTGCAGTTAATGGTTGTAAATAATCAAAATCTAAGAAATAAATACGCCACAAGAAATCACTATATTGCCTATAGATGTTTGATTTAACTTAAACATTTGCTTTAAGTGACAAAATAGTTTTTATGAAATAGGTATGTAAATTTTACATTTTTTATGTTGTATTTCACTTTCTTGGTGTTTTTCATATCTTGGCATTCGGTAAAATCCAATGTAATAGTTAAGTATAATAAATTAGGTTAAAAAACGGTTTTTAGTTTCTGTACAGTCGACAGACGTCAAGTTACCATTTTGAACTACGACAACCGCTCTTATTATGTAGGAAATAGAGGCGCTCTCAAGGTCAAAGTGGAGTAGTGTGAAGTGCGGCCTTATGTACTTACACACCGTAAGTCAGACTACACGTGTAGACTTTGAGACCGCTTCTACTCTTCCTACGTAATAAAAGCTGTTTTTGTAGTTCAAATGTAGCTATATCTTGACGTACTTCCGACTGTATATATAACCTACTAGATACCTTCACAATAAAACTAAGTATTTTCAAAACATCAGGTACACTACCTCTATAAAAAATGATGTAGCTATTAAATAAAGACTAAGAAAGTGTTTAATAACTACTAATTCGGTACGGACCTCACTCGGTAGGGGCCCACTGAAAATCAGCGCCAGGGCCTTCTGGGGACCTGGCTTAAGCTGAGTGAGGCCCCCTTGATTTGGACATCACAGACACACAAAGGCACTGTTTGGCTAGCGTTGACTGTTACTGATTTGTTTGTGTGGTTTCTATTTTGTATTGTTGTTTTTATAATTTTTTTTTGTGATATTTGTAATCTTGTATTTTTTTTTATTCTTTACGATGTTTGTTTGTGATGTCCCATATTAATAAATGCTTCTTTTTTTCTTTCTAATTTTGGCTGGAACTCTTGTCTCTCAAACCGGGGCTGCCAATAAAAAACCTTGTATTTCAAGAGGCAACCCTGACTTTATTAGTTTTACTCCAAGGTCGCGTAGCTGCAGAGGAATAATAACGTAATGTTCGAAACTTAAGGCACATTTTCGAGCGCAGCAGTCTGCGACAGAAAATTGTAGTCTATTATAAGAGTAGGTATGGACGATTTGCCTTGGAGTGATTTATCTGTTACGTAGTAGCTATTATATTATCTGTGGTATGGCTGAGTATAACAAAAAATCTTTAACCTTTAAACGAGCAATTCTTGTATACTTATTTATATATTTGTGATCGGAATGTAAATATTTCCAAATCGGCCACATTTCAGTGAGGGGTTGAAAAATTGATCTAGATTATGTTTGGGAATACGCGTGTTTTCGAGTTTACACGCGTTTTTGTTTCGCATTGTTCGACGCAAGATATGGTCGCTAATTTCGCACCGGCTAAGTAAGATCGTTGTGACCGAGTGCGTATAACGTAGAACTGAGAATTCTACGAGGCTAGGGTTCGAATCTCACTCAGTGACAAAACATTTGTACCTTTTTTTGTGTGTTTATTAAATTTTATGACTGTGTGTATAATTTTTTGCAATTAAGACTGACGGAATCAGATTTAAAATTACGTTTACAAACAAGTGTTCTATAGTACTGCATCAGAGACAAATAATTTTCCTTCTGTGCGTTACGTCACAATTTCAAGTATTGGTTTTTTGTAAAATCATGTTCGTATGTAAGAATATAGTTATCTCTAACTTACTTACATGGAAACATAAATCAAATCACCCCTGCATCAAGCGCAAGAAAAACATACTCAACTACCGCACAGTTTCGAGTACAAAATACCACTAAATACTTCCAGTAATGCAGTGGATATTTGTATTTCAAGCACGAATAATACCCAGTTGTATACATAAGAATGTGTTTATACTTAGTTAGAGTCTGTATCTACTTAAATACTTTCTCTAGATCAATCTTCCCAGCTTTTGGGAACGATACCGGGCACATTGGGAACTTACTGGGAAATTACCAAAAGGGGAACTTACTGGGAGCGGGAAATTCCCTGCGGCACATCTCTACTCACGATGTTTTAATGTAATGATATTAATTTACACTCGACTCGAGTACTCGACGCGTTCCTCGAAACTTCAGTTTTTGCCTTTCCAGATACGGACTCATTAAATACTCTTAATATGTTATTTATTATACTTATGCAAAATGCATAAATGATGTATTATAATAATGGATAGGAAGTAAATGTCCTTGGCTTCAAATTGTGTCTGCGTCGTCGCGTTGTCGTTAGCGTTATACCTAGGTAGTTTTTTCAACACGAAGTTAGTATAATTTGTCTCTACAGCGATATTAAGCAAATAACATTTTTTATCTTGATGTGTTAGATCAATGTTGCTAGTCTAATTACCTAGTCCTACCTACCTACCTAGTCCTACCTACTGAAGTGCAAAAATAGTAATATTTTTGTCTATGTTCCGCATATACTTAATATAACAAGTTGTGTTAGTAGGCAGGTCCCTACTTAAGTGTTTATTAAATACGACCCCTTTATGTAAGAGACTGAAGCTCATTCTTAGCTGCAGACTTCACTAGAAAAAGTAGGGGTGCTTACACCACCAACTAGTGCACCTATCCTACCTACTTATTCGCATTGATTGAAACCTGAGTCCCGAGACCCGGAGCAACTAAAAACGATGTCTCACTACATCCGATCCGAATTCGGCAAAATACGGATCTAGATCTAAAAATCAATATCCGAATATTGCTTTTCGCTATACCTCGAACTCAAATCTGGGCTGACGTATTTGTAAAAGACTGATTGAACTTGTATATTGCCAACGCACTAGATAGGTAAGTTCAATTTCTGATGCTGCCACACTGATGTAACAAACTACCTACTTAAATGCCTGACAGCGGGGCTCCCCGCTACTACTCTGTCTGATTTTCGCCTAGGTTCGTTTAAGCTAATGCTTACTTATTTCGCCATGCTCAGTTTGGTAATAGGTGCCTTGGATTTTGCTGTTCGGGGTAGGGCGCTGCTAAAACGATTCTAAATGCATGGACCAAATTAAAATCAACGATTTCTCTGGAACGGTTAAAGCTGTGACCATGGTTTTATTTTCGCCTATATTGAAAGAGAATGAGTATAAGCGACCGTTATTCAAAACATTAATTTAAGGCTGTGCAGTGAAAAATAATTATTTTGAAGTTATAATGTTCTCGACGCTATAGAAACCTTAGTCCACGACGTACCTAGATTCCATTCTTTCCGTGCGTTATAATACTTATTAAAAATTCGGGCGTAATTATGTACGCACACTGATTTCAGTAATAAATTTTAATTACTGAGATCCAGCTGGGGGCGGTGTCGGCCCAGCAGCGCCCCAATTGACCCCTGATTACTACTAAACCTGTGGGAATTAACGAGTGCAAGTTAGCTGATGTGAAAAGGCGAAAACAGGGCAAAAATCTGTGTATAATGAAATTTCTTATAGCTTTTCTAATTATTGAGATATAGGAGTGGCGCTGCCAGAACGACGTCGTTCCAGCAGCGCCACAAAGAATCCCAGTTATTTTCAGATATAGAGGGGGCGGAGGGGGCTGCCGAAACGAAACACACGTTCGTACACAGATTTTAAAATAGTTACTATACAGAGTGGTCCATCCAATCACGTCAAGTTTTTTTTTTTTGAATTCCTCCCTCCTAGGGGTACCCAAAAATACCCCATTGTTGTTCCCCGATTTTTTTTAGTTTTCGAGATACAATTTTTTATGCTTTCATCGAAAATTTCGCTAGCGTTTACATAAAAAAATTACATAAAAAAAACTGATCGGTTTTTTTTTTAAACCTAATTCTCGTGAAGCGTTCTTTCACATGCATAAGAATTAACAGCCTAACATTGCTGCATGTTGTAACAATTTTGATCCAAAGTTAATCAATTACGTTTCTGCGAGCTAGAGTTAAATTTTCAAATTCAAATTAAAAAAAAACAAGAAGGTTGCAAAGATTCCAATAAATTTAAAAACTTCTCTAGCCTCTAAGCTTTCCAAAAAGTACAAAAAAGTGGTAGGTAAAGGGGCCATTATTTCCTGTAATCGGGCTTCAAACGTAATAGGGTGAAAATTTGGCCAATCAAGTAACTTCAATTGTGGAACTTTAATTTCATAATTTTAAATAGGTGATTGCTCCAAATTACTGAAAACCCATCTTGGTGGTAATTTATGACTGGTGTATCATTTTTTGAGGTTCATAATGAAACAATACAAATCAAATCAAAGTATTTATTAATAAAATTAAATTTACAACAATTTTTTTAAAGTGCCACTTCAATACATAATCTACAGCGCCTCAAAAATTTTTGCCTTAATTTAAGAAACGCACTTCTGTTGGCTTTTATTTGGTTTTCCGCTTCGTTCAATTTCTGGCGTAGTTCGGCTTCGCTATTCGTCTCCCGCGCATAAACTATTTCTTTGTAGTACAAGAAAAAATCGATTGGGTTCAGGTCTGGTGAGCGTGCAGGCCATTCAATTGGCCCGGCACGCCCAATCCACCTTCCTGGAAACGTTTCGTTGAGGTGCGCCCTTACTTCTCTTGCATAATGGCAGGGAGCACCGTCGTTTTGGAAAAACATTCTCCTTCTAGTTTCTAGAGGTACTTCTCCTAATAAATCTATCAAATAATTTTCCAGGAAGTTCAAATACTCTGGTCCATTTAGCCTTGCTGGCAGCTCAAAAGGCCCATTGAGCTGCCCGTTGAGTATTCCTGACCACAAATTCACGCTGTAGCGGTTTTGAAAATTAGAGGCTCTTGCAGTATGTGGGTTTTCCACAGCCCAAGTGTGATAATTATGCATATTGAACACTCCTGTCCTTTCGAACCGTGACTCATCCGTCCAAAGATTTTTTCTAAAAAAATCTGGGTCTTCTTGTGACCTTGCCAGCATTTCTCGGCAGAAAGCGACTCGCCGGGGATAGTCGCTAGCTTGCAGCTGTTGCACGCGTTGAATGTGGTAGGCGTGGTAGCCCTCTGAAAAAAAAAACTTAATCACGACAGACAGCGATAGCGGGGCGATGATGAGGCAGAGATTTGCCTACTAATGGGTTGTTTAGGGGTTCACAAAAGTTACAGTGCAAGGGAAAACCATGACTGCACCTAAGGAATACTCCATGGGTTGACAGAGTAAGGCTCAACTTAAGCTACCTAAGAATGTAAAAAATGTTTAAAAAATGCTGATTTCAAAATTCTCAGAACTGAAGTTCGCAGTATTCCAGTTGATCTAGTTATTCTTCTTGAGCTTGTAGATGGATCAATTGCGATCTCATCTAACACCATATCCCTTCGGTCTGGATCAGCAACATGTCCGCCTCCGCGACCAGTTCCCGGAACTCGGCCAGCCATCAGAGTGTTGTAAGTGTTAATGAAAACTCTGTGGTCTGGGTAATGCTCTCGTACTTCACCTCGCCGCTCTAGCTATTCTCGATAGTCTCACAGCTAATAGGCCATTGCCTTGCGCGACGCCATAATACGAGGGTCAAACTGAAAGTTCTTAGAAAATCAAATACTGATTACATTAGCCAGTTATTAGTTTTATTATATCTTTTCAAAATATTGTCCATTGACGTCAATACACCGCTGCATGCGATGGAACCACTGGGAAAAGCACTTTGCCCACTCGTCCTTAGGGGTCTCTTCAATGGCATCGCGATACGCAGCCACCGCTTCTTCAGCATTCATAAACCGCTTTCCTTTAAGTTTTTCTTTAATTTTTGGAAATAAATAAAAATCACAAGGCGCGAGGTCGGGGCTATACGGCGGGTGACCCAGTAATTCAACGTTTGATGTCGCCAAATAGTCGATCGTTCGCTTGGCGGTGTGCGACGAGGCGTTGTCGTGGTGAAGGAGGATCCTACTGCGAGGTCGTTTCTCTCGAACTTTTTCCAAGACAAGTGGCAAACAATTGGTAGTGTACCATTCTGCAGAAACTGTTTTTTGATCCTCTAACACAATTGTTGCGAAATGACCTATCCTTCCAAAGAACGAGGCCACCATTTTTTTTCCCGCACTTCGATCTCTCTTCACTTTAGTTGGCAACTCCTCGAAAGGAAACACCCACTGAGCAGATTGTCTTTTGGTTTCAGGATCATAACAGTAAATCCAGCTTTCGTCACCTGTTAGTATGTCGAACACAGCATTTGAGTCACCTCCGTTAAATCTTTCAATCATTTTACGGCACCAATCCACACGATGGAGTTTTTAAGCCTTAGTCAAATTATGAGGTATCCACCGGGCGCAAAGCTTCCTGACCGCTAAATGTTCGTGGAGGATTTTGTGCACTTGACTCATACCGATGCCTAAGCTTGTCCGAATCTGCTGATAGGTCACTCTTTTGTCAGTCTCTATCATACGCCGCACAACACAGATGTTATTTTCAGTCGTCGCCGTAGAAGGCTGTCCCTCACGTACATCATCAGTGAGATTAGTGCGACCACGTTTAAACTCATTAAACCAGTTGTAAACAGTCGCACGAGATGGGGCTTCATCGTGAAAGGCCAATCGTAGTCTATCATAACTTTCTTGTTGACTTAAATGACATCGAAAGTCATAAAAAATCATTTCACGAAAATTTTCTCGTGTTAAATTCATTTTGACGTGACACAGACAATTTTCAATTTGCCGCCAAGTCGTAAAACAAATGACAAATGAATGAAATATATACTCAGTAATATTGGCAAAGAGTTCTATTTTCAAATTTTAGAATATTTTTTTTATTATATTGTTTATAAGTGGCCAGTTCTAAGAACTTTCAGTTTGACCCTCGTAATAATGCATCTCTGCGTATTCACCAAGTGAATATGGCATGATGCAGGTCGACTTTAATCCAAACACTAGGCAGGCGGGGGGTGCGGTGGTGAGGTGAGGGGTGGTAAGGCAGGTAAAAACGGTCCCTTATCTAACTGGTTTGACGAGTCATCCTTTTGTGCGTGACATGTTTTAGCTTCGTTTGGATCGCTGACAGTGAGCCTAAAACTAAGCAATAGTGTAATAAAATAAATAATACAGTTTTAAAAATCTCTAAGGAGTATTTTTTAAATGTTTTAGGGCGTTAGAATTTATTTTCATGAAATTCAAGTTCCTCAATTGAAGTTACTCAATTGGCCAAATTTTCACCCCGCTACGTTTGAAGCCCAATTACAGGAAATAATGGCCCCTTTACCTACCACTTTTTTGTACTTTTTGGAAAGCTTAGAGACTAGAGAAGTTTTAAAATTTATTAGAATCTTTGCAACCTTCTTGTTTTTTTTTATTTGAATTTGAAAATTTAACTCTAGCTCGCAGAAACGTAATTTATTAACTTTGGATCAAAATTGTTACAACATTCAGCAATGTTAGGCAGTTAATTCTTATGCATGTGAAAAAACACTTCACGAGAATTAGGTTTAAAAAAAATACATAAAAAAACCGATCAGATTTTTTATGTAATTTTTTTATGTAAACACTAGCGAAATTTTCGATGAAAGCATTAAAAAATATCGTATCTCGAAAACTAAAAAAAATCGGGGAACATACATGGGGTATTTTTGGGTACCCCTAAAGGGTAGGGGTACAGGAGGGAGGAATTCAAAAAAATATTCTTGATGTCATTGGACGGACCACCCTGTATAGTTCGGGTATTCATACAAAAAAATACTAAGGAAGTACCTATTAGCTACTTTAGTCCCCAATAATTTTCTGCCGCTGCTATCTACCTACATCAAGTGCCCAATAATAACTAAATTTAAAAAGCCGGCCAAGTGCGAGTCAGACACGCGCACAAAGGGTTCCGTTCCGTACCTATACAACATTAGACCATATAAAATGATCCGTTAGACGGACAGACAGCGGAGCAGTAATAGTGTCTCGTTTTTACGGTTGGGTATATACAGTACGTAACCCTAAAATAAAAATCAGCTAATAAAACTTTGTACCTATTATAAATGTAAACCTTAATTCCAATGCCTCCTTGTCGATAACAGATTTAAAAAACAAAATGTCAAAGTCAGAATTGTTGATAAACATTCATGAAGGCATTGAAAATTTAAAACAATCTGATAAAATTTATTTAGTTTCGGGAAATTATGATTATTATCATTATTTATGCGACGGCTTCGATGACAGGGTATGTTTGTTGTGATAAGTACGTAAACTTGTTTGTAGTACTTTTCATAACCTCAAAATGTTTGCAATTTATGATTTTTCTATAGGGTTGGGGGTGTGGATATAGAACACTTCAGACCATATGCTCATGGATGAACTATAACTATAAAAACAATGGCGAAGTTCCCTCAATCCGCCGTATTCAAGAAATTCTTGTAGAATTGGAAGATAAACCTAGATCGTTTTTGGGATCCAGGCAGTGGATTGGCAGCTTCGAAGTGAGTAAACATGTAACATTTTATTTTTGCATTTGTTAGCTAGTAACTAAAAATATTGTGTATAAAAGTAAAAAATGTATTCCTAATAGAAACTTTTTTTTTCAGGTGTGTTTGGTAATAGACAAGCTTTATGACATTCCAAGCAAAATAGTTCATGTGAACAAAGGTGAAGACCTAAAAACTATTGTAGACAAATTGGTTGTCCATTTTGCGACATTTAGTAGCCCCATCATGATGGGTGGAGATGTTGATTGTTCTTCTAAAGGCATTATGGGTATACAGATACATCATAATGATGCTAGTTTATTGGTGGTGGTAGGTGTATGATCATTTCATTGTTTTGGTTTAATTGCTATAATTTGTACCAAGAAAAAAAACCTTTTTATTACTATTTTCAGGATCCCCATTATGTTGGCGAAGAACAATCAAATCAATTCCTACAAAATAAAGGCTGGGTGAAGTGGCAACCACTATCAGACTTTTTGAGCTCATCTTTTTACAATTTGTGCTTACCTCAAGTAAAATCTAAGCACAAAAATTGATATAGTGGAATGCACCTGCAATTTGAAATTAAAAAAAGTATTAAAAATCAGTCTTTATTTTACTAAAACCTAAATGACATTAATTAAATGTAAATTAAGACTAAATAAACTGATAAAGGTTCACTTTCAGGTACAACATAAGTCCTTAATAAAGCTACCACACACACCGACTAGAATCTAGCAAGATTATTGACAGTCTTTAATGATTGACAAAATTATAATTTTTACCCGACTGCCTCAGAAGAAGAGCTCCGTTTTTCTTTTATTTTTCCAACCATGTTATGGTTCAAAAAATTATACATAATTTATGTATAAAAGCAAAAGTGTTACCTACACCAAAAATAAAAATTAATAAATCAAATGGAACATTACTAGGTTGTATATGAGTATTTTTGGTCTGTATTAAATTAAAACATGCTAAAGTATAGTAGTTAGATTATTCACCATATCATCACAATATTAAGGCGGTTGACAAATACAGAAGTCGTCATTGCGTGTTCACGGTAGCTCATGCAACAAAAGAATACTCAGTCAGTGTTCATGATGAGGCAGACTCCCTGCAGAACCCAGTGACTGTAATGCTCGGCGGTCCACAGGTCAGACTCGAATACCAGTCCCACGCCCATAGCATTGCGGCGCTGCGAAGTCGTATACACAGGCGTACGGAGGGTATTCTAGAATGAAAAGAGAAAGCAAGCTGTTATTTACGTACCGTTAAAACTGACCGCATCATCACAAATATTATGAAGAGGAAAGATTATTTGTTAGTATTGAATAGGCTCCGAAACTACTGGACCGATTACAATTTTTGGTACAGAGATAGTGTGAGACACTGGGAAGGATATAGGCTACTTTTTGTCGCGATATAAAATCACCAGGGAGATGAAAGTTTGTATGGAAAATCCGACTTTTGGCGCGGGCGAAGTCGCGGGGAACTGCTTGACTAAATAAACACGATTGAATGCGACGATGGTATGCAGTGAGCGGATTTTTTTCTAAACAGTACCTAACCAAACATGTATTTAATTACTAAGCCTGGAGTTCACCAACACATATTCATTTTTTAATCAGCCGGTTTGGAATTATTTGTTTTATTTGTATGGGAATTCTGTCAAATTAATCGTCAATCGATGTCTACCGGCTGTTTAAGAATTGATAAACTCTGGTCTTAGTAAATAAAAAACATTTTTATGGAGACATCTATTGTGTGTACTTATACCTACTTACTTAGTTGAAACCCAAATGATTTGTCATACTGAAATTGGGTTAGGGGGTTATCTAAACCCAAATGATTTGTCATACTGAAATTGGGTTAGGGGGTTATCTACAAAGATCAAGGTTCATTCTTTTAACTAAGTTGTCCTACATGTACGAGTGTGTTATGTTTGCTATGCCAAACAACGAAACGAGTAATGGTCAAATATGTATAGTATATTTGTTATATTCAAAGATAATAAGTGCGAGTATAATATTTGAGGGTCGCGCTATATCAAAGAAAACTAAGCGAGACATCGCGACGTCACCCGTTCGAGATAGGCGACTTTTTAAAGCAGTGCAAAGCAGTTATATGTAGCAGACGGCAGCGGTAGACCACCCCCTTAAAGGCTTTTAAAAGACCTGTCTGTCCTTTGGAAGACCTCATGTGTGTAAATGCCAAGGCAATTAGTGTCGCCAATTACTGGGCACAACAAATTTAAGTCGCTTACCATCGACACGCTAAGAAGAAGAAGCTTTTGAAATGGGTTCCGCAGGCATGGCTCCGTATAGTGCTGACCAAAGCTGTAAGCATCTAGCACTCCGGTCGTGATTGGATGAGTAACTATTCCAAACGTATTATTAACACTTAACACGACATCATTAAAATTCAATCTCGTACCTAGTATTGTTTAGTCATACTGTGGTTATACTTAGGTATTAGAAATGTCGCCTATTGAGACTTGATGATAAAATCTTGCATTCTTTTTTGTTTCTTTGCAGACAGTCAAGTTGATGATTTGCCTCACACTACCTAAGCATGGACAAATTACTCGACAGCGTTTAGTTGAGAATCTCACGATATGGCATAGGCCAGCCTTCGTCACTGATCCGCTGGCCGAGGTATAGACCTAGGCCAGCGGAACAGTCTGGCCATCCAAAGGGGTAATGTGGCCAACCTTATGAACACCTTCCCGCGGGACAGCGACCTAAGTCAGGAATTTTATTTATAGGTTTTTTTCTATTTAAAATATGTATTGTGTACCTAGTCTATTAGTACATACTGGCATGTAAATAGTTTAGTTTTAAGTTTATGTGAATATAACTAAATAATTATTTATTTTTTATATTTATTAATAAATGAATCTCGACAGCTTTTGTTATTTTGTATATTTAAACCGAACCATGTCTAGTTGATAACTGTAAAAACCATCTCTTTTACAAAATAGTACTTATCAGCTGATGGGACTTTACTCACTCTTGAAATCTATGAGAAGGCCTAAGTTCAGCAGTGGACGTCCTGCGGCTAATATTAATGATGATAATGATAGACTCACCTGCAGCTTGAGCTTGTGGAACTCGATGGGTATGATGTACATGATGGGCAGCTCGGTGACCAGCACTTTGGGGTGCGAGCGGCGAAGGCAACCGTCCTCCAGATCCCAGCGAGCGCCCTCTAGATATAGCCCGCGCACGTAGCAGCCCTAAGATTCACATAATATTTTAATTTTAATTTATTTTTAGTCTAATTGCATCTGTGTAATCTTCAGTTTCACATTAAAGCACATTTCGAAATCACTATCGATAGTATAGATACTATGCATAGTATCGACTTTGAATACTTATTAAAATAACAACAATTAGTATCGCTAGTTATTGTGACAGTCAGCTGCAATACGAGTAGTATCGATAGTACCTATATTCGATATTGAACTTCAAACGAAGCTATTAATAGTATCGAGACTATCGATACTATTGCTTCTGCCTTAACCATCGATAGTACCTATAGATCGATATCGAGCGGCAACGATATTCTCGGACTATACTACTTACGGTGACGGGTCGCTCCTCTATGTCGTCCGCATTAACCCACTTGGTGACGCGCGTGAACTGCGTGGAGCGGTCCAGCGGCCACGTGTACAGCCGGCACGCGATCTGGATGTGCGCGATCAGGTACGACTCCGGGATGTGGAGCCCGGACAGCCAGATCACGATCGGCTCTTCCATTGTTGCCTAAGATATAATACGTGATGGTTAGAGCATGGACACGATTTTTAGAATACGCTACAATTTGATGATTTTTCCAGACAACTCCTACAAAGTATGTGAGAGATCAGACTTCATCCAAATTCTTCAAACAAGCAATTTAGACACTATCATGCGACATTCACGCAAGGCAAAAATCTTTGACCTAACGTCAAAGATCATACATTAGCAATGTCACGTGGCTAAAGTGGGATTTTATCCCAACCAAGTCACGATCCAAAAATTCCCACATAATAATAATAATCATTAATACATGCATGTTTTACAGTCAGAAATTTTTAACACGACTCCAATGCCACAAACTAAAGTGCAGTACACTTGACTTGGGTGAGGCATGTAAGTCTGACACTATAATCAGCGAAAATGGGTTGTAAAATTTCACCTACTTATATATAATCTGTGATTTCACTAAGAGATTAGAAAACTATGAAAGAAAATCTCATATCTCTATGTTCAGGCCTCTCTCCTCCCCTCATTCTGAACAGCAGCGGACATCTTCACTGTTATGTCGATGGAGTCGATGGATTAAAATAAATAAATTGTTTTGGATAATTTCTTTATTTAATTAAAGCTTAAAATGTATCTTATCTAAATACCAACTGTAAAATTTGCATGTTGTGGGCGCTGGAGAGAGAGCGGTAAGGGGCTCAAACATTGTGATTTAATATTTTAAAGTTGCATTATTATTGCTCTCTCTGGTAAGAAAAGTCTCGTTTAGATTACAGGTTAATTTAAACTCAAGGTGAGACTAAAATGTTATAAGGTTAAAGTAAAAAAAAATTGGGAGGAGCTACTAAAATGGTTTTCAAAGTAGGCGTTAGTTAGACGAAATAAGTTTGGGAATATCTGACCTAATAAGTCAAACGTGAGCATATAAGTAATTTTATTTTATCATCATGTTACCATGGTACAATGTTAAAGCAAATAAATTATTTCTGATTTCTGAAGGTACGCAACTTACCCAGTCAGTGTACTGCTTGGTGCGAGCCATGAAGTGGTCCATCCATCCGCCTAGCCCCTTGCAGGTGGCAGGCGCGAGACCACGCCATACTTGCGGCAGCTGCCCGTTGAACAAACTATATGACACATTGTCTAGCACGGCGTCCATGCCGATCTCACCGGCTAGCGCCTTGCGAAGGAGCGAGAGAGTACTTTGCATACGACCCACCAGGCGATTGAACCTGTTGTAACATAGATAACTCTTTATTTTTATTGCACACCATAAAAGTAACAACAATACAATTTACATAGAAAGATGTACAAATTAAGCGGTCTTATCGCTAAGAGCATATATTTATATTTTATACTTATATTTTTTACATTTACAAGCTAATAGGATGTGATCCCACGTGCCACCATGTTCCAATTACTTTTTCTCAGTTATGAACATAAGGTAGTTGTTTCACTAATTGATTCTCTTACGGTGAGAGAAAACAGCGTGAGGAAACCTGCACATTCAGGCGACTCAATGTGTAACTATGATTCAAAACTGGTCAGGTTCCCCTGGTAACAGGGTCACGGAGGTCAGATGGCAGTCGCTCCACTGTAATTACCTGATCTGCCATATTCTGGATCCTGGTCAGCGGACCCTGGCACTCGTGTGCGAGTGCACAACCGGGATAACGCTAGGATGATGATTCATTTTTTTACATGCATATGAGGTAAAGGACTTCAAATGTACAAGACACGATGTATAGGATAGAGTCTCCAGGTAAGGCTTTGCGAATGAGCGAGAGAGTACTGCGCACACGGTCCACTAGCTAGGCGAATAAAATTGAATATGTGACAAAAATATTTTTGTATAATAAATAAACAGGGATCCGTGATAGGAAACTACGTTGAACAGGCTGTAGGTAAGACTCTTTGTCTAGGGCAAGGGCAGCGTCGAGTATTCCGAATTGATCTCATTGGCTATGGCTTTGCAAAGGAGGATAAGAGTAGGTACTGCGCATACGACTCTCCTTAGTGGGATAATTCTGTGATAATGTTAAGTTGTAAAACGCATCTTAAAATTTATTAAAAATTACATAACTTTTTTATTCAAATGAGTCAAATCAAAGGAGTTTTTTCTCACCATGGACACAGGGAAGCCCCTATTCATAATTAATTATAGTACATACTACTGACGCATATTCACTTTTTGCTACGTTAGGTCATTGTTATTTTGTTTTTTGCAAGTAATGGCAATATCAATTTTGAATCATTTAGTATTAATCTTGTCATCTACATCATCAACTTGTCACCTTGTTCACAGTTTAGTATTTAATGCAGTACAGTAAGCTATATTTATGCAATCCTGTCACTCGATGGCATTTTTCCTTCCCATTCGGTTCTTTTTAGGGTTCCGTAGTCCTGACAAGGATCCCTTATAGTTTCGTCATGTCTGTCCGAGGTTTTGCTAAGAGGCCGTGAGTACTAGAAAGCTGTAATTTTATAGGTGTATGTATATTAATTAAGCCGACAAAGTGGTAGAATAAAATTTTGAAAAATATTTGTTTTTAGGGTAGCTCTCCTACATGTAAAGTGGGGATATATATTTTTTCTCCACCCTGTATAGTTACCTCTCCAGCTCTTGCAGCAGCACGACGAGGGTAGGCGTGATGTTCATCTCGAACTGCTTGCGCACGCGCCAGATCTCAAACAGAGGCGGCAGCTTGCCGAGCACGTCCACCGCTATCATGTCGATGAAGTCCTCGCGGCTCATCGCACCGCCCGAGTCGCCTGCTCATCACGTTTTTAAATGTCTGTTATTTTTGTATACCCTGTATATATATTCCTATGAATATAATGTCCTCCTAGCCGAATTCCGACTGCGGCGGCCTATCTCAATAGTCAACTCCGCGGGACATATTATAGTGCACAAGTGTGTGCGCAATACACGGGTGCACTCTCTATTCCTTTACTCTCATAATACGGTGAGGCGGTAGTCCGATATGACCGTAGAGAGATCAGGCGCCAGACCAACGGCTTAATGGCTTTCCAAAGCACGGGGGTGTCAACACCACCAACTTCCTGAATCCCGAGCTTGTCTGAGTTTTTTCAAGACATAAAAAACCCAACACTCTTGGCCCGACCCGGAATTCGAACCTAGGGCCTCGTGGATAGTACCCAGCGTGCTGACCACTAGACCAACGAGGCAGTAGAGTCGATTCCTATGAATAAATCTATAGGTCCTATTATAATGAAGCAGGATTGTATGCTTTACATATTTCAATTCTATGTTAATTAGTATCGAAGGCCCACTTGCGCAAATGGGCTTTCAACTCAGATCATAAGCCTTGCGCCAGTCCGGATTAGCTAATCCAGACTGGCGCAAAGAGGGTTTTAACTCACATCATGGGCCTAAGTGATGTATTATATTACGCTATTGTTATAGTGAATTAGTGATTATTACCCTTAAATAAGCGTATAATTTTCAACGTTAGCATTTATTGAAGAAAACAAATAATGCATTATGTTTTTTGGATAGAATTTCAAGGCTTTTCACAATTTTCTTTATTTTTATTTTAGTTCCGTAACACGTGCGTAGGTACTACATTATGATGATAAACACGGTTATATTTTGCAAAACGTAAATGAAAATTTAAATAACTTACCATTACGGACACGGGCTAAGCAGCGTTAAAAGCAATAAAAAGACAGACATGTACATTAGTGACAATAACACTCGGTCCGAATATATTATTTTATGAATGAATACTTTATATTTATAATGGTACTTACCTTCTTCTTTGGTGACTATTACGCAGCGTGAAAAATAAAGTTAAAGATATAAAATTTAATGTACCTACAATATTGTATAATGGACAGATATTCAGTCTACAATGTGTCCCAAGGCTATGCGAAACGAAGGGGAATTTACCTTGATATTGCAGATGGAGTTATTATATTTTTTTAAATAAGTTATTTTATATTCAAAAGTTTTCTGAAAATTTACAATTTTGAAAGATTTTATGTCACCTTGCTCTATAAGTATATCTACTGAAAAAAAAAACATATAGGCGTATCTCGACTAATGCCTACAAAGCCCTCCAGGTCCAGTTTCTCGTGCATTGATTGATTTAATTGTTGATTAACCTTTACACTTATTAGGTAATCAACATATTACATTTGTTGTATTAGCGCCGAACCAATCGCAGCCGTTAATTGTGTATTTGATCAGGAGATTACGTAATCTAGGCACGAGAATAGCTTAACAGTATTAGCTCTGAGTGCCACTTAGAAGAAGTGGCGTGCGAATTTGAGTTAAGCACATATTACACCATCCTATTTGTAGCTTGTAGCATTCTAATTAGGAAGGTAGTATCTTACTTAGGATCCTAACTAAGAAGGTAGCACCAATGAGATCCTAAGAAGGCTACGATACGACATTGGATTGGAATCCTAGCTATTT
This sequence comes from Pyrausta nigrata, assembly GCA_949316185.1. Classification (NCBI taxonomy): domain Eukaryota; kingdom Metazoa; phylum Arthropoda; class Insecta; order Lepidoptera; family Crambidae; genus Pyrausta; species Pyrausta nigrata. The sequence continues at coordinate 9,967,871 of OX438951.1, forward strand.
TCCTATACGTTAATAATTTACTTAGATATGTTCAGGATGACCAATTTAGTTTTATTAATAGGAGTTATTTGTTTTGTTTTTTCAATTTGTTGGAGATTTTTTTGGATCTTAGTTAGGATTTGTTGGTACCTTCCTATTTAGGATTCTAGTTGATCCATCCTATTTGTAGGATGCTACAATTGTATTAATTGGATATGTGTAGGATGGTGTAACAACTGCCTTAAGAAAGTGAGTAGTAACGTTACTTGTCTGCGGCTGCAGCTCGATGAGGTGTCCCCACATCTCACGCACGGCCTGGCTGAAGTAGCCGATCTCCGCGTTGGGGTGCAGCCCGAACACCTCCGGCGAGTTCGCCAGTGGCAACACATCGATGAACTCTGACGAATGGTTTATTTTATTTATTCTCATTTTTGGGATATTACTTACTAATGGTTATATTACACTTAGCTATGTATTTTTAATATACGAGTACATATATCAGACTAACAGGTAATACTTTCATTGTTTACGCAATCCCTTACGCGCACATCTAAGTATATCTTCGAATAAAGTGACTCATAAAATAGTGATCGAATTTGACTTGGAAGTTCGTTTGATCATTTAATAAATTGTTCATGTAGCCACCGAAGCCGATTAATTACCTACCTACCAACATTTTATTCATTTGCGTACAGTCGTCATCATCATCCTTAGAATCAGCCTGCGAAGTGTAAAAGTAGACACAGCTGAGGCCCAGTTATTATGACGAACTTCCATAGGCGTTGGACCAACCGATATGTATCACTACTAACATTTTGTAACTGTCATTAACAGATAAATTCATTTCCACACACCGCTTGACCCTGGAATCGAACAAAGAGGTCAAACGGCCGAGTGTCAAGACCGGTATCTGTTCAAACAGCTATGTCGATTAGATAATATTTGTTTATTAAACGCTCAACGTCGGGTATTTACTGAATTCTCGGAACATCCTCATTATTTGTCAACTCAATTCTCAGCAGGTTACTAAAATTAATAATACATATGTACCAGGAAAAACTAGATAGATAAATAATCGATTGTAAATGGTATCGCGCAGCGAGCGGAAAGTAACAACCATGCAATTAGCAAAGTAAACAATCATATGAAATAATCAAATAAGTACAACTTAAATTAGACTCTATTTGCCAATAAGCAGTAGGTCGCACATGCGTGCTAATTAGATCATCGTACTCATCGTAGGTAGTAGATATCACTAATGCCAGGTTTCCGAAATCGTGGTGGTTTATGTCTATAAATTGTATGTATCTAATATACATTGATTTATTATACATAATAAATCAATGGTAATATACATAATTATAGTAATTAGAAAAAAGACATAGGTATGCGCCGGCGAGGTCGCGAAACACCTCTAGATTTTAACATACTTTGTGTGTTGGATAGTCGAATGAGAGGATAAATGCTATAAAAAATTAAATATAAAATTAAATTGTTTTAACGATCGCACCAATTACCTAGTCTCAAACTACCTAAGCGCTTGCTTGTGTCGCGACTAGGATAACGGATTTACTTGAAGTGAAATGAGCTAAGTAAAGAGTCATCCTCTGCAAGGCCCATAGATTTTTTCACTCCGCGAATTTCAGAAATCTTTGAATACAGTTGTTTTTTTTTTAAATAAAGGTACGTTTCTTTTTAGTAAAATGAGCTAACTAAAGGATTTTAAATTTTAAGGTAGTTCCTTTCCTTTTTGCCACCCTGTATAAGAACGTTCAAAAAACATATTCTGCTCATTATATTAACATTTGTCCCTTGCAGGATTTGTTCAAACAAAACACAGTTGCAGGCTCAAGCCTGCAACTGCCGCGCTGGTTTTGCAGTCTGGAGTGCGAACCATTACCAAGACGATCGATATGTCGTAAACTAACCAATATACTGGTCCCTCTCCCCGTCCGGCGGTATGACGTAGTCGAACACGACGTCCTTGTAGAAATGAAACGGCTGGAACTTGTCGAAGAGGAACTCGCCCATGTACTCCTCCATGTACGTGCGCACCACGCGCCGGTCGAAGTCGTCGATCACCCGCCCTCCGTACATCACCTGCCATTCAAAAAGTCGATTAAAGAAGATTGGCATAAATCGACCCAATAGATAGCGAAACCGTACAAAGTGAGACACATGAAATATAAATATCACTTTATTAGCGGGCTTTTGTATGATTTTATAGTAATTTAAAAAGCAGGGAATTAAAATTTTAAATATTTTCAGAATGTAAAAATAATTAACAACTAAACGTCTTCAAGGTTGCAAAAACAAAACGAACGACGACGTGAACTTCAACGTGTCAGTCAAACATGAAGTATTTGTTTTATATTAAACGTCAATCTTGCTTGACCGATTGATCCTACATTGTTTAAATGTCAGTCCGACATAATGCACCAAATATTTATATTTTTTCCTTTGTACAGTTTTAGGCTTTTCATCAAAGACTATAAAACCTGCCAGCATTTGGGGCTGAGCATCAAATAATTTTGAAGTTCTTCTTTTTGCATTCCGATTCCGCGTTGTTTAGCTTGATGCGCTTTTCCTATCAGTGAGGATAGATCGACAGGGACAGGGAAACGGGGGGCTGTCGTCTATATAGTTAATAAGACTGCCTCGTTGGTCTAGTCGTCAGCACGCTGGGTACTATCCACGAGGTCCCGGGTTCGAGAGTGTATGGGTTTTTCTGATTTGAAATTACTCAGACACAGCTCCGGAGTCAAAAAAATGGTGGTGTTAACACCCCCGTGCCCCGGAAAGCACGTAAAGCCGTTGGTCCTGCGCCTGATCTCTCTACGGTCATGTCGGACTGCCGTCTCACTGAATTATGAGAGTGAAGGAACAGAGAGTGCACCTGTGTTATGCGCACACATTTGTGTTCTATACTTAATGTCCTGCGCAGTTGGCTAATCTCTGTCTAGTATTCTGTGTCTCTGTTGAAATAGGCCACCGTAGTCGAAATTTGGCTACGAGGACATTATTATTATTAGTTAATAAGAATTTCGCTATTCAGGGATATGATGTTTATTGCAGATCACAAAATAAGGATGAGTCTAATTTAGATGCTAATTATCTGTTTTTAAGGTTACCCAGCTGATCGTTGTCTGTTATATTAGTATTAGAGATGTTTGTTAGAAAATAAGTATATCTCTCATAGTTAATGTAAGTAGATGATTTTCATCATATTTATCGCCAACGTCCATACCACGTTGAAAACACCGGTTCTCGTCCGATCACCGAAGTTAAGCAACGTCGGGCGCGGTCAGTACTTGGATGGGTGACCGCCTGGGAACACCGCGTGATGTTGGCTTTTTGCTATTTTTGCATAACGACGTTAAATTTTGATAACTTTAAATATTTTTTAAAGTTCCTATTATTTTACCATAGAATTTAGTAAACTTGACCGAAATTTTACAGTAACTCGAGCGCCATCTGCACAAAAAATTACAAAACATACTCGCCGCGCAGATACGAAATCATACCGTCCGAGTTTCGAATGTACCGCACATTTGATCGTCATTCGTCACCCCATCTAGTCGGTTAGCCCGCTTTAAACTTTACATTACGTGTTTATTCAGTTGGATATGATATACAGGGTTATTTCTAAAACACAAATAACCTCTTAAAGGCCGATTCTGGTGTCTAAATATATTAACTTTCTAGGACCAACTTCGAAAGTAAAAAATTAATTGCATAGAATACTTAGACATCAGGCGATTGGCGATTTGCAACTTAGATATTGGTCTCCTAAGGCCTTATTACAAAAAACTAAGTACCAGATTTAAGCCAAGACTTAATATTAGAGGACAAATTAGAAATGAATTACACATTCGTGACATTACCTAATAGAGAAACGCTTTTCTGATTGGTCGGTTAATATTAGGACCTGGCTTAATCCTGGTACTAAGTTTTTTTTTGTAATAAGGTCGATAATGTTGCTATATTCGAGTACCCAAATCGGTCCACAAGCTATTTATTGGTGATGTTTCAAATACAAAAAAAGTCTTATGTTATTACCTCCCCAAACAGGTATTTGAGCGTGGCCCACGGTATGGGTCCCTTGGCAGCGTAGCACCGCTCAAGGTAGCACTGCAGTATCTGCATGCACACCACAAAGTCAGACTCGCTGAAGTCGTACGATATGTTCCAACCAATCTTGTCGTACTTGCGACGCTCCTGTGTTATATAATATTTGATATGATAAACAAATAAATAATTAAAATAAAAAAATGTCCGTCTGTCAATTCTTCATAGTATTTCTATACTAATATTATAAAGAGGAAAGATTTGTTTGTTTGTTTGTTTATTTGCATCTAATAGGCTCCGAAACTACTGGACCGAATTAAATGAAATTTGGCATAGAGATAGTTTGAGACACTGGGAAGGACATAGGCTACTTTTTGTCGCGATATAAAATCATCAGGGGGGGTGAAAGGGGGGATGAAAATTAGTATGGAAAATCCGACTTTTGGCGCGGGCAAAGTCGCGGGGAACTGCTAGTTTAATATAATTATAAGGCAATGCAATTCTGTCAAATAAAGATTGTCGAACTTCTAATAAGTAGTTAGGTTCCGCGCAGATGGGCCACCGACCACCGCCACCGGTGGCTGTCGCGCGCCACTACCTTTCGTTCCGTTCCACTACCTTTTGTTCCGCGCGAACAAAGGTGGTCGGTGGCCTACTGACAGTGTATTTAAAAAAGAGGCAGACCTGTCATCTCCTACGGCGCGGCGATTCAAATTTGATGCGCCGAGCACACGTTTTTTACGAGTCAAATGTCATATTTGAATGCAAAATTGAGTAAATTACTCAATTTGAGGCATTCAATTTTCGCGCGTTAATGACACATTTACCTCTTCTTAAATGCACTGTGATTGCGGTGGCCGCTACAATTAACACTCATCTGTTAGATCCTTTGATTTGACAAAACTTTTGTCAAAATAGCCACCGGTGGCTGTGGCCCATCTGCGCGGAGCCTTATATGTGCCAAAATAGAAAGGAGCATAAAAATAAACAAAATCTCATGAAAACCTTTGAATCAGTTCAATTAAAAATATATATATTCAAATCTTACTCGACGCCAATAAGATTGAAATAAGATTTTTTTTTTCATTCATTTTTTTTTTGGTGAATAAGATACGTATCGCTAGGCTCCATATATCTCTGATGGAAAACAGATTTATTAAACTTTTGGTGTGTTTCTGTAAGGTGTCACTAACCTGTACTACAGCGTGGAAGAAGGCGAGCACATACACTAGCTTTTTGAAAGCGGGGTGCGGACACTCTTCGAGAGCGTGCGTCCGCATCTTGAAGTACGTGTTGCGAAGATTCAGTTTCAATCCGTTCGGAGGCTCTGTCACCACTAAAAATATAAATTTAAATTTGTATATAACAAACATGTATAGCAAAAAGCCAACATCACGCGGTGTTCCCAGGCGGTCACCCATCCTCCAACTTCGGTGATCAGACGAGAACCGGTGTTTTCAACGTGGTATGGACATTGGCTAATGATTTATTGAAATAAGTGAACAGTAGATTTTCTTTCAACTTGCGTGGATGGCTAATAAAATTGATAACAATAGGTTCATTCATTTTTATGTGCCATTTAATAAGGTATGTTTTTGTTTTATTCTTCAATCCTGCAAGCAACATGGCTTATACCACACATACATACATTTATTCATAGGTGTTTTTAAGGTTTCAAACCTCTTGAGATAAAACGGAACCCATAAAGTATCACTTTGTTGTCCGTCTGTTACCAACATATTTTATCATTACGTTAGATATTATGTCTGCGGTCCCTTAAAGCTGTATAACAATATTAAGCTTCTATGTCAACGCAATCCAAACATTTTCTGTTGAACCTATTGTCTACCATTTTGCGCGGAAATCAAAATCAATTGGGTTTTTCTTCCCATAAACCTAGAATCATGAAATTTGGCAAGAAGGAAAATGTTCAGCACAAGTGCAAACGAAAATAGGTATCTAATAATAAGTCAGCCTATTAGATCCCACTGCTGGGAAAAGGCCTCACCTCAACTATGAGGAGGAACGAGCCATACTTCACCACGCGGGCTCAGTGCGGATTGGTGGAGGGGTGTATGTAAGGCAAGTGACAAACCTTACTGTCAGAAGTTATCAAGCCGCCCTAGGGCCTCTGACTAGGCTTAACGACTAATACCACAGATATTAGCCGGGACCAACTGCTTAACGTGCCTTCCGAAGCACGGAGATGCTTGTCATGGACGTCACTTAAATGGTCGGAATGGTCACCCATCCAATCACGACCGCGCCGTGGGTTGCTTAACTTTTGGTATCACTACCAAAGCGCTGCCGCCACTGCGCCACAAGCACCTCAAGGTATCTAATGCGGTAGGTAATTTATTGTTCAATTCCAAAAAATATCTCTTTTGTGATATTTTACCAAACAAGTTTAAGAACACTCAGTGTCCGACCCTTGCCCGTGTTTTTTTGATTTGTACACACGATCCGATAAACCAAAATGACTGTCAACAACCATTAGGTTGTACCTTTTAGTGATCTCTGCAAGATTCCAATAGGGAAGGTCGGCGTTGGGTCCGTGGTCAGCCACAGTCGGTACTCGGGGTGGGGTTTCTCCATCAGCTCCAGTTGTTTCTCCAGCTCCCTCAGGAACGAGACCAGCAGGTGGCAGTTTTGTAGGATGAGCCACTGGCCATGGGAGATCGCACCCTCTAATAGTGCTAGGGCTGCCTGCATTGTGATAACAGAGGAAATTAAGTTTTTGCATTTTATTTATTTTAGTCACGTTAGTATTACAACAATAATGACCCTTGTTTATAGTCTAAAATAAACGGGATGGAACCATTCTGTCATATCAACCCCGCCTTCATTTTGTTTTTTTATTAGAAATCGCGGCGTACAATGGAAGTGTTAAGTATGGATATTGATCAATCGATATTTGCCTTCAAATATCTCGTCGGTAAAGTGACACTGTAGGGTACCATATTACTTGTCATTTTTTGTTCCTCTATGTGTCTTCTATCCATACCACTTTTATTGTGTCTTTTCTTCATTGTGTACTTTCAAATAATGTCATTCAAGACATAATTGATACCTACCTACCTACGTACATTTCAATTGTTAGGACATCTTTTAGACAAGGGTTGAAAGAAGTTTTTGTAGGGTTGCAACCTAGACCATAAGTTATAAAACTAATGTATTTTGGCTATAACCTGTATAGTGCATCTAATAAAATCATTAACACCTTTTACCACCATTCAAATACTCCATACACTCTCTTATTTAACCGCTCAGGCGTATGATGGTTGCGCCTGCTACTCACCCCCTCTTGGCCTTGTCCAAGCGACAGGTACTTGAACTTGCCGCCGCCGAAGCCGCAGCGATCAGCCAGCTTCATCAGATCAGCTGTGGGATCCGAGCCAGGACTCAGAATGAACACCACAGGAGTGTACGGAGTCGTCTGTTCCAGTATCATGTCCAAGCTAAATAAATAAGGAGTTATTTACAGATAATTTGTTACATGAATAGGTTAAATATGTACCTTACTCTCGTACTTAGAGATAATTCAAATTATCTTTCATTAAGTCATGTCCTTTTCTATTTAATTGACAAAGAAAGTGAAAGAACAAGACTTAAAAAAAGATAAAATTTAATTGATGACTGAGTGCGGCAGTCAGAATCTTTACTGTAACTCACATTTAAAAAACTGGAGTTACAGTGATTGGGGTAAAGATACTCGTTATCGGCCAGTTAGGAGACTTGTTGACTTCAGAGTTGAAATTTTTATTGCTGCATTTGTCGCTGATGCACATCATATTAATAATTTTCGTTGCGAATTCATCTCTCTTAGAACCGCATAAGATGTCGCCGTTGTCCGTAAAAGGACTGTGTGAATAAATTAAAAAAAACAAAAACTATAACAGACGCCTATATTTTTTTATAATTCAAAATAACAAAAAGCCAACATTACGCGGTGTTCCCAGGCGGTCACCCATCCAAGTACTGACCGCGCCCGACGTTGCTTAACTTCGGTGATCGGACGAGAACCGGTGTTTTCAACGTGGTATGAACGTTGGCGATTACAGTGTTGAATTACTTGAACAAAACGGTGTTGCGAATCATTATCCATCCATTCCATACTAAATAATATACATTATGTGGAAGTGTGTCTGTCGGTTATCTCTTGACGCTTAAAAACCACAGAAACTATTAAAATGAAATTTGATACAGAGAATCCCTTTCTGGTAGTTTATGTTCCAAATTGGAGATAAAAGTTTACATGGAAAATCCGGCTTGTAAAACGGGTGAAGTTGCGGGGAACCGCTAGTAATAATATAAAAATAAAAATTTGAAGTGATTTCTAAATAATGCATAAAGAAATGGAGGGCTAACTTGTATTTTTTTGGAATTAGGAATATAATACTTGTGATTGCTCGTAGCCAGAAAAATAATAATAGTCCTCCTAGTCGAATTTCGACTACGGCGGCCTATCTCAACAGAGATTAGCCATCTGCGCGGGACATATTATAGTGCAAAGTGTGTACGCATTACACAGGTGCACTCTCTATTCCTTTACTCTCATAATTCGGTGAGACGGCAGTCTGACATGACCGTAGAGAGATCAGGCGCAGGATCAACAACTAAAATATATATAGGAGTCTGTTATATTTTTTTTATATCAATCACACTGTCACTGAGGTGCTTGTGGCGCAGTGGCGGCAGCGCTTTGGTAGTGATACCAAAAGTTAAGCAACCCACGGCGCGGTCGTGATTGGATGGGTGACCATTCCGACCATTTAAGTGACGTCCATGACAAGCATCTCCGTGCTTCGGAAGGCACGTTAAGCAGTTGGTCCCGGCTAATATCTGTGGTATTAGTCGTTAAGCCTAGTCAGAGGCCCTAGGGCGGCTTGATAACTTCTGACTTCTGGTTTGTCACTTGCCTTACATACACCCCTCCACCAATCCGCACTGAGCCCGCGTGGTGAAGTATGGCTCGTTCCTCCTCATAGTTGAGGTGAGGCCTTTTCCCAGCAGTGGGATCTAATGGGCTGACTTATAATCACACTGTCAATGTACGCACAACGTCACATAGAGGTAAAAACCATGAAAATCTCGATGGGGATACAGCATGTCGCGGTAGTTCTGCATACCTGATGACGGGCGGCGTAATGTACTCCTCGCCCATGGTGACGGTGATGTAGTCGGTGAGCGCGCGGTAGATGCGGTCTACCCTGAAGCAGCGCAGAACCATCAGGATCTCGAAGGGTTGTAGAATATCGCGATAGTTGTCCGGGATCTCGGCCGACTCGGGCGTGTCGCTGTCGAACCACTATAGACGGATGATATTTAATTGTATTATTGAGAGTAGAACAGTTTTATGAATTTGCAAGTGCTCAGTAATAAATATTGCATTTGACTGTAGACGATCGATGCATTTTTATTTTTTATAATCTTTTATTTAACTTGTTTATTTTACTCTACTAGATCACGAGATCAATGTTTTTCAACCATTTTTCGCGTGCTCTTTTGTATGTAAAAATATATGTAAACATGTACCCTTTGCCTGTACTTTACTATTTCGTCAAACGCTTCACGGATTAATAGGTAACAGTTTTATGAATCTACGGATTCTGTGCGTTTTGAATCAAATAAGAGATTAATAGAAGAAATATTTTGTATGGAAGAAATGTTTTGAAAGGCTTTTCCCACGACTCTTCTCTTTCTTTTTAAAGAAAAAGTCATAATTCAAACCTTAAGTATTGAAGTGAAATTCGAAAGGAAATAAATTAATAATCATAGCATTATTATAAGCGATAGTTTTCTTACCTCTTGCCAAACATCGAGTCCTCTGGTAATGTTATTGGGAAGAGTGTTAAATATTTCGAAATCTACACTCAGCTTCATTATATCTTGCCATCCCTGAAAAGCAGAATTGCCGTCAGTAACTCGTAATAGGAAAATTATTGAGTTTGTAGGCCCTATCTACATGTTTGTATGTACACAGACAGTACTAGCGACCCGCCCCGGCTTCGTGTAAAAAAAATATGGAAGGTATATCTTTTGAATCAATTTATTTACTGCTAAATATGAAATCTGCATTAACATTCGTTGAGTAGTTAATAAGAATTTAAGCGTACAAACAGCAGGAACGAATTTATTTTTATACTTTGTAATGGTTGTGTGAATGAATTGCATGTTATCCAAAATAGATAGTCCATATACGAGCGATACAACTGATTTGATAACAGCTGGCTTGGCATAAACATTTTTAACCAAAGCAAATAAAGATTTTGCGACTTGCCAACGTCCATACCACGTTGAAAACACCGGTTCTCGTCCGATCACCGAAGTTAAGCAACGTCGGGCGCGGTCAGTTCTTGGATGGGTGACCGCCTGGGAACACCGCGTGATGTTGGCTTTTTGCAGTGCCTACTCTTGTCTTTTTGGATTTTTAGCTTGCTGTCTAATTCCATACCAGAAAAAAGTAACAAAAAATTATTTTACCTGAGCCGGTATCCAAGGAGCAGGACATGGTGTGGGCGACTTCTCTAGCGAGACGTTCCCCTTGATGAAGAAGTCCAGCTGCTGCTGACTCACGTTGCCCTCGCTCTGTTCCAACTTTATGTCCATTTGGAACGAGAACAGCAGCTTGTGGCGTTCGAATATACCTATGGGATAACAATAAGGGTGGGTATATATATATATATATATATATATATATATATATATATATAACTCTATACAAAATAACTTTATTACGTTATTATTAGTTATTACGGTTACAGTAAAGTGGCGTCACTCTGCCTAATTAAAGCATTGTAAGACCCGAACAAAGCCCGTAAAAAAGATGTAATCTATTCTAAAGCGATGATCGTAATATCGCTATCAACATGTATGAAACTTACATAAGCCATCAAAATATCACGTGACTGTTGCATACATTTTGTTGGCGATAACGAAGTTCGCTAAAGAAAGATGCATCTTGTCTAAGGGACTGGGCAAGAAAATGAATCACGAAGTTTGTAAAAGATTTTTGGTTAATAAATAGGTAAGTTCCATAACTTAGCAGTACGGAAATGTAATTTAGCCATCTAAATTACGTTTCCGTACTGCCAGACGTATTGAAAACAATTAATTCAAAGTAAGAGACAAAAGAAAAAATGTTTTACCAGTGCAGCCATAATCGTATACATTCTTGGTCAGCATGTCAATGATGTTCTTCAAACGTCTCACGAGGATAACATTTGGCATTGCCTTCCGTAGCGAGAATGAAAATACCTGGGAAAAGTTGAGAGTAGGTACTAGAACAGTCGTATAACATATCTTTGGCAGATAAAAATAAATAATTTACTAAAATAATTTACTATTATTTATTCTTTGATACGTTCTCAAAATATTTTTATTGTAAATAAATAATAATAATAACAAATATGTACATTTATTTAGGAAAATTAAATAACATTTCCATATTGTTGTTAGTAACTTAAAATATGTTAGTAATAATTAAATAAAAAAATATTTAAAATTAATTTTATTTATTTTGCAACTAAGTTTGACGGCCTAACGTGAACTGTCATCCAGTGTCTTACAAACGACTTTCTTCAGTAATACCATGTCACTTAGGTGTTCTTATTTTCGTCATACAATGTGTACCACACTATTTTAATACAATCACCGCCAACGTCCATACCACGTTGAAAACACCGGTTCTCGTCCGATCACCGAAGTTAAGCAACGTCGGGCGCGGTCAGTACTTGGATGGGTGACCGCCTGGGAACACCGCGTGATGTTGGCTTTTTGTTTTTTTTTTCACAACGACTACTTCAAACACATTTTTCGTTTGGCAAATATCTATGATCATCACTTACGTCAAGATACGATGACAAGGAGTATTGATACATAGAGTTGACGCCAGCCATGTCGGAGAGGACGAAGAACAGGATGGATCCTCGTTTGGCGACCGGTCTGTAGCCATCGCGGAGTATCTCGATGTCCTTAGTAGTGGCTTCTGCTAAAGCCAATTTTTCCATCACCTAAAAGGATGATAGAAGGAGTTTATTTATCAGGCAATAAAAAATCACACGAAAAATAATAATCTTAGGTGGCGCTAGTGTCAGCATGATAAAGTACTGCATATTGTGTTTGTTTTTAATAAGGTCCGACTTGGTAATAAGATAAAAATAATTAATTATGTACCTATTTTCTATCACATACTACACCTGGCAGGTGGGTACGACAATTTGTTATAGGGTTTAAGAAACTACGAGTATTATAGCAGTACGAACAGTTTGTAGTAATGATTTTCATCATTGCCGATAGATGGCGCCCAGAGTAGCTTTTTATTATTTATTTTGAATGTAATTATTCATGGTAAAGATAACACGTTACGTAAATAATCAACCAAAATTAATCAATATCATCAGTACAATATTAAAACAGGTTTCAACATTGCACAACAATGTTGTGTCATCTAGTATATAAGCAATATTTACAACTCTGTATTTTGTGATAGCTATCGCCAACGTCCATACCACGTTGAAAACACCGGTTCTCGTCCGATCACCGAAGTTAAGCAACGTCTGGCGCGGTCAGTACTTGGATGGGTGACCGCCTGGGAACACCGCGTGATGTTGGCTTTTTGCCTCCCAGCTAGTCTATCTCCCAGCGGGTCACAGATATTTGTTTTTATTTTATCCACGGATACTATGTTTTTTTTATGGCTCCGACAGCCACGGCGATTGCCTTTTGAACAAAGATTTTCCTTGAAATAATGATTTCAGTAAGTTCGTAGACATCACGGAGTAGCTCCGGCAACTCTTGCTTGAAGGTGCTCCTTCAACCGCAGCTGACACTTTTTGTGCCTTGTGTGGTATATACAAGCTACCAGTGAATATAAATTTTTATACATATTCAACACAAAATTTGCTACCTACACCCTTAGAAAACGTAGTAAATATTTTTTTTTCACATATGGACACAACATAAAATACGCTACTCCCTGCGCAAACGTGTAGACAGGTTTTTGGGTCCAGTTGCTTCGAATTGCTCATCTCCGATTTAAAAAGGTTGGGTGTTAAAAAAGTTAACCAGAACCATGACCAGAACAAGCACCATGACCTTCCTTAAAATTGTACAACGCTTGTCATTGTTTGTACCGGACACAGTAACTCGGTTTGCTGTGGTGTGCCGTGTAGGTTGGGTGCAAAAATTGTCTACGTTTACGCAGCCCTCCTGACTGAATAGTCGACCCTTTTACTCTTTTTCTAGGAAGTATCATATTGTTTACGGAATTCTGCTTTCTACCGGTCGCTAGAAGATTATGGTGGTGAAGGATCTACCTACTAGTAGTCCACCACCCTGGGCAACGACATCACAAACTCCAGTTTGTAATGGCGGCTGAACGATCTGTCAGCGGTGGTCCCACCAGGCTGCACCTAGCGGAGGCTCCGTTACTTACCTTCCACCGAGTCCCAGCACCAAGCAGCTTGCTGTGTTTCGTCGGTAAGTGATCTCGCTCCACCGTCGACTCTGTCTACGCCACGTGTGGCTTGAGTCGAGAGCAAACCCATTTCAAATAAAAAAGGAACGAACCTAGATTCAAAACGTTTGGTGGACATTGGCGGTATGTCAACGACATAATGGTGGAAACCCGGTGTGTTCCGATAGTAAGAAGAGGCATGGTCCTAAAAGGTCAAACCCACCTCAGAGACTGCTACAAAAGCTACTATATTTATACTAAGTACTAACGCAGCCAGCAGCGTAGCTCTGGGTAATAAAAAGCGCGCGTGCGTCACTGTTCACTCGAATCCCTACTGGATTAGCTTACCGCAGTGGGTCGCCGTGCATAAATACGTTTTCGATACCTTCACGGGGATCGAGACATCCGTGGTGTTTGTAACAAAAATGAAAGCTAAAACGCACCTCAGCGGCCTTGGACTTGGTGTTCTCTAGCGTGTCGACGAGCTCGACGTTGTCCAGCATGTTCCCGGTCGAGGTGGCGAGCTCACGCAGAAGTGAGTCTTCTAGCCCGGAGAGAAGGCTCTTGTTCGCGCTAGTCTCGATTATCAGACTCTCGCGCTGTTCTTCTAGGTCTGAACGCTCGGCTCGTACTACGACGCTGAGTAGCTGGTCTTCGAGACCCTGGAGGAAGAATTGGTGTACGTTTGAAGGGCATTAATCACGTTTTTATTGTAATAAAAAAGTTATATTAGCAAGGCAAGGTTTTTGTACTTATTAAGACAACTTATTTGAAAACAAATGTGGTCAATGTTAATTTTAGCATCTGCGTACATATACTGTTTACCAGACAAACAAAGGCAGACAATGACAATGCATTAATCACGTTTTCATTCATTATGTAGCAACAATAAATAAAAACGGGTTGAATGCTAATATCAGTCACCCCGTTAGAAATAAGGAAATTGACAAATAACGCTCTAGAATAAATAACGCACCTCGACTACCTGAGGTGGAAATCATCACAAGATTTCACAACACTAAATAGTAGATTGTTATACAAGGGACGAAAGTGACTATTCCACTCGAGAAGTTTCTGGCGCTCGAACGAAGTGAGAGCGCCAATAGCCCGAGAGTGGAATGGGTGCTTTCAACCGAGTTAAACATACTATTTTTCATTTCGACTGTGAGGAAAGAAATAGTGCATTTCTTTTTTTATGTGGTGCAATCGAATGTGCTTTCCATTTCATATCCACGAAGCGTCCGACCGGTACATTTTGGCGTGTCACTTGGTCCGCAAGCGGCGCCAAAGTGGTTAGCGTTGCCGCTCGATAGTCCACTATCGATAGTTTTTCGATATCAATAGGCAAAAGCAATAGTTTTGATAGTTAAGGCGAAAGGAATAGTATCGATAGACTATCGATAGTTGAGACAAAAGCAATAGTATCGATAAAATATCTATAGTATCTATACACTATCGATAGTATGGACAGACTATCGATAGTTGAGGCAAAAGCATAAGTATCGATAAAATATCGATAGAGTATCGATAGTTGAGATAAAACTTAGTATCGATAGAATATCGATAGTATCGATAGTCTACCGATACTCCTTTAATATAAATACTATCGACCCAAAGCAATACTATCGATACTATCGATAGTATCAAAGTTCAATAATAAAATAACTATCGATAGCTGACACAGCTCTGGCTATTGTACTAACTATCGATACTCTCGATAGTGGCCTTTTATTCAATAGTAGGAGTATAAAGTAGGAGGGAAAAGCTATTTCCCACCCGGCTATCTACACATGAAAGTTCAACTTTCCGAACAGGTGAGATGAAAAAAACAATGTTCGTGAGCCATGGAGTTGAGAATGCTAGATTAGTTTACGCGTTGGAGGGCCATATTATATTTAGCCTCTGCTCTGGTTTTATTGTTACTAAGCTTTTTAAGTTTCATGTTAGTGTATATTTGGTTTCCCTCGACTGTCTCGTTGGTCTAGTGGTCAGCACGCTGGGTACTATCCACGAGGTCCCGGGTTCGAATCCCAGGTCGGGCCGAAAGTGTTGGGTTTTTCTGTCTTGAAATAACTCGGACACAGCTCCGGAGTCAGGAATTATAGGTTTTAACACTCCCGTGCCTTGGAAAGCACGATAAGCCGTTGGACCTGGGCCTGGACCTATCTACGGTCATGTCGGTCTACCGTCTCACCGAATTATGAGAGTGAAGGAACAGAGCGTACACCTGTGTATTGCGCACACATACTTAGGCACTATAATATCTCCCGCGCAATTGGCTAATCTCTGTTAAGATTGGCCGCTGTAGTCGTAATTCGCCTAGGAGGACATAAATAAGTTGATTATTTCTTTTCATCACTGTTTAAATAAAAAAATAAGTAGTGAATTCTAGTTCGTTACCTGCACAGTAACAGTATAGTTGATGACTACAGCTTTTGCATACGCGGCGGGGTTAAACTGCGGGTTGGCGAGCTTGGTGGTCAGGTACATGCGGAACTTCGGGTCGTAGTCCACCTCGCTGCTGCCCAGCATCACAAAAGTCCGACCTCCTTCGACTGGACGCAGATTTATTAAGATTTTATAGTAGCACATAACTCGAAAACTGAACGTAATCGTATAAACACGATTTGTCCAGTGTTCTTTGTATGTGTTGTAATGTATGTTGTATGTATGTATGTAAGTATGGAGACGCACAGCAATCGGAATCAGAAAGTCGTAATGGCGCCATTAGGCATAATAAATGTGTCGTACAAATAACAAATATTTTTGGCAGTAATTTGGACATAACTCGACCAAAAGCCACGTAGGCTCATTCGTTACCTTAATTTTATTGATGTTCTTATGAGGCATTTTCTGAACTACATTGAATTATTTAGAGTTGAGTTAAGAGTCCAAAATCTAAAACGGATTGGTCATCATATCATCAACCGAAGGAGAGTAATATGATAATGAAAAATCGTTTGTTGTCCGAAAAGTTCGGCGCTTGCCTCCTGTCTCGCGCTGGACGGAACAGAGCGGAAGAGAAACCTCATTATTATAAGTTATCATGTGTTTTAGAATCTGGGCAACCTATTGTCACTTGAAGTGTCAGTCGAAAGCTCTGCTGTTTTAAGTGTTTCTCTTTTTTTTTAAAGTTGTAGGGAGTAGTATATCCTAGTGTAATTTATCTAAGCATAGAACAGTGTTTAAGTTTTAGGTATGATAATTGTGTCCCTTGTCTATTTGTATTTGTATCTCGTCACATTATGTATAAACCACTGGTGGAAACATGTTAGGCTTCAGCACAAAAAAAATCTGTAAACTAGATGTAATATTAACAGCTGTTTGTTACCTTAATAAAGATAAATAAATAAATAACCAGGATGTCCTAGAGGCACAGGAGTCAAGCGCACGAACATGTAGGACTACTAACTTTTGATGTTCTTTTCTAGCACGTTGTCGACGACGGGGTCGATGTACTCATTGACGTCCTGGAACAACACCGGCAGCCCGTACTTGATCGCCATCTCCAGGTGCCGCAAGAACTGCGGGTCGTTGAACGACAACACCTGAGAAATACCAGAATATTATTTTATGCAATAATGAAACCTATTTAAAGAGTATTATTAACTGGTAAATACTCCTGTTCCACGAACCTTGAGGTTATTTTTGGCCTCTTTCTTCTTAATCCAGGTAAGCGCCTGGGTCTGAGGGTCGATACAAAGCGGGAACCGCGATGCGCGTGTTGTCAGTATTCCGTTCTGAACCGACAGCTCGTCTGGTGGTAGACCTTCAGAATTCCACCTAAGAACACATATCATTAAAATGCATTGAAATATAATTGTGTAATACAACGGACGTGAAAGGTGGTTCTATCTTACCCGCTGATCTCTACTTCATTGGTCAAATTTCTTTCAATCGTAAACGGCTCGGTGAGCGGAATGCCTCTCTCCAGAACATCTCCCAACCAATCTTCGTATATCATCGTCTGACGGAACGAAAACGAGAAAGGACCCGCGTAGCTCAAGAACGAAGCCGCTAACAGACAGTTTCCAATCAATCTCGATTGTTCCACATACAACGCCGCTAGTTCAATCTTCCAGCGCGCCTGTTCGCTTGACAAGCCCGACATGAGTTTATCAGCTGCGACCAATCGTCGCATCATTATGTCTGTCTCTTCCTGCAACTCCTGTCTTCGCATCATAGCTGTATCGTATCTGTTGTTCAGTCCATCTAAGGTTTTCTGCAGTCGGTCGATTTCTCTGTTGAGCGACGCGAGGTAGTTGACAGCTTCGGTGTATTCCTTTTCTAGCGCCTCCACTTTGTCCTTTTTGGGCTTAACCTCTTTGTAGACGGCGCAGTACCCGAGTACGGCAATCACGAATTTCAGAAGACCGTATCTGGAAATAGAATGGTTGTAAAACAGAATCTGACAAATATTACCTACCTGTCATCAATAAATATTTTAATATCTAACAAATATTATCTGATAATAGCCTGCCACGTTCCATCGAGCTCCACAATGGTGTAGTTTTATGGCACCATGTTAACAAGTTAAGGAAAAAAGAATAGCATTTATAGATTTGTTCATTTATTATAGTCCAACAAGCTCGTGCGCAATCCTTCCTGCGTTGCGCATGACGTGCCAGGGGAGAGGGAGCGCCAAACACACGTGATTGTCGTATAAAACTCCCTTCCCCGCAACATCACCCGCCCTCCCTGACATCTAGAGTGCCGACCCCAGGAGGCAGACTGCTTCACCTTTTTAATATACAACAGGCTACAATGGGTATTTGTTATTACCTATGGATATCACAACCTGGTATTGACAAATGGTTTTGACAACCATGTTGCAATAAGTACATAAAATTCAAGAGAAATGAGATTGCGAAAAGGAATAATTCGTGAAGAAACTTAAGATTAAATCCGACGACAATTTTATTCTTAATTACGATCGTTATGAACCTGGCAAGTTACGTAATTTACCTATTTAGGCCCGAGTACACCTAGTTTTAAACAGCCGGTAAACTTCAATAATGTGACGGGATTTCCATACAAAATACGTCAAATAATACTCGACTAACGGCCGAATACTGAAACGCTGCTCAAATCCATCACTCACTTGAAGGCCACCTAAAATTGAGAGTCTCTCACATTTAAATGGTATACACAAACGCTACTCAGGCAATTTGAAACCATGATTAGCTGAGCAGTCGTTAAATGTTTACATCATGGCAACATTCATTTTGAAAAGTATGTTCTCGTTTACAATTTTCATATTTTTAAGGAGCTTATTCGTTTTACGCAGCATTGTTTGTATAGATTCTTTGCTTTTTTTTTTGGGATAGAGACTTAAACGACGCCATTGTTGTGAAATGAAACGTTCGAGTGACAACGAAAAAAAAAAAATATTTGCCAATCTTTTTGACATTTGTCACAGCGCGGTTCTAATCAAATTAATTTCAATTCACATCATTAAAATAAGTTTAAACAAGGTTTAAGTGCAGTGCAGTATTTAACAACTATTCAATTAACAAACATAAAATGAAAATTAACAAGTATAAAATAGTCATACAAATTTTTAAATGAAGACAAAATAATTTGGTTTGTCTCATGTGTTCTACATTGGTGGATCAAAGCCATCAGCCAGATTGTCCGATGACCTACAAGATCCTGCCGGGACAACTTGGTCTAGAAGTACTGGCGACAGAGCGTTTGTGGAAAAGTTTGGAGAGGCAGAGTATGGCCTGCAATGGCAGATACATTCTGAAGAAGAAGAAGAACACATCGAATACCACTAGCTTATTTCGACTTTTTCTTATTGTTATAATAATGTTTATGATATAATTGTGATTATATGATGACAACTGAAAAAAATGTGTACATATTTATTAGCATAGTGCTGACAGCAAAGTTTTGATAATATCAAGCAAGACCGATAGGCTGAACTATTGGCTCATCCTCAACAATCTCCTCCTCCTCAATAAGGTGTTCTCATCATAATTAGGCTATCTCTTGAGAGGGCAACAGTGTGCAAAATACGCATATTACAGTAATTAGAAGGATTTGTAATTTAAATTGTAATTTCCGCTTTGGAGGCAAAGAAAAAACCTTTGTAAGACAACAAAAAGCGTCTCTGTGGGATTTCTAGTGCATAACTGAGTCCTGATTGTGTTCTAGTATTTAAAAGTAGGCTTAAAAAGGGCGACAAGACATTATTTTATACCATTATACCACTATTAACTGATTTAAGAGACCTCAAGACCACTCTCAGATTTAGCGGCTACTTAAATCGATATGACAGTAATTTGACAGCTAAATAGCGTTGAGTTGCGTTTCAGTATACCATTTTGCATCTGAGTGGCGTTTGAACACGACTCATTTTGAGATAGTGTTAAGTTTAACAGATGCTTACATTTTGGCTTTGAGTATGCGAATTCTGAGCTTAGGAGCTTCTTAATTGTTTGAGGAGCCTTCAAATATTTGAGTAGCGTTTCAGTATTCGGCCGTAAGGCCCACTTTTACGAAACTCGTTAAATACGTTTAACGGTAATTATGTTTAAAATGTCATCCCGTTTCTGCCAACGTCGAATGACTGACAATAACAGAATGATGTTTTTAAATATGTTTAGCGCTAAGTGTATTTATCGAGTTTCGTAAAAGTGGGCCTTACTGTTTAAAAAATAAACATGTTTTGGTGAACTCCTACTTAACGGGACGATACAATTTCTTAGGATTCACATACCCGGCTTTACTGATCTGCTGCATAGTGTCCAACTTTTTGCTTTTCTTCATGTGCGCCTTGACGTCTTTCACCTGTTTCTGTGTGATGAGATCGCAGTTCATCTCCTGCAGGTTTCTTAGGAAGTTAGGGTCCGCCATCATGCCTTTGGCACCCTTCCAGCTCACGTCTTTGATTCCACGGATGATTACCACGCATTCGCACACCACCTTGTTGAATGAATAATATCGTTACAATATATACTACTTTACGAAAGGGGGAAAGATGCTGGGACACTTGATACGCCACGATGACCTTATCAGATTGATTATAGAGGAAAGAGTAGAAGGGAAAAGGAAAAGAGGAAGGCCTAAAAGGTCCTAAATGAAACAAATAAAGGAAAAGTTTGGTGTCGTGTCGTACCAGGAAGTCAAGGAAATGGCACTGAATAGAGAGGAATGGAGAAGACTCCACCGACAAGAGCTTAGCTCTTTAATTATAGATACATAGATACCACCTTAATTGACAAAGACAAACAAAAATCAAGGTAATAGAACATATGCTGACAAACTGCATGCACAGTATCGCAGGATTTATTTTATGTTACTTTATTGTTATTTTGTATAAATAAATAAATAAAAAAATGAAGCGAGTTATTCTGCGTTCGCCACTGAATATTTATTTCCTTCCAGCTACATATATAATATTATATGTTAATAATTTTGTAACCTGTTGTATTTGATTTTTTATGAAAATATATAAAGTAAAATAACCTGCACAGCTTCGGGCGGTGTAGCAAAAGATCTGATTTCAGTGATGTCGTTTTTATCCAAATCAGCCAAGGCCAACCTGGCCGCTTCCAAGGCCGGCATGGCTGCAGACAGGGCTTCCTCTGCCTCGGATTTTTCTTCAGCGATGACCACACTCTGTTCAGTAATCTCAACCGATTTGATGGCTGCCACGTTCTGCTTGGCAACGGCTGCTTCCGTGGCTGGAATAGGTAAAGTGAACCAATGAGATAAGTAGACGTCATATCTCGTCTCACTCAACTTGGCATTTAATTCCATCTGATGGTGGGGTCTTTTACTAAATTTGTCTTTTCCACCTTGCCCTATCGAATAATTCGTCTACGGAGACATTGCAGAGGCATTAGACAGAGATATGTATGTATGTATGTATATCAATGTATGTCATGTTGACGAATAATGGATTGCGTTATATTTATAGTGGCCGGTGAAATGGTTAACTATGAAGGTAAAGGGTCCCGGGCTTGTTTTCCGGTATGGTACCGAACTTTGGGAGTTCGAGCAGACTGATGAACTTTTAGCTTAAGTCTGTCCCTATTAGTGTGATTGGAGTCATTCCCCATTAGTCTGAACCTCGTTAGTGATAATGACACACCTGTGGAAATCTCTTTCAGCAATATCTCGCACTCTTTCGTCTGCTCAGCGACGATGATCTTTTGCACGGCCAGTTTTGCATTCAAGTCTTCCAACTGGACGTTCGCTTCTTCGATCTTGGCTAAGCCGCCAATCAGACGTTCGCACTGTAGACAAAAAAAAAATGACAGACCATCAATATTTTCGAATTTCGCATAGCGAATCGCGATAAAAAATACGCGGAATAAGCAATATACCAAAATTAAGTTGGCACAACGTCACAACACAACAATAACTGACTATCTATAGTCTGACAAGTTCGCACGCGACGCTCTTGCCTCACGCCAGACCTGCGGAAGGCGAGGCATGCTAGATGTCAGCGGGGACGGGTGGGGTGGTCTTGCGGGGAAGGGTATTTGCTCATGCGCATTTTGCGCATCTGGCTAATCTCTGTTACGCTGTAATCAAAATTCGGCTACGAGAACATGATTATTATATAAATTACTTGTGCTATGATAAAGGCGTCCTTCTCGTTGAGCAGCGAGATGTAGTTAGTGAGGAAGTCCATGTAGTGTTTCGGCGTGACGTAGTTGTTCCGCCGCAGCCGCAACAGGAACTCGATGGAGTAACGCGCCACCGACATATGGACGTGTACTACGTGCTCGACGATTATAGAGCGGAACTCGTCTGGGATCTTTTGGACCTGGGGAAAAACACAACGGTATATACATAACCTAAATATCGTGTCGTTGCAAAACAATACGACAATGTATAAGCCTTATGGTTGACATAACATACTCAATACATTGGTCGTCTTATAAATAGACAAAGCTTTAAAACCGTTTTTTTTTTCGATTGTTTCGGCCTGCTGAATAACGAAGGGGATGTGGTCAACAAGAAAAGTTTTAGCGCGTTTGCATAGCACTTATAATTCTTTTTACTTGACAAATTAACTAAGTTTGCTGCGCTTTATTCGACGGTAGCTTTTAATGTCTGAATCAGCCCTTAGCAAACTAATTTCTCATTACAAAAGCAATTGATTTATCAGTTCACGATAATTTGAGCTCACTATGTATTTTGACGAAGCGTTATGTTACTTTTTTGTGCTAAGATATCGGTAGCATTCAACAGCATTCAACCTAACGGTTTTGTTTTCTTAGTCAATGGTAACACTTACATCAGCTAAAAACACATTTGCCACAGCTAACAGCGCTTGTTTAGGCCACGGGAACTGCCAGTCTATGGTTGTGTTGTTAACCAATCCAGGGAAACTGCGACACCTAAATCATAAATTATTGAGAGTACAATACGCAGCCGCATTAAAATCAAATGTATTTGGTCAAATGCTGTCATCACTTTAACAATAACGTACCTGTTTCTGAGAATATCGCCGCTAGGAGACATAGATAATACTACATGAAGGTTGTCAGCGCACTTATTACAAAAGAAGTTCCACACAGCATCTCTGTAGGGTTAAAAAATAATAATCGTAATAATATCAAAAATATATATCGTAGCTTAAGGTTTTGAGGCTTAGGAGAAGGGGGTAGCAGCTTTAAGGGGATTAGATTAAGAGCGGGTGCACATTGAGCCACTAGACGCGGCCACAAGACGCGACCGCAAGCTATGGACGAGATATTTTTTTACATTTTGTATAGCATTGGCGCTCAGCTAGCGTTCGTGCCACTAGCTGCAGATGTCGCTCACGCTCGCTACTAGTGGTCGCGTTTAGTGGCCGCATCTAGTGGCTTAATGTGCGCCCGATCCAAACTAAGTTGACAGTTCGTATTGTTATTATTATTATTATACTTACCGGCACGAAAGTATTTTAATATTGATACCATTTGTCAGATGAACATCTGTCAACGAATATGAAAGCGTTATATCAAGAGACAGTGTCACGTGATTTTTTTAATTTGTTGGTAATTTGTGGTGTGGTGGTGTCGCCCACGCTATCAATTTTAAAGGCACTGTGATAATATGATTGTACAGTGGCCAGCACATTAGTCGGACAACCCATTCGTAGCAAATTCTCCTATATTAAAACTGCGGTAGTATTTAGTCATACTTACTTAGCAACACCATATCCCGCTTCGTTGCTTTCGTTGCGTACTGCGTTGATGATCCCGTCTTTTTCATCGTCGCCGAACAGGGCGGGAATCATCCCGATCATAAGAATGTTGTTGATGAACTCAAGGAAACCTTCCTCAAGGATCTGTGGCGTGGCAAGTAGATATGAAGATAGAGCAAGCAACTTTTAAAGTATTCTTTAGGTCTTTTGCACATTATAGGATGTGCAAAATACTTAAAGGACCTAAGGTACTGTATTTTAAGATGCCCGCCGGCTCTCCAGGGAGCTACCTGTCGGAGGCCAATCCTCAGGCTTAGACGGTTTTCCCGTATTGCAGTGCGGTTTTCTAAGGGTTATTCTAATTAGATCGCATCGATCTGTTTATTTGGCAGAGACGGTAATACCTTAAATGAGTAGGTTCATAAAAATTTTAACAAGAAGGGAAATATCTATCAACATAAATTTTATATCCATCTGTGAATTGCTTGTATGATATCTATATTATGTACTTGCTATCCCAAAGCTAGTGTAAAGTGTAGTCTAAATCACAATAACAATTTAACTAGCCTTCATATTAACTTAGAACTTTTAACTGCAGCACTCAGAGACGTCTATTAATCTATAATAAGTCTCGTTCTGTCACTTTCTTTGTCAATGAAATAGAAAAGGACGGCATGAGACTTAATAAAAGGTTAACTTCATTTGACGTCTCTGAGTACGGCAGTAAAAAAACGTAAATATTTTGGTTACCTGTGCCGCTGTGAAGAGAAATACGGTCTTCTTGCCATCGACGCCGAGTTGGTTGTACATGCGTTTCATATCATCTTTAAACGTGTTCTCGTTGTAGTTACGCGTGACAGTGATCTCGAACATTTCACAGCCTATAACCATTATAAATTAAATGGCATGCGCAAATGCGTATGCCGCTAAAAGCAATGGCGCGCTTAAAATTTATTTTACGAGTTAAATTTAATTTTTCATTTTAGGAGCAAATTGCTCCTAGCATTAATATTGCTTCCTTTTACCTGCAGCGAAAGACGCTAGCCGGCAAATAGATTTCTTCCCCGAGCCGCCAACACCGATAATCATAGCGTTACCGCGGTCCATCCGCAAGATTCGGTGCGTGCGCGTCAAATGCTCGAGGCAGTCTTCGAACAGTACCACTGACATTTTACCGACTCGTTCGTTGAATTCGTCCAATATCTGCAAAATATTATTTTGATCAGATGAAAATAAAAAAGAAACAAAAAGCCAACATCACGCGGTGTTCCCAGGCGGTCACCCATCCAAGTACTGACCGCGCCCGACGTTGCTTAACTTCGGTGATCGGACGAGAACCGGTGTTTTCAACGTGGTATGGACGTTGGCGATTACAGTATTGAAATACTTGAACAAAACAGTGTTGCGAATCATTATCCATCCATTCCATACTAATTATAACAATAATACTCATTATAAATGTGAAAGTGAGTCAGTCGGTTATCTCTTGACGCTTAAACCACACAAGCTATAGGACCATAAAATTTATAGAGAATCTGGTTCTGACAGTTTATGTTGCTGGATACCTATCACGATATGAAAACATTAAGGGACATGACCGTTTACATGGAAAAACCGACTTTTAGCGCGGCCGAAATCGCGGGGAACCGCTAGTAATAATATAAAAATCAAGTGTTTTCTTAATTAATGCATAAAGAACTGAGGGGGGTTAACTTTTGTATTTCTTTGGAATTGGGATTAAAATACTTGTGATAGTTGTGATTGCTCGTAGACCTCTCTTTTATGTTCTACGCATTAGGTACATAACTGCCAATTCCATTTTATGTGATACGCGTTCTACAAGTTGTTTTTCGAATTGGATGCTAGATGGCACTGGTACTGCTGGCAACCAGCAATTATTGAAAATAACATGAAAGGTAGGTATACAAACTGTTGTGATTTGTTTAGATTAAAAATTATAACAAGTTAATTTCATTATGAAATACTGAGTGTATTATATTGTATATTCTTGGTTTATCAGTTACTACTACTGCCATCTGGTGTAATACCGCTCAGTATTCAGTTAAGTGTATAAAAATTTAGAAGACATTGTCGCCAACGTTCATACCACGTTGAAAACACCGGTTCTCGTCCGATCACCGAAGTTAAGCAACGTCGGGCGCGGTCAGTACTTGGATGGGTGACCGCCTGGGAACACCGCGTAATGTTGGCTTTTTGCTATTTTGAAATAAAGAAAATATACTACGGACAACAGCGGCGTCTTATGAAGTTGTAATACAGATAAATTTGCAACGAAAATTATTATGATTTGCATCAGCAACAAATGCAGCAATCAAATTTCTTTCGTTTTCAACGTGGTATGGACGTTGGCAAAATACAAAACGAATATTTTACACAGCGTTGTTTTATGTACCTTTATTTGGACATCATACAAAATATGAAATATTATCGTTAGCAAAAATATTATTGTTAACAAAAATATTACCCCCTTACTAATAATAATTTTGACATTTCTATAAACACTTTATTAATATAAAACGGCAAATCTTTCATTAATTTAATTTTTTTGACGACCGTCTTGGTGTAGTGGTTCGCGCCACGGACTTCTACGCCAGGCGGTTGCGGGTTCGAATCCCGCAAGGGGCAAATGCTTGTGTGATGAGCACGAGCATTTGTACCTAAGTCATGGATGTTTATAAATTTATATAAATATGTATATCCGTTATCCTAGTCACCATAGCACAAGGTCACGCTTAGTTTGGGGCTAGGTAATTGATGTGTTTGTTGAAACAATTTAATTTAATTCCAAACTAGCCGTCTCAAATTAAATTAAGTGATATAGCAATACCCAATTCATTACATTATTAGTAAGTGGGTTAGCATCCTGCTAACGTATTTTAGGAATCGTATATATAACTTTCACTTACCTCTTGGAAAAGGAAATAAATAGCTTCATAGTCAAGTAAGTCTTCGTAATATCGTATTTCCTCTTCGTCTAGGGCATTACGGTAGTCGCCGAACAATAACGGATCTCTAAGAACGTATTCTTCTAACTGCAAAAAAAATAACTACACATTACTATCACGAATTTTATTTAAATGAGGAGGCTAATGTGACTTTATTATACAGTGTGTCTGGTTTTTGGACTAGCGAGAATTTATGGGCTATTATAAAATGTTATCGACAAAAACCCCCATGTTGGGTTCCACCTTCCCTTTTGAAATGGCAGCCATTTTAATTATTTAAAAGTTATGAATATGATTCATTTGAAAGATATGGCCTATAAAGTGAAATCAAGGTCGATTTAAAACTATTAATCGTCATAGAGGAAAATATATATTTTTAAAAAATCTTGCTAATAATTTATAACAGTTCAATAGTTTTTTAAACCTTTTAAAAACTTAAACCCAAAAATGCATGTTTTTTTCATTAGGATTGTCTCTATAATTTGATAAATAAGAGTACCCTGTTTATAAAATTATTATACCTAAATAAATAAAAATAAATCTTTGCAACCTGAAGTTATACGCGTACACATAACTTCCGAACGCGCGTCTGCGCTAAATTGGATAAATATTTTTTAGTGTTCGATATCTATTGTCGGATAACATGAAAATAAAAAATAAACCGGTCAAGTACAAGTCAGACTCGCGCACAAGGGGTTCCGTACCATTAACTTACAACATTAGACAGTATAGGCAAAAAACACGTCTGTAGAGCCCCACTCTAATATTTCTTTTTTAGTATTTATATTCAAAATGAAATACAACATAATATTCTGTTAATATTTTAAGCGTCAACCTGTTGCCGTTGTTGATAGCGAGCCAAAAACGCTCTAAAAATCACGTTTGTTGTATGGGAGCCCTTAATTATTTTATGTGTTCTTTGTATTTGTTGTTATAGCGGCAACAGAAATACATCATCTGTGAAAATTTCAACTGTCTAGCTATTACGGTCATGAGATACAGACAGACGGACAGACAGACAGACAGAGAGACAGACAGACAGACAGACAGAGAGACAGAAGACGCTCGGTTCGCTAGTTAGTAATTGATTGAACGAAGGAGTATTATTTTAATTATTGACCGTCAGTTCTTTTTCAGGTTCCGCTTCTTCTTCCTCAATTTCCGGTTCTGCTTCGCTCTCAGCAGCGGCAGGAGCGGCAGCTGGCTTTTTTGGTATCTTCTCTCCGTACTCTGAAATAAAAAGATGACTTATTTAATTTAAACGAACCCCAAAAAAGCATTTTTCATCGAAAACTTCTGTTATAAAAATACTGACCTAGCTTCTAAATAAAAACACCAAATATCTAACAGTTTTAAGTCCATTTTTCATTGCTTGTCCAACATTGTAAACAATCTTGACATTCCTTTTCAACATTATTTATTTAAAAATAAGATAGACACATAAATTACATTTTAATATGGGAGTTCATCGTTTAATATAAGTATGCAGCTTTTTAGAGCTATTAGGACATGAGTAGGTAAGTACATTGGCAAAGCTTCCTAAGAGCGTTCGAAACTGTTAAGTATTTGGTAAGGGATGTCACAAAAGGTTAAGATAAATTAAACAAAACATTTGCTAATGAACTTTATTATTTCTATGTACATAGCTGTTAAGAACTATTCTAAAACATATTCAATGGTTTACGTATCGAAGCCTTGTAGTTTTTTTTCACCTGAACTAACTTTTGTAATAATACAGGTATTTGTGGTGATACATTCGTGGTTTCCTAAACGTTAGTTTTGCGCGGGAAGCAAGAAGAGAAAGATTCTTAATTTTTGTAAATAAAAATTTTGGCCATTATTGTGATTGTATGGTGCAATTATGATAGATAGATAACTATTTATTGCACAATACAATTACACAACACACTAATTGACATTGGAAAGTTAAGCTCTTACCTTTTTAATGAAAAGAGCTTCATATATTACGTACAACATTTAACAATGTACATCAAATATTTACTTACCTATCTTAATCCTTAGGATAGTTAAAATATGACATGTTTTTTTCTGGTATTATTCATGCATACGGTAGAATAAACAACCATATTTATTAACGAAATATCACTTTTTAAGTCAAATATTAACTACCAAAACTTGATAACGTTCTGGGAAACAATTAAACGTGCGCGCGCTAACCCTGTGAGTTTCCACTGGCGTGCTGTCATAAGCCGTGTACGTGACACGCGTGGTCACGCACACATGCCCCCGCATGCTTGTAGTAGTGCAATCATTTCGCGCGCATGTGTGAAGCTTTGCCTCTGTACTTACCTACTCATGTGCCATTAGTAAATATATTTTTTCACCAGTATTAGTTTTAAAAGTCATAAAAAGATTGTTTACAATGTTTGACACGTTGATTGATAAAAACGGACTTCAGGTAGGAATGTAAGATACAGAATCCTCTCCCAGCTGTAAGAATAGTTTCACGGCAGACAAGCGACATTATGTAATAAAATAATCAATGATAATATTTATACAGGGTGTCCCAAAACTCAGTGTAAAGCGGTAGTGACGCGATTCTATTGCTCAAACACAACAACTTTTTGTATGGGACTAACATCGAAATCTCAATTTTTTTTTTGACTTCTTCATAGAAACTGCCCTCAGCTGATCGGCACTTTTGTATGGGGAAGCCAAAAATGTTTTTGAGATTTCGATGTTGGTCCCATACAAAAAGTTGTTTGAGCAATAGAATCGCGTCACTTCCGCTTAACGCTGAGTTTTGGGACACCCTGTATATTTTATGTGAATACAGTGTTTACAAAAAGTTATCAAGTTTTGTAAATATAATAAAAGTACATGTTATGGGGAAGCTTTATTTAGGCATAATAACGTATTTTTTTTCGCAGAACGTTATGCTTTCTTTACCTTTTGTTATTCATCGCCAGTTGCATTTTATTTCATATTTTTGAAACTTTTATAACTTTTTACAAGCATTGAATAGAAAAATTATAGTATTATCATTGTTCATTTCATAATGTCGCCTTTTTACTCTGAAACGATGCTTCCTTACAACCTGTTTAAAGACCCGTGTTCATGAAGAGCATTGTTCAACAGTTAAAAATAAAAAATAACATAATTTGGAAATCTGTAAATTTAGAAGTTAAGGAGCCTTTACCTTACATATATCTTAATCATTTCATAATATCTATTCATTGGTATTCGACTATTATGACAAGGAAATAAAGTTCAAAATATAAAAGCATATAAAGGGTTCAAAATAAGGTATACCATCTTCCTCTTCCTCCACAGCTTCTTCCTCGGGTACTACAATCTCTTCGAGCACAACCGGCTCCTCTTCAGGGAAATATTTCACAATATGTTCTTGAATGTGATTACGCATCAACGCATTGTCCTGTAACACAAGTTATGGTACCTGTAAGTTATGGTAACTAAGAGAATAGTTGAAGCGATAGATTTTCGTGCATTGCTAGCGATAAGGTTACCTAGTCTTCTCTACTAGGACACCTAATCTTTTCTTAGTGACAAAAAGATAATTCTTATCTTTACAAAGTATAAAACAGTATTTCTTGATGTCTGTATGCTTAGGTCTCATTAATACGCAGCAGATTTCAATGCAGTATTAAATTATTGATTCAAGAGGAAGGTTTATAGGTAAAATAATACATTCATATTGTACCCAAGCGAAGGAGCGGGTCGCTAGTGATTACATAGCAGTATCCACTACAAAAACTCGATAGCGCAAGGCACTTTCCCGGTACTTTTCTTCCACTGTTGCTGACAATGTCAACTGGTAGTGCAGTTAAGCAGTTTCATCTATATTTTCTACATACTGTATGTTGTTGTTGTTTTCTTACCTGTTACATGATACAGGAACGTTGGTGGCATAGTAGCTCTTAGGTGAGGGAAAACATCGTGAGGAAACCTGCATATTCAGGCAACTAAATGTGTAACCATGATCCAAACTGGTCAAAGGGGAACCTGTTAACAGGGTCATGGAGGTCAGATGGCAGTCTCTCCACTGAAATTACCTGAAGCCACATCCTGGATCATGGTCTAAAGCGGACCCTGGACCCTCGCGTACGAGTGCGCAACAGGGATAACGCTAGGATGATGATGATGATGACCTGTACATTGATGAGACGGTCGCAGATCACACGAGTGAACTCGTTTCGCCAGCAGCGTACTACAGCGCGCTTCTCACTAAAGAAGTTCGGGTGCGTGAGACACATTCCCGCTGCAACACGGGATAAGTCGCGCAAATTGAAGATGTAGTGGAACTTGGCCGGCGTTGGTGGGAGGTCGACAATTATTATCTGTTGTAACAAAAAAATACAGGGTAAAAAGATACAAAGAAACCATACGAATGCATCACATAGTATGGTAACAGTTATTTCGTACCCTGTATAAATCTAAAGTCATTTGCACAATTTTGTCGACGACTTCTTGTATCTCTTCTGGGAATATCTGGAAGTGTCCGCGAAGTATCGACACGTATATATGCCTCAATGTGTTCTCTGACGGAAATTGCAAGTTATACACTGAGAACATCGAGATGAAACGGGGGTCGACCTGAAAATAATATAATTTGATTGAGTTTTTTGTGTTTCTTGGAAACTAGTTAACGGAATTAAATAAGTAAAATAACAAAAAGCCAACATCACGCGGTGTTTCCAGGCGGTCACCCATCCAAGTACTGACCACGCCCAACGTTGCTTAACTTCGGTGATCGGACGAGAACCGATGTTTTCAACGTGGTATGGACGTTGGCAACAGTTAGTGTATAATTTGCATACATACTGTAGTCTATCTACTTGATGATTTGTTCGTAATTAGTATAAACACGAAAAATAAAGTTACTAGATACGCAGCGTAGCTAAATTAATATATAAAAAGTTACTTACGTCGTTTCGACCTCCACCAGCTTTACCCATAGCCGCGATAAACCCTATATCCTTCAAGTTTTTCCAGTTGAGATCCTTGCCTCTATCGTAGAATCCTTTCCTTTCGAATAATAGTTTTAGCAATGCTATTGGCTGTTGTGTACCATATGTGTCGACCTAAAATTTAAAATGTCGTTCAAAAATCATGTCTTTATAGCCTGACCAGAAATATATGGGACCTAAATAAGGGCGCTACAAATCCTCTTTATATGACAACACTTGATATAATCGTACCAGCGTAGATTGGCAACTGAACATTTAAAATATATACATTTTATTACATTTATGTTACATTTCTAAGTCTGATAACAGATTCTACGATACAAAAACAAGACAGAACACTTGCAAACTAAGAACTTATTAAATCAGAGGCTCTTTGTAATATTAGCCTTGAAATTTGGACCAAATTGGAATTATTTTTGCTAAAACGCAGTCGGGTAGAAGTAAAATTATCTGTTGTTCTTGTAAATAATAGTATATTTAATGTTAACAAACTATTGCAAATATTGTATATGACATTTTTGAAACTTCTACGAACTATTTCAGTAAAATATCTAAGTAGGTTTGGAACAAAGAAAATAAAACTCTAAAAATAAGTATAAATAATTGCTATTTCTCGAAATCATTATTTAAATATTCTGCGTTACTATCAGTAGCCAATTCTCACATTTCACACTATATGATGTACCAAAAATTGTGTATGACAACTAAGTCGGTAATACATTTGAAGAAATTATGTTGATTACACAGATTTCCTTGTCGAATATGACTAAAACACATGTTAAACCACTTTTCTTTTACGACAGCAAATAGTTTTCGGTGTTTTTAACTCATAATCATATTACATTCTCGAAAATTAGAATACGCTTCCTCTTTGACACAAATCATTATGAAAAAAAATGACACGGCAATGACGATTTGTGGTTTCTGTTGCCAGTAAAAGAAATTAGTTCCTGTTGTTTTCCGCAATATGGCGAGGTCCCATTTATTCTTGGTCAGGCTAAACATAGGCTGAAACTTTATTTTTATTTTTTTACTTTTAAACTTTAGATAAATGCGTTATAGCTAATAAATAAAACAACAGACCATCAATAAACTGACCCACTAAAAAAGAAATTACACGCTATTTGCGAATAAAAGTGACAAAAATTTATATGGTACTCACAATTGGCATATTCATATCGTCAATGAAGACCAACATTTTCTTTCCAACTGGGGGGCCAAAGGTATCTTTTGTTCGCTTCTCCACGACTGACTCCAAGTTTCGCTGCACATCCATCGAAGAAGTGCGCGATGAGAAATTCATTTGCTGAATTATCTGCGTAAAAGATAATGTCATAATGTTTGTTTGATAAAGATAACTAAGTCTTCGTATGAAAAGGTCAGATATTATTATACTAATTTGGCATGTTTTACTGTTTCTGTTAGGTAAAAAACTTGCAACGAAATTGCTAAAATTATAAAAACGAAATAATCTGTAAAGTACATATTGATAAAAAAGTAAAATTCAAAAGAGAACCATGGAGGCGCCGGGTATCGATCCCGGTACCTCTCGCATGCTAAGCGAGCGCTCTACCATCTGAGCTACGCCCCCCGATGACTGAGCCGATGAAATAAGCGATTACATTGCCGACGGGCTACTAATCTATTTGGATTGGAACCGGTCTGAAATAATTTTAGGATTTGGCGATTTAAAATAGTAGCAGCAGCTGGTAAGAGTGAAATGGCGGTAGGTTACGTAAATAATCACGTCTTGCATTTTATTTAATCTGATATCTTACAGAAGTAATATTTATTTATTGCTTTAACTCGCGATATATGAATTACTGTATGTAAAAAAAGTTTTCCAATCTTAGAACACCGATGCGTAAGTATTACAGCTCAAATTGAGTTTACTGAATAAATTATTATTATAAATTATTTTGTGAAAGTAGATAGATACGCGTATGTAAAAATATAGTGATGGATAAATCTGCGAGTTCAGGTTAAGGACGCTTTTAAAATGAAGTGTAAAAAGTCAACATCACGCGGTGTTCCCAAGCGGTCACCCATCCAAGTATTAACCGCGCCCGAGTTAAGCAACAACTTCGATGATCGGACGAGAACCGGTGTTTTCAACGTGGTATGGACGTTGGCGACAATAATCACGAAATTAAATTATATAACATGTCTTTCTCACGTATTTATCAGATGGTAATCCTCGAAGATAGTTTGTAATGATTGCAGTTTTTGAAGTGCCAGTGTCACCAACCAATAAAACTGGCCTTTCCACCTGTTAACAATAAAAAAATTATCTTAACAAACTATTACATAAATAAGAAAATATTATCGTTATTCTCATTTGTTTTATTTTGTGTAACCTTACGTTTTACGTAAGTGCGAGTTTTACTCGCGCACGAAGGGTTCCGTACCATTAAAATACGAAAAAAAAACAATTTTGTATGGGAGCACCCCTTAAATATTATTATATTAATTTAATTATTTATTTGAAGGGTGAATATACATATTATTCTTCTGTGAACATTTTAAGCGTCTACCTGGCGCCAATATTAATATCGAGCAAAAAATGGCAAAAAAAAGTTTATTGTATGGGAGCCCCCTTAAATATTTATTATATTCTGTTTTAGTACTTGTTGTTATAGCGGCAACAGAAACACATCATCTGTGAAAATTTAAACTGTGTAGCTATCACGGTACATGAGCTACAGCCTAGTGGCAGTAGCTACTACTACTACAGCCTGACAGACAGACAGACGCCGGAGGCTTATTAATAGGGTCCCGTTTTTACCCCTTGGGTATGGAGCCCTAAAAAGGTCCGCAGATGATAAATTAAACATGTTGATTGTCTAGTTTGACAAATACTTACACTTTCCATAATCTTTATAAGCCAAGTGAGCCTCAGCGTGTCCACAGTTGGGACAAGTATAGAAGGGAACTTCATGGCTCTGTCATGTTCATACGTAGGGACCAGCCACTCCCAAGCTTCCCATGTCAAGGTACTCAGCTCCAGGCAATAGTCGTAAAGACTAGGGAAACCCATAGGGAAATGTTCTGTAAAGAATAGTTACAGTATGATTATGATGAATTACATTGTTTCGGATCGCGATCCATACAGGTATTATGGCATTAATTAATAACAATTTTTCTTAATGAAATATGTTAGTAGTATGACATTACATAAAATTTAATTTAATTATTTATTTTCTAAAAGGTGATGGCATGCAGCTTCATCCACCTGTGCATCATCGAAAATTACACAAAAACTTATAAATAAACATCGGTAAATCAATTTATATTGATTATGCAAATAGTCAGCTGTTTTTTTATTTTGCGATAGTATACTGATTAGGCATTGTTGCTGGCTTGACGTAGACAATCGTAGGTAAAAAGAAATCCGTAAAATACACCTAATCAATCAAGTTAGCAAAAAGCCAACATCACACGGTGTTCCCAGGCGGTCACCCATCCAAGTACTGACCGCGCCCGACGTTGCTTAACTTCGGTGATCGGACGAGAACCGGTGTTTTCAACGTGGTATGGACGTTGGCATCAATGGCTTTCAATACATGGATCTATTTTCACACAATGTATGTTTCTTTCCACAGAATTGTTACCCGTACGAAACTAAGCGGGTGGCCAGTAATTATTTCAATAAAAAGGTTGTAATTACTTGTAGTTGCTTTTTTCTCAGGCGTATCTTCGACAAGCATCATCGGACAGGCTTTTTTGACGTAGTTGTCAAAGTCAAAACGACCGTTATCCACTATGGAGGCGCCCAGGCTGTTGTACATAGACTGCCAAAGAAATCCTAGTAATTATTAGGTATTATCATTATCAGGGCCCCTAGACAAAATGCGATCTATCTATCCTACAGCGTTTTAATATCACCAACAAAATGAGAAAAAAAATATGCAAGATGGTGCATTTATCACACGATGTTTCAATGTTTTATCTGTTTTGTAATAATTTTTTGGTACTAAATCATAATATTTTAGTACTTTCTTTTAATGGTGTATGGTAGTTTCATACATTTTGTAAGTGAAGTAGCAAACAAATTACAACACTGAATTCATCGCTGTAAAATAGATTGCACTTTGTCTAGGGGCCCTAAGCTAAAACATAACTTAAGAATTTGAACTAGCTAACTACTATTCTTGCAAAAAGTAATTTGATGATTCCTGTATCACTTGACTGTACGCGGTACGCCGCGCCGATTTAAAGTCACTCTTATTATTTATATATTAAAGTATGATATTATAAAAATATTTTTCTTGGAGGCGCCGGGTATCGATCCCGGTACCTCTCGCATGCTAAGCGAGCGCTCTACCATCTGAGCTACGCCCCCCACGTACAGAGGACGCGAAATCGATCTTAACTCTCGAAAGTGAAAGTAAATAACAAGAAAATAATTATTCAGACCTCATTTAACAATACTAGTAATCCAAACAACAAATAGGTACAATAGATCATTAGTAACTATTGTCGCGAGTAACAAATACAATATTTTTGGCCTGTTGTTATTTGCCAATGTAAATAAAGTGGCAAAGTACGAGTAATAACGATGGTAATAATATTTAATTGCTAAAAGTGATCGGGTTTTGCGGACCCTGAAAAGTTTATTATACAGGGTTACCTCGGAGACAGTAAGTATAAAAAAAATATGCATGTAGGTACTGACGATAAAAAATAAAATACACCTATTTTTTAATTAGAATTATTAAAACATACTTGAAAAAGTCTGCAGCACAGCAGTAATCATAAATATCTATGACAAAACTAGCTGTTGCCCGCGACTTCGTACGCGTGGACTCGATGATACAAAATATTTTATACTCCCGATGTCATCCAGCTATCATGATCTCTTAGTTTACCATGTCGCAAGGAGAAAGGAATGTAAAATCAAGGTTAATATAGGCACTCTTTTTTAGATAGGTTACTATCACCTCGCCATTCTCCTCTGGTAAGAAAATTTCGCATGGCAGTGACACCGACTCCAAATCTAAATGTTGTCGTAAGTATATCTATAAGTAAAAGTGTAAAGGATTTTTCTTTACTTTTTAGTTTACTTTATTGAAGGCAGTTTTTTTCGTTTGTATAAAAAATATAGATAACTTTAGTGTTCAGATAAAAGTCAAACTCAAACCTCCCACCGCAATAGATGAATGTGGTTTAGCATCTAATTATTGTGTCCCTAGCCTACTCAAAGGCCGGTTTGTAAGGTAAAGTTATGATTATTATTAGGAGCCTGTCGTGTCCTAGTGCTGGCTATGCAGGGCAAAAGCCCCTTTCTCTTTTTCTTATCGTATAGTAAGTAAGACTATTCTTATTTTTCAATTTCCGTTAGTAAGTGATAAGTACTACTTATAAAAAAAATTGTGCCAATTGACTTTGATCTTTCATTAATAATACAGTAATTCAACAAAATTTCGACAAACTGTTTTTGGTGAAAGTATCCACGAACTACTTAGCGTTAGGTCAGCACCATAAAATTGTGACTCCTGAATGTAAACGCTTAAAAACCTAAATTAATGCTGTAGCATATATGGTATACATGCCTTTAAAATTTGAGGGGTTCTCTCGATTTCTCGAGGTTTCCGTCATCAGATCGTAACTTGGAGACAGTATAGAATTACCTTGGGAGTGTGAAAATCAGTCTAAAGTAATTTGTAAGTGTAAGTCAATAGAAAATGCTCATCACGCTGAACAATGTTTCCTAAGGCGCTCTATTCATATCTCTTATAGTTGAGCTCAGCTGCTAGGGTTCTATATGAGTTGCTCCAGACCTTCAATTTGTGTACGTGAATAGAAAGTGCTCATCACGCTGA
Source organism: Pyrausta nigrata (assembly GCA_949316185.1). Lineage (NCBI taxonomy): Eukaryota > Metazoa > Arthropoda > Insecta > Lepidoptera > Crambidae > Pyrausta > Pyrausta nigrata. The sequence goes on from OX438951.1 coordinate 10,005,262, forward strand.
ACAATGTTCTCTAAGGCACTTTATTCATATCTCTTATAGTTGAGCTGAGCTGCTAGGGTTTCGTATCAGCTGCTCCAGACCTTCAATTTATGTACGTCAATAGAAAATGCTCATTACACTTAAAAACTTTTCTTAAGACGCAGCTTTTATATCTCTCTTAGTTTAAGTGTACTGCTTAGGTTCCACGTCAGGTACTCCGATCTTCAAAATAAGTTATAGCCTAGTATTTGCCCAGACTCAATAGCTACACAATAAAAAAAGTTTCATTCAAATCCGTTCAGTAGTTCCAGAGATTAGCGTGTACAAACAGACAAACAGATAAACAGACAAACAGACAAAAAAAATTAAAGTTGTAGATTCCTGTTCTGTTACTATTTTAACATCACACTCAATTAGTTTTTTGTAAAAATACTCAATGTACAGACGCACTGGTTTTACTGTTTTATTATATGTATAGATGATACCAACAACTTGGTTCTTTATTCACACATAAACGGGCGTAGGACCGTCAAAATAAAGAAATAGAAGTGTTTTTTAAACAACAAAAAAAATATAACATAAGGTTACCAATACTGATTGCGTGGACAAGGAATGTGCATTGACTATGAGGTAACCCTACATAAATGCAATTGTCTTTTATCCAAGGGTGTTTGGATTGAATGGATTATATTTGGCAAACAATATGCCAAACACTATGTATAACTCACCACCATGAAGACGCATTCTACAATTGTCTTGTCCACTTCTTCGTTGCAGTCTTCTTTATTGGGCATCAGACCACTGATCATGTAGCATAGCTGGACAACCTGGGAACGAGCATGAACGGTGGACGATGTAAAATTAAATGGAATAAAAACGCTCATTTAAATTTTAACGCATACCATAGTCCGACAAAAACCCATCGACAAGGAAATCCTAAATAGAAAATGGCGCTGGATTGGACATGTTTTGCGGAAGCCTGATAACCACCTGTCCAAACAAGGGTTAACATGGCAAGCGTATGGGAAGAGAAGGCCGGGCCGCCCTCGTACCACCTGGAGGCGCTCAGTTGAGAAAGAAGCTGCATCAACTGGTCTCGGCTGGAAAGACTTGGAAGCTACCGCGCAAAATAGAGAGCAGTGGAAATCCCTTCCTCGAGCCCTATGTCCCTGATGAGGGACAACAGGATTGCATCATCATCATTCATAGTCCGACAAGTTCGTGGGCGAGCTTTCTACGGTCGCCAGAGGTGCGAGGCTAGATGTTAACGGGGACGGATGTGGTGGTGTTACGGGAAAGAAGATTTCTTATGACAGTAGTGTGCGATTGGCACTTCTTCGCCCCCCGCACTCCACCCTGGTCATGCAAGGGCGGGCGCACTTGTTGGACTATAGTGCTAGATGGCTTTTCGACTGCAATCTTGTCCCGGCCGACATGAGGCGATTACGTTATGATTCTGATAAGTGTGCTTTGAAGTAGAAAGTTTCATACAAAGGTTCGAGTTGTTACCAAGTTAAGCGGTGTCTGCGGTACGATAGTCTTGAGAGGAGTCTGCTGTTGCAGCCCGAACATGCCAAACACGATGTAGTTGATGGCGCCCGCCACGTAGTGTTCAAATAGGCCTGCCAGCTGTTCTCGCTCCTCTTCGTTGTTACGGCTGCGGAGCCACCTAGTAGAAACTCCACTAATAAGGATTTCATTCTCAGAAATTAACACTGGGCCCTAACCAACAGAAACAATGCAGTTTCTAAGCCTGGCAAGTTCCTTTAATTCGAAACAATGCAGTTTCTAAGCCTGGCAAGTTCCTTTAATTCGTACCATGACCCCGGAAATTAGCATGCCCGAAGCGGGGCAGTTTGTGAAATCTACCAATATATGAATATGTACATATAGCCCCATCTCGCTATTTCCTTCTGACACCGTGAGGCATTTCCTTCTGACACCGTGAGGCCTTGCCTTCTGGGAACCTGTCAGTTTTGAACGCTCTTGGTAAGAGTTTTAGTCATCCTAAAATTGGACAGTTTTCCGATTGCTAGGAATTCAAAGAAGTTAATTTACTGATAGTAAGGGCCCAGGTGTTTAAAAAAACATAACTGTCTCGATTAGCCTGAGTTTCGAGTAAAGACTTGAAAAGTAAAAATGTCCTGCTATTGAAGTCCAATTCAATGTTAAAACTTGGCAATATAATATGTTTTATCATGGTGCACATCAGCGATTCAATAAATAATACAGCAGAAAAAGATTAAGCTAGAAAATTGGCTAGTCTCAGCAGCTTTTTTGCTCCTGGTTCATAAGCTACCGTTTAGTACCAAACATGATCATGGTAGGATTATCTTCAAGCATACAAACAAACATCAAATAAAGTTTTTTCTTACTTATCCCAATAAGGTTGATATCCCAAATTCTTCGGGTCCACGAACACCATACCAGCCCTGGAGACAGTAGCCGGCGAAGCGTAGTTCAAGTCCCCTACTTCGAATAGCAGAGAGCAGTACGGCGCTAGACGGATTCTCTCCCCGTTCGCAAGCGTGAGGAGACGGTTGTCGTCCATTACGGAGTTCATATTTTCAATCCAAAGTGCGTCTACGTCGCCGTCGAATAGAGAGTACCGACGTTCATCTCTTTCTGCTGGCCTGTTGATTTTCATTTGTTTTGAAGCAAAAAGGTATGTAAAGTCCTATTGTAAGAAAGCCCGATTTAAAGTTACGAACGCTCGCAACTCTGCTGTAAAATCACGCCGCGACACGAAATTGTTTTGAAGCCGCACAACTATCTACGGTTCGCGGTGCAAATATGGAAGCGGACTTAGAATGTATTTCCTTGTATATTAATAAGAGTCATTGTGAAAAAGAAGAAGATCTAAATTGCACCTTTATTTTGGGGTGTAAGAATAGTTTATTACCTGTTCATTTCTCTGAATATTTTAGAGTAAAGTCCGTCCGTCCAGTCTCTTGTGACTGGATCTAGAATGCCGTACAGTTCTACTACAGAACAAGCCTGACAAAATAAAATATATATTGTTAAAATTCCAACAACACCAATATATCTACTATGAGGATGAGAGGTATAGTAAACTTTAAGGTTCATACCTTAGGGTTCAAAACCTGTAGCTTGGTGGACAGGCCAAGGTTAGTCTGCGCCTTGACCAGCGTCTGCAGGATGACGGTCTTGCCGCCGCCAGTCGGTCCAACCAGCATGGAGCAGTGGCGCGTCATCATCGTCTCGTATAGTTGGACTACTTTGTCTACCTTTTTACAAACAATCCCAAAAAGGCAAGAACTAGTAAGTAATTTTACTCCTCTGTTGCTATTTATAGTCCGATAAGTTGGTGCACAACCCTGCTGGCGAGTGCCAGACGTACGGAGGAATGTTTGATATCAGCGGGGACGGGTGAAATCGCAGAGAAGGGGATTTCCTATGGCAGTCGAGTGTGATTAGCGTTTCCTCGCCCCTCGCACGTCTGACGCTTTCCTGGAGGGTCACGCAGAAACTTGTCAGACAATCGACAGCTTTTACTAAGAAGCTCATACTAAACTAAAGAACATGCTAATTATTACGACCATATAAGACCACTGTCTGCAGTGACATTTACTAAGAAAGAACATTGATTGTGATAAAAAGGATAGGTATTTGCATCATTGTATTTATCCTCAGACAAACCACCTGATTGGGCACCTTAGGTGACCCACATTAATTTTTAAAATATTTATTTTTACTAAACCTAAAGTAATAGGTAATTTCTTTAATAATAATTTGTTATTTTTAAATGGAAACCATTTAATTAGTTAATTTAGTATAAGTTAGTATCTGAAGCTATTTGGTTCACCCGCCATAAGGATCGCGCTCTTGGTGTCGCTGAACCTGGCGACACCAGCGACACATAGTTTCGCGTCCCAGGTTAGTGGGCCAATAGTTTTCAGTGCTGACGTTGAAACCATATCTTTTTCTTCAATTTGCAGGGTGGGTTTCATAGGAATCAATAAATTAATCTACAAACATAATCTCTCATAATTGCGCTCCCCGCGTGTTGTCGGCTATTTACACGCCGCTTCATCACCACCGAAAATGGATTTGACAAAGCAAGCAAAAAGTAATTACAATTTCAGATATGTACTGTATTATATTGGATTTTTATTACTGCGAACGATGTCGTCTAAGCTTAGGGTTAAAATGGATGCCCAGCATAAAATAAGTTTGGATAGATATATGCAAAAAAAAGCTTTTCATGCATAAATTTTTACATCTTGAAAAGTATCTACCTGATGTGCTAAGACAATGTATCCGTCAGTCTCCAGTACTTCGATAACAGCCGCATTGAACTCTGGGTAGCCAACGCGAGGGCATTCAAGCCCCGGGAACAAATCCTTGATCAGGCCCAGGAAGAGAGGCACATCTTCGAACACAAACTTCGGGTAGTTCATGTCTCTGAAAAGGTTAGTTAATAAGCATGTAGCGTAGATCAGATACCTATCAAACCCCATAAGACCGGCGGGCCGATAACAATTAATTTTCTATTGTGTCTGGAAACATGATACGTAAAGGTTTAAATCAAGCAAAGTACGCCATTCTAATCTATTTCAAATCTATTAACTATTTAAGCACGCATATGTATAAGTATGATGTCTCGCAAAGAGCGTGCCAGACTGACACTTTAGATGGCATAGCCATAGTTTTGAATAAAAATAACATGTCTCTAATAAAAATCTCATGGTTAATTGTTTTGTATTTTTCTTGTATGAAGAATATAAGAAAGCGGCATTCTCTCCCAAACTACGACACTTTTACTAGTCATGTTATTTTTATTTAAAAGGACTATGGCTAAACTATCTCTAGTGTCAGTCTCGCGTGGCATTTTTGGACAAAAGATGACATTATTTTACAACCCAAAATATTTTTTTAAGTTTGTCTGAAAGCATTAGATATCTTTAGTGTCAGTCTGCCTGGCACGCCCTTTATGGGACACCCTGATAGGGTGATTTAATAAACTTTATTTAATATTAAAATGTACCAAGCATATGAAAAAAAACCTGAAACACAATATACCTCAAAGCTCTCATCAAAACCATGATCTCGCTAAGACCAGGGGAGTCTCTTCGAAGTTTCCCCGCCATGCGCAGAACAGCGGTTAAAGCCCGAAGTCCCCAATCGTAGTGAGATTGTTTTGATAGCTGCTCTCGCGCCACTTTGTATAGGACCGTCATTTTCTTGGCTAGCACCTAGAAGAACATTATTCTTCAATGATCAGTTAAATTTATAAGCGTTGAAGTAACACTTCTTGGTTTGGCAACTGACTTTTAGCACTAGTATTTATCTATTCTTTATTGCACGAACAAAGTAGTACAAATGGCGGACTTCATGTCCTTAAGGCATTCTCTACCAGTCAACTATTTGGCGAGGCAGAAATAGTTGTAACTCCTTTTAAGAGGCCTTACGTCATTTTCATGACGAAATAAGTGTAGTCGAAAAAATTATAGTCTGCTAGGGCCTACCTATGTTCTAAATATAACTAGATTATGACAGCAAAAGACTACCGATTTAGCAACTTTCCCGTCGTTGGTTTGACAGAATTGCCAGCTACTACTGCTACTGCATTGATTACGAGTTACAGCTGTAAAGTCACCTTATTGAAAACACCAAGCAGTAATAGCAATGATACCCTAGTAGAAGATTGAACAATCACACCGTACCTTGGCCGTAAGGAACCCATCGGAGAACAGAGATATCATGCAGATCATCTCCAAATCGGGTAGAATGCACACCACTGGCCGGAAGAGAGCCTTGACAGACTCTGGGAGCTCTGTTCGGCCAGCGTAGCCAGGGTTCATAGTTATGAAGATGCCCACTTTGCTGTCCATTGCTATCTCTTGCCCTTCAAACTAAAAGGCAATACTTTCATGAATAAATAAATCGATAGGCATTTTATGATGTGACACTAAAAGAAAATTGAGCTGAAAGAGTTGAATAGTGTGAATCATAGAGGTAACATATACTTTAAATGAACATTTTTTATAAAACAAGAACGGAATGGTAATGATCACTAAATTTAAGGAATTCCTCATAAAAAGGGAAAATAGAACGACGACCGCCTTGGTGTAGTGGTTCTCGCTCCGGACTACTAAACCTGAGGTTGCGGGTTCAAGCCCGCAAGGGGCAAATGTTTGTGTGAAGAGAACGAGCATTTGTACCTTAGTCATGGATGTTTATAAACGTATATAAGTATGTCTATCTATTATCCTAGTCGCCATAGCACAAGCTCATGCTCATGGTAATTGGTGTTTGTTGAGAATTTATTTACTTAGAAATCACCCACGTTTCTTTCTATACAGCGATAATTCGACAGCAAGTTCGTGCGTTTATTTCCTTTCTTGTGCCAGAACGTGCTATGGGCAATGGATGTTAGTTGTCAGGGGGGAAGGGTGTTTGTTATACGGAAAGGGGACTTCCTATGACAGTCGATATCAGTCCGAGATATCATTTAGGTACTTACAGTAAATCTCTTCAACTTCATCAGCAACGCGCTTCTAATACACTGCAATTGCGATGATATCACGGACAGTACGGACACGTCGATTCGGTTGAATTCGTCAAAGCATCCCCACGCCCCGCACTGACACAGTCCGGCCAAGATTTGGCCCACGGCTCGGAAGTCCATGCCTTCGCCACAGTTTGTTACTACGCAAAGTAGACCCAAAGCCTTGGCGAGGTCTTTCGTTGTTTCTGTCTTGCCTGTGCCTGCTGGACCTGTGATGAAAAGGAGAGGACTTCACGAGTGTTAGGTTAGGTTAAACCTAGAAAAGTAATAAATGCAGTGAGACTCGACTAATGGAACTCAAATTGATCCATTGAGAGCGAGAGGAAGAAAGAGGGAGGCATACAGGGCGTCCCTCGAAGTTGAAGTCAAACAACATAACTTTTTTCCTTCAAAAATACTATATACTAATAAAACATCCAAAAAGTTTGGCAATGACTCCCACTAGACGCCTGTTCAATTTGATTCATACTTCTAGAGCCACCCTGTATAAAAAGAGTAGACAGAGAAAGAGAGAGATAGAAGCACAAACAACGAAATTAACAAATAAGTTTGTCTCATCCAAAAATAATGTTACCTGCAGGAGCTCCTCCTAATTGCATAGTGAGCGCTTGCGTGATGGTAAGGTAGATCCGATCAGTTAGCGGCGTTATTACCAGGCGCCCGTTTAAGCCCATGTACTCGTAGCCATATTCAAACACACCTGTTTGACGAAAACGCTAATTCATTATAGGATCGTGTTCCGGTTGATTCATTAGGAGACCTTTTGACTCGGTCAGGACTCAGTCAGTCAGGATTTTTTTAGGGTTCCGTACCTCAAAAGGAACCTTAAAGGATTACTTTGTTGTCCGCCTGTCTGTCAAGACCCATTTTCTAAGGAGCACTTGGAGGTATCAAGTTGAAATTAACATCAAATATATAACTGCGGTGCTGATGCTGAGTAAAAATCAGGCTCTTAAGTTAACGCAATCCAAGGACCCAATCAATAAAATGGCCATATCATTTTAACCCGTTATATTACATGCATTATTATAATGATAGCCATTAATAGGCCTAGAATCAGGTAATTTGGCAAGAAGGAAGGTCTTAAAGCACAGTCTGCAAACCGATTCCAACTCGAACTTGTCCAGTTTTAAGTTCTTTAAAAGGAAGAAAGATAAATATTTATTTGGCACTAGAAAAGTCAAAACCTGTTTATTTTCTAGCTTACAACTTTAGAAAATGTACTGAATTAAGACTAACCAGTGCACTGCCTGATCCAAAGATTGTCGTCTTTCTTCAGCCAGTAAAATCGAAGCTGGCTCTCCCACTCGAACTCGGCTGCTTCTGTCACGTTGTCACGCACGAATCCCTCGATGATGTCTCTTGCGTGCACGTCTATTGTTGTTATCGTTCGAAACTTTAGACGGTCGTTCGACGACAGATCTGAAAAACAAAGGTTTTTAATAAAACATCTTAATTTATGTTTTGACAGACAAAGTTTTTTGCCAAAATAGACGTCACAGGGGTGAGGGGTGCGACCCTACTATGTATGGTATTTGGTGATAAAATGTAAAATACAACACGTAGGTGAGGTCCGCTCCCTCACAACTGTGATAATAATGCCCAGTTCGTTTCGCCATAGCCAAACGCTTTTCATCCTGCATGTTTCACGAAGTTGACGGCCTATAATACAATCACTAACCGCCTCACTAATAATGATTGTGCCATTGCTATAAAACTTGAATCGAGACGGCTAATTTGAAATGTTTGTCTCTACTAAAGTCATAAAAGTCATTTATTCATGTATGTAGGCCCACAGGGGGCATTTATACACGTCCCAACATATATTTTTAAAGCCTACTATGTCATGTCAACTAATTCTGTCATTAATTTTAAATTAGCCGTCTCATATTAATACATCTGTTATAGAAGTGGACAATTCATTATTAGTAAGTGTCATCTATGTCTTGATGATGACGCTATAAGCACATACACAGTGTCTAGTCGGTATTGTGTCGTAGCAAGGGTCACTAATGAGGCACAGAGGTGTCTCGAAAAGCACGTAAAGCTGTTTGGTCCTGCACCTGATTTCTCTCTGGTCATGTCGGATTGCCTTCTCACCAAACTATGAGTGTGAAGGAAAAGTGCACCTGGGTACTGTGCACACACTTGTGAACTATATCTCCCACGCAGTTGGCTAATCTCTGTTGAGATTGGCCGTTGTAGTCGATATTCGGCTAGGAGGACATTATTATTATTATTCAAATGATTTTGCGGAATAATTCTTTTGTACTACATTTATTATTATTATTATTCTGTTTATTATTACTATTACTTATTCTGTGCCTCAACCAAGCCTAATAATGCAAAAACATTAGATAAACCAAGCTGACCTTGTCGCACTTTGACCACAAGTCCATCCAGCTGTTCGTTCTGCTGCTGCAGATGTTCCTTCATGGCCCTCTTGTTGCCTTTCCGTATGCGGATGAACGTCTCCTCCGTCTCGGCCGTCCACCACACGCCATTGGCCGCGAGGCACACCATGCCTTGGTACTCCAGGATCCATTCCGTTCTAAAGGTGATAGAGAAAAGATGGAATAACAAGGTTTTGTTATAAGACACGTTTTGTTGTTGAAAAGGCAATACAAAATCATAGACATGTTTAATACGAAAACGGAGTCATGGTATTCTAAAGTAGTCATTACCCTATCCGATTTGTAATAACTCCAATAAGGAAATCGGAAGATGTAATCGAAGTAAACGAATTGGATCCGATTGAGCCATTCCATTTTAGTATATAAACAGGTGACATACGTTACGCAGCGTTTCAGATGTGTTTCTTAAAAACAACAGAATAGCATCTTATCTGCATTCACTTAGCCTCGTTTATTTTGCTTCTTTTGAAAAGGCTTAGCAGGGCAAGGCTATGTAAATGAAGATATTTTATTAGTTCATAACAACCACATCTCTCGCGACACATCATTGTACACCTCTGGTGGCAAAGCAGCCTAAAAAACTCAAATATGTTTGCAAAGGTACCTTGGAACTTTCCAGTTCTTCCCGTAGTAGAATATAGCCTTTTTGGTGATGAACTTGTTAGTGTTACGCATCTCAATTAGTACTAAGTTCATCCAATCCTCAACCCTTCCTTCAGTGTAAACGACTCGTCTGAAGTCCATTATCTAAAGAATAAAAATATTTATATCAGCATAATATTCTGTGCTGCTATCACAATAGTCAGTCATGGGCCCACAAAAATTGTGTTTTTCGATTCCATTCTTGTGTAATTATTGTGTATTAAGGGTTAAAATAGTTTTTACCTCTCCTTCTGCAGATATCATCTTGGCAGCCACTGGTCGATTGGTGTGATCAACGTATAAGTCCAAGGCTCTTATGTTGTCGAACATCTGTAACATTTGCAGGTATTAAAATATCGTCAACACATTACATTGTGTACGACGACGATAAATAATGAATTTTAAAGAACCTTAATCATATGTTCCTGAACACAGCTGCACTCACTGCTACCGAGAATCGATAGCAATTCATCAGTCGATATGAAGAAGAATCGTGGAAACACACGTCGCTTTGAATCCAAATAATCGTTCAGAGATTTCTGACACCTAATCAGAAAATAAGCGAGAAATATACATCACATTTTTAAGATCAGTAATGAATAAAGGAAATATGATGTAAGTGAGGAGAAAAGCCAATGTCATGTCTTGGCAAAAAAGTCATGTCTTGGCAGAGGAAACTTACTTTTGTAATCCCAACCCCAAGTTAGTGAACTCTTCTAATCTGCCGCTGATAGTGCAACAGTCAACTACGTTAAGCCTTTTGGCTGTGTCCAGCATAATCTGCAATTGAATTGAAAAATGAATACATAATACTGAACACAAACACCAACATTAGAAAATTGTCATAAATGACAAGTTTTATTTCAACAAGTTCGTATGCTCCCCTACTGCGACTCGCCAGACGTGCTGGGGGTTAGGAAGTGCCAATCGCAAGCAACTGTCATAAGAAATCCCCTTCTCCGCAACACCAACCGTCCCCGCTGACAGCTAGCATGCCTAGCCGCCGCACATCTAGCGCTCGCCAGGAGGGTCACGCACAAACTTGTCAGAATATAATATACAAAATTACCTTTCTAAAAGATTTATCAATATCGTCAAACTTCTTAGCTTCCTCCGGCAGTTGGACGCGAATGTCTCCACCAACGAAGATGCCTTCCAAGTAGAGCCATTTCCGCTGTGTGGCCATCCACTCTTCAATAACTTCGGAGATCAACGCTAAACGCCTATCCCACGTATGTACGACAGAGAGGAATGGCCCGATGAATCTAGAAAGGACATACATTTTTTGGCATTTAATTAGTGTCTTCTTGAGCATGTGTCGAGTACACGTAACGGAGGATAGCTCGTTAATTATGATGACACAGAGCTTTTGAATTTGGCAAGCCAGGCACTTGTCTCTTGGGGGCTAGTCACTTTGCAAAATGGTGGATTGAGTAAAAGCAGGAAAAGTTATGAAGCTACAAGTACATGCGTGTGACGACCGGTCGTTAGGGCTATCACCCGGCCGGACCGCTCGCGCGCGTTTTGCGTCGCGTCTGTCGACCCTACGCGGTCGTTTATGATAAGGTGGGTGTTTATATTGGTAGGTAGGTGATCGAGGTCTTACAACCTGAATTTGCATTTTATCGCTGTTTATTTAAATATTTTGCAGAGTGATCCTTCTGTACTGTACTGCTGAAGCCACGATGACCCAAACTTCATGATGGTCCATCGTTTTTACCGGTGTCGGGAACATGCAATGACAAACTTTCAGCTTTTATAAAATAACGAAGATCTAGGGTTCACGGGAACTAGGATATCTTATTTATTCTGTGATAAAAGCTTATTTTTTTGCGAAAAAAAAGTATTTTGTAGTATTAGAAACCTCAGTGGTTTACGACAATGTAAATTGTGTTTAAAAAATTAAAAATAAAGAAAAAAATGAAAACACAGTACTGTGAAGCAGCCATGCTCTGCAAAGTCATCGCGTCTTCATCCAGCTTGGTGACCACCTCGTCGCACGGGTTGAGCGTATAGCCGCGGTCTTCGCCGCGGTTGAAATGGCGGGCCACAGTGAAGGATATGGCTGCCCATGTCTCTTGTACGTCGCGAACGCCACGCTCGATGGCCAGTTCCTGATCAGAAATAGTAGATTATTCACCAAGGCAGTAAAGTAGTGTCTTACGTCACGGGCGTCTCTGAATTTTAAGCGTAACTAATGATTCAACAAGGTGGAATTTTGTAATGCCATCTGAAGGGAAGTACCCTTAATACTGTAGATACATAATTTACTCAAAGAAACTACAGAAACTACATTTATTTATTTATTTTAAAGAAAGAAAACTGCATTTATAGATTTACGAAAGCTAGATTGCCAAAAAAACTAAGAAAAAAGAAATACAAATTGATTGGATTAGATGTGTATCCAAGAAAATGGAACCCATATTGAGTAACCAATTAGTAAGTTTACGATTTTTTGGTAAATAATTTAAAGAAGAAAGAGTATAAAGTAGCGATTGTAGCTGAACGTCAAAAGTCTTACTTTTATCGCGTGATTAACGATTTCCTCAGCAACATCTTGGTACTTGTGCAGTTCCATAGCAAACATGTTCTCCAACGTAAACCGCTCCGGAGTCATGTCGAAGTCCTGGCCTGAGAACAAATTTAAGTTTGCTTGAACTCCATTGCGAACAAACATTTTTATTGTTAGTTTATTTTTAAGCCAGCATGGTAAAACATTATATGACTAGTTTAGCATTAGGGTATAGGCAGATTGCCTACAGCTGATTTTTCACTAAATTAGCTTCACAATTCAAATAGATTGAGCGGTTTACCTAAAGAGGAATACTAGCAACATAAAGGTTTACCTGTTTTAGCCATAAGTTCTTTCCAATGTCTTTCGCGCATAGCTTCGTTCTTCAGCGAAACCATAAGTGGAACAACACCTTTGAACTGTTTCATCTTCAAGTCAAGCATCAGGCCCGTGGTTGTCAGGCGGACGGCTTTCGGTAGTTTTCTAAAATTTGTTAAAGAAAGAGAAAAATTGACTTCGAAGGCGAAGTGTTGTATACCCAGTGCAAAATCCATAATAATAATATACTCGCAAAAGCGAACAAGCTTTACCTGTACTCCTTGAAGAATTGCTCAATGCCGTCCACTAAGGCTTGCGGATTTAGATTCGCCCATAGCGTCTTGGCCCATAGTTCCCTAGCGCTCTTCTGCGCCTTGTAGATCTTGTAAATCTGGTCCATCGCAAGGAAGTCTGTTTTTGCGCGATTGAAGTTGGAGAAGTCGGCAAGAGGGTTGTCGAATAGTTGCTCGGCTGCTTGCAGCATCTTTTTCCGGGACTCCAATTCATCGAAGTATTTTTGATATTCCTGGAGACGAAACAAGAGAAACCATAAAATACGCAAATATTTTTTTCTAGTGCAATATCTATCCTCGATTGATCGATAGATAATACGGAGTTGAAAAGAACTTTGAATTTTGAACCCCTCCACCCATTTGAATGGAAAATATTTAGTAGGTTTGTAGTAGTATATGCTCCATTGAGCATACACACCATTGAGTAGATCATAACACACACATACAAAAGTTATTTAAAACGATTACTTACCTCCATAAGCACCAATCCTCTGTCCATGTCATCTCCTACAGTAGCAGGTCCTTCTCTGTCGAACTTCTCGACAAACTCATCCAGCTCCAGCAAGAAGTTAGATATCTCCACAACGTTTAGCTTAGAGAACTTCTCTTTAGTTTGTTCGAGAGTGTTGCCACGGAATAGGGAGGTTTGATATAGGCTTCCCCATGACGCTTCCAAGTTCTTTGCGAATTCAAGATCGTCGTCTGATACCTAAAGGATACCACATTTTTAGAAAAGAAATCTCGCATTCTTACATATTACCGTAAAATGATGGTGCTAAGAGTCAAGTCAAAAAATATCCATCAATTTTAGTGTATTAAAAAGTGGATGTACTTAAGACACTAGAATTGAATTACGAAAATGTGTAAATTACTTTTCGATGCAAAGGTCAATGAATAAGTTCACGGACTCGATCCCAAAGACATTCTCTATCTCGTAAAAGTAAACTTAATATAAGTCTACTTTATAAGACTTTTAGGCGGTGTTCTTTTACCATCTTACTTTAAGAAAAATATAACAAACGTCAAAGTCAAACTGTACGAAAAATATCGGGAATGCTATCGTTACGGTTAAAGTAAGCTAGTGCGATTCGGCCTAAGAGAATGACAGGGATAACATATTGTCAAATTTAGTTTTAGAGATAAAGGATGACTTTAAGATCAATTAAATTATTAAAACATAACATACATCGATTCCATGCTGTCTGAGCATGTGGAATATCTCCTGCATGCCGCGGTACTTCACCTCAGCGGTGATGGTGAGCGCTTGCACTTGGGCTATAGTCGCCATTACCAATTTAAAGTCTTCTAATCCTTTGATGTTCATATTCATCGTCATGCGGAGAGACTGCAAGTGGCATTCGATATGTTATGAGGTGAGAGATTAAGGCAGGGGAGCTTAGGATACGGAAAAAAGGATAGAGGAGAAAAAAGAAAGAGAGAGAGATAGAGGAAGATATAAAGAGAGAAAGCGAGAGAGGAAGAGAGAGCGAGGGAGTGAGAAAACGACAGTCAATCCCACTAAAGAAAGTAGAAGTAGGTAGCTGCCTATTTATGTATGGCTGTAGTCCAACAAGTTCATGCGCGACCTTCCTGCGGTAGCCAGAGGTGCGGGGGGCGAGGCAGGCTAGACGTAACCGGAAGATGTTGCGGGGAGTGAATTTCCTTTGACAATCGCGTGTGATTGGCGCTTCCTTGCACGTCTTGCGGGTGCATGAAGGGTCGCGCAAGAACTTGTCTGACTATATAAAAATGACAATTAATAAGCAAGGTATTACTATTTGACCAAGTGGAATCTATGGTCACTTAGAACATCAAAGCGAGTAGTTACGAGAGTTGTTTGTTATACTAATAACTTTCTAAACATTAATTTCATAATCTATTTCTTTTAGACATTAAGAAAAAAAAACAGAGATAAACTACAAACTCACCTCAATCTGATTCTTCAAATCATACATATTCATCCTAGTCTTCGACGCAATGCAGTTGCCTAGAATGTTCTTCCACTCTTGCGCATGTCCTTGAACTTGACTAATAATAGGTCTCAGGTTCACTCTGATCGCTCCCACATCTACAAACTTCACGTGGGCTTCTAAGTCTGCTATTATGTCTTCAAAAAAGAAGAACTTCTCATCATACTTGAATATTTGCTCGTGTTTCTGAATATACTTTTCACAAGATAGATTTTTGTCGAAGGCCCATAGGTGCTGGTATTTTTGCCACCTGTCAAGTAATCCCATTGTAATACAGAAAATCAATGATGTCATTAACATCAACTGGTGAAGTTAGCAGTAATTATTTTTAGCTACTTAAAAAACTTAAGTTATAGTCTTTTTCAAAGACATCGCTGCCTAACGGTAAAGAAAGACATCGTGAGGGAGCTTGCACATTCCATATAATGATCACGACCCTCAGTCATGAGGTATACGACTATAAGGAAAGAGCCAATAAAAAAGCAGACTCACTTCTGCAAATAAGTATTGATGTCCAACGTGAGTCGATAGATCGTGTCTTGTATAAGCATAGTGACGTCATTGATAGCTACAACGCGCAGGATATCCTCAAAGTATGAGAATACGTAGAACTCGTTGCCGGTCGCTTCGGCGATGCGCTGGGGCGGACAGGGAAGGCAAGTCTTCTTCATCCAACGGGGGAATGCAGTTAATCTGAAAGGTAGGTTCGTATTAAAAGGTATATTTTCCGTGACAGAGAGGAATCGAAAAAATGTGGCAATCATTTGACACTATGTCAAAATTTGGAAAGTTTGGTTTGAGGTGGGTGTATTAGCATATTTAAATACAGGATGTTTGTAAGCACAGTCTTATCATTTAAGGGGATGAATATGGTTATCAATCCCTACAGCTTTTACTATGGAATCATGATCGAAATAAAAAAATGGGTCCTATACACATAATACTACTACCTCGATACAGGGTCAATTTTTTCACGATTATGAGGACATCTCCATAGTAAAAGTTATAGGTTTTGACGGCCATATTTACCCCCTTATGGTATGAGTGTTTCCACTAACACTGTATTTTGAAACACTGCATGTCTGTGGTGTTTTTTCATTACCTGTTAAGAAAATGCTTGATATTGTAGCCGACGATATTGCACACTTCGGGCGAAGTGGGCCGCATTGTGATGTCCGGTGGGATAAGCACGGCGTCCACTTGAAACATCGGCGTCTTATCGCTTAGCATTTGCTGGAACTGTTCCAGATTTTCAAGAGTGAATCTGGACAAAATATAAACAAAATTATAGTCATAATATTTAAATATTTTGTACAAATTTGATTACGACTTTTTAGCCATTGCTGTGCCGCTGCTGAGCATAGGTCTTCCCCATACACCTCCATTCATCTATGTAGTTAAGGTTGGTGGCCAATATTCATGAACTCGTGTCGTCTCTCCGTCGTTTTCGTGGTCTGCCTCTTTCGAAGACGTCCATCCGTAGAACCACTACCTTAGACCACCACCTTAACCCATTTATACGATACACAGAAAACTAAAAAAAAATACAATGGCAATCTTGGTTTTGTTGCCAAACCGGTTGGGAAATAGATCCTGTTCTATTATATAATAGACAGTGTAAAAACTGTGGAGTACATTTAGTATAGGTACTAACTTGACAAGACACTTGAATATTTTCTTCTCCCAGTACGTGTAGTAGGAAGTCATGACATTGGATTTGCCGGTACTGGTGCCGAGGATCAGATACTCCAGTTTCATCAATATTGGTCCGATGCGGTCGTATATTCGCGACACTGTGGCAACGCGTTCGAGGCGTTCGTTTTCAACTTCTACAAAGTATGTCTGAAAAGTATCGATATGTAAATAAATGATTTAGATTCAGACGCATCATATTCATAATTAACTCACGGCTAACCAGAAAGCGTGTGATCATTTTTTTTATTAAAAAAACGTGACCCGCCCCGGCTTCGTAGAGGTGCAATTTAAACATAAATTATAGTCTATGTTATTGGGATTTTCTATGACAGTCGCTTGCGATTGGCGCTTCCTTGTCGCCCGCGCGTCTTGCGGGGCACAGGAGGGTCTCGCACAAACTTATTAGACTACAGTACTTACTATACCTACAATAATTAGGTTTAAAAAAAAAACATAAATGGAGTCGTGCACCTGGTGTTATACGAATTGCATAAATTATACGTTATTTTGCGGATTGACCCAATACTTAATATAACGTACCTTGCACGGGTAAAGCCACGTGTCATCCGGTTCGCCAGTGACTGGATCCACGTAGTCCTTTGGGCGGACGATTGGGAACAAATCGAATTGCTCCACTTGATCGATCAAGAACTGGATCTCTTTTTCTACCATCTTCAGTTGCTTGTAAACAGCTCTTAGGGAACTTTCCCCTGTAATATAGTTTTATTCATTGCTAAGGCGTGTTGTGTAAAGCTTTATTTATTACTAGCTGTGCCCCGCGGTGTTACCCGCGGCTAATTAGGGAAAATAAGTTGCGTAACTATAACTATTTACATTTTTAGAAGCAAAACAATTTAAATTTGAGCATCGGAAAAATCTATTTATAAAGTTTTGTGAGTGACAGAACGGAAGAGTAGATTATACTGTCTTATGTAATTGTTTTTTTTTGTCTCGGGTCGTAGAGAGCTAGAAATCATTTTACTGCAGCACATCGCGGTAAACAACATTGCGGTACTTATTATCTGCATAAATATAAAAAGATTTCTTGCTCTCGACACACGCGAGCAACCCACGTACAGTTGTCTGTGGGAGAAGCAGGGGGTGCCCAGGTGAATGCCGGCTACTTTTAGAGTTTGTCCTTGACTTTTATTTATCGTGATAGAGAAAGCCACTTTTAAAGGAAATTGTAGGCGTTTAAACTGGAAGGGTAAGTTTGTGGGTATTATAGGGATTCTGGGTATCAATACCGTCTCTCCTTTGGCCCCTCCAGTAAGAATGGTAGCCTGGACGATGTGCCTTCTCAGCTCTGTGATGCGTAACCTAGTGCCGTTGCACAGTCTGGGCGCGTCCAGGTTACGCATCAGTATGACAGGCACACCAACTTTGAGTTCCATTACACGCGACTGTCACAGGAAATACCCTTCCCCGCAACACCACTCGTCCCTGCTGACATCTAGCATGCCACACCTTCGGCACACGAACGAATTCGTCGAACTATGAGACATCTTGTGCAAATGTAGCAGCGGTGATTTGGCACTAAAGTGCTGGTAGTGTTTAGTTTGTCGCGGTGCAGTCCGTGGAATTTTTTATATTTTTTTTATTATTTTCGAGTGCTAAAAGAAGAATCTAGTTGTCGAGTATAAACCTCTAGTAATATTTTTATACTAATACTAGTGGTTCCCCCCGACTTCGCCCGCAAGAGTTGGATTTTTCATATAAACTTTCATCCCCCATTTCACCTCCTTAATGTTTTTATATCACGACAAAATGTAGCCTATGTCCTTTCCAGGGTCTCGAACTGTCTTCATACCAAATTTGTTCTCAATCGGTTCAGTGGTTTAAGCGTCAAGAGGTAACAGGCAGACAGACAGGCACACTTTCGCATTTATAATATTAGTATGGATAGTCGTTGATCCCGAGCGCAGTCCACGTGACCCTCGTGAGTCCCAGCAAGATGTGCCTCTCCATGTCCAGCAGATGTCGCTGCAACAGATTAGTCTCCAAAGGGCCTAATTGAAGGAATCTATTAAACAAGTACCTTTAGTAATATCCTTTATGTAGTCATTGATACCGAGCGCATTCCACGTGACCCGAGTGAGTCCCGGCAGGATGTGCCTTTCCATGTCCAGCAGGTGTCGCTTCATCAGATGCGTCTCCGAAGGGCTTAATGAAGCGATGTTCGCGTTGTACTTGTCGATGACGTCTTCTAGAGCTTCCAGTTCGTAGTATAGGCGGGCTTTTTGCATGGCCACGTCACGGATGTTTGATGGTAGATCGAAACCTAAGAGTACAGTATCAACTCTTTTGAATGCGAAATACAGCCAGAGAATACAGCCTTTTTTGCCGTACACAACGTTACAATTTTAGGCTGTGTTTCCACCAGAGGCAGGCCTGTGTAACTCCCCGCGTAGGTAGCAAAAACGTATCTACGCGCAGCGACCCGTTGTAAGGGGCTAAACAAGTTTGGGTGTCGCTAGCCGGCAGCGACACGCTCGCGCGTTTTAGTTACCGGCGGTGCGCGGCACTAGGTTGCTGGTTGGACGAGCATGAATAAAGTCCTAGAAAGATGCGCTAGATGGCGTAAGTAGCTTCTTGTGGCAGTCAACCCTATCGCGTTGCGTGATAGTACGTCACTGAATAGGTTTAGTGTATTATGAATCATATTCCAGAGTTATAAGAATGAAATTATCTTGAAATGTATTTCTGTAGGCGTTTACACGAAAATGTGCTTAAGTCTGAGTGAACTGAATTACACCAAATCGTTGACAACATTGAATAAATATTTCTTTGAATTTCATTGCAAAGTCATACTTCTGTACGGAGTACTAGTACTTATTCTGTGCCAGAGGTAAGGAAGAAAGTGTAACGACTCGCTACCAGCGAGGGATGCGTTTGTTAAGAATCAATAGCATTACTTCATTAACCTAGCCCCGCTTAGCGCAACTAATGTGGAAACGCTTTAGCAGAGCGAGGTTTTGGTACATACAAAACAAGCGAACAAGTTGTGTGCTATACACCGAAAAGTACGTGCGCGACCTTTCAGTAGTCGTCAGAGGAGCAGTGGGCGAGCCACGTTAGACGTCAGCGGGTGCCATCTTATTTTGCGGATTTACTTTCATAATAACGTGTAATTGATGCTATCCTGACGGTTTCCCGCGTGTCTTGCGGAAGGCCAAAAGACGTGCGGGAAACCGCAAGAACGTGTCGGACTACGCAGCATCGCTTCGTATCCTCGCACTGCTTAGCGGCCCAGTACGTTTGGTAAAAATGCTCACCTCGTCACACAGCTTTGTTATGTATCCTTGCAACGCTTAGCTGGTGGAAACGCAGTCTTACAATGTTATATTGTGTACGCATATATTTCAATCTACATCATTTTTGCAAAACATTTAATAATATTCTTACCAAGCTGCTCCATTAGTTCAGCCTCGTGTATAACTTGAAAGATGTCTCTATTGAAATTAGGATGGAACTCCAAATCGTATTCTTGCATCAATTTATGCACGGTAAGATCTCGCCAGGTCACATCGGTCTAGAATCAGGGATGTTGACTTAAGCGAGTGGCTCATTTCTTATAGTAGGGGAGCCCAGGATGCTAAATCGGGATTTACTCGAGCGTCGAAGAGACCTATTGGCTTGCGAAGCTTAGATGATAAGAAGAAAAAAATGTCATATAATATATACACTTTCATCGGTGGGGGGAGCGGCTATAAATTTTCAAAAATGTAAAAAAAAACAGTTGCATGGACATACTCGAGCGCGTCAGATATTAATAGCATCCATGTCCTACGTTTTTTTGAAAACATACGTATGTTAATCTGATTGTTTCCATGATGGGAGTGGTCGCGTGTAAGGGTTGAAAACGGAAAAAAAATCGAGCGTGTCAGATTTTCAAAGGGGATGTTAAGTGAACCTAAAAGAAGGCTCTTATGTAATAATCTGACGATTTGGATATGACCTAAACTCGCGGCCATTATTAGAATGTGCAAAAAAATCGCCATTTTGAAATACTCCAGCGCGTCAGCTTAAGATATATATGGTTCATTTATATACCCTAAACGTGCTGTCTTATAATCTGACGATTATCTGGAGGGATTCGCCTAACCTGACAATGGAAAGATTTTTTTTTGGATTTTTTCAAATCTTTTAACTTAACAAATTAGAGAGCTGAAAAAATAGCATGCAAATAAAACAGTATATATTCTTTGAAATTTTGTGCAGATTGCAGTGATATACATTTCATGACACATCAAAAGACCGTATCGACGGTATAAATCATTTTTTCGGTGGGGGAATTCGAGACTGGGTCGATCTGACAAGTAGCCATCACAAGCTACTTGTCAGTAAGTGTCACGGGTTAAACTTTATCGATTATTTTTCCTTACTTCGGCTTACGGAAATCGTCAGATTATATATTATTTGTGAACGTTGAAGTATTACCTTCAAAATAAAAAAAAATTTTGCCACGCTCGAGAAAGTCGAGATGACGTTTTTTTTTTACAAGTTTGTAACCCACCTATCGTCAATCAAAAATTGTCAGATTAGTGGAATATACACTTTTTAGCATATAACTAACTTACCCTAACTTAATCTGACGCGCTAGAGAATTTTAGATGATCAATTTTTTTTTACTAATCTGATCCCTTATTCTTGATGCGCGGACATATACAGGGCTAATACTTGGTGGAGGTATTTAATGGCGTACTAGGTTCCTCCCTGTATGTTAATCTGCCGCGCTTTAGTAAATCCCCAAATCCCCTCTTGGGCTCCCCTACTATTAGTAAAATAAATAAAAATAAATTTAAGTTCTTACCAGCCCTTCTTTAGCTAACAGTGAAACAGAACTTGGTGATCGCACATTCTCGTAGTGTTGCCCAGGAATTCTCATCAACATCACTGCAAAACAAAAACAGTCAATAGCAATTTCTAGTATCGAAATGTGAAAACAACATCAACAATATCTCTGTCAGTTTGTTTTTTTGAGCATGGGTAGGCGGTACAGTTATGGATTCAATAAGATGCGATTACCATATAACTACCTATAACCTTCAACTGTTTTACTATTTAACTATGTTTTATTTGCGGTCCCACCAGTCCTATTTGGACTAGAATATTGAACAAGCCATACCCCTCCTCACCATGTCTGCAATCTTCTTACTGACGATGTCTTTGGGGTGCAGCGAGGCGAGCAAACCCTTGTCTTTAAAAAAAAAAAAAATAATGCTGCATTCTTATTCTGTGATTTATCGAAGGCGTTTGATTGTGTTGATCACAAAACACTAATTATTAAGCTAGAGCATTACGGTGTGTCAAATAATGCATTAAAATTGTTAAAATCATACCTCTCAGGCAGATTACAAACAGTTAATGTGAATGGTACTAACTCCTCTGGTGCCCCTCTTCAAATGGGAGTGCCCCAGGGCTCAATTTTGGGACCGTTGCTATTTATTATCTATATTAATGACCTTCCTTTCTATTCCAAAGACTCCTGTGAGATTGTTCTGTTTGCTGATGATGCTTTTTTAATCTTCAAATCAAAAAGAGGCGAAGAAATATTTGACGATGTAAACAGGGCTCTCTCTAAGGTGTTAAATTGGTTTACAAGCAACAACTTGCTTCTCAATACAAGAAAAACCAAATGTCTTAAATTCACCATGCCCAACGTGAAGCAAGGTAACACAGAAATTTTACTAAATGGTGAAAAACTAGATCTATCTAACTCCACTGTGTTTCTGGGCATGACATTGGATTCGAGGTTGCAATGGGGACCACATGTTGACACTCTGGCTGGGAGACTTGGTTCAGCTGCCTTTGCGGTTAGAAAAATAAGACATCTTACTGACGTTGAAACGGCAAGGCTTGTTTATTTTAGTTACTTTCACAGTATTATGTCTTATGGTCTTCTCTTGTGGGGTTCTGCTGCGGACATCAATACCATCTTTATCTTACAGAAAAGAGCCATTCGTGCCATTGACAAACTGAGTCCGCGCGAATCCCTGAGCGAACTCTTTAAGGAAATTCATATACTTACTGTGGCCTCTCAATACATTTTTGATAATATCATGTACG